>JAGIQG010000004.1:32595452-35041702 GCA_024679065.1 Sphyrna mokarran | reverse complement strand
AGTCAACCAATACAACAATATCGGAGTTGTTGCCTAATCATTTTAATTAATCTCTAGCAATTAGAACGTAACAAAGCAAAACAAGACATGAGGAAAACCCAGTGGTGCAGTGGTTTGGGAACCATAGGTTCAAAGCTAGGTGTTCCACGAAAGCAATGCTATACTTAACATGTCATGCCTCAATTGCACACACAAGGTGGAAAATGTTATTTTCTCAAGTAAACCGATTCAATTTGAACAAATTAGTACAGATATCACTATGTACTTGTTTCAGAGATGAACCCCTAATATGCTGAAATATTGTCCAGGTATTATCTGAAAGTCGAGAAGGGAACTGACGCCCTGGTTTGAAGTTGGAAACCCAAAAAAATAACTTTTTCATGGTATCTGGGAAATTTATCATTACGATCGGACTGCCATTTTTTCTTTCAGATTCTCAGCGTCAACAGAGTAACAGGGTAGCTGGCTGTCAGCTCAAAGTCTTCAGCATCTGGATAGATGTTGTGGGGGAGGAGGTGGTGGATAGTGGGGAGGGAAAAGGAAGATCTGAGTCTAGGAATGGAGAAGCTTTGGCAGTGTGATAGGGGAGTGGAAGTTGGAATGGAGAAGTGGGGGGTGGTGGGTGCTGATGGGAGACGGAGGAATCCGAGAAGAGATGAATTGGGATCCAGAGCTATAACCGATCCAGAGCCTGGGACCTGGGGTGGCCAGAGACCAGAGCAGGGGATGGGATCAGAAAGACTTAGTGAAGAAATGTTGTGGCCTTATGAAGGAACTTCTAGGGTCAGGGCATTAGGGAAGTTTTAGATGGATTGGGAAGTGTATGATTGTGGGAAGGGGGAGACTGACTATGGGGATTGGATGACTGTTGGAAGTTTATTTTATTTCATGTTGATTTATTTATTAGTCACAAGTAGGCTTCCACCAACACTGAAATGAAACCATTGTGAAAATCCCCAAGGCACCACACTGAGGGAAAATTTAGCGTGGCCAAGCCACTTAATGTGCATATCTTTGGATTGTGGAAGGAAACCCATGCAGAGGCAGGGAGAATGTGCAGACTCCACACAGACAATGGCCCAGGGAATCAAACGCGGGTTCCTGGCGCTGTGAGGCGTGGCGCTGTGAGGCGTGCCACTGTGCCTCAGTTGATGAAACAGGATATCTCGAATCCAGCAAATAAACAGACACTTTGTTTTTGGATCCAGAAATAATCACCTTCCTTTTGACGCTAGCTTTCCCAAGGCCTTAAAAATCCATTCAATCATGGTAAAATTTAAAACGGTGATTAAATATGAGGCATGCAGATTTCATATAATATTTATACTGCCAACTCACCACAGTTGAAATCAGAAGTGGGTGTACTGGGGTCAAGATTCAGATTTTTAATATTTCAACATCTTGCCCAATGCAAATCCTCCTACTTTTGAGGGGTTACCCTTTTTCCCATTGTTTCTACGGATTAGTTTTGAAGGCACAACGTTTCAAATACAGGCCATGTCCTCTGTCCTGGACGAGGTGAAATGTCTTGTCATGGTCTACATTACCTAAATCAGCAATTGTACCTCTATCAACATTCTCTTTATCCACTGAGAACATATTCAGTTTACATAATCTTTCCTCATGATCCGTCCCTTCCAAATTCTCAGCTGATCTGCTTGTTCTTTTCTGTATGTTTTCAATAGCAATAGAGTTATTATGGCACACGAAAAAGCTATTTGGCCAACAAAGTTCATGTCAGTCTCATTGCTCTGCTCTGTCCCCACAGCTCTGCACATTTATTCTCTCTGATCCCTATCCATTTTTAAAACAACATTGATCATCTCTGCTTCGACCACCCTGATAGGCAGGGAGTTCCAGGCCAACACAACTAGTTGCTTAAAGAATGTTCTTCCTTGTGTACCTTTGCATCTCTTATCCCAAACCATAAATCTGTGCCCCTGTAGATCCTGTGCATCAGCTAATGGCAACATTTTTTTGTTGTCTACTTTATCTGTGTCATCCACTTCCTCATCACAGATCCCACAGCTAATCCGCCTTCAGCCTGCCACACCAACATTGGACACTCAACCATTTTCTATTGGCCAAGGCCTTTGTGCAGAAAATTGGCACCAAGTGACTGCATGTCTAGAATTTGCTACCTGGAGGCAGAGACTCTCAAAATTTTATAAAGCAACTGGGATCTGTATCTTAAGGACTGTAAGCTACAGGGCTATGGGCTGGGTGCAGGAAGATGGGACTACAAATGTTACCTGGGTATCCTAGACTTGGCATGGACAGGATGGGCTGAATGGCCTCTTTCTCTTCTATAACCTTTCTAAAGCAGGACCTGCACTTCACCCCAATTAAGATTTATTTCATTGAAGGCTGCCTCCTGACAAGGAAGGCTCAAGGAATCAGTTTAGATATTGTGTATTCTATTGCCTGGCTTGGTGATTATTGCACACGTTTAAAAAAAAAATCTGTCACAATGTTGAACATAAGTATTAAATCTCCCCTCAATCTCCTTTATTCCAAGAACAGCCCCAGTTTCTTCAACCTAAACTTGTAGCTAAAATCCCTCATCACTGGAATCATTCTGGTAAATCTTCTCCACGCCCTATCAAAGATCCTCACATCCTTCCTAAAGGATGGTGACAAGAAGAGATTGCAGTAATCTGGTTGTGCATTATAAAGGTTTATCATAACTCCTCTGCTTTTGCACTTTATACTTCTATTTATAAAGCCTAAGTTCTCATATGCCTTGTAAACTGCCTTCAATATCACTTCTGTACTAGGGCAAAGGTACATAGCATAACATCATTGTTAAGGAGTATTATCTTGAGATGCAAAGCTGGACAATCCTGCTGGATATCTTATTCAGAATTGTTACCTATGAAGTATTTTAATGGAACGTTGACCAGGCATGTACTTACTTGCCACATAAAATGCCAAGTGTAACTTTGAGGTTTCCATTCCCTCATTCATCATTTTAAGAGAAGTCTGATACTCAATCTCTATCTAATTGTTTTCATATGTGGAAGAGCCATGCTATGAATAAAAGCTGTGATAATTCTTACCATACCAAGTAAGAATTGGCTTCTTTTTCACTATCTGATGAATGATTTCCAGCAAGTTAATAAATTTCTTTCATTTACAACATGTCATTCCTGTTGATTGTAAAAGCGACAATAAATAGTCCAATATTGCTGTGTAGCAGTCCTACATTAGCTATTTAACTATGAAACCTACATAATGTACAACATGATAGCAATTGTAATTGTGTCTCGAGTTAAGTGCTGCAGTTGAGGATAATTCTTTTAGACATGGAATATTTGCAACAATAATTTAACATGATATAGTGCAGATCAGGGAAAGATTTTACTTACCTCCAGGACTCTGAAGGTTTATAGACTCATTTGGGTTGGCAAAATCATCACTTCAGGACAAGAGATGCATGCAAGTGTATTTACTTGAGCTCTCCCTAGATAGTGCTGATGTGCTTAAGGAATGTGATTTGCATCTTCAGCTACCTCATCATTTTTCCTGATTAAACCCTTTAAACTTTACCACATTAATTGACTCACTGTTGTGTATCTGATCAGTAGCATAAACTACCGCAATTTATCATTGGTACTATTTTTGTTTAAAATGTATGTTATTTTTTCATGGCAGCATTCTTGTTACATAAAGTGACAAATATACCCAAAAATGCTGGATAATTTATTTTAATACATATATATTAAAACTATTGTTGCAAATATTGCTTTATCTAAGAATTAACTGGAAAACGTAACATAAGATATAAAGACTGTTACCGTCACATTGCATGTTGTTTGTGTGTCTGACATCAGAATCCCAAAGCAACAGTTCTACTCGGAACTAGGTTGTGGCAGGAGAGTCCCAGGGGAAGTCTCTTTAGCAAAGTCCTCAAAGCAGCCCTGAAGAAGTCAAATGCCCCCGTCAACTCTTGGGAGTCCCTGGCTTATGACCGACAAAAATAGAGAAGTTTAATTTGAACACGTCGTTGGAAATACAGAGATATGGATTAAGATACTGGAGAGAGTGCACAAATTTCCAAAAAACTCACCTACCCAATCCTTCAAGAATTCACCTGCACTACATGCGACAGAGTTAGCAGATCGCAGATTTGACTTACCAGCCATCTTGGGACCCATTGCGCTGGAGTGGAAGCAAGTCAACCTTAATGCCAGGGGACTGGCTAAGAAGAAGATGCACTTGCTTACAGAGTTAGTCTGTTGCAGTTTTGAAAATGTTATGGGCATTTTTTGATACATAGGTTCAGCTCCCATTAGTGGGGTTTGCTTGAGAAGCATTGTGGAGAAATGAAGATATTGGCTGAGATCATGTGTACAAAAACTTAAAGAAAAAAAATACCATTTCAGATTCCCAGCGTAAGTAGCACTTTGCTCTTGAGTAAAAGTTCCTGAATGGGTCCTACACCACCGGAGACACATTTCAAATAGGGAGATTTGATAACTTTTCCTGAGCTGAATTTTGCAAAAAATGTGTGAACTACTTCATTGTCACACATTTTAAAAAACAGTTACCCAAGGGAGAAATTAAAAGCTTGGGGAGAAGGTGATGGTTTTTGCAAAAGTACTAAGGGGTTGTGTTTGCTGGAATTAAATGTGCGTAAGTCCAGCTTGTCTTTTGTGTGATAACTGTGATTTGAGCAAATGGTGCACTCAGGAAAATAGAGTGCCAGTCACCAACATGTCTGCCAAGCTAAAGTGCAACTAAGCCCAGTGTTAGATAGAGCCTGAAATAGATCTGAATGTATGATGGTCATTTTTTACGTTTATAGGAAATTGTCACAATGTGTGGCTGCATGAGGTCAGCAGGTTTCTTCCAACACTTCTATGTATGAGTGAGAGATCCATTTCACTAAAATATTTGGAACATGCTGATTTCTTTTTGCCCTTTCATTATAGCTTCCTGATGCTGATCACACTCTGCTGGGTTCTATGATGGAGGTCTAAAGTGACGTGTTATTTTTCATTGTTCCATGCTTAACAAAAAAGGTGATGTCAGTAAGAATCCCATTTAGCTTAGTTGGTAATTACATTTTTAAATCCTAAAATTAAATATTTTATGAAGTTGTAGACTCAGTCCGGCACTGTTCGGCTTCATTGCTACTAAGGAAGGAGGAGAATTTTGAAATGTATTGGTAAAAGGGCCCAGATAGACAAGCTTAACTGGCCAGACACACAGCTATGCACAGTTGAGTCAATTTAATGAAACTGATAAGAGTTGAAGCAGCATGGAAGAATGGGTATGCCAGTGTAGCAGCAGGGAAGTTGTGGTGACATGGAGATGTAGGATGCAGGTTGGCACCCATGAATCCCACACAGTTGTATGTCTCATTATTTTAAATCCACGTAACCTCACAACTGACATTTTTACTTTCAGAAGACCTCATTAAAGCAATGAGTTATTTTAGAAATGAAAGCAATAAAAATTGGCTTGTTTTTTAATGATCTACAAATAGCAGTGTAAGGAAGTGCATTTTTAATTTATAAATTGAGTGGATGTGACTGTACATTAGGAAGCCCTTAATCTTGGAGCTCCTCTTGTGTTGTAAAAATAACATTCTAGTTTCTTCCCTTCTTTTACATGAGGTGCACAGTCAATAACCCATGATTATTGCGAAATGCTGGTAGATTTCCTGTGGCACTGCTCATGGCATTTTGGACAATCCTGTGGTACTTGATACAGTGGGGCTACACCACCACCTGGTGCCCTGTAATCTGCAACTACAATGCCATCAGGACCTGTTTCCATGGAGAATTTATATTAAACCTGATGACAAAGGCAATTATAGCGTTGAAAATTGAGATAAGAATATGGTCAAAAATTGTGACAGCAGGAAGCAAAGTTTGAGGATAGGTAGTGCAGCGACTGAAATGCTTTAATATAGTGCAGCTTTTTTCAAAAGAAAATCTCTAATATGTTGTATTTTAACCAGGATATCTGAAAGAAAACTTCCAAATGATTGACCATGTAGCTTTAAGTGTCTGGCATTCTGTATAAATTCATCAGATGAGGTCTCACAGTGGGTTTTCAATAACTTAAATCAGGCATGATTTAACTGGGAATTTTTTTTATTTTTCTCACAAAAGCTGCTGTAAAGTATTTTGGTGGGTTTTGTGCCGTGAATGTTCCGGAATGATTTGTTGCCTATTCAGGTGAGGTGGTCTTACAGTGCATTGTGGGATGGGATTGTATCAATGTATGTTTCCTATCAAGATGGCGCAGCACATGACAATGCTGGCTATGGATTTGTACTCCTTTCCACGTCCTTGCCCTCCTCATTTTGAATTTCCCTTCCCTGGAAATTGAGAGTTTGGCTGTCCTGAGATGTTGAATAAAGATCAAGGGCTTCCTTGGAAGGAAACGTCAAACATTAAATTGTGTGGGCCAGTGTAGCTTCTGCATTTGGAACATGCCACTTTAAGCTGATGAAAGAAATCAGAAAGATGGGACTGCTGTTTATTTTGGAGGGAAGAGCGGGGAACCAGTGTATAAAGCGTCATTGTCCTTTGATTTGAGCTCCAAGTGGAAAAATGCCTTTTCTACATTTGTCTAAAACCTGGAAACAACTGAGGCTGTTGATGTAGGTATTTGCAGATCAAGAAATTGTTCAATTAAATAGCACTGAGGCACTATGTTGCATGATTACAAGTTTAATGAGAAAAGTGATGATTTTAAAAAATATTTCCTACCTGCTTTCCTGCCTGTCCACTTGCTACTAACGATGTATCATCCCAGGTGAATTTCAATGCTCTGTAGTTACACCTTTTATGCAGTGCTTGATTGGTGGCTTGTTCGCTCTGCAGTTCTGCACTCTGGAGAGGCCCCACTTGCTGTCTACCTGAGACACAGAGCTGAGATCAAGTATTATGAAAGAGGAGAAATAAAAACACAAAATACTGGCAAAGAGCTGCTGCTGATCAGACAGCATCTGTTAATAAGGGGTTATGATCATGTGGAAAATTGGGGTAGGTGGTGAGGGTGACTAATAGTCCATATCTCACAATGTGTCAGTACTTCATTTAATTCATTTTGTTGTGCTGCCAAGCTAACCAATTATAGCAAAAAGTCCCCACCATTTTTTTTTAAGTGTTTTGTTTAGTTGTGCTAAACAATTGTTTGAAATGTGTTTCCACCCTGACTGAGTTAACTTAAAAACATACTAGTTTTAAAAAAAATCTATGTTTCAATAATTTATTGTCTGGTTATTGCTTTTATGAAAATTATTTATAATCATTATGGTATTAAAAAAAATACACTAAATATGAAATTGATTTGTTATTTTTTTAAATGTGCATTTAGATATAGTGCT
Source organism: Sphyrna mokarran (assembly GCA_024679065.1). Taxonomy (NCBI): domain Eukaryota; kingdom Metazoa; phylum Chordata; class Chondrichthyes; order Carcharhiniformes; family Carcharhinidae; genus Sphyrna; species Sphyrna mokarran. The sequence goes on along the minus strand of JAGIQG010000004.1, from coordinate 35,034,357 downwards.
TTGGATAAAATAATTCTGCCTAAACATTCATAGCTTCAAAGTCTGTGAGCTCATTATGGATCTTCCAATCCTTTCCATATTTTCCAGTTGCTGGGATTGTTACTGCGGATTTTGCCTCCGGCCTGGTTCACTGGGGAGCAGACACCTGGGGTTCTGTTGATATCCCTGTCATTGGCAAGGTGAGGGCCGACTGGATGAATAGCATTTAATATGTGCATTGTCTTGTGAGCGTGCTGACATCTGGGCCACAATTAAAAATTGTCTAAAAATAAGTGCTTTGTTTCTGTGACCCATTCACATTGTTACCTTCCCTCCACACACACACATACACACACAGAGACACATACCCTGCAAATTTTTCTGGTCCTGTATTTACACTTGAATGCTAATTCAGAGAGCTTCAATGTAAATTGGGCATGAAGTGATGTGAACCAAATATACTGGTGACTCCTCGTGAGCTAACATCAGAATCCGTAGAGAATTGCACTATGTAGAGTAAGGCCCTTTGCTGAGAGGATCTTTTCTCGAAAGGCTCTTTTAAGTGACCCAAAGATTTTGTTTGAATCAGATTAATTGAAATCAGCTTGTGGCTTAACAGGGCACAGCTGAGAGCTGCTGCAAGAGGCAACATTATTGTACAGAGAAGTTGGGATAAAGCCTTTTAAAGGGCTACCTTGCAAGCTAAGCTCTGTGGGTCAATTGGTTTGTGTATCAAGCATTTTCTTTTGATAATAAATCTGTTTCTGAATAGTTTCAAAGATGTAATTATTCTACATTTCTGAAATTGTTTGAAAATATGACGCTTTCCGAATATTTCTATGCCACCGTGAGTGGTTAGCATTGCTGACTCTCAATGCCAGGGACCCGGGTTCAATTCTGGCCTCGGGTCGCTGTCCGTGTGGAGTTTGCATATTCTCCCCGTGTCTGTGTGGGTTTCCTCCGGGTGCTCCAGTTTCTCCCCACAGTCCGAAGATGTGCGGGTTAGGTTGATTGGCCATGTTAAATTGCCCCTAATGTCAGGGGATTAGCAGGGTAAATATGTGAGGTTATGGGAATAGGGCCTGGATGGGATTGTGGTTGGTGCAGACACAATAGGCTGAATGGCTTCCTTCTGCACTGTAGAGATTATATGATATCAAAGTATAATCATCGTCCACATTTGATGCTTTGAATTTGGCTTGTGGCGTTTTTATTTTGCAGTATACTTCTGGTGATCATCTCCTTGAATGGTTTTGTGTATCGTTATTATAGATCCAATAATCTAATTGGGTAGTAAACAGACACTAATTAATCTCAGTTGTACCATGTCAACTGTACCTGTCTCGGTTGCACCATTAAGGGAAGTGCTGAGTAAAGGCCCCAGAGGGATAGAAAATTAAAAAGCGAATCACAGTGGACCATTCTTGTACACCTCTTGTGGGCTGATTTCAAAGTCATGTTGACAAAGGCCTGTGAACAGATTCCTCCTCCCCACCCCCTCCTCCTGCTATTTTCAGGAATGCTGTGTAGTAACGCGGTGCAAGAAGAAAATGGGAAGAAAATGTCTTAAACAAGGAGCCCTTCCTTCAGAGAGTAACAGCATGTTTTTTTAACTGAAGGGATGTGATCACGTTACCAACTCAGCCTCTCAATCTGACAATCAAGGGAAATAATCAATGAAAATGAAAAGTTTATCACACAGCTGCTGAGGCTGATTAATTTTCAGAAAAATGTCTTCATGGAACAGCCAAAAATGCACGCCTCAAAGCAATGCTTCTTATGTTTGTAGGAATGAAAGTAAAGTGGACTAAAGTTCGCCATGGAAATGTTCTTTTCTCCTGTTAGACTGCAGACTGGTCCCCAACCTCATTCTTAGAGCCTGGTATACATTACTGGCTGGAATGCCAGTGATTTGAGCTGAACTTAACTCCACCTCACTGAATAGAAAATGAATTTAATTACTCTTTGCAGTAAATATTTTGATAGTGGAATCTCATGTAATGAATATCTTTACCCCGTTTCTACAGCACAACTGCTAGTAGCATCAGCTTCTAACACATTTTCTGTCACCTCAGCAAACAAAAATGTCAATAAGTTAAAAGCCATAGCTGTCTCCAATATTGTTTACCGAGTGTGTTTTCCTTTCAAAGTGTTCTTGCTAGTTACAGATACTAGATGAAGACTGACTATCCTCAGTCACTTGCAAAGGTGACTGTTCTGTTGCGCTATTCTCTTGTGCTGGCTCCACTGAAGTTGATGAGGGCAATACCTAGGATTTCTTTCAAAGTAATAGTTGCTTATTTAAAGCCACAGTTCTTCACCAGATTCAGATTGAATGCATAACCCAGATTGCATGTTGGGTTCCTGTGGAAGTGGTGACACACTGATCTCAGTGGGAACTGCCCAGGAAGCTTGACCCTCTGATGGACAAATCCCCCATTCCATTGGAACGTTTCTGATTCTGTGTTAGACACTTTGGACAGTTCTATGGGGGTTAATTGGAAAGTTATCCAAGGAATGTTAAAGAAAAGGATCCTTGTCTAACTCCTGGGTAATAATAGAACCGATCCCGTAATTACTCGCACTGAACACTGTTCCTGTCCCAACTAGACTACTTTAAGTTTTTAAAGTTTATTCATTAGTGTCACAAGTAGGTTTACATTCATACTGCAAGGAAGTTATGTGAAAATCCTCTGGTTGGCACAGTCCGATGCCTGTTCAGGTACATTTGAGGGCCAATTAGCATGGCCAATGCACTTAACCTGCATGTGTTTCAGTCTGTGGGAGGAAACCTGAGGAAACCCACACAGATAGGGGAGAACATGCAAATTCCACACAGACAGTGACACAAGCCGGGAATTGAACCCAGGTCCCTGACACTGTGATGCAGCACACCAACATTGTGCCACCATGCTGCTCCTGAGCAATGACCCCTAACCACCTAATTGCCCCTTGACCCAATCTGACCAGCCTGACCTGACAACTCCTTCTAAGCTGACCTGACTATCCCACCGACCCCACTTCACCCCTACAGCCTATTTCACCAACACGATCCATTTCACCTCCTGGATCACAGCCACCCAGAGCATTTATCACACCCACCCTGTCAATTCATTCATTCATCCATTCACCCATTCACTAACGTTCTCACTGAACACATCATCTTGTGTTCTGGCAGCTAATACCATAATTTTTTTGCAGCTTCCATTCTTGCTTTGGTGACAGTGGGAAAGTTGGCATCATGCATGCACACCCTCTACACACAACACCCCCTGCCCCCACATCCATTTATACACACATGCGTGCGCACACACACACACACATACATCCCTATATGCATGCACGCACGCACACACACACATATATCTCTGTACGTACACACACACACACACACACACACACACACACACACACACACACACACACACACTATCCTGGGAGCAGGTCAGTGAGGAGGTTCAAACCTGTGAAACCCAAAGAAGGATTGCCTTATAGTGTGGTAAGTATCTGAATAATTTGCTCCACTCGTCTAGAGGAAGTGAAATGTCTATGAAGTGCAAACTTTCAACCTAATGAAGGATCAGGCAGTCTTAAGTGTTAGATGTCACACAAGCAGCAGATAGAATATTAGCAGCAAATGTCTATCTGCCCTTTAAGATTGTGTAGAAACATAGATGAGATGGCAAACTTCAATCTCATTCTTTACTGGAGAGGTTCTGCATTTACAACAGACGTACATGCTTCTGAACTGCTCGTTCTTTCATAGTACTTGCGGTGAATCCATCTGTCTTAATATAGGATGAGTTCACATGACAAAAGAGACTCAGCAATGATCGGGGGGAATCCTCAGAATTATGGACTCTGTCAAGGTTTGAAGTTAGGCTACATGTGAGGCTGGAGATTGTCTTTGTATGGAAGATGAGACCAGCCTCTCCTAACAAACCAGTCAGGGGAACGAGTGAACACTCATGCCAGCGTTGTGGATTTGAAACTTAGCACATGCACCTCAGTGGGACCTAGTTTCAGATTAGGTTCAGGTTCACAATGTTGGGATAACCTGGCAAATGCATGTCTACAGCTAATGGAGGCAGAAAGCACCAAGATTTCTGACACTCCGGGCATTGCTAGAGATTGGGCTCTCACTGAGTCTTGGGAATTGGCTCTAAGAGAAGTGTTAGAATTCCAAAGACAGGAAGGAAATGTCAGGCAGAGTTTTCAGAAGTTGTCGGCAGACTGAAAGAGTCCATCCATGTTCTCTCTGATGCATGTCAGGCATGTGACCACATTGAGGTCTCTGTTGAGAGGGTAGCAGCCACCCTGGAGACTGATTATTGCTGGACATGCGGTCGGACCTGCATGCTGTTGCTCTAGCCATTGTTATGTTTCAACCTAGGTAAGAGAAAGCACCTCCACCCCCTTCCCTCTCCTCAAGCACTCAGGGACGAGCCATTGGGCAACTGCAGGGAAGTTAACCTGGCATTCCATGGGCATTTAACCAGGACACTCCATAGGTACCCTGCCACTACAACTTGGCTATGCTAGCAACCCCATCAGGTCAGGCTAAGGAACGTCTAAAAACCTCAGAGCAGGACACCATTAGTAGGCCAGGGCTCTCGAGGCCTCGAGCCATCAGAGGACACCTACCAATGTCATAGCGATCAGCAGGCTGTCTCCACCTCTGTTTTGGATGTCGGGGTGTAACGGTGGGATAAGAAAAATGAAGTTTTGATGCACAATGGTGGCACGGTTATTCACTTTTGTAAATATATGTTATGTTAATCCTTTTCTAAGTCTCATGGATTCAATTTGATTTAATGTTCCACAATCCTTTAAGGATCCAAAGTGTTGTTCCCCGGTGAACTCCCACTTTGGTCTTCAGTTGCATAAATTCTCACACAATCTCATCACAGTGAGTAGTCTTTATCTCCATATCTTCTGTGACAATGAAGACTGGCCAATATAACTGAGAGATTTGGATCTCAGGCAGATATATTTTGTGCTCTGGAGACATGTTCATCAAAGTTAGTGATTATCTTGTTGTTGTCGCACTGACATCTGTTGTTTGTGGACGAATAGCATGTGGGCTAATGTTCTATTCATTTCTCCAACCTGAAGTTTGCTGTGGAATTTACTTTGAGAGTAAGAAGCTCACAAGCTTCTATGTTTCTGTGCAGATAGATGTGATCATCTCTGCATTAAAGGTTGACTGTCATTCCATGATAACTTCCCAGTCTCCCCCATGCATGATGCTCAACTAGAGTAGTTATAAGAATTAATCAGGAAACTTATTATTATCTACAAGAGGCTGTGAGTGTTTGATACCAGATTGTCTGCTCATAATGAGCATCTCCTTATCTGTAACAATCATATCGGACTTAGAACTACTAATGTGGCAATGTTCCCTGCAGCCTGCATTCTTCAAGTGACATGGTAGGATAATGGTTAGCGTTGCTGCATTACACCGCCAGGACCTGGTTTAATTCTGGGTGATTCTGTGTGGAGTTTGCACATTCTTCCCTTGTCCACATGGGTTTCCTCCGGGTGCTCTGGTTTCTCTCATGGGTGTGGAGATTAGGTGGATTAGCATGCTGAATTGCTCTTGAGTGCCCTCAGACGTGTAGGTTCAGGGATGCATAGGGTTACAGGGAAAGAGTGGAGGTAGTCCTAGATAAGACACTCTGTCAGAGAGAAGATCCAAAAGGCATTCTTCGACACTATAGGAATTCCATGATAATCTACTCCTTCTCGTATACGTGAATGAATAGAATTGACATTTCATTGCTAATTCCCCTTTAATGGTCTCCCTCCATCTTCAGTGTCAAACCTTTGCCCTCAGTCTGGACATGCTATCCCAAGACTATTCCTGGAGAGTCATGTGTGGCTGAGCATCTCTTTCAGAGATGATTACATATTCACATTAAGGGGTTGATGAGGGCCAAACACCTATGCGCTATAACCCATAGACAAGGTGTTGTTAGTTCGCTCCTTAGCCTGTATAGTATTGATACTCAATCCTTGAAAATATGTCATGACTGTGAGCATGGTGCCTTGCAAGCAATGACAGTGCAGTGGGAATAATGAGGCTTGTGGTATCTGTTCTGTGCAGCAGTCTTGGCCCTTGAACGTTTGATCTTTCTTCCCTTTTTATTTGAAGATCAGATGATCTTTGAAACCAACTGTACTGCAGCACTAAGACTTAATGGAATCTTGCCTGAACGTGCACTATTCATAAAGAAGCAAAGCTTGTTTACTGTTCATCAGACCCTCGAGTGCAGCGCTCACTTACGTCCTGTTTACTGTGACTTGACCAGGAAATGATTAGGATGCCCATTCAATCGGCCCAAAATAACTGTGCTGAGCTCCTCTGAGAGCCCTCCCATGTTTTTTCCCTCCAGCTCGCTTTACCAGTAAAGGTGAACATGCAGCTTGTTAGATTTGTGACTGTGTGACCAGTTTCCAATCTCTGTATGTTACCTACTAACTACCTCCCATCCTCTTTCATTGTCACTTTCCTAATTTCCATCTTTCCTGTAACGATCTCATCTCCCTGTTACCCTTGCACTCGCCATTGTAAATGTTCAATTCTTGTTTCTGCCCCCCTCCCCGATCCTTTTATTGATGACGTCTCTATTCCCTTTGCCATTATGACCCTTCTGCTCCACAAGGCCACATGCAGCCTTACTTTGCCAGACACCTCCAATTAGATCATCCAACACCACCCCCATGACTTTGCAGCTTTTTAAAATTCATTCATGGAGAATGGGCATTGCTAGCTAGCCAGCATTTATTGCCTATCCTTAGTTGTCCTTGTAGGGCTGTTGAGAGTCAACCACATTGTTATGGCTCTGGAGTCACATATAGTCCAGACTAGGTAAAGATGACAGATTTCTTTCTCTGAAGGACATTAGTAAACCAGATGGCTTTTTCTGACAATCGACAATGGTTCCGTAGTCATCAATGGATTCTTAATTCCAGATATGTTTTCTAATTGAATTCAAATTCCAGCATCTGCCTGGGAAGTATTCAAGTCCACGTCTCCAGAACATTAGCTGAGTCTCTGGATTAATAGTCTAGCGATTATACCACTAGGATTTCCCCTGAATGTTACTATGCCCTCTGCTTTCTGAACCTCCAGGACCACATGGCTTAGTTGACTGACACACTTTAAACAGTATTCTGTGCACAATTGTCACTGCCCAGAGAGGCGTTCCCACTTCCCCACTCACCTTGGCCGAGACCAGACCAAGATGTGTATGCCATTGCAGAACCCACTAACGTAACCCATGCAGCCTCTAGGACAGTCTCTTAAAAATGTCCTGACGATGTGGCCTCAGTCCCACAACAGGCTCTCAGAATTCCCCAGACAGTCCCTCACACTTCCCGTCTGTTCATTAGCCTTGGAATATAACATTGTTTTTTGGTAAAATGCCTGTGGCATCAGTGTGATATCTTTGCCACTGCTTCCTTTGTAAGTTAAACCATTTAATTGCACAGTGTAACACTGACTAACGAAGTTGCAGGGTAGGTATGCTCGAGATTCACCAAAGCATCCCAGCATATTGAATTAACACAGTGGGGACTTGATGTGATTCCCGACCTGCTTTGAAGAGCTGCATTAACATCTTTTACAGTCCTAAGAGTCTTTCATACTTTACAAACCAGCTATCGAATAGTTAGACTCCATTTATAGTTATATAAGAAGTTGGCATTTGTTATAAATTTGGAACAGAGTCAAAGCTGATTTAATATTGAAAAGGCTTTGGTCTGATTATTAGCTGTGAATCACGTTAGTAGTCAGTCATTGTGCTGGGCTATCGACAATGCTCAAGATGTACAGGAAGAACATATTATTAGGCAAAATATAGATCTGAAGTAGAGAAAAGGTGAAAGCATTTTGTACCTGAAGAAGGGAAAGGGTTAATGGATTTTGTACCTAAAATATGTCACAAACATCATGACTGATCGTCTTAAGCTTATACTGCTCCTGGCATTACTATAAGTTATTTGTTCATGATTTAACTCTCATTTTTATAAAGTCAGAGAGTTTACTTGTGGCTGTCATTTTGTAGACTTTGCAAATCTTACCTATTTGAGTTAGTTGGACATCGTTAAACGGATGGTATTTTACGATACCGGCTTTTGACGGTTGCTGATGGCAGATCGCGATACTGGCTTTTAACAGGAAGAGTCCAGCTGGAGCAGCCACTAGTGCACAAATAACTTCAAAGACAGGAATGCCAGTACTGCTGCAGAAGGGTTTTGAATCGTGACCAGATTGAAGACTGTCATTCCTGATTAAATCTGGGGCTGAATCACGACCAAGGAAGGAAGACCCAGAGTTCTGGCTGGAATTGGAATTTTGAATCGTGATTATTGCTGGAGCTCATTATGTATAAATGCCCACTTGTGTTTGTGTTCAATGAGAAGTCTGATGTTCCTGGTTGGAACCAGTTTCTCTCAAAGACAAACGCCAGAGTTTTGAAATAAAAACTACTGTATTTTGACTCACTAACAGTCTCATATTATTTTACCTACAACAGAGTCATAGAGGTTTACAGCATGGAAAAAGGCCCTTCGGCCCAACTTGTCTGTGTGGCCCATTTTAACCACAAAGCTAGTCCCAATTTGGCCCATATCTCTCTATACCCATCTTACCCATGTAACTGTCTAAATGCTTTTTAAAAGACAAAATTGCACCCGCCTCTACTACTACCTCTGGTAGCTTGTTCCAGACATTCACCACACTGTATAAAAAAAAATTGCCCCTCTGGACCCTTTTGTATCTCTCCACTCTCACCTCAAACCTATGCCTTTTAGTTTGAGACTCTCCTATTTTTGGGAAAAGATATTGACTATCTATGTGATCTACATCCCTCATTGTTTTATGGACCTCTATAAGATCACCCCTAAGCCTTCTGCGCTCCAGAGGAAAAAAAATCTCAGTCTATCCAGCCTCTTGTAACTCAAGTTTCTGTAGCATCCGAGTAAATCTTTTCTGTTGTCTTTCTAGTTAAATAATATCCTTTCTATAATAGGGTGATCAGAACTGTACACGGTGTTCCAAGTTCTTACCACTGTCTTAGTAAAACAGGTTATGTTTAGCCCTTATTTATAACTCATTTATAATTTCATAGTTTGAATATCATGTAATATTAGGCATTAATCTTCAAAAAAAAATTGATACATTAGCATAGAGTTCACAGAAGAATTGTGAAGATGAAACTTCACAACTGAGTTTAAGAAAAGTTTGAGATTGAGGCTTCAATGCAAGAGTGATAGATTATTTAAATTATTATAGTGCCAGGGACCTGGGTTCGATTCCCAGTTTGGGTCACTATCTGTGCAGAGTCTGCACATTCTCCCAGTGTCTGTGTAGGTTTCCTCTGTGTGCTCTGGTTTCCTCCCACAGTCCGAAAGCTGTTCTGGTTAGGTGCATTGGCTGTGCTAAATTCTCCCTCAGGGTACTCGAACAGTTGTCAGAGTGTGACGAGTGGGAGATTTTCACTGTAACTTCATTGCAGTGTTAATGTTAAGCCATTTGTGACTCTAATCAATAAATAACAATAATTAACAGATTGAGAGCATAAAAGTAATAAACCTCCTGCAAAACTGCGGATTAAAATTGTTTTCAATCAGCAATCATAAATGTGCAAAATAAATACATAACAAACGCATTATATTGATTATGACAAGAGTGTTATAAAACTGTTTGCTTAAGAATAGCACCAAAGGTGTTTAAAAAAAATAGTGATAAGGCTAGAGATAGATAACGAAATTATATAACTAACTTGTAGGGACGATGGAGATGTCTGTGGAATGCAACTGGTTAGAGTTGGATGGCTGAGAAATTAAATTGAATGAATGCCTTTGTTTTGACTTCGTACCTATTGAGAGTAGGGAACACTGTCAGGAACTTTATTTTCTCCTGTACTTTATCTGCACTAAGCCATCTCCCTTAAGAAATATAGTGGTGTGCGTAGATTCAATGGCAAAACAAAATGTATATAGTACATGGGGGTGGTGAAAGAGATTCTCTGGCTTCTTGTAACATTTTCAATTATCTAATTGCTGCAGTTACGACTTGCATTGGGATTTGGAATAACAACATTCTGTATTTGACCTTGTTTATTGGACAGATTCATACACAAACTGACTGGAGGCAGACTCCTGCCTAAACTCTTGAGGCATTTGTCTCATGACTCCTAACACAAACTAAAGGCGGTCTCTGTTGGGCAGAAAACAGAAACTGGCTTGAAGGATGTTTTCCCATTGTAAGTTTGCTGAATTGTTAGAACTGGCGCTGCATTTCTGTTTTGTTGTGGCCTTTTTATTCTTTGGCATATTGACAGTCTAATTTTCAGTTTGTTCTTCACTCTAGTTAATTTTGTTTGTTCTGTGAGCTCCAACATGCTTCTGCTTTTAGATTTTTTTTTTGCAAAAATGTACTTCATACATAAAGTATGTGGAAGAAATATTAGAAAACATTTCAGTATGTCATGACAGAAAAATACAATGACATTCACATTCTCTACAGTAGAGATCAAGATGTATTCGGAGGTGTTTCAATTTAGTAATGAGAACATTGCAACATTCCAAATGTTTTGTTACAGAGAGTACAATGCTGTTCAAATTATATACATCAGTCATATCGCACTCTTGAGGCATTTCAGCACGGCTACATTTACTATATACTTCTGCTTTTAGTTTGCCCTTTGTGCACTCATAGATCATTTTTTATATTCTGCAATTTCTTAAGGGGCTGGCTGAAAACTTCCTTGGAGAACACCACCTCTTTGTCATAGTGACATTTAAAAAGTAAATACATGCATTAAAATAGAATTGCTGCAAGAGGGATATGTTCTATTCCAAAGCAGGAAGGTGAGGGAGAAGGTGACTATAACTTTTTTTTTGCACAGGAGTACTACATGACCTCCGTACTTCACCAATTTGTTTACTCCCTCTTCTCAATTCATTGTTTGTCATCCTCATCGATGTGCCTCCTGATCCCTTGTTTCTGTTCCAGTCATTTCACTACCATTTGAGAAGCCACTGCCCAAGCTTTGTGTCAGTTATAGTGACGAATCCAGTGCAAGAGTTCCTCCTTCCCCCTTACTTCAGCTTACCTTGTCAACTTGCCTCTTTGACAAGACATCTCTTTCTTTGGTACTGTGCTAGTTTTTGCATAATTATTTTCCTGTTAAGTGCTTTGGAACATTTTGCTATGTCATTAGTGCTATGTAAATGCAAATTGTTGCTGAATTGCAAATCGCAGGAAACATGACGATATAGACAGAGAGAGGTCAGATCTTTCTCATATGCTGGTGCAGACTTGATGGGCTGAAGGGTCTCTTCTGCAATGTGTGATTCTATGGGTGGGTGCAGTTTGACTTGATGGTGGCAGCCTATGGAAGACAGCAGGGAGGCTAGGATGCAGTGGCATGTGTTCCCAAACGGTTGGCGAAGTCTAATCAGTATTCTTCAGGGCACTAGCCACTGTGGTTTGTTCATGCCTGCAAATACATTTTCTGCCCTTTCAAAGCAACTTTAGCCCACTGTTGGCATTTCCTGACTCTCTAATCGGCAATGATTTTGTCCAGAGTGTCAATAACAGCTGTTTTGTGTGTCACCTAAGGCACTCTTTTTTAACTCCTTGTGGATGATATCCTCAAAGTAGGTCTGTGTGCAGAGGTTAAGGTGTCCAACAGCAATTTGATTTCTATGAGCACATCTTGGCTTTGAAAAAGGAATGCAAAAATTACGAATTTTCTTTTGATCCATAACATGCAAATAAAATCTAGTCAGCATTGTGGCACAATGATTCTATTCTAGCCTAGAGTGACTATTTGTATGGAGTTTACATGTTCTCCACTTGTCTATGTGGGTTTTCTTCGGGTGCTCCAGTTTCCTCCATAGCCCAAAGATAGTAGATGTTTAGTGTCCTCGTTACTTTGCTCTACCACTCATCTTAGTGTCATCTGCAAACTTTGACACACTACACTTGTTTCCCAACTCCAAATCAGCTATGTAAGTTGTAAACAATTGTGGTCTCAACACTGATGCTTGAGGCACACCACTAGTCACTAATCGCCATCCAGAAAAACACTCTTTTATCCCCATTCTTTACTTGCTGTGAGTTAACTAATCCTCCATCAATGCTAATACGTTACGCGTAATGCCATGCACCTTTATCTTATGCAACCGCCTTTTATTGAATGCCTTCTGGAAACCCATCCACCAGTTCCTTGCTGTCCACCACGCTCATAATGTCCTCAAAGAATTTCCCTAAGTTAGTTAAACATGACCTGCCTTTCGTGAACTCATGCTGTATCTTCTGAATGGGACAATTTCTATTCAGATGTTATTTCTGCATTGATGATCGATTCAAGCATTTTCCTCACAACAGAAGTTAAGCTAACTGCCCTATCATTACCTGCCTTTTATGTACTTCCTTTTTTAAACAGTGGTGTCACATTTGTTGTTTTCCAATCTGGCTAAGTGATTTGTGTGGTGGTGGGGGAGGGGGGGGGGAGGAAAGGAGGAGGAGGTGTGGGTGGGTGGCGGTTTGCGGGGGGGAGGTGTGGGGTGTGGGTGGGTGGCGGTGGCGGGGGGTGGGTGAGGTGTGGGTGGGTGGTGGTTGCGGGGTGGGGTGGTGGGGGCGGGATGTAAGAGGCACCATCCTTGCTTCAGATAATTGATGCAAGGCCAGTCAACTTCCTTCCGTTTCACCTGTGCTGCTGCCCTTCAGGTCTTGCACAGAGCTTCCTTGGCTTCACTTCATTCACTGTTGTTTCCACAGCTGCAAGTGACAGACCTGCTCCTGCTGCACTTGTGTGTTTCAGAAAAAGATAGAGGCCATCCATTCATGTCCCGCTTCTGCTTCCCCCAGTTTTGCTTGCTCCCCATGTCAAACGTCCCCAGGCCAGAGTCCTGTCTCTGAACACACAAGTGCAGCAGAAGCAGGTCTGTCACTTGCAGCTATGGAAACAACAAGGAGTTACCTTTAAGCTACTGCAGGCCTTTACAGTCTGCAGCAGCTCATTGGTGCCCATGCCTGGCATGCGGGTTCTGAATTTGGAGTGTTCCTGGCATCCGATCCCCTCACAAACCTTTTGTTTAAGATGGCCGCAAGAAATTTTGGTATGGACAAGTTTAGTCCAGTTATCATGAAATGCACAGTATCTGCTGAGTACAGACCGTGTGTTAATTGGAAGTGTAATGCTGGGTGGTTGGGATTGTTGGGTAGAGCTTTTCAGAACATAATGCTGATCAGAGATTTTGCATCTAAAATTGTAAAATGTCGCATTTCGTGTTGTCCTAATTTGCAACAGATTTATAAAAATTGTTTTCAAAAATAAATTGTTCTTGTGATCAGTAGCACTCCCCTTTTCCTTCAAAGCAGCCTACCATTTGAACAATTGGTTTAGATGTATTTCAAATGTACACGTCACTGTTTGGTTAATGCATTTGTAATAAATGCAGTGAAAGTCAAGCATTCTGATGAAGTTTTTTTTGTTTGCACACAGGCATTTATAAGACCTTTTCGAGAACATCATATTGATCCCACTGCAATAACCAGGCATGACTTCATTGAGACGAATGGAGATAACTGTATGTTTACTATTATCCCACTGGCCCACATGACCTACAAGTTTATCACTAACAGTCCAGGTGAGATCATGTCACTCTTTATTGTAATCTGTCAGTTACTTGGACAAAAATGTCTTTAACTTCATGAAAATTGGTATTTTGATTCCTGAGATTGGGATTACTAGAATCTCACTGACCTAATTACAAGTGTTATAAGGATCTTGGTAGCATTGTAATTAGAAGACTCCTGGTCCCAGGTTTAATTCTGACCTCCAAGACAAGATGGTAAAATACTATATGAAAAAGATAGAGGCCGTCCCGCTTCTGCTTCCCCCAGTTTTGCTTGCTCCCCATGTCAAACATCCCATGTCAGAACACTGCATTTGCCTGAGGAAGACACAGAGTGTTGAAAGCTCGCGTTTTTACTATCAAATAAATCGGTTGGATTATAAATTGGTGTTGCTAAATTCTTACTGAGTTCTAAACATCCCCAGGCCAGAGTCCTGTCTGGTGGCTGATCTCTAGCTTCTTCACTGACTGTTCATCCATCCCACCTCGAAACTCTTTCCAAGTTTATCTTGCTTCCTTAAACCCACTTCCACTCAACTGTTGACCACCCAAATTCCCTTTCTGCCCCCCCGTGCTAATTGATTTTGTAAGCGGTCCCACTTTTCCAGCACTGCTTCATCCCCTTTTTTAAAATTGCGATCATTAATCCATATTGCAAGGAAACGTACCCTGATTCCCTTCTGCTCTCGTTAACTGCGACGTCATTGTAACTTCATTTCCTCTTCAAAATGCTTAAAACTTCTATCACCTTCCAAAACCATGCTCATCTCTTCCCACATTACCTGAATCCTTTCCATACCTCACCCCACACACAACGTTGAAATGATCTTGATCTTAATCCCAGGATAAGTGTGGGCTTTTTCTTTTAATTCTCTTTACTTTCCAGGTTCATCAGAAGTATGATCAGACATGGTTTAAAATTCTTCCAGCAATCAATTTTATGAACAATGAAACACACAAAGTTAAAAGCATGTAGAATATAACTCGATGAAATGGTTCATTTTTCTGCTTTGGGGGACTGTTAGTTCTTTATTGACAAATTTCTTGGTGTAGTTTCCAATCTTTTTTCTGGACTATCTCCTTTTTTTCACTGAATGTAATGTCTCCAAATTTGCAGATGACACAAAGCTGGGTGAGCTGTGAGGAGGATGCAGAGATGCTTCAGTGTGATTTGGACAAGCTGAGTGAGTGGGCAAATGTATGGCAGATGCAATCTAATGTGGATAAATGTGAGATTATCACCTTGGTAGTGAAAACAGGAAGGCAGATGATTATCTGAATGGCTGTAAATGAAGTGCAGTGAGACTTGGGTGTCCTTGCACACCAGTCAGTGAAGAGAAGCATGTAGGCATAGCAGATGGCAAAGGAGGCAATTGGTATGTTGGCCTTCATGGTGGAAAGATTCGAATACAGGAGCACGGATGTTTTGCTGTAATTATAAGAGCTTTTGTGAGGCCACACCTGGAATGTTGTGCAAAATTGGTCTCTTGATCTGAGCATGTTCTTACTATCAAGGGAGTGCAGACTGATTCTTAGGATGGCAGGACTGACAAATGAGGAGAGACTTAATCGGTTAGGATTATCATTGCTGGAATTCAGGAGAATGAGGAGAATCTCAGATACTTGAAATATTCGAATAGGGCTAGACAGGGTAGGTGCAGGAAGGATGTCCCTGATGGTGGGGATGTCTAGAACCAGGTGTCGTAAGGATACAGGGTAAACCTTTTAGGATTGAGATGAGGAAAAATTTCTTTACCTTGAGAATGATAAGTCTGTGAAAGTCACTACCATAGAAAGTGGAGACCAAAATATATGTTTTTATATAGCACTTGAGGTGAAGGGGATCAAATAATATGGGGATTTTGGCGAAGGAGGGGAGGGTTGGAAAGGCAGGATCAGGCTATTGAGTTGGATGATCAGCCATGATCATAACGAATGCTGGAACATTCTGCTCCTATTTTGTTTGTTTGTTTCCCTTCTCACTTTTAACATGGTCAATTACACCATCTATTGTTCAGCTGGATGGGACTTTGCTTGGTTTCAGTCTTATCCATCCACTCTTAGCTAGAACATTTCCAAGGGGATGGTTTCTCTTCCTATCTCTGCACTGACTTTAAGCTCCTGCTCCCCTAATCCAGCTGTATGACATCAAAGCCCAGATTGTAATCCTATCTAAAATAAAAATCTCCCCAGTACCATATCTCCTCATCCTCTCCTGTTATGAATGCTTATTTTCTTTGAGTCTGGTGCATTGTCTTCCCTTTGGTTCATCTTAGTAGAAGTATTTTCAGCTCAATAGCAGCAATGTGTACTATCTACAAGATGCACTGCAGCATTCCCAAAGATCCTTAGACAGCACTTTCAATCCACAATCACTTCACCTAGAAGGACAAGGGTAGCAGATACAGGGGAACACCACCACCTGCAAGTTCCCCTCCAAGTCACTCACCTTCCTGACTTGGAAATATATTGTCATTCCTTTGCAGTCACTGGGTCAAAAGCCTGGAATTTTCCTTCTAATAGCATCGTGGGTCAACCCACAGCACGTGAACTGCAGCAGTTCAAGAAGGCAGTTCACCACCACCTTCTCAAGGGCAACTAAGGATGGGCAATAAATGCTGGCCAGTCAGCAATGCCCGTGTCCCATGATTGAATGAATAAAAACTGCCTCAGCACCATGTTTTGGAATAGGTTGCGGCTTCAGACCCTACTGCACAGGCTTGAGCTAACACCTCAAGGAATATGCATGTGCCCAAGTTAGAAATGTACGTGGATGTATGTGCAACCAATACCTGATCGGTGCTGGTGAAACATTCAATATAATGAATTACGATATGCTACAGCTGGAAGAAGCAGATAAATTTGGATAATTGTTGAACTAAACTTTTCAATATATTTGATGAACTTTTAAACTACGCTGTACTTAGAAGAGCAGTTCCATGATATGGATGGTATTTTTGGCATACATGTCCTTTATGTTTTCATTGAGAACACTGTGGATTTATATGCAATGTTCTTCGATTTCTGGAGTTGGATCAAGGAATAAGGATCCTTGCCAGGTGCAGGGGGTGAAGTAACTAAATCTAGGTTTGCAGCATTATTGGAGATATACTGCTTTGTTTGAGTCACAAGGTGATGACTGAGTGGTATGACTGCTATAATATTAATCCAGAAACTCAGCTAATATTCTGAGGATCTGGGTTCGACTCCCGCCATGACAGATGGTGGAATTTGGATTCAATAAAAAATATCTGGAATTAAGCATCTGCAGCCCCCTTGCTTTCTCAATACTATTTGTCCCCCTTCATATTTTTGTATCATCTGCAAACTCAGCAG
The DNA here is from genome assembly GCA_024679065.1 of Sphyrna mokarran. Classification (NCBI taxonomy): domain Eukaryota; kingdom Metazoa; phylum Chordata; class Chondrichthyes; order Carcharhiniformes; family Carcharhinidae; genus Sphyrna; species Sphyrna mokarran. Next base: position 35,017,386 of record JAGIQG010000004.1, on the reverse strand, counting down.
CAGTGCTTCCAGTTCCTTCCTCCAAATCATTAATGTGTATTGTGAAATTTGTAGTCCCAGCACTGACTCCTGAGGCACACCACTAGCCACCAGCTGCCATCCTGAAACAAACCGCTTTACCCCCACTCTCTGCCTTTTTCCAGTCAGCTAATCCTCTATCCATGGCAGGATCTTACCCTTAACACTATGGGCTCGTAACTTATTTAACAGTCTCCTAAGCAGCACCTTGTCAAAGGCCCTCTGGAAATCTAAATAAATCACGTCCACTGGTTCTCCTTTATCTAACTTCCTTGTTACCTCCTCTCTAACAGATTTGTCAGATAAAGCCATGCTGACTCAGTTCTATTTTATCTTGCACTTGCAAGTACTCCCTGGTCTCATCGTTAATAATAGACTCTAAAATCTTGCCAATGATTTAAGTCAGACTAACTAGCCTATAATTTCCCATCTGCTGGCTCCCTCCCTTCTTAAACAGCAGTGTTATATTAACTACTTTCCAGTCCTGTAGTTCCTTCCATGCCTCCAATGATTCCTGAAAGGTCACCACCAATGCCTGCACAATTTCTTCAGCTATCTCTTTTAGAACCCTGAGGTGTAGTCCATCCGTTCGAGGTGATTTATCCATCTTCAGACTTTCAAATTCCCCAGAATTTTCTTAGTGATGGCCACTACAGTCACCTGTCCCCCTGACTCTCCTGGAGCTCTGGCATCCTACTGGTGCCTTCCACCATGAGGACTGACTATTCAGTTTCTGACATTGCTTTTATTATTACTTCTCCAGCCTCAGTTTCCAGTGGTCCAATGGCTATTTTTGCCTCTCTCTTACTTTTTATATGTTGAAAAAAAGATCCTCCTATCTTCTTTAGTTACTAGCTAGCTTACACTCATACTTCATCTTCTTCCCCCTTTTTGCTTTTTTAGTTGTCCTCTGCTTGCTTTTAAAAGCTTTCCAATCCTTTGGCTTCCAGCTAAACCTTGCCACTTTATATGCTTTTCTTTTGCTTTCATGCTCTCCTCGACTTCCCTTGTCAGCCATGGATTCCTTGTCCTCCTCTTAACATGTTTCCTTTTCTTTGGGATAAATTTCTGTTATGCCTCCCGAATAACTCCCAAAAACCCCTGCCGTTGCTGTTTTATTGTCTTCCCTGCTAGGCTCCCTTGCCCAACAACTCTGGCCAGCTCCTCTGTCATGTCTTTGTAGTTACCTTTATTTAATTGTAACATTGTTACATTTGATTCCAGCTTCTCCCTCTCAAACTGCAGTTTGAGCGTTCTATCATACTGTGGTCACTGGTCCCTAAGGGTTCCTTCACATTAAGTCTCCTATTCAAGTCTGCCTCATTACACATCATCAAATCAAGAATTACCTGTTCCCTAATAGGTTTTGTCACAAGCTGCTCCAAAAAAGCCATCTCTTCGACATTCCACAAATTCCTGTTGTTGGGATTCACTACCTACCTGATTTTCCCAGGTCCTCCATAATTATTGTGATATGATATGCCTTTCTTATATGTCTTTTCTCTCTTCTGATTTACTTTCAGCTCCACATCCTGACTACTGCTAGGAGGCCTATACATAACTCCCATCAGGGTCTTTTCATCTTTGCGATTCCATGCCTTTTAATTCTATATCGCTTCCTGCTATCGATTTAACTTCATTCCTTAACTAACAATACAACCCTGTCCCCTTTGCCCACCTGCTTGTCCTTCTGATAGGACACACATCCTTGGATATTTAGATTTGATCCCTTTGCAGCCATGTCTCTGTGATGCCCACAGCACCGTATCAGCCAATTTCAGTGTGCACAACAAGCTCATTTACCTCGTTCCATATACTGCACATCTTTAGGTACAACACCCACAATCCTGCATTGATCATCTCCCTTCTCATACTTGTCACCTTTTTTGCTCTGTCTGCAGTCTGGTTCTGCCACCTTCTATCCTCTCTTTTATTATGTGGTCTGGAAACTTTACTAACCTCTCCTGATCCCTCAGCTCCATTAACCGGCATGCCTATACACCCCCCCACTCCCCACGCCCCACAACCCAATAAAGCCCTTTCCACAGCCCTAGTTGTATGATTCACCAGAACTCTGGTCCCAGCATGATCCAGATGAAGACTTTCCCATGGAACAGGTCCCCTTTTCCCCAATACCAGTGCCAATGTCCCATGAATTCAAACCCATTCTTCCCACACCAATCTTTGAGCTGCGATTTACTTCCTTTATCTTATTGACTCTGAGTCAGTTAGCTCGTGGGTCAGGTAGTAATCTACAGATTATTACCTTTTTGGTTCTATTTTTTAATTTAACTCCTAGCTGTTCATACTCCATTAGCAGAACCCTAGTTCCTGTTCTACCTATATCACTGGTATCTGCACGGACCTCGACAATTGATCTTTATCCTCCCACTCCAAGTTCCTCTGCAACTAAGATGAGATATCCTGAACCTGAGCGTCAGGAGGCAACATAACCTTTGGGATTCTCAATCTGGTCGTGGAGAACAGTGTCAATGTCTCCCCAACTATACTATTCCCAATTACAATTACGTTTTTTTTTCTTCCCTTGCTTGAATGGCTCCTTGTACCAAGATGCAGTGGTCAGTTCCCTTCCACACAGAGCAAGAATCTCAAACCTGTTGGACAATTTCAGGGGAATGAGGCTCTTGTAATCCCACCTTCCGGATCCCTCTATCCGTCTCATTCGCAGCCACACCCTCCTGTCCCTGTCCACTGACCAAATTCAAGGTATTTAAGGAGTGTGACTACCTTCTGGAACACAGTGTCCAGGTATCTCTCTCCCTCCCTGATGTGTTACAGTGTCTAAAGCTTGGAATCCAACTCATCCACCCTGAGCTGGAGTTCTTCAAGCAACCAGTACTTACTGCAGACATGCTCACTAGGAACCGCAAGCCATATTGTGCACGAACAACATATCACCTGAGCCTCCAACTCTATTTTATTTAATTAGTTTCTAATTTGGGTTTTGACTTTTTTTATTTAATTTTTTTTATATCTCCTTATTCTCTCAGTGCAATTTCTAACCAGTAATTTCAATGGGTTTTTAAATTTAGCATAGCTCCCTATTAGTCAATCAAATCACAGCCTTCCTGTGATATCACCTTTAAGTTTCTTTTTAGTCCGAACTCTCTGTCAGCTTCAGAGAAGAAGAGTAGCACTTACTGACCAATCAGCAGTCTCCCTTGTAGCCTCTGGTGCCTGTTTCACCTAACTCCCTGTGTTTGCCCAACTCTAAAAGCATTCCTCACAGTCAGGCAGCACTCACAGTGCAGTTAGGGCAGCAATGTGAGGCCTTGTTTTTACTGGCACAGCTTATAAAGCCTTGAAATTGGTTTTAACTAGCCATACAAATAAACATTTGAGAGCTGTCACCTCCCCTCCCCTAATCCCCATCTCCATCTCAGTGGTACATACACCATGAGCTCGCATGGCAGTGACCTGCCACATCAGCACTTCACCCCCTCCAACAGAGACTTCACCTTCGTCTCTTCGACTGAAGGTGAAGACTTCAGTGGTTCCGTGGCTGCCCCAGAGGTTAAGCTTAATATGGATGCTGATTCTGCAAAAGGTAGAATCCCGATAGTGTAGAAGGAGGCCATTCGGCCCATTGAGTCTGCATCAACCACAGTACCACCCAAGCTTCATGCCGTAACCCCACATCTTTACCCTGCTAATCCCCCTGATACTCTGGTCAATTTAGCATGGCCAATCAACCTAACCTACACATCTTTTGGACTGTGGGAGGAAACCGGAACACCCATAGGATACCCATGTAGACACAGGGAGAATGTGCAAACTCCACAGAAACAGTGACCCAAGCAGGACTCGAACCCAGGTCCCTGCTGCTGTGAGACAGCAGTGCTTACCGCTGTACCACTCTGCCGCCCACTATCCCTCAACAAATGCATTCCTTGGGAAATAGGGTATGGATGGTTTCTGGAAGTGGAGGAAGATGATGCTGAGGACTCAAAATGTGGAGGAGTTGGACATTGATCTAAAGAATATTTACTGCTTTAGCTATGTTCATTATGCTTTATGTTAGCTTAGAAGGCTGCTGTTTTTCTTTGAGCCAGCATTGCAGAAAGTTGACAGAAGTGAATCCAGTTCAGGTTTGGCAGCTAGACATAAGGGTGGGTGTGTGTGTGTGTGTGTGTTAATGTGGTTAAAGCCAGCCCTGTCTATGCTGCTATTTATGGGCGACAGGCACTCTGCTGAATGTACACTGAATCAATTGTGCATACCGCTTTTTCTTCCATTTTCTGGGGCTGTAGAGATCAGATTGAACTTTTCAATGTTAACATTGGACTCTGCCACGCATTCAGTGGTTGCAAATTTTGGGAAAGTGGCTGGTGGAGCGGGGTGGTGGGAGGAGGTACAATCTTTTTGACAAAGCAATGTTTTTTGTTAAAGGGATCATTTTCCATTTTGGAAGTGTGAGTAAAGGAGTTGTGAGTGTTTTCTTTCACATTGTCCTAGTTAATTGGGACAATAAATTTTGAGATGTTAATGCTGGGGTCCTAATTGGGCAGCTGGCCAGATCATGACTTCACCAGAAGTCCAGGTAAACTTTAACCCTAGACCACTTAAAAGGTCACGATTCGTTTGTGAAGCTGCAGACCAGATGTAGCTGTATTTTTGACCACTATCCTAATACGGTACGTAGCATTTGGCAACAGCTGCGGAGCTCACAATAGTTCAGCTACTAAAATTTCTGATGTTGCCAAAAAGGAACTACGCAGTAATTGTAGCACCAAGCAAATGCACTGCTATCTCTGGGCCAGAGCCTCAACTGGGAGTGCCTGCATTTTTGGATAACAGTCTGTTTATATTCAAAATCATGAGAAAGAATTAAGCCATGGCTAATAGTCAAGTATGCCTGGTTGCTAAACGAGATGAGAGCTGCAGTTTTCTACCACTGCTTTAGAAGTTGTGAGAAGATGTGCCTTATTTATCAACACTCTTTAATTTCCACTCTGTCAAGGCTGTGCTGTGGAACCTTTATTTTAAAGCAAACTTACCATGTTCTACATTTTGAGAAATTTTATTTCCACTAAAATGTTGATCCTTCAAATCCTAAAGGGAACTCACGAATAGCCATTTTAAAAAAAATACATTTTGTTTTAAAATACCAAAACTCATTAGTCTTTTAAAGACACTGCCTTCTTTGGAATGTCTCTATAATAAGAAGAAAAATAATGTGTAAAACTTGGACCAAAAATTATCTCTAAAATATAAACAAGGCACTCAAAAGTATGGTTTTAAACAGGTTGAATAATGCACTGCGTATTGTGAAATTTCGTTCTCCTGTTCGATTGAAGACATTGCATTATTTCCACTGAAATACTGGCGATATCCCGTCTCTCTCAACCTTGATACTGGCTCCGTGTCAGATTGCTTTTCTCATATCCAAGCCTGAATGAACTGCAACTTTTTCCATTCAAAAATTAGGAAGACCAAAGCAATTTTTGTAGCTCATACATTCCCACACTCCAACAGCAATACTATACTTTTCCTGACCATTGCCTCAGGCTGAACCAGATTGTTTGCAATCTTTTTCACCCTGAGGTGCTCTGACCCTGTATACATGCTTATCACAAAGGCCTACTTCCACTTCAGTAATGTCATTTGCCTTCACATTTGCCTCTGCCAGTTTTCTTCTGAAACCTTTATCACCAGAGGATTCTGTTCCAGATCCCTCAACATCCCAAATTTACAAGTGTTATCCTGGTATTTACACTCCTTCATGGCCTGGCCTTTGAGGCTCATTGCCTTCAAGAACTCGCTGTTCCCCTGATTTCTTCACTGGTTCTCTGGCCTTTAGCCATCCAGTCTCCGCATCCTGAAATTGCTTCTCTTTTCCTTTTGAATCAAGCTTTAAATCAATCCTGTTTGACCAATCCTTTTGCCAGCCCTCCTAATATCTCCTCCTCAGTGTGATTTGATCAGTTTGGTGAATCACTTTTCAGTGTTCAAGGCACAATGTAAATGCAGTTATTATTATTAAATCATGGTGAGGTGTGGTAATCTAGGAAGTTATGAAGCTAGTCTAGATCGCCTGACATCCTTCGGTGATGCAGCTTGTGTTTGACTGCCACTAGATTTGAAGCTTGTAAGTGCACTTCCACTTAACGTCAGCTCCGGTGAAGTAAAACATAGAGGATTTTGCCAAAAACCCTCCTTAGGAATGTGCAAGCCAAGTGTTTAACTTCCTTTTAATAAGCTAATAATATTGCAAAACAAACAGCATTGTCAATAAATATCGAGCATCTCCGATTCCATTTTACTTAATTTGATTCCATTGCAGCCATGTTAATTTATAAAGTGTTGAGTAGCTGGGGTTCCCTGCATCACCATCTGCTTGAAAGAAAAGGCAAAGAGAGACATAAAAGCCATTCACAATTCATTCCAAATGCTCAGTGGGGGTTATCATACTGCCGTCATTGCAGTGATACTCTCACCCCATCCAAATGCTGAACAGGAGGACCATCACGCTGCTATCATTCCAGATTGTTTGTGCTCACAGCCATTCCAGATTGTTTGTAAAACCTTTCATTTATATGTAATCAGACTTCAAACAAGCAATGCTATATTTTTGCTGGCTGAGTGTGCGGATGATCTTGAACAATTCTGATCCTGTTCCAAATCTATGTGCCATGATGTACACAATTATCCAGCTTATGAGCGGTGAGCTCAGTTGAAGTTGTCTGATTTTTAAACCGTATAGGGTCTGTATCAACCTCAATCACTAGAATATAATGTCATCACCTCTCATACAATGTTCTTCTTTTACTTTAGTTTCTCTTATTCTTTTTTCTCACATTAACTTTATCAATCCATTGATAATTTTACTTCTGCTTTTTAACTTTAGGTATTACTGACCCTCTTTTCTTCTGTGCATATTTCTTGTCATTATATGGGTATAAGATGCCTTTGGTTTCTTCATGTTAAGATGCCTCCAGCCGGAGATTCTGTAGTGAATGGCCCCTTTAAGAGATGATCTTCTGAATGACTAACATTATCCTGGCTGACTAATTGGGAACTGAGTTGGGGTTTCACTCCAACTTGTCCGGGATTGTTCCAACAGTCAGAGCTTGAGTCATGCCTGGAAGCATTGTATTTGCATCACCCTGTAAATAGTTGTTGTTCATTAATAAATGCCTGTAGTTTGTTCTTAACTGGTGGAGTCAAGTTACTTCAGATTCCCAAATAGTGTTGTGTTTCTTGAGTGTTGTTGGAGCAGTGCTCATTAGGCAAGAGTAGAGTATTCCACCACACTCTTGTGTAGTTGGTGAACAGACTTTGGGGGTCAGGAAGTGAGTTACTCGTCTAGTCTCTGACCTGTTTTGGTGGTCACAGTATTTATATGGCTAGTCTAGTTCAGTTTCTGGTCATGGTAACCCCCAGGATATTGGTAGTAGGAGATTCAGTGATGATAATGCCACTGCAAGTCAAGTGGCAATCACTAGACTCTCTGTTAGAGTCCTAAAGATTTACAGCATGGAAACAGGTCCTTTGGCGCAACTTGTCCATGTTGCCCTTTTTTTAAAAATCCCTAAGCTAGTCCCAATTGCCCACATATGGCCCATATCTCTCTCTATCCAGCTTACCCATGTAATTGTCTAAACATTTTTTAAAAGATAAAATTGTACCTGCCTTTACTACTATCTCTGGTGCCTTGTTGGAGATGGTCATTGCCTGGTACTTGTGTGGCATGAATGTTACTTTGTCACTTGTCAGCTTAAGCCAGATATTGTCCAGGATTGCGTGCCATTCTCAGCGCCAAGAATAATTTTCCTAATGCCTCATTCTAAAGTCCAACTTGCCCAAAGCTCTACTCTCTGCAACCTAACTCAATCATCTGTTACCACAATTTTTCTATCCCTCATCAATACGTTGTCTTTCAGTAATAAGCATGGGGTCAAATTTCATATGCATGACATTGATACCTTGCTCTATCTATTCACTGCTAACCCATGGATTATGTGTTGCTACTGTACTGCCAGACTGCATCCAGTCACAGAATAATCAGTATTTCTTGCAGTTTAATGTTGGAAAGATTGAAGGAATCTTGTTTGTTTAACTCCACCGGATATTAAGTATTCAATTCCCTGATCTCATCATGCTCTCCAGATAACTGCTGAAGCACAGTTTAACAGTTTGCAATCTTGTGTTTACCCTAAGCTCTAAACTCAAATCCATTACATCACCAATGTTTTTATACCTCTACCTCCAAAACACCTTCCACCTCTGGCCCTACCTCATCCTGAAACTCTCACTCCTGTTGTTGTCAGCTCCAGGATTAGAATCATAGAATCCATAGGTGCAAAAGGAGGCCATTTAGCCGTTGAGATTACACCAGTAATAGACCCATTCCTGTAATGGCCTTATCCCTGTAGCCCCATGTATTTACCCTGCTAATCCGCTGACATTGAGGGCCAACCAACCTAACCTGAACGTCTTTAGACTGTGGAAGGAAACTGGAGCACCCAGAGGAAACCGACATGGAAATGGGGAGAAAGTGCAAACTCCGCGCACACAGTCAGCCAAGGCCGGAATTGAACTCGTGTCCCTGGTGCTGTGAGGCAACGGTGCTTACCACTGTACTGGCCCAAATTTTTACAAGTGCCTCCCTTGTTCTATCTTCATAAAACTCACTTATCCAAAGCTCTACTATTGATTACCTACCATCATAATTCTTGCCAAACTCAAGTGTGGCCCATTTTCTGTGTATCAGTTTCAATTTCCTCATTTTTCTCATCAATTCCTTCTCCTGTCTGCTGCTGCTTTTTTTCTTTCATCTCTGGTCTGCTGTTCACTTTGCTGTTTAATTCTCTGTGGCAGAGATTTCAGTCACCCTATCCCATTTCCACAAGACATAGGAGCAGAATTTGGCCACTTGGCCCATTGAGTCTGCCCTGCCATTCAATCATGACTGATATTTTTCCTATCCCTTTCTCCTGATCCCCTTATTAATCAAGAACTGATTTATCTCTGTCTTAAAGACACTCAATGATCTGGCCTCCATAGCCTTCTGTGGCAAAGAGTTCCATCGATTCACCACTCTCTGGCTAAAGAAATTCCTCCTCATCTCTGTTTTAAAGGATCATCCCTTTAGCCTGAGGTTGTGCCCTTTGGTTCTGGTTTTTTCTACACTCTATCCAGGCCTCGCAGTATCCTGTAAGTTTCAATAAGATCCCCCTACCACCCAATCCTTCTAAACTCCAACGAGTACAGACCCAGAGTCCTCGACCATTCCTCATATGACAAGCTCTTTATTCCAAGGTTCTTGTGAACCTCCTCTAGACCCTTTCCAAGGCCAGCACATCCCTCCTTAGATATGGGGTCCAAAACTGCTCACAATACTCCAAATGGGGTCTGACCAAAGCCTCATAGAGCCTCAGAAGCACATCCCTGCTCTTGTATTTTAGCCATCTCGACATGAATGCTAACATTGCATTTGCCTTCCTAACTGAACCTGTGCATTAATCTTAAGAAAATCTTGAACAAGGACTCCCAAGTCCCTTTGTGTTTCTGATTTAGAAAATAGTCTGTCTCTTTTCCTCCTTCCAAAGTGCATAACTTCTCACTTTTCCATATTGTATTCCATCTGCCACTTGTTTGCCCACTTTCTTAACCTGTACAAGTCCTTCTGCAGTCCCACTGCTTCCTCAGTACTACCTGTCCCTCTACATACCTTTGTATGATCTACAAACTTAGCAACAGTGCCTTCAGTTCCTTTCTTCAAATCATTAATGTATATTGTGAAAAGTTGTGGTCCCAGCACTGACTCCTGAGGCACATCACTCATCACCAGCTGCCATCCTGAAAAGGACTTCTTCATCCTCACCCTCTGCCTTTTGCAGTCAACCAATCTTCTATCCATGCCAAAGTCTTACTCTTGATACCATGGACACTTAACTTATTTAACAGTGTCCTAAGCAGCACCTTGTCACAGGCCTTCTGAAAATCTAAATAAATCACGTCCACTGGTTCTCTTTTGTCTAACTTCCTTGTAACCTTTTCAAAAATCTCTAACAGAATTGTCAGACATGACCTCTCCTTGACAAAGCTGTGCTATTGTATCATGAACTTCCAAGTAATCTGTGATCTCGTCTTTAATAATGGACTCTAAAATCTTGTCAGTGACCAAAGTCAGGCTAATCGGCCTACAATTTCCCATCTGCTGCCTCCCTCTCTTTTTAAACAGCGTGTTATGTTAACTACTTTCTAGTTCACTGGTACCCTCTCTGCCTCCAGTAATTCCTGAAAGATTACCACCGATAACTGCACAATTTCCTCAGCTATCTCTTTTAGAAGTCTGAGGTGTAGTCCGTCAGGTGCAGGTGATTTATCCACCTTCAGACCTTTCAGTTTCCCTAGGATCTTCTCCTTAGTGATGGCCACTGCAGTCACCTGTGCCCCTTGACTCTCCTGGAGCTCTGGCACCTCACTGGTGTCTCCCACCATGAAAACTGATGCAGAGTAACTATTCCGTTCTTCTGACATTGCTTTGTGTCCTACTGTTGCTTCTCCAGCCTCAGTTTCCAGTGGTACAATGGTTATTTTTGCCTCTCTCTTACCTTTTACGTATTGAAAAAACTCTTTCTATCTTCTTTTATATTACTAGCTAGCTTACACTCGTATTTCATCTTCTCCCCCCTTACTGCTTTTCTCGTTGTCCTCTGCTCGCTTTTAAAGGCTTTCCAATCCTTGGCTTCCAACTAATTCTTGCCACTTTGTATGCTTTTTCTTTTGCTTTTATACTATCCTCGACATCCCTTGTCAACTTGTCAAGGGTAATTATGAGGCCATAAGGAGAGAATTAGGGTGCATAGGTTGGACTAGGATACTACAGGGACTGGGAACATCTGAAATGTGGAGCTTGTTCAAGGAGCAGCTACTGCGAGTCCTTGATAAGTATGTCCCTGTCAGGCAAGGAGGAAATGGTCGAGTAAGGGAACCTTGGTGTACGAAAAAAGTTAATTCACTGGTTAAAAGGAAAAAGGAGGCTTATGTCAGGATGAGGCTTGAAGGCTCAGTTAGTGCAATGGATAGCTATAGATTAGCCAGGAGGGAGCTAAAGAGTGAGTTGAGGAGAGCTAAAAGGGGACACGAGAAGACTTTGGCTGATAGGATCAAGGAGAATCCTAAAGCTTTCTTTAGATATGTTAAGAATAGAAGATTGGTTAGGGCAAGATTAGGGCCAGTCATAGACAGCAGTGGGAAGTTGTGCGTGGAGCCTGAAGAGATTGGAGAGGCACTGAATAAATATTTCTCTTCGGTATTCACGCAGGGAGATGTAAATGTAGTTGTGGAGAACACTGAGGTACAGGGTTGCAAACTGGAAAGTATTGAAGTAGATAGGGAGGATGTGCTAGATATTCTTGAGGGTTTGAAGTTAGATAAGTCCCCTGGGCCGGACGGGATTTACCCTAGGATTCTCTGGGAGGCGAGAGAGGCGATTGCAGAGCCTCTGGCTCTGATCTTCAGGTCGTCGTTGGTTACGGGTGTGGTTCCGGAGGACTGGAGGATAGCGAATGTGGTCCCATTGTTCAAGAAGGGGAAGAGAGACCTTCCAGGGAATTATAGGCCAGTGAGTCTTACTTCTGTTGTGGGCAAAGTATTGGAGAGAATTATTAGGGATAGGATTTATAGTTATTTAGAGAGAAATGAATTGATTGGGGATAGTCAGCATGGTTTTGTGAAGGGTAGGTCGTGCCTTACTAACCTCATTGAGTTTTTTGAAAAAGTGACCAAAGAGGTGGATGGGGGTGAGGCGGTTGATGTGGTATATATGGACTTTAGTAAGGCGTTCGATAAGGTGGCCCATGGAAGGCTTCTGCAGAAAATGCAGATGTATGGGATAGAGGGTGATTTAGCTAATTGGATTAGGAATTGGCTAGCAGATAGAAGACAGAGGGTGGTGGTTGATGGGAGATATTCATCTTGGAGTTCGGTGACAAGTGGTGTACCTCAGGGGTCTGTTTTGGGGCCCCTGCTGTTTGTAATTTTTATAAATGATCTGGATGAGGGTATTGAAGGATGGATTAGTAAATTTGCGGATGACACTAAAGTCGGTGGAGTGGTAGATAGTGAAGAGGGGTGTTATAGTTTGCAGAGAGACTTGGACAAGTTGCAGAGCTGGGCCGAGAGGTGGCAAATGGAGTTTAATGTGGAAAAGTGTGAGGTAATGCACTTTGGCAGGAATAATAAATGTGTAGAGTATAGGGCTAATGGTAGGATTCTTAATAGTGTTGATGAACAGAGGGATCTTGGTGTATTTGTGCATAGATCCCTGAAAGTAGGCAGTCAAGTCGATAAAGTTGTTAAGAAGGCATATGGAGTCTTAGCTTTATTGGTAGGGGGATTGAATTTCGGAGCCGCAGCATCATGTTGCAACTGTACAAAACTCTAGTGCGGCCGCACTTGGAGTATTGTGTGCAGTTCTGGTCCCCACATTATAAGAAAGATGTGGAGGCTTTGGAGGGGTACAGAGGAGATTTACCAGGATGTTGCCTGGTATGGAGGGCAGATCTTATGAAGAGAGGCTGAGGGATTGAGGTTGTTTTCGTTAGAAAGGAGGCGGCTAAGAGGACCTATCGAAACATATAAGATGATTAGAGGTTTAGATAGGGTGGACAGTGATAGCCTTTTTCAGGATGGAGAAAGCTAGCACGAGGGGACACAGCTTTAAAATAAGGGGTGATAGTTATAGGACAGATATCAGAGGTAGGTTCTTTACCAGAGGGTGGTTGGGAGTGGAATGCCCTGCCTGCGGCAGTTGTAGATGCGCCAAGTTTGGTGGCGTTTAAGAGGTTAGTTGATAAGTTTATGGAGGAGAAGGGAATGGTTTAGTTTGGAGGGGCATTGCTTTTTTCATAATTGGTCGGCGCAACATCGAAGGCCGAAGGGCCTGTTCTGTGCTGTAATGTTCTATGTTCTATGTTCTAACTATGGATACCTCCTCTTCCCCTTAACGTATTTCCTCCTTGGGATGAATTTCTGTTGTGCCTCTCGAATAACTCACAAAATCTCCAGCCATTGATGATCCACTCTCTACCCTACTACGCTCCTTTTTCAATCAGCTCTCATCAACTCCTTCCTCATGTCTTTGTAGTTACCTTTATTTAATTGTAATACTGTTGCCTCTAATTCCAGCTTCTCCCTCTCAAATTGCAGGGTAAATTCTATTATATTGTGATCACTACTCCTTAAGGATTCCTTCATCTAAAGTCTCTAATCAAGTTTGCCTCATTACACATCACCAAATCCAGAATAGCCTGATCCCTAGAAGTTCTGACACAAGCTGCTCCAAAAAAAACCATCTTTTAGACATTCCACAAATTCCTACAATAGTGTATGTTGTTGGGATACACTACCTATTTGATTTTTCCCAGTCTACTTGCATATTAAAGTCCCCCATGATTATTGTAATATTGTCTTTTTTATGTGCCCTTTCTATCTCGACTTATTTTTGTCCCACATCCTGACTACTGTTAGGAGGCCTGTACATAACTCCCATCAGGATCTTTTTACTTTTGCGATCCTCAACTCTACCCACAGATTGTATGCCTTCTATCCTATGTTGCTTCTTGCTATCGATTTAATTTCATTCCTTACTAACAATGCAACCTTGACCTTTTGTCCATCTGCCTACCCTCCGATAGGGCACATATCCTTGGATATTTAGATTCCAGCCCTGATTTCCTTGCAGCCATGTCTCTGTGATACTCACAACATCATACTGGTCAATTTCAATTTGCACAATAAGCTCATTTATCTTGTTACGTGTACTGTATGCATTCTGGACTTTTACTTTGAAAGACTTCCATAAGTTTTGCCTCTCCAATTGCACTTTTATTCCTGCCTAGGTCTGATGTCCAGTTACCCTTGAATATTTCACTTTATAAATGACTCTCGGTAAATATTCTGTTCATCCATCCTTGATGGGGCTGCTGGAAACTGCTATGTTATCCATCTTCCACCAAACTGATCGTAAAACGTTTGGTCACCTGTATTTTCACACTAACTTCTTTCTATCTGATGCATGTCTGAACTAATGGCTGCAGGTGGGATCTTCCAGTCCTGCCTTGTGATACATTCCCTGGCAGAGTAATTAGCGAACAGTGCAAATAGTTGTTGACTTTGGCAGGATTGGAAGATCCCACTGGCAGCCAATGGCTAGCTGTCTCCATTGCTGGAAAACCGGCCATGGACGGAAGTGGATAAAATCCCAGTCAGTGTCTTTAATGTATAACTCTTTTCAAAAGACCCTGAGTTGAAGTTTGGAATCGAGTGAGATGGAGTCTTTAACCTGCATTTTCCGCGCGTTGAAATAGTGTGTTGGCATTCCAGCATGGGGTGTCATTCCACTGCATCTCCATACCAAAAATGTAGTTCCAAGCATATGAAGCAATAGAGAAAACAACATTGTAAATCACTGCTCGCATAAGAAAGGAACCTTATCTTCATGGAAATGCCAGAATGACAAAGGGCGTTTGTCGTAATATGGGTTGGCATTAGTTGAGTTTGTTTGTTTGAGATATGCAAATTGGATCCATGGAGATAGGCCTTATTAGAGATTGGCACTGATTCAGACTGTTTATTCAGTGGAAGAAATCGGAATGTAAACTGGAGCATGGAAATGACCTGGCACGGGTCTCGTTTGTTCATTTGTTTGAAAGGCATATTGTAAGATGGGCTTCTCGCAAATCTTGTTTATTTGAGAGCCGCATACACAAGCTTGTGTTATTGTGTGAGGGAACTAAGTGCCAGAGCACAGTTCCATGGGCATCTGGCGGGTGCCTCAAAATAAACTTGTTGAATTCAGCAAGGCCATTCTTTTAACTAGCTCTTTCCTCTCGCAGCTCTAGAAAAATCTAAAGCAGTGACTTTAGGGTTGCTTCAGGCTGCCTAAGACCCCATGCATTGGGAGCTGGCAGCACTAATGTGACATACCAGCAATATAAAAGCAGCTGTAGTGTAAGCCACCCCTGTGGGGATGGGCCCTACTAACAATAGCTGCTTGTTTTATTATTCTAATGCATTTCAAGTATTAAAAAGAATCCAAGGCATGCAGTTTTTAAAAGTATGAATTTTATACTTTGTATTTACCAAATGCTGCCTCGCTCCTCCTAAAGAAGAGCCAAGCTGTTTAATTTTGAAAGGTTATTTGATTTGCCATTGTTCTCCTCTACAGTATGCAGTGTGTCATTGAACCTTTCTGTCCTCCCTGCAGAAGTCCATTTAAATAGCGGCCCTTTGGTGAAAGCATCTCCCACCGAAGGGAATGGGTAGTGATAATGAAGCTGGCCCTTCTATCAGCGTACTGTATACAGAGAGGTTGCTGTGGAAATACTGGACTTGTACATTCAGATCAGCTGAGTAACAGCAGTTCAAAGAGACTCATTGTGCCAGCAGATGATGTCAGCTAATAGAGCATTTTAAAAGCTCTGATAGTTTAATGTGAGTGTCTGCCCGTGATTTGCAAGCAACGTGTAATATTTCTCATTTTATATTTTTAAAAATAATTCCTGAGTGATCGGCTCCTGCTCTGTCTCACCCGTACCCACTTCCCAACGATCTTCCTTGCGGCTGAGAGTGAGGCCGTGCAGAAATAATGCAATCCAGGTCACACAGGAAAATTGGGGTGAGTCCTGATGCCATTTCCTGCACAGAGCACGGGGTCATATCCATTGGCCCATTAACAACCAACAGGGGATGCGTTCTCAATCAGATGTCCAGCTGCTAAGGCCTTTTCCCAGGAGACAAGCATCCAGATGGTGTTGTTTGAATTCCGTTCCCCAGGGATAATCCCGTATGTGCTTGGAAAACTGATTCACCACATGTTCTTCCTCCTCTCCAGTTTTAAATGGACTTTTGATCTGACCCCCTTCTGTCTCCCACTGCTCTTTGCAGGAAACATTATCAGGACCCCCCAGTAGGCGAAGCCTATGTTAAAAAAAAGTCGGCACTGTTCTGCCCGCAGAGTTATGGAATTCTTTTATCTAGCTCCCAGATGGGAAAGTGGATATAATATTGGTGGTCCTGTTCCTTCATCTTTCGGTGCTGAAATTACAGAATTGAGACGGCTTGCAGACTTCCACTGAATTTTTACAGCTACATCCTCCCAGAGGATAAACTTTGCTTTCAGAACCAGGCCTACTTTTAAAAATTAAGCGCAACACCATCTTCAGTAATCTACAAACTAGCTGACTACCAAGGGGGAGCTTTGAATTACACAGAGTATGTTCTTTTGCACGGAATGATTTGATGCTTTTTTCAATCGAGGGCCAGCAACTCAGCAGGCATCAGACTCCTCTTCCAGCCTCGGAGAAGTATTTGAAATTCTGGATGGGGTGGATAACCACAGAGGCTTCAAACCTTCCAAATTCCTCCTATTTGGTCATTCCAAAGCATTCAAATAATCTATGGGGGCTCCTGCTAAGAAAACCTCCTTGTTCCTGAAAAGGGAAGGGGGGTCAGCAGGTTGTACAAAGTAAAAGCCACAGTTGCCTGGTGATATTCTGATCAGGATTCTTTGAACCTTGGAGGGCAGAAGTTTAGTAGAATTTTTTTTTTCCCCCAAATTGGGATTAAACACGTCTGCATTTTTCTGATGCACAAATCTAGTGCATTCATTAAACTTTTAGTCTGAGTTTAGCCGGTCTGTGTGTGTTAAAATGAATTTTTTTTACACACTACAACTCAGAGCATATTTCTACTTTGGTAACTGTTCTCAAAGGTGGCACAGTTATTAGTGCTGTATTGTGTTAACTCCTGGCACTTAAAACATCTCTGACTTTGTAAGCACTTCAGTTTGTTTTAAAATCTTATACTGCTCCATTTTAATTTAATTTTGAATGCAAACTCGGAACATCAGCCCCATTTAAATCTGGACATTGAGGTAATTTTCACTTTCACCTGGGGAAGATATTGTCTGACCTTTGTGCTTCCGCGGGTATCAGTGGAAATTAAAATTGGGCGGGTTTCATGCTGGGTGGGCAGCCAGCTTGCTAAGTTTACTGCCAAAGTGTTGAAGGTGAAAATTAGCTGCGCTGATTTTGAAAATACTTAAATGCTGGTTTCTGGCGATTTGTTGTGGAAATGTCTTTTTGGCAGCGGTCTGGTTACAGGGCAGGGATGCAGTATTAGAGGATGAAACTTAATGCATCCCACAAGTCACTGCTGGGCATATCCCTGGAAGTAGTTTTCGCCTGCTGTGATTGGATCCTGTCACCCTGAGCACCAGGTTATTTCTACTACCCAGCTAATCGCTGGCATCTCTCAGTGCTACTCCTTACTTTCCCTCACTGACCGTCTATGACTTCACCCCCTCTTGCTCCCCCACGCAACACTACCCTCTGCCTGCAATCCATTGCTATTATTCTACTGCTACCATTCCCATGTCCTCCTCATCTAGTGCTTTCACAACCCAGGGTTTTCTCAATGCCTCTAAACTCACCTATTACCTCTTAAACTCTAAAACATCATCCCAGTGGTTTTTACTGATTTATACATTCCAAAGCCTTATCATCTCTTGACTCATGTCTTAAAACTGTAGAAATACTAGCTTGGCACAAATTACACCACCATTGCTATGTACAATGTTTGACACCTATGGCATGTGATACTTACATTTGTACTTCGCCTTTAGTTTTCTCTCACAAATGTACACTTTACTTGCAACTACTTTATAACTACCTCGCGATCAAATCTGAGAGTCCTGTTATCTTTTGGCTTAGCCATTTACTACTTTAAACAGTGGAGGAGTCTTTGGGGAAAGCACTTTATCATTAGATGAATAAGTTCCTGAGTAGAAAAGGCATGTGCATTGGCTAGGGTCTTGGTAGAAACAGTTTGATTAAGGGGGAAGTTCAGTTCAGCCAGCAATAAATTAAAGCAATACTTGTTTCCCCCTCTCTACACTTGGGGGGAAATAGACTACGCCAGCCTGATCTTGTAAACATTCCCAATAGCCCAGGAGACATGGACATGGACCTCAGAGAAAATCACTAAATGTTCAGGAGTGAAAAAGTTCAGCGATTTACCAGATGTTCAGACAAGAATTGACCTGAATCTTGCAATCAATAATGACGCAAAGAAGCTATCTGACCTCAAATAAAGCTGCCCAGAAAGATCTAGCAATCTAGCACCAGGAACCCAGGTTCGATTCCAGCCTTTGGTGACAATCAGTGTGGGGTCTGCACATTCTCCGTGTGTCCATAGTTTCTCTCTCTCACACGTGCAGATTAGATCGATTGGCAATGCTAAATTGCCTCTTAGTTTTCCAAGATGTGTAGTTTAGAGGGATTAGCAGGGTAAATACGTGGGGTTACGGGCATAGGAGAATCAGTGCAGACTCAATGGGCAGAATGGCTTCTTTCTGCACTGAAGGTATTCTATGATTCTAGATCTGTGTGGCTTGGTTTTAAATTAAGGGGATGTCTTGATATGCAGCTCCAGTGATGTCACTGAACCGGCAAGTAGCCAATTGTGTTGAACTACTTGCAGACAGCAAATGAGGGAATTAAAAGTAATTAATATAATAGAATTTAAGTTTTCAAGCATGTGAGTATATCATTATGATTGGATTATGATAAAAGCTAAAGATAAACCACTTTTTACAAAAGACAGTTGTGAATTTTTAAAAACATTTATGGAGAAATTTGACATTCCGTATATATAAAATTAGCTTTTTGGGATCAGTGAGAGCGTTTCTCGGTATTCTGACGTTAGTACACTGTTAAAAATCCAATTACACTTTACTGATTGTAGATTTCTGCGTTATTTAGTACACACATGGCTGAGTATAGCTGGTAACATTGAAGTCTTACTGCTGGGTCAAAAGATGGAGCGAACCCCACTTCAGCCAGTGCTGAACCCAAAGCGGTATTTTGCTGGCAATTGACAGCCACCAGTTAATAAGAATCGCTGCTTGCAATGGAGACTACAACTCACAGGAGAGTACACTTAAGTGGTGGAGCACCCAACATGGGGCAAGGTGCCTTCATATAGGAAGGCCCCATGCTTGAAACCAGCTTCGAGGCTGCCAGCTTTCACTGGTCGGTTGACCTCACGTTGGGTGTCCAAACTGCTCACCTTCCAACTGGTAGTGTGGAATGGCAACAGGAAGAGGTCAGGTTGCCCTCTGGATGCTTTCCCCAGTTCTCCTGCGCCTCCTAGCCAGTCTCTAGTTTAGCTGAGTTGGCTGGATTGCTGATTTGTGAATGAGTGATGCCTGCAGTGTGGGTTCAATTCCCATAGCGGCTGAGGTTATTTATGAAGGCCCCGCCTTCTCAACCTTGCCCCTCGACTGATGTGTGGTCATCCTCAGGTTAAATCACCAGCAGTCAGCTCTCCTACTCAATGGATAGAGTAACCTATGGTCATTAGAACAATGGCAATTTTACCTTTACCATTATGACTGCAAATTCCAAATTAATATCGACTAAAAATGCTATTTTTTAATGGAACCCCACAAAAAAAGTAGCTGATGAATGAATTATTGCAAGTATTCTGTGTGACTCCATTTTTTTTAAATATCAGTATGTTCCAAAGGTAACCAGATAGCTGTGATCTGTAGTGATTAAAAACATGCACTTGCATCTGAATGTTAACCACCAAATTCCCACCTTACCTCTCTGATCTGCTGTTTATTTATTCCTTCTTACACAATGATCAGGTAACATGATGAAGAAGTTATGTAACACTTTATGAAAGAACTTGCAGATAATCGCAATCCAAAAGTGACACCTCGGATGGATAATTTAGCCACCCTAACAGTTCTTCCGTTACATTAGTTCACAGCTGATCAGGATCCAGATATTTGGATCAGATTATTGAAGAGTCGAGGACACTTGGGTTGTACAGATGTTCAATCTATTTTTATGTTTCTTTCAATCCCCGCAAACTAACAAAGGACACTTGGGTTGTACAGGTATATTCTGCTTTCAATTCTGAACACCATATTTCCAAATTGATTTTGTTTGACTTGTACATCGTACATTTGAGCGCAGTATGTTTCAGCACAGAGTGAAACAAATGTGTGTATAATGGGCACATTTTTCATCTCTCTCTCACGCGCACACACCCCCCCCACCACAAAGTAATGAGTTGCAGGATGTATTTATAATTTGTAGTCCGCTGCAGTCTCGCACCATCACAGTTGATGACCAAACCCTGACAGTAGAATGTATTGTGAGAAAGGGCAGGAATGTAATTAACACAGCAAGTTTGGAGAAGTGGTACTGTGTCGTGCTCAAAAATAACTGTAAACATCCGAACCGACCTGGGTCGTATCAGCCCCTGATTTTGTCCGTGTGTGTGATTGTGAACAAGTAGGGGCTCCGAGGAATTGTCTGTGAGAGAGATGTAATTCTGGACTGTTGATAAGGATGTATGAAAATATAATGTAGGTTCACCATTTGACGTGAATGTGTGTCAAGCATCATCTACTACTCCAATGAAATCGCTGATCAATTTTGACATACTTGATATTGATTGGTGGATTTAGGTAGGGTTAACACAGTCAGACGTGACATGAACTGTCAGTGGGACGTGGCGTAGGATGAGGCACAAGCTGGCAGCCAGGAAGGGAATGAAGAGATGAAGAAGAATCTTCTACAGTCTTTCCTGACTAGGATATGGCATCCTCTGGTGCTCATTAGGACACGCAGTAACTCAGAAACAAGATGATAGCTCCAGTGGTTTAGCGCTCAGCTGCAAACTACAATGATGCAAGCTTGATTCCGAGGGATGCCTGTCACTCAAATGTGTTTGCCTTGGAGGGTGAATCTTCATTCTCCTCAGGTGAGCTGCAAGATAGGATGTATTACAAGTCTGATTTTTGCCATGGGGAAGTGAAAAAAATATGCCGACATACCCTGTTTGAATTGTACGTTGCTGCAGTGATCTATCCTTTCAGGCAGCAC
Organism: Sphyrna mokarran; assembly: GCA_024679065.1. Taxonomy (NCBI): domain Eukaryota; kingdom Metazoa; phylum Chordata; class Chondrichthyes; order Carcharhiniformes; family Carcharhinidae; genus Sphyrna; species Sphyrna mokarran. Next base: position 34,996,435 of record JAGIQG010000004.1, on the reverse strand, counting down.
TGCTGTAGTGCAGAGCAGTATTCTCCATTGAAACAGCAGCGTGCTTCTTGTTTGGCGGATTGTGTGGAACACTTTGTCTCAACTTGGGCTGACTAGTGCAGAGTTGTGCTGAATGTCATGATGCAACTCTTCCAGTTGTGGAAATGTTTTCCTATAGAATGGTCTTCAACTAGTTGTGTCCAGCATGATCCGCCTTCAGCACATGTGACCACACCAACTCCTATAGTTTCCCTTTCCGTTGTCCAGCTGAGTGACACTGCCCTCATCTGCTTCTGTTCTTAACTACACAGTCATTGTCAGACAATTTCCTCCAAAGGCCTTTTATTCTGTCCTCAGGCTGAGAATCTTTAATCCCTCCTATTTTGCTTTAATCTCAAATTACTGCGTCCAAAAATATGCTGGATTACACATAGTTCTACCTCTCAATCTCTCTCAATCTTTCCACTGCGTCAGTGCCATTCTTAAATAATTTATTCAGGAGATGTGGGCATCGCTGGTTGGGCCAGTATTTATTGCCCATTCCTAATTGCCCTGCAGTAAATGACTTACTAAACCATTTCAGTCATTTCTGTGGATCTGAGTCACGTATCGGACCAAGTAATGATTTCCTTCCCAAAATGGATAGGCTTTTATGACAATCAACAATGACATTGGACATTTTAAATTCCACATTTTAAAAAATTCAATTCAAATTTCACCATCTGCCACGGTGGGATTCGAATCAGTGCATTACCCTGGCTCTCTAGATGATTAGTCCAGTGACGGTACAACTACAACATCTTTGCTGCCAATTAAACTGCTTATCTGACCTCCAGACCTGTATGAGCCAAAATTCCCTTCAGTTAAACATTGGGAAATCCAAAGTCTTTGGCTGAAATGTTCCAGCCTTTCATACTGGTGGGATTCTGGTCCTGCCATTGTGAATGGACACTTCAATGGCTGGCCCCACTGTTTGTGGGGGTCGGGGTGGGTGCTGGAAAATTACAACTGCTGCCTTCAGTTCCAGCCTCAAGCTGCGTTCCTTAGCCACCAGTCTGTTCTTTCCATTGCTTGTTCTCAGGGTGAACCAGGATGTCTGTTTGACTCCAAGGCAAGCTTCTCATTCCCAACCTGTTCTACCACAAAAACCACTACCTTCTATGGACCTAAAATCTGTTTTCACCCCTACCCAGCCTATCTGCTACTGAAGCCATCAACCCTTGTTTGTTATTTGCAGACTCAACTATTCCAATGCTCTTCCCCTCTTTCATAAGTAGCCAAAATTGTCTTGTCCTTACCTTAATTTGTACCAAGTTTCCCCCCACCTCCCACCATCATCCCTGTGGTCACAGACTGGAATGGCCCTCCATCTGAAAACATCTGGATTTTAAAATTCTCACCCTCACATTTGAATCCCTCCATGGTCTCGGCCCTTTCTATGTCTGTAACCTTCTCCAGTTCATAGCTATGTGTTCTTCCAAAGCTAGACTTCTGTGTGCCCCTCACCATTCTTGCCTCCATGTAGCTGTGCATTAAACCATCTGGGTCCTAAGTTCTGCTGTTACCTCCATAAATCTTTCTGCCTTTTTACCTCTCATCATTTAACTCACTCCAAGAAACCTTCCTCTTTAATCAAGCTTCATGTCTCCTGTTCCATCGTCATCTCCGTTGCCTTGCTGTCATTTTCTTTTCCGATTAACACTCCTGTGAAGCACTTTGTGGAAAGTTGCTGCATTGAAGGTACTAGACAAATGCAGGTTGTTGTCATAAATAGTAGGAAATTTTGAAGTAAATTTTTAAGACGGAGAAAGTAATAATTATGATAAGCACAGCTTACTGCGGGTGAATGTGGTAATGTGGTGTGCACAATTGGAGTAGCAGCGTGCTTGCGTTGTGATTCCACATATAATGAAACTCCAGGCGGAGGAATTATCCTGGACTGCTTTGGGATATTTCCCAATAACAATGCTGGAAGTATTGGATGAGATTGCCATTGAATAACATGTGACAAAGAATAATCGAAAGTCCGAGAGAGAGTAAATTAAGTGAAGGAATTTTGATAAAAGAATGTTGCGCTTTAATGAGATCAATGAGGAGGTGCAAGTTTATGAAAGTACTTACATCAGGACATCATTTCTGAACCACATTACAGACACAATCACCAAAAGTGAGTAGTATCTTTGAGTTATCTTTCAGTGAGTGGCATAATGGCATAGTGGTAAGCAATGCTGCCTCATAGTGCCAGCGACCTGAGTTTGATTCCCAACCTGGGTCAGTATCTGTGTGGAATTTGCACATTCTCCCCATGTCTGTGTGGGTTTCCTCCAGGTGCTCCAGTTTTTTCCCACAGTCTGAAAGACATCCTGGTTCGGTGCATTGACCCCAACAGGTGTTAGAATATGGAGACTAGGGGAATTTCACGGTAACTTCGTTGCAGTATTAATGTAAGCCTTACTTGTGACAAATAAATAAACTTTATTTCTACATTGACATTCAAAATGCAAAAGACACAAATCCAGTAAAATATTGCATTTTAATGCATGTTAATGCAGCAGTAGGAGCACTGACCAATGCATTCTGCACAAATGGGCAATGAAAGTTAATTGAAAAGCTGCATTCATTAGGTGTTGATACAGTACAATAACACCTATTGAGACAATATAGCCATTGTATCGGGCAAAGCTTGTAAATTGTTTGCCTCATTATTTGACTCAGCGGCATAGTGGTTTGGCACTATTGCTTCATAGTGGTAGGGACATGGGGGTTCAATTCCAGCCTTGGATGACTGTGCTTTCTCCTTGTGTCTGCGTGGGGTTTCCTCTGGCTACTCCAGTTTCCTCTCTCAGACCAAAGATGTGCAGGATAACTGGACTGGCCATGCTAAATTGTCCCTTAAAATTGTCTAAGGATTGGGAGAAGGCATTGGTGCAGTGGTTTTGTCACTGGATTAGTATTTCAAAGACCCAGAGTAATGCTCTCGGACCTGGGTTTGAATCCCACCGTGACAGCGGATGAAATTTGAATTCAATAAAAATCTGAAATTAAAAGTCTAATTATGACCATTGTCGATTGTTGTAAAAACCCATCTGGTTCACTAATATCTTTTAGGGAAGAAAATCAGTCGTCCTTATCTGATCTGGCCAATATGTGACTCCAGATCTACAGCAATGTGTTTGACTCTTAAATGCCCTCAGGAATGGGTAACAAATGCTGACCCAGCTAGTGATGCCCACAGGCCAAGAACAATTTTTAAAAATGGATGTGTAGGTTTGATGAATTAGCCATGGCAATACAGGAAATTAGAGGGGTGGAGCGGAAGGGTGGGCCTGGCAAAGATGCTGTTTCGGAGAGGACAGTAAGAAGTCTCACATCACCAGATTAAAGCCCAACAGGACTTGTTGGATTTGAACGTGGTGTTATGACACTTCTTACTGTGCTTACCCCAGTCCAGCACCGGCATCTGTCCATCAGAGAGAAGGTGCAGATTCAGTGAGCACCTTCAGATTTTAATGTTAGGAGATATTAATTTTCCTTCTGCAAGTGTATAAGAGTTGTTCACCATGTGTATGGCCCAATACTTATTCAAAAATCAAGGCCATGAGATGAACTCCAGCTGTGGGCAAGACACTTAAGCTTAAATATTTAAATTAGATATTATCCCTTTTATTTGATCCATGCAAATGTGCCTCAGTGCACAATGTGCCAGTAGAGGCGAAAGTAGTTGTAGGCTTGTCTTCTGTTGTTTTGAATTCCACTATAGGCAGAGAATTAAACAGATATCACTTATTTTATCTCTTTGTTATTTATGTTTTTAGTTGACTTTCTCACAAGAGAAAATTGCAAGAAGGTTCAAATTGTTCTTTTATAGCACCATCTAGTGGCACTGTAACATCTTTTCAATCAAATCCCCCAGAAAGCGGCCACTCGCACTAAATTCAATTGATTGTTATTTTTACTGTCATGGTTGCTCATCTTTGTAAGGGATTAATTTTTATTCAGCATGGTGTCTTTACCAACCATTATTAAACCAAAAGGTGATTCCTAAGATTCTTGAAGAGGAGACACTTCACAGAATCCCTACAGTGCAGAAGGAGGCCGTTTGGCCCATCAAGCCTGCACCACTAACAATCCCACTTCCCAGCCAGGCCCTATCCCCATTACCCTGCATATTTATCCTGCTAATCTCCCTGATCTGGCAATTTAGCATGGCCAATCAACCTAACCCACACATCTTTGGACTGTGGGAGGAAACCGGAGTACCTGGAGGAAACTCCACACAATGATCCAAGGCTGGAATTGAAGGTAGGCCCGTGGCTCTGTATGGCTAATCACTGCACTACCATGACATCCTGACGAAAACAGGGTTAATGTGAGAGTAACTCACCCTTAAAGGTGGACTTCGTATAGAATTGGATTGGTTCTATTACATGCGTATTATAAATTGATGATTTAGTCTAACTACCACCAGCCATCAATGTTCATCTCGTGAATTTAAGTTGTTGGTGAGACACTTGTTCAAGAAGATATCGAGAGAAGATGACTAACTTGTAAAAACTGAGCTATTTGGTTAAATATTCCAAATTTTATGTTAAAATCTAAGCCCTTTACTTTTAGGAAGTTACTGTTATTTTATTTAGCATTTATATATTCCCAGTTTGTTGCTTGTTTCGTATTCAGATATTCTGCAGCGAAGTGCAATTTTAAAAGTAATGTTACAGTCGACTTCACTTAATGGCCTTGAATTAAGAATCCTTTAATACTCAATGTTCTTTGCAGCTGTTATAATGGATGTGCGATTTCTGTTTCTACAAATGTTTGAGTACTGCGTGTTCTAAAGTAGAATTGGAGAACTGTTGATGTCAAAAAAAGTATTGCTAAATAATGCATTATAATTACAACTTTTGACAGAAGCACCACCTTATTCCTCAACAATGAGATGGGTTTAGTCTCCTCTTTCATCTCTACTCACTCTGCTCATCGCGCATAACTTTATTATAGGGTCAAGTATGTTTTCAGTTGTTGAAGTTTCTATCAGTCTAGTATTATACAGCTTTAATTTAAACACCTTCCAAGCATTCCAGTTTAATGAGAACACCAAGGACAGTAATTCAATTATTTCTTTATTTAACACTTTAGTAATAATTCAAACAAACATTAACTCTTTACTGAATTTTAAATGAACATCAACTTTCAACTGAACTTTAATTCTTAAACTGCACCTTAAATTTAATGTTCAGTTAAAGTTATCTATTTAACTGAAAATAGATACTACCAAGTTTAGGAAAATCATCACTAAAAAGTATCTATCTGCTCCTTCTCTGAAGCATCATTCGGGCACATGTCTTCTTGCAATGGTTGGTCTCTTTGAGTGATCACTGCCAAACAAAGGACTCATATCTTTTTATCCACAATTCTCCACTCACTTCTGGATGATTCTCTGCCATCCAGCCAATGAATTGATCAGAAACCCCCAATTGAATCATTTGATTAGGCTAATCAAGTGCTGGCAGAACAGTGGCAGTGGACCCTTGAGACCTCATCATAACTCGACCTCAAGTGCATATTGTTTATATTCCAGTGCCCAGAGAAGAAACACTGGCTCCAAGAGGCTTACAGAACTCCTCCCTGCCAAGTACAAGCTGTTAACTCTGCATCTTCTTTCCTTTGATAAATTCCAATCCACCAGCTACAAGAAATCCCAGCATAATGAAAAAAACTTCAACCAAAATATTAAAACTCCATTCAGCGACACTAGTCTACTGAATAGCATGCTTTAGAATAGTTCTCTCAATGCATTCCTTCTTATCTCACTGTTTTAAGGGATGTTATGTCCCAATGCAGAATTTCCTGTCCCTGAAGACTTCAAATATTGTAACATTGCTGTGTTTTAACCACATAAAGTAATGTCATCAGATTAACGTAGGCTGACTGGTGGTGATGTAACCTGAGGGTCACCACCACACCTCAGGCGTGGGGCAAAATTGAGAAGACAGGGACTTCATGAATAATCTCAGCCGATATAGGAGTTGAATCTGCGCTTTTAGCCTCACTCTGCATCACAAACTAGCCATCCAATCAACTGAGCTAACTGACTCCCCAACTGTGGCAACTGCTGGAGATTTCAGTGAGGAACAAATTACCTTAAGCATTCACTTCCAGTTTCCAGCAAGAATAGGAACCATGTTTGTTGATATTTGAGCTCGTTCAATGCCGAACTAGCAGTTTGAAGTCTTTCCAGCCACAATCTAAAGTAGATTCTAACAATGCCCTGTTTCTGCAGATTTTTTACAGCTCTGTGCTTTAGTATCAAATGTTAGAAAATTACAGCAACTTCCATTCACAGCTGTTGCCTGGCCAAAAAAACATTAGGGAATTTTGAAGGCTGCAAAGGACGTGCAGTACTCAGTAGGTTAACCATATAAAGAGTTGATGAAGTAGGCCTTTGAAACCAAACCGTGCTTTCATCCCAAAACACTGTGCAGGTCAGCAACCTCTTTCTTCTCTTCTTGTAGCTTCTCCTGACAGGGAAAGTGCTGTTGCTAAGAAAGGAATTCATCACTTCTGGTAATAATGAAGTATACAATTGTGCGACCAGGTCTGGCCATTGGATGGATTGAACACAAAATGCACTGAATATTTATTCCTACAACACTGGTGAATGGTTGATTCAAGCCTATAATTCCAATTTGTGATCTGAGATCTTCACTCTCTGCGCTGAAGTGCAGATTTTTGAATTATTAGATTCAGTATCACTGACCCGAACAGAGACTGTGGCGTGCAACATTGGAAATTAAATTTACAATTTGAACTCTGAGAATGGTGTGGATTTTTCAGGTGTCCTTGCTTTTTTTTATTACAATGGTAATGTTTAAAAAGGAATCACCATTATGCATTTCCCATTGTGAAGCATTTGTATCTGAGATATGATTTGAGAACACAAAGGAGGAGAAAAAGACTACTTCAGATCTCTGAGGGCAATAACAGTGCAATCAGAAAAGGAAAAAGCATGCTTAGAAAGTGAAAGGGGTTATTGTTGGACATTGCTGCCACAGTGTAACATGGAGACCAGTCCATATTAACTGTATCCATCAGGACTTTTATTTGTTAGACATGCTGAACAATTCTATAAAATTGGATTTTCTTCTTGTGTTTCATGAGTTGAAGTATGAAATCCCGTAGAGTTAGAATTTGTGCTTAGGATTTTGTTAGTTTGGTTTAACAAGGCTTTACTGGACCATGTGATTCTGTCCGATTTCCCATTGACCATCATAAAACAAAGAAGCTTGAATTTTAGCTCATGCATAACTCATGAAAGAGAAAGCATTTAATTTGTTTTTCCAAGTTATTTAACGTTTCAATATTGGCAAGTAATTAAGTGGCTGGTTTGACTGCTGGAAGACAGAGTTTCATTTGATTCTTTTTTTTCCATTTGCAGAAGCTGTCTATGAAGCTTACGCCTGGGATTGTTACGTGTTCTGCTTAGGCGTATTTGTGACAATGACCAATCAGATTCATAAATGGTCCCACACGTACTTCGGTCTGCCTCGCTGGGTCACCATCTTGCAGGACTTTCACATCATCTTGCCCAGAAAGCATCACCGAATCCACCATGTTGCCCCTCACGAAACCTACTTCTGCATTACCACAGGTCAGAGTTTCAAATGCTGCTGCAGAACCCAAGAGGAGTGGCAAAAAATTGTCAATCAACTACCTTTTTCTTGAATTGGAAGAGATTTAATTAAAATAGCAAACCTATTTATTGTTTTGTAATTTGCTTATGATTGCTTTGATAGCAGAGCATTTAATTTATAAATGTAATCTTGCCCAAAAATCTCTTCCTAATGTAAATGCTTACTCTGCTGAAAGCTGATGTTAATGAATCAAGACCAGTAAGACAAATTAGAAAATTCACTGAAGGCTCTTTGTTTGTGGCAGTAGCTATAAAAGGGAAAGCAACCCATCCCACTCCGGAGAGATATAAATAGTTTCCTGCTTTATATATTTTTTTGTATTTATATCTGGCTGTGAAATATTAGTGGGCAAATGTAGGTGTTGGCGATATCTTTATTATTTGTTTGTGGAAATTCATAACCAAAAGTAGTTACCAGCCCGAAGCCTACAGTCAAATAAAAAGGGGCTGTTTTTGTCCTGAAAGTGAGTAACAGTGTTCCCACCTGAGGTAAAATGCTCCATAAGAGGATCAAATGGCTTGACATCTTCCTGTGTGATATAATCTTTCATTATCCAGGCTTGATGGAGCATTGCAGAATTCCGTTTTGCTTGGGAATAGAACTGGTTCAGTGTGAGTGATGCAGTATAGCAACCTGGGTTACCCAAAGGCCTCAATCTTCACAACACTCACCTCATTAGATTTGAAAGATAAGGCTATTTTTGGTCTCACCTGATCAATGGCAAAGCTGAGGTTCTGTGTATGTGTTCTGCACAACAGCACTATGCAACCCATCAAGAGTACAAAACAGGTTGTAGCCAATCATCTCATTCAGGACTGAATTGTCAAACATCAGAATCCCCTTATCTCTTAGTTGTAGTATTTATTTCAAGTTGGCATGAGAAAACCAGTCCCTTGTTTTGCATTCAGAAGTATCCATGTATCCTCCTTTGTTGAGGAAGCCAGGTTCACATTCAGCCATTGGAAAAAATGATGAGTTGTTTTGTAGGACACCAACGATGAGTGTATTTACAAATAACCCACAGGGGAGAGCATCTGTTTCAAGGGAGAATGTGGCCTAACAGCCCTCTTCCCTCTCAGGAATGATATGTTCTCAATTCTCAGTAAGCAACACTCTCTACATCGAATTATTAATAACCTACTGTCAGTAGTAACAAATAGACCTGAATAAAACAGAACAGCAGAAAACAAGAAAAATTGGCTGCACAGGGATCAATCAGGGATTTGAGGTAATCTTGAAATACTGTTTTTAGTCGCCGCATTTTTGAATGACCATTCTTTAAAAAAACATATTTTACATAAATCTTTTGTTCAGCTGCAACACATTGAAATGTGATTTAAAATTGGGTTGTACTATTCAAAGGATGGGTGATTACCAGAGTCTAAGTTCAAGAACTGTTATTGCTTATTCGTTTATGATTCTAGGTGAGGTATATTATTGTTGAATGGCGTAAGAGAAACAGAATAGGCTTGTATGAGGAGAATGAACCTCACTTGTCTAGGGCATTGAAGTGTGGTTGCATAGAAGGTCTAAACATTTGTTTATGAGACTGCACAATCTGATGTATATAAATCTTTGTTGTACTCAGGGTGGCTGAATTACCTCCTGGAGAAGATTGGATTTTGGCGGAACTTTGAGTATCTGGTCACAAATCTAACAGGACACGAGCCCAGGACTGATGATATGAAGTGGGCCCACAAGACGGAATAGCAGACTGTTACACAACTAATGGCGTATTGTGCGACCGATGAAGCTGGACCATGCTTACCAAGAGAAGAAGCTTCTGAATACCTTTCCTAAACATTGACCAGCATCTAGAAACTTGCATCACTGCACAATGTGATGTACGTTCGAAAGACGTTTTATTTTCAAAATCATTGCTGCCATTCACATGAGCTGCTTATAAAGGTGTAGAAATAAATTGTTTGCTTACCACTTTATTTTAATGCATAAGATGCTGACCATGTATATGTTATTTTGTACTAATAATATAAACAAAAATAGCACCAGTGACATTTTAAGCAAATGAAAAGATCTGGGTCCCATTTTAATGGTGACCTTTGAAAGATTGTGGCAAGAATAATTACAGACTGATCAGCCTTAAACACTGTTAAACATGATTGTAATCCCAGTAAATTGAACCAGCTCATATACGCACTTCGTACAAAGTTGATTGAGTTTTGTAATGATGTAAAGTATTTTTGTTGTTTTTCAGCATTGACATTGATGATTGCTTCATGTGAGGTAACACATCATAATATAGAACCAAGTCAGAGAAGCCTTCACACTCCTAATGTAGCCTCACAGTTACATCATGAATAAACAAGAGGATCACTAGAATATTTTACTGTTTACTTTGGTTGTGAAACAGCTCTGGTGAGGAGCTACAGTGATGAGTTAATAGGTCCATCTGGCAGTGGTTTTTTTTTCTTAGCTTCTTTGGAAACGTATGTTATAGCCACAACTACAGAATGAGAAATATTTATTTGATTTTGAAGACAAGGGAATATATATCCAATGATTCCGTGGCAAGGATCTGCATGGTCTTTGTTTCATGGTAGCTGGCAAAGGAACAGGAGCAGTTCCTACTTCTAAGAAATCTCCCAAAGAGATTCTTCAATGGCAGTGTAGATTTCCTCTTCTCGGACCTCAGTTTCAATTTGTGCCATCAACAGAGGACCAGTGCCTCTGGCAACAGGGCAGATCGCTGGCAGGCTGATTCGCTAATCAGATTGAAGAATTCTGACACAGCAAGGCAGAAAGTAAAGGGATAAAGCACATTTAAACCATTGTTCAGAAAGCTAAGTGTAAATTGGGATGGGTAGATGAGGCTAAGTGGGAAAGAAATGTGTAAACAGAAACCCAAAGAAAGTTAGTTTAAAAACTAAATACTGCAGATGCTAGAATCTGAAATGAAAACAGAAAATGCTGGAAAATCTCAGCAGATGTGGCGAGAGAACGTTTCGAGTCAGGATGATCTTTCGTCAGAGCTTCATCAGGTACTCTGACGAAGGGTCATCCTGTCTTGAAATGTTGGCTCTATTCTCTCTTCACAGATGCTGTCAGACCTGCTGGGATTTTCCAACGTTTTCTGTATTTGTAAACTTAGTTTCTCAGACCAGTGCAGTCGTTCTGCAATAATTGTGACTTAACATGTCATTAAAAACTTGAGTCTTGGTCCATCTGGAGTTATTAATGTTTTCATTACTTTTTAGCAGCAGGAATGATCTATAACCTGTTGAAGTTCATGACAAATCAATGATTCCTAATGAGTGTATCAATGAAGACTGCAACAGTACAGCCTTTGTGGGAGCTGCATAACGCTGATAACAAGTCTCAAAATTCCGCATTTAACTGCGCATGTGGGGTGCCAGAGTTTGCTGTCAGTTTTATACAGCAACAACAATGACCGCTGACAACCTTACCATTATTCCGACTGCAAATTCTAGACCCTGCTCTCACTTGTTACAGAAACCACAGATGTCTATTTTGTAGAGCTACCACTTAAACTTACTCTGCAGAGTAGCCCTTCTGAGTTGGACAGTCTGTCCCATTTATAATGTGGGCTAGAGCTCGGGGCCCAAGTGCCAATATAAGCAGCTGCGTATATGCCATTCTTGCAAAACCCTAACTGCAATTTTGTTTTCAGGCCACAGACTTTAAGTGAAGATCCGTGTGTGTTGGTAAAATTGCAGTCGTAAATATGCCAATATCACATGCATATCCAGTGGCAGACGCCTTTTATATTTCCTTCTGACAGTGCAGAGATACATTGTGTGATGGGTGCTGCCAGAAGCACTAGTTTTGTTTCATTTATAGTACAGTGCTGCTACTAAAGTTAGAGATGACCCTGGCGATGGTACTGAAATATAAATATAACATCACTCGACCGATGCAGATCCTGAAGTGTCATGATCCCACTCTGGCAACTGCAGTTAGGACTCTCTCCTCTCTGGATCAAATACTCATCCCTGTGCTATGTTTTGTACATTAGTTTAATTGTCGTGTGGGTCCTCGCTCTCGTGTGTGCAGATCTGCACCTGTCACCTGCTTCTTAGCTTTACGTTGAATAACCACTAAGATAACTATCTAGCTTAATCCCTTAATCTGTCAATTTCTCTCAACACTGAATTTATTTGGGAAAAGATAACTTCTTTTACTCTTTCTGTCATTTTGGTCTCCACGTTAAATGTAATTATGAATGAAATGTAGTATTCTATGGATATCAGATATTGTATGAATGGGGTAAGATATGAATTATATTTCTGCTTAGCTCCTGTAGAGCTATCAAGTCAGCCCATTTATATGAATATAATTTCCACTGCTTCTCATTATGATGTTTTTCAATCCATATGTTCATTCACTTTTTTTTAGAAACAATTTGTTTTTGAATCTTCTAAGGGATCAGGAAAAACGTTTGTGGTTTAGTACATTGATTTCATTCATTTTCCAAATGAAAATGATGCAACCTGATGAGTTATGTATTTTATCCCAGGCTGACCAGGAGCACGAGATTGTCTGTATTGAGTGGGAGTCCTGATCGTACTTTGTCTTTCATTGCAATGTCAGCCGCAGCTGTGCTTTCCTGTTTACATTTTAGAACCAAGAATGCTTGAAAACGCGGTGCCTGGAGCCAGAGGGGATTACACTTTAAATATGTATCAACTATCTTAAGTCGAGTTTATTAATAAACATTTCTTTGCCTTATTCTGGTTTTGAAATGTTGAGCTTGCTTTGTTTCTCTTTATTAAAGTTATAGAAAGATTTTACATTCAGTGATATATTTTAGTGTGTATGAACTATTCATATGATTTTAACAATTTGGCACATTTATTTTGATTTTGATCTGATTTATTATTGTCACATGTACGGAGATATAGTGAAACTTATTGTTTCTTGCATTATACAGACAAAGCATACCATTCATAAAGGGAGAAGGAAGGGAGAGGGTACAGAATATAGTGTTACAGTCATAGATAAGAGTTAGAGTTAAGTTTTAAAAGCATAGAACGAGAGTAAAAGACAGGACTAGAGAATATGCTGAGGACAGCTTGCAAGAAGTCGCCAAGGGAACTTTCACAATAACTTCATTGCAGTGTTAACGTAAACCTTACTTGTGATTAATAAATAAACTTTTTTAAAAAAGTAATGGTTCTAAATTACCTGTCATTTTGAGTGGGCTTCTGATATGAAATAAGTATTGAAAGGCTTTTTAAATGTGAGTTCTGGGGCAAGGCTTGATTCTGCTTCACTATTAGTTGCACTGTAGTTTTCATTTGTGAACTAGAGTTTCCTGGGTGTCATTAGGATTTAGTAAAATACAGAGGGGCAATATTGGAGTTTAATGTGGAAAAGTGTGAGGTAATGCACTATGGCAGGAATAATAAACGCGTAGAGTATAGGGCTAATGGTAGGATTCTTAGTAGTCTTGATGAACAGAGGGATCTTGGTGTGTATGTGCATAGATCCCTGAAAGTAGGCAGTCAAGTCGAGAAGGTTGTTAAGAAGGCATATGGAGTCTTAGCTTTTATTGGTAGGGGGATTGAATTTCGGAGCCGCAACGTCATGTTGCAACTGTACAAAACTCTAGTGCGGCCGCACTTGGAGTATTGTGTGCAGTTCTGGTCCCCGCATTATAAGAAAGATGTGGAGGCATTGGAGAGGGTACAGAGGAGGTTTACCAGGATGTTGCCTGGTATGGAGGGCAGGTCTTATGAAGAGAGGCTGAGGGATTTGAGGTTGTTTTCGTTAGAAAGGAGGCGGCTAAGAGGAGACCTTATCGAAACATATAAGATGATTAGAGGTTTAGATAGGGTGGACAGTGATAGCCTTTTTCCTAGGATGGTGAAAGCTAGCACGAGGGGACACAGCTTTAAATTAAGGGGTGATAGTTATAGGACGGATATCAGAATTAGGTTCTTTACCCACAGGATGGTTCGGGAGTGGAATGCTCTGCCTGCAGCAGTTGTAGATGCGTCAAGTTTGGTGGCGTTTAAGAGGTTAGTTGATAAGTATATGGAAGAGAAGGGAATGGTTTAGTTTGGAGGATCATTGCTTTTTATATTAGTCGGCGCAACATCGAAGGCCGAAGGGCCTGTTCTGTGCTGTTATGTTCTATGATCTATCTGAGGGCTTCACCTCTTGATCTTGAGTGTGAGTAACCTTGTGCCTTACTGATTTCACCATTTTCTTTGGTTTTAAGAGAGCCTCCCAATCAGCTCTGTTTCCTGTGTTACAAATATGTAATTTCATTGTTCCTGTGTGTTAGAGATATAAGTTTTGGTTTGGGGATTGAAATTTTTAAATGCAAGGTAAATTAAAACAACTTGTGAGAAGCTGGTAAGCACATCTAAAAATTACAAATCAAAGGGTAGCCTAATCTATTCATTAAGGACGAGTTGGATGTGGGAAAACATGTAAGTCCTCTCTTAACTTTGTAATGTAACCAATGAGTCCTGTAAAATTGAAGTTGTCCATTTTAGTAATATAAATTAAACCCATTTGAATTTGAATAAACCCAAAATCAGAAGCCCATTTTAGTAATATAAATTTCCCCCAATCAAAGGGAGGTTGGAAAACAACTGGTAAATAAGGGAGGGTCTTAAAGTATCCATATACTTTTCAGATCAAAGGATATGTTTTGGAATTGGAGATAATTAGTTTAAGTCTCTATCTGAGATATTCCAGGTGTGCCACATTTTCACAGAAATAGATTGCAAGGAGATTTTTTTGATTTTGCATTTAGTTGCACAGAAACAATCAGTTGGAGCAATAATCAGATTCTAGAAAATCTCCCAAGAGCAGAAGATTCATGACAGAGGCTATCTGAACCCAAGGGTGTTTTCTATTGTGGAGTCACTAAGAAAGAAAGAAAGCAATGGAACCCACCCTTAAGCTGCCTTAAGGAAAGTTGGAGGAGAGTTGAAAGGCTGGATAGCCGGATATTAGTGGAAGAATCCCAAGGAATTTTACCCCGTGGAGAAAAGCAGGAACACAGGAAAATTAAAGTGAATTTTGGAGAGCTATGGCACACCTTGGCTTGGTCCTAGGAGAACTGAAAGAACCCTCAATATCCTACAAAGTATCAGGGTTCTCTTGTGTGGAAATGAAAACAACATAAAGTGTTCTGTTGAGACTTTTGCGTTTAAAAGAATAAATGTTTATGACATTTGGTTTTAGGTTAGCAGTACTTTATTTAATTGTTGTATAGTAAATGTTTTTGTATAAAACATTAAACCTTATAGCATAATTTTTTCATTTAAAAACTGGGAGTTGAAATTACAGTGACTCATCTATTGAGATTGTAACACCTGCTCCTGGAGGTGGGAGTGAAGGAATGGAATGCATCTCTATGAACATAAGCTATCTCTTCCAGAGGCAGCACAATGGTTAGCACTGCTGCCTCGTAGCTCCAGGGACCTGGGTTTGATTCCTGGCTCGGGCCATTGTCTGTGAAGAGTCTGCATGTTCTCCCTGTGCCTGTGTGGGTTCTCTCCATGTGCTTTGGTTTCCTCCTGCAGTCCAAGATGTGCAGGTAAAGTTGATTGGTCATGCCTCTTAATGTCGGAAGTTATTAATGAAAGAGATATGTAAATACATGGAGTTATTAGGATAGAGCCTGGATGGGATTATTATCTGTGCATGTTTAATGGGCTGAATGGTCTCATTCTGTACTGTAGAGATTCTTTAAAGTGTTTGAACATTGGTCTCTCTGAAATGTATTTATTTCAACAAATGCTCTAAAAGGGGTACAAAATCATAGACAAACACTTCATTAAATCTAATGGGCTCTCTGTGTTTACTGACTTGCCAACTGGTGTTGCATCCTATTGCTACAATCTCACTCAATCTTGAAGTTTTGAAGGCAGCAGTCCTCCTTGTCAACCCTCCAACTGCAAGCCCCATCTCACCTCCTCAACCCAACATCCGCCCCCATCCCACACCCTCCCCCAGCCCCACAGCTCCCTTCAGCCATGGTACAGTACTGCTTGCTATGCTTGTGAACAGAAGGATATGTAAAGGGGCTGCCACTGTAATTTACAGCAGTGAAGATGGCTGACTTCCAGAGCACAACATTGATCTCAATAGTTTTGTAGATTTTTAGGGTTAATTTGTCCAATAATCCAAGTTCATCAAATTCCATCAAATGGTTGCTGCAATAAGAAACTTTGTCAACAGGTCACTCTCTTGTTGGGTTTACTGTTTTGTTCACCCCCAGTCAATTGAAAGCAATTGTGAGTTCAATGTAAAGCTAAATGAAAGAGTAGCGGAATGGAGGGAGTAAGAAGGAAGTTCATATCAGAGAGAAGAGTCTGTGTGGTTGGTGATTGTGGAGGTAATGTGGGGCAAGGTCTTGGAGGTATTTCAATATGTGGTCATTAAATTAGCTTCGATGCAGGGACCTTGTGGAGAATGGGGGTGAAGATATTCCTGTAAGTAGCCAAGTTTTTGAATGAGCTGTAATTTGTGGGGCAGAAAAGCCTGCAGGCTCCACAAACTTATTAGAAGAGATGAGAAAGTAAGATGGCACAAGGCTAATGTAGATACAAGGCTGTGCAATGCTCTAATTACCGAGGTGATTTACTGTGCTTGCTTCCTGTAGCAACTAATTGCAATGCTCTCATTTCCTATAGTGCCGTGCTATTCACAGTCTGCACTGCTGAGCTACAGCACTTTTACCTCCCATGGGCTTTGCTACAATGCTGTTCTTTCTCACAGGGGTACTCTCATTTCCTGCAATCTTTCCTTCAGATATAGTGCTTTACTTCACAGTTCCCCACCTGTGCAATTCTTACATCTTTCAATCACTAAGTTTCTGATGAAGCTTTGGCACAGCCTTGCATACGTTTTGTCCCTTCTCCTCTTCCCTTTTACTGAAACTCTTGCAGTTTCCTGGGTTGTGGTTTCACCTGCCACCTTGACAAAGCATCTTATCTTCATGTGTGAGCCTGGACCATGATTGACAGCAGGCTATTTAACTGTAGAAGATTATAGAGCTGAATCCAGTGCAATTGGTACCTGACATCTACATATGCACATTGCCAGCTGGAGTCTCTGAATAACACTCAGAAATGGGAACCAGAGTTGGTTTTCTCCTCCTATCCTAGCAAGGAGCTAAAGCTGCCAGAGACAATAATAGCACCCTAATGTCACTGAAATAGCTAATACACAATGGATCAAGATTCAGTATGTTTTTCTCACTCAGTACTATGACATCCACCCACCAGGCTACTGGGGCAGCTGCTTGTGCTTCTTGCATTGTATCTTTGCGATACTTATTTATCTTAGCTTAAAGGAGAATGTTGCAGATGCTGGAATCTGAAGCCAAAACACACAATGCTGGAAAATCTATGAAAATCGGATCAGTGGAGAGGGAATAGAGCTAACCTTTTGAGTTTGGATGACCCTTCGTCAGAGCTTAGTGAATATCTTGGTTAAATGCTCACACGTATACTGCTCTTTTTTTTTACTGATTTACCAGAATACACACATATGTAGTAATGCTTGATATCTTCCAGGGACTTGCTACTGTGATCTCGATTTTGATGAACCTGCCCCATTGTGCTCATTTCTTACATTGAGTCAAAGAGGAGTCCTGGAGGTTTATAGCATCGAAACAGGCCCTTCGGCCCAACTTGTCCATGCCGCCATTTCTTTTTTAAAATCTCTAAGTTAATTTCAATTGCCCACATTTGGCCCATATCCCTCTATACCCATCGTACCTGATGCAACTATCTAAATGCTTTTTAAAAGACAAAATTGGAGTCACTACAGCGTTCTTGTTCAGCCCAGGGACTTTTGAGAAAACCTGTCTTGCCTCCTGTGTTGCGTTACTAAAGCAGAGAAAAATTGTATTCCATTTTTTTCAATTAACTACTTGCAATTAGTAAGTTATTTGAATGAATCGCTATCTTGAAGTTATCTGTATATGTTTGCATTGTTACGCTTATTTTTCAGAGGATATAATGGTAGATGATGATTAAACTGCAGAATTGAAAATGACCTTTAGCCCTGTTATGTTGGAAAATGTGACCTCTTCCTGCATCATCATTACTGTGGGTGGGGAAGAAGCAGCAAATATGTTGGAAATAAGGTGAGGATATACCTGAAGTTTATTAGATGTAAACCAGTAAAAAATAATAAAAATCAGCACATGGAACAATTGCTCTAAAATGGGAAAAAACATAACACAAAGAAAGGTAAACTTGAACCGAAATGATACCACAGGATAAACTCAATTCATTCTCACTGGAATGATGGAGTTTGAGGAGCGACCTGATAGAGGTTTACAAGTTATGAGTGGCATGGACAGAGTGGATAGTCAGATGCTCTTTCTCAGGGTAGAAAAGTCAAGTACTAGGGGACATAAGTTTCAGGTGTGGGGAAAAGTTTAATGGAGATGTGTGAGGCAAGTTTTTTTTACACAGTGCGCTGCCCAGGCAGGTGTTGGGAACAGGTACAATAATGGCACTTAAGGAGCATCTGAACAAGTACATGAATGAGATAGGAATGGAAGGATATGGACTCCGTAAGTGCATACGTTTTTAGTTTAGACAGGCGTAATGATTGGCACAGGCTTGGAGGGCTGAAGGGCCTGTTCCTGTTTTGTACTGTTCTCTGATTTATTTTTTGTCCTCAGGAGCCAACAGCATAGTGGTGATATTTCTGGACTAGTAATCCAGAGACCCAGGTTAATGGTTCGGTGACATGGTTTCAAATCTCAACACAGCAACTGGTAGAATTCAAGTTTACTTAATAAATCTAGATGATGAAACTATTGTTCATTGTCATTAATATTATTCAGTGAGGATGTCTGCCATCCTTACCTATTCTGCCTTACACTTGACTCAGGCACACAACAAAGTGGGTGGTGCTTTAAAGGCTTTTGAAATATTTGATTGTATGAAACCATTGTGAAACTTAAAAGGAATAAAACTGGACACCACCCCCAGGCACTGGAAAAGCAACTGAAAACCTGGCTGTGTTGATTCTGCAATATCTTCCATATAATATTTGGAGACTTGAACCGAAGTTGACTCTCAGACTCGTTAAATCTTGCAAACTGTGTTCCAGACACCATGAACACAGTGGTATACAGTCTGGTAGTCCTCAGTATTGACTTTGGACTGCATGGGTCACAGGGCATCAGATTAAACATGGACAAGGAAACTTTCTGATAATTATCACAGATTCCCTCTCAGTTGATTCATTGTTAGTCCTCTAGCTTGAACACCAGCTGGTACTGAGTGTCAAGGCCACAGTATGTACTCCAGTTGGAGGACTTCAAAGTCCATTACCAAAAGTGACTTGGTAGCACCACCACTGACTGAGCTGGATACAAGGATAAAACTGCAAGGCTGGGTCTGCGGCAGGTGTGTAGGAAACAAAAAAGGAAAAAAAAAACACAATCTTGTCCTCACCTATCATAGATGCCTCTATTCATAGCAGAAATTGATAAGAGTGACCCCTGCACAGTCCTTGTGGAGATGAAGTCTCATCTTCATGCTGAGGATACCCTCCATTGTGTTGTATGGCACTACCAATGTGCTAAAATTTAGCAACTCAAATCTGAGCATCCATGAATCATAGTGAGCTGTAGCAGAATTGTACACAACCACAATCCGTAATCTCATGGCCCTGTACAACCAACTCAATCATTAAGTTTATTTATTAGTCACAAGTTGGCTTACCTTAACACTACAATGAAGTGACTGTATAAATCTCCTAATCGCCACATTCTGGCCCTTGTTCGGGTACACTGAGGGAGAATTTAGCACAGCCAATCCACCAAACCATCACATTTTTCAGATTGTGAGAAGAAGCCTAAGCATCTGGAGGAAACCCATGCAAACACTGGGAGAAGGTGCAAACTCCACCCAGGCAGTGACGCAAGCTGGAAATTGAACCTGGACGCCTGGCACTGTGAGGCAGCAATGCTAACCACTGTGCCACTGTATGGACCTGGCACATTAATAAAATATTGGGGAATCAACCCTTCTTCAATGAAGAGTGCAAGCCAGGAGCTGCACCAGGCATACGTACAATGAGATGTCAACCTGGTGAAGTTACAACAGAATACTGTGTTGTGTGGAACTTAGCATGGTAAACACCAAAGCAGCATGTGATAGACAGAACTTAGTCATCCCACAACCGACAGAACTTAGTCATCCCACAACCAACAGAACAGATCAGAGCTCTGCAGTCCTGCCACATCTAGCCATGAATGGTGGTGGACAATTAAACAACTAACAGGAGGAGGCAGATCCACATAAATCTCCATCCTTAAAGTTGGTGAAGACCAGCACATCAGCACAAGGGGCAAGGCTGAAACATTTCAAACCATCTTTAGCCAGAAGTGCTGAGTGGATGATCAATTTTGGCGTCCTCTTGAGGTCCTGAGGATCACAGATGTCATTTTTCAGCCAATTCAATTCACTCCATATGACAGCAAGAAACAGCTGAAGGCACTGGATAGTGCAAAGGCAATAGGCTCTGACAATATTCTGGAAATAGTACTGAAGACTTGTACTGTAGAACTAGCTGTTCTCCCCGTCAAACTATTCTATACATCTACAATAGTATATCTGCCGAGGTACGTCTTGTACACAAAAAGCCAGACAAATCCAACCTGGCCAATTACTGCCCCATCAGGCTACTCTTAATTATCAATAAAGTGATGGAAGGAGCCACCAATACTTACTGCGCAACAACCCTGCTCACTCACGCTCAGTTAGAGTTCTGACAGAGATACTCACCTCCTGGCCTCATTACAGTCTTGATCTTATTATGAGCAAATGAGTTGAACTTGAGCGATGAAGTGAGAGTGACTTCACATTTGCATTTCTATAAGGCCACCTGTTAAGCAGAGACAGAAAGTCTAGAAGAACAACAGTTGTATGGAAAGGTGTTTTACATATCTCATCAAATTGGAAACAGATTCATTCTGAAGTTAATGGCTACAATACAGAATTTAATCACCTCAGCCGTAAAACAATAACTACTGTCTGTCCAGACATGAACCAAGCAAATACCTTCTGAAAGCATTATGGCGAGAGAGGTCATGTGACTGGAATCATCATTTTTGAAATCTCTCATCACAACACGCAAGCTGCTGAACGGTAACTGGCAGAAATCTGTCAATGGAGTTGTAATAGTCTTCCACACTCCTTTTTTCTTAAGTTCAAGACCCTATGTCTACTAAAATTTGAAATCCAGCACAAAGGTTGAGAATTTCCACTGAAAGGAGCCTCAAGTGCTAAAATCATAGAATTTTGGGAAAGACAGATTATGTTTTCACAAAAAGACTATCCCCAGAAATTACAGTCGATAAAACCACCAGAGAGAAACATTTGCCGAAATTCTCCCATCCCATCTGCCACTGGAATTCTAGCGGGCGGGGACAGATCATGTCTTGGTCTACTAAAGTCAACAAGGAATCTCTGGCAAGCAAATAATCTTGCCCATTGCTGCACCGTCTGATATTGTATGAAGTCTCAACACTAGGTTAACATCCAACAGGTTTATTTGGTATCAATCATGGAGGAGTGCTGCTCCTCCATGAGGTGATGCACTCACCTGATGAAGGAGCAGTGCTCTGAAAGCTTGAGATACCAAATAAACCTGTTGGACTTTAACCTAGTGTTGTGAGACTTCGTACTGTGCTTACCCCAGTCCAATGTCAGCATTTCTGCATCATGCCCACTGATATCAGCAAAGGAGTCATAAACAGTGGAATCTCTACCTTTTTTTTCTCTTTTGCATTGAACTTTAATTTGGCTAAGAAACTTCCTACTCTACAATTTGCAGTTGTGGGTGCATGTCTGTGTGGAGTGAAGATTGAGATGTGGATATATCTTTAGAAATGTTTTTATATCTTCATCTGGGTAAGTTTTTTTACTCAACAAAAACTAACTCAGCTCTGACAAAGGGTCATCTAGACTCAAAATGTTAGCTCTACTCTCTCCCCACATATGCTGTCAGACTTGCTGAAATTTTCAAGCATTTTTCTGTTTTTGTTTCAGATTCCAGCATCAGCAGTACATGGCATTTATAAAAACTAACTTTTTTTCATTTTAAATTCCAGTTTATTTGGCTTGATCAGATAAAAGGTAAAGCACTGGAACTCCATCTTTCATATGTGGACTTTCAAACTGAACCTCTTCAGAGATGCAGAATTTACCTTTTCTCAGAGTCCTCCCTCGCAGTGAGCATTTTGGTGGGAAAGCAAAGCCATGTGCCTTTTTTTTTTACAGCACCTGTGCTTTGTTCTGGTCAGTTTAAATGTACCAAAACCACTCTGAGGAGCTACAGAGAGAGGCCAAGTATGTAGAATTAGATGTGAGGGTTAGGGTGACAGGTAGGTGGGTGAGAGGGTAAGGAGGTGGGTAAGTGACTGAGAGGTATGCTGACAGGTAAACAGGTGAAGTATTGCATGGCAGTTGGGTGAGTGAGCGGGTTGGGTGGTAGACAATTGGCTGAGGTGTAGGGTGGTAGGTAAATAGGTAAGATTTTTTGTGGCAGATGACTGGCTGGGTGAGGCATAGAAGGTGGGTGGGTGAGGAGATAGGTTGAGTTGCAGTTTCGAGTATGGTCAGGTCAGGCAAAGGACGGGAGGGTAAGGGGACTAGCTGGGTTGGGGGAGGTCAGGAATGTGGTCAGGTCGGCAGTTAGTCAGGTTAGGAATTAGATGGGTAGGGGGTTCAATGGGAGAAAGGGAATTGTCAAGTCACTGGGAGGACGAGGTTGGGTCCAGTGGACTGCTGAAATTGGGGGTGGGGTCAGTGATATAGTTACCCACGAGTTAAAATTGTTATAACATTTCCCCTGGGTAATTATTTCTGATAAGTGAGTCTTTGAATTTAGCTCAGAGTTTCAGGGCGTTTCAACTGCAGGGGAATTACCAGTCGGAAGTCCAAACTCCCCGAACTATCCCTTTGTAGTCAGTGTATGGGTATTTCCAAGGAGTCCGTCAGTGAATCTTGGGGAGTGCAATCATCCGGAGATTGGACCTTGTGAGCTGACTCAGCTTTGAAAGAATGCCCCTTTCTGGCTGAAACACCAACCAAGATAATTATTCAAGAATAGGACTTAAATTAGAAAAGTCAAATGGATGGTCTCATTTTTTGTTGCACTAAAAATATACAAAGTTAGAGGTGAATTCTCACTGCAATATGTGGACAATTGACTCAGTATCTCACTTCATTTTTGTAACACAAGTGTCTTTTAGGTCTTTAATAGGATGTAAAAACTGATGGATTTTAATTTAATCTAGATTGATCATTGAAAATAAATTTTGATGAATGGATAATTTAACTGATTTTAAGGGGACTCTGTTAAACAATTTCAGGGTATGTAAAATCTAACATTTTAGATTTTAAAATGTTAAAACATTTTTTAACATTTTAAAAATGTTAAACATAAGGAATGGATAAATAATTATCTATGGCCATATACACAAGAAGGTAAGAGCCAGTAGACCAAGGTGCCAAATAATTCCATGGGAACAGGGGTGTAATTTGCCTTTGGTGAGCTATATTCACGCCCCATTGTAAAAGAGGCAGCAATGGCTCTTCATGTCAATTAAAAAAAAATTTTGGGAGTGATTCTCCCAGCCCATTGCGCTACTCCAACAGTACAAGAGGTCAGAAAACATCACCAGAGGTCGTTTCCTGGGTTGGCTGTCATGGTATCCGAGGCAAAGATTTTCAGAGTTATCAGTTCCACACCAGAAATTAGTGCAGAATCTGCTAATCCATCTTATTAATGGGCCCAGGACTGAAGTCTCTGGATTCACTAGTACTCCCCCTTCGCTGGGAGTGGGTCTCTCCACTGACTGGGTGCAGGCAGCCTTACCCTGCTGGAGTGAAAAGGGGCCATGAAGGGCACCCCCCCCCCCCCAACTTCCCACCTCCCAACAGGTTGCAGTAAAGTGGCTTGGCACCCACTGGGCAGTGCCAGCCTGGCAGTTGATGCCTAGTCTCTGGCACTGCCAAAGGGCAAAATGGTACTATCCAAGGGGCACCTTGGTGGTGCTAAGGGTGCGTGGCCAGAGAGAGTGAGGCTTATCGGGGATGAGGGGGGAGTATAGCCTATGGGTACGTGATTGTTGAGGATGGGAAGGTCCCGCTGTCACTCTGCATTTGGGATCGGTGGCAGAGGGAGGGAACATGACAATCAGAGTTGGTCATCAGATGCGAGGTCTGCGGGTTGGGGCTGTCGGGGTATTAGGGCTGCTGGGTACTTCGGGGGCGGGGGTTGGGGGGGGTTGGTGGTTGATCAGGATTGTTGGGGGAGATCAAAAGTTCAGAACTGGCTGGGTGGGATCCGGGGAGATTGTAGCTGGCTAGAGAGTGAGACATAGTGATTGGTGACGCGGTTGATTGGGGAAGTCTGGGAGGCCAGGGAGTGGGGGACTGAGGCAGCAAGGACGGCAATGGGGGTGTTGTGGGGCTGGCCAGTGATTGGGAGGCCTGTAGTGCAAGGCCACTGCACATACACTGATCTCCGCTCTGACAAATTAACATAGGTGCAAAGGTTTGCTCAGTGCTAAACTGCCAGCCTCTCCAGCGGGAATAGGCCCCACCTCCTGATATTCAGTGTGAATCTCTCTGGGGCACTCCGTGATGAACAGAGTGTCGGAGATACATTCTGAAAATCCCGCTAAAAAAATTAGCAGGAGTTTCTTTCATTTGAATGTGAATTGGGGACATAGACGTTTTTTTTGGCAAGACTGAAATACATTCCTGGCTACGACTCCGGAGCACAATTTCATCCTGGCTGGCTAACTGACTGGCAGCCAGTATGAAACAAACTCTGTGAAAAGCTGAACGCTACCAGGTAAGTGAGAAGAGGAGGGGCATAGAGAAAAGAGGGCATTTGGGATGATGTTTCTAATGTACCTCTCAGCGGGGACTGTCACTGCGGAGCGATCTCAGGAAGTTGCTGATTTGTGAAAAATAAATATTGGTGATATAACTACATAATGAGCATCTTGGTACAATGTTCTCCAGAGCGGTCTTCTCGACACATGACAATGTAGAATTATCGAGCAGAAACTGATAGCTATATTCTGCATGCATGAGGATGGCCTCAACCGGGATCTTGGGCTCGTGTCACACTATCTGAGACCCCCCCCCACATTTGGCCTGGACTTGCAAATTCCTACTAATTGTCCTGACGTGAGACAATTTCACACCTCTTTAACCTGTGATTATCCCTCTCTTCACTCATACTGTCTGAAGCTATAAAGACTTGATTACCTGTAAAGACGCACATTCCAACCATTATCTTGCAACTGTGTCTGTGTCTATATATGCCGTGTTTGTGAAACCTACCACCTGATGAAAGAGCAGCACTCCGAAAGCTCACGATTCCAGATAAGCCTGATGGACTTTAACCTGCTGTTGTGAGACTTTTTACTGTCCTCACCCCAATCCAACACTGGCATCTCCACATCATGGCAGTCAAGCTCAGACCTCAGCTACATTTGTTAATTTTATTTCAGACCTGATATTTCATCCTGCCCTGAATCAAAGTTGCAAATAAAAACTAAAGGCTGTCTGGCCAATCAGCTCAACCCCCACCTCCCTGCCCCTCACCATAAGGGCAGATGTGCAATATAAAATTCCAGTCAATTTGTGTTTAATTAATTTAAATTGGCTTCTTGATTGTTGATGTCTAACCTTACTGTCTAACCACCTTACTGTCTAACAAGGGGCACACACGCGATGGGTCGTGAGAGGGCTGCTCTTGGACCTTTTTCGAGAGTATCCTACTGCTTCACATCGTTAGTGTATGCTTGACCTGGACCATCTGATGGACAACACGACAGCTCAGTGACTATAGCTGTGCTGTGCAGATACAGGGATTTGGGCCTGTGTCTGTGGGAGTTTGCGCATTCTCCCCGTGCTTGCGTGGGTTTTCTCCGGGTGCTCCAGTTTCCTCCCACATCCCAAAGATGTGCTCTTAGGCTAATTGGCAAAACAAATTCTCCCTAAATTGTTTCAAATTTGGTTTTTAATCCATAGATCTATAAACATGGATAGGGATCACAGGTAGAGGTGGGAACATCGGGGTGGCGGCACGGGCTTGTTGAGCTGAAGGACCTGTTTTTTTCTTTGTCCTTCTTAGGCAGGCAAGCTTCCTACTTGTGTGTGTGCACTGACCGAAATATTGTGTCCTCTGTGTGCACGCGTGGGCATGATGACTTTGGGGCATGTGCCCAATGCCTTCTCACCCGATTTTACACTCTTCCAGGTTGAGCATACATCCCATCCCAACCACATAGAAGTTTGGCCTATATTTTGAGGATTTGATGGATCTACCTCACCAGTTTATCTTACTTGATTCATACAGCAGTGGGTTGCTGGCAGCCCAGACATCAAACTCCATGCTGATTTTGACAACTTTGTTTAATTCTCTAAAGGGTTGGGTTTTTGGGCACAACTAAAAGATGTATGAAGGTTTGTGCTTTCTCTCACATTCTTCTGGGAATTCAGGATTTCAATTGAGGAAAAGGCGAGGGACAATGATTCTTGCAGGCTATTTATCTAAATTCTCCACTCTCCAGTTTATACTGTAGATAAAAGTGGGGTAAAAGAGATATGGTGATTTCACTCTGTGCCATCTTATTTCTTTGCTAGTGACTGTTGCCCCTTGTTCCGTGTCTCGTACATAACTTTCATGTATTTACCATAACAATCTGCATTTCCATAATGTCCCAGTGATTATTCCAGGCAGAGCAATGTCTGAGTCTTTGCATCTGCCAGATTTTCAATGCTGCAAGGAAGAACTTTGTCCTTTGGTGAGAAAATGATGACAGCAAAATCTGACTGGGAACAGTATGTATGAAAACGTGTACAAACCTGAAGTTAGATCTATGTTGGCCTGCAGCCTTTTGCTGACACCTACTGCTGTAAATAAATTAATGCAATAGGTGCTCACTTCAAACTTTATAAACAGCACTTTATAATTGTTGGTAAAATGTAGGGTTTTAAAGCAAATTGCGTCCCCACAAATGTTTGAACTAAAATTTTCATCCACTAGCTGGTGCTAAAGACTTGGCAATATGTTAAAACAAAAGCCCAACTTTCTGAATCAAAATGTTTTGATGAAACCAGGGTCTAATTACGTTTCTGTGGGATATCCTACTGTTTTTAAAAGTACTAACTGGTGCAAGTTTTGCTCTTGACTCCTGATAGTCAGGAGTCAGATTGTTTTGTGCTGCAATCACAAAATGTTTTCACTTGTTTCTCATTCGGTCTTGTAGGAAAAGAGGAAAAGACTTGCATTGAAGTAGTGCTTTTCACAACTGCAGAGTGTCACAAAGTACTTTATAGTCAAATAAGTAATAAATGCAGCAGGCAATTTGTGCACAGCAAGCTCCCACAAACCAAAATGTCATCGCGGCCAGATCATTGCTTTTTTGTGATGTTTATTGAGATATAAATATTGGCCATGACACTGGAGATAACTCCCCAATTCTCCTTATGAAATTGCCATAAAAGTTTTTACTTTAGCATGAGAGGGCAGATAGGTTCAGTTTGGTGTCTTGTCTGAAAGATGGCATCTTTGAAGGTGTAATATCTCCTCAGTATTGGAGTGTCAATCTTGATTTTTGGGCTTGAGTTCTGGAGTGGGACTTGAACCTACAACTTTCTGTTATGCTGAATGAAGATACATTCTATTCATAACTTCAAACATAGACTGTGTTCCCATGGAAACCTCTAGAATGTTTTTAATTCAGAAAAATAGGCATTCACAAGGCAGCAAAGATGGCTATCAAAGGATCAGGTGACTTAAGCACAAACTATCTTGAACTTTCAGAAAGATCCTAATTGGGTCAAACTGGGTGGGAGAGTCCACTTGAGTGGACATGCCTGGACAGCACCCCTTTGTGGAACTCACATCTGCCATTGTTTGACATTTATTCTAAACATTGAATCATTAGATATTTGTGCCTTCAGTTTTCAATTTTGAAAAACATTTAGACTTGGGCTGAATGTGTCAGTAAATAATCTACTTTACTTTTGAACCCATGAAAGTCTTGTGTTGGTTCTTTGAATTGATTACATCCTAATAGAGGCTAAGCAAGACACAGACCCACCTTTCTGAAAAAGCATGTTGATTACAGAGAGTAAGGGATGGAAATTGGGAGTTTCCTTTTATCTCCTCCCCCCCACCTCCCCCCGTCCATAACAGGACTCAGAGGAGAAAGTTTATGCAAAGAAAATGTTGATTTTGTTTCTCTCTCCACAGTTGCTACTTGACCTGTTAAGTGTTTCCAATATTTTACTTTTATTTTGCTGTTGCTATCTTGCATAAAGCCGTCATTTTAAATATTTAGACATTTAATCGGCAGCATTCCAATACCAGAAGTATCAGACTGCAAGTAGGAACTGGGTAAAAAAATGTGAGACACAATCTGGCCTAGTGGCATAGCATGGCCTATGTGCATAGAGATTAATATTTCTTTTCATCCCACTCCAATTAAATATGAATGGTTGGAGACCTGTCCTCCAGGCAAACTGCATGATGCTCTCTGTAATGGTTCCTTTTGTTATTTTATTCTATGTCTAAGCAAAGTAACCATGGTTGTTAATAAAATACAGAAAGAAAACAAAATTATTGTTAGGGCATTGCTTAACATTTATTTCTATTTTTAAAAACAACAATAAATACTTTGTATCACTGATTCAATTTGATTTGATTTATTATTGTCATATGTATTAGCATACAGTAAAAAGAATTGTTTCTTGCATGCTATACAGACACCGTTCATAGAGAAGGAAATGAAAGAGTGCAGAACCTACTGTTACAGTCATAGCTAGGATGTAGAGAAAGATCAACTTAATGCAAGGTAAGTTCATTCAAAGGTCTGACAGCAGCAGGAAAAAAGCTATTCTTGAGTTGGTTGGTATGTGACCTCAGACTTTTGTATCTTTTCCCCAACAAAGAAGGTGGAAGAGAGAATGTCTGAGTTGCATGGGATCCTTAATTATGCTGGCTGCTTTGCCGAGGCAGCGTGAAGTGTAGATTGAGTCAATGGATGAGAGGTTGGTTTGCGTGATGGATTGTGATTCACTTATCAAGTGAAATTACCCAGCTATTGTGTACAGATCAGGTCAGCCATGATCTTATTGAATGGTAGAGCAGATTTGATGGACCAAGTGGCCTATTGTTGCTCCTTTTTCCAATATTCTCATGTCACAATGTGTCTTCAGTTTTGTAAATTACCATAACATTTTCCATATCCTTATCCTGTACCGTGAGACTGCTTTATTCTCACCGACCGTAAGCACAGATACAAAATAAGAATTTCCTGGCAGTCTTGCATTCTCAAACACAAATGCTCCATTTCATTTCTAATTTGCCTTCTTTAAATTTTCTTTTGTTTTAGTTGTGCTTTCAAATAAAAATGTGAATCACAATAGTTTAGAAAGAATATCAGTCCTAATAAATAGTCAAACCTGAAATGTAAACCTCTCTCAGAACCTAATTAACCTCTTGAGAATTTCTTGCATTTTCCATTTTTTTGATGTGGTGTCTGGAGAATTCCATGCACATACTTACACCACCAATTCCCCCTAACCTATACATGTTGGGATACTGAGAAGCAATTTAGCATAGCCAATCTACCTAACCTGCACATCTTTGGATTGTGGGAGGATATTGGAGCACCTGGAGGAAACCATGCAAACATGGGGAGAACATGCAAATTCCACACAGATAGTGACCTAAGACTGGAATCGAACCAGGGTTTCTGAAGCTAGATAGCTATAACTTTCTGGGCAGCATTGTTTGAGATCTAATAGCTTCCATTATTGCTGATTGCAAGGTTTGGATCAATACAGTATTGAATATGTTCTATGTTTATGAATATTTGATCAACCCCGCAACCCTGTGCATTGATCATGGCCAATTCACCTAACCTGCACATTTTTGGATTGTGGGAAGAAACCAGAGCACTCAGAGAAAACCCACTCAGACATGAGGAGAATGTGCTAACTGCACATAGACAGAGTGAGCTGATGCCGGAATTGAACCCGGGTTCCTGGTGCTGTGAGGCAGCTAACCACTGTGTCACTATGCCACCTTAATATGTAAAGGATATAATGCCTATGGCAAACATGGGCCTAGGTACCTGTTGTTTTTGCCTATGCTACATGGTGGGTGATAAGATTATGGCTCCAAGTGACCATGGAATTCCTGTCCACAATCTAGAGGCTTAGGGACTATTTAGTGCCCTAAAAGTTAGCATAATGCAACTGAATCTGTGGATGATCATCTATGAAGAGAATGGGTTAACTTTTTAAGTTCTGATGAAGGGCCTGAAATGCCAACTCATCTATTTGTGCTGCTGAGTTTGTTGGGTTTTGTACTGTACAATCTCCAGCATTTGCTTTACTTCTTGTTTATGAAACCCATCAATCTCCTCAAGTTGAGATTGCCATAAAACAGGAGAATTCTGGCCCAGAAGATGGCACATTTTAAACACCAGCTTAAAATGCTAATTGCTCCAAACTTTATTGTAATCGTGAGCCAGGTTCCCCTCCCATTTCTTGCCTCAAAAGTTCAAATTAATTTGTTACCAGATTTTGCCCTATCATAATTAACGTTATGTCTGCTTTAAAATGGATAATGCTTTAGAGATTGCAGTCGGTGTTCCCTATTTGCTTATACTGCATCCCATGATCCTGTGGGTCAAGACTCAATAAGTTCAGTCACATGATGATCCTTGGTGGGAACTTGTGACTCAGAGCAGATGCCATCCTTGAAGCAGGTAATGACAACCTGCTTGTGATTTAGAGCAACATGAACTATTGCTAATTTGAAAAAAGAGACAATGAGAACAAGCAAATGGAGTAAACAAATTTAATATTCCCAATTATCTTGGCTTTGAAGAATTATTTAATAAATGGATCAAAATATTAATGAATCATTGACTGTCACATCTTAAATATTTAGCGAATATAGAAGTGTCTTTTCTTTTGAATAAACAGTTGCTCAATATTTATCGCAAGAAACTGATTATCTAAAGCCGAATTCTAGAAAATTTTATTTGAGTTATAGTTAATCAGCAGAGTATCTGTCTTCATGTGTTTCCTATGTGCAGGTTACACGCCACTGAGGGACTGTGCGAATATTAACAAGGAAAGAGCAATAAAATAGACATTTTCAAACTGGACATTGATATCTCATCCCAGTTAATTTCTGTGGACACTACATCTGCCTCAGATTACGGATGGACCTTTGCACTACTGATAAATGAAAATAAGTAGGGAAGATTAAAAAGGATGATTCTTTTGCTTTACAGTATATCAGAACTGTAGGAGCGTGAGAAAACCCCATCGACATTGACTTCAGACTCTTGCATATGTGGATGAATATCGACTTGTAGGCCAGATTCTTCACATTGTTTCAGCAAAGTTGAAATGTTATTTTGGGATAGTCGCAGATATCTGTTGGGGGGAGAGGGGAATATATTGTTAACAGTGTACAATGATAGCTGTTCTATACATCAAATTCCTGGGACTGAGTTTTCCAGGTCTCAGATGGTATATTTGAAGGTGGGGTGGGCAAGGAGGTTGAGGAGGGGGCAAAGGTAAAATAAAAGCGGATAGCCAGCCCAATGCCTTCCTGCCCTCCCTGATCTGCGCCCCATATTATGGGTTGCAGGTATTGCATCAGGCAGTCCTCCTGCCCTTGGGCCTATTGAGGCTTTTAGTGGATGATTAACTGGTACCTTAAGGGCTTCGTTTAGCTGCAGTGTTCTTGCCTGTGGAGAAAGATAATCAACCGAACAGCTGTGACAGTGCGGCGTGCTGCCCACAAGGAAGGAGGCCTTGCCTCATTTGGGGAATTGATTTCATATCTGCTCACCCCACCCTCAAGAACGAGTTCCCATTTTTGTGACCGGGTTCGATTCCCGACTTGAGTCACTATCTGTGCGGAGTCTGCACCTTGTCCCCGAGTCTGCATGGGTTTTCTCTGGATGATTCAATTTCTTTCCACAATCGGAAAGACGTGACAGTTAGGTACATTGACCATGCTAAATTCTCCCTTAGTGAACCTGAACAGGCACTGGAGTGTGGCGGTTTGGAGATTTTCACAGTAACATCATTGCAGTGTTAATGTAAGCCTATTTGTGACACTAATAGATGATCATTAAAAACATTTAAGTTCAGATATGATCTCCTTCCTTACTGGGGTTTGATTGTTGACCTAGCCAGAGGTCACTACTGTCTTTTGGAGCTGCTGGGATTGGAGAGAAGCTACTCAATCAGAATGGCAAGCAGCTCCCTGCGATGGGACTCAATATCTCTGAGGATTCCAAGTCCCATTTTCATCCTATTAAGGCCACTGTCGCCGTATTATCATTGCAAGGCAGCCAAACCTGAAGTTGGCGAGGTGCCAAGTGAACTTAAGCTTTGAGGCCAGGATGGGAAGTGGGTGTGAGTGAGAGGTGGATGTATGGGAGTGGGGGATTTGTTGGCCCCACAAGATTCACCACCTGGTGTTTGGTAATGGCAACTATTCCAGAGGATATCTATCTTTGAAAAAAATGAGTTAATTTCTGAACACTGATTCAAATTATCCCTGTCTGTTTTGTCACCTTCTGCTGTCTGAAACTGATACCCTGGCAATTAGGAGATTCATATGAATGAGCATATAGATTTAATATTACATTAGCTTTGGGCATCATTGTGCTGAAGTAGCTTTAATGCATGATTATCACAAATTGTCACTAATCTCTTTTCCCCACAGTCAAACAACTATGATACAATGAACCACAAATATGAAGAGAAAAGCAAAGTGTTGGATTGTTGAATGCACAAAGAACAAAGAAAACTGCAGGAACTGGCCCTTCGGCCCTCTTGCACCAACTATGCTGCCTGGCTAAACTAAAACCCCCTTTCTAGGCACCATATTCTCATCCTATTCATGTATTTGTTAAGATACCGCTTAAAAATCACTACCCCATCTGCTTCCACTATCTGCTCTGGCAGCGAGTTCCAAGCACCCACCACCCTGTGTAAAATACTTGCTTCATACAGCTCCTTTAAACTTATGCCCCCTAGTAATTAGCTCTTCCACCCTGGGAAAAGGCTGGTGAATTACAATTATATACAAGATGACTGATCTGTTATGGGCTAGAGTACTCACAGTTAAGTTGTGCTGACCCTTACATATTGGCTCAAAAGGGGTACAAAAATACATTTATACCTGTGTCTTTTATCATTCATAAATTGTCTCACAAATTTTGAAATCATACAGAAGACTCATCTGAATAAAATCTGTACATGAATTTTTAGTGGAACTGAGTAATATTACACTTTTCTTTGTTCTTTATCATAGACTAAATACATGTTGAAAAAGTAACTATGTATTTTATACATACAAGTTACATAAAATGCTATACATTATCTTAACATTGAATAGTTCTTGCGGTGTGGTTGATGTACGGGATTAATATATGAAGACGTTATGAATTCAAATCTCAACATGGCAAGTTGTGAAACTTATTTCAAATAAATCTGATTACTTGTGGCAAACATCAGAGCAATGACATCTGGAGAATCAAAAAAAAATGTACTCTCTGATAAGAGGTGGTGGTTCCCATTGCAAACATAAAAACGAAGGCAAAAGCTGCTTGTATTTCATATTCAGAAACTATGACATCAGGGAGTTGTCATTGCAGTAACTGAGGGAATTGGGAGGGAGATTTTGCAAAGAAAAGATGTTTGTATGAAAATTGGAATAGTTCTGACAATTATGGCCTGAGGATGATGCTGTGTGTGCCACGGGGTGAATTAGGGTGAACCAAGATTATCTGATGGGTTGCTTTGTTTTCTCTTTTACATTGGTTGCTATCATCAATTTTATTACCTGCACCTTAGAACATCCGCGGGTTTGAACATTTCTGAACCTATTGATGAATTTTTCGTATCCTCGTTAGAAACCTTTGCAAGCATCTCGTTTAGTTTTTTATCAAAGGAGAGGAATCCAAATATGGTTTCGCGTGACTCAGTAAGAGGTTTGCTTCCAGCTGAAGAGAGAACTTTTGACAAAGAAGGCATCCTCGTGATTGTCCCACGACTGCCCATACTGCTCGGTATCTGGCTAGAGCGTGAATAAAAAGTGTTATATTTATTCAGTTTATTCAGGTTGACACTTCCTGGTACACTGTTATTCGTATTCTTGTTTGGAGGGTCCATGTTCCTAGAGGCTGACATGTTAATCGGCAAACTTAACCTACTGAATGGTAATGCTGATTTTAAAGTTGACTGCACTGCAAGGAAAAAAGATTGCATCATTAACTATTCCTTTAAATTGAACATTAAATCCTATAAGTAGTAATATTGTATTGAAAGCACATGTTGCAGCCTTCATTTGTGATAAAATTTTGCACATTTGAAAAAAATGTAGAGACACCATGAAATCACACTGGGACTAAAATTCAACAAATACTTTCTCAGGAACATAACCCTTGGTTACCCATAAAGTTTGATTGTAATAGAAAGTATAGAAAGGGTGGCACGATGGCACAGTGGTTAGCATTGCTCTTTCACAGCTTCAAGGACTTGGGTTCGATTCCCGGCTTGGGTCACTGTCTGTGTGGAGTCCGCACGTTCTCCCCGTGTCTGCATGGGTTTCCTCTGGGTGCTCCAGTTTCCCTCCACAGTCTAAAGGATGTGCTGGTTGGTTGCATTGGCCAAGCTAGATTACCCCTTAGTATCATGGGATGGTAGGTTAGTGGGATTAGCTGGGTAAATAAAGTTGTCGGGATGGAGCTGAGGTGGGATTGTCGTCAGTGCAGACTCGATGGGTCGAATAGCCTCCTTCTGCACTGTTAGGATTTTATGTACGATATTCTTTTCTTTCTATTTCATTTTCTTTATCCTCTTTGTCCACTTATGTGTCTCGGATTCAGTTTTAAACCGATCAATGGTGGCTCTGATGCTTTGTACAAAAAACAATGTTGAAGTGAACATCAACATTTACAGGCAGCAACAACAAACAGACACTGAGGGCAATCTTATCATGAATGTGTGAGTTCCAGCAGGAAAAATGGAGTCCCACTGACCAATCCTGGTTATAAATTCCATAATTTGTGACTGTATCATGACCCTCAAAAACTAAAACTTTTATGGCCGTGAGAATCGCACTGTGCTCATGGTAGTCTCCCTCTGATCTGCCCGTCCAGGCTCAACTCAATTGCAGCATTCAATGGGCATAAATGCCTCTCCAGAACTTGTTCCACAGTGACTCCAGGGGATGGCAGGCAAAAAGCTTGCACCTTGGTTCTGGGAGGAAGCCCTCACCAGACTGCTTGATGGAGTGCAACAGAAGCAGGATACATTCTAACCCCATTCCAGGAGATAGCCTCCCACCAATGTTACCATCCCCACTTAGGATGCAGTGGCGGCCTTGGTGAGTGCCAGCACGATGCCAAAGAAGACAGGGCAGCAGTGCCAGAAAAAGATAAACTATCTTCTGTGTTCAGCCAGGGTAAGTGAGCCTTATGCAGTCTTTTCCTGGACCCCCCCTCACACACCCATTCCCATCTCCACATTTATCTCTCAGCCAGACACTTCAAGCTTTAAAGTTTATTTATTGGTGTCACAAGTTGGCTTACAAGCTGGAATGTGAGGGGCATGGCAGCGAATAGGGGGGGATCATGGTGATTGGAGGAGGAGGGAGGAGGCCCTCCTTACAGTGTCACAAGTTGGCTTACATTAACACTGCAATGAAGTTACTGTGGAAATTCCCGAGTCATCACACTCCAGCTCCAAAATTCTCTTGAGGGAGAATTTAGCATGGCCAATGCACCTAACCAGCACGTCTTTTAGACAGTGGGAGGAAATCGGAGCACCTGGAGGGAACCCATGCAGGCATGGAGAAAATGTGCAGACTCCATACTGACAGTGATCCAAGCCAGGAATTGAACCTGGGTCCCTGGCGCTGACCACTGTGCCATTCTGGGCTTTGCCAACACCTGTAAGGAGGCCCTCCTCCCTCCTCCTCTGATTCTCCCCTACTTGCTGCCATGCTCCTCACACTCCAGCTCCCACTCAAGGCCTGCCATATTTAATCACCATCTTAAATGTCATTAACTTCTGCTTACATTGTCCCCATCTGTATCACTGCAGGATAAAATAAACCACAACAGGCACGAGCTAACACACCAAGCCAGAGTAACGCAAAAGCACAGAACACTCATACCATGCGAGGAGAGAGCTCTTGATTTGGATGTGGAGGAGGAAGCATGTACCTGTGCTGATGGTGAAGTAGGGGCAACAGAAAAAATTGGGAATCCGAAAGACATGGTCATTCCTCAAGTCTTGTGTGAATAATCAGTGTTCCCTTCTTTATTTTTGGTGATGCACTAATGCCATCTCCCTTCTCTTGCAGGCAACGCACCGAGCAGGCACACCATCCTCGGACCCCCTCGACCCACCAGGTTCCAGCAGCTCCAAAGGAGACTTTTCCAACCCTGTTCTGAAAGAGGCAGGGGTCAGAAACCACTGATACCACTGGACTGACACTCACACCCCGCTCCAGCACAGATACTCACACCTCGGCGGCTTCACTAAGTAGACAGGTTTCTGAGTCACTCACTGGTGAGCATCTCACAGCTGAAGATCGATAGTAAGTGGAGGCATGGTTGTCCCAGGGCATTCAGAGAGAAAGCAGAGGGCAGGACTCTTCTGGGCCCTTGACTGATGATGTGTCCCTAGATACAGTCATCCTAGAGTTCTTGGAATTGCAAAGATAGAGACGCAACATCAGGAAAGGAAGGCAGCATCTCTCCTTGGACTGCAAAGCTGACTGGAGGAATTCCATGACCTTCCATCCAAGGAGATGGTGTCGTCACTATCGCACAATGAGGTCAACACTGTGATGGTGGCACAGGGCATACACTCCATGGCAGGAGATGTCTCTGCAGGTGTTTGTGGCCTCCTCTGCACTGGCATCACCAGCCACCTTCTGAGTGGGTATCTACCCTCCTCTCAAGAAGCCATCTCCCCAGCCATTGCTCTCCCGCAAAGGCAGCTGGGATTTGCAAGTGACCCAATATGTAACTGTCATGGACACTCATGAGGAAATTGGCACACACCACATGATATGTATTGAATGGTCCGAGGTAAGTTGGACAAGTGGAATCCTTTGTGGTTCCTGAATGGGGCCAATTCTGCCACAGTGACTTAAGAGGCATGCAAGTGCAGTCTGTCAGCCCTTGCACCTGGGGCATCCCTAGGTGGGCGAAGCCTGGACCTGGTCAAAGTTGATAAACATATCAGTCCTGGCAGAGTATCATAGAATCACTACAGTGCAGAGGGAGGCCATTCGGTTCATCAAGCCTGTACCGACAAGAATCCCATCCAAGACCTATCCCTGTAACACACATATTTACCCTGATACGAGGGGCAATTTAGCATGGTCAATCCACCTAACCTTTGGATTGAGGGGGAAACCAGAACACCCAGAGGAAACCACGCAGACATGGGGAGAATGTGCAAACTCCACACAGACAGTGACCTGTGACCAGATTTGAACTGAGGTCCCTGGCGCTGTGAGGCAATAGTGTTAACCATTGTGCCATCTCACATAAAAGGCATCTATCACTTACCCAGTACATTTGTAAGTGGCAAACTGGGAGATGCTGCAGATGTCCCTTGTGCTGCCCTGGACTGAACACCCAGCATAAAAGTTTAAAAAGGCTGTAATATTAAGGGCCACAGGCATTGGGCATCCTCCAGTTCCATGGGGTGCCAGCTCATGGTAGTATGTAGCAGAGGTAATCCACTGCCTCCTGGGACAAATGCAGTCCTCTCCTACACTGCAGCTTGAACAACTGAAGATAGGAATACTGATGCCAGAAGATTTTTGGCCGGTATTGTCTCTGATATTGTTCCTCCATGTGTGGTCCTGCCTCCTGAACAGCTGTAGGTCACTGGTCCTGGCCATGAGAACAACATGTCATTGTCTCTGCTGCTGCTTACCCCAATCAGTAGACAGGCCAACTCAACAGGCTCCATGATTCTCATGAAGCATGCTTTGAAAGAGTGAGAACACCACAGTGAGCACTAAGCAGTCCTAACAGAGCCCAGATTCTCATCACTCCATGTGACTTCCACCCAGTGCTTCCCGTTACCCGATATGAGTTTCTGCTCTTTCTCACACCACCTCCTCACACTACAGTCACATCCCCACCTAACCGCCACTGTACTCCAGCTGAATGAATACTGTTGAGCCTTCATTATCTCATGCCAACTGACCTGCACATTCTGCATCGTCCCCTTGCTAAAAACATAAGTACTGACCTTGCACAGTGCTAAACAGCATTAGAAAGAATGCATGATAACAAAGACTGCATCCTGATGGGGCACATCAAAAATAGTGCAGGTATGAATATTGAACAGGGTGAGTGGTGTCTGCTGTCAACATTCTACCTTGCCTGGGGTTTCTTCAAAGCGTGAGGTTTGAACAGCTAAGGCTTGAATTGAATGATGCTTTTATATTCTTAGGACTTGGTTATCCAAAAGGTCCCAGAGTACTGGAAGATAGCGAACGTGGTACCGTTGTTTAAAAAGGGTAGTAGGGATAACCCAGGTAATTATAGGCTGGTGAGTTTGATGTCAGTGGTAGGGAAGTTGTTGGAAAGGATTCTTAGGGATAGGATGTATACGCATTTACAGTGTGACAATTTGATTAGTGATAGCAGCATGGCTTTGTAAAGGGGAGGTCGTGTCTTACGAATCTGGTAGAATTTTTTGAGGAGGTGACAAAAACGGTGGATGAAGGACGAACCGTGGATGTTGTCTATGTGGATTTCAGTAAGGCGTTTGACAAAGTCCCTCATGGTAGGTTGGTGGAAAAGGTTAAGGCTCATGGGATACAAGAACAAGTGTCTAGATGGATTGAGAACTGGCTTGGTAACAGGAGATAGAGAGTAGTAGTGGAAGGGTCCTTTTCTAGCTGGAGATCTGTAACTAGTGGTGTGCCGCACGGCTCAGTACTGGGACCTTTGCTATTTGTAATATACATAAATGACTTGGAAGATGGAGTAAGTGGTGTGATCAGCAAGTTTGCAGATGATACGAAGATAGCTGGACTTGCAGATAATGAGGAGCAGTGTCAGGCAATACAGCAGGATATAGATAGGCTGATATATTGGGCAGAGAAATGGCAGATGGAATTTAATCTAGATAAATGCAAGATGATGCATTTTGGAAGAAATAACGTAGGGGGAGTTGCATGATAAATGGTCAGCCTATTAAGAGTATAGAAATGCAGAGGGACCTGGGGGTGCAAGCACACAAGTCCTTGAAGGTGGCAGTACAGGTGGAGAAGGTGGCGAAGAAGGTCTATGGTGTGCTTGCCTTTATAGGGAGGGGTACAGAGTATAAAAGCTGGCACTTAATGTTGCAGTTGTGTAGAACGTTAGTTTGCCTGCATTTGGAATATTGCGACCAGTTCTGGTTGCCTTACTACCGGAAGAACGTGGAGACCCTGGAGAGAGTGCAGAGGAGGTTTACCAGGATGCTGCTGCCTGGTATGGAAGGACTGAGCTATAAGGAGAGATTGGGTAAATTGGGGCTGTTCTCCTTAGAAAGGCGGAGAATGACGGGAGATCTAATAGAGGTGTATAAGATTATGAAGGGTATAGATAGAGTGATAATTTTCCAAGATTGGATACAAAAATTGCAAGGAGCCATGGGCTTAGGGTGATGGGGGGCGAGATATAATTTGGATGTTAGAGGGAGGTTTTTCACGCAGAGGGTGGTGGAGCTTCGAATGCATTGCCAAGTAGGGTGGTGGAGGCAGGCATGCTTGAGTTGTTTAAGGCTTATTTAGATAGGCACATGAGCGGACTAGAGATGGAGGGATACAGGAGACTTTTCTAAATAAAGATCAAGATCCTTGGGATGTCAATTGATTCCTATGGCCCTTCCAACACATTTCATGGCTCACTTGTTTTACTTCTGCACTTCTGGGGATTCCGTAAATGTCTGCCTAAGTTGTGCCTGTTTATTGATGTCTTTTCTTTTACTTCACAGGTGATTCGGTCTGCCTTGTTGACCAACAAGGGGCATACACACTGTGGACGTTGCTTCGAGAGTTGCCTACTGCTTCACGTCATTAGGGTATGCTTAAACTGGACCATCTGACAGACAACGTAACAGCTCAGTGACTATCACTGTTGTGCAGATACATGGATTTGGCCTGGTGTCTGCAGGAGTTTGCATGTTCTCCTTGTGATTGCATGGGTTTTCTCTGGGTGTTCCGGTTTCCTCCCACACCCCAAAAATGTGCTCTTAGGCTGATTGGTAAAACAAATTGTCCCTAAATTAGTCTTTCCTCAATCTTTCCCAATAGGAGTACTCAAAGGTCATAGGTAGAGGAAGGCACTCACAATGTTAAAATGGTGGTGTGGGTTCGTTGGGCCGAAGGGCCTGTTTCCCATGCTATATTGTTCTTTGTTCTTTGTTAACCTTCTTCCCCTAGATTGTGCAACAAGATCTAGCTCTGGATACTGGCATACTGGACTCCTCAAAGGCTTGTCAATTTGTCGCTATGGCAACAACATTAATCTTGGCACAATACAGCTGAATCTCATGAGGTATGAAATTAACTTTTCAAACAATTCTCTAAGTCCTCTCACTGCTGAACTTGACAATCAAAGTTCACAGAGAAGTGGATTTGAACTTCCTGTTCAGTATCACCTCTGGCCTCACACCATTGTCAAAGTGAGATTTGTATGTTGCCCCTCAACCTTCTGCGCTGTAAAGACAGGCGGTAATGATTAAACCTGAGGGAAAAATAGAAACAGAAGGTGCCCAAGAATGATAGCATGCTTTGGTCATGCCATATCTTGTGTACAGTGTCTGTTTCTGGCTGTACGAAAGAAAGGAAACAGGCAGACATTGAAGGAAGTGCAGAGAACTGCCATTGAGTTGATAATAGTGTCAATGGCTGAGGAATGAAGAGAGAACAGACAGACTTTATCTCTTCAATCTGGAAAGGAGGCATCTGAGAGGCAATATGCAAGATAGGAAATGATCTGGAAAAGGTTAACAGAATATTTAAATAGGGAGAGTGAAACAAAAGGAATCTGGTTCCAATTCACAAAAGCTATCTTTGGGACTGATATCAAAGATTCTTTGTGCAGAGGATGAACAACATGTGAAATGGATTTCAGGCTTTGAAAACATAGACATGATTTAAGAATGAAGGAAAGTGTAGGCAGCGGAGTGTGGCAACTTGGGGAATTTCACAGTAACTTCACTACAGTGTTAATAATATAAGTCTTACTTGTGACTAATAAATAGTCACAATAATTGGGCTGTTTTGGATGGATGAAGATGGGTCAAATTCTCTTCCCATCCTTAAATATTTTGTGTTATCTTGCAACTCAAAGATCATGTTAGCTGTAACACAATATCTAAACTAACAGGAAACTTCTGAACAGCAAGATTTATTAAATATTTTCCTTTTTTTTGCATTCTTTTCTTTTCCCTTTTTCCTTTCCCTTTATAAATTGGTCCCACGCCTTATCTGTATTCTTGAAGGCTGTGATCGCTCTGCAGCTTTATCTTCCCTCACCCAAATGGCCGTTCATCCTTGGCAAGCTTAGAGAGTGAGGCTGGCAGATTATTGGCAGCATAATACCATCGTGTTTTCACAAGACAACCAGTGATGCACAGTTTTAGTATGAGTCATCAGGCTGTGGTCAGGAATATGTATTTTTGTTGACACTTCAACTTCGTAATCCAATTAGGTCAAATGCATTGCCAAAACCGTTGCCCCAGTTGAGGTCAACTTGCCCAGTAGGGCAGACAAACCAGGACCCTCTCAGCATACAGGATTGAGTGTAGGATTGGTGCATTTACTCAATGTGCCATCAGGATGCTTTTCAGATATAATTAAGAAATAGTTTAATTGCTTTATAAACTGCACAGATAAAATTATCAAATTTAAATATGTGCACAATATTTATATGATTTAGCAATGCAAATGAAAAGATTACTTCTTTCTGTTATTCCTACCAGTCTTTTTTGGAGGGCTCTGAAGGTAGCTTGCAAACTTCGGTAGATGATCTCCAAACTGACTTTTTAAAGTGTCTGAAGATGGCTTTACTGATATTTGCTGCTGGTCGTCTGATGGGATTATCTTAGAAACTTTGTCTGGCAACTTTGAAAAGAAAATGTTACTGCATTTTTACATGGTTTTATGATAATGTTACCCTCTTTATGGCCTAAGGTCTGAGGGAGGTTGTGGGGTCAGTTAATACTGTTACAAATACCTATTTGACTCAAAACAGATACAACAATAACTAAGCCCTCAGTGGGAAGGCTTGCGCCCAATTTGAGTTTGCATTGAGGTGGCTACAAAATTTAGCATGACTTGTTTGCCATGGTGACATCTTGAAATAGGCAGAGGCCTCATTTCAATGTTAAAATGAGGCTCCTGGGCCCATTTCTCAATTAGTTTGCAAAGTCTGTTCAAAATTAACTGCAAGAGCTCTGACTATTTTCACTGGCTCTACAGCAACCGAGCTGGCCTTCTTTAAAAGGATCATTGCAAGCCATGGATGAAACCCACAATTAAACATCTCCTGCCCACTCTTTAAGCTTATAAGAACAAAACTAGTCAGGCTTTGAGTGGGGAACTGCATCATATCACCTGGTTGGCATTTGCAGGTCACTGTAAGCATGATGATGAGGCCAGAGGGCCATTTGAGAAGGCTCCGTGGGTCATTGTGTTTTGGTATGTATTGAGATGCATTGCATGAATCATGCCCAGTTTCACACTCTCAAGAATTGTGGGGCTAGATTATATCCTTGTTCATTTTACCTCAATTTCCAGAAAACAAACACCGGTTGAATATTGGTGCTGGATAATTACTTTAGCTTTGTTTTATTGGTATAACAGAACATTGCTAATTGTATATACATGTAAGGTGGAGATTCTATTTCTAATACAAAGGCACTTGGATGATTCTGAATTGCTTTAAAAAAATTAACTTTGAAAGCAACCAATGCCTCTTTGAAGGAAGTGCTGGAGATGGGGGGAAAATAGGAGAGAATGGAAATCAGAGGAGAATAAAGGGGCTTCTACCCTTGGGGGATGAATGGGTGGCAGGGGCAATGGAATGAAGATCATAAGTGAGGTAAAGGATAGTGGAGTAAGGAGAGAAGGTGAATACACAGGTTGAGTTGGTAGTTCAAAGGGGAAAGTGCAGCAGTGACTTCAAGATATTGTCGAAATAGTCTTGGGGTGTAATGAGATTGAAGAGTTGCAGGGGGAGCCTGAATGATTGAGTGAAGGAATGGAAAGGGAGGCTTTAATGTTTACCTTCCCTTTAATGGTCCCTGCCACAAATTAACTCTGTTGTCATTAATGACTGTTTTCCCTGCCACACCATTCCACCCACTAGGAAGAGGAAGGGTGAATTGCTTCACTGACTTAACTACATTGGCAATGCTGGACAGTTAGGTGTGTAAGTATTGTTTTAAGAAACTGAAGGATGTGTAGCTCCCAGAAAGGAAAAGGGAGGAAGAACATTGTGTACTAACTCAATAGCTTTGCTCTGGTCGTTTTAACTTCAGGAAGCACAGTTAAAGTTTATTTATTTGTCACAAATATGCTTACATTAACACTGCAATGAAATTATTGTAAAAATCCCCCAATGGGGATCAGAAGAGCACTCCTGAACATGCTGGGGATGGCAGACAGTACCTGTATCATCTTCCTCTGTTCAAAAAGTAAAAGTGATAGTCATGGCAGGCTTGATGGCTCATCTATCCAGGAGTCTGTACCTCTTGATTTCAATCTCCTTCAATACAGCCTAGCTATCCATATCACTGAAGTTATCATTGTGATTAGAAAGTAGAACTTCTGCTCATAAAGATTAGTTGAGATGTAAAGTACAGATACGTTTAAGGGACAGCCAAGTACACACAGGGGAGAAAAGAATAGGGTATAATCATAGGGCTGAATTTTATGGCCCCATCACAGAGGGAGTGGGCCTGGAAAATGTGGTGAGCCATTCCAAGGTGGGACTTCAGTGGGAGTGGAAAATCCAGCTGGTGGAAAATTAACTTGGAAAAGGCTCGGATGGAGCATAAACACTGACATAACAATTGGACAGATGGCCTTTGCTACACTGCGTAGTTCAATACAAGTTTGATATTTTCCTGGATGGAGCCCTACAGCGCTGTCCCCCTGGCTATCAATGGCACTGTCTGATCAATATTCTGCCCAAGTTTTGTCAAAATACGAATTGCAAAGAAATGATTTAAAGGAGAAAAATGAAAGGGAGAGTTGATTTTCCTATTTTACCTGCTAGTCTACTAGGGTGCAAGATGGACATTGTGTTTGAAAGATGGTATGTATGGATGAACTCTGGAGCTCCTGCTGCCTATTCCTGTTATACACCAATGAGTCTATCCAGGGAACATGTATTGAATTCCTGCAGTGATGGGGGTGGTATTGAATAAATTACAAGTTCATGAGACAATCAGGAGGGCACACACAGAAAAGTTAAAAGGAAACAAGTAGAAAAAAAGAGACAGAAGAGAGGTAGAGAGAAAAGGCAACACAAAGACAGGGGGTGGGATTTTCCAGACCCACCTGCTGCTGGGGTTATCCAGTCCTATTGAAAATCAATGGACTTTTGGCTGACCTGCCACAATCTGTGACGGGGCTGGAAAATCCCAGTCAATTAGTGTAATCATATTCTCTCTCCCATTTATTACGAAGGGAGATTAACACATAGTGCAACTGGCTAATAATATTTTCTCTGTTATTTATCAATATTAAAGATATTTAAAGCAT
The DNA here is from genome assembly GCA_024679065.1 of Sphyrna mokarran. NCBI lineage: Eukaryota > Metazoa > Chordata > Chondrichthyes > Carcharhiniformes > Carcharhinidae > Sphyrna > Sphyrna mokarran. The sequence continues at coordinate 34,951,922 of JAGIQG010000004.1, read as the reverse complement.
ATTTTGGTTCTATAGTTCTATTCAATGATTTCTCTATGGATATGACAAACTCCATCTATTTTGGTATATGTACTTAATACAAACAAAAATGATTATGCCCACCTTTCGTAGGTTAGTCAAGATCTTCTGAGTTGAAACGGCCTTTAATTTTTCCAGGTTTTTTTCAATTTTTTCTCTCTCTAGTCTCCTTGATTGTTCATTCCGGATATTCAAATGTTCTAAGGCCCGTGTTGTTTTCAATAACTAAAGTGGGGGTGAAGGGAAAGCAGGAAGTGCTTTATAATATTATCCCCATTAGTGGATCTCCTGTGGAAGTGTTCACAGATGATACTATAAATGAAGCAGTCACTTGTGGATAATAACATTATAAAAGGAACAGAGTACTTGGCAGGCTTGAGCAAAATATGGTACAGGAGGTACAGGATTAGTTCTGTTGTGTTTTCCTGATCTCTGTAATAGCTACCACTGTGCACAAAGCAATGACCACTCAAGAATCAGTAACACACTATTGTAGATTCTTTATTCAAGTATGGGGGTTCTGCATGTGCACTACAGGAACCTTCTTTAGATTAACGTACAGGAATCACATAGTGTATTACATCACATTCTTTATCCTGCTGTACATTAAAAGCATACCCAGATTTCTTAAAGATGTTTAGTTACAAGAGCTATAGGTTTAATATGCGATTGAGTCCACACAGTGAAGTAAGAGAGCACATGACCTTCACTCAGAGTTAGTCTTAGGTTGGACAGAGCTGCATGTACCAGCAAGCATGGAGATAGCTCCTGGTTTGTACCTTTACTGTTTATTTGTAAGTAGTTCTAAAAATCAATAAAGACTTAGGCCGAGATTTCCTGCTCCTTCCCTGCCTCATGGTAGTTTTTCCAGTGGTGGCGGTCAAAGCCAATGACCAATTGTGTTGGTCACCAGCCATTCCACCAGGGAATCCACAATGGGGTGGGTTGCATTCAGCAACCAGAAAATCCCCTCACCAAGAAGGGCTGGAAAATGCCTGCCTTACAAATAACCTAAGTATAATCATGAAGACTTCAGACCTACTGAACTGTAACAGCATACAACATGGTGGCAGCTAATGGGACACCTCAAAACTTTACAGCAAATGCAGAGTAAAGCAACAAATCTAAAAGACAGAAAAATTTAACAAAGCAGCCCAACCTGAAAAGAGGCCCCGGAAACTGAGCTGCAGAGGAAACATTTGCCAATGAAGAATTCCAATGAAAGGCTCGGAAGCTGAGGGCAGAGATTTAGGGATTATATTGAATCCCCTTTCGAATCAAATTCTTAATCCCAGTGTACAGAGTCATCTTCAATAACCATAGGCTACAGCAAGTCCTGAGAAATCTTTTAATAATTCAGAGTCACAGGTTTGAGCTCATACCAAATTGGAAAAATAAATAATTAAATAACCCAGGGGAATCGTCATATCTAAGCTCAGCTAATGGAAAACAAAAGCCAGGATTCAACAAATTTGCAACTTTTAAATAAAACGCTGAGCAAGAAAACTTTGCAGGTGGTTGATCCATGCAATCATTTTTGAAATCTCTTTACAATCTGAGTGTAATTGCCATTGTAGCAGAGCTCCCCAATACTATCAAACACAGAAAATCATTTTGTCTTCATGTGAATGCTGATACCGTTTTGAAGTTCAGCAAGATCTTAAAGTGGAAACAACACTTTAAAACATTTTAACCATTGATCAGAGGAGAATTTTCAACATCCTGGAGAGGAGAATTTTTAATCTACTGCAATACATCTGTTCCAGGCAGAAAGTCAGAAACAAATCCAAATTAATACCATTTTATATTGATTTGATGAATTTGTGGATGAAATAATCCTAATGAAATGTGTTGATAAATCCTCAACCAGCTTCGATGAAGTAATGAAAGCCTTTGGCATTTGTTTTAATTTTCAAATTCTAGATTGCAAGAGCTTAAACAGAGGGTGAAATGAAACCCAGCAAAGCTAAGAAAGGGTGAAAGATAAAACTTTAGAAAACTGCATAAGGATGCCAGATAGGCAAAGAACTTTTCACAAGTTCCAAAAATACATATTTTTGGAAACCCCAAGAGATTACCTGAACTGCAACAGCAGATGGCAGTGTAGAGCAAGCAATAGATTGTAAAAGAATGGAAACTACCTGATGAAGTATACAAATCCTGGAAAGGGAAAATGAAATAAGGTTAGAAAATATTAGTATTAAAGCTGAATTAGAAGAAAACTTAGGAAAAAAATCACTTTCAAAGGTATAACTGAAAAGTAAGAACAAGTAGAACTTCTTACAAAAGAAAGTGAACAATCTCGGAAACAATTGACACAAGGACAATTTAGGATCTGAGCTTTAATGATAATGCAGAGGAATAGTACTCTGCTAAGGCAAAACTGATCAGTGGAGAGAACCAACTTCCATGTATAAAGGATGAGTTTGTAAAGGACAAACAAGAACAGATAAGAACACTAGAATGTCACTCACAGGAAGTAGAATACTTGAAAAAAGACTTTGAAACACTCAACAAGTGTAGACTGTTGTTCAACAAGTATACATCTTCAATTAAAACTCGATAAACTTCTAACATCAGAACTCTTTGGTAAGCATCATGCACAATGCATGGAATAGGAAAGAGAATTGCTTAAAAACTGATGAACTTGGGTCCAGTCTGAATATGAAGGTTGAGATATGCAATATGGAGGGGCAAATCTAAACTTGCAGAAGCTGAAAAGATAAATTATACAAAACAATTTGATCTAACAAGTGAATTGAAAGAATCCAAGGAGTAGTAGTGACTCTGGAAGAAAGATTCTGAATAGGACTGAACACCCAGATGAAGTTATCAAAGTTATGTAAAAGATAGCTGAATCCAACAAGAAGGAATGGAAGAAAAGGATGAAAACAAAATCAGGTACCTCAACAAACCTCCAAACCTACAAGAAGAATCAGCAGCAACGACAGAGCCTAACCCTCCTCTGACAATGTTGCAATGAAGGTATGGAAGCGTTATAAAGCCTCCAGGCTGTCTGGACCTTTGAATTTAAAGGTGTGAAATGGAAAATTGGGAAACCAATAATGTAGTAATGACAATATAAATGAATGACAGTAATAATAATGATGTAATCCATAAAGCAAACTATACTCACTTAAAATATGTCAAATAAAAACTTGGGGTAATTGTATGATAAAGATTTGGTGCATATTGGCTTAATGTGGGATTGAGGACAATACTGCTCACATAGTGATGTAAAAAAGCACATTACCCACACCCAGAGCCATTCTGATGTTAGACAGAGCTGTGTGTAGCAGTAAGCATGGAAACATTTCTTAGCTTATACCCTTTAATGTATATTTGTGAATAGTTTCAGTAAGGACTTAAAATTAACCTACATATGCCTGTGAACATTTTTTGAGACCTACCGAGCTGTAATTAGCAATCTTACAACAAGATGTAGCACAACATCCTCCTTTCTCAAAATAAAAAATACTCTCTTAAATAGATAAAAGTTAACTATGTACAATTCAACAACAGTTATAAGTGGTAAATATACATGGGACAAAACAGTAACAGGAACATATAGACTCATCAGTCATAAGAAAAGTTCTTAGAATCTAGAATAGTTTGGCAAGGATCATAGAATCCCTGTACTGCAGAAAAGACCATTCAGCCCATCAAGTCTACACTGACTTCCTGACCGGGTATCTTACCCAGGCCCTCTCCCACACCCTTTTCCTTAACCTCACATATTTGCATGGCATATCCCCTAATCTACACATATTGAGACACTAAAGGCATTTTAACATGGCCAATCCACTTAACCACACATTTTTGGACTCTTTTCTATGGCAGTGAAACGTGGAAATGAAAATTTCCATTTTTGAAATGTAAACTCCCCCATATGTTGCAACGACCTACATGATGTTGGAGGAAGTGAAAAAAATGCCAAGAGGTTGAATGAGCACAATGTTTGTCTACCTGCAAGAAATGAATTAGGATATCAACTATTGACCAGTGCAATAGCTGAATCCAACAAGTGCAGTTCAATATGGAGGAATGGAAGAAAAGGATGGAAGCAAAATCAGGTACCTCAACAAACCTCCAAACCTACAGGAAGAATCAGCAGCAACAACAGAGCCTACCTCTCCTCTGACAATATTGCAATGGAGTATGGAAGTGTTATAAAGCCTCCAGGCTGTCTGGACCTTTGAATTTAAAGAGGTGAAGTGGAGAATTGGGAGACTGATAATGTAGTAATGACCATATAAATGAGATTTCATCTTCAATCATTTTTGGTTTGCAATAGTCTTTCATCAGTTTGGGATTGCGGATTGTTGTGATCTGACATCTATTCCGATGCAACATTGTACCAGTAGAAGTAGTAACTTCAAATGAACTTGGTTCGAGTTGAACCCTGGAAACTTGTGTACTACTCCATGTACCAGTTACAGGATACTGTATGTGGTTCACCTTCTTCTGACAGTAAATGTACTGTTAATCATGTAAATCTTCTAATTGTTAGAGTTGCATTTCCATAAACTTAAGGTTACTTTGAAGTTTAACTTCTGCAACATTGATTTCATCATTTTTCTGCTTTAATTCTTCATATTTTTCCTCAGACTCCTTCCTTTGTTGAATTCAATTTTCTAATCTCTTCCTGTACTTCTCCTTATCTGCCTTGAGGCAGTTGGTCGCCTGCTGTTTCTCTTTTCTTGTCTCTCTCCCATGGTGATGATCAATGTCATGTATTGTGAGCAGGTTCAAATCCCTGCAATGCTTGTAATCTTGCAATAACAGCTCCTGGCATTTGAACAATGTAAAAGCCTTGGGCATAACAATTGTTTATATTTGCAATTAACCTTGATGGGCCCTAAATACAGAATTAATGCACTATTGACATTTGGATATCCATTAGTGTTACTATGGCTTGTCATTTACTCAGATACACATCCTTTAGTATGCAGGGCAGAAAAACATTTTCACTGGCACCCAAGTCCACCTGTACCCAGAACACCTCTATATCTTCCTTTTTTGGACATAGAACACAAATTGGCTCTAGTGGAGTAATCAAATCAATGTGTTCATTGAAACTAACAACATGAGACGACTGTTCCACTTGTCTACTGGGACTTGGAATTGGTTTCATTTGCAGTCTTGAGTTTGTATCTGTTACGATGAGGGGGATGACTGCTAAGGCTGCCAGGGAGTGAAGTCTTCTTACAATCTGCTGACAATCATCATAACTCTTACCAGTGGAGTCTAGTTTGGCTTTCTGACACTGGTGTTCCCAGTCACCCTTGACACCACATGCTTTTCTGATGCTTGGCATCTCTGAAACATATGTACAAGCCCACACCTTTTATACCGTATCCTGGACTGGGAATCCTTACTCAAAACACCCATGGTATCCGCGGAACATAGGAACTGTATTATCCCAGCAGGCAGGAGCGGCCATAAAATCCGGCCCTATGGTTTACTAGCTTTTGCCATCGATCTGATAGCCCACTACCTTGAGAGGGCACGGATTCTCTCAACACAATGGGAATCTGTTTGATTATGGAATTACTCTGCTCTTTTTCCTGCATGTTCCAATCTTCCCTAATTGATGCCAAAGCGAGAAATCTGACTCTTAGAATCTCTGTGGATATGAAGTCTAACTGGAGTATGTTAACTGCTCAATCTTGCAATTCAAGTGTACATGAGCCTATGCAGTTGCATGTGCTGCTGCTGTTGTATGAAGCAATGGAACTAATATTCAGAGTCTTAAAATCCTCATGGAATTGGCAATCTTTGTGGCTAATGGTAAGATCAGAGACCCCAAAGTATATTATGGAGCCAGACTAGACCCCAATAATTTTTCTATTTTAGTATAAATGTGAGGGAAGAATACTTCACTTAAGGAGTGATTCCACTGACAAATTAGGAATCTTTATTTTAATCAAAACAAGCTTTATTGCTAACACAGTTTAAATATACCTCTAACAAAATGAAACAGTTTAACTGTTAACCATTGAATCTTTAAACATGAATTGAAACAAGCTTCTAACTTTTTAATTTTCAGTGCCAATTAAGCAAGATTTATCTTATAGACTTAAACCTTCTTTAAGAATGGTAGCAAATCCAGGCATATTTGCTTTTACTTGCTTTAACAGATTTGGAGCTTTCAGAGAGGTCTTTTCCAGAAAGGGAGAGCTTCCAGGCTTCAGCCTTTAACCAGCTGCAGTCAGCAACCGCCCTTCTTGAAATGCAAATTCAGCTTCTCATCTGCTACAAACACAGCTCCTCCCATTTCTAATATCACATGACTCTAGACTTGTATACATAACTTACCTTATTACTTTAATTAAAAAAAACTTTCAGCATTCTGCTAAGTAAACAGTTACATGGTTAAATTGAGTAAATACCCTGCATTTGCTGCATTCCTCCCCGACAAGCTGATTCATTGCAGGAAAACACTGCAACTTAATGCAGTTCCCCCTTAAACATAAAATCTATCAAAAAATCACTGCACCATCACGCTAGCATTTCTCCAAAAGTGCACAGAAGAGTACTTAAAAAGGTGAACTTTGAAAAATTCTTTTATGCTGCCATTATGTTATGTTTTCTTAACCTTTGTGATAGCTGCTACCATGGACATGACACAGACCATTCAAGATGGTCAATAAGGTGGACTCTTTATTCAAGGATGGTTCTGCATATCTGTATAAATCGTCATTGTTACAAGTACCTTTTTCATATTGCAAACATGCAGAGATCATATGACATGTTGCATCGCATCCCTGTATGTCAGGAACATAACCACATTTCTTAAAGGTGTAGCACAACAGGTTCTGCACAACGTATTTACAATTTTATTATATTGTCAATTATTATTTGCCCTTAATCAATATTTTTACCCATGAAAATGTTACCTGAAATTAACTTTCACTAACATTTCATAGAATCATAGAATCACAGAATAATACAGTGCAGAAGAGGTCCTTCAGACCGTTGAGTCTTCATTGACACATTAGAAACATGAGAACTCCCACCTAATCCCACCTGTCAGTATTTGGCCCATAGATTTGAATTTTATGGCATGTGCCAAGTACTCATCCAGGTACTTTTTAAAGAATATGTGGCAACTCATCTCTTCTACCTTCTCAGGCAACACATTCCAGACGTCACCACCTTCTGGGTAAAAACATTTTTCCTATAAATCTCCTGCCCCTCACCTTGAACCTATGTCCCTTTGTGCCTGACCCTTTAACTAAGACGAACAGCTGCTCCTTATCCACTCTGTCCATGTCTCTCATAATCTTGTACACCAGGATCAGTTCATCCTCTTAGTCTTCTCTGCTCCAAAGAAAACAACCCAAGCCTATCCATCTGACGATTAACTATAAATTCTATGCCCTATTAAATTTTCTTATATTTTGCCAAAGAAATCACAGTTGCTTTCAAAATATCTCTGAGCTTCAGTGTTGGAAATCATTTTCTCTTGTTAGATTGGAGAAGGGAGTTGCAAACACCAATTATAGCATGTTCTATGAATGAATGGCATTCAGAAAGGAAAATGGCAAGTCAGAAAGGAAACCCTGGAGAACTAAACTCACCTCCCCTGCTCCAATGTGTGGTCTATTACCTGATTGAATTTATTCATTTAAGGAGGCTTGTGTTGGCTAATGGTTGATGGAGGCAGTAGCAAAATTTAGGTCCCAGGAGTCTAAAGTGGGACAAATCTCAGGGGAGTGGATGGGGAATACTTTTAGACAAGATGCAAGCACAGGAAATACAACTAGATATTTATGTTTAGCAATGTTGTTGGTATGTTATAAAAATAATGTATATTCATGGATTACTGATAAAGCTATATATCACTGAAAGGTAATTTTTAAAGACATATCTACAAGATGCACTGCAGTGACTTGTTAAGGCTCCTTCAATAGTACTGCCCAAAACCACAGCCTCTATAAACCAAAGGACAACAACTAGAGGTGCATGGAAACACCACCATCTTTAAATTCCCCTCCAGCTCAGAAGCCATCCTATCTTGGAAATATATCAACTATTCCTTCATCGTTACTGTGTCAAATTCCTGCAGTTTTCTACCCCGTCTCCTGTAGAACTGCCACAAGACTGCAGTTCTTCAAGGCAGCAGCTCTTCACCATCTTCTCAAGTGTCATTACGGATGGATAATATATATTGGCACTGCAGTGATGCTTATATCCCATAGATGAATTGAAATGACAGCATTTCCACTGGAAGGAAGCGGAAGTGTTAAGGATTGGGCTTTAAGAAATCTAGAAAGGTTGTTAATTCAGTCCTGAGGTGGAAGCAGGGAGAGGTAAGTGGATATATTGAATGAACATTTTGATAAGCTGAAGTAACTGTCAAGTATGCAGCACAGATGTGAAAATTTGTGACACTTTTAAAGCATACTTTTTGTTGGAGAATCTGACTGAAACATCAATAGAAAGTGGGGGGTGGGAGGGTGGTGGGGGTGCGGGGAGTGGGCATTGAAGGAAGAGGCAGAACAGAACAACATAAAGTTGATTCTCCTGAAATGTGGAAAGAAGACAAAGGTTGCTGAGTTTCTATGGGAGGCAACAGCAGAAATCTCTGCAATGCGGCACAAAGGGAGATATACTTGGCATTAAGTGCCCCCATTCTCAGCCCCAGAACACTGTATAGGAAAAATACTCCTGTGAAGGATAAATTCCGACACCACTTGGTACCTTGGGCATCTGCAACACCTTCTGAAATTAGAAGCTGAACAAGTAATCATTTGTATGGCAATGTAAATATGGGGTTTGCTAACTCTGTGCATGACAATATATTTATCAAAATTTTCTCCAACAGCAATTATATGTGTATAGAACTGTGATCTCCACTCCACTCAAACAGCATATTAGCAACAGATCCATTACAGCAGCCTGATGCCATCTGGAAGACATCCTTCAGCTGCTAACCAAATTCACTTAATCTTACAGGGAAAAATGTTCTAAATATGCACAATGTATGTGAAAACTCCAACATTAGAAAATTGAAGCTTCTCTGAAAATCAAGCAACAGAGTTACGGGGTAGAAACTCCCTTCCGTCCTTGGGAAATGGAGAGATTGGTGGCAACATGCAAATCATGGATTGGATGCACCTTTTTAGTACAGAGCCAGAAACTACCACATCCTTCTTTGTCTCTCTAATCCAATGGGGCTGCGCTCACTTATTTTTATCTTCCTGCAGAATCATCCAGTCATGTGGATCAGATGATTGAGGAGATAGAACAGTCCTCTATGACACTTCTCTGATCCCCATTTTCACTCATTCAAGTCCAACCATTCATCACCAGAAATGGCTGGAAACCTTTTAAGATCTCTTCTGCCCAAGCTTTGAACTGCTCTACAATCATCCTGAGGGCAAAGATGATCTCAAGTCTTATTTCAACATTACTATATGTCTAACTTTGTTCTTCTGCACAAAGTTAGAAGAACTTTGTCACCTCTAAGATCAATTGCAAAAATATCTTTGACTGCCAAGATGGAACATTTCTACAATTGCAAAAATATCTTTGACTGCCAAGATGGAACATTTCTTGTTGCTTCCCACTTTCCTTCCTCACAATGTCAAACTTTCTCATCCCACCAAACCCTTTGTGCCCCAGATGCATTGACCATGCTAAATTCTCCATCAATGTACCTGAACAGATGCCACAGTGTGGCGACCAAGATATATTCACTTCATTGCAGTGTTAATGTAGTGAGACATTAATAAATGAAATTCCCATGCCATCTCTGAGCTCATCTGATCAATGAGATCCACCAACTGTTCCCTCAACTCCTCGCTGCTAAACAGCTGAGTACCCAACTTTCCATTATAGCCTTCTGATAACTCATACTGGGGAGGTTCCTGTTTCCCAGGCACTAACCCCTCATTTTCAGAAATGGCAATAACACATTCTTCAAAAACTCATTCAACTCCTGCAATCAAAAATTACATTTTCAATCTATTTTTCTTCCTGAAGACTTCTGAATGATTATTGTCTCTAGGCCTTTGCCCATCTCTCCTATACAGGCACAGGGAAAACTGACTGAGTAGGTGATCTGTAGCCTACGTTCTTCATGATGTAGCCAACACAACAAACAGACCTAGGGTATTTAGAAGCACAATGAGGAAACCCTTTTTAGTTTACATTTCTGTTTATATTTCTCTTTGAGATATCCCAAGTACACCACATTGCCTTGGAGATGGACTGTGGCGGTCAGGAATGTTGTATTGGTTTCATTGACTTGTGTGTGTGTTTTATTATAAATATAGGCAGTCAACAGTTCAGCTTAGTAGCAGGCAGAAATAGTTGCAACTTTCTGAGTAAAGAGAGCAAAATAGATAAATATTGGCAGGGTATGCATCTCCAACCCAGAAAATACAAAATTAATTGTTCATCACACATCATTTGGATAGGAGCTTGAGTTCTATTTGGAGCCACAGTTTGTGTAGGAAAAGAGACTAGAAGATTTGCCTCACTTGGGACATTACTAAGAGATCAAGAGCAATCCTCATAATGATAAAAAACATCTAGCTTGAGATGGGAGGTCCAAAGTCATGAGATTTTGGGAAGAAGTTGGAAGATTGCTCCTTAAAATGATTGGAAGGATCCCCAGAAAATCTCAAATGTTGGAGAATAACTGGTATACTGAGAAAAAAATTAAAGTGAAATCCAGAGAGCTGTGGCATACTTGGTGAATTCCAAAAGGAGAAATGAATATATTCGAAGTCTTAACAAACTATAGTGTTGTTAGTTGTGCGTACTTTGTTTAATTTTTGTTGAATACCGTCAAATTTGTTTTAATTAAAAACATGAAATTGTGTGGTTTTTTTCTTTATCACTAGGTGTTGGAATTTTTTAAAAAATGTTAACAGTCTCTACAAAGATCATGTGATAAAGAGATAGATTTGTAAAATGAGATTGTTTAACATGCAATAATGTCTTCATAGTATAAATATATGTATTATGGCTCAGATGGAAGCAGTGGTCAACTCAGCTATATGTGGGAAGTTTTTCAATGTGGTGCTATTGAAATGAAAATACATAACTTAAAACAAAGCAGATGGCAGATGGACATCTGCCTGCATGTTTGCTAATATTATGGTGATTATTTGAAAGATATTTTTATTTTGGCAGGTGAAAACACTTTGGGCAGAATTTCCCATCTTGCCCACCACAGGAACTGTAGCGGGCGGGACATGGACCATACAAAGGTCTGTTGACTTTGAGTGGGATTTTCTGGCCTTTGAGCAAATGTGGATGGAAAATCCCATTCTTTGAGTCTGTTGGCAGGTTAGAGAAAAGCATGTGGAAATGTAGGCTGTTTTGCAAAAAGGTGGAGTACCAAATGGCACATGCAAGATAATTAACCAAGGAATGGGAGGAGAAATGAAAATCCTTATTGGACATCAGATATAGAATACCTGAGCTGGGAATATGGATTTCAAAAGGAAATTGGATAAGCATCTGAAAGGAAAAGTTTTGCAGGGATAAGGAGAAAAGACTGGGATGTCATATAGAGTTAGCAGATACATAATGGACTGAATGGCCTCTCTTTGCACTGTAACTATTCTCTGACTCTGTAATGGAAGAAGTTAAAGTAAGTTAATTTATTAGTCACAAGTAGGCTTACACTTGTGACTAATACACTGCAGTGAAGTTACTGTGAAATTCCCCTAGTTGCCAGACCTCTTCAGGTCACTGTACCTAACCACCATATTTTTCAGAAGAAACCCACACAGACACGGGGAGAACATGCAGACTCCACACAGACAGCGACCCAAGCCAGGAATCGATCCCTGGTATTACAAGACAGCAGTGCTAACCACTGTGCCACCGTGCTAGAATGTTTATTTGCTGCTCTACTTACTGTGATGTAACAAAGGATATCTGCATACAGACAGTTGGCAGTTTATGGTTCCTCAGTTGATTTTTTTCTATCCTGGACCATTCTATTTTTAAATAAAATCAAAACGCTGGAAATCTGAAATCGAAGCAGAGGTTGCTGGAAATACTCAGCGGTGCCGGCAGCACCTGTGGACAGGGAAAACGAATTAACAACATCTTGAGTCCAGTGTAACTTCTTGCCAATATGACACTCCACTCCTGATGTCTTTGCCCGCAGATGCTGTCAGACCTCCTGAGTATTTCCAGGACTTAATACAACAGAATTAGTTCTTTCAACAGAGCCTCTTGATAAGGAAATACATTGGGATTTCCCCCAGAGGGGTGTTCTCGCAGGTACCAAGAGTAATAATAGCAAAAAGTACAGGGGCAGGTCCATGCCTGTATCCATAGGAACGCGCCTCTTTCTTTTCCCCAGAATCATACATACCCGGCACTTCTCCCTCTCATTGCTGACTTTAAGAACTCGCGCGTTCTTGCCGTCGATCCAGTCTGGGCAAATGCCACCCATTTCCATAAGCCATTTCTCTTCTGAAAAATTATCGCTTTCCTCCATCCAGTATGATCATCGTGACGCCCCCCCCCCTCCTCCACTCCTTCTGTGACCAGCAGGTCTGCGATGTTGTCAAGATAAAGATCTGGGGGTGTCTGTGGTTCCTTTGCCCGTGCTTTCTAAGTGATGGAAGGTTCGCAGAGTCACTCACTTCCAACTGTTAGTTTGCGGTTCTAGAATACGCCACCCATCCTGGTGTGCCCAGCCAGCTGAGTTGAACTCTGATGCTACGTCTGGTTTAAATTTACCACCGAAAAGAACCTCTATCAAATACCATTGACAGAATTACAGAAACGTACAAGCAAATATAGAAACCGCTAAGAAAAGCAACATTACCATGCTTTATTTATTATTGTCACAAGTAGGCTTACCTTAACACGGCAATGAAGTTACTGTGAAAATCCCCTAGTGGCCACATTCCGGCATCTGTTCGGGCACACAGAGGGAGAATTTAACATAGCCAATGCACATCTTTCGGACTGTGGGAGGAAATTGGACCACCTGGAGGAAACCCACACAGACATGGGGAGAACATGCAGTCCCTGCACAAACAGTGATCCAAATTGGGAATTGAACCCGAGTCCCTAGCTATGTTATACAAATAACACAATCTGCAATGTTTTAGGAGGCAATAACTACATGAGCTTATTTTAATTTTTTTCTTTGGATATGGGCCTGGCCAGTATTCATTACCCATCCTTAACTGGTAGTGGTAAGCTGCTGTCCCTCTGCTGCAGGTAAATCCATTGTGCTGTTAGGGACGGAGCTCTGGAGATTTTGACCCAGCGACAGTGCAGGAATGGCAATATATTTCCAAGTCAGGATGCTAAGTGACTTGAAGGAGGACCTACAAATGGTGGTGCTGCCCTTGTCCTTCTAGATAGTAACTAGTTTTGGATATTGTTGCCTATATTGTTGCTTTAGTGAGTTATAGAGTCATAGAGTCATTGAGATTTACAGAATGGAAACAAGCCCTTTGGCTCAACTTGTCCAATCTGCCCAGTTTTTATCATTAAGCTAGTCCCAATTAGTTGCGTTTGGCCCATATCTCTCGATACCACTCCGTACCATTGTAACTATCTAAATGTTTTTTAACACAAAATTGTATCCGTCTCTACTCCTACCTGTGGCACCTTGTTCCAAGCATTCACAACTCTCCGTGTGAAAAAATTACCCTTCTGGACCCTTTGTATCTCTTCCCTCTCTCTTTAAACCTATGCTCTCTAGTTTTAGACTCCCCACCCACTGGGAAAAAATGTTGACCTTATCTATGCCACTCATTATTTTATAGATCTCTATAAGATCACCGCTAAGTTTCCTATGTTCCAGGAAAAAAGTGCCAGTATATCCAGCCTCACCTTATAACTCAAACTATCAAGCTTTTCTGCACTCCTTCTAGTTTAATAATAACATAAGAACATAAGAAATAGGAGCAGGAGTAGGCCATCAAGCCCCTCGAGCCTGCCCTGCCATTCAATAAGATCATGGCTGATCTGCAGTGGTTCAGTACCACTTTCCCGCTTTTTTCCCGTAACCCTTAATTCCCTTGTCAATCAAAAACGAACCCCCTCTTGACTTGAATATATTCAGTGAGGAAGCCTCCACCACTTCAACAGGCAGAGAATTCCAAAAATTCACCATCCTTTGAGTGAAGAAATTCCTTCTCAACTCTGATCTGAACTGTTTCCCCCGCCCCCCAATCTTGAGGCTGTGCCCTCTAGTCCTGCTATCTCTGCTAAGCAGGAAGGGTCTTTCAGCCTCTATGCTATCCATCCCCTTCATTATCTTATACGTCTCTATAAGATCCCCTCCTAACCTATTTAGTCTCCCTCATAATCCAACACCCTCATCTTCGGTATCAGCCTAGTGAACCTTCTCTGCACCCCCTCCAAGACCAATATATCCTTCCTCAAATGCGGTGACCAAAACTGCACACAGTACTCCAACTGCAGCCTCACCAGTACACTGTACAGCTGCAAAAGTACCTCCCTACTTTTATATTCTATCCCCCTAGCTATAAAGGCCAACATTGCATTTGCCTTCTTAATCACCTGTTGCACCTGCAGACTGTGTTTTTGCAATTCGTGCACAAGGACCCCCAGGTCCCTCTGCACCGTTGCATGCTGCAGCTTTTTGCCATTTAAGTAATAATCCTTCTTACCATTATTCCTACCAAAGTGGATAACCCCACACTTGCTAACATTATACTCTGTCTGACAGGTCCTCACCCACTCACTCAATCTGTCCAGATCCCTCTGCAGGCTTTCCGCACCCTCCACGCTATTTACTTTTCCACTCACCTTCGTGTCATCAGCAAATTTTGTTACGCTGCACTCAGCCCCTTCCTCCAGATCATCTATGTAAATAGTAAATAGTTGAGGCCCCAGCACTGATCCCTGGGGTACTCCACTAGTCACCAGCTGCCAATCAGAATAGCACCCATTAATACATACTCTCTGCTTCCTATTAGACAATGAATCCTCTATCCAGTCCAATACCCTACTCCCAACTCCCTGCACCCTAATCTTCTGCAGCAATCTTTTGTGAGACACCTTATCAAACATCTTTTGGAAATCCAAAAACACCGCATCCACTGGTTCCCCTCTATCTACCGCACTAGTCACTTTCTCATAGAACTCCAATAAATTTGTCAAGCACAACTTCCCCTTAACGAATCCGTGCTGCGTCTGCTTGATCAAACAGATCATATCCAGGTGCCTCATTATTTCTGCTTTGACAACAGATTCAAGCATTTTTCTGACTACAGATGTTAAACTAACCAACCTATAATTCCCTGCCTTCTGTCTGTTACCTTTTTTAAACAGCAGCATAACATTAGCCGTTTTCCAATCTTCTGGCACTTTCCTGGAGTCCAGTGAATTCTGAAAGATAATTACTAGGGCATCCGCTATCACCTCTGCCATTTCCTTGAGAACTCTGGGATGCATTCCATCTAGTCCCAGGGATTTATCTACCTTCAACCCGTTAGCCTATCAAGCACTGCCTCTCTAGTGACTGTAATCTCATCAAGGACCTCATCTCCTACCACCCTTCTATCCTTAATTTCGGGCAAGCTATTTACATCCTCCTCCGTAAAGACCGACACAAAAAAACTTATTCAAGGTCTCCGCAATATCCTTATCGTCTACCACTAAATCCCCCCTCTCATCCTCCAAGAGTTCAACATTAACTCTGGCCATCCTCCTATTCTTTGTATATTTTTAAAAACTTTTACTGTCCTTTTTGATGTTTCGAGCTAGTTTAGCCTCATATTCCATCTTTCCTTTTTTAATCACCTTCTTAGCATTCTTTGCTGTTGTTTAAAACTTACCCAATCCTCTGATCGCCCACTATTTTTAGTCACCCTGAACGCCTCAGCTTTTGATTTAATACTCTGTTTAATTTCCCTTGAGAGCCACGACTGATTTTTCCTTCTCCTACAGTCCTTCTTTACCATTGCTAATATCCTTTCTATAATAGGATGACGAGAGTTGTACACAGTGTTCCAAATATGTCCTTACCACTATCTTGTACAAGATGTCCCAACTCCTGTATTTAATATTCTGACCAATGAAGGCCAAATGCCTTCTTCATCATCCTGTTCATCCATGACTCCACTTTTAAGGAGCTATGAATCTGTAAGTCCTAGATCTCTTAGTTCTATAACTCTCCCCAATACCCGACCATTAACCGAATAAGTCCTGCCCTGGTTTGATCTACCAAATTGCATCACTTCGCTTTATCTAAATTAAACTCCATCTGCCATTCATCAGTCCACTGACCCAATTGACCAAGATGCCATTGCAATCTGAGACAACCTTCTTCACTGTCCACTATGCTACCAATTTTGGTGTCATTTGCATACTTATTAACCTGTTCTGTGCTGTAATGTTCTATGTCTCCTAATCCTCATCCAAATCATTAATATAAATGACAAAAACAGTGGATCCCATGTCAATCCCTGAAGCACACTGCAGGTCACAGGCTTCCAGTTTGAAAAACAATGCTCTACAACCATCCTCTGTCCTCTATGATGAAGCCAATTTTGTGTCCAACTGACTACCTCACCCTGGATCCTGTGAGATTCATAGTCTCCTCGCATATATGTTTCTCAATTTTCCACTTACTATTTGGGGGCCTATTGTACAATCTATCAAAGTGATCTCTCCTTCCTTATTTCTCATTTCTACGCATATAGATTCAGTGGGTGAATCCCCAGAAATATCTCCTCCCAGTACTGCCATGATGTTCTCCCTAATCAAAAATGCAATTCCTCCTCCTGTCTTACCTCTTGTTCTTTTTTTCTATAGCATCTGTACCTTGGAATATTGAGTTGCCAATCCTTTCCCCCCCTTAGTCACATTTCAGTAATAGCTATAATATCCCAGTCCCATGTACCCATCCATGCCTTGAGTTCATCTGCCTTGCCCAAGAGACCTCTTGCATTGAAATAAATACAGTTTAATTCAGACTTCCTTAGCTTTCTGCCCTGCCTGACCTATCTAGTACTAGGATTACTGACACTACCTTTACTTTTTATCATGTTCTCTTTAACTTTCATGCTGTCTTCAACCTTCTTTTCTGTCTCCCTACTGCTTTGGGTCCTTCCCCCCGAAATGGTAAACTGTTGCTACTGTGAGCCAGTGGTGCAGAGGGAGAATGTTGAAGGTAGTGAATGGAGTGGAAATCAAGTCAGCTGCTTTGTCCTGGATGATGTTGAGCTTCTTAAGTGTTGTTTCAGCTCACTCATCCATGCAAGTGGAGATGTCCATCGCACACCCAACATGTACTTGGTAGATTCATTGCTTTGGGGAGTCACATGAGTTATCCTGTGCAGAATCCACAGCTTTTGACTTGCTTTTGTAGCAACAATGTTTATATGGCTGATCCAGTTCAAACTCTGGACCAGGATGTTGATCATAATAGTGAGAGATTCAGCATTGATAATGCTATTGAAGGTCTAAGGAAATGGTAAGATTCTTTCTTGTTGGGGATGGTCACTGCCTGACACTTGTGTAGAATCAATGTTACTTATCAGTTCAAACTTGAACATTATCCAGTGTTTGCTGCATAGGACATGGTCTGCTTCAGTACCTAGGGTGTGCGAATGGTATTGAACATTTAGTACTTATCAGCGAACATTCCCATTTTGATACTGAAGATGGTTAGGCCCAGGACATTGCCCTGTGAAACTCCTACAATGATGTCCTGTAGTTGAAATGATTGACCTCCATCAATCATAACCACCCTCATTTGAGCCAGCATGACTCCAGTTACCAAAGAGCTTGGCCCTTGATTTGCTAGGACTCCTTGATGCCACGGTCAACTTGATGTCAAGATCAATCATTCTTACCTCAGTTCTGGAGTTCAACTCTTTTGCAATGTTTGAACCATGGGTTCCTGCATAGCCCTGTTGGAACCCAAACTGAGCATCAGTGAACAAGTGTTATTGCTGAATTAGTGCCATCTGATAGCACTGTTGACAAACCCTTCCATCACTTTGCTGATGATTGAGAGTAAACTGATGGAGCAGTAACCAGAAGAGAAAACATGGAAGATCTCAGAAGGCCTGATAGCACCTGTAAGGAGAGAAAAGAGCTGATATTTCGTGTCCAGATGACCCTTTGTCAAAGCTGATGGAACACTAATTGGCCAGGTTGGATCGCTGCCTTTATGTCAACCTTTTCTTATTTTCTCTCTTGAGTTTAGTTCACATGTTCAGGAACATGTGATCCAGGGGAAATGGACACACATCAGGAATATTTAATCCAGGGGAGGCACAGGAATCCTGCATACAACATACCTAGGCAATTTTTCACATTGTCAGTACAAGAACAGTTCGACTTGGGGTGCGTCTAGTTCTGGAGCATGAATGTTCAGTAAAACTGCCAGGATGGTTTCAGAGCCCATAGTGTTTGCAATCTCCATCGCGTTCAGACATTGCTTAATAGCACCTAGGTTGGACCTAATTTGCTGAAGACTTCTTTCTTTGATGCTGAGGACCTCAGGAAGAGGCTGCCATGGGTCATCCAGTCAACACTTCTGGGCAAGATGTTTTCACAGCCTTGTCTTTTGAACAGCCATGTTGGGCTCTTACTATCATTGAGGATGATGATATTTGAGAAACCTCTTCCTCAGGTTACTTGTTTAATTTTCCACCAACATTCATTACAAGATTTGCAGCACTTTGACCTGAAGCTTTGGTTGGGGAATTGCTTAGCTCTATCTATTACGATTTGTTTCCGCTTTTAACATGCACTTTGTTATGGTGTCATAGAGGTTTACAGCAATGGAAACAGGCTCTTTGGCCCAATTTTTCCATGCTGTCCTTTTTCTAACCTCTAAGCTCGTCCCAATTGCCTGCATTTGACCTATATCCCTCTCTACCCATCTTACCCATGTAACTGTCTAAATATGGGTCATTTTAAAAGACAGAATTGTACCTGCCTCTACTACTATCTCTGGCAGCTTATTCCAGACACTCACCATCCTCTGTAAAAAAATTGCCCCTCTGGACACTTTTGTATCTCTCCATTCACCTTAAATCTATGCCCTCTAGTTTTAGACTCCCCTACCTTTGGGAAAAGATATTGACTATCTCGCTGATCTGTGTCCCTCATTATTTTGTAGACCTCTAAGATCACCCCTTAGCCTTTTACACTCCTGAGAAAAAAGTCTATCCAGCCTCTCCTAATAACTCAAACCATCAAGTCCCAGTAGCATCCTAGTAAATCCTTTCTGCACTCTTTCTGGTTTAAGAATATTCTTTCTATAATAGTGTGACCGGAACTATACACAGTATTCCAAGTGTGGCATCACCAATGTCTTGTACAACTTCAACAAAACAGAAAATTCTGACTGAGAAACTGTCAACATCATTCTTTTAAATTGTATATATTGCTACATAGGATCATCATAGATCCCCAACAGTGCAGAAGAGGCCATTTGGCCCATTGAATCTGCACCAATCACAATCCCACCCATGCACCTTTAACGCCACCTATTTACTTTGCTGGTCCTCCTGACACTAAGAGCCAATTTAGCATGATCAATCAACTTAACCTGCATATCTTCATTCTGTGGGAGGAAACCAGAGCACCTAGAGGAAACCTACGCAGGCACAGAGAGAAAGTGCAAACTCCACATAGGCAATGATCCAAGGCCGGAATCAAACCCAAGTTTTCTTGAGTCAAAGAAAAAGTAAGTTTATTAGCTACTAAACCTAAGAAAAAATAATAAAAGACGTGACATTGCACACACAGATATCAGCAGTGAGGAAAGTTAGGGTGCAAATAAAAGTTGAAAGGACACATGATTAGAATCCCTTTGCTTGTCTTTGAGGTGCAGATTATTAAAAGTTGCGGCTGATTGAAGTTACCTGATTCTTCTTGGAGTAGGTTAGTGTAGAAGATATAACAATTCTTACAAGATCTCAGTTGGTTTTGAGATTTTGGGATTGCTGATTTCTTGAACTGGATGCTGTTCTTATTCTCAATGAGAGAGCGATTCCTCATTGCTCCATTTGCAGCTTCTCTCGATTCTCTGCCTCTGCTTGGCAAATCCAATCCTTAAGAGTTCTACTTTCTGTATATTCCAAAGAAATCTGGTTACCATGTCTTCATAGTCATTTTTGGAGAACAAATAATCACATTTCACCACATATCAAACTTCTGATACATTTCAAGATAGTAGGACCAACAAGTTAATAATCTTCTGAGAGAAGAAATTCCCCTTCATATCTGTCTTAAATGCTGATTTGGAAACTGTACCTCCTATTTCTAGAATCCATTAAAGGATCAACCAGTTAACTATAGATAAGTCAGTATATTATAGGTGGTGCAGGAACTTATGGAGACAATAATCAACTAACTATCTTGGAACAATGAAGGTTAATAAATGACAATCAGTATTTATTCTGATTGTGATCTTTGATGAAGTAGAGAGTGATAGAAGGCTGTGTGGTTATATTGTAGACATGGAAGTTCATGAGGTGTTTGATAAAGTATAATGTATTGTTGGTAAAATTGAACCCAATGGAATTAATGGGGCAGTGATGGCATGGATATAAAATTGGCTAAGAGATAGAAAGCAGAGAGTAGTGGTAAATGTTTATTTTTCAGATTGGAGGGAAGTATATAGGTGTGCCCTCTCCCAAAGGGTCAATGTTAAGACAACTGTTCTTTTTTGTTTGTGACCTGGGTATGTACTTGGGTACGATTTCAAAATTGCAGAAAATACTCAAAAATGTAATAAACAGTGAGGAGGATAACAACAAACATCGGGAAGAAATAGGCAGCAGATTGGCGAAATGTGTAGACATGACATGCAATTCAATGCAGAGAAATATGAAGTGATGCACTTTGAGGGGAAGAATTAGAAGAGGCAATATAAACCAAATGATACAGTTTTAAAGAAGCATGAAGTACAAACACAAGGAACATAGGAACAAGAGTAGGCAACTCAGTCCCTTGAACCTGCTCTGCCATTCAATATGATCATGGCTGATTGAGGTCTATCTCCATGTCCCTGCCCTAGGCTATATCCCTTGATACCCTTACTCAATTAAAAAGTGGTCTATCTCAGACTTGAAGCTATTAATGGAACCAGCAACCACGGTCATTTCAGGAACAGTTTCAAACCTCCACCACCTTCTACATGTAGAAGGGTTTTCTAACACCTCGCCTGGATGGCTTTTTCCTAATTTTTAGATTATGCCCCTACCAAGTTCCAGAGCTTTCAACGCATGGAAGCAGTTTATCCACCTTGTCCTTCTCTGTAAATATTTTGTAAATGTTGTGTTAAAGCTTCATAAATAATCAGTTAGGCCCTGGTTGGAATGTTGTGTACAACCTTGTCTACCATACCTTAGAAAGAATGTCAAGGTGAGAGTAGGGAGGAGGGGGGGAAGAATACCTATGAGAATGGTGCTTGTAACATGCAACTTCAGATATGTGGAGATGTGATCTCATTTTCTTTGGAGCAGAGAAAGTTAAAGAGGGATTCAGTGGAAATGTTCAACAATCTTGATGGTTGGTGATGAAGTAAATATGGAGGAAATATTTCCAGTGTCAGAAAGATAGGTAAGTAGATTAAAGATAAAAGAAGAGGTGATTTCTTTCATTTGCAGCAAGTAGTTATGATCTGGAATGCTCAGCCTGAAAAGGCAGTGCAAGTAAGTTCAGCAATAACCATCAAAAGGGGTTGAAATGACTTTCAAGGGGAAATGCCGCAGCATTATGGGAAACTAGCATGCAACTGGGATTAATTAGATCACTGTTTAAAATTGCCAGGACAAGTACAATGGGCCAGTGGCCGCCATCTGTGTTCTATTTACTCTATGATTCAATAAAAGGCGTCTCAAGGACTGTGAGTATTCCCACTAAAACATCAAATGCTGAATATATAGATTAAACTAACTAACTAAATTTGTGGTACCTTTGCTTTTGATTCAGTGATTCAGTAGAGAAATTGTGCCATGCTGTTGACTGCAGATGGATTTCAAGGTGAACTCCGAGAAAACAGCAGCACTGCCTGTAGAGGTGAGGATGACAATGCTTGTGAGCTCTTATGCTGAAGGATCATCCCAGGCCACTGTGATTCACCACATAAAATAAGTGACAGATGCTACGCTTCCAGGAGCAGCATCTTTGCAATTCTCCAAGTGGAAAGGATCCGGTCATTTATAAGGATTTCAAACTTTTCCCAGCCAGTGAAGCTTCCACAAGTGTAAGACACCTTTGATGGAAGCCATGTAGCTATCAAATTTGATTAAAAACCAACATTTTTTCATGAACATGAAGGGGTTTCACTTCATAAATATACAAATAA
Organism: Sphyrna mokarran; assembly: GCA_024679065.1. Lineage (NCBI taxonomy): Eukaryota > Metazoa > Chordata > Chondrichthyes > Carcharhiniformes > Carcharhinidae > Sphyrna > Sphyrna mokarran. The sequence continues at coordinate 34,929,607 of JAGIQG010000004.1, read as the reverse complement.
TTGGTGATCATTTCAAACATAAGTCTGGATGTCATGACCTGATTATCCATCATTTTGCAATGAATTAAAATGTTGCACAGAATGAGGGGACCACGGCCTTTAAGACACAAGCTCCATTCGGTCCAGATGAGGTGAGCAAGATCAGTATTGTGTGTTTCATGTTTCACAGTTGTGTAGTCAGAGGAAATGACCAAAGGCAAGGGGTAAAGAAAGACCAGAGGCCCTTAGAAAGAGAAAAAGAGTGATGTGCTTGCAAAGTGAGGTGGAATTTTCCCATCCCACCCACCACAGGAATCATAGTGGGCGGGGGTGGACCGTGCAAAGGTCCATTGATCTTGGGTGGAATTTTCTGGTCTTGGGGTGAGCGTGTCAGGAAAATCCCACTCTGACAAGTGAAACTCCTTAAATATCAACCTTTCTCACTGAGCTTCTTTGCCAATATGCAACTGTGGTTTATCAGTGAAGGATTTCTTTTATTTATTCATGGAATGTGGACAGTTGGATGGGCCAGCACTTATTGCCCATTTCTGAGGCCATTTAAAAGTCAACCACATTGCTGTGGGTCTACAATCATATGCAGGGATGTAGATTGCCAGGTAAGGATGGCAATTTTCCTTCCCTAAAGGACATTAGTGAACCAGACGGGTTTTTACAACAATCATCAGTGGTTTCATGGTCATCATTAGACTTTTAATTTTAGTTTTTTTTTAAATTGAATTCAAATTCCATTATCTGCCATGATGGGATTTGAACCTGGGTCCTCAGATCATTAACCTGGGTCTCGGAATTACGAACCCAGAGACAATATCATTATGCCACTGCTTATTGCAACCTATATGAAAGTGGAACATGTTCCACATTTGTAACTATGTAATAAATTATAATTTAAGCAGAGGTTGTTATTTTGTAATCTGTTGAAATATTCTATATAATTTTCAATAGGACCCATACCCTCATGATATGCTAACAGATGATGAAGCATCCCCTTTCCTTGGGAAAAACAGTTCTGTGTTCAGAAGACTGAAAAGTATGTCTGGAAACAGCATGGGATCAAACTCATAACAAAACTGAATGTATCGGGCTCTTCTATATACAGGCGAGTCCTGGACCTGTTCCCACCTTCACATTTGGCAGTTTGACAAGTTCTATCACTAACACCTGAGGCCCATCATGGACATCAGATAATCATTTAGTTTAATCAATGTAGACTCAAACCCACTGAGATCGAAACCAGTGAAAGTAAGCCAGTGAAGTTGCTAAACCACAAACAACTGTAAAATCCTTGAATGTGCCAAGACTACTGTGGTGTGGTTATGCTGATGAAACCCGGCCACGCTGGTACGTGCTCTCCATATGGAAGATCCCAAATGTTGAAAAGTGTTCTGTGCACTGTGCTCTAACAAGGCAAGTGGAAGCGGATAGACAGCAAAAGAAATTCAAGGATACATTCCAGCATAACCTCAAGCTATGTAATATCAAAGGTGACAGCAGGGATTATCTCTTGGCTGATCATATAAACTAGTGAGCAGCTATCTATGGTGGTGTTCAGCTGGTTCATGCAGCAACACATGGATCTTTTGAAGGTGAAACATTACGCATAATGTAACCAGCAGCAGCCCGTCGCCTCAGACTGACTGTCTGGGAAACATGCGGGAGGGATTGCTTCTCTTGTTTTGGTCTCAGTAGTCATCAGCATCCTCTTCAGGAATGATTCTCCTTTCAACAGAGGCAGTCATCCGAAAGTTCAAAGGGCTTTTGCTACATATACCCACCAGACATCATAAAACTGGGAGTTGAAAGTTTTGAGCTACAGGGAAAGTCTATTTTGCAATTAACCTAATTTATGTTTGTAAATTAGGTCAAATTAGCATAACTCATCCAAGCTCCTTAAAAATAGGACTTAATATTTTGTGAGTTCTAGGGGAAAATGTATTGTCTAATTACCTAATTTGCATGTGATTTGCATAATGACATCTCTACCAATTATACCCTTCAAATTCTGGAAAGGAAGCATCATTTATTTGATTAAATAGAAAAGTACATATTGACCTAGTTCTCTCCTCACCTATTCATTGCACCTCCACAAAAGATATTAATGCTGTCTTCAATCTTGGACCACATAGGAGTAAATATTCAATACATACAGGAAACCAGTTTATTACTTTTGTTATGAGGGATTTGAAGCATTGAACTTTACTTAAAGACTTCTATTTGATGACCAGATTGATCTAAGTCTTGATGGCTGAGTGTAGCAAAATTGGACACCTTTTTGTAAATGTTTATACCACTCCCTGTAGTCCCGATAATTAATTAATCGATAGTGCTGTGAACAAGATACCAAACCTCACAGTGAAGACATGCTGTTATCTGTCAGCTGTTAGAGACAAAGAAAGTGTTTTTTTCCTTTTATGTGTAAACAATTGTATGCCTCTTTATACCTTCTCCTGTAACAGTGGGTGTTGCTGCCATTCTGTCTTCCTCAGTGGGATGGCCTAAGCTTACAGATTGCTTTTGTTGCTGGTTCTATGATCATCTGACAAAAAAAACAGCTTCTATGAACAAGGATGATCCTGCCTGTTTTTCTTCACTTTTCTACTGCTATCTAGTGTCCCATTTGAGAACTTGTGGAAGATGATGAAAAGAATCAAGTTTCCATGAACCATCAGGCTGGAATGCAAATATTCAGCCTGTGAGATCATGGAACTACTTGGCAAAACTCCTTCTGTATTATTTTGAGCTTTCTTTCCTTGTTTCTTTTTCTCGGTCCTGCTTGTATATTATAAGTTTTTAACCACATTTTTAACCATTGCTTGTTGTAAGGAAGTTGCGTACTGTAGCTCACGTTTATATTTTGACTGTTTAATACCCAACTGAAGCACATAGACAAGTATTGAAATATTAGAGTCATAGGGATAGAACAAAGAATAGTACAGCACAGGAACAGGCCCTTTGGCCTCCAAGACTGCGCCGATCACATTTATCTATTTAACCAACCGCTTATATCCCTCTATTTCCCAAATGGTCATATGTCTATCAAGATAAGTCTTAAATGTGGCTAACATAATTCCTCAACCACCTCACTTAGGAGTGCTTTCCAGGCCCCCACCATCCTCTTTGTAAAAAAAAATACCCCTGCATAACTTCACTGAACCACAAATGGATAGGATTAGCCGATCAACATCACCCAAATAGACATATGAACTGTTTGAGGGCAAGCAGTGATAATCATTGGAAATGGAAGCCCATTCTCCTATGTGATGATTTGAATTGTTTTCTGATATTTGGCAATTTCACTGGTTTATATTTGCCTTCAAACTTTTATTTTGGCTTTGGTCAATGATGACTTAAGCTACCTCACTGGCTGTCAAATTTGGCTCTATGTATAGGAACTACTGGTGTTATTGATACTGGATTAGGTGAAAAATTGCATCTGCATCACCACCTCTGGTGTGGCATGTGACAAATACCATTTTGCAGAGGTTGTTAGTGCAGGTGCTACATATGTGTGCCAGTAGAATGCAGAATAGGCAGATCGTGAAGCCATTCTGCATCTACCACTGATTTGATGATTGTTCTGTCATTTTTGATTTCACTGCTCCAAGTGAGTATCCTTTCTTAAAGACACATGTCGTGTACTTCCTCCCTTCTTGGCCCATCAGTGCTATTTAAAAGCATTATCATTTATCTTGCAGGTTTTCTATGGGCTTTGCTTCAATTTCTGGAGTCTCTGGACATTTGGAGGATGGAGTCGTGCAGCATTTTGGGAAGGAATTGGTTGTGAAGGCAAGAGTTCTGAACCCATTACTTGCTAGCAGTTATGGTAGGGGCTGCAGTTACAGGTTCCCTTGGGCTGTCGTATTGGAGGCAGGAAAAAAGAGAAGATGCTTGCAGGGAGAGCAGGAGAAGGATGTGGAGAAAGTTTCCCAGCAGGGGATCTTTCTCACAGAGGATTTTCAGAGAATACCTCTTACCAGGATAAGACAGGAGCAGTATGGAACCAGATCTGCAGCCTCAGAGCAGGGTGAGTATACTGACATTGCTGTTCATGTGACCAAGACTGAATCTTGTATGAGAGTAGATACTTCCAGATGACAGCAAACACTGTGCAGTTTGCTGACCAATATTGCATTCAGGAGATTTCAGCATCTCTGCCTGTGAGGAGAAGAGATTTTATTAGTAAAGTGATGGAAGGGGTTATGAACAATGCTATCATAGAGTCATGGAGGTTTATAGCATGGAAACAGGCCCTTCAGCCCAATTTGTCCCTACCATCCAGTTTTTAAGATTAAGCTAGTCCCAATTACCTGCATTTGGTCCATATGCCTCCATACCAATCACACTGCACATACTCAGCAATGACCTGCTCAGTGACACTCAGTTTGGGTTCCACCAGGGTCACTCAGCTCCTGACCTCATTACAGCCTGGGTTCAAACATGGACAAAAGAGCTGAATGCCAGAGATGAGGTGAGAGTGACTGCTGTTAACATCAAAGCAACATTTGACTGAGTATGACACCATGGAGCCCTAGCAAAACTGGAGTTAATGGGAATCGAGGAGAAAACTCTCTGCTGATTGGAGTTATACCTTGTACTAAGGAAGATGGTTGTGGTGGTTGGAAGTCAATCATGTCAGTTCCTGCACATCACTGCAGGAGTTTCTTAGGGTAGTGTCCTAGGCCCAACCATTTTCATAAATGACCTTCCTTCCCTCATAGAGTCAGAAGTGGGTATATTCACTGACAACTGCACAATGTTCATTGTGATTGTGATTCTTCACATACTGAAGCAGTCCATGTGATATTATCTAGATCTTGTTGCATTTGGACAAGTGACAAGCAACATTCATGTCACACAAGTGCTAGCCAATGATCATCTTCAACAAGAGAGGATCTCACCACCACCCTTAACATTCAATGGCATAACCATCCCTGAATCCCCACTATCAACATCCTGGGGGTTACCATTAACCAGAAACTGAACTGGACTAGCCATATCAATGCCATGGCCACAAGAGCATGTCAGAAGCTAGGAATTGTATGGTGAGTAAGTCACCTCCAGATTCTCCAAAGCCTTTCCACCATCTGTAAGTCAGGAATGAGATGGAATATTCTTCACTTGCCTGGCTGAATGCAGCTCCAACAACATTTAAGAAAGTGAACATCACCCAGGGCAAGGCAGCCCATTTGATTGGTATTCCTTCCACAAACATTCAATCCCTCCACCATCAGCAAAGAGTGGCAGCACTGTATGCCATCTATAGGATGCACTGCAGGAAATCACCAAAGCTCCTTAGTCAGAACCTTCCAAACCCACAACAGTTCCCATCTGTAAAGATACTATCACCTGGAGGCTCCCCCTCACATCACTCACCCTTATGATTTGGAAATATATCACCAATATACTCCTTCACTGTCGCTGGGTTAAAATCCTGGAATTGCTGTAAACTGCAGTGGTGGGAGCATGAATGCTATAATTCTTTATTATTTCTTTTATAGGATGTGAGCATCACTGGCAAGGCCAACATTTGTTGCCAATTTGTAATTGCCTTTGAGCTAAGAGGATTGCTAGATCATTTCAGAGGGCAGCAAAGAGCCAACCATGCTGCCATGGTTTTGAAGTCACAGCAGACTGGCAAGAATGTCAGATTTCCTTCCCTAACGGGCATTAGTGAATTGATAGGGTTTTATAATAACCAGGGCTTGTTTCCTGGTCACTATTACTGAGAATAATTTTGTATTTCAGATTTATTACTTGCATTTAAATTCCACCATGGCCCCGAGTATTTGAAGTATTTGAACCTGTGTCCCCAGAACATGAGCCTGAGCTTCTGGATTATGAGTGCAGTGATAATGTCACTACACCATCTCCACTGCTGAGATGTCACCATCACATCACCCCTGGAACAGTGCCCCAGTAATCCGAGAATTCAGCTGAAGCACAGTGAAAGACTGAGAGCTACGTTGAACACTGGTATCTGCAATCATGCTGAGCTCGCACAACAAGAAACTGAGATTTTGTAACTTCTAGCTTCCACTGTAGCACTTGGATATTGCGTGGCTTCCACTTGTGCTGCCTTAGAAGCTGAGACAGCAAACATCAAATATATTGTATGATGGTTGGTGATGGCCAACTCACCTGGAGTTGGAAAGGTCGAGCTCCAAGTTCCTTGAGAATTCCTGTGCCAAATTGGAGCCAGACTTGTATGCTCCTTAGCAGTGACACCAGGCCCTCTGGCAGGTTGTTAATGTAGAATTTCTGTGTGCATGCTTTTCACTCGTTTTTTTTAATGTGCCGACCCATAAAAATCCTCAATCGAATCATCTGCAGCAGATCTCGTCTCCGGCCAATTTCTGAACTGGTGGCTGTGGGTGTCAGATCGCATTTCTTCCCCGTCAAGCCATTTTCAATCGAGACCTTCAGCATTGCGCACCGGTGATTGTAAAGTCATAAGGATAAAGTTGGGGTGTGGGGTTAAGGCAAGGATAGCAAAAGGCACATGGGTTATACCACCTACAGCTTGATCATCACAACGTTTCTGTGGCTAAGGACCACTATGAGATTTGAGAAGATACATTGGACAGGGAAATCTTGCCATACTCAATGGATTCAGTGATGCTGCTAGCTAGAGCCAACCCAATTAATCCCAGCATCACCTCCTCCACAGAGGTCAGCACATGCAGGCAGGCTTGCCACCTGCTGGTTTGCTCTTGCTACCATCTGTTGTAGACCACCTTGCCTTGCAAAAGAAAGGGAAGTGTATTAGTAAGTGCAGTGTACCTAGGAGATGTGCCTGCCACATTTGAAAAGCTGGCAAATTGTATAAGAAATAAGATGTGAGCATACAGTTTGTAAGTTGCCTGCATCACTGTACTAGGCCACAGAGTAATTAATATTTAATTGCAGTGTTTTATAGTTTTGTCACAGCAACTGGAAGATATTCAAACATCCAGGCCTGTAACAGGATTGACCTTTATTACATTAGGCACTAGTCTTGACCACAGCCTATGGACAGCTTTGACTTTTATTAAATTAAAAAGTCCCAGAAAGACTTGTAAATACTTCCACCACTGAAGGTGGACAGGGTACTTCTTTTTGCTTCTGTCAGTCTGTTCATCTGTAAACACTGTTGGGTGAATTTCCCAGAAAAAACTGAGAGATTTTCCCGTCTGTGTTTTGGGCACATTTAGTTGAATGAATTTCCGATACTTGGGATTTACCATGGCAGAGGGGACTGGAGCTCCGGAGAAGCGTTCCGAAAGCTAGTGGCATTTGCTACCAAATAAACCAGTTGGACTTTAATCTGGTGTTGTGAGACTTCTTACTGTGTTTACCGCAGTCCAACGCTGGCATATCCACATCATGTCTAATCCCACCAGAAAGGCTGACATCAGCATAATGAGCGGGCCATTGTGCATGAGTAATCTGTCAGTAGCAAGATCAATTGCACCGTCCCTCCCGATCTTCAGCTTCCCGATGCATTTCCTGAATCCTCCCCCTTCATTGCCAACCATCCCCCTCATGGTCAGCCTCAACCTCCTCCATGGCCAGCCCCTCTCCCTTCCTTCCCTCTGATCCCTAATGCAGGATGACAGCAGATTCACCTCCCCCCATCACAGATCAACTTTGCACCCTCATGCCCTATCCTACTCTCTTGGCACTGCCCAGAGCCTAGTGAGCAGTGCCAGGGTGCCAGGCTGGCACTGCCCAACAGAGAGGCCCCTGCCCCTGACCTCCTAGGGGGAGAGGGGGGCTCAATGGCTTCTGTCTCCATCAACAAGGTCATCATGTCCAGTCCCCGTTGATGGGGACCAGCTTTAATTCAGTGAGAACCTCTCCTGGCAGGGGGTGAGAGAGTACCCAGATAGTACTGTCCTAGGCTCACTAATGAGATGGAAATTAAGATTTCCATATTACAATTGGCTTCACACCGATTTCTGACACGAGACTGATTACTTTTAAAAAGAATGGCTTGGGAAAGTCAGAATTTGTGGATGTGAGTAACGACTACAATACAGGGCCCTTGCTGACATTTCCCAGCCTGCTGCACTATTTAAGCAACACAGTGGGCCAGGAAAATTGTTCCTATATCTTAAAAACTAATGCATGGATTTCGACAAAACCTGGTACACAGATTGGGTTTGACCCAAGGAAAAATTGATTAGTTTTTTTGGTGAAGATATGGGTCTGGATCCTGGACTTCATAAAGGATTTATTAACTAATATGGTGAATTGACAATTTTTAAAAGAATATTTTGGGTTATTAGAATAGTGAATTATCTCAGTTGTTGGGGTGCAATTTGTTACAGTTATCAAAATATAAGTGGAGTTTATGGTTGTTGGATATGGATTGGCCTTAAGCTCCTCAGTGAGATAGAAGCTCTTAATAAAAAGATTTTTTTGAGCTATATAGTTACAGAACATCAACAAGAGGGGAAAAACCTCAAGGAAGTGTTGTGTAATTGTAATAATATTGATTTAACAGGGAGGAAGAGGTTTGCAGTTTACACTTATTTGATATTGTGAAGTAATTTGCTTTTCACAGTGATTTGGTGGGATTTTACAGTCCTTCCCAAAGTGGGATCTTCCAGTCCCATTGAAGGTAACCCTCTGTAGCTGATTCCTGATGGCGCGATGGATTAGCCACACATAATGACACTGGGATCTGAAGATCTCACCAATGTCAATGGCAAGCAGCCAATGCAGACAGGAAACACACTACATGGGGAGGGGGCAAAATCTAAACCCTCCCTGATAGCCATGCACTGTTTCCTCTCAGTCCACCTATGTCTCTGGTTGAACCATGTGAAATGATCCTGTATGGGCCTTCTTATTATTGTCCACCACAAATGGTTGATTAGCTTCAGATGTGACAATGGTGACACTTTTAGCTGTTTACATGAATTTTAGTAGAAATGTACAGGGCACAGTTTCAAAATTTGCAGATGGCACTACATAGAAATATTGTGTAGTGATACTGTTAGTGGGCTTATAACCCTGAGGAGCAAATACCATCATAGCAGCTGGACGAATTTGAATTCAATCAAGTAAGTCTGCAATTATAAAGCTAGTCTCAGTAATTGTAACTTTGAACTATCATTGATGGGTGTGGGAGCAGAAAAACCTGGGTGTATATGTGCACAAGTTATTAAAGCTGGCAGGATAGGTAGAGAGAGCAGCTAATAAAGTTTACAATATTCTGGGATGTATTAATAGGGACATAAAGTACAGAAGCAAGAATGTTATGGTGAACTTATACAAGACACTAGTTAGGACTTGGTTAGAGTAGTGTGTGCAATTCTGGTCACCACACTAAAGGAAGATTATGAACATATTAGACAGAGTGCTGAAGAGGTTTATAAGAGTGGTTTCAGGGATGAGAAACTTCAGTTATGAGGATAAATTGGTGAAGTTTGCACTGTTCTTGGAGAGAAGAGGGCTTAAAGGGAATTTGATAGAGATATTCAAAATCATGAGGGGAATGGGCAGAGTAGATAGGGATAAACTGTTCCTACTTATAAAATGATCAAGAACGAGAGGGCACAGGTTTAATGTGACTTGCAGAAGAATCAATGATAATGTGAGAAAAAACTTTTATGGAGTAATTCAGGTCCGAAATGCACTGTCTGGAAACATGGTGGAGGAAGTTCAAGTGAGGCATTTAAGAGTGCATTGGATAGTTACTTGAATAGAAACAATGTGCAAGGTATGGGGAAAGGTCATGGGCATGTCACTATTTGTTTGGAGAGTTGGTGCAGACACAGAATCATAGAATCCCTATAGTGCAGAAAGAGGCCATTTGGCCCATCGCCTCTGCACCGACTCTGACAGAGCATCTCTGACAGAGCATCTTTCAGGTCCTATGTTGATAAACAGAATTGTTAAGAACATAGTTGGATCCAGAGTAATCACACCAGAGTAGTTTATCCTTTCTTTCTCGGGCATAGAAGGGATAGACAAATTCTTTTTATAACAGTTCAAAAGAAGGAAGCCAAGTCAAGAATTTGAATTTTATTTTGTTAAGTTACTTGTGTTGCCTTGTATACCGAGTTGAGCAATGGACTGCCGTGTGTGTGGAGTAGAGTGCGTGTGTGTGTGCGCGCGTGCCTATGGGAGAAACTGATGGTTTGTGGCCAAGATAACAGAAATACACTAACTCGCATGCTGGTCAGTGGTACTTTATCATTACAGACTGCCTGCAGGAGGGTCCAGTTGAATTTTGAAGACTGATGTGTAAAATAATGGATTTGATTACCATGGGATATAGTTTATTTCTCCAAGGATGCAACTCCTGCAGTCACTACATCTTGTGTTGGATATCGCTTCCTTTTCACTTCCAACTTACTAGATAGAGAAGACAAGTCATTTGCACTTTGTATTTCAACAGGAGGTTGTAATTAAAGGAATGCTGAGTGATGGGTGCACTGTCAGACCCACATTTATAAGGAATGCACTTTAATTACATTGAAATCATTCAAAGCACCAGTTATTTTTGACAGAATAAATATCAAGCAAGTGCAATTGTAAATCAACCTTTTCTTACTGAATATTATAATAGGCAAACAGTGAATGAATGAACTGTTCCAATTTGATGTGCACCATTAAAAGGATAAGTCTTTTTGATACTTCTGTTGAGGACTTTTGTTTACTAAATTAGTCTCACCACGGTATTTCAATCTGTGCTTTTCTCATGTGAAGAATCAAAGCTCTGGCGTATTTGTTGTTAAAAGCCTGGTCTATCCTGCCACTTCATAAAAAGACAGAGTGGGCAGATCAAATGATTGAGTTAAGTTGATTTCACCATCACTTCAATCACAAGAATTATTGCGAAAACACCAAAGCACAATATACAGCGTAAACCTAGTTAAAATTTGGATTTTTAAAATCATGCATAGACGTAAATAAACATTTGGGCTGATGGATTCCACCTCCTATTTATAATTATCGGAATCTTTCAAAATGCTCAGCTTGCCAAGCCCAGATGTTTGTAACAGCGGGGGGACATTTGTGATGCTTTTGTGAGTGTGCTTCCAAGCAGTTATACATCAAAAGGTGAGGAAGTTCCTCCAGCTGACATTATCATTTGGAAAATCATTTCTTTGCTTTTCTTAAGAAAAGGACATGCAATCCAACAATCTCCTATTATTTTCTTAAATTTAGAGGGTGACAATGTGATCCACTGCCAAACCTGCAGCAAAATCAATCTGCCCTGATGACAAGAGATATGCAAGTTGGCTCTTTCTTTTTATTGGAAAGGAACTTAGTCTTCCTTTGTGCCTTTCTAGAATAGAGCAGAGGTGAAAAGAAGTAGCAGGGTGGAGATCATAACTGCTTTATTCAGTTTAGTAAGAAATCAATTTGATGCTCCTCAACTCCAAGAAGTCCCTTTCTTTTCAAGATTGCTTGTGTGTGATTTACCACTATGTAAGTACCAATATGTCCAGCTCGACTGGGTACAACTGAACAGAGAACCTACTGAGCTTGGGGTCCTTGGTCACTGTGATAATTCAATAAAGGGAGGGAAGAGATGATACTCTGTTCTTTTGCAGAACAAGAAATGATCTGAGAAACGGTATGGGAAACATTGGGACCTAAGAACTGAAGTTCAAAGTTGTTAATTATATAAGAGATAGATGAGAGGTTGGTGATTTAAGGTTTTTTCTCTAAACCTTGCAGTCATTGAAATAAGGATTGTGCATATGTATGCACAGGAATAAATTTAAGTTTATTTATTAGTCACAAGTAGACTTACATTGACACTGTAATGGAGTTACTGTGAAAATCCCTTAGTTGCCTGTTCGGGTGACACTGATGGAAAATTTAGCCAATGCAACTAACCTGCATGTCTTTAGGACTGTGGGAGGAAACCAGAGCACCTGGAGGAAACCCACTCAGACATAGGAAGGACCTGCAGACTCCACACAGACAGTGACCCAACCTGGGAATTGAACCCTGGTCTCTGGTGCTGTAAGGCAGCCGTGGTAACTGATATGCCATTGTGCCTTAACTAGTCAAACTGCTTGATATAATTACAAATAATCATTGAATAAAGATTTCAATTAAATAAATAAAATAAGGCTTGTCTAAGATATGGCAGAACAGGTTGTGTGTTTACACTGCACAATGTAGGAGTTTGTGAATGAAGAGATTGTCTAAGCAAATACTTCAGTGGGCAATGTGTCCATTTTGAATCTCTCCAGCTGAGATTCATTGAGCTGGAGTGCAACTTGGAGAAAATTGGACGCGTAATTGAGGAGAAGAAGTTTCTGGGCCACCTTATCCAGAATACAGTTACACCTTTGTGGAAAACACTGATTCAGGAAAGGAGGGGGTGACTCAAAAGAGAGGTGGCAGCAGGGATTTATGTGACATTAAGAAGGAGATCCCACAGCTATTGGTCCTGTCCAATAGGTAAAGTGTGTTATGTGCCTGAATGCCACTGCCAAGCAGAGGTGCTTGGCAGAACAAGGGTTAATATAGGAATGGAGTATAGTGCTGCCCATGGTACCATGTACAGAGGTACATGATAAGAGATTTGGAGAATGAACAGTCTAAGGGAGAACACTGTCAGCAAGCAGACTACCTGCATGGAGCAGCATCATACATGACCATACCTTGGATTTGTGAATATTTAAAAACTAACAATAAATGTTTAAATATACAAGTCTCAAGCTCTCCTCATGAAGATGTCTAAAGAACCTATAAACATAACATATGGTGACAGGGAACAGCATCATGCTACAACAGGAAGTACTTGCTAAGAGAAGGATTGCAGGGAGGACAGCCACAGTGTGGACCAAGGCATTGCAGCGCAGAAGACTGATCCAGGGTGCAGGAGAGCATGACAAAATGTGTAAGTAATTGTTGCATAATAGCACTTCTGCAGCCAAGAACATAAGAACATAAGAAATAGGAGCAGGAGTAGGCCATCCAGCTCCTCAAGCCTACCCCGCCATTCAATATCATGGCTGATCTGCAGTGGTTCAGTTCCACTTTCCCGCTTTCTCCCCGTAACCCTTAATTCCCTTGTCAATCAAAAGCCTATCCACCCTTGATTTACATTTATTCAGTGAGGAAGCCTCCACCACTTCAACAGGCAGAGAATTCCAAAGATTCACCAAAGATTCCAAAGAACAAGAATCTAGAAAGCTTTGTTATCTATCTGTGAAAATCTCCTAGTTGGTCCCCTCCAGCACCTGTTCTGGTACACTGAGGGAGAATTTAGCATGACCAAAGCATCTAACCAGCACATCTTTCAGACTGTGGGAGGAAACTGGAGCGTCTGGAGGAAACCCACACAGATATAGGAGAAGATGCACACTCCACACAGTCAGTGACCCAAGGTGGGAGTTGAATCTGGGTCTCAGGTGCAATGAGGCAGCAATGCTAACCACTATGTCACCCTGCAGCCCCAGCTTGTCTCTAAGAACAGGGGTGGATGAGCTAACTGATTATGGCACTGTGGTAAAGGAAACTATTCAAGTGAGGGGAACCAAAAGGTATGTAGTGATAATCGGGCAAGTATAGCGAGGGTGACTGACATTGTTTGCTGTAGCAAAGCATAAGGGTCCACTCAGCTGTGTTACCTGCCAGTGTGCCAGGGTTTGGGACATCTGTTCATGGCTGCCTACATGTTTCCTTGGCTAAGAGAATGCATCCCGTGGGAAGATTACCCACTCTGAATCCCAAAAGATTCTCCCAGGTCAGGTGCCTTTTAATCTGTTGTATTGCCCTTAAAGGGAAAATCACAAAAGAAAGGTATGGTGATGATTATAGGGGATTTTAATTTATGCATAGATTGCAAAAATCAGATGGGCAAAGGAAACCAAGATGAGGAATGCATAGTATTTTTCTGGATAGTTTTTCTTAGAAAGGTATGTTCTGTCACCAACCATAAAACAGGCTTTACTAGACCTGCTATTGTGCAATGAGATGGAATTATTTAATGACCCAGGGTTACCTACTTGCCCCTAGGTAACAGTGATCATAATTTGATTGAATTTTACATTCACTTTGAGGGAGAGAAAAGTGGTTCCAAGATTAGTATTTTAAACTTAAATAAGGGCAATTATAAGGGCATGAAAGCAGTGCTAGCTAAAGTGATCTTGCAAATTTGGTTAAGAGATAAATCAATTGAGATACAGGGCCAGATATTTAAGGGGATATAGAATCATAGAATCCCTAAATGCAGAAAGAAGCTGTTTGGCCCATTGAGCCTCACTTACAACAATCCTACCCAGTCCCTATCATTGTAAGCCCACGTATATCTTCTAATCTCCCTGAGACTAGGGCAATTTAGCATGGCCAATATTACTGTATACATAGAATAGATACATTGCAATAAGAAAGAGAAATTCAAAGAGAAGGACCTATCATCTGTGCTTGATTAAAAAAAAGTTAGTCAAATTAATAGAAAAAAGCATATAAGATTGTGCTAACATTGGTGACAGTTCATCCTCTGTCTCAGAACTGATTGTAATAATTTGCCCATCACTGAAGTCAGGCTGACCAGCCTATAGTTTTCTGACCTAACCCTCACACCCTTTTAAATAGAAATACAACATTCACAGTCCTCCAATCCTCTGGAATCTGGCCTGTATCCAACGAAGATTGGAAAATCATCCTCATTGTCAGCGATTTCCTCCCTGGCTTCCTTTAACAGCCTGAGATCTTATTCATCTGGTGATTTGTACACTTGCAAGGATGACAGTCTCTCCAGAACTTTCTCTTTCACTATGCTTATCGCATCTAATATTTCACAATCCTCCTTTTAAACAGAGGAGGATTGTGAATTGTCCCTCTCCTTTGTGAGGATAGAGACAAAATCTGGGATTTTCTTATCCCATGGTAATGGGGTCCGCAGGGCATGTGACAGGAAGCTAAAAGTTCATTGACTGTTGGCAGGAACATATAACTCCGGCAGAGGGTGGGGCCAGGAAATTCTGCCCAAAGTATTCATGAAGAACCTTGTCCATTGCCCACATTTTCTGCATTTATACATTTACCTTGTATATTTTTGGTAGGCCCTACTATTTTCTTCATTAGCCTCTTACTCTCAACTGAGGGTTAGGAAAGAGGCATACATTAAATACAGTCAGAAGTTTTACAATGCCAGGTTAAACTACAGCAGGTTTATTTAGTAGCATGAGATTTCAGAGCGCTGTCCCTTCATCAGGTGAGTGGAGAGTTGGGTTCACAAACAAGGCATATACAGACTCAATTACAAGATAATGGTTGAAATGCAAATCTTAATAGCTAATCAAGTCTTTACAAGTGCAGACAGTGCAAGCGGAGAGAGGGTTAAACACAGGTTAGAGGTGTGAATTGTCTCCAGCCAGGATAGCTAGTGAGATTTTGCAAGCCCAGGCAAGTTGTGGGGGTTACAGGTATTGTGACATGAACCCAAGATCCTGGTTGAGGCTGTCATCATGTGTGCGGAACTTGGTATCAGTTTCTGCTCAGCGATTCTGCATTGTTGTGTGTCTTGAAGGCCACCTCAGAGAACTCTTAATTAAAGGTCAGAGACTGAAAGCCCGTGACTGCTGAAGTGCTCCCCAACAGGAAGGGAACACTCCTGCTTGGTGATGCTTGAGTGGTGTCGAATCATCCATTATCATAACGTGTGCATGGTCTCACCAATGTACCATACTTCAGGACATCCTTTCCTGCAGCGCATCAGGTGGACATTTCCTGAGTTGCATGAGTATGTATCATGTGCCTGCTGGATGGTGTTCTCACGTATGTACTGTGTAACTGCTGGGTGGTGTTCTCACGTATGTACTGTGTACCTGCTGGATGGTGCTCTTACGTTTGCATCATACATCAAGTGTACAGACAGCAGAGCAGCGCAGGACTGGAGAGGATAATATTAGGAGAGAAGAAGTAAAAAGGAAACAACTAGAAAGGCAAAGTGGTGCTATCGATCAAATAGTAAAACATTTGACAGGCAAACCAATAAAACAAGGCTGTGTTAGGAATAGGATCATACAGGAAAATATCACGGGTAACATCAGAAATATTAAAGATTTATTTTGCTTTGGAATTTACCAAATAAATAGAACAGATGGATGTAATGTTGAAGGATAAAATGAGTAATTGAGTTAATAGAGGGAATACATGGTGACAATGATAGATGATTTTGATGACAAAAGATGGGTAGAGGCTTGAGTAGAGCATAAATACAACAACATTGTGTGGTTGGGTTGAATAGCCTGTTTTTGTGCTGTACATCCTATGTAATCGAATTCCATCCCCTTTAGGTCAGATGTACTCCTTTAAAAACAATGCTGTCTTTAAGCATTTCTGCTCCTCTTGCTGGGTTTCAATGAAAGACTCCTTGACAGGGTAGTTTTTTTGTATATGCGGTCATTTTCCCATTCCCTTTGCACAGTTGTGGCTGGTGCTAATTAAAATGAAATTTCGTCTCATCTTCATTCATATCAGCCCTGTGAAAACAGGTAAGTGACCACAATTGATTCCTGAAGACAGCTGAAGAACAGGTGGCTTCACATCTGGTGCTTGTCGCCAAGGACAGAAGATACAACCTTTAGCAAATGATTTCAAAATTATTTTCAATTAATATAAACCATTTTATAAAACTATATTTTATGAATGCATTCATTCGGGGTGAACGTTAAAGGCTTGATTTGCTTTTGAAACAATGCCTTCCACTCCACATCCTGCTATCTTTTGCTGGGGACCTGCCTTGTATTCATACCAAAAAAGAAATTCAGACATAAAAATGCAATAAAAATTCTTGTTTACACAGAAAGACATGGTTAACAAACATTCAGACTTTGTATTTTAAGCTGCACTGAATTTATTCTTCAGGTGAAAACACTTCAGTCCGTATCGCTGCTGACTCTGAGGTTGAAAGAGTTAATGTGCAGATTAAAAACTGATGGGACTTGCTGAGCAGAAGCTTGGCAGAGGAAGCAGTTATGGGGATCCCCATACTGAGTGGATGACCATTTTTTTTACGTGATTACCTGCATATCCTTCGGCAAGGTTTGAACTCCATTAATAGCCAGGACAAAAATCTGCATATATCTGAGGAAAAAAACTTACTCTCACCACCTGGACTCCATATGGCACAAATCTCTTGTGCTTTCACGTCCCAGTGGGATGTCCCTGATGCTACAGAATCTTTTCAGCATCTTGGATCAATTGAACTCTTTAAGTGTCAACCTGCAAGATTAAAGTAGAGGATCGTCTTTCTTCCAACTAATCTGCTAATGTGCCAGTGGTAGATTCTCACACATTGAGATACCTGAGCTTACTGGCAAACTTACCATGTTCCTGCTTCCATTTGCATAATTAAGAGTAGAAAATCCTTTCTCAACGAAAAAAATACTATTCTTTTTCTTCAGATAGATGAACGCCTTCTCAGAGTTTTATTTTGCATTTTGTTTTATTTATATATATTAGATAAGGACTTCCACTTTAAGTGAAATATTTTGACCTCTGCTGCCCACTCTCCCCTCCCCCCACACCAAGCTATGTTTTATAAACATCCACAGAATACCCTCCAGCACCCTTGTGACATACACAAATACTTATGCTGTCTGAAATTAGTTACACAATTAAACATATTCCTTTATAATTTGTGAAACTGGTTCCCAGGGCTGACATCAGATGGAGTTTCGCGTGAAGGGTGTTGTGACATGTTGCAACTTGGACATGTGAGTAGCAAAGCTCAGTTATTGGCTGTTGGCTGAATTAAATGCCAATTTGGCAAAGGAAGCAGTTGTAGGGATCCCCAGACTGAGCGGTTGATCATTATTTTCTCATGATAACCTGCATTATCGAGCGTCGATTTAAAAATTCTTTAGGCAAAGGGAAAAACACATTGGCAGATTGCCCAGGGACTGCATTTTAACCCACTCTCTGGCTAGTCACGACAGACCTCTTGAAAGCTACTCATGGACTCAGTGGAGGGCTGTTGCAATCCCCTGCATTAGACGGAAATCTGAATGGTAAAAGTTAGAACAATGGGAACAGGACAAGTCACTTTTAAAATGGTAGTGCCTTTGGTGACTGTGAAATCTCTCTCTAATATTAGGAGGGAATGGGTCAGAGGGTGGGTAAGAAGCTCTGTTGGAGATCCGTGCACACTTGATAGGCCAAAAGGCCTCCTTCTGCACTGTAGCGATTCTATGATTCTATGAATTATAGAACACAGAACATTACAATGCAGAACAGGCCCTTCGGCCCTCGATGTTGCGCCGACCAATTAGGAACAAGCAGTGACCCTCTAACCTAAACCATTCCCCTTTCATCCATAAACTTATCTACTACCCTCTTAAACGCCACCAAACTTGGCGCATCTACAACTGACGCAGGCAAGGCATTCCATACCCTTACCACCCTCTGGGTAAAGAGCCTACCTCTGACATCCGTCCTATAACTACCACCCCTTAATTTAAAGCTATGTCCCTCGTGCTAGCTTTCTCCATCCTAGGAAAAAGGCTATCACTGTCCACCCTATCTAAACTCTAATCATCTTATATGTTTCAATAAGGTCTCCTCTTAGCCGCCTTCTTTCTAACGAAAACAACCTCAAATCCCTCAGCCTCTCTTCATAAGACCTGCCTTCCATACCAGGCAACATCCTAGTAAACCTCCTCTGTATCTTCTCCAATGCCTCCACATCTTTCTTATAATGCGGGGACCAGAACTGCACACAATACTCCAAGTGCAGCCACACTAGAGTTTTGTACAGTTGCAACATGACGTTGCAGCTCCGAAATCCAATCCCCCTACCAATAAAAGCTAAGGTTCCGTATGCCTTCTTAACAGCCTGAATTGAAAGTCATAAGATTCTGCAACCACTTCAGAACTTGCAAATACAACAATAAATAGTTAAACCAAAAAAAACTTATTTCAATATAGATTTTCCTATATTTCATTTTCCTCTCCATTAATCTAGGTTTTGCTGTAAAAATATCAGCATGTGAAAGATGTGTGCAGTTATTAATTGCAAATTGGCCAGCAACCTGCGCTGAGAAATAGATACCCTGCGATTTGCAATTGACCACAAGCTGTTCGCTGATTTGCTTCGCTCCACTGTTAGTCAGAAAAATGGCATCCAACACTTAATCCTCCCTTGATTTTCATGAATTTGCTACATTTACACGTCAAATGCCCATTTCATTAGCTGCAGAAAGTTAAGTACAGTAATTAATAGAGTAAACATCTTTTTCACAACATGCCAATCAACCTCTCTTGTCAAGGAATAGGTCAATTAAAAATGTGGGTTCTCATTCCTTCAGGTTGTGAATTGTTGTTGTAAATGTAAAAAAATCCAAATGTAACCATCTTTTTACTCTTCCTTTCTATCTCTACATTTTTTTGTCTTTTAATCCAATCTTCTTTTCTCTCTTTTCTCTACCACTTTTTGACATTCACTCTAATTCACCCTCCTTCTCAGTCCTACTTCCATTGCTTCTCAATCCTTTTATCTGTTTGTCCCATTGATCAGTAAGATTAGAATGTTTGTTGCTCACAATGTGCTACAATCAGCTCACAATTCCTGCAACTACGTGGTTAATAAGTTTTAAAAATCTAAATGTGCTTGAACAAGTCTAACTAAGAGTTGACCCTGCAAACTGTCTCATTCCAGTAAAATAACAATTATCCTTGATGATATGGGGTTTGGAATTTGAGAAAAGCCGCATATTTTCAAAGAACAACAAAAATTACAGCACAGTAACAGGCCCTTCGGCTCTCCAAGTCTGCACTGATCATGCTGCCTGTCTGATTTAAAACTCCCTGCCCTTCCAGTGACCATATCCCTCCATTGCCATGCTAATTATGTATTTGTCCAGTCGCCCCTTAAAAATTACTATTGTATCTGCTTCCCCTACCTCTGATGTTCCGATTAATTTTATTGAAAGAATGTGAGAAGTTTGTTCTGAGACAGTGAAATAAATGTCCTTGGATTGATTTGTGTGAAGTAAAGTCATTTTGTTTATTCCAGGTAGTTATGTAAATAATTATCCTAAGCCTCTTAAATCATTTTTCTAACTAGATTTCAGTTGTCAATGAACATGAATTTTCTGCTCATGATTTTTTGGTCAATTCTTCTTTCATATGTGGTTAGAGCACAGCCGAGCTCTGATCTGACAGTGCACTAAGTGAGTCTGGAGATATGCAGGCCACCTCGGGTCACTGTCTGTGCGGAGTTTACATGTTCTCTCCGTGTCTGCATGGGTTTCCTTCAGGTGCCCCACTTTCCTCTCACGGTCCAAAAGATGTGCTTCTTAGGTGCATTAACCATGCTAAGTTCTCCCTCGGTGTACCTGAACAGGCGCCGGAGTGTGGCGACTAGGGGATTTTTCTCAGTTACTTCATTAATGTAATCCTACTTATGACACTATCTTAAAAAAAGTTATATAATAGTTATAATATCTCTGTCCCCTGTACCTATCCATCCCTGAGTTCATTTGCTTTGCCTATTTAACCTTCTTGCATTGAAATAGATGCAGCTTAATTTCGACTGCTTTTGTTCTCTGCTCTGTTGTTGCCTGACTTGTCTAGTACTAGGATTATGACACTGTATTTACTATTTAATGTGCTTTTTTTAACTTCTGAGCTATCCTCAATCTCCTCTCCTGTCTTGCTGCTACTTGGGTCCCCCCCTCCCCCCAATCTAATTTAAACCCATCCATTTGCCTCCAGCAAACCTCCCTGCTGGGATCTTAGTCCTCCAGTTCAGATGTAAAGTGTCCCTCTTGAACAGATCACCCCTGCCCGTGAAGAGATCCCAATGATCCACAAGTCTAAATCTCTGCCCCCTGCATCAGCTCCCAAGCCACACATTAATCTGCCTAAACTTCCTATTCCTATTCTCACTAGCATGTGGTACTGGCAGTAGCCCAAAATTACTACTCTTGAGGTCCTGCACTTCAGCTTTCTGCTTAACTCTCTAAATTCATACTTCAGGACCTCATCTCTTTTCATCTCTCTATCATTTGTACAATGTGTTCAATGATGTCTGGCTGCTCACCCTCCTCCTTAAAAATGTCCTGCAACCACTCAGAGATGTCCTTGACCCTGGTACCAGGGAGACAAGACACCATCCTGGAATCTCCATTGCGGCCACAGAAACGCCTGACTGTGTCTCTAACTAGTGAGTCGCCTTTTACTACTGCTCGTTTGCTCTTTGCCCAATCCTGCTCTACAGTAGAATCAAATAGTTCTGGGCAGTGCGGTGACACAGTGGTTAGCACTGCTGCCTCAAAGTGCCAGAGACCCGGGTTCAATTCACGGCTTGGGTCACTGTTTGTTTGAAATTTGTTCTCTCTGTGGCTATGTGGGGTTTCTTCTGGGTGCTCCAGTTTCTTCCCACAGATGTGCGAGTTAGGTGCATTGGCCGTGCTGAATTCTCCTTCAGTGTGCCTGAACAGGTGCTGGATTTTCCCCAGTAACTTTATTGCAGTGTTAATGTAAGCCTACTTGCAAATA
This sequence comes from Sphyrna mokarran, assembly GCA_024679065.1. Taxonomy (NCBI): domain Eukaryota; kingdom Metazoa; phylum Chordata; class Chondrichthyes; order Carcharhiniformes; family Carcharhinidae; genus Sphyrna; species Sphyrna mokarran. The sequence continues at coordinate 34,908,145 of JAGIQG010000004.1, read as the reverse complement.
AACTTAAAACTTAAACTTAAAGGTGTGGTGCCACAGGACTGGCTGCTGCTGGTATTTTCCCCCTAAATGCCATCCCCCTCAACAGTCTCCCAAACTGTATGCCTATTTGAAAAGGGAACAGTCACAGGAGAATCACACACTGTCTATCTGCCTGTCCTAGTAGTCACCCATTTACCTGACTGAAGCTGTGATGTGATAACCTCCTTGTAAACTAATGTCTGTCACACTCTCTGTCCCCTGCATTTTCCACAGTGTATCCAGCTTCCTCTCCAACTGAATAATGCAGTCTGTGAGGAATGCAGCTGGGCACACTTCTTGCAGACAAAGTTGATATTTCCCAGTGAAACACACTCCACTTGCACATCTTTAAGACTGTGGGAGGAAACTGGAGCACCTGGAAGAAACCCGTGCACGCAGAATGGGGAGAACGTGCAAACTCCACACAGACAATTACCCAAGCTGGGAATTAAACCCAGATCCCTGGCGTTGTGAGGCAGCACTGATTACCACGGTAGCACCATGCTGCCTGGCCCATAAATTATTTAATAAGTTATCTGGAAGAAGGCAATATCTCTTGACAGTCATCTTCAGCATGGGAGAAGAAGCTCATTTTCTCAAACCCAAACCGAGTGTGTGAAATGGCTGTTTTGAACTCAAGAAAGGGTGATTGTTAAGGGACTGCTCCCGATCTAGATGAGTTCCCACTGGGGCTAGCCGATGTAATTCACTTCACTGTAATGAGACCAGGAGCTGAGTGGCCTAAGCACAGCCCAAGCTGAGCATCTGTGAGCAGGTACTGAAAAAAGAGAATGCCTTAAAAGGGTTGCATGTCACATTGGTTGGAGCACTAAAATTTGGTTCATTCCTCATTTCCCCCAACCCATGTAAGATAATGTGGCAAGTCATTGCTGGTGTTGGGACGGAAATACCGGATATTATACTTTGGAATTAAGAAAATGGACAGAGGTTAAAAGCTGGCCATTTTTCATAGAATCCTACAGGGCAGAAGGAGGCCATTTGGCCCATTGAATCTGCACCAACCACAATCCCACCAAGGTCTTACCTCCATATCCCTATACATTTACCCACTAAACTACGCATCTCAGGATCTTATGGCTAATCAACCTAACCCGCAATTCTTTGGACTGTGAGAAGAAACCAGAGCACTCAAAGGAAACTCACACAGGCATGAGATGAATGTGTAAACTCCACACAGACAGTGACCCAAGCCGGGAGTTGAACCCAGGTCCCTGGAGCTGTGAAGCAGCAATGCTAACCACTGTGCTACTGTTCCACCCACGTTTTTACTCAGAATTCTTCATGTACAGAATGGGCAGCACCAGCCTTTTGAGTTAGACATTACCTCATCCATACCATTAGCCAGCTCCTATGGGGCTCTTTGCAGTTTTGGAAAAAGAGATCAACTTAATTACCTTATTCACTAGCAAAGCAAAATTAAGAAATATTAATGATAACACAGAAGACACCTCTAGAATGTAGCTCAGTGAATCAGACAGCCCATTATAAAAATAAGTATTGTAAGTTGGAGAAGAAAGAAACTTCTAAAAATCTCTATTTTTTTTAACAATTGTAAGGAAGTAGGAATTATATTATAAATTATAAGCACACATTGAGCAGCTCTCTCCAGAACACAGAGCACATGTGATGGGAAGGCTCGTACAGGCATGTGATTTAGTGGAACCTCTGTGTCTTTGTAAGGTCCTGCCTTTCCCTGCTCCCTCAACCTATCCCTCACCCCTGCTCCATGCAGTGTCCTATCTCTGCTCAAACGGCAGAGTGATCACTCTATCACTGCAGTGGGGCTGTAGGGCAGGAAATGCTCTTGTAAGTGGTCTTTGCACCCTGACATAGTGAAGTCTTTGTAGATTCTGTGACCATGGATGAGCCTTACTCTAGCGGAGTGAATAAAGTTGTCCATCCTCTTACCGTCACTGGTTTGCTGATCTCCTGTACAGCTCCTCTGGGTACTTCTGGCTTTGGCCATCTTCACCAATGCCATGTTTGTTTCCCTGCTGTGTCTCCTCTACCATCAGTGAGGCACCGTACATCCTTCTGGACCCCGACATTGTCCAGGAGTACAGGGATGTGTCACTAAACTTGGGCTTCAGACATTTGCCTCCGCTTCCAGATATCTCTCAAAAGAAAATGCTGACAGTAAGGATTCTGGGCACCTCTTAAATAAGGTGTTCATATATAAGATTGGGATGCGTCCCATCAAGCACAACCCACCACAGAAGATGACGTAAAACACCTGGATGTATCATTAATGAGGTCAGGGTGGAAGATATGGTGTGGTTTTCCGTCAGTCTCTTCAACGGGAAATATTGTCTTTGCCTGCCCTTCCCCCCACCACCCCAATATGGAACTTAATCCAAGATGGTGGAATTCTGCCTGGAGCTAACATTTTGAATCTGTAGGACATCTTCAGAACTGAGGAAAGGTAGAAACATGATGGATTTTATACTGTGGAAGAGATGGAACAAAATAGGAGGCCCAGGATAGGCGGGAACTCAGCAACAATGTGACAGAGATTTCATGGACACAAGAAAAAGGGAACGTTAAATAATATAACGTTATATAAAAGACTGATAATATAAAATATAATATAAAAGACTGAGGAAGGTGCTAATGGTGGCCTAAGGGTCAGATGGTAGAAAGTGTTAATAGTAGAGGAAAAGCTAGTGCTCTCCGAAAGTAAAAGTAAAAAAACTATTAATTTCACAAGTATGCTTACATTAACACTGCAATGAAGTTACTGTAAAAATCTCCTAGTCACCATAGCCTGGCACCTGTTCGGGTACACTGAGGGAGAATTTAGCATGGTCAATTCACTGAACCAGTACGTCTTTCAGGCTATGAGAGGAAACAGGAGCACTGGAGGGAACTCTTGCAGCCAACACATATACTCCCCTCAGGCAGACCCAAGTCAGGAATTGAGCCCTGGTCACTTGAGCTGTAAGGCAGCAGTGTTAACCAATGTGCCACTGTGCCACCACTAACAACAAATTACAAACTGACCCTGTGGGGGTAGGGGACTGGGGAGAAAAATGAAAAAAGAACAAGAAGGTTGATCAAAATGGAGGGCAGAATTCATGGCCTGAAGTTGTTCTGTAGTAACATTCATCATCAAATAGGATGAGAACACACTGGAGGATGCAGAGGAGATTTACCAGGATGCTGCCTGGGATGGAAGAGAGTTTGGATAGGCTTGGGTTGTGTTCATTGGAGCAGAGTAGACTGAGGTGTTCAAGATTATGAGGGGCATGAACAGGATGGATAGAGAGCAGCAGTTCCCCTTAATTGCAGAACATAAGAACATAAGAACTGGGAGCAGGAGTAGACCATCTGGCCCCTCCAGCCTGCCCCACTATGCAATAAGATCATGGCTGATCTTTTTGCTGATTCAGCTCCATTTACCCGCCAATTCACCATAAGCCTTAATTCCTTTACTGTTCAAAACTGTATCTATCCTTGCCTTAAAAACATTCAATGAGGCAGCTTCAATTGCTTCAGTGGGTGGGGAAATTCACAGATTCACAACCCTTTGGATCAGTTATGAAGAACACAAGTTAAAAGTGACAAGTGGAAGGTTTGTGGGAGATTGGAGGAAAAACCGTTTTACCCAGAGGGTGGTGTCAGTCTAGAATGCATTACCTGGTGGGGGTGGTGGAGGTGGGATGCCTTACATCTTTTAAAAATTATCTGTATGAGTACTTAGTATGCCTGAACATTCAAGGTGTGGTCCAAGTGTTGGCAAGTAGGATTAGATGGGTGGGTCAAGGCATTTCATGCATCAGTGCAGACTCGATGGACCAAAGGGAACTTCTGCACTATGTATTCTGTGTGATTCTATTCTGTGTGATTCTTCTGTGTGAAATGTTTATCCTAAATGTTTATCTGTAATTCCTTGGGTTCTGTCTCTGCAATGGCTGAGATGCCACTAATTCGCCCTGTGGTTACAATGCTCTTTGCTGTTCCTGTCCTGTTCTTATATTCATTGTGCTGTCTTCAATTATTTACTTGTCATCCATTGTGCCTGTTGCAAATTAATTAGTGACACAGTGGTTAGCACTGCTGCCCCACAATGCCAGGGACCTGAGTTCGATTCCCGGCTTGGGTCACTGTCTGTGTGGAGTTTGCATGTTCCCCCACTATCTATGTGGGTTTCCTCTGCATGCTCTGGTTTCCTTCCACAGTCCAAAAATGTGTGGGCTAGGTGCATTGACCATGCTAAATTCTCCCTCAGTGAACCCTAACAGGTGGCAATTAGGAGATTTTCATAATAACTTCATTGCAGTGTGAATGTAAGCCTACTTATGGCTAATAAATAAACTTTACCCTTTCCCCCCTCTGCACTAGATTGCCACCTCCTTTAGTTTCAATGTTAGAAAGTTTAGGCTCAGATTGATATTGAGAATTGCATTTATGTTTCAACCCCCACTTGGATACAGTGTTTTATCTTTCACTTTAAAACTTTTCTTTCCGCACAACTCTATTCTACATCCAGTTTTGCCTTTGCATCTTTGTAACGGTTAAACTACAATCCTAGGAACATAAACAGAATTTGATGTCGACATTGGTATTGGCAAATCAAAGCGTCAGGTTTGGTAAAATGTCTAATAATACTTCCGAAGAGAATTTACAATTTACCTGTAGCTGGCAGTAATTGGACTGCGTGAAGAGTACTCATCAGTATTTATCTGTTTGTAGCTCTTCCCAGTGGGGCAGGCAGAAGTCTTGCTATTCAGGAGGAAGCAGGTGGCCAGTATCCATGGCAGCCAGGATGTAGATCGCCCTAAATTGAAGATTCAAGTTCAGATTCCTCAGGGATAAAAATAGTTGACTATGAATCAACAGGAAACTAACAATATGGACCGCAGCAGGAGGCAAAAGCTTTCTGAACAAATAGTTCATAAAACCCAGGGGATTATCTGAGAACTTCAGCGGATAGTGATTGAAATGGCCACATAATGTGTGCATATCTGTGTTTCCTTGTGCAGTGCTCATTCAATTTGATTTGTCGGAATACAGTGTGAATGGAGCATGATTTGTAGGGGAAAGGATTAGTTATCATACAATCAGTTTCTCTATACACTGCACCACTGATTGTTCAAGCTACTGGCTTGGAAAGCTCCATCTTTATACAATAAAAATCTGATTTTTTTTGTTACATTTCCTATGAAATGAAGATGTCAATTGGGATTGAAACAATCGAATACTGACTCTTTGATGTAGCATTTTCAAATGTTAACACTGTCCTTTTTGACGAAAAATGTTGTGACACGTTTTTATTGCATTTTATTTCCCTTTTTTCGCCTCTGTGGATTCATGGCATTGACCAGATGTCTTATTGACAGGAGAGTCATTCGGCTTTCTTCCAGATCTCTGCTTTTCTATCCAAATTCCAGGAAGCATGTAATTGTGGCTTGAAGTGTATATTCCCTTTCCTCGTCCTTATCATCTTCACATCCTCATGCTATATTATCACCCTTACGGGGATTCATCTGCTGGATGCCGCCTTTCCTGAGAGTGTCATGTGGGTCAGAGACACTGTGTAGTATTAAAAGTCACTCTGTTTAGACTGATGGTGATGTTTATTGTTAAAGAGGGTATATATTTTTGCTCTCACCTCTTCCTCTCCTTTCCCACAACCACACTGGTGTTCCTTTTGTGTTGAATGGATTATTTCCTGATTTTCTACCACCTTCATTGCGATGCATCCAACTAAACACATTTTCCCCTCCTCTACCCTGCCAGCATTGCGAAGGCTCTGTTTTCACCATGATATCTGGGACATTTTTCAATTACCCCCCCAATATCCCCTCCCCTTCCCACACCACCTTACGGTACAAATGCAGGAGGTCTATCACCTAGAATCATACAATCTTTAGAGAAGTGGGCCATTTGAGCCTGCACCAACAACAATCCCACCCAGACCTTACTCCTGTAACCCCCCTGACACCAAAAGGCAATTTAGCATGGCCAATCAACCTAACCCACATATCTTTGGATTGTGGGAGGAAACTGGAGCACCCAGAAACTCATGTGGACACGGGAAGAACGTACAAATTCCAGTCACCCAAGCCTAGAATTGAACACTGGTCCCTGGCATCAATGAGCAGCAGTGCTACCCACTGTGCCATTGTGTTGCCCATGGTCACTGGGAGTTGGGCAATAGTTGCACTATTGCAGTGTCCATTATTTTTATTGTTTCTCCAGTGTAAGTTTAAATGTTCAATTTCAGTGGTTGAACACCTTCTCTCCAGTACCAATATGTATGTTCACCTATCACTGTAGAAGATGCCCCTGTATCAACTGCCATGTTAAGAGACTTCCCAGAGCATTACAGTAATCAGAGTTAAATTGCCTACTTTTATATTAAACTGTGAGTGAATTGTTAAATTGTTGGCACAAGACTCTTCCACATTATACACTGGTGATGCATTATTTAATCGGCTGCTCGGTAGACTTGACTTGGCTCTGCACCCATGACAAAAAAACACTCATCTTCCTTATACTTATAGGATTTTAAAAGTGATTACTTCCACATTGAAAACATTCTACTTCAAACTTTGCTGACTGATTGCTCCTTCTAAAACTTCTTGTTTTATTTGTAGCTGAACCTGTTTCCTGCCTCATGACTATGTCTTTGGTTTTGGCACCACTGGTGACTGCAGGTTCCTATTCAAACTGGCAAACCATTTTACATGTTCTCTAACTCCTGTGCACCCTTTTCAGCACTTTCCATTGCTAGTGTGATCTCCATTCTTGTTTAAAATTTATATCGACCTCTGCAAGTAATCTCCACTGAATTACTTCATTATTCGATGCACAGATGAATCTGTCCCATAACATATCATTCAAGGTGGCTCCAAAAGTGCAATATTCCAATATCTGTTTCAATTTTGTGATATTAATCGCACTTGTTTCTTCCAGGGCTCTCCCCTTTAAATTAAATTTGAATCCCTGGAATATGACTGATTACAAATCAGAATGGGTAAATCCCAGGACCGGACATGGTATTCTCACGGACCTTGAGGGAGGCTTGTGTTGAACTTGCAGGGGTCCTGACAGACATATTTAAAATGTCAGTATTCACGGGGAAGGTGCCGGATGATTGGAGGTTGGCTCATGTTGTTCCGATGTTTAAAAAAGGTTCCAAAGGAAATCCGGGAACTTATGGGGCAGTAAGTTTAATGTCAGTGGTGGGCAAGTTATTGGAAGGTGTGACAAGGGATAGGATCTACAAATATTTGGATAGACAAGGACTTATTAGGCACAGTCAATATGGCTTTGTGCATGGTAGGTCATGTTTGACCAATCTATTAGAGTTTTTCAAGGAGGTTATCAGGAAAGTGGATGAAGGGAAGGCAGTGGATGTTGTCCACCTGGATTTCAGCAAGGTCTTTGATAAGGCCCCTCATGGGAGGTTAGTTAGGAAGGTTCAGTCGCTAGGTATACATGGGGAGGTAGTAAGTTGGATTAGACACTGTCTCAATGGAAGAAGCCAGACAGCGGTTGTGTAGAGTTACTTCTCTAAGTGGAGGCCTATGACAAGTGGTGTGCCACAGGGATCAATGTTGGGTTCATTGTTGCTTGTCGTCTATATCAATGATCTGAATGATAATATGATAAATTGGATCAGCAAATTTGCTGATAATACAAAGATTGGAGGTGTAGTGGACAGTGAGGAAAGTTTTTAAAACTTGCAGAGGGATTTTGACCAACTAGAAAAATGGGCTGAAAAATGGCAAATGGAACTTAATGCAGACAAGTGTGAGGTATTGCACTTTGGAAGGACAAACCAATGTAGAACTTACAGGGTAAATGGTACGACTCTGAAGAGTGCAATTGAACAGAGGGATCTGGGAATACAGGTATAGAATTCCCTAAAAGTGATGTCACAGGTGGATAGGGTGATAAAGAGTTCTTTTGGTACATTGGCCTTTATAAATCAGAGTATTGAGTACAAAAGTTGGAGTGTTATGTAAGGTTGTATAACGCATTGGAAAGACCAAATTTAGAGTACTGTGTACAGTTTTGGTCATCTAGTTACAGGAAGGATGTAAATAAGATTGAAAGAATACAGAGAAGATTCACAAGGATGTTGCTGGGACTTGAAAAGCTGAGTTATAGAGAGAGATTGAACAGGTTAGGACTTCATTCCCTGGAGCATAGAAGAATGAGGGGAGATTTGATAGAGGTGTATTAGATTTTGATAGGTATAGATAAAGTGAATGCAAGTAGGTTTTTTCCACTGAGGCTAGGGGAGAAAAAAATCAAAGGGCATGGATTAAGGGTGAAAGGAGAAAAATTTAAAGGGAATGTTAGAGGGGGCTTCTTCATGCAGAGAGTGGTGGGAGAGTGGAATGAACTGCCGGGTGAAGTGGTAAATGCGGGCTCACTTTTAACATTTAAGAAAAGCTTGGATGGGTTCATGGATGAGAGGGGTGTGGAAGATATGGTCCAAGTGCAGGTCAGTGGGATTAGGCAAAAAATGGTTTGACACAGACAAGAAGGGCCAAAAGGCCTGTTTCTGAGCTGTAATTTTCTATGGTTCTATGCCTTCAGCTGGAAATATGATTTTACCAATTCCACAAGCTCACTTAATGGTTTGGAGTCAGGTGTGCTTGGTGCTGAGATAATGCAAAGCAGATTAGAAATTTGGGTTCCAGACGCTATAGGAGAATTAATTTGTGCTTCACCTCCTCCCCCATTTTGTTTGCTTGATGCTCTACATATTGTATCCAGTCCTTCACAGAAGAGTCAAATGGATTAACCTGTCCAAAGTGGACCATCTTGGTAAATGCCCTGTTCTTTTCTCAACTTGACTCAACTTCAATGTAAAATTAATATTAATTGTCTGAATTTTTTTTTTATCTTGATCGCCAAATGTTAAAATGCTCCTTATGGAAAACATAACTCGTTTATTTACAAGTTAAAACTATTTAGAGGCTTTTTAAAAATAATTCATTTGTGGGACATGGGCATTGCTGGCTGGCCAGCATTTATTGCCTATCCCTTGTTGCCCTTGGAGGGCAGTTGAGAATCAACCACACTGCTATGTGGCTCTGGAGTCACATGTCAGCCAGACCAGGATTTTAGTGACCAGATGGGTTTTTTCTAAAAGTTGTCAATGGTTTCCTATTCACTAGTAGATTCTTAATTCCAGATACTTCTTTAAGTTTGAAATCAAATTCCATTATCTGCCATGGTGGGATTCGAACACAGGTCCCCCAGAACATTTTCTGGAATAACAGTCTAGTGATAATATCATTGGGCCATCGTCTCCCTGTGATTTAGCCTCATGACTGCAATCAACTCCCAAGATGACTCTCACGTGACCCTTACTCTGCAGTTTGATCCTTAAGGAGACAATCATCACCTTTCCAAAGTATAGGTTGGCTTTAAGGTGGTGCTATAGCCGTGTACGATATTGGGCTCCCTGCTCAAGCTGCCACTCAATGAGACATTTAGAATTGGAATGCACGCTATTATCACGTAAACAAGCAGACAGCTCACAGTCTGCATGTTGCCTGCATCAGAAGGAAAGACACAAGTTAATCACACAGCACTATCCTTGTGCCCCTTTTTTCAGGAGCGATTGAATTTTCCCTGGGCCACCTTTTCATGCACTTGTCAATTATGTTCCTGAAAGTTTTTAATGTACTTAGCTTGTGTGCAGTGTATAAAGGATGGTTTTTGAAGTAAGAATATTGCAAACTGCGCATGTGTATAGAGTCAGTGTAGAATACTGCTGTCGTAATGATTAAAGCACCAACTTGTCTTTGAGAAAAATGTAAAAGATGTTTATGAGATTGTGTGCTTGAGTGTTCTGCCTTCTCCTTTGTCAGCAGCATTTATTTCTTGGCTTTCTTTGAACTTCTATTTTGTCTACCTCCTTTTCAGTGCCACACAGCTTGTTTTATCTTTATCTGTCCCCGTCTCCTGCCTTCTCACTGCTCCCATTGCTTTCTCCAGCATGGAAAAACAGGAGGAAAAAAAATGTCACCATGAAAATTTCAAAAAAGGATTCAAAGAACAGCATGAAAAATGTACAAAATCGGAAAGACAATAAACAAGAGCGGGCGGGCAGTGAAGAAGGAGAATCCATTAGAGTTAAAAGCTCTCAACATAAGCAGGATAAGGAAGGAGAAATAAAATGCCCGAGAAACAGTAGAGCAGCAAAACATGAAAAGCAAAACATAGAAAAAAAATCAAGAAGGAGAAGTCAATAGCATTAAATAATGATATTGCTTTGTGGGCCGCAGGCTGGCACAGTGCTTAGTTTGCCATGGACCTGGGGTTCGATTAATGGCCAGGATCACCGTCTGTCCGGAATCTGCACATCTTCCTTGTGTCTGCATGGGTTTCCTCTTGGTGCTCCTGTTTCCTCCCACTAACATACTAGTTAGGTGCATTGTCCCTGCTAAATTCTCCCTCAGTGTGCCCAAAAAGGCGCTGGAGTGTGGCGATTGGAGGATTTTCACTGCAACTTCATTGCAGTGTTAATGTAAACCTACTTACGTCATTAATAAATAAACGTTAACAACTTGTGTTCACATCTGGAAAATCGTTGTTCTGCTGCATTTGATTTAGAATATGGCGTGCAGTTCTGGTCACTATATTATCAGAAGGAGTGGCAGCTTTAAAGAGTGCAGAGAAGGATCACCAGGATGTTGTTTGGTCTGGAGAGTGTTGACTATGATGAGAGGTTGAGTAAACTAGGATTGTTTTCACTGGAAAGACAGAAGCTAAGATGAGACCTGATTGAGGTCTACAAAATTATGACAGGAATAGGCAGAATGGATAGTCAAAGGTTTTTTCCAAGGGTGGAAGTGTCAATTACAAGGGGACACAGCTTCAAGATGAGAGGGGGAAAGGGAGAGGGAGAATCTCTTGTTTATCCTGAAATTGCGGAAAGGGCAGAAATACAATTAAATGCTGAAATCCTGTGGGAAACACTCACAAGCTTTTGACTGTAAATATGGGATCCCAGTACAGTGGAAATGTCTAAGTAGTATGTAAAATAAAATGTCAATTTTAAATTTGCCTGTTTGATGGAAACTGTCCCAGGGACTCACCCACTGTTACTACCCACCAATCACACAGAACTACCATTTTTACCTGCCAAAAGCAGGCTGGAACCTTCTTTAAATATACAGAACAGGATCAGGCCCAACTGCTGCTTTAATCGAGCTGCAAACGATAGCAGCATGCAGGTTTACCCTACAGGAAGAGAAGTCAGGGCCAGAAGAAGTGACCAAAGGGAAGCTTATTATTTTTATTTTTGGCTTTCCTTATTGGATCAAGAGCAACAGAAGTGCTGACAAGACAAATTCAGGCCTAGCCTTTCCCTCATGATACTCAGTTCTATCGCACCACCTCTTTCTTGATCCCTTCTCTGCATCTGAGCTGTCAGACCGCTTGTCCGACTCCCAGTATTAGGTCAGCAGGCATTTCCCTCACCGAAGCCCGGGGAAGATGGAGTCAAAGATCAAAGCACAAAGAAAAGTACAGAACAGGAACAGGCCCTTTCCAAGCCTGTGCCAATCATAATGTCCCAATTAAACTTAAAAAAACCCTTCTGCCCTTATTCTATCCATATCCCTCTGTTCCCTCTCTATTCATGCACCCATCCAGATGCCTCTTAAATGTTGCTAATGTGCCTACTTCCACCACATCCTCTTGCAGCGCATTCCAGGCACCCACCACTCTTTCCATGAAAAACATTCCCTGCTCCTCTCCCTTAAACTTTTTCCCTCTCATCTTGAAGCTGTGCCTCCTAATAATTGACATTTCCACCCTTGGAAAAAAACCCTGACTATCCATTCTGTCTATGCCTCTTATAATTTTGTAGACCTCTAATAAGTCTCTCCACTGAAACTCCATCTTTCAAGTGAAAACAATCCTAGTTTACTCAACCTCTCCTCATAGCCAACATGCTCGAGACCATGCAACATCTAATGAGCCTTCTTTGCATTCTCTTCAAAGCTGCCACGTCCTTCTGATAGTGTGGTGAGCAGAAGTGTGGTGAACAGAACTGCATACAATGTTCCAATTACAGCCTAACCAAGGGTTTTATATAGCCGCATGATTTGCCATCTCTTGTACTCAATAGCCTGGCCAATGAAAGCAAGCATGTCATATGCCACGTTAATCATGCTGGCTACCTGTGTTGCTACTTTTAGGGAACTGTGGGCCTGCACACCCTGATCCCTCTGTACATTAATGTTCCTATGGGTCTTGCCATTTACAGTATAATTCACCTCCTAAATTTGATCCTCCAAAATGCATCATCTTGCATTTATCCAGATTAAACTCCAGATTAAATTGCCATTTCTGTGCCCCAATCTATTGGTATCCTGTTGTATCCCCTGATAATTCCCAGCACTGACAGCAACTCTACCAATCTTCGCATCATTGACCCAAATCTTCCACTCTGCTCCTACCTTTCTGGACCTCTTGGTTTCTGGCCAGGATTTCTGATCCTGGCTTCTTCAGAAATGCAGAATGTACCTGCAGTCCAGCTGCTTTTTCGTAACGCTGGATTGTCAAGAGAAAAACTTGGGTGCCCCTGGCTGCCATGTTCCAATAAATATTCACGATCACATTGCTCAGAATTTTATCGGCACGCCCTTGCCCGGAATCAGAGTGGACGAGGCTCACAGAATGGAATCCTCTATTGGGGCCTCGTCTGACTGGGTTAGTAAAATCACAGCCATTGGGTGGAGCATTTAAACAGTTTTTCAGTGTGTTAGTGTACGAGTGTCTGGGTGAATGGATAAGTAAATGGTTGAAAACGGAGATGGATAAGCTGGTAGGCTGAGTGAATTAAGTGGACAAGAGGGATGGGTGGTAGGTATGCAGGATGGCTGGGCTGGTAGATGGGTTGGGTGGCAGGTGGATAGGGTTGTAATTGGGTAGGGTGGTGGAATGGGGAGGGGAATTATAAAATCCAACTGTGCAGAAGGAGGCCATTTGGCCCATCAAGTCTGCACTGACTCTCTGACAGAGCATCTCACCCCACCCTATCCCCATAATCCCACACGTTTACCATCTATCTAACTTACACATCTTGGGATATAAAGGGCAATTTAACATGTCCAATCAACCTGACCCACACATCTTGGACTATGGGAGAAAATAGAGCACCTGAAGGAAACCCATGCAGACACAGGGAGAACGTACAGATTCTGCACAGACAGTGACCCAAAGCTGGAATTGAACCCAGGCACAATGAGGCAGTATTGCTAAACAATGTGCCATCATGCTGCCTCCAGGGGTAACCAGGTGTTTGAGAGGTGAGGTGCTAGGTTTGGGAAGGGTGTCCATCATATAAGTATTGAAGAGCTCGACTAGGATTATTCTAATATTTTTGGGGCGATAAGTAGGACTCTAACTCAGAGTTGGAGATTTTTTTGAGGACAGCACGGGGTGGCCCAGTGGCACAATGGTTAGCACAGCTGCCTGACAGTGCTAGTGGCCTGGGTTTGATTCCCAGCTTGGGTCATTGTACGTGTGGGGTTTGCATGTTCTCCCTGTGTCTGTGTGGGTTTCCTCTGGTTGCTCCAGTTTCCCTGCACAGTCCAAAGATGTCCAAAGGTTGATTGGTCATGCTAAGTTGTCCCTTACTGTCAGGGATTTAACAGGATAAATGCATAGGGTTTTGGGGATAGGGCTGGGAGGAAATGTGATCGGTGCAGACTCCATAAGCCAAATGGCCTTTTTTGGCACTTTAGGGATTCTATATTCTATGAGAGTCTGAGGATCTGGAGAATTGCCCATTGGAAGTTCAAACTTCCCAAGTAGTTCCCATGAATTCAGTGTGTTGTGATCTCTGTTGGGTCCCAATGTGCACTTTGAGTTGGCTATCTAACCTCCAATAACCTGGAGACCAGAAGATCTGAGCCAATGTCTTTGGTCACAGCCGAAAATGCTTTTCCTTGATCATGGTTTCCACTGCTAGCCACTCGGAAGCTGAGCCAGACTGTTTGAAACCTTGGTGTTGTGTTTGATCTTGAGTTGAGCTTCTTACCACATGATTAAAAACCGTCCGCTATGAACCTGATAGTTTTACCTGACCTCCACCGTGCTTCTGCTCATCTTTTGTTGAAACCCACATTCATGCTTTATTATCTCTGGATATAACTATTCCAATGGTCTCCTAAACAGCCTCCCATCTTTCACATGATATAAACTTGTGCTTAACCAAAGCACAACTCCCCAATACCTTCGCTCCCACAAGATCTCTTTCATGCATCATTCCTGTGCTAAGTGGCAGCATTGGTTCCTGGTTTGACAAGTCTCCATTTCAAAACCCTCATTCCTGGTTTGCAGATTCCTCCATGAATTTCCTAACTGCCTCCAGTTGTCAAAGACCTTGAGATTTCTGAATTCCTCCACTTCTGGGTTCTACTACACTCCAGCATTCTTTTGGCCGCACCATCAAACTGTTGAGGCTTAAAACTCTGGAATCCCCTCCCACTATCTGTGCTTCTTAATACTTCTCTCTCTTCTTTTTCATAGATACACGGAAATCCTACAGTGCAGAAGGAGGCCATTTGGCTCATCGAGTCTGCACTAATAACAATCCCATCTCACGCCTAATATCTGTAACCCCACTAATCCCTCTAATTTATGTATACTGGGACATTAAGGGTCAATTTAACGTGGCCAATGCGCCTAACCTGCGCATCTTTGGACTGTGGGAGGAAACTGGAGCAACCGGAAAAAACCCACATAGACACAGGGAGAATGTGCAGATTCCATACAGGCAGTGACCCGAGCTAGGAATCAAACCCCAGGTCCCTGGAACTGTGAGGCAGCAGTGCTAACCACTGTGCCCCTTATGACTACCTTTGCCAAGCTGTTACTCATCTAATATATCTTTTACTGTGGCTTGCTGTCAAAAAATATTTTTATTGACAACGCATTTGTTAATTACCTGGAGCAATTTTGGCTGCAATAAATGTCTCACAAATTGCATCATGAGATCTTAAGGGTTTAACTGGAAAACGCAGATGAGATCTTGATTTTAATATCTCATCCAAAGACCTTATTGACCTATATTCAACTTCATTAATTTGTATTGTATAAATATTTCTCACTGAAGGATACGTGATTCATTAAATAAGATGCAAAGACAGCAAGTACAGAATGATCAGCTGCAAATTGGAGGTATTAAACCAATTAAGCTGCTTCATAACAATAATTGTTGCTGAGCTCTCCTTGTTTTACTGCCTGCTTTACCTCTTGAGGACCACCAGATGGTGCCATTAGTACAGGAACTGTTGGATGAGACACAGTTTTTACAAATTCACAGCCCTGACATTCCAGTGCGCTGATGGTCATCATGGACATGCAAACATTCAAACTAGGAACAGGGTAGACCACTCAGCCCCTTGGAGCCTGCTCCACCATTCAATAAGCTCATGGCTTACCTGCTTGTAATTTGAACCCCACATTTCTGCCTTCCCCTTGATAACATTTCACCCACCTTATTAATCAAAAATCTATCTCGCTCTGCCTTAAAAATATTCAAAGGCTCTGCTTCCACTTCCTTTTGAGGAAGAAGGTTCCAGGGATTCATGACCTTATGAAAAAAATTTCATCTCATTTCTGCCTTAAATGGCTGACTCCTTTTTAAACAGTGACCCCCTAATTCTAAATTCTCTGTCAGGAAAAAATACTCTCTACATCCACCCTGTCAATACCCCTCTGGATCTTAAAGGCTTCAATCAAGTTGCCCATTACTCTTCTAAACTCTAGTGGATACTAAAACTAACCTCTCTAACCTTTCCTCATCAGACAACTTGCTCATTCCTGGTATTAGTCTAGCCAACCTTCTCTGAACTGTTTCTGACATATTTACATTTTCCCTTAAATAAGAAGACCAATACTGTAAACAGATGTGGTATCACCAGTGTCCTGCACAACTGAAGCATAATGTCCTTACATTTGTAATCAATTCCTCTCACAATACATGATAATGTTCTATTAGCTTTCATAATTACTTGCAGTACCTGCATACAAGCCTTTTGTGATTCAAATGCTAGGACACCCAGGTTCCCCAGAACTCCACAATCTCTCACTGTTTAGAAAATAAGCTTTTTTTTTATTCTTCCTGCCAAAATGGACAATTTCATGTTTGTCAATATAATACTCCATTTGTCAGGTTTTTGCTCACTCACTAATCTATCTCTGACCTTTACATGCTACCTCTTTATATGCGACTCACAATTTATTTTCTTACCTATCGTTGTGTCATCAGCAAATTTAGTAACCATGCTTTCAGTATCTTCATCCAATTCATTTATATAAATGGTCAAAGGTTGAGGCTCCAGCACTAACCTATGGCATACTGCTCATCACATCCTGCCAACTAGTAAAAGATCCATTTATGCCAACTGTTTCCTGGTAGCCGGTCAAACTTCAATCAATGCCACTATAGTCAGGATGTTCTTCAGTTCCTTCACTAGGGAGTGCGTTTCTCTCTTGCTAAGTCCCTTTGTGAAGTCTTTTTGCATCATGCAACATGCATGTTTGGCTTTCATCTGGACTCACTATATTCCTGAGTGACTCTGGTTTGGGAGTATGAGAGTGAATGACAGTGGTGGGGATTGGTGGAGAATTTCTGACAATTATTGCTGTTGAAACTCCTTCCATTATTCAGCTGGCCACCGCCTCTTTTTCCTTGCTACTTTTTTCCTTGCTTTGCCAAAAACAATCCAATTGAAATGTAATTCCCACAGATCACTTCTCTCGCCTCCTCAGAAACTCCTCAGGCTGCCACTATCTGTTTGGAAATAAAAGGGCTTGAGGGTGTTGGCAGCCACGAGACACAATTTCAATACTCCTGAGCCTAACTTTGACCTGAGGAATAGTTATGTCACCCTCTAGGAGTTTATTGCTCTTGTTCCTGTTGAAGCTATTTCTAGAGGGTGGAAAAGAACATTGAGAAACAAAATTGGAATGGGTTCTTTGAAAATAATTGGTCTACATATCAGATATTTCAGTCTTTTGTACCTTTTGACTTGCCCATGCTAAATCGTACAGCATAAACTTATTTACGACAATGTTCCTATCATGAATTGTGGCCCGCACATCATATTGCCATAGAGACAAAGAAATTTACTGCATAACTACAGGCTTTTGAGAATGGTTATAGCTTGAAATAATGACAGCTTCTGGAAACTATGTTTAAGGTAAATATTGGTTTTCATCTCTGTGAAAATGAGTCTTTTAAATACCTTCCTGTTTATCGAGAGAATTAAAAAAAGCTGGAACTGATTCAAGTCAGGGTAAGATGAGGGGAGTAGAAGTGCGAATCAAACTTTTGATGTGAATGTGGAAATATTTTATCACTTCCAAGTTTAAGTCATTCTGTTCAGTGAATTTAGCTTTGTAAGTGGTTTGATTGAGGTTGTTTAAATTCAGAGACAATGCAGCACTTATATTTGAGCTAGATTCTAAAATGACAGGAATAAACAGGGAAACATCCATGTGAAATGAGAGAAGAAACTTGTTGTGAATATCTCTTCCCATTGACCGTATTATTTCCACAGTCTTAGACTCACTGACTCTTTGAAAAGGGTGGCACAAGTGCTGAAGGGCAGCATGGTTGCGCAGTAGTTAGCATTGTGCCTCACAGTGTCAGGGACCCAGGTTCGATTCTGGCCTCAGGTCACTGTCTGTGTGAAGTTTGCACCTTCTCCCCATGTCTGCATGGGTTACCTTCGGGTGGTCTGGTTTCACCCCATAATCCAAAGACGTGCAAGTTAGGAGGATTGGCAATGTTAAATTGCCACTTAGAGGGACTAACTAGGGTGAACAAAAGAATGGCATGTTAGCACAGTGATTTGCACTGCTGCCTTACAGCTCCAGGGACTGGGGTTCAATTCCCTGCTTGGGTCACTGTCTGTGTGGAGTTTGCACGGTCTCTCCCATGTTTGTGTGGGTTTTGTCTGGATGTTCTGGTTTCCTCCCAGAGTCTGAAAGATGTGCTGGTTTGGTGCACTGGCCATGCTAAATTCTTCCTCCGAACAGGTGCCGGAATGTGGTGACTAGGGGATTTTCACAGTAAATTCATTGCAATGTTAACATAATCTAATGACACTAATAAATAAACTTAAAAGAAAGTGGGGTTATGTTGATAGGGCCTGGGTGGGATTGTGATTAGTGCAGGCTCGATGGGCCAAATGGCCTCTTTCTGCACTGTAGGAATTCTACAGTTCTGTGATTTCAAGAGGTGAAAACAGATGGAATTTTGTACATTCTATCTGATCTAGAAAGCACGCATTGAGAAATAAACTCAGTGGCATCAAAGTAGTATCAACTACAAAAGTTGCTTTAAACAGTGAACATGTTAAACTCCCCCCTGTGCATGTGTTCACCCCATTCTATTTCAGAGAGTTAATTAATGTGGTGGTAAGTACTTTGTTGCACGTTTAAGAGGGAAACAAGTGAAGAAATGGCAGTTTCTAATTGGATTTTGCGATTAACCAAATCACAGATTTGAAGGGGAACAATTTCTAAAAATGAAAAATCATCAAAGCTTTCCAAACAATGCCAGAGTTACTAACAAGTAAGTACACATGTCTGGAAATTAGTTAATCCAACTATTGCTCAAATACAATCAAGGAAAGCCTTATTCATTGATGGGACTTTAGATATAGTAAATTGGCATAAATCATTGTGAGTGGGTTTCTGGTAGAGAAAGACAATGCTGCAGCTAAATGCTAAACAGACCTAGCAATGTGGGAGGCAGAGAATTGCGACTCCCAATTGTCAGGTGATCTCTAAGTACATTTTTAGAATATTACAATAGAGAAATAGTCTCGAATGCATGTGAGTAAATAATGGAACACACAGAGAAAATGTTAGCAAAAGATATAATTCATAAGATAAAGAAACCTGAAATTTATACAGCACCAGCCATGACCCCAGAATACCCTCAAAGTCTTCACAACCAATGAAGTACTTTTAAAGTGTAGCCACTGTTTCGAAGTTTAATTATTAGTGTCACAAATAAGCTTGCATTAACACTGCAATGAAGTTACTGTGAAAAATCCTCTAGTTGCCACACTTAGGCACCTGTTTGGGTACACTGAGGGAGAATTTAGCATGGTGCCATCCAAAACAACTAACCAGTATATCTTTCAGACGGCGGGAGGAAACTCTCTCTCTCTCTCTCTCTCACACACACACACACACACACACACACACACACACACACACACACACACACACACACACACCACACACACACACACACACACACCACACACACACACACAGTGTGCAGACTCCGCACAGACAGTGGCCCAAGCCAGGAATCGAATGTGGGCCCCTGGCACTGTGAGGCAGTAGTGGTAACTACTGTGCCACTGTGCCACCCAAGTTGTAATGTAGGGTAATGTGGCAGTCAATTGGTACACAGCAAGTTCTTGCAAACTGAAATGAGATACAAGGCAGAATAACCTATTTGATTTAGTATTGGTTCAGGCATAGTTGTTATCCAGAACATGGGTTGAGAAATCCCATGTTCTTCATTATAATGTGCCATTGTATTATTTCTGGATGTTACTCCATCTTTGGTGGGGAAATGATACACAAAGCTAAACTTGGTTGAATATTCAATTTTTATTTACTTTTTTACCCATTGCAACCATTGTTTATATGTTTATTTTCACTGAAGCTGACGGAGAATGATATGGTCCTGTGTTCATGTATCCATGAAAATTATCTTCAACTTATTTTTGGTTGATTTGTTCATTTTGTACAGATGCTTGAAAGGCCACAGTTCTGCTATATTGTAACACAGTCCCCATAATCAAGATAATTAGATATGTAAACATGAAGATTGATGGAAACCCGAAGGCTGTGCTGTGGCTATGATGGGGAAGGTGCTCATTGTTTTCCTTTACTGGCCCATTTTTGAGGTTAAATTGCAACAGGTTTATTTGGTAGCACACTACAAGCTTTTGGAGTGCTGCCCCTTCATCAGGTGAACAGGGCATATAATGACACAAACTCAATTTACAAAACAATGATTGGAATGCGAGTCTTTACAGGTAATCAAATCTTAAAGGTATAGACAATATGAGTGGAGAGAGGGTTAAGCACAGGTTTAGCAGATGTGTATTGTCTCCAGACAGGACAATTAGTAAGATTTTGCAAGCCCAGGCAAGTTGTGGGGGTTACAGATAGTGTGACATGAACCCAAGATCCCGTTGAGGCCATCCTCACGTGCACGGAATTTGGCTATCAGTCTTGCTTACCCCAGTCCAACACTGGCAACTCCACACCATTTTTGTGACCCATCCTTTGACTAATCAGCCTTTACCTGAAAATAGTTCAAATTTAACCTTCTCAGAGCCAGGAATTGCACCTTCTGCATGTTTTGCTGTAGACGGTGGCAGGATAGGGGAGGCACGGAGAAGAGGGAAGGGGCAAAAATTTCATTTGAAAGGGACATTTACCTTCCTGTCTTCACTATGGCAGTGGAGGAAGGCCCTGTATCATGCTAGGTATATGTGATGATCCATTCATCAAGTGGATCCTAAGAGGACTAATGCAGGAGGCCAGGAATTTCTATCCCAGAAGAATATCAGAGATAGATTATTGAAAGAGAATGCTGGAAAATCTCAGTGTACTGATATATTTACAGGTGATTTTACTGGTCTCCATCTATCGTTTTTCCTCATTGCCTGGGAATTACTGATCATCTGTAGACAATATATGCCCAACTCTTCCTCATTGATAACTTCTACTAGCTTTTTGACAGGCCACTAGATGGAGGCCTTTGCAATCATAGTATTCTGCCGGAGCCATGGATTTCAGTTCCAGAACTGTAGAGTAAGCTGATTACTGAATGGCATTGGCATGTTATAAGTGGACGGGAAACTATCGAAATGGAATCCTGGCTCTGAAGACCATAACTTTTATTTTTTTTTAATCAAACATGGAGAAACAGGGTCAAGGGACTGCTAACTAGCTTTAGCAACAAAACAAAATATTTATTAAACATGAAAATATTGGATTATAATACTGTCTCTCTTAACAAATCCACATAAGTTTAAGGTGAACATGATTGACAAAGTACATTTGAAGCAACAATGGCCTCATTAATACACAAAGCCCCTTTGATGAAAATGAGATGACCATGGTCAAGTACACACTCCTGTCTGAATCCAAATGTCTGTGGATCTCTTCTCAGAACTCCCTCCCAGATGATTGTCACATGAGGGTTTCCACACTCCACTCCCAAAAACATACTGTAAAGCCTTTGCTCGTGATAAGGATTTCCTTTTGGAGGTTGAATTCCAAAATCTCCTTTATGTTTTTCAAAGGATGTTTTTGAACAGAGCTTCTGCTCTGCTTCTACAGCAAATCCACTGCAGGTTTTACACAAACCCCATTCAGGATTTCTTGGTCTTGGCTGCTTTTACACACATAGAAAATCCAATATCCGCCACTGATTACTTCACAATTATTTTAATTAGTGCCTCATAAACTGTTGTAAGATGTCACAAACTTTAGAATCACTTCAGTTATCTTCCTGATTTCCTACTTGCCAGCTCCTTTCCAGTTCTATGACTTGCATGAACAGTACCGTATTCTCCTCTTTGTTTCTTTAACTTAAAGCTTCCTGGAAATTCCTCTTCATTTCTCCAGTTTCCTTAAGTAGTTTTCCTTTAGATTTCTGGTACTCGATTTCTTGACCGCTACTCCATTGAATGGATTTTCTTCTAGCAAAGCTCAGAGAGATGTTCCCTCTCTAACTACCTGTCACCAACTGCCTAGCTTCCAGCTTAAAACTAAACAATAAAGCAAAGCTCTTTTTCTTACAAGGACCTTCAGTTGCTATGTGGTTCTCTCTAAACACAATAGCATTATTAATTTGGTTCAAACTTAACCAAGCCCCACACATACAAGCACCTTTGTCCAGTATGAAATCTAACTACAGGTTACTTCCAGGCATAAAAACATTAAATTAAGCACACTTAAAACTATATCTTATTTGTAATGTATATCCATACCAGCATAAATCCCTTAAAACTATCTTTCGTTTCCTAATAAAATCAATACCAATTATTGAGAATGCCCCTTTCTCCAATAAACTGGAAGGTTCTAGCTCTCAATTTGAAGGAGGAAGTTAATCAGAAAGTGGCCAGATCAGGAATCTAAAGAAAATTGTTTACTAGTTTGAAGGCTCAAGATTATGGGAAAACCTTATTCAGATAGTTATCATTAAAAGTATAATTTAAGCAATTCATTATACCATCGAAGTATTATATACATAATGCAGGGGAGATTATGCAGAGGGGTCGTGCAGAGGTGGAGCAGGAAGGGGAGGGGAGTGTGATGTAGAGGCATGTCGGGGATTCAGCAGAGGGATTCATCGGAAGGACCCCCATGCTCTGATGCTGCTGACCTGTGTAGGGGAGGGTTGGGGGAACATGCTGCTGCCGATGAGGGGGAACTCAGAGTCTGTGGGGAGAGGGAAGGGTCTCCCAGTGCACTTTGAGTTCAGGGTACCCTTGTGAAACGGTGCCTAACTGCTCTGCAGCCACGCTGACCAAACTGTTTAGATCCATGTACCCCCAGTAAGGACACACAACTCACTCTATCCCAAAAAACAAGTTTAAAGTTTATTTATTAGTCACAGTAAGGCTTACATTATCATTGCAATAAAGTTACTGTGAAATTCCCCAAAAAGTGACTGTGTGATCTGGAGCACGCTTGGATGTGAATTGCTCTTGTATTCTCACAGCATGATATTTTTAGCTTTGGGAAAATTGCATCCATAGTGTACAGCAGAGAGCTGAATGTATTTGAAGACATGAGGCAAGGTGAGTCCAATCGTTATGCATTGGAAGGACTTTGCATTGTAAACAGTTTTGAAATCTCAAGGGATCTGGTTGTCACAGTGCATCATTTCTCTGAGCAACAGGATGCTCAGACTCTACCAGTCATCAACCCCTTCTACTAGGATGACACGGTTCACAGTGGTTAGCACTGCTGCTTCACACTACCAGGGACCCGGGTTTGATTCCCGGCTTGGGTCACTATCTATGCAGAGTCTGCACATTCTTCCCGTGTCTGTGTGGGTTTCCTCTGGGTGCTCTGGTTTCCTTCCACAGTCTGAAAGATATACTGGTTTGCTGCATTGGCCATGCCAAATTCTCCCTGAGTGTACCCAAACATGTGCCGGAGCATGGTGACTAGGGGATTTTACAATAACTTCATTGCAGTGTTAACATAAGCTTATTTGTGATGCTACTAAATAAATAAATAGATGATTAGTTTTCTGGTTAGCACTGCTGCTTCACAGCTCCAAGGACTTGGATTCGATTCCCAGCTTGGGTCACTGTCTATGTGGAATTTGCACGTGTCTATATGGGTTTCCTCAGGTGTTCTGGTTTCCTTCCACAGTCCAAAGATGTGCGGGTGAGGTACATTGGCTCTGCTAACTTCCCTCTTAGTGCTCCAGAACGTGTAGATTAGATGGATTAGCAGGATAAGTGTGTGGGATTTCGCCAAAGTCACATGGCATTTTGGCAATTGTTCAGAAGTCAGGACCATTCTTCAGATGTTTATAAACAGTGTTGGTGGCAACAAACTTGTATTGCTGATTATAACGCAATTTATTCCAGGGCTCAGAGTTGTTCTTTTTGTCCCAGCAGACATCAGGGCTAAACATTGTGTGCTTGTTGTTGGTGCCGACTCGATGGGCTGACTGGCCCCCTTCTGCACTGTGGGGTTTCTGTGTGATTCTGTGATCATTCAGACATCAAGAAGGCAGAATTTTCCAGCCTCGCCATAGTGGTCGGAAAATGTGGCAAACCAGCCAAAATTCCTTTGACTTCAGCGGGATCTTCTGATCCCAACACAGGGTGGGGTCAGGAAATTCTCTCCAGAGAATCTGCTATGGAAAGGCAGAAACTCGACTGGCTGTGTAGTGAAGAGTGGGCTTCTCAAGGAATTGACAATGTAACGTAGAAACATAGAAGACATGCTGCAGACCATAACTGTCACTTTCCATTTATTCATTTCAAAATTAATATTATACAATTAATGTTTTCAGCTTTCATTCTGCACAGATTGATATCAGTTTTTGAGAAATTAAAATTGTTATCTGCATTCGGCTATTTTTGTTGCAGCTGTGTTTTAAGTATAATAAAACTTCACTCAGCTTTCATTCTAGGTTCTGTTTTATGTTTCATTGATTTCTCAGTGGTTTGGAATAAAAAGGTTTGGATTGATCGCTTTCTCATTCTTTTACTACTTTTCTTGACCTTGGTTTTTCCTTGCCACTTAAGGATATGTTTTATAAAGCTACTGCCACATTTAAAGGCACACAGTTCACAATTTCTGACTAATGCTGTCGTAGACAGTGATCTGGGATCTTGCAAAATTTGCTTTGTTTGTAGAAATTGTACGTGACTTTAATAAATCTTCGGAGGCAGAAGTGTCTTCACCAAAATCTCTTTATTTACAAACTCTACACAGAGTGCTAGTAGTTAGCAGTTTATTTCCAGGGGTGCCAGAGGAACTGACATTCCCAGTTAAGTACAAGGCAAAGACTTCCTGATTGACTCATCAATTGGATCCTTAATCAGGGAGCTCATACTCCAATAGGCCAACTCCAGTGGCCTGATCGAAGTCATTATAATGACTGCCATCTGAGGAACATAACTTGTTGGGTTGAATTTTACTGGGGTCATATTTTTCGCTCTCTCTTCAGTTACCCTCAAGATCTGCTTGGTTGGCAACTCATGCTCCAGTAGCGCCAGAGCTCAGTAATGGATGCTGCTGGGATTGCTCACGGGGAAGATTGATGGGTGGTTGAACCCAGGTAAGTCCCGAGCTTTTTGGGTGGGGAAGGATTGGCCTGCCAGTGGGTGAGGGGGTTGCAAGAGGATCCATGGAGATGGGGTTTGGAGGCCAAGCATGGATGCGCAAAGACAGGGTACAAACTTAGAGCTGGGGAGGGGGTTCCCCCATTGTGCATAGAGCATATATCCCTCCTACCTCCTTTCACTGCTTTGGTGAAAATAAAGGCTTTCTCATTTCTCTGGCCTCCAGCATATTATGACAATGAAGCTAGACTGAGTGGGTTAAGTAAGGGCTTCAATAAGCGGGCATGTAAGTGAGCACATTATCCATCCTTATCCACATGCAGGGAGCCAAATTAGGGATGGGCAGGAAGGCTATCCATTGTCATATTTTGTGTACCCCCCCCACTGAAAAAACACTAGGCAAGAGCTGTAAAATCCAGCCGGATGTGTGGTCGTTGTGAATCTGGAATCATTCCTTCCACATTTCCTGTCTTCATTTCTACATATTCACACAAGAGCAATGGCTGAGTGTTTGCAAGTACTCTTAGCCGCAAGTGTTGAGTGGCTGACCTGACTGATGCCTCCACCCTTATTGATACCAGTGTCCAGTCATTCTGGTTTACTCCATGTGGCATTGAGGGGAGGGTTGGGGGTGGGGATTTTAACATAACAAAAGGGAAGGTTTAGGTTGGATAGGGGCTAGTGAAGAGGCAATGATTAAACCTTTAAAATCAGATTCTGACCAAAAACAGCCTCCAACTCACCCACTGTTGCCTTTAATTGAGGTCAAGAAATGGGTGGCAGTTAAGCCAAAGAGCCTCGTTGTCAGCTATCCCTGACTGTACCTACATCCAATTACAAATGGGATATATTCAGCATGTAAGTGCCTTTACACCTATCTCCTGGATCCAGGTGCCCATCTAAGGAGATCCAAATGATGTGATATTCTCCCAAGGATTTTGACATGAGAACTTCAGTGCGAGCTCCCATTTCCCAGGCTCCTCAGAGCCCTGAACTCCACATCCCCCCGATCAAATTCATATTGACTCATCCTAATCTCTTATCTCTATCCAAGGCCTCGAACCTACTTTAAGCTCCAATTTCTCCCACCAACAGTCTCTAATCTTCCTGCCAGGTCTCTGACTCCTGTCGCACCCCCCACATTTTCAGTTTCCAACAGTTTTCCGCCCCTCCGTCCACACTTCTGATTTCGTCCCTTCAAGGCAACCAATCCTCCTCCCCATCAATGGCTTTGATCACCCAATGCCAATGACAATTACCCAGGTCTCTGATCTCTCTTCACCTTGCCCTCGATTATCACCCAGGCCCCAGATCTCCCCACTGAAACCTCCAACCATCAAGGTCTTTGTCCATTGAAGGCTGAAATCTCCTCTCATGTTGGAATCCTCTGTTCAATCAACTTACTGTTCCACATCCTCCAGAAAGATCATTTCCCAAACACAATGCAACTTTTTGATCAGTCTGCCTCCTTCTCCTTAGTAAATATCTCTGAGATCACTCACCCGAACCAACTGGACTCTGAGTGGGGAATTTAGCAGTCATGTTACATGCATGCTATAAGGGAATTCTGTTTTCTAAGCTCCCCATACATTTTGGATACCTCACCTGCAATAACTTCCACGAGGTTCATAGGGAACCACTGATTGATCTCCCTAGGTGGTTCATTGAATATGAGTTTCCCTGATAACAGGCAGTGGCCTACCCAGTTGGAACTCATTACCTGTGCCTTTTATGAGGCAGGCCCGGGACTTGGTCTGCTGAACTGTAGCGTATGTACACCACTTTAGTGATTTTATCTTACATTCTGTAATAAAATATGTTCCTTTCCAGTCAGCCTTCCTGTGGCATTTCATCACCCCCAGCTCACGGTCAGTGTTCAACCCTAAGAAGCAGTTTTGTGAAGTTAACATGGTAAAAAATCTGGACTCTGTGTTGAAAACCAGTGCAATAGGACTAATTACAAAACTAATCCAGTACATACAAATCGATTCACCAGCTTGGAAGTCTTTGGAAGGGGGAGAACATTTGCAATGCATCATTTAAAATTTAACACAATTTGCAGACTTGTTCCCTGCTCAGGTTTATAAACCCCCTCTAAGTACATCCAATTCCTCTCTGTGACAGATGAACAAAAATTGTTTCCACCCAAATAAACATGGCATAGATAAGACTGATGAGAATTTGTTCAAAATTAACTTATGACCTCTCAGTTTAGAGAATTGGATTGCCATATGTCTTTTGATAGATTCTCCTTTCAGTGTCTAAAATTAGTTAAGATGCTTGTTTAATTCAAAGTAAGATCATATTTTCATTGTGAATGCAGGATATCCATATATAGCAAATACCAGGCAGGTGATTATTTTAATATTTATAGGAGATGTTATTTACATTTACCGTTCTTTGAACTGAATCATCTTGCTTCATCTGGTTTGAAATCTTACTTCATGAATTATGAACCACAGAAGCCTAGAAACACCAGTGAGGATTTATCTCCACCAATAAGTTGACTGGTTTTGTACTGCAGAACAATAGAATTATTTTAAGCACATCAATATTTAAATAATATATATGTAGGAGTAGCCACGTTTATAAGCCAGCTCCCACTTGCCGAATAAATTGTGAAGCCGTTGGCCGATCAGGTCTGTGTGAAGAAGAGTTTTTCTACTTACAATGGATGTAATGTTACTGTCATGTTTTTAAAAATGGCCAAATAACAGGATCTTTTTTTTTACCTTTAGATGTTTGCAGACTTAAGTTGTGTATTCATTCACGATGATCATGTGTAACTTGATGAAGAAGATTTCGGATAAATAAGTTATTACAGATTATTTGATTTTGTTATAGTTGAAGACACTTTTATATCGGTGTCAGAATTCTAAAACAGCAGTACCTAAACTGTGACTCAAACCTTGGATATCACATTCTTCTTTATACAGCAATTGTTTTACATCGGCCATAGAGAAGAAAATCATTCCTGGTGCAAAATGGGCTACCTCCCATTCAGTGCCCTGCCATAAGCGTTAAAGTTATGCTTCTCTAATTTTTGCTCTTATCTCTGCAGAGAATCCTACAAATCAGGAGTAGAAGTAGCAAATTCAGTCCTTTGAGCCTGCTCTGCCATTCAATCAGATCATGGCTGCTCTTTCCCTGGTCTCAAATCCACCTCCCCACCCGTTCCCATATTCCTTTAATCCATAATTTTGTAATTACGTAGTCCCCAAATCTAGCCTGCTGCTTGATCTGATCGACTAAGGTACAGCGTCAAAGAAATTTAAGGAATGTCATCAAGTCTACTTAGACCATTTTATTTCTAATCAAAATATATAGTTATTTATGAGCTTATAAAGGCAACTAATCTAATATTGAATACAATTTACAAGAATAGGATCCTTTCCAATATTTACATACCAAAATCACGAGATTTAATTAACCTGGCTGGCTACTCAAGTTTCGGTAATCTCCAATTCAACACTTTCTATCAATAGATACCTTACATATTCTGTTTCATTACCCAGAAGTAGATCTGCATCTTTTTTTTATTTGTTCATCGTTGGTGAGCCAGCATTTATTGCCCATCCTTGAAGGCACTGAAGAATTGACCATATTCTTGTGGATGTGGAGTCACATGTGGGCAAGGCCAGGTAAGGATGGTAAATTTCCTTCCCTAAAGGACACCAATGAACCAGATCTTCCTTTTTGGGTGTGCAAGTACTTGACTAAAGAAACTGCCTTGGAAGCACTTAAACTACATTTGAATAGTTGAAGTCACCCACAATGCTAATGTCTTTAGCATTGGAAGTTGTCAGTATAAATCCCTCCATAGGGCAGTCGATGGCTTAGTAGTATTATCATTAGACTATTAATCCAGAAACTCAGCTAATGTTCTGGTGGCCCAGGTTCAAATGGTGGAATGTGAATTCAATTAAAAATATCTGGAATTAAAAATCTCCTGATGACCATTGGCATTTGTCACTAATATCCTTTAGGGAAGGAAATCTGCCATCCTTACCTGGTCTGACCTATATCTGACTATATATGACACAGCAACATAGTTGACTCTCAACTGCCCTTGGGCAACTACGAATGGGCAATAAATGCTGGCCAGCAAGTGGTGTCCATGTTTCACAAATGAATAAAAAAGAAGGCTTACAAATCTCACCTTTAATTTATTTCATGTTGTACTCCAATATGGTAACAGACGTTTAATTATTTCTTAACTCAACAGAAACAAACTTAGATTCTTATTTTTTTCATTATCTTGGCCACTCTTATTACTTTCCTAACTCGTTTGAGCTAATTTTTAAACCGGAATTATTTAATTCCCAGCCCCTCTCAAGCCAAATACCAGTTACTTCCTGGATTTTACCTGCCACTGGCTTTTCTGATGAGAGAACATACTGCTATTAGATCCCTTGCCTGCCCACACCTGCCCAATATTATTCAGCAGGCATCATATAAATTTTCACAGCCAACATCCACACAATCTAATGGGAAACAAGATTAAAATAATTGCATGGCGTGGAGGCACCCCACCAACAGCAGGCACAGGATCAGTTACTGAGTGTCCCATGATCAAGAGGGCTAGCCACTCAAGGAAAAAAATGAAAAGCTTATCTTCTTTGGTCTCTCCTCCTCTCGATCCTTGCATCTTGCTCGGGAGAACTGTTGAAATGTTGAAAGCTGGCAACTCACTGCTATTCTGAGTCTGGTAAGTTACTTGGGTGATTTAAAATGCCTACCAGGCTAAGTTCACCCACTGAGATCTTTCCGTTTTAATTAGCTTCAAGGGTTCCTCAATGTTATGTCTAATGTTTTACATGTTTGTATATAGACATTGTAATATTCATTCATTCCCTATAGCAATCCTTCCTCTCTGTCCACATTTCTCTTCACTGCTTTAAGGCAAATGTCTCTCTATACCCCTTTTCAACTTACTCTTTTGGATTTGTTTGACCCTTCAATATATTCCCAGCTGCTCTCCATATACAGTAACATTTGTTCACTATTTTACAAATTTAAATCCTCCTTCAGTACTCTATTTACCTTCCGATAGAATAAACAGTTCAGACCCGTATTCTATTTCCCTAAAGCTGAAAAAGTTAGCATTGGTTGGGTTTAGGTTTATTTTATCTCTAGTGCTTCTCCCTGGTCTACAACTCATCCCAAATGCCGTTCCTTCAGAATTTTTTTTGTGCTATTTGTCAAACTATGAATTTGTACTTCCTTAACTGGCCATTTTGCCACTAGGGATAACCCTGTCATTGCTTCTTTAGAAGTGTTGCTTTTTAATATTTATCTCAAAGAACAAAGAACAACGAACAAAACAGCACGGGAAACAGGCCCTTCGGCCCAACAAGCCCGCGCCGCCACCCCAATGTTCCCACCTCTACCCGTGATCCCTGTCTATGTTTATGGATCTATGGATTAAAAAACCAAATTTGAGACAATTTAGGGAGAATTTGTTTTGCCAATTAGCCTAAGAGTACATTTTTGGGATGTGGGAGGAACCGGGGCACCCAGAGAAAACCCATACAAGC
The DNA here is from genome assembly GCA_024679065.1 of Sphyrna mokarran. NCBI lineage: Eukaryota > Metazoa > Chordata > Chondrichthyes > Carcharhiniformes > Carcharhinidae > Sphyrna > Sphyrna mokarran. The sequence goes on along the minus strand of JAGIQG010000004.1, from coordinate 34,877,721 downwards.
ATGGGGAGAACGTGCAAACTCCCACAGACACAGGCCCAAATCCATGTATCTGCACAGCACAGCAATAGTCACTGAGCTGTTGTGTTGCCCATCAAATGGTCCAGGTCAAGTGTACACTAACGACGTGGAGCACTAGGATACTCTCGAAAAAAATCCAAGAGCAGCCCTCTCACGACCCATCGCGCGTATGCCCCTTGTTAGACAACAAGGTGGACCAAAGTACGTGTAGGATAAAAACAAGTACATCAATATCATCATCTATTTACACACTTCCCAGGGACTCCCAAGGCTCATGATCCCTATTTTAAATCAGTTTTTCTATATCCCTCCATTCCCATTCCGTTCATGTGCCCATCTAAGAAATAACTCCAGATTTCCTGCCTCCACCACTTTACTTGGCAGCGCATTCTATTCTCCACCACCCTCTGTGTGAAAAAACTCCCTCTAGCATCCAAATTATACCTTACCCCCTCACCCTAAACCCATGACCCCTCGTGCTATTTGAGTCCATCCTAGGAAAAAGCTTAACCCTGTTTACTCTATCTATACCCCTCATAACCCCTCACACCTCTATTAGATCTCCTGCACCTGCACCCTCAGGTCCCTCTGTGTTTCTATACTCTTAATAGGTCTACCCTTTATCATATACCTCCCCCCTACAACTCCATCAAATCCCCCTTCAAAGATTTCCATCCAACATTAGGTCGTGTAGATGACAGGCAGCTCAATCAATGGGACTGATTTTATTTCTAGAATCATCTTCACCTGCTCTTTTAGCCTGCAGTCAGGACTTCGGGGAAATAGTAAAGCATTCAGATACTGTTCAAGATATTACCTTTTCATTTAATTGTCAAATGAATGAATGGATATTCATTGAATTACACTGAAGAGAAGGTACAGTGCTGATTCACTGGATGCTGCCAGTTATTTTATTTGGAACCGTTTGGTACTTTATTTGTAATCAAAAAAGCCAATTAAAATTAAGTCCAATCGTGGTCCCCACACGAGGAACAAACCAGGTGCTAGCTGACAAAACAAGATACTGCATCCCATTTTGAGCTCAAACAAGATCCACGATGAGGCATTGCACTCCCCTCCTGGCCTTGATTTAATTCTTCATCTTAGACAAAAGGCTGAGATGGCTTTAAAAAAATTGCGTCATGTAAAAGCTTCGGTTTAACCTCACTGGCTCCCCTGGCGTTTTGTTTCTACCCTACCCTTGGCAAATTACGATGGCAGACATTAGCACACCCCAAGTGCAATAGGATATCCACATCTGTTGCCTGATCATGGTTTCATCCCTGCCAGATATCAATACTGACAAATACAAAGAAAGACATGAAGGGCTGTTTTTGTTCGAATAGATGAGATTAAAGAGTTTTTTTTAATTATGAAGACATTGGATAGAAATTTGCAAAATTTGGGCATGTGGTGCCCATTTTTTCAATGTTACAGGTTTCATTTTGGTCCCCTGTGCAGTGTATACACAGAGTTGTGTTGTTGGCTGTACTGAATGCTGTTTTGACGATACATCAGCATGGATGCAGGGATTGTAAACTGGAGGTATGCAGAGTAGGCACATTGTGACATCATTCAATGTGTAATGCATATTTCATACCAGCGCTTACATTTTCAAATTCCAAGCTCCAGCTAGTGCTCTCTGTCAATCTTGCACGACTGAACGTGCGCATGGCAGCAGCAAGCACTTCGCACTGGGGAGTGCTATTTAAAGGGATCATCAACCATTTTTATGGTGGTTGCTGGTTAATTTCTGGTGCTGCTGAATTTGTAGAGTACCTTGATAGTTTGTGCTGCGATTTAAAGTTGTTGAATTCTACAGGGAATGATGTGGCATTTGCTGAAGGTCCTGAATTCAAACCACTCGCTTCCACACTTGGGAGCATTATTTTGTACCCTGGCACAAAGCTTGTATGTGCCTACAGTAGAAGGGGCAGCCATGGGTTGATTGAGAAGGGGATCCTTGTGCACATTTTCATGAGCTTTCACATTTTGCCTCCAACAGCCCTGATATTAATCTGAAGGCTATATCTGAACGGAATTCAGATGCTGAACCCCTGCAAGTCAACTCAGCAGGTTGGTGTCTGTCAACTGAATTGAAGTAATAAATTTTGACTTCCAGATTTTGCATCTCCAAACTGCACAGCAGGCGTAATGCACACCTGCATGACCTAATTTCAAATCTATTTAAAGGACAAAAGCACAAATGGAAAATTGATCATGATAGGCACTGCAAATTGAATAAGGGCAGCACCCATATTCATTGATACATCACTGGCATTACAGATAGTTGTAGTCAGGAGCGGCAATATTCTTTTCCTCAGCAATGGGTGGATCAAACTTATTGCTGTTACCAAGACACATGGTTGAAAGGATTTGAGCAGCAACAGCATTACTTTCTGAATTCATCCATGTAGTGTGGTCAATGCTGGCTGGACCAGCATTTATTACCCATCCCTAATTGTGTGCTAGGCCATCTCAGAGGGTATTTAAGACTTACTCACATTGTTGTGGGTCTGGAGTTACACGTAGGCCAGACCAAGTAAAAATGACAGATTTCTTTGCCTAAGGAACATTAGTGATGGGCTTTTCCAGTAATCATCATTAGATTTTTTATTGAATGCAAATTTTGCCATCTGTCATGGTGGAACTTGAACACAGATCCTAACAGCATTGCATTGGGTGTCCAGATTACTAGCCCAGTAACAGTATCACTACATCATTGTCTCCCCTTTATGAAACAAAGACTTGACATTAAACCTTTCAGGACCCCAGAACATCCCAGAGGGATTTACAGCCAATGAAGTACCTTCAAACTTAAATACATAAGATGCTGGAAATCCTCTGTAAGTCAGGCAGCATCTGTGGAGAGACTGAGTTAACACTTCAACTCGATGACCTTCCATTGGAACTGTATAGTTAGACCTGGCTGAAGGAAAGGGATGCAAAGGGATGTAGGAAGAGGAATATGAATGGGTTAAGATTATTGTTTACATGTTGTTGTGGTGACTAATTTGATATTCATTTGTGTAGAGCCAAGAAAATAAAACAATTTACAAGCAAAAACTTTGTGTAGTTGCCCATTCCTTGATCTTTGGCAAGAGGAAAGTCAAATGGTTTACAACTAATGTTGCACTTCATTCCAACTGGAATATTTTCTGAATTAATATTGCATGGATTGTTGGACAGCTTGACACAAATAAACATCAGTTATATATTAACACTTGACTGAGAAAGGTAAATTTTGATAGATTTGTGACATTAGTTGTGCGCGGCAATAACATTGAGATTTTCCAAATAATTATTCCAATTTTAATTGATGCTGAAACCCATAATTTGGATTTTTAATCTTAATAGAAGCATGGGCCTAGAACAAAGATTGATCATCTACACAGAACTTTTCTTTTCCTTAATATAATAACCTGTTTGAAAATCAAAATATGTGATACAAGAAATTGATATAATGCAATTCAGATGAACTTAAAGGGCTGAGATGCTGTCCATTGCAAATTGTTCAATTGTGAAGAATTTAACTTTCCAGTACTTCTGATAATAATGTGTTATTTGTATATCAGTTCTTCAGTTACATGGAACAGGAATGCAACCTCATGGAAACTATGTAGACTGAAGGTATCAGAATTTCATATGTTCATTTGTGCTGTAATTCCCAACCCCATTCCCATTGTGCAGTAATTTTATGGCCACAGGTTAAGAAAACAGGTAGCGAGACTGCATGCGGAATCCCACTCTTTCCTATTCCCATGTGTTGTAAAGTAACCAACAATGACATTGGATCTGGTACAATATGACCAATGGTAGCTTGCTCTGAGGGTCAACAAACCAACTGACCTGGTAGACGATGTACTAATGGCAAAATGATGCAGTGATCAACTAACCAACTGTTCCAAGTGTTTGATTCACGAAGTCTCTTTATTAAACCTTTCCTTTGATTTATTTTCTGAAGTCAGTGATTTAAATGCGTTCAATTGAAGCATCCCTGTTGCTAAATGAATACTATGGGGTAGTAAATATCTTTGATCTACTGCCAGTTTAACAGAGTTGGGCCATTTTTGTTAGGAAACATGGTCCACAGCACCTCAGAAGAGTTGTGAACCATTGGTGAAGCCTAAACTGACAGGTAAGTTCAAAAGGGGTTAACACCTTTACATGTAATAATCTTATGGTGTATGATAAGCTAAATATGTTTTTAATACAGTGATGAATGATAGGACTTTGTACTTGGAAGATAATTGACCAGCATTTTGGAAGTGTTCAGATACAGTAAATAAAGTGCCATTCTGCAGTTAATAATATTGAAATTCAGATTTTGATATGTTAATTTCCTTCCTGTAATTTAACATTTTCTTTGATTGATAGTCCTATCGTTTGAAATGGTGCTGGGTGGGATAGGCTGCCTAACATTCACTTAGAGAACTGGACCGATGATCCAGCGATTGGAGAACTTAGGTCCCGCCTTGGCATCTGCCAACTCTGTTCCCACCTTGAGCCAGCTTCTGGAGGTGGCTGCCTATCGTCAGCCCATCCCTGCTGTGTGAGCATCGTCTGGTGTTACAGAGGATTGCAACGTCAGGAAATAACCTGACTCATGATTCCTACCTTGAGATGAAAATCCTGGCTAAAAAAAATCAACCTTCTGCTTTTTAACATATTATGGCTGTTCAAAAATTGGGAATTAGCTTTAGCCTAAAGGATGCCAAGTGTCATGACTGATGTAATGCCAACATCTGTACAAATTGCTAACAGTGCACACTAATACTGGTATAATTTATAGATGAATTATCTGTTAAATTGTGCTTGCAGAAGTTATTGTTTTAGTCTCTGGTGTTAAGAATACTGGACTGCAATAATATCATTATTCAACATCCACAAAGTGACATTCTGCTTGGCATCATTGGATTTGTTAAGACAGCTGCTGCATATTTTGCAGCAGAATGCCCATTTTAAGTTTTGCCTTGTGAGATCTTTGTCCAATAGTTATCTGTCTATCCCTACAACAGACCAATTATGGCTTGTTATTATTTATTAGTATTGGGCATGCATCTTGATGTACCTCTTCATATAAAGGCAAGGCTCTGTGCTTTGCTGCAGAATTTAGCTTGCGTTTACTGAATTGTAGTTTGTCCCATGAGTTTTATACCATTCAGCCAATAAATAAATCATTATCTACTTGTGTTTTTATTTTGTTCTTTGTTGGTGGCTTTACTGGGAAATTCTAATGGGCAGACACACTTTCTGTGACTAAATAACATTTGAATGTGATAAAGCTTATATTACTTGTGTTTAACATATGTAACAATAATATAAAGCACATTGTATGTTCAGACTTGGTGCTTTGAGAAGTAGTGCCAAGTTAGCCGCAGATGTGCATATAAACGTCACCTTCCCTCTCCAGCCTGAGTATACATTCTGAAACTGGCTACTTTAGACAGGTGGTTTTGTGTTAATTTGTTTTTCTGTTCGATGCATTATACATCTGTCAGCACTACATGGAACTATTTATTTAGGCTTGCAGCCATTATTGCTTCCCATTCCTTCCAATGTACTCCAACATAAATAGAATTGGTGCTGCACTGGCAATAGCAATACAGTAGCAATAGAAACTGAGGTACTGTATGCAATATTCATTCTTGCAATTGTAGTGTTTTGTAATTCATGTGTTTATACAGCCTTATGTGAGTAAAGTGCAGCAGGGTTTGAGGGATAAATGAACATCAGAAAGTAGTCTGTAGAATTAAATGGATGTTTCTCTATTTAGCAAGATAGAAATACTGGTGGGTTTCAAAGACCTGCAGTGGATCTTTTCTATAAAATTAACTAATTTGAGGAAATCATGGTAAAATTTGTCATTAACACCAGCAAGTGGACATGGAAAACAGATTGAGAGACTAGAGGAGGCATAAACAGAGTAAGGAAGTCCTTGTTTTACCACCCCCCCACCCCTCCCCTCCCCACTCCACACCACCCCTACCGCTCATGGTATAAATCTCTTCTGAATTTCTTTGCTCATAGTTCAACATTTTGAATCAAGAGTCATCTTGATTCAAAACGTTGGCTCTGTTCTCTCTCCACAGATGCTTTCAGACCTGCTGAGATTTTCCGACATTTTCTGTTTTTGTTTCAGATTCCAGGATCTGCAGTATTTTGCTTTTTAAGAGTGTGGGCAGATGTCTGAGAAATGCAGTTCAATGGAGATAAAAATGAAGCCATACACTACTAGAGATCGGAAATGTAAATGTAATGATGTATGCTGTAGATTTTGTCAGAAATACAAGGTATTTATTAACAAAGTAAAACTATCCACATCTTGACAGCCCCCAAACCTAGCTGCCCTGGAGCAGTCCCTTCATATCTTCAGACTGTCTTCTGCCTAAAACAGGACTCCACAGACTGAGGTGATTGGCCATTCATTTCCAGTTGGCCACCCAGCCAGATAATCCTCTTCTGCTGTGTTGCCTTCAAAGGGACAATCACAATACCCTTATTGATAAAATTATTAATGAATAAAGGATGCAGACAACCAGAGTACATTTTTATATGCCGAACTGGCTGACTGCGATTTTAAGAAGCAGGTTGTGATATTGCATTCCCGAAGCTAGTGAGGTCATCTTTAAATATGCAGATCAGATTCTGATGTTGTCACAGGGCTCTGGTCTTCCATCTTAGCTGTTGCTTGTGTGGGGGCTAATGCTAACTTCCCTGCTGGACAAAAACTGCTGAGAATAATAACCAGGAACAGAAGAAGCCAGTGTGGTAAATCTTTTTCTTTGTGGTAGTTACCTTGAGAACTAAGATGTATAGGTTTGCTTCATCTCACAGTAAAAGCTTGGGTTTCCCCTGGCCCCTTTTCCTTAACTGGACTGGAATCCCCCTCGTGTTGTTCAGGGAATTATACCATTGGGTTGCCAGTTACAGCCTTCTATTGCCTGATCTGAATTCCTGGGCAGCCTTCTCCTAAAAACCTCCTGATTAATGATTGAGAAGGCTGCATGAGAATCCTAGTATTCTTACTGTGCAGAAGGAGACCATTTGGCTGATCAACTGGCTGCTTGTTTTTTCTCATTCAATTTGGGAGTTAATATCAGCTTTAGATTATCAAATTAAAAAGAACTATTAAAAAGGAAACAATTTAGTTCAGAAATATTGAGGTCCAGAATAGCTCAGTGAGTTATTGGAACAAAGTCAATTTAAATAGATGATATCTTGCTTTCCATTGAGTATTGAAATTTTGTGGTCATCTTCTGGCTTCTTGCAGGTTTTTTTTACTGCTATCTGGAACTTTTTACTGTTGTGCAAGTTTATTTCCATTCTTCTACAATTAATTTAGCTCAGAGTTGCAGTACTTCTAATAGCCACTACCTTAGCCAGTCTTAGAGTTACTGCTTGACTGCAATAGTGGTGTTATGGAGATCTTACTATTTCCCTACTTTTAGCTCTATTATACACAAACAAAGCAGTAATTTTGGCAGGAAAAAAAGCTTTTATACAGCCTTCTTTCAGGCGTTTGGAGTTATCACTGGATAGATTCTTCTTCCCAGAGAAGTTTGTAATAGTTAGCTTCAGCACCAATGATTTTTTTTTCTACCTATGGAGTTCTACCTGCAGTCTGCTGTTTAATTTCTGTTGCTGCTTAAACATTACAGCAGTTAGACTTCCTAGATTTAAACTATCACTAAGACCTGGACCAGTATTTACGACATCACTCGGGCAAAGCTTGTAAAATCCCGTCTGAGGTCAATGGAGAATTCTGTTCTTCAAGCTGATTCCAGCCCTGGTGCCTGCTGGCTGGAGAGAGGTGCAATTCTCGAACAGGGCTCCTACTGAGCTGCAGAATCACATACATATGCTGAGTTTTGATAGTTATTTCACTTTCTTATCACCTCTCTTTCTGCATAATGTGAAGAGGTTGAGGCTTGCATTTTTTTCAGTCAAATCTTCAAAAACCATGCTGCCACCATGTTACATTTTTCTTTCCTTTGCTGCAAACATAGAAGTCATACACAAGAATTGGTGAAACAATGTGGTTCTTTATTTGAAGATAAGACTATATACAGATCACTGGGAGACTAAGTGTGATACATCAGATCTCCATTCTGCTGTTTGCTAACTGCCTGCAAGCCAAAGGACAATCTCATCATTTCCTGTCAGGGTGTATAATTTATAATATTTTAAGATATGTATGCTTAAAGGTGCATGCAATCATATCACAAAACATAGAAGGACAAGAAACATAAAAGTAAGTTTGTATTCTCTGGAGGAAAGAAGGTTGAGGGGTAACTGACTGTTAAAGTTATGAAACGAGTTAAGAGAACAAATAGATTACATCCACTGGCTCAGGATCAGTATTAGAAATATAAAGAATGAGGCTACAAGGTATTATTTATACAGCTGCACTTAGAACACTCAGTCCTTTATTATAAGTGGCTCTCAAAATTAAGCTGTTACTTGTGGTGAAGTGTATGCATCATTTGGATAACTGACACACAAGGGTAAAAAATGCATGCATGAGCTTTTGTTTGCTGTTTGATAAGGAATTATAGCTTGCCTCAGTATTGAAAAAATAAGGCACTAAGCTACATCTTTTCTTCAATCAAAATAGATCCAGAGTTGAGCATGTTACAAAGACTATAAAGTGTCCAGAGCTGTGTGTTTTTTCATTCATTCAAGGGATGGGGGCTTTGCTGGCTAGGCTAGCATTTAAGAAGGAATTGCATTTGAAGATAAATATTTAAAGACATTGGGAAAAGAGCAGAGAATTGGAGAAGATAGCTGTGAGAGCTCTGGATAACTCAATCAACCGATGATGATCAGTTTTTAACATAATTTCTTTCTTTCCAAAGGAATATTGTTTTTCTTGGTCTTACTTTTCTTGCTATCATGTGGTGGTAGGAAATAGATTTTAAAAAACAAACACTAGACTGACTGTACTAATTTACTGCTTGCAATTTTTGCAACAACAGTGACAAATTATATTCATATAGCACCTTTTAAAGTAATAGGTTAGGTTGATTGGCCAAGCTAAGAAATTGCCCTTAGGGTAGTGGAGGTTATAGGGATTATTCGGTATAATATGTGGGGATATGGGAGTAGGGCTTGGGTGGGATTGTGTTCGGTGCAGACTCAATAGGTCGAAGGTCTCTTTTTGCACTGTTGCGTTCTATGATTCTATAATCTATGATTTAATAAAGTGTCCTAAGGCACTTCACAGAGATGTTAGAAAGGAAAAGTGACATTGAACCACATAAGATGGCATTAGGTTCCAATGGTCGATTCAGGTGTTAAATTTTAATAGGAACTTAAAGGAGAAATGGAGAGGTGAAGGTAACTCTGAATTTGGGACATTGGCAGCTGAAGGTATGGCCACCAGTAGTGGAAGAATTAAAATCAGATGTCAAGAGGTCAGAGTTAATGGACAGATAGAATATAGAACATAGAACAGTACAGCACAGTACAGGCCCTTCAGCCCTCGAGGTTGTGCCAAGCTATGTTTGAACCCAAGATCAAGCTATCCCACTCCCTGTCATTCTGGTCTGCTCTGCTGTATGTACCTATTCAATAACTGCTTGAAAGTTCCTAAAGTGTCCGACTCCATTATCATAGCAGACAGTCCATTCCACACCTCAATCACTCTCTGAGTAAAGAACCTCCCTTGGACATCCCTCCCATATCTCCCATCATGAGCCTTATAGTGATGCCTCCTAGTATCAGCTATATCCACCTGAGGAAATTGTCTCTGCACGTCCACTCTAACTATCCCCCTCATCATCTTATAAACCTCTATTAAAGTCACCTCTCATTGTCCTCGCTCTGAAGAGATAGCCACCAGTTCCCTCAGCCTTTCCTCTTAAGACCTACCCTTCAATTCAGCAGCATACTGGTAAATCTTCTCTGCACTCTCTCTCCAATGCTTCCACATCCTTCTTAGAGTGAGGTGACCAGTTTGCCTTTAAAGGTACATATCTTAAACTATTGTAAATTATACACCTTGACAGGAAGTGATGAGATTGTCCTTTGACTTGCAGGCAGTTAGCAAGCAGCAGGGTGGAAATCTGATGTATCATACTTAGCCTCCCAGAGATCTGTATATAGTTTTATTTTCAAATAAAGAACCACATTGTTTCACCAATTCTTGTGTATGACTTCTACGTTTGCATCAAAGGAAAGAAAAATGTAAAAAAGGAAGAATATTGCACACAATATTCCAAATGTGGTCTCACCAAAGTCCAGTATAGTTGCAGCACAACCCCACAGTTCTTAAACTCAAACCGCCTGTTAATAAACACTAACACACTATAAGCCTTCTTCACGGCTCTATCCACTTGAGTGGCAACCTTCAGAGGTCTGTGGATGTGAATCCCAAGATCTCTATGTTCCTCCACATTCCTCAGAATTCTGCTGTTGATTCTGTAATCTGCATTCAAGTTTGTCCTATCAAAATGAATCGCCTTGCACTTATCAGGGTTAAACTCCATCTGTCTCTTCACTGCCCAACTATGCATTCTATCAATGTCTCTTTGCAGCCTACAAGAGTCTATCATCTCATCCACTACTCCACCAATCTTGGTGTCATCATCAAATTTACTAGCCCACCCTTCAGCTCCTTCCAAGTCATTGATAAGAATCACAAATAGCAGAGAACCCAACACTGATCTCTGTGGTACAACGTTAGTAACTGAGTCTGAAAAATTTCCATCCACCACCTCTCTCTGTCTTCTATGAGACAGCCAGTTGCTTATCCAATTGGCCAAATTTCCTTCTATCCCGCATCTTATCTTCTTCATGACCCTATCATGGGGAACCTTATCAAATGTCTTACTAAAATCTGGGATAGTGACACAGTGTTAGCACCGTTGCATCACAGCGCCAGGGACATCGATTTGATTCTAGCCTTAGGTGACTGTCTACGTGCAGTTTGCACATTCCCTCCTTGTTTATGTGAGTTTCCATTGGGAGCTCTGGTTTCCTCCCAACCAAGTTCTGCAGGTTAGATGAACTGGCCATGCTAAATTGCTCCTTGGGGCCTGATTTTACCATTTGGAATCTAAGGGCTGGATCCAGGTGTAATACAGATCGAAGACTGGAATCATCTTTGCAGTGCGCCCATACGCTTTGTATTGGCTCCAGGCCAATTTGTGCTGTAGGCGGGGCTTAGCGCTGCTGGAATGATCGGAGCTCTGAACTGTGCATGCGCAGTTAGAAAAAGAATTGAAAAGGCATGCCCGGGTGGGAAAGAAAATAAAAGCACGTAGAGCAGCTCTCTGACACAGAGCATCCTCTAGGGAGCAGGGAGCGGTCAGAGCATTCTGTGGGGGAAGGTGGGAGGAGGCGATCAGAGCATCCTCTGGGGCAGGGGCGGGGGGGGGGGGGGGGGTCGATGACGAGAGGGCAGATTGTTGTCTGGAGGTAGGTCAGATACATCTGACCCACCTCCTCTTCCCCCACTTCAGAGGATGCTATGTTCCACCTCCTCCTCCCCTGCTCCAGAAGATGTTGTATCCCACCTCCTCCTTCCCCCCGCTAGAGGATGCTCTGTCTCACCTCCTCCTTCCCCCCTCCAGAGGATGCTCTGTTCCACCTCCTCCTCCCTCCCCTCTGCCAGAGAATACTCTGATCCACTTCCTCCTCCTGCCCCCACCCACCCCCACTCTGATCTGGGTCAGCGAGCCATTGCAGACTCTGAAGCCACTTCAGAGATTCCCCTGCAAAATAAAAATCAGCTTTGGATTTTTTATTTTGCAGGTCACTTGCAGCACGGACCCAGAACAGACCAGAAGAAGATAAAGTGGGATTTGGTGGGAGGGTTGGACACGCAATTCATTTAGTCAATTTAAATATGTGCTAGGTGCAGATCGCGTTAAAGGCCCAACCCCCAAACTTAACGCATTTTCAACCGCAAATTTTTGTTAAAGTTGGGCCAAAATGTGTAAGTTAGATGGATGGTAAATACATAGAGTTATATGGATAGCGTGGGGGAGATAACCTGAGTAAGATACTATGTCATAGATTTGGTGCAGACTCAAAGGGCTGAATGGCCACCTTCTGCACTATAGGGACTCTATGAATCTCCAAGGGCTCTGCATCTGGAGGAGGATAGAGGTGGCGAGGGCAAGACTATGGAGGGATTTGAAAATGAGGAGAATTTTAAAATGGAAGTGATGCTTAAGCAGTTGAACAGTGAGTCAGGTGACAGGTTAACTGCACTTTGAGAGAATTAGGAAATGGGCAACAGAAATATAGACGAGTTTAAGTTTATGGGTTGGGGAAGTAGAACATGGGAGGCCAGCCAAAAGTGTATTGGGATTAAGTGTAAAAGTAACAAAGGCTAAGATAAATAGTTTCAACAACAGATGAGCTTCAATAGAAACAGAGTTGGGCAAAGTTACTGAGGCACTCTTTGTGATAAACTGGAGATGTGATTGGATCCTCACTTCTAGGTTAAACGTGACAAGTCTGTCCCAATTCTATTTTTACATACCAAGCTTTTATACAAACTGCTGGATAACCTCACTTGTAGGGCTTTATTTGGACCACTCATTGTGCAAAATTTCTTTATAATATAGTTTTTATTTGCTTTTGTTTTTATTTATTTGTGTGGAAGTGATTTCAAGCATTATGTTCTATCTGTAGGAATCTGTTGTGATTGTGATTATGTATGTATCATGCATATAGCTAACGCGCAAGAATATAATATGCGTGCGTTGCTGTGAAAATACATGATGCATGCTATGAGACCTTTTGTTTGCTATCCAATATGGAATTATAGCTTGCTGGAAAATAAAGCTCAAAAATCTACATCTTGCTATTTATCTTTCAATCAAAATAGAGCCAGAGTTGAATGTGTTACAAAAGCTAAGAAGCGTTGAGCTATTTCTTTTTCAATCATTCGAGGGATGTGAGCTTTGCTGGCTAGGATGTAGAGATGCTGGCGTTAGACTAGGGTAAACTCAGTAAGAGTCTGGCAACACCAATTTTAAAACCAACCAATTTATTTGATAGTAAATCTGCTAGCTTTTGGCGTTTGTGCCTTCGTCAGGCGAAGTGTTTTGGTCTCCAAAAGCACACAAATCAGCGCAGACAGTTTATAGATTGCTGATTAGAATGCGAATCTTTACACCATCCTTAGGTGTAAGGATTCACATTCTAATCAGAAATCTGTAAACTGTCTGTGTTGATATGTGTGCTTTTGGAGACCAGAACAGCTCATTCGCCTGACGAAGGCATAAACGCCAAAAGCTAGCAGACTTACTATCAAATAAATTGGTTGGTTTTAAAATTGGTGTTGCCAGACTCTTACTGAGTTTGCTGGCTAGGCCGATATTTGTTGCCCTTGACAAAGTGAGCTGCCTCCTTAAACTGTTGAGCTGTGGGCACACCCACAGTACTGCTAGGGAAGGAGTTCCAGGATTTTGACCCAAAAACAGTTAAGGAACAGTGATGTATTTCCAAATCAGGATAATGAGTGTCTTGGGGGGGAAACTGCCACATGGTAGTATCCCCCTGTATCTGTTGCCCATATCCCACTGGAAGCTAGTGGTCATGGGTTTGGAAATTGCTGTCTAATTGCTTTGGTGAATTCCCGTAATGTATGGTACACGCTGCTGCTGTGTGTTAATAATATGGGGAGTAAATATTTGTGAATGGGGTGGCTGCTTTGTCCTGGATGATGTCAAGCTTCTTGTGTTATTGTTGCTGCATTCATTCAGGGAAGTGGAGAGTATTCCATTGCAATTTTGGCTTGTGCCTTGTGGATGATGGACAGGCTTTGGGGAGTCAGGAGGTGAGTCACTCATCACAGGATTTCTAGCTTCTGGCCTGCTTCTGCCAAATCACTTTGAAAAATGGAAGATGGGATTGTGGGTGGGATTTTCTGTTCACATGCACCCCAGATTGGAAATTCCCACCTGAGTTCAATGGACCTTTACATGGTCCGCCAAATTCTCTATCTTGCCTGCTATGATTCCCTTAGGCAGACAGGAAATTTTCAGCCAATGTCTGTATCATGAAAGGAAAAAAAGTCAAATATTTGTATTTATATGTACATTGGAAAGAATTTGAGTCCTAATTTGTATTCTGAAATGTATCCAAGTTATTCATGGAAAATTTACGGCATTGCAGTCTGAGTGTTTGTTTTGCATGAATTTTATTTCCTAAGCAGTACAATATTTGCTTGATGGTCTCTCATTTCCACTGGTAAACAACTAGAAATCGTAATGAATTAAGTCATGAATTATTTCAATGTGAACATTTCAACTTTCAACTATGTTTTTCAAAACATATATTTCAGTGAAGATTTACTTTTAATTGGCTTATAAGATAGTGAAAATCCATAACGAGGGAAACATTTCTCTGTATGTCTGTACAGGACACGTGTATAATTTTATTATATATGATGTGCATAAAATAGCTTCATTCAGACTCACTAAATGGGTGAAATGACTAACATTGCATCAAGTTAATATTTTTATTTGTATACCCTCACAAAAACATAACTTTACTCTGTGTGCTTTCTGGAAGCCAAGAACATGTACAATCTTGAGGTGAATTAGAAAACACCTGCAAGTTGACTGTTCGGATAGTCAAATTAGAGATTTAACTGATATAAATAGCACTGTCTATCTAACTGTGGTATGTGTATAATTCATGGAAGGAAAGTTCAAGATTTACAAATCAAAATTTGTAGATTTTGTGGACAAGATAAAGGCTAGCAAGTTGCTGTTGTGAAATAAAAAGGAAGAAATGAATTCTGGAAAGTGAAGTAGACATGAGGGACCATTATCAGTGAGGCCCTTCACACCATTTGCGATACTTCAATTTTGTCATCTGCAAATGTTGAAACTGTGTCTTGCATACTTGATTCTAGGTCATTAACATCAGATAACAAAAGCCATAGTTCCTCCATTGACCCTTCTGGAACAACATCTTCCCACTAATCTGAAAAATAATTGTTCACCACTACTCTCAGTTTGCATTCATGTTCCATGGGTTTAGTTTTGCTGGCAAGATTTTTTATGTGATACTTGATCAAATGTATGTTGAAAGTCCAGGTACGCCATCAACTACATTCCTCTCATCAGAAAACTCAAGCAAGTAAGTTAAACACAATTAGCCTTTGACAAATTTTGCTAGTCTTCCTTAGGTAATCCATATGTGTCCAAGTGTCATGGATTATTGTTTCTAATGAAGGCTCTGACAAAGGGTAATCCAAACTCAATGTTGGCTCTATTCTCTCTGCACAGAGGTTGTTGGACTTGCCGAGTTTCTGCAGAATTTTCTGCTTTTGTATTGTTTCTGAAAGCTTTGCCACCACTGAGGCCACTACTATGGCAAGTCAGAGTCCTACAGCAAATAATTCATGTCCCAGTTCCCCAAAGCCTGTCCACCATCTACAATGCATAAGTCAGGAATGAGAACTGTTCAGAACAAGGCTGTGATATTTGCAATTTTTCTGGCATCATTCCTGAAAGTTAAAGAGGTTGGAAGATTATGTCCAGTGCCTCTGTAATTTCCATGCTTACCTTCCTATAAGACATCTCATCCAGTCCAGGTGAATTCTGATTTGTAAGCTGAGCCAGTTTTTCTAGCTGTTCCTTTTTTTCTATTATTAGCATATCCAGTATCTCAGTTACCTATAATGCCTCTGACAGCATATTTTTCTTTGATTAAGATGAATTTGGTGTACATATTTCATACCTCAACCATGCCTTTTGACTCCATTCAGCCTGGTGCTCATGTTTTTGTTCTAGATTGTTAAGGACCAGATCAGCAACTCCAAGGTGTTTTGTGAAGTTAGCTCAGACCCTAAGTTTTACATTTGATTTTGGTAATCATGAGCACAGGGAGTTTCTCTCCAGGTATGATTCTGGTGACCCACTAGGAAGCTTTTATCAAACAAAGTTTATTTAACAACCCAGTAAAGAATTAGCATAACTTTTACCAATTACAAGAGTTAAACATGACACAATATAATTCTTAACATTGATAATGCTATCTCTGTTGTTCTAACTTAAAAACAATACCCCATTGATTTGTATCCTTTTTCAGAATTAGTTAGCATTAAGGCAGGTATGCTCACGTGTTACTAGAATTCCAGTTTTTAACACCTATGGATAGAAATCCAAACAGCAGTTTTCAGAGAAGAATATATCCTCAAGGCAGCAACAGAGGTAAATCTGATCTCTAGCAGCTTCCACACTTCAGAGATAGGAAAGGATACCACTCTGCAGTTTCCAAAACAGCAACACTCAGACAACAGAATCTCCAACTCCAGAAAGGGGAAATAATAGATATTGCTGACTCTCTCAACTCCAAACAACTGAGATTCTCTGTGAACACCTGGTTGTCCCCAGTCATATGACCTGACCTGTCAATCATCCCAATCAAACTCTATGTTGCAATCCCAGGGGAACACTATAACAATATAACACTGCATTAGTTCAGATTAAAACAAACATGGCAGCAATTATACTGCTTCGATAACAATAGAGGACACCGGCTGTAGACAAAACAGCTCTGACAAAATGTCAGCAACTGCTTGAAACATCCTGTGGAGAAACAGAATTAAAATATATTTCTTAAAGGCAGAGTATTGTCACAACTAACCTAAATCTTATGATATTATGATCAGTATTTTCCTACTGACACAGATCTAGCATGTCTGCTTCCTCATTAGGTGGAAAATATATTACTGCAGAAAATTCTCCTGAATACACTTAAGAAACTCTCTGCTTTTTCTATTAACTGGCATAGTAATAGTTTAAAATTATCTAATTACTTTTATAGACTTTATATTACACACACATTTGATGAACATACTGAAAATCTAATCATTTTTATCTGCATTTTATCTATTTCACATAATTTAGAATTTTTGAAAAAAAGTATGTATGAATCTTTTATATACTTTTATCCATCTTTAATTTTTACATTGATTTTATTTTTATGATTTTCAAATGGCATGATCATTATTGCATCCACTTGTTCTTATCAAACAGAATATTCTCTACGTTCGGTGAGTCATCGTACAGGAAATTTACTATATTCAGTCATGAAGATTTCTTTTCACTTTGAAATGTCGCATGTAATTAATATTGCAGATCTTGTTAAAAATAATTGTTTAGTTCACACACAAATTTATTTTTAAAAATAACCCAACACTTGCAATTAATACCATAGCCCATAAGATGCATCAATTACCATAATCACTGTATAAAAACAGTTACTTCAGAGTTGTCAAATAAAATCAAACATCTGTTTTTAGAAGGAAAAACACTACTTTAAAAGACGGAAAAGTTTGCCATAAGAGGCCAAAAAATCTGACCTATAGAACAATATGGAGGGACAAGGTGAACATTCGGTGGTCATGGTGCACATTGATACCAATGACATAGATACAACATTTAGGTCCTAAAAGCTGAATATAGGGAGTTAGGAAGTAAGTTGAAAAGTAAAACCTCAAAAGTCATAATCTTAGGATTACTACCAGTATCACGTGCCAGTCCTAGTAGAAATAGCAGGATATATTAGATGAATACATGGCTTGGAAAATGGGGGTTGAGGAAGGAGGTTTTAGATGTCTAGGACATTGGGACCATTTTAGGTTGTGTGTGCCTTACAGCTGTGCAGAGCCGGGAATGATGTCCCAGGGCTTATATTTGCTATGTGGTTGGAGAGAGTTTAAATTAAAATGGCAGGGGGATGGGAATCTAAGTAGGGTAACAAAAGAAAGAGAAAAAAGGACAGTAATAAAAGAACAATTAAATGCAATAACAGTGGACATAGTAATTAAGGGCAAGAGGTAAATAGACCATAGTGCAAAGAAAAGTTAGGATGATTAAAAAAACAAGCCTAAAGGCTTTGTACCTCAATGCACAATTCTTTCAGATTAAAGTAAAATTGAAGTAAATGGATATGATCTTATAATGTAGAGGTGCCGGTGTTGGACTGGGGTAAACACAGTAAGGAGTCTGCAACACCAGTGTTAAATCCAACTGATTTATTTAATAAATAAATAAATCGGTTGGATTTAAAACTGATGTTGCAGGCTTCTTACTATGATCTTATAGCCATAATAGAGACATGATTAAAAGGAAACTTGGAACTTAATATTCAGGGGTATTTCACTTTTCAGAAAGACAGGAAGGAAAAGGTGATGGAGTAGCACTGTTAACAAGATTAAGTGAGGATAGTTATGAGAGACAATCTAGACTAGGATGATGTAGAGTCCATTTGATTGGAGGTACTGGAAAGAAGTCATTGGTAGGATAAGTGTATAGATCCCTAAACAGTAATGACACTTTAGGAAAGGCTATAAATCAGCAAGTAGTAGGAACATGTAAAAAGAATAGAGCAATAATTAATTATGGGTGACTTGGGTTAATCAAATTGGAAAGGGTAGGGGTTAAACAAGTTGGTAAAAGTAGTTATGACAACAAGTTCATAGTGTGTTAGGGATAGTTTCTTGGAGCAATGTATTATGGATCCAACTGCGGAACAGGCTATCTTGGATCAGGTATTGGGGCAGTTTTAGTAAATGACCTCAGATTAAAAGATCTCCTAGGAAGTAGTGATGATAAACTGAATATTAAATTCTATTGTTTTAAGAATGAGAAACTTTGAAACATGTATGTTTAACTCAAATAAAGAGAATTGAAATGAAATGAGGACAGACTTTTTTAAAGTGAACTGGGTGGATAGATTAGCAGTAAAGACTGTAAGCAAACAGTGGCAGATATCTAAGGAGATAATTCATGACTTCCAGCAAAAAATATATCTCAGTAAGGGGGAATGATTCTGAAAGGCATAAACAAACCATGGCTAACGGCGAAAGTTAAGGAGAGCATTAAGTTGAAAGAAAAAGTATAAAAAAAGTCAATGATAACCATGAAGATGGGGATAAATTCAGAATCCAGCATAGGAGGACTAAAAAGATAATGGAGAGAACAAACAAATTACAAGGGCAAGCTAGCAAGGAGTATAAAAACTGCCAATACATCTTCTTCAAATATGTAAAAAGGAAGAGAGAGATCAAAGTGAACATAGGCCCCTTGAAAAATGAATAAGGAACAAGGAAATGGCAGAAAAATTAAACAGTTTTTATGGTGGAAGGTAGTTCTTATAATAAAGGATCTTATACTAAAGAATATGGGAAAGGAATTAAGTACCATCACTAGACAAGTAGTATAAGACTAACTAATGGGGATAAACGCAGATGAGCCCCCTGGTCCTGATTGGTTGCATCCTAGGATCCCAAAGAATTAGCTATAAAGATAGGGGATGCACTGGTTATAATTTTCCCAAAATGTGTGGATTCTGAAGAAGAATTGGAAAACTGTCAATGTGACACCCTTATTTTAACAGGAAGAGGTAAAAAGTAGGGAACTATAGATAAATTAGTTTAAGATCTATCGTTGGAATCAATTATTAGAGAAATAATAGCAGCACATTTGAAAAATCGTAATCTAATCCCGCAAAATCAACATGACTTCATGGAAGGGAAATCATATCTGACTAATCATAGAATCAGAATTCTAGAAACCCTACTGTACAGAAAGAGGCCAAATAGAACATAGAACATAGAGCATTACAGCACAGAACAGGCCCTTCGGCCTTCGATTTTGCGCTGACCAATATAAAAAGCAATGCCCCTCCAAACTAAACCATTCCCTTCTCTTCCATATATGGGTCTCTTGAGTCTGTACCAGCCATAAGCCCTATCCCCATATTGCTACATAGTAATCCACTAATCTCTCTAACTTGTGCATCTCAGGATTCTAAGGGGCAGTTTTAGCACTGCCAATCAACCTAACCCGCACATCTTTGGACAGTGGGAGAAACCGGAGCACCCGGAGGAAACCCACGCAGACACAAGAAGAATGTGCAAACTCCACACAGACTCCACACAAACTCTAATCCATTAGAGTTTTTCGAAGAAATATCAACCAGTGTGGATAGAGGGGAATCAGTAGATGTGTTGCATTTGGAGTTCCAAAAGATGTTCAAAAAGGTACCTCTAAAAAAGTTAAATCATCGGATAAGAGCCCATGGTATTGGAGGATGTATATTGACATGAATAGAGAATTGGCTAATGGGCAAGAAACAGAGGGTGGGGATAAGGGGTTCTTTTTCAGGTTGGTGACCTGTAACCAGTGGGTTCCAAAGGGATCAGTGCTGGAACTGCAACAGTTTACAATATAAATGACTTGGAGGAAGAAAGTGAATGTAGCTAACTTGCAGATAACATAAATATAGTTGAAAAGGCAAGGTGAAAAATTCTTGAAAAGGCAAGGTAAGAGGGATACAAACTATTTAAAAAGAAATATTGATAGGTTAAGTAAGTAGGCAAGAAGTTGGGAAATGAAATATAATGTATGAAAATATAAAGTTCATTTTGGAAGAGAGAGCAAAAGAGTATTTAAACAAGAAAAGCTGTACACAAAGGGACTTGGGAGTAGTTGTGCATGAAATATAAAGCTAGCATATAGGTGCAGCATGTAATCTGGAAGGTTAATGGAATGTTGACCTATATTTCAAGGGGCTTGGAGTACAAGCATAGGGACATCTTGCTGCAACTATTAAGATTCTGGTGAGAGCACATGAGTACTGAAAGCCGTTTAAGATATTATTTCATTGGAGGCAGTTCAGAGAAAGTTCACTCGGATGATCCCAATATGGAAGGATTGTCTTACGAGGAAAGGTTAAGCAGGTCGGGACTCATTGCAGTTCAGAAGAATGAGAGGTGATCTCAATGAAACACAATGGGTTGGATTTTACAGCTTCACTAGGGTGAGACCAGAAATTCTCGCCCGAGGTCAACAAATATTTCTGTTGTTAGACTCTCATTCATTCCAATTCCGTGGTGGAAGAGGTGATAGAGTTCTACCGATAGGATTCTTAAAGGGCTTGACAGGATAAATGATATGGTGATGTGCTCTGATATTAGAGAATTTGAACACATGTTCAATCTGGGAGCAAAGGCACCCATTAAGCAAATGCCTGTCCTGGATGATGTTCAATTTACATTTTTGTGGCTTGACCCATGGAGGTTAATGGTGAATATTCTGTCCTACACTGCACTTTTAGGTTGTAGAGGAGTAAAACAATTGTGCCACTTGTTGCAGACTATCCAATTTCTGAACTGTTCTTATAGCCATGGTGGTGATATGACTGGTCTAGTTAGCTTTCTGACAATGATGATTCACTCTTTGCCTGAAAAGATGGTAGAGATGGGAGCCTTCAACAGCTAAGTATTTAGATGACCACTGAAACATCATAGCATACAAGGTGGTTAAAAATGGGATTGGAATAACTAGGTGCTTAAAGGCTGCAAAGACATGATGGGCTGAGGGACCTCTCTTTGTGCTATAAAACTCTATGTTGATGTTGGGAAAATTGGTATTAGTATCAGCATTTAAGGTCCTGGAGAGGTTGCAGGAATTCTTTGAAATGGCCATTACCTGACATGTTGTTATTACATGCCATTGTCAGCACAGCCAGAATATTATCCAGATTTTGTTGTAGGCTGGCATGGACTGCTTCATTATAAAAGAGTTATAAATGGAGCTGAATGCAGCAGAATTGTCAGTAATTGGGCTGAGAATGACCTTATGATAGAGAAGGAAGATGATTGGGCTGAGTATACTTATGTCCGAGTCCTACAGCATGGGGTTGCAATGACCAGTTCCTGATGACCATGGCCACATTCCTTTGACCCTCTTGTCCTAAGGACCTAAATGTCTAGGACTGCTTGCTTTCACCTTTCCTCTGACTTTCAGCTCTTGTAACTCATGTTTTATTTAATGTTTGTGGTGATATTTGCAGCTCAATTGTTCTGGCAGAATTCAGTGAGCAGGTTAATATTGGCTTTGTGTTGCTTGATATTATTAATAATGCTTTGGGAACAAACTGATAGGATAAATCTGAGCTGGTCCAATTGTTTGTAGGTAGGACTTTTTACTTTGTTATCAGTGCAAGTAAAATACTCAGGCGCACAGTGGTTAATACTGCTGCCTTACAACACCAAGGACTGGGGTTTGATTCCTGACTTGCATCACTGTCTCTATGCACTTCGTACATTTTCCCTGTGTCTGTGTGGGTTTCCTCTGGGTGCTCTGGTTTCCTCCTACAGTCGAAAAAATATGCGGGTTAGGATGATTAGCTAAATTGCACCTTAGTGTTGCGGGGTATTAATAGGGTAAATATGTAGCATTATGGGATAGGGTCAGATGAGATCATCATCGGTGCAGACTTGATGGCCAAATGGTCTCCCTCATAGAATCATAGATATTCTATGATTAATACACTCACAGACTGTTTATCTCTGTTGTCCTTTGCGGTTCCTCAGCCTTGCCCTTTGTAAAATCACTTTCTGAACCTTTATTGGTGCATCGGCACATAAATATTTTGAGACTAGAAAAAAAAAATCAGTTTGATCATTTTTTTTAAGATGAGTGGCACATGAACAGTTAATGCTGTGCAATTGTCAGGGTTGTACCTGGGAGCAAAGATAACAGTTAGCCACCACAATGTAAATGCTGTTTTGCAAAAATGACAATGATATAGATCTTCTACAGAGTGCAGGTGGTGCAGAGTAGTGACTGCAGAAAGCTTGCCAGTGGTATATTTAGCTGGGTATCCAGTGAAGCTGCTGCTCTTCCGAGGCTGTAGGTTATTATTAAAGACAGAAATACTGGTAGAGGAGTAGATAGATAGTTTGTATATAAGTAACATAACTCCCTGAATGCTAAGTTATTGTCATCCACCAGTGAAAGGGTGCATGTTCTATCGATAAAGGTACAACATGAGGGCCAGATGAACTCGGCTGGATTACCGACTAAGCCAATACATGCATCGGGGTTCCTCATAGGTTGCTAATATCAGGTGGATTGTGAAACTCTCTATTGCAACGGTTTCTTGTGAAGTATATCAGACAAAACACAAAGTTAAATTGCAAAGTCTTGTGCCATATCAGTTCAGCCAAAATATAGAAAATTCAAATTCGGAACATATCAAAATATTGTCAGCCATTTACTTCATAACGTTTCGGATTCTCTCAGCCCATTTAAATTGTTCACGTTATTCAGTCAGTGTGAATTTTTGCATGAGTCTCAATATAAACATTGAGATATTTGAAACTGATATGTTAGAATTATTCCCGTTTACTCCCATTAGTGTGTTGACATTTTCAGTAAAATAATTTGACATTAAGTTTGTTTTAAAATACTGCACCATATGTTCACATGAATGTGTTGCTACTTCTCGCCTGTTATGCTATTGAGACTGTCAAAGCACAGTCGAAGTCTATTTGTTGCTCTGTCTACATCTGATTTTAAAGCAATGGGAAAAGAAGAAATCTTATTTAATAACATCACAAAGAATAATTTTGAGATTGTTCCTGGTATTATACTTTCGTTTGTGCAGCATTTTCATTCATGTGGATTAAGTGGTCATTTAATCAGATGTCCTTTTTCTGCATTCACTTCCTGAATTCCTTCATGCCACTCTCTTGTTGTGAGGACATGCAGGTAAATTGAAGTATTACTGGGAACGTCTACTGCAGAAGGGGAGTATACAGTAAACATAGAACTCTTAGAAATATTAGCATACAGAGGGATCTAGGTGTGCAGATTCACAGTTCTCTGAAGGTGGCAACTCAAGTGGACAAGATTCTCAAGAAGATGTATGGCATGTTGGGCTTCATTGGTCAGGGTATAGGAATTAGAAAATAATGTTTCAGTTGTATAAGACTTTGGTTAGGCTGCATTTGGAGTATTGTGTACAATTCTGGTCACCACACTACTGGAAAAATGTTGATGCATTGGAAAGGGGGCAGAAGATATCTACCAGGATGTTGCCTAGTTTGGAGACTATGAACTATGAAAAAGGTTTGAACAAACTCGTTTTCATTGGAGCATCGGAGGATGAGGGAATCTTGATAGATTATGACAAGCTTGGATAGAGTGGATAGTAAGTCCTTTTCCCAGAGTCAAAGGGTCAATTACTCGGGGCATAAATTGAAAGTGAGAGGGGGAGAGTTGAGAAGAGATATAATGGGCAAGTTTTTCACACAGAGGTGTTGAATGCTTGGAATGTGCTGCTGGAGCAGGTGGTACATGCAGAATCTATAATGTCAAGAGGCTTCCGGATAGATACAAGAATAGGCAGGGAATAGAGGAATATGGACCACATAGAGGCAAGAAAATATTAGATTAGAGAGGCAACTGTGTCAGCACAACTTGGTGAACTGAAGGGCCTGTTCCTGTGCAGTACTATTTTTTGGTCACAACCCAACGCTCGGTGATGCCCAGTAACCTGCCAACAGGTTAAAATTAAGTCAGTTTGAATCATTCTCCAGGTCTCTTTCTGGTTACTGTGTAGCCCGTTTCATAGGATTATATGGAATATATGACACATAAATAGGCCATTCTCCCCAACCAGTTCATGAGAGTTTATGCTCCACTTGAACCTCCTCCCATTTTTTTTTATCTAATAGCACCATCTTAACCCTCTATCCTCTTTTCCCCTCAAATGCTTGTTAATTTTCCCCTTAAATGCTTCAACCTATTTGTTACTTGCTTCGACTACCCTCTATAATGATGAGTTTCACATTCTCACCACTCTGAACAAAGTTTGTTCTGAAATACCTAATGGATTTTTGGTAACTCTTATGTCAATGGCCTCTCTTCCCCACACGAGGAAGTATTCTATCTCTGTATCCATGCTATCAAAACCTTTTGTAATTATAAAGACTTTCTTGACGTCACTTATCAATCTTTTTTCAAGACAAGAGAAATCCAAGATGTCGATATTTTTATGACACATAAATAAATGATATCATCCATTTAAATCTTCCTTGCACCCATACAAGAGCCTCAATTCTTTTTATAAATCGTGACTGGGGCTGCTTGCTGTACCACAATTGTGGTCTCACTAAGGTATAGCATAACTCTTCTACGTTTCAACTCTATACCTCCAGAAATTAATTCTAAGTTTCTTCCTTTTGTATTTCATTTCACTAACCTATGGACAACTTCTAGTGATTGATGTATTTGTATTCTGAGATTCCTTAACTTTTAGGGGAGGTGATGGCCTAGGGGTGTTATTGCTGGATTATCAATCCAGAAATTCAGCTACAGTTCTGGAGACCCAGATTCAAATCCTGCCACGGCAGATGGTGGATTTGATTTCAATAAAAAATATCTGGAATCAAGAATCTATTGAACATGAAACCATTGTCGAATGTTAGAGAAGCCCATCAGGTTCACTGGTGTCTTTTAGGGATGGCCTGCATGTGACTCCAGAGCCACAGCAATGCTGTTTCCTCTTAACAACCCTCCAAGGGCAATTAGGGATGGACAATAAATGCTAGCCAGCTAGTGACACCCTTGTCCTATGATTGAATAAAAAGTTGTTCAATCCCACCTAGACTTGCATTTTCCTAGCACAATACCTCAAACTGGAGTCGTCAAAAAACCAGACATTTTTCGCATTTGCAATACATCAATAAAATAAATTAACTGGACAACTTGGCTAGGTGCTGAAGCTTATGTGCTGATCTAGTCCCATGCTCTGAGCAACCTTTAACCCCATTCAACCTGGAATGTCCTAACCACCCATAGCTTGAACTGCCTGACCCAAAATCTGGCATGGCCTTGACTTGAGATTGCCAGTTTTAAGACATTGTAGCTGCAACAAACAGAACCATAGAAAATTTACAATCAGAAACAGGCCTTTTGGTCCTTCCTGTCTGTGCTGAATCATTTTTTCCTAGTCCCACTGACTTGCACTTGGACCATATCCCTCCACACCCTTCTCATCCATGTATCTGTCCAAGTTTTTCTTAAATGTTAAAAGTGAGCCCGCATTTACCACTTTACCCCGCAGCTCATTCCACTCTCCCACCACTCTCTGCGTGAAGAAGCTCCCTCTAATATTCCCTTTAAACTTTTCTCCTTTCACCCTTAACCCACACCCTCTGGTTTTTTTTTCTCCCGTAGCCTCAGTGGAAAAAGCCTGCTTTCATTCACTTTATCTATACCCATCAAAATCTTATACACCTTTATCAAATCTCCCCTCATTCTTCTGTGTTCCAGGGAATACATTCTAATCTATTCAATCTCTCTGTGTAAGTCAACTTCTCAAGTCCCAAATTTAGTTTTATTTTTTCATTCATGGGATATGGGTATCACTGACTGGGCACAGTGCTCAGTGGCTATCACTGCTGCCTCACAGCACCTTGGACCTGGATTCGATTCCTGGTTTGGATCACTGTGTGGAGTTTGCACATTCTCCCTGTGACTGCATGGGTTTCCTCCAGGTGTTCCGATTTCCTCCTACATTCCAAAGATGTGTGGGTTCAGTGGATTTCCCCTTTGTGTTGGGGTATTAGCTAGGATAAAATGCATGGGGTTATGGGGATAGGACCTGGGTGGAGTTATGGTCGGTGCAGACTCAATGGGCTGAATGGCCTCATAGAACATAGAACATTACAGCGCAGAACAGGCCTCCTTTTGCACTCTAGGATTCTACGAAATCTATCTTCTGAGATTCTATTCCCACATTTCTTTTTGGAACATCACAGCTTCTGTAGAGCTCCCATCAATTACCAAACTCAGACGACATCAACTGTGACCCACCTCACACTGTTTCAAGCTCATCTTCCAAGATTCTATTTCCCTGGATTTCCAAGTACGCGCCCAAACACCAAATTACAGATATAAATTCATATAGCTATAAACTCTAAAATTACATTGATGGGTCAGTGAAATGGGCAGGGAAGTGGCAGATAGAATCTATCTCAGGTAAGTGCGAGGTACTGCATTTCAGCAGGCCAAACAGTAAAAGCACAATAAATAGGAATATACTGAAAGGGTAGATGAACTGAGTGATCTTGGAGTGCAAGTACACAGATCCCTGATGGTAGCAGTACAGATCAATAAGGTTGTAAAGAAGGTATATGGAATGCTTTCCTTCATTAGCAAAGATATAGAATACAAGTAGGGATACAATGATGAAACTCTATAAAACATCGGCAAGGCCAGCATTTTATACTGGAGTATTGTGCCTAGTTCTGGTGATCACATTACAAGAAGGAAGTAATTGTTCAGGAGGGAATGCAGCACTTTTGCTAGAATGTTGCCAGGACTGGAGAATGATAGTCATGAGGAGAGGTTGGAGTTGTTTTCCTTGGAACAGAGAAAGCTGAGGGGTGACATGATTGAAGTGTATAGTATTAAGCAGTAGACAGAAGAAACCTGGTTCCCTTTGCAGAGAGCTCAGAAACCAGGAGTTATAGATTCAAGCTAAGTGGCAGAAGGATTAGAGGGGACATGAAGAAAAACTTTCTAATGCAGAGAGTAGTGGATACCTGGAATTCACTGCCTGCGTTGCTGGTGAGGGCAAAGACCCTAAACTCATTTAAAAAGTACCTGAATCTGCACCTTAATTGCAATTTGCAGGATTATGGGATGTGCAGGAAAATGTGATTAGAAAGGGCACCTTGATGTCTCGAGATCAACATGAACCAGATGAGTTGAATCATTTCTATGGTTAGGCACATAGCCAAGTTCATAGTTATATAAATGGAAAAAAGATTCAATTTTTGGGTCAGGTTCTTGTACAATCCATAGTCAGGTTCCAAAGTGGTTCATTGCCCAGTCCTGGTCGTAAAGCACACAGCAAATTGCAAACACCAAGTAATCCACACAGGAATCCAAAGCCCTTCTTTCTTTTATTAACATCACTTCCCTTTTACTACTGCTCAGTGGTCTATGTGTGTAGTTGAAGAGTTTACAGCTAAATTTCATCTCCAAGATTGATATGGAAATGCTTCCAGTTGAAGGTCGTCACTTCCTTCTGAGATTTGCCGGTGGCCATCTTGTGTGAGACCAGGATGTATTCAGCAGCCATACTGAGGGAGGGATGAATGCAATCTAGAAAATGGAGGAGTGAGTATCAAAAATATCATTCCTCCAGCGCTCGGTCCCTTGTAACATTATACTTTCCTCCTGGCCTGAACCATACATGATGTGGAAGTGCGAGCGTTGGAATGGGGTAAACACAGTAAGAAGTCTCACAACACCAAGTTAAAGTTCAACTGAGGTGAGGAGAAATCTGTTCACCCAGAGTGTGTTGAATATGTGGAATTCATTACCACAGAAAGCAGTTGAAGCCAAAATATTGTGTGATTTAAAGAAGAAATTAGATTATATTAGTTGCTAGGTGAGGGAGGATGGTGGGGATGGGCCGGTGAAGAGAAAGTGAGTGGGGAATCATCTCATGAAGGAGCAGCGCTCCGAAAGCTAGTGGTGTTTGCTATCAAATAAACCTATTGGACTTTAACCTGGTGTTTTGAGACTTCTTACTAAAACGTGTACCCAGATGAAGGTTGTGCAAACATGACTTGCATACACAGGAGAGCATCGGCATTGGCCTGCTTGACACTGCTGTTGTAAGTCCTGGCCTGGGCTTTCTCCAACTGTTGGGAGGACTGTATTTATCCTTGTTCTCATTCCGTGTGTTCAATGACTGTGCAATGAGGACACTTCTGTTCCTCCCAGGATTCTTTAGTGACTGCCCTAAGGAGACTTGTAGATGATAGACACTTGGTGTTGCCAATTGTGTCCACAGCCTGTGACTCTGCTCCTTGGCCTCCTGTTGATGGTCATGTAAAACAGGAATCTTGGCATAGTTCCCATTTTCAAAGAGGACTACAGACAATAATGACTTTTACAAAGTATTGCACCCCCAACCTTTTTAGAGTTCATGCAAACCATAACATGCATCCACCCCATAATATATAGTGTGTGTGCATCCATTTCCAGCAAAAAGTATGAGCTTTTAGTAGGTCCTTCCTGCCCCTTTGTCAGGGTCAAGCTTCGCTCCTTTTGATCTTCCCTCTGTCTTCCATTGTTCTTCCTCTTCATCTACCTTTCTGCCTCTCTGCCTGCCATCATAAGCCCTTGCCTTCTTCACCCCCTTCTTTCCACATAGCTCCTGAATGTTTGACCTTGACCTTACCCCTGCTTTCGCCTTGCATAACCCTCCAGTAATTGAACTTCTCCCACAGCTTGCCATATACAGTCCTCCTTTCAAAATCTCCCAGAAGTTTGACCTCATCCCTCCCCTTGCCTTGCACAGTTCCCTTCCACATAGCCCACTCCCAGTGTTTGACCTTCCCGCACCCCATTCCATCCACAGCTCTCCTTCCACATTCCCCCATTTTCTCTTCACCGGCCCATCCTCACCATCCTCCCTCACCTAGCAACTAATCTAATCTAATTTCTTCTCTAAATCACACAAAGTTTTGCCCTCGACTGCTTTCTGTGGTAATGAATTCCATGATGTAGAATGAATGAATTCCGTACATTCAACACTCTGTGGGTGAACAAATTTCTCCTCACCTCAGTTCAGATAGGTTTATCCCTTATCCTCAAACTATGATTCAGCTCTGGATTCCCATCATTGAGAACATTCTTTCTGATTCCACCCTGTTAGAATTTTTTTTTAAGTTTCTATGAGATCCCCTCTCATTCTTCTAAACTCCAATGAATATAATCCTAACTTAGTCTCTCCTCATATGACAGACCTACCATCTCAGAAATCAGCTCAGTAAAACTTTGCTGCACTCCCTCTGCAGCAAGGGAACCCTTCCTCAGATAAAGACACCAAAACTGCACACAACATTCTAGTTGTGGCTTCATCGGTGCCCTGTACCATTATAGTAAAACAGTTTTTGAAGTGTTGCCTCTGTTTCAACGTAGCAAAGGCAGTAGATAATTCGCAGCCAAGCAATTCCCACAAACAGCAACCTCACTGTTAAAGCAAGGTAAAAAAAGGAGCAGTGTGATGACTGCCTTCAGTTTGGAGTGATAAAGTGAGTCTAAATGTAACTGAGACCAGCTGACATGAAAGAAGACCTTTGCATAGACATTTTCTGAAAGAATTAATAGGCTGCAAAAAAGATCAAAGTCTTAAATTTTGGAACAAATATAAAATGAGAGCAATGCAAGTGATTCTTTCATGGAAAATGGATTCTCTTTTTCTCCGTGTTAATCTCTAACAAAGTCCTTGTTGATAGCTTGTTGTTGCCTCTCAGCACGTTTTAAAATCTTCTTCCTTTTTCTTTAATCAGTAAGATGCACTAGCAGTTACAATTGACCAATTAATAATATGATACTCCTCTTACATCACCTTTAATGCAGACCACTGCCAACCTGCTGTAGCAGCTTTTCAATATTTCATGATGTGAAATAGAATGTATGCCTAATGAATATGAATGACAAGCTGATTAAATGCAGTGCAATGTGCACCACTGTGTATTCAAAAGAGTAAAGAGTGTAGAAAATATGATAATTTTGTGGAATATACAGGGTAGCATTGTAAAATAAGAATTCGATGCAATGTTAATATAAGCTCATTACAAAGTCTTACTGGAATATGGGTATTATATCCTCTGCCGTGCCTTGTTATTTTGTGCAAGGGGTTCCAATTTGATGTTTCCCAAAACATAACTTTAAAGCAAAGAATGAAAACTGCTAGGAACAAAAACATTATAGGGAATCAGGATAATGCTGCCTTTATACTTTTGGAAGGAGAAAGTGAGTACGTTGTATTAGTTATTCAGACAAATAG
Source organism: Sphyrna mokarran (assembly GCA_024679065.1). NCBI lineage: Eukaryota > Metazoa > Chordata > Chondrichthyes > Carcharhiniformes > Carcharhinidae > Sphyrna > Sphyrna mokarran. The sequence continues at coordinate 34,847,058 of JAGIQG010000004.1, read as the reverse complement.
ATTATATAATGACCTGTGCTATAAAATTAATCGGTGTATAATTCTCAAAAACTTAAAATAAATTTCACATAAGGAATCAATTTGATTGACAAATCTATGTCTATAATGTGAATTCTAAATTTTCTTTTGTACTTCAAAAGAATTTGACAGTGAACAAAACTGGATTCCTTCCACTGCTATGTTTTGAATAACATCAGGTCCACCATGGATAGAACTCAGGACCCTTGCAGAGATAAAATAAAAATAGAGTTTGAAGCATCTTTTGCAGACTCTAGTTTAAATAGAAAATACACATTCTTAAAAACCTAGTTACTACATCTGCATTCATTTAATTACACTATTTCATGTAACAAACACTCCATTAAATTGCATGATTTCCATAAATAAATAAGCATCGGAATTCACTTACAAAGAGTCGAGAACCACTTGGGGTTGTCAATCAAGCTATGAACTGGCAAGCATTGTACTGTGATGATGGATGATGTTGAAATCATTCACTCAGGGCTCAAAGGGAGTCCTAAAGATCCAAAAAGGCAACCAAAGATTGATGACTCTGTGCTATTGACTGTTGAAACAAAGATATCCTTTTGGAGCAATGGTGTTCTGCTTCACACAGCTGAAGATCTAAGTTGTATTTGTACATTGATAGTTGGAAATATAGGGGAGCAGAATCTTGGAAGGCAAGATTGAAATCCTACATGGTGGACCAACATTGAAGTTGTCCAAATTGAAGCAACATTGTGTTATGGTGGAATTAAAAGTGATGGACAAAAAATGGTTACTCGACACATAAAATGGTTACTTGGGAAGGAACATTAAAAGGCACTGGCTTTAGGGATAGACAGTTACACAACAGGTTAAAACTTGCAGTATCTGAATTGCTGCAGGAAGCTGGTCAGAGCTTGAGGCATTCTAGGTAACAGCAAACTCAGAACAATGAGTCTGATAATAAGATCAGCCACAGATAGGACAAAAGTACATGAATGTAACAAGATCAGCCACTGAATGTAGAGATTGAAACCAGTCACTGATAGAAGACATAACTGCATAAATGTATCCATTCTATGAACAATATGTTAACTGTCCATGTCCGTATCTCTCTGCTTGTAACAATGTGTTAACTATCCATGTCCGTATCTGTCTATTTGACTTGTAACGATGTGTTAACAGCCAATGTCCATACTGCCTATTGTCTAAAAGGTAAAGAAATGATCAACTACTATTGTGTGTTTGAGAAGATAGCTGCCAAGTAGTGTGGAGTACCAGTGCTTTCTCCCAAAGATTTGTCCGAAGTAAAATTGTATTGTTGAAAATGCCAAGTCTGACTCCAAAGTGGTAAATTTCCAACAACAATTGAGAGAATTCCAAAGCACGATCTTTTAATGTGAAGATTGGAAAATATCATGAGACAAACCTTCAGTGAGATTTGTTCACTCAGTGTAATTGATATTTGGGTGAGTTATTGTGAAATCCATGGAATCTGCTTTGGTTGTATTTGGCATTTATTGTGTAGTGTGTTGTATTCATCCATAGTTGACATGTTAATTCACATCTACCTCTTATTTACTCTGAATATTAGGGTATAAGAGAGGCATTACAAATTGTTTCATCCTTTTAACCTTATGTAGTAATATTTATTTTTGTTTCTTTAAAGCCTGTGAATTCTTGCATCTTTTAGTAAGTGTGTTAGATCTTAAACACTGTTTACTTTAACCAAAATATTATTGGTCCATAATATGCTCTCCCTAATAACTTGGGGTCTGGATAAAAGTCATAACAATGTCAATAGACGTAATAAATTTTTACCATTCCAGACAATGTTTTCAAAGAATTAAAGAGCAGAATTTTTAAATGCCTTGACCGCTGGGCAGCTCACATTTCTGCCACTTTGAGTTATTTTTGACAGTTTCCTTTGACAGTTCATCTTGACAATTTATAGTTGTTTCTGACAGCTCCATTGAACTTCACAGTTCAAATAGTTTATCCTCTTTTTAAGAACATCCATGCCTACATTTAGCAAACCCAAAGGATACCTGATCTCTCTCAAATTTGTCCTGGGACTATATCCAAAGGGCTTCATCTCCAAATGAATTGACAAAGTTCACACGAACTCCTACCAGGCCTAATCCACACATGTCAGTTTCCCATTCCTGTCACACCAAAATCACACCTGAGTTCAGGCAACTGTTTATTTCTATGGCCAGCTGCATCCATCTGCAAAATGTGACCTGACTCCATTCCTGCCATTCTTCAGGAGGGATTACTGAAGACATTGAGAGGCAGGAGATGGGGGGACAGTACGTGTGTGCCAATCGTCCTACTGACAGATCAGAGTATGGCCCATTCAGTGCACTGATGCCAGCCTCACAGACAGGATTAGGCCCTGCCACCCCCTTGGGTGCTTGTTTCCGTGACTGGAGTTGAACTGGATGACATTTGAATGGTTGCCTTTCTTATTCACAAAACTTGCTGGCTAGTGTCCTGCATCTCTGTTGGCAACCTCCCACTAACTCCCTCAATGCAAAGGAAATTGGCCACTGTAGTGATTCCCTCATGCTACCCCTGTTGATTAGTGAAATGGATGGACAGTTGATGCGCTGGTCAGCCCTGACAAAAGTAGGTAACTTGTTTATTGCAGTGCAGACTGATAGATGTGGGAGATATCTCCTTTAGCAGTCTGGAAGAAGTCACTGGTAACTCAGACCTGTGGTGACTTTGACAGCTACTGGGAAAGTGTGGCTCTGTCGTCAGCAGGGAGTAGGTCTTGTTGCCTGAGGCAGCAGAAGTCTGAGGAAAGCTGCCAAGAGAAGAACATCCATTTAAATTTGCTGGATAAGGCCTCTTATGAAGATTTTTTGCTGGTTCTGAGAGAGAAATGCTTCCAGGTTTTGCAGCCTGGGCACTGGGATGGGATTTCATAACTTGTACTTAAATGGCATTGTTCCCTAATTGTGTCAAAGGTCCTAACTTACATGCATGTTGAAGACCCTGCCAGCCTGGAGCTGACTCTGAACAGTGCACGGCTAGAAAGTAGCAGTCGGAAATGTGTTAGAAACACAGTGGCAAATATTATCCCACTAATTCAACTACTCGTCTGCCCTGTGGACCCAATAAAACAGTGTGACTCAATTTATGTACATAGTTACTTGACAGGACATGGCTGGAGTTCAAATGCAAGTACTGTCATTTCTCCCCTGTGTGAACACCACAGATGAGAATAACCTCATAGGTATGAAACTAACTCTATCTCCAGTACTTTGAGAGTGCAGTTTATGCAATATTACTTAATGTACCACATTAATGTTCCACCTCCAAAGTAAGCCAGGGACCGATTCATTAAAGGAATATATAAAATTGCTGATATGGTCACATTTTAAAAGCATTCTAGTTATTCTCTGAAAGAGTTCACCAAAGGTCAGCTTTCTAAGCCATCTTCAAATCTGACATTTCACATGATAAAATACAAAAAAAAAAATCACCATGTCAAACTATGTCCTATCCCTTGGAATTTTCTTTCTAAATAAAATAACTACAGAAAAATTTAATCCCATGCTGTCGAGTTTATTTCATTGAGTGACACAGGATAATTTTATTTCACAGTTTCTTGGAAGAAGACCTTGAGATGACACACCATGGAGGAGTCGAGGGATCTGAGACAAGAAACAACTATTCAATCTGCATTCGTAATAAGATAAAGGAAACACAAATTAAATTGCTGTGTCATTATTACTGAGTATGACTCTTAGCAAGATGTTTCTCCAGTGGCCTCTACTATGTACATGCCAATATGGAAAAAACAGGTTGTACGTATTTGCATACATTCTGGACCTTTCCCTTGGTTGGTCGTATATAGGGTATTTATTTAATTGGAAAAACATTTTTTAAATGTATAGATAACAAGAAGTAAAATTTGGATTTTTCCACAAGGAGTCCAAGCACTAAAGTTAACAACAGGTTAGATTTTGACAATGCTCTTAATGCACAAAGCAATTTTGTTTTACAAAGCAATAGATAATGAATAGGCATGGATCAATTGAAAGTGGAGTCAAAAAAGAATGAAGTCACAGTCAAGGACAATGACATGCAGTAACATAACAGATACCTCGAGGGAGGGAGTTCTGCAGGATAGAGGGAAAGAGCAGCTTCTAGTAGAGTGGAAAGCACCAAACACATTGATCAAGTTTACAGGAAAGGAGTCTGGACCTAGTAACATACAAATTGGAGACGACGTTGATGCATAAATTAGCAAAGTATTCTGTGGCGATTTTTAACGCAAACAAAACAAAGGAATCTATAAGGCTGCCTCAATGCCAAGCCCAAACAAATTTCAGGGGCAACTCATTGGCTGACAGGTCCCCAGCGTTCACTGTATGATGCACTAGGTTTGTGATGAGGCTGGGGGCAGAGGGTTGAGGTATTTTTGTGGGTGTCTTCTGGGGATCAGATAAAGGAGCTGGTTTCAATTAATATCATCCCTTCCAGATCCAGCAGTAAAAGACACAGGAAGATAAGCAAAGTCAGGACAATTCAAAAAAAGATGTCTACGTACTCGTCCCTGACTTCCAAGCCTGCTAATGGATTCCAAACAAATGAACATATAGAATAAAAGCTAGGGGAAGCCATTTTTCACTTCAAGTTTACTCTGCCTTTCATGGCTGATCTTCTAACACAACTCTACTTTCCTGAACTATCTCCATATTATTTAATTATGTTACTATCCTTAAATAATTTGACCTCTGTTTTGAGTATACTCAAATGAGAAAGCATCTACAGCTGTCAACAAAGCTGAATAGCTTGGTTGTTAAAAGTTAAAGGGGAGTGCTGGGTGGGTGTTATCATGGGAAAAAGGTGTAAGATATTCACACCTGCGAACTATGACCTGAGGAGCTCTGTTGATGGTGTATAACTATTAATCTCCAAGTCATGGAGTTCCATGTATTCACATTGTCAAAGAGATGGGCTTTAAAAGGGGAACAGTGCATAGGAAGCAATTGTAGGATTGAATTTCAGGTTTTCCTAAGTATTACTGAATCTCAAAGACATGGTCAATCTGAAAGAATCCGACAGGGAGGGAACACAAGCAAAGGGATACATGCAGCAAGTGTCTATATTTCATTACAGAGAATGTGCTGGGGAGGTTGCACTCAAATTGAAGTGTTCACGTTCATGAGGGTTTAGGTGAGGCTGGAAGATTTGCCCAACTTGGGTGAGAGGGAAGAATCTCTATTTCATCACCATGAAATTAAACCAAGAATTAGAAAATCTCTGCCTGGAAAAAGAATAGAAAGGAAACAAGCCCTTAGGAGCTAAGAATCACTTTGGACTGGCTCCAGAGAATAGAATGTCTACTTAAAGAACACAGTTAAATGTTATCGTGTAAGAGTTTCAGCCATTATAAATGTTAAATGATGGGCATCATTTCTGTATTTTAGTAGAAAGTGCCTACTGAAATAGTATTTAGTTAAGTAGCTTTTAATTTGTTACATTGGAAATCTTAAAACTTGAAATTTTGCCATGTGATTCTTTCAGACATTCACTGGAAGTTCAAATTAGTCTCTAGAGGAATTGTAACAAGATTGTAATGGAACCAAATGTTACTGTTTTTAAATGCCAGAAGAATCTTTTACCCTTTCTAATGGTGTACTTAGAAACAGGCAGGGAATTTAATTGGGCAGGAGATGGAGGATGAGTAGACTGCCATCTTCCTACTTCCATCCTGATTAAATATGAATGGAAATTGAGGTCCTTAAATTGCCAATTAATGACAACTTAAGGGTCTTTTCCTCTCACTGCTGGTATTATCCCAGATGCTGGCAGGCCTGTCACCATATGGCATCCATGAACTGTGTGGACTGCTTATCATCTCCTGGGGCTGGGTGGTGTGGGGCTGTGTCCTCCTTCAAAGGCACTTAGTGCCCGATCGATGGGCCAATTTTGAATTGGGTGTGGGGGCAGCTGAGGGTCACTCACTACCCTTGCTGCTCCCCAACATGGCAGTGACCACCTCATGAAATCTCCCCCACCATTACTTACCTGTGACTTGGCAATCCTGGGCCTTCAGTGAACTTGTCGCAGCATCAACAACCTAATATTGCTGGTGAACAAAAAAGCTATTGACCTCTGGTCGGCAGCCCTTGGTATGTATCACTTCAGTCCCTGGGGCTCTGATTCTTGAGAAAAGTAGAGCACCGACTTCTCCATTGCCTGATTGGTGGGCCTTCTCCAAAGGAGGCAACATGGGTCTCTCATTAGCTCTTCAACTTGCAGGTTCAAACCCTGTCACTTTCTCAAAATTCTACCTGTTTTTAAATATCATTTCAAATTTTAACTTCATTTTTCCTTGTATTTCTGGTTTTAAAACCTGAAGGTCTTAATTTTAGGAAATAAAAATTGCTAACAGTTAAATAAATGTCTGCTCTTAAAAAAAAGCAATCCTTATCACATGAGATGTCTGAGTTAAATAAATGTTGGGCAGATGTGAAGCACAGTATGAAAGAAGAAATATTCCGTGTGAAAGGAAGAACATCAGAGACAAGTGAAGAAATGCCACCCACCAAAGCTGTTAGAATTCAAGGTGAAAGTCAAGAACTCAAAAGTTGAGAGTGTTGTCACAGTGCTTCATTTCCCGATAACCTTTGAGGCAGAAGTTATAATCATTCTTTGTTTGCATGCAGTTAAAACTCAAATAAAATGCACCAAACTCAGTAATCTTATCATTATACAGTACAAATTATACAGTACAAACCAACTATGTCAAATGGAAAGGGCAGTCTTCAGTGCAAGTAGTTAGTGGAGCATTACCTAGAATGTCTTCTCATATTGCCGCACCATTGTCTCTGATGTCCCTTAAGGGTCTATCCTTGACCCTTTTGTTTGGCTGGACAACTGGTTAGTCATGGACAGTCCTATAGTGCAGAAGGAAGCCATTCAGCCCACTGATCTTGCAATTATAACAATCACTCCTAAGTCCTATTCCTGTAATCCCTATGTATTTAACCTGCCAATCCACCTGACATTAAGGGCCAGGTTAGCATAGCCATTCATCCTAATTTGCACATCGTTGGAATGTGGGAGGAATCCAAAGCATCCAGAGAAAACCCATGCAGACATGAGGAGAATGTGGAAATTGCACACAGTCACCTGAAACCAGAATTAAACCTGGATCCCCAGTTCTGCGAGGCAGTAATACTCACCACTGTGCCATCCAGAGTGACGTCGACAGCGCAGGTTCAATTCCCCAGCTGCTGCCGCCCTCTCTCTTGGCTGTCTTCCCCGCTCCCCACCTTTCCATTTCTCATTTCTCCTTTAAGAAGGGTCTTAAGACCTCCCACAATAGCTTATATCACATTTTTTAGACAACATTGGATTTTGTTGGAGCTACCTTGGGATGTTGATCTAGTGTTTAAATTCCAAACATTGCCATGGTTTTCAGCCTTTTAATGTTTTCAGTCACCATGGTTAAGATCATAAAAACAGAAGTAGGCCATTCGGCCCTCAAGCCTCCTCTGCCATTCTATTGGTTCATGGTTGATCCAACATTCCTTACATCCACTTTCCTGCCCTTTCCCCACAAGACATGATTCTCTTACTGATCAAACACCTATCCATCTCGGCCTTAAATATACACAAGGACTCTGCCTCCACAGCTCCCTGTGGCAAGCACTTCCAAAGATTCTCAAACTTCTGAGAGAAGAAATTCTTTCTCATCTCAGGTCAACAGGTGAAGAAAACTGAGGTTTGTTCTCACAGAGATGACTCTGGAGGGAATACACTGGGAAATAGAAGCAGGTGCAAACCATATGGCTCCTTGAGCCCACTTCATCATTCAATGCCTGATCTTCGACCTCAATGCCTCTTTCTCGTCCACTCCCCATGCCTCATGATTCCATAATGATTAAAATTCTATCGTGTCAATCGTGAATGTACTCAATATTGGAGCATTCAGATATTTCTGCAGACACAATTTCTAAAATTGCAAACATCTGAGTGAAGAAATTTCTCTTAATCTCAGTTCAAAGTAATCAACCCCTTATCCTGAGCCTATGACCTGGATACTTCAGCCAAGGGAGACAATCTCTCAATGTCTACCCTCTTAAGGCCTCTTCATAAACATACAGTTAGAGCTGATTACATAAATCTCAGGCTCTGCATCAGCTCTGATGCCTTTCATAAAGAATAAGAAATTACCAATTAATCCCAAACTTCCAGCTGTTTGTGTTACCGATGATAATGACTGATAATTTGATTCAGTTTCACAATTATGAGTTACCAGTTATAAGGTAAAGTGCATAGATTCAGACTATGGGGCAGCACAGTGGTTAGCACTGCTAGTCAGAAACATGTTTGGATGCCTGGCACTAAGGACCTGGGCTCAATTCCTGGCTTGGATCACTGCTTGTGTGGAGTCTGCACTTTCTGCCTGTGTCTGCATGGGTTTCCTCTGGGCCCTCTGGTTTCCTCCCACAGTCTGAAAGATGTGCTGGTTAGGTGCATTGGCCATGTTACATTCTCCCTCACTCGGGTGCTGGAGGTGTAGTGACTCGGGGAATTTCTAGTAACTTCATTGAAGTGTTAACGTAAGCCTACCTGTGACTAATAAACAAAATAGATAACCAAAGACTTCCCTAATGGGGAGAGTTATGACTTAACCTGAGGATCACTACATCTCAGGTACAGGTGAAGATTGAGAAGTTGGAGTCTTCTTGAATAACCTCAGCTGGTATGTGAATTGAATTCATACTGTTGACATCACTCTGCATCACAAAGCAGCTATCCAGCCAACTGAACTAAACTGACTAGTCGTATGGGTAAAATATCCCTAAAAGTTAGGGTTGTTACTGGTAAACTGGTTTCTTGGATCTTTATAACTATTGTGTGAAGTGTTGTAAAGACAATACTCAGTCTTGAGAAAAATCTTAGCTTTTCAGAGCGGACTTACTGAGTAGAATTTCCCATTTAACTTATGCCAGCTTCGCAGTGCATCTCCAGCAAAATATAGTGGAATATTTTTTCAGGAGATGTTCGATTAGTTCCTGTCTATCCTCAGCCACTTCTATAATTTTACCATCTTCCCAATCGTGGTATATTGTAATGGAAGAACAATATGTCACTATAGCATGTTTAGAATTTTACATGTAGCACATATCTTATTGCTGATGTGCATTGTATATGATACAGTTCACTCTCTGATATATAATTATGAATGGTAGGAAGAGAAGCCTGGTATGTGTTGGCATTTGCTGTGTTTCCAGCTATGTTGAATGATGCTGTGGATGAGAGAAACAGTGGAGAAAGTAATTGATATCTCCTGACCAGCAACCTGTTCATTGATTCATGTCTGCTTAGCCTCAGGTTGATTGTTTTGCCAGGCTATGTATGTGGCTGTGTGTATTGGATATACAAACACTTCAACATCAATGTAATCCTCTTCCAGATTCACCTGGAGATTTCTATTGTTTTTTTTCATAAGACAGTAAATTGTAACCATTGGTGATTGCTTTTTCGAAGATTTACCCATGGGGCTGAATTTTCATCTCCAAATGGAGGTTTGCATTGAGTTGTAAAATATTGAAAAACAATCTTCCTCTGCCTGTCAGACCCATTCTCGGCTGGCCTTGTGTGCAAATTGTACACACGCACACACACGTGCACATGCACACGTACACACACATATATATGCACACACATCTCTTTCAACGTCACGGTCCTCATTGTGAGGGCTACAGGCAAATTGCATTTCCTCCCTTGTGCGACATTTGTATGTTAGTCTAGGGGTTTTGGAAACCAAAAAACATGCATCTCTTTTAGGAGTTCATTACAACTGGGAGAAGCCTGAAGGAGTCAGAAGCATGTTTTGTTGTCTTCAAATATCACTGGTAAATGCTGTATTGTAATGTGGATGTGTTTCAATGCAGTGATTCAGTATACAGATCTGACCTGCAAAGGCAAGTTAACTCTTACATTAATCACTATCATGTAAGTGTTGTCATGCATTGCTGTACTCTTGACTGGCAAAATTGTCACTATGATTTAAGATATGTGAAACAATATCCTGTTTGCCTCTGCTGTCATGTTTTGTGCTGGGATTTAAATTGACTGACAGCATTGGCTGTTTAAACTAACTCTGCTTCTGAAAGCTGAAAAAAACGTTTGCATCTGCCCTCTGCCATTGGTTGACAAGCAGTCTCTTTTGAAACAGAAATGTAACACTATTCTACCCGCTGAGTTTCAGGCAAGGTAGCTGGAAACTTTTGTTACGGCAGTGATAGCCATTATGAATGCTTAGCTGAGTAATAGAATCTGATAATGGCTTCATCTCAACAGTGGTGGTCTACTGAACCAAGATGTATTGAAATTTGATAAGGTCTTAATAATAGAAAATGCCTTAAATGTAGTTACTTGTTTGTTTACAGATCGATCTTCCACTGAAGATTGATGAATGACCTGGAGAAGCGGTATAATGGCTAAATATGAAAGTACATACCTTTTCTCCAAGAGTTCCACTGAGGTTAATACAAGAAATCAGGATAACTCCATATAAATCCTACCCCATCATTTTCTGATGCATGTGGCTAACCAAGCTAGTTGTATTATGTGCCTTTACAGAGCCCTTTACAGGTTAAAGGCAAATGGCCTTACCTGCAGTGTGTCCAGACTGCTGAATTGGATCATTTATCTTGACGGATCCTCTTGGGCATTCCTACATAATCACCATGCTGTAGCTCAGTCCATTACAGGTGCAGCACTGATAACAACTGAATCACAGTGCCTCACACCGACATGAAGTAAGATTCTGAATGAAGATTAAAATGCTAAGGTGAAAATGAAAGAAAATCCTGATTGAAAATTCTCTGCCAACTTGGTATGTCAAATTGAATATTTTTTGGATTCTCCCTGCTCTCATAACTTGGATGCAGCAGAAACCTGGCACTAATCACTACTTGCTTTTCCAAAAATAGAGATCACGGCCACATGGAGGGGATCAGAAGCCCTTGAAGTCCCGGGTGGCTGTGCACGTAGCTGGACATCACCAACCTGGTGTTGCTCCTGGCACTGCCTCACAGCTCACCGGCAGAGTCAATCTAGTATTAACACTGTTAGAGTGCCAAGGGGCAGTGCCGTGGAGGCAGGACATGTGTGGGGTGGGTTCTGAAGAAGCCAGGGCATAAAGGGGGCATGAAGTGGGTAGGGCATGACAGGAGGCAGAAATGGGGAGGGATTGAAGAGGGGAACCATTGTAAGGGCCCCAGTGTCCTGATGCTGATAATCTATGTCCAGAATGGTGGGGTTGGGGGGATGTGTGGTGTGATCAGATAAAGCAAGCTATCTTTGTTTGGGGGAGTGAATAGGAAACATGCCTTCAATGAGGGACAGTCCTGATGTCCATGGCAGGGAGGTTGAAGAGTCTTCAATTTCACTTTGTGATCAGGCATCCTTTAAAAACAGCGCCCAATCTCTGTAAAGTTGGGCTTACTGGCATGCTCAGGCCCCACTCCTCTCCAAACTGGTTCAAAACTTGTCTGCCTCCCACATAGGAAGATGACAATCCAATATGTGCCGCGCGTGCTGTCATAAATCATTCCAGTTTTCTTACCTGAAATGCCACAGTGGTTTTGTGGAAGATTCCGTCCATGGCTTTAATTTGTCATTATGGAGTTGTAGAGCTGGTATTTTATTTTTCTGACTCTGGTTGAACTTGTATCCAGGGTAATCCTTATTTGTATGTATTTTAAGGGAATTTACAACATGGGAAATGGAAATGACTGTCAATCGTTTGTAATAAGAGGCAAATCCCATAAACTAATGTGAAACATTTAACAAGGCGTCTGAGGCTTTAATAAGTCTTGCTAAATTGAATTTTAAAAGTGAAATGAATACTGAAATAATAGGATATGCTAATGGCCGAATATACCATAATTTAAAAGCCTATTTCATAAACTTCAGCAGATGTTTTCTATTCAGGAAGAAATACAGAAAAAAATCCATCACGACATCATACCCTACTATTCCTTCTAATGCAATTTAGTGCCCTTTGTGCATAATGCTTTCAGCTTTGTGCATTAATTTAAAAACGGGAACCAATATTGTGGAATAGAATTTTTAGCCAGAGCCTAGCTGGACAGAGTGCATTACAATTCGGCTGTGGTTTATCTCTCATAATTCTGTTGTGGAGGGCGATAAAATTTTCTTTAGTTTTTACAAAATATATCCCTGGACATAGTGAAGGAAATCCACTGCGATAGAAATAGGGTATCTATTATATTGCATCACCGGGGAGCTCTTTGGTTTTCATTATTATGTTTGCAGTGAGGAACTAATTTCAGGGGTATCAGTGGGGTCTCATGACAAATTCCTTTAGCTGTTTTCTCTTGCAAGTGTCCGATTCCTGTCTTCAATTATAATGTACAAATTTGGATTCTGGAGATAAAAATGAAATGTGTCGCCTCTTCTGACAAGTTAGTTATTAAGAGGGGGAAAAGAAACCTCATGAACATCGATAGCTGTGACACGCATGTTCACCACACTTTAGCCTGAATGTGAAGATGCCGGCATCGGACCGGTGTTGGGGCTGTAAGAAGGCTCACAACACCAGGTTAAAACCCAACAAGTTTATTTGATATCTCGAGCTTTTGAAGTGCTACTCCTTCATCAGGTGAGTGGGCATCATGTGAGTCTACTCTCACTTGATGAAGGAGCTGTGCTCCAAAAGCTCGTGATTCGAAATAAACCTGTTGGAATTTAACCTGGTATTGAGACTTTTTCTGAGCCTGAATGATGACTCGACAATGCATCAATGAGGGAGAGATCTCTCAAAGATCTCGGCTGAGAAAATTAACCTTGGTCCCATTGTCCTCTCAGCTGAGCATAAAAGACCCTGTGGCACAATTGAAAGAAGAGCGGGGGAGGATGTTCCAGTGGCCTGGTCAATATTTATTCTTAAGACATCACCACCAAAACAGATCATTGTTTCATCGTTGTTTTTTGGGAATCTTCGTTTGTGCAAATTTCCTGCTTGCAGCAGTACTTCAAAAGTATCCTGAAGCATTAGGAGGTACTTTTTAATGTGTGTCTTTCTTTTTGATATGGAATATTTAGTCATTTTAGCACTGAAATCAAAATTACTGTGCAGTGAATATGAAGGCCTGAAATGTCAAGTCTGGAGAGGGTAGAAAAGTCCATAGATTCTGTGGTTTTTCTGGTCCATAACCTCAATTATTCAAAATGAAATCCAAAACCCTTCATTTATTCAAAATTTTAAATAATACACAATGACAAAAATCAATTATTAGCTCAAAGTGTTGCCAGCTTCTGATTTGTAGGACCATAATTAGGACCACTTGACTCATCAAATTTGCTCCTCCATTCAGTAATGGTTGATATTTTTCTCATCCCCATTTTCCTACCTTTTCCCCATAAGCCCTGATTCCCTTATTAATCAAGAACCTATTTATCTCTATCTTATACATACTCAATAATCTGGCCTCCACAGCCTTTTATAGCAACGAGTTCCACAGATTCACCAATCTGGCTGAAGAAACTCCTCCTCACCTCTGTTTTAAAGAATCGTCTCTTTAGCCTGAGATTGTGTGCCCTCGGGTTCTAATTTTTCCTACCAGTGGAAACATCCTCATCCATTCTATCCAGGCCTCGAAGTATCCTGTAACTTTCAATAAGGTCTCCCCTTATCCTTCTAAACTCCAAATATAGACACTGTACAGTTATATACAGTATCAACCCATTAAGTATTATCAATCCCCAGCTTACGTTGTACAACTTTAAAATTGCAACATTTCAGGTAAGTTAGTTATGGTTAATCTTGAAAGAAATGAGCATACTCCAATAATTTACGCCTTAATTACTCTTTGCTTAATCTGACCTAAAGTTCACAATTCTGCTAATATGATTCAAAGTGTTTTTATTATTTCACACATTTACTGTTAAATTATTTTAAAACACACTATTTTTGAAAGGATCATTTGCAGAGTATAAATTTAGATGGTTCAAGCAGAGGCCGAGGGATTTCAAACACCGGCGAGAGTGATTGAAGTACAAGAGAGCCAGGATACGGAGGAAGGAAGGGAGAAAACATCCAGAATTTAAAACTAAAAGGGAAAACATTGGAAAATCTCAGCAGGTTTGGCAGCATCTGTAAGGAGAGAAAAAGCAGCTGATGCTTCAAATCCAGACGACCCTTTGTCAAAGCAATTTATCAAAGCAATCCAGAATTACCAAGAATTACACAGAATTATCCAGAATTTTACCACCCCCACCCTGCCTGGGGGTCTTCTGACACCAAGGCTCAAGGCCTGACCCACCCACCACCCCCCCCTCCCCGCCCCCATGCCTGACTGCCAACCAGGCCTGTTCCATATCCAAAATCCCCACTTACATACTTAACATCTCCCTGCCTTGTCAAGACTATTTAAACTTGGCTGGACCTTTAAACCTAGCTGGTTTATAACAGCTAGTGTTGTACAAAAAGGGGATGTGGCCTCCTTCCCTTCAACAGAGTTTGTCTTTGATGCTAGGCTCTAGAAACATGGTACACCACCAGATTCCACCCAGCCTAAGTCAGAAGGTCAGGGAACAGACTGGAAAAGGATTTCAGATGCAAAACTGGGAGTGGAGTAGCAATCTGACTTTGATTCCCACTCTGAGGAAATTCAACCAGAGACAGTTGACAAAATCATCCAAAAAGAAAAGAAGAGAGGGAACAAGTCAAACTGATTAAAATATTCTTTGTAAGTCCTCATGGCTAATACCTTGGTTTTATCATTAATCTGTGCATTTAGAAATGGAGTTAAGATTTATAACATTACAAATACATAATAATGTATAGTTCAGAATAAAATGTTGAACACAACAACTTACATTTGTACTATTATTAGCACCTTCTATAGACCTCACTGCCATTAACATTTCCTTTATCTCATGCCCTAAGCATCTTATTCCAATTTCTCCTAGCTCACACCTAATCTAAACTGCTTTGTTCACTTTCGCCATCCATCTTAAGAAGTATAAGATCCATCATATTTCTCCCTCGCTTAGCTCTGAAGAAATCACACGAACACAAAACGTTGGCTGGGATCTTAGCACTGTTCATGCCACTGGTATTTTCCCATTCCACCATGATGAATGAAGATTTGACTTGCTGCCAAATTCTCCTACCTTGCTGCAGCGGGAGCATGGCGTAAAAGACAGGTAAGATCACACCTCCAAATTCTGTTTTTCTCTCCACTGATGTTATCAGATCTATTGAGGTTTTTTTCCCAGCTTTTTCTCTTTACATTTCCAATTTCCAGCATTCGCAGTCTGAACTTGGTTTTATGTATCATTTTTAACATAGTAAAATGTCCCAAAATGTGTCACAGAAAAATTTAATGTTAAGTTAGACATGGAGATGTTAATACAGATCACTAAAAACAGGCAGCATTACAGACCCACGTGGGTGGGGGAGAAGATACAGGCCATTTTC
Source organism: Sphyrna mokarran (assembly GCA_024679065.1). Classification (NCBI taxonomy): domain Eukaryota; kingdom Metazoa; phylum Chordata; class Chondrichthyes; order Carcharhiniformes; family Carcharhinidae; genus Sphyrna; species Sphyrna mokarran. The sequence continues at coordinate 34,831,583 of JAGIQG010000004.1, read as the reverse complement.
TGGAAAATTCAGCACCCTCCCCACTCCCCCCGCTTCACACTGGTGCCCTGGATGCAAAGGCCATATTTTCATTTCAATTTTAAGAAGTTGCAAAGGGGGTGCCTTCCTTTTAAAGCATCCTCTCTTTAATTACTCTCCACTGCAGCCTGCTTCTTCAGTCCAACCCTTTCATTCCTGGCTTCACAATCAGATGCGAGTGGCAGGCTAAGGTTCTGCCCTGATCACGTGGTGCTAAGACTATCCCAGAATCTTAAAAAAATTATATCAAATATCTCTGCATTGTTGATCTTCTCTCTGACAGCTAACACCTAACCACTTAAAGAGCAGTACCTTACTTTATGATCCATTAAAAGTGCGTGAGAAATAGTAAGATTTGCTCTTCAGCAACTTTTACTGATTAAATTAAAAATAACTATCTGACACTCTATAAGATCAACAAGTAACATTTTATTTATCCAACTAACAGTGAACAAGTTAATTAAACTATTAACAAATCAAATAAAACACTATTCTAATAGAATGCTGTTTAGATAAGTACAATTCCCACTTATTAACAAAAAAAAAATTCTTTTAGTCACTCTCAAAATACAACCAGGTTTTACCTTCCAGAATCTTCTGTCTCCTTTCTTCTTTCCTTTGTCTGGAACCTCTGCTTCTTTTGGTGTCTTTTCTTTCCATTTGAGCCTTTGAGCTACAGGCTATGAGATGTGGTAGAGAGAGCAGTTGCTGTTTGTCTCTCTAAGAGCCGGCTCTTATATCTCTAAAGACATATCAACATCCTCACAGTAGGATTCGTTCTCAGGTTACCAACACATCAAATTCAAATCTAATAGGCAGCAGTTAGCTAAGTGCTGAGTTTAAACTGATTGGGCAAAATTCAAAAACAGCCTATTGTCTTGGCAATACTACTGCCTGGCCTCTCGATATAAATGTTTCACTTTCTGTACTCTATATACACCTGCATCTTCTCTTTTTTTAAACTCTAAGCACAGAAAAAGCAAAGACACCTTTTTAACAGACAATTTTACAAACACCAACTTTGCAACAGTTGTATTTATTATAACCAGGAGTTCTATTACATAAACATTCTGCATTCAGGATTTGTGCATATATCAAACATTTTGTTGTGGTTTAGATCATTTCCATATCATATCTTTCCTCAACAGCTCATGTAGAACCTCTGTAAATGTCAATAATATGTAAGGTTATGATTAACTAATCCGAATCGATACTTTACACCAGAGAATCATGACTGATTATTTTTGAGTTTGAATGTGAATAAAAGAAATTCAATTCATATTAAGCATTTGTATGTTACAAAATACAAAGCCAGTCTCTAAATCACTCTCACCTTTCCACATTTGCAAGTTCCCCTGCTAGCTCAGAGCTTCCTCCTTCCTTTAACTGTAGTTTTAATTACTGCTGTCATTGTTTCTATAGTTCTTCATCAATGACCAGCAGCTAGTTTTAATAAAGATGCAATTCTCGCCTGGACTCTGTGCAACAATTGTCAGGTATTGCTTATCAGGATAGATCAATTCTTCTTCTGTCTGTCATTACTAACTCACAACATATTTTACTTTGATAACAACCATTGTCCATTTCCAACATATGGCTAAAATTACAATGGTGTGAATTATTACTATGTAACAATTTCTACTCCAGTTTTTACTTGTATCATCATTCTAATCCCCGCAAGAATTAATATACTCCATTTGCAAAAAATCTAAAACTTTCTGAAGAATACAATAACTGCTCACTCAGACAATGCAAGGGGCATTTGCTGATGTATTAGCATGGTGTTCATTTATTTATAGAGGCCATAAGACATAGGAGCAGAATTAGGTCATTTGGCCCATCGAGTCTGTCCACCATTCAATCATGGCTGATATTTTTTTCATCCCCATTTTCCTGTCTTTTTCCCATAACCCCTGACTCCCTTATTAATCAACAATCTATCTCTGTCTTAAAGACATTCAATGACCTGGCCTCCACAGCCTTTTTAAACAGTTGCATGGAGGCTAGAAACATGATTTGGAGGTAGCAGAATTTTAAAGGTAAAAGTTAAGTTGCTTTGCCTCTCAGAATTTAACAGGTTAAAATTCTAATTCTCTTTATATTTAATAACTGAGCCTTTTTACATTTATGTTTCCAACATATCTGATAACCTACGTTTTTAACTGTAACTTTTAAATTGACAAAACTTGATTTTTTTTGTCCTCTTGTCTGTTAACTTTTAAAATGATATACCTCTGAAGAGACTTAAATACTTCATTTGTACCCATTTTCCTGAAAAAAGATTTGCTGAGCGCAACCACTGCTCGTAAGAGATGCAGCAAACCTGTAGAATGGTATGGATAACATTTGTGAATTTTATTGTTGCCAAACGTGAGTTAATCCTGCATGAAATTATCCATTTAAAACAAGAGAGCTAGATTCTCCACAGAATAGATGTGGGCCTTTGAGCCTGCCAACACCTAGAGTTCACCTGCCTCCTTTCTTGCCTTTGCTCTGCTTAATAAGGTGGCTGGCTTATCTCAAGGTCAATTAAAACCTCAACTACCAGAAAATCCAGCATCTCGGCAGGCTGGGGATGGAAATGGATTAAAGATGTGTAATTCACCCAGCTTCCCAATCCCTGAGTTCCCAATGTCCGTTGTTGTGATTGTAAAGTTGGACTCTTGAACTCTTGTTGTGACGATGATACCTTCACAGCCTGTATCTGAGTCCTCACACAACGAACATGACATTGCGTCAAACTGCGATGTTAAGTGCTGTAGTTGCACTGTGAGAGAACATAGAACATAGAACAATACAGCACAAACAGGCCCTTCGGCCCACGAGTTGCGCCGATCACATCTACCAATCCACAGACCTATCTATAACCCCTTATCCTATTCGTTTCCATATACTCATCCAGAAGTCTCTTAAAAGACCTCGGTGAGTTTGCCTCAACAACCTCCGATGGCAGTCAGTTCCATTCACTCACCACCCTCTGAGTGAAAAACCTACCCCCGACATCTCCTTTGTATTTGCTTCCCTGCACCTTAAATCTGTGTCCTCTCATAGTGACCATTTCAGCTCGGGGAAATAGTCTCTGAGAGTCCATCCTATCTATTCCTCTCAACATTTTATAAACCTCTATCAGGTCGCCTCTCAACCTACGTCTCTCCAGTGAGAAGAGTCCCAGCTCCCTCAACTTATCTTCATAAGGCCTGCCTCCCAATCCAGGCAGCATCCTTGTAAATCTCCTCTGAACTCTCTCAATAGCCTCTACATCCTTCCTATAATGAGGCGACCAGAACTGCGCACAATACTCCAACTGGGGTCTGACAAGAGTCTTATAGAGCTGCATCATTACCTCCTGACTCCTAAACTCTATTCCTCGATTAATGAAGGCCAGTGCACCGTACGCCTTCTTGACCACTTCCTCCACCTGCGAGGCCGATTTAAGAGTCCTATGGACCCGGACCCCGAGATCCTTCTGCTCTACAACACAGCTAAGACTCCTACCCCTTGTATTGTACTCCTTAAGTGCAGTGCAGTCTTGCACTACCACCTTGATGTTACCATTGTCAGTATTGCAGACTTTGTTCTAGGAATAGCTACAAATGCTTTATTAAAAGCATAACATTTCTATCCTTTAAAAACTGGTTTTGATTCCAAAGCTGATTCCAAAGCTTCCTTTTCTATCTGGGCATAGTTATGTTCATTCTTGGTCAGTGTATGTGTCTGTGGACTTCTCATGTTTATCATCTATGACGTGACTAATCACTGTTCCAAGTCCTTAGTTGAAGCCTCATCTATTAACTTCTAGTTGCAATTTGTGGCATCACCATCAAGTTTCTTTTGCATATATCAAACATTTTGTTGTGGTTTAGATAATTTCCATATCATATCATTCCTCAACAGCTCATGTAGATGAGCACGTGCCATTGCAAGCTCAAGTCGTAATTATGGGTGAAATTTTATGATTTTTCTTTTCAAATTGATATCTTGGGTGGGGAAAGGAAAGCAGCTTTCTTGGGAAATGTGTGTGTTGGCCATTTCACAGGATTCATGCATGTGTTCCTGATGCATCTCACATCGCCGGAGAACATGCTCGGTCAAAGATCCTGCTGGAAACTGGTGGAAGACCATGGGTGACACAATGGTTAGCACTGCTGCCTGACAGCGCCAGGGACCAGGGTTTGCTTCCCGGCTTGGGTCATTATCAATATAGAGTTTGCACATTCTCCCCATGTCTCTGTGGGTTTTCTCCAGGTTTCCTCCTACAGTCCAAACATGTGTGGGTTAGGTGGATTGGCCTGCTGGGAATGAGATCTGCCTGTAACAGGTAGAGGGGTCTGCTTACTGTGATGGTGGGGAGGGTCTGCCAGGGTAGGTGGATTGTCACTGCTGGGGAAAAGGGAAGGGAGGCTGGAGATTGGGGCTGGCCCAGGAATGGTCATCAGGGGCACAATCAGACTGTGGGGACAATGGAGGGGAAGTAGTTCGATCTCCCAGATTGGCCAACTTCGAGCTGGCCAGCCAACAGGAAGTTGATGGATCGGGGCCACTGCGCATGAGCAGAGTTCCAGAGCTGTCAACCTCCAGCGTGAATAAGCTCTGTCCCTCTCAAGCTTTTAATCATATTCATGATTGTGACCTCTGCATTGCACAGAGTGTGGGAGATTTGAGCTCGAACGCCCATTGAAGAAATAATTGTGATTTGCACCATTTTTCCTGCCAATTCAGCATTTGGAATTTTTTGCAAGAATCAGGCCCTATCGTGCCAAAAGAGGCCCATTGAGCATATACTGGCCTTCCTGGCTTTTCCCACTAAATTTTCAAGCACTTTGAAATAGGAAGGAAGGAGTAGGACCAATGATGTCGCACTGATTCTGTGGGCTTATTCAGTCTGCTCTGCCAGCAACCTTGTCTCCTGACAGATTGTGGCACTGTTTTTAGAAGGCATCCTTAGAAATGGAAACGCCCACCCTCCATGAACAACCTCCCCCACCCCACCACACCCCACATCACACACACTCCAGGGATCCCCACCATGAACCTCCCCAGTGGAAGCTCTACCCAGCACTATCAACACCAGGATACTGCCTGGGCATGACTCTTCCTCAAACCACAGAACAGCTTCATGTAGGAGTATAACCCTATCCACAGAATCTTACCAAAAATGGCAAAGTGTCAGAGTCTGAATGAAAATCGCTGTGTTTCTTCTATGCAAAGATGCAGGCCCGTTTTCTCTCCAGATGTTATGGCATTTTCTCACAGAAAAAGAGAAGGGATATATTTCACATCGTCATGTTGCAGGTGTGGGGATGGGGAGGAGTTGGGAAGGATTGCCCATACATGCTGGCAAAGCCCAGCTACACTGAGATCAGGATGCCCTGATCAGAGGAAAGAATAACCTACTCGCCATGGTGCCAACTGGCAGTACCAACCTGTGTCAGGCGATAGTGCTGGCAGCATAGCTGGGCCACTGCTTGGCCATGTCCCTCTCCTCTGAAGGTTATACTCACGTATACTCCCTCAGGGGAATCTCCATGACACGTTCACATTCTAGGTGAATCTGTTGTAAATCTCCTCAATGTGATGACATGTCAGTACACTGTGAATGTAGAGGGGAATATATAGTGGAGGAAGGTCTTTAATGATATCGTATTTAAATATATTAAAATTAGGTTCACACTGTTGTAGGCATGAATCTGGTTATATCGCTGTTGAGGGATGGTGAAAATCAGAGATCACTATCTCGTAGGTGAGATTTGCAACTTTCGAGTTTCGCCGTATCTTGAGCCCTTGCCAACTTTTCCACATATGGAGGGTGCATGCCGATCATGAAATATTGCTGACTCTCTTGATCCACGTTAAGCTGTGCGTTAGGGAGAAAAGGAGCTTTGTGAATAACGAGGATCCTGTAAACTCTGTGATGTCACTTGAGAGGTTAGTTGTGGATATTGTTCATCACGCACTATCTAGTTGATTCTGATTTGTAGACCTTGTGTAACTTTATGGCTTTGTCTAATGTGAGCACTTCTACAATTAGGGTTACCAATCATTGTGGTCAGTTTTCACTAGAACACCATGGGAACAGTCCATTTAACTGACCCAAGAGACTTCGTCAAAAGAACAGTTGGGCAGCAGAAGTTTCTTGATTGTGTAATTTGGGCAGCACGGTGGTACAGTGGTTAGCACTGCTGCCTGATAGCACCAGGGACCTGGGTTCAGTTCCCGGCTTGGGACACTGTCTGTGTGGAGCCTGCACATTCTCCCTGAGTCTACATGGGATTCCTCTGGGTGCACCAGTTTCCTCCTATAGTCTGAAAGACACGCTGGTTAGGTGCATTGGCCATACTAAATTCTCCCTCGATGTACCTGAACAGGTGCTGGAGTGTGGCAACCAGGGGATTTTCACAGTGACTTCATTGCGGTGTTAATGAAAACCTACTTGTGATTGATGATAAGCTTTTTATCTGTCAACTTACATTAATATGAGCTCATGCCTGGACAGTTTAGATCTCATATTTCAGTTTCAGCTGAAGTCAGAAAAGGAAATTTGGCATGTCAGCTATGACTCTCACCAATTCTTACAGATGCACCTTTCTGATTGTATCATAGTTTGGTATGGCTCCTGCTCTGGCCAAGATTGCAAGGATCTACAAAAGGTCGTGAATGTAACCCAATCCATCATGAAAACCAGCCTCCCATCCATTGACTCTGTTTACACTTCCCACTGCCTTGGCAAAGCAGTCAGCATAACTAAGGACCACGTGTCCCGACATTCTCTCTTCCATCTTCTTCTGTCGGAATAAAGATACAAAAGTCTGAGCTCACATACCAACTGATTCAAGAACAGTTTCTTCCCTGCTGCTGTCAAACTTTTGAATGGACTTACTTGCATTAGGTGGTCTTTCTCTGCACCCTAGCTATGACTATAACACTACATTCTGCACTCTCACAGTTCTTTCTCTATGAGCGGTATGTTTTGTCTGTATAGCATGCAAGAAATCATACTTTTCACTGTATGTTAATACATGTGACAATAATAAATCAAATTAAAATCAACTATGAGTCTTTAATTTATTGTAAGTTATGGTAATAGCCATGTTATAATGTTAACTGATATTGAATAACGGAATGGAACCAACTTTTTGTTTCCTTCCAACCTTACCCCGCATGTTGGTCAGTCAGGAGACTCTTAATGATCAACCTTGCTTCAGACAAAATGGCCCCACCTGAATTTCCAAATTCCGGTGACTAACCTGAGCCTGACATTCACCCAGAACATACTTGCCCTCTGGGATGGTCTTATCCCTAAAATTGAGTGCGGAAATCCAACTGCCGCAGCAATCATAGGAGACTTTCAACCACGATAATTGTTGTTGATGGCAGTGCCTTCCTGGGCTTTGTGCCAGACAAGTGCGTATTCTCTGGATGTAACAGAAAATCAGTTCTAAATTATCGAAAGCAAATTCATACCTAAAACGGAAATGCAAAAAATAGTATTTATTACTTGCACTTTCCTACAAATCTTGACAGGCCAGCCCACCAGAAGAAGTGTTAGAAATGATTCCCTTGTTAAAATAGCTGACTGGTATCAGCGGAATCTTTTGTTTTTCTGGATGTAATATATTAACTTGCAGGCTTGCACATTAGGAACTTATTTGTTAACACCTGGTTAAGTGTGGGTAACAACTCTTGTTTGTGGTGTTTAATTAGCAGGATAGTAAAAGTGGAAGACTGAAACTCAAGAAAATAGCTGAAAAATATCACCAGTTTGGGGATCTGAACTATATTATTGGATTAAGAGCCACACTTATTAATATTTATGTATAGGGTCTAAAAGCAGGCAGGATAACATAAGGCACACCTCTGTCTCTTCTTTCTTGACAATCCTGAACATCAGCCCACCTTCACACCCTAAGGCCAGGATTTTATGAGGGAACATGCTGAGAAGCATAGGGAAGCGGGCATTGAGGCTCAGGGCTAAAACATCTTCTTCTACATCAACAGCTTCATAATCCCATAAATTTTGCCTTAGCTTGTCAACTTGGCACGTTCTCTTCAATTATTGGCATTAGCTTTATTCACTCAGCATGCTTGCAGAAAAAGTAGCACACAATGCCAACAAAGCAAGACAGTGAAGGGGCATCGTCACCTTAAAGCCCCTTAGCTCCTACAATAGGAAGATAATGAAACCAGTAGGCATTCATTGAGCCTTCACTGTGAGATATGGCGAGCTTGGTAAAATTTTTCCAGTGCAAGGTTGGAAGCTCTCACTGCTACCTTGGTATCTCCATTTAGAATCACTTAGCCACATTCTTTCATTTCCTCCCCAGTCATCCTAATCCCAAGGAAATGAAGCTTGGTCTGGTTTTAACTTCTGTCTCACATAACAGAAGGCAGCACATGACAGGGAGGAGGAAGATGATGATAGGACATCACAGCGGCACAGTGGTTAGCAATGCTGCCTCACAGCGCAACGGACCCGGGTTTGATTCCCGGCTTGGGTCTCTGTCTGCATGGAGTCTGCACGTTCTCCCCACGTCTGCGTGTGTTTTCTCCAGATGCTCTGGTTTCCTCCCAGAATCCAAAAGACATGTTGGTTAGGTGCATTGGCCATGTTAAATTCTCCCTCAGTGTACTGGAACAGGAGCCAGAGTATGGCAACTTGGGGATTTTCACAGTAAATTCATTGTAATGTTAATGTAAACCTACATGTGACACCAATAAATAAATAAATTTTAAACAATCTAGTAAACCTCCTCTGACCTGTTAGAATTAATTGGTGACAACTTTGAATCGGATATAATGTGACCAATGCTAATAAGCTGTAAGTGTTAGCTGATCTAGTAAATCATGGAATCAATTACAGAATGATGTGATGGTCAGCTGACTCATTATAAATAAGAACCTTTCGGGAATTGCAAGGAAATTGGAATGGCTCAGGGCATGGTCCTAAATTTGGAGTAATGAAGTTTCTTTATTAAACTCTATCTTTGATTTATAAGTTGGAGTAAGTTTTCTTATATTTTTATTGTCGACATATGAAGAGTTCCTTTTGAAAAAACATGAAAATGCATTTACATCATTCCTTACATAAGGAGACCAAAGCTGCACACATTATTTAAGATATGGTCTCACCAATGCCCTGTATAACTGAAATATAACATCCTTACTTTTTTTATTTTCAATTCCTCTCATGATAAAGGAGAACATTCCATTTGCCTCCTTGATTATTTGCTGTACCTGCATGCTAGCATTTTGTGAATCATGCACTCCAACACCTAGATCCATCTGCACCTCGAAATTCTGCAATCATTCTCTGTTTCTGTAGTACTCTTCCTTTTAATTCTTGTTGCCAAAGCAAACAACTTTACATTTTCCCACATTATACTCCACCTGCCAGATTTTTGCCCCCTCAGTCAACTTATCTATATCTGCCTGCAACCTCCTTACGTCTTCTTCACAATACATTTTACTACTAATCCTTGTGTTATCTGCAAAGTTAGTTATCAGGCTTTCACTCCCTTCACCTAAGTTACTGATATAGTTGTAAATAGTTGAGGCTTGAGCACAGACCCAAGTAGCACTCCATTTATCATGTCTGCCAATCAACAAAGACACATTCACACATCCTCTGTTTTCTGTCAGCTAGCCAATTTTCAATCTACGTTGAAATGTCATCCCCCATGCCATGAGCGCTTATATCCTACAATAACTTTTGATGTGGCACATTATCAAATGTGTCCTGGATCCAAGTACAGCATGTCTACAGGCTGCCCTTTATCCACAGCACAATTTACTCCTTCAAAGAACTCTATTAAATTGATTAAACCTGTTTTCCCTTTCACAAAGCCATGCTGAAGGTTCACTAGGCTGATACTGGAGATGAGGGGGTTAGCGTATGAGGAGATATTGAATAGACTTGGTCTGTACTCGTTGGAGATTAGAAGGCTGAGGGGGGATTTTATAGAGACATATAAAATAATGAAGGGGCGAGATAGGGTAGAGGTAGAGAGATTCCTCCTGCTTAGAAAGGATAGCAGAACTAGAGAGTACTGCCTCAAAATAAGGGGGAAGGGATAGTTTACATTGGAGTTGAGGAGGAACTTCTTTACTCAAAGGGTGGTGAGTCTCTGGAATTCTCTGCCCATTGAAGTGGTGGAAGCTCCTCACTGAATATATTTAAATCACGGGTAGATAGATTTCTGATAGACAAGGGAATTAAGGGTTATGGGGAGAAAGCAGGAAAGTGGAACTGATCCACTTTAGATCAGCAATGGCAGGGCAGGGTTGAAGGATTACATGGCCTACTCCTGCTCCTATTTCTTATGTTCTTATGTTCTGACTCTTCCCAATTACGTTGAGTTTTTCTAAGTGGCCAACTATAATCTTCTTAATGATCAATTCTAATCTCCCCCTTGACAGATGTCAAACTAATTGGATTAGTTTCCTATTTGCTGCAGCCATTCCTGTTCAAAAGAGGTGTTATATTTACTTCTTTCAAGTCTGATGGAACCTTCTCAGAATCTAGGGAATTTTGGAAAATTAATACCAATGCATCCACTGCCTCATTGCTGCCTCTTTTAAGACCCTAGAATGAGATCCATCAGGACCCAAAAACTTGTCAGCCTGCAGCTCCATCAGTTTGCTCAGTGCCACTTCTTCCTATGATTGTAATTCCACCAAATTCCTCTTTCTCTCCTGAATTATTATTGCTGGAATTTTTTTTATATCTTCCATAGTGAAGACAGGAACAATATATATATTCATTCAATCTGCCTTTTTGTCATTATCAATATTTAATTCCTAATTGTCACTACCTAAATCTACATTCAATTTATTTAATCTCTTCCTTTTTAAATTCTGTAGAAATTCTTGCTATCCATTTTTACATTTCTAACCATCTTCCTTTCATACATTAATTTCTATTGCCTGATTTAACCCTGTAGTCATTCTCTGATGTTGTTTATATTCTGACAATCATCTGATCTGCCACTCATCTTTCAGCAGTGATATCCTTTTCCTTTAAGTTTGACACAATCCCTAACTTCTTTGGTTAACCACAGATGGTGAAACCTACCCTTAGAATTTTTGGCATCTGGTGGGATCTTCCGTTCTTGTGGAGGTGTATGGTATTTCGTATGGTTTGCCTATTCTATTGCCATAGAACCCACCATAGAGGATTGCCTTCAGACTGGAAGACCTCACCAGTGGGAAAGGCTGGAAAATCCCACACTTATTCTGAGTATTCAGAAATATCCCCTTATATGTCTGTCATTGCTTTTCTATTGACGTATCCTTTAGTCACATTTCCCAGTTCATTTTAGCTAACTCAGCTTTCATGCCCACATAGTTACCTTTATTTAAGTAGAATGGCAAGGTGACATATTGGTGAGCACTGCTATCTCATAGTCCCAGAACCTGTGTTCAATTCTGGCTTTGGCCAACTGTGTGGAGTTTGGTTGATCTCTCCATGACTGTGTGAGTTTCCATTGGGTGTTCCGTTTTCTTTCCACAGTCCAAAGATGTGCAGGTTAGGTGATGTGGCCATGATAAATTCCCCCTTACTGTCCAAAGCTGTGTAGTTAGCTGGATTAGCCATGGTAAATGAGTAGGATTTCGATTATAGGGCAAAGGAGAGAGCCTGGCTGGGATATGCTTTCAGAGAGTTGATGCAGATTAATGGACCGAATGTCCTCTTTCTGCACTGTAGGATTCTATGATTCTCAGTTTAAAGTATTAGTTTTAGACCCACACTTCTCCCATTCAAATGTAAAACTCATTCATACTGTGGTCGCTGCTACTTGTGGGTGCCTTTACCTTGGAATCATTAATTAATCCTGTCACATTACTCAATACCGAGTCTAATATAACTTGCTCTCTGGTAGGTTTCAGAACATGTTGCTCTAAGAAACAATGTCAAAAACATTCTATGAACTCCCTATCCATTACTGCCAATCTGATTTTTCCAGTCTATATGTGGATTAAATGTTTTTTGTTGCATTTTTATCACATGCAACCAATATTTTTTCTTGTATACTTTGTCCTGCGTTGTGAGTACTGCCAAGAGGCCTGTAGACCATTCCCAGTAGAGACTTCTTTCCCCCACAATCCCACATCTCCACTCAATCCTATTATATATCCTGATCTCCCCAACCAATGTGCTCTCTAACTATTGTAACAATGCCATGATTGATTAACAATGCTACCCCTCTACATTTACCTAGCTTCCTATTCTTCTTGAGTATCATATATGCCTCAATATTCAGGACCCAACCCTTGTCATCTTGCAGCCTTTTCTCTGTAATGGCTATCAGGTCATAACTGTTTACTTCAATCTGCACTGTCAATTAATTTACTTTGTTATGAATGCTATGTATATTCAAATACAGAACATATAGTTTTGTCTGTTATCCTTGTAACATCAGGTCTTGACTGTTTGTGTTTTCTTTGATTCTTTTCTCTCTGTCTCTTCCAGCCAGTCTCTAATGTCAATTCCCACATTATTATTTTGCTCTCTTGCCTTGGCTCTATCCATTGATTTTCTACATTTAGCTAAGCTTGATCCCTCATCCTCCTTATTTAGTTTAAAACTCTCTCTACATCCCTAGCTATGTGGATCACTGGAACACTGGTACTAGCATGGTTCAAGAGCTGGTATATTTTAAATTTTAACTTGTACCAAATGTAAATCAAATCTGAAAACTTTTATCTCTTTTTTTTAAAGATGGTCAATATAGAAACATAGGAAAAAACAGGAACAGAAATAGGCCATTTGACCCATCATGTCTGTTCTGCCATTCAATATGATCATGGTTGAACCTCTATCTCTATGCCATTCTCCAACTCTCTCCTTTTAGTGTCCAGAAATTAATCTATTTCTTTCTTAAATGCATTCAGTGACTTGGTCTCCACAGATTTACGTGGTAGAGAATTCCACAGTTCACTACATCTGAATGAAGAAGTTTGTCCTCATCTCTGTCTTAAATTGTCCATCTTTGATCCTGGTCCCATGAGCCCTTGTTCGAACTACTCCAGCCATAAGAAACATTGTTCCTGTCAGAACTTTATATGTTTTAATGAGATTTCCTCTCAGTCTTCTAAATCCCAGTGAATAAAGGCCTATCAACCCAATCTCTCCTTAAAAGAGAACCCTCTCCTTTCTTGACTGAGTCTGGTGAACATTTGTTGCATAATATTTATGGCAAGTATATGTTTTCTTAAGTAAAGAAAGTAACACTAATTTTCTAGTAATACTAATTTCCTTCGATTCCTCTTTCCCACTAGAACTTTGATTCCTTAGCATTTCTGGAAGTTATTTTTGTTTTCCTTCATGAAGATAGAATTAAGGTAGTTGTTTAATCACTCTGGCATTTCCTTTTTCTCTATTATAAATTCTCTTGTTTCTGACTGTAACATTTGTTTTCACTAATCTTTTTTTTATATTCTTACAGAAGATTTTACAATCTACTTTTTGTTACTTGCAAGTTCATTTAATGCTCTATTTTTCCTTGCTTCATCAATCTCTTTATTGAATACTGAACTTTTCCCAATCTTGCTTGCTACTTTTTCTAGAAAATTTATAGGACTACTCTTTGGATCTAATATGAAATTTTTGTTAAGCCATGGTTGGGCTGCTTTTCTTGTTTTGTTTTTGCACCAGAAGGGAATGTATAATTGTTACAATGCATACATTCATTCCTTAAATATTTGCCATTGCTTATCATCATGCCTTTTCCTAATCTAAGCCAGTTCATGCCTCATACCTTCCTTTTGTTTAAAGTTAGCACCACAGTTTTAGATCGGACTTTTATACTTTCCAAACCCTCCCTGCAAAAGACCCCAGACTTATCTTGGCCAGGCTCCATGGGTCCTTCATCCTGTCTCTGCTTACATTCTTGGAGTTTAGAAGGCTGAGAGGGGATCTTATAGAGACATATAAGATAATGAAGGGGATAGATAGGGTAGAGGTTGAGAGACTTTTCCCGCTTAGCAAAGATAGCAGGACTAGAGGGCACAGCCTCAAAATAAGGAGAAGGGGGTTGCGGTTCAGATCAGTGTTGAGGAGGAATTTCTTCACTCAAAGGGTGATGTATCTTTGGAATTTTCTACCTGTTGAAGTGGTGAAAGCTTCCTCGCTGAATATATTTAAGTCAAGGGTGGATAGGTTTTTGATTGACAAAGGAATTAAGGGTTACGGGGAGAAAGCTGGAAAGTAGAACTGAACCACTGCAGATCAGCCATGATCTTATTGAATGGCGGGGCAGGCTCGAAGGGCTGGATGGCCTACTCCTGCTCCTGTTTCTTATGTTTCTTATGGTGGCAGCACCCACTTAAGTGCTCTTGGAATTATAGGGATTGCTGGAATCATGCTAGCAAACAGCTTTTGATGGCTGGATTTCCTTCCCAGTAAGAAGTGCCCACACTGCACCATGTTAGCCCATTCACAGTGCATTATGGCTGTGAGGTTAGTTGGTTTAGAAAATAGTGTGCCTTTAGGAATATCGTCCCACCATGACAATTCTCAGCTAAGAGCATCTGCAAACATAGTTGATTATGAATTGTCTGACAAAGATGTGAGTAGAATAGACTATTGTTTGCAAATCCACACAGAAACTGAAGAGAGCTGATAATGAATAGAATATTGATTACAGTGCAGAAGATGGCAGACGAAAAGACAGATGTGCTTCTGTAGTAAAAAAAAGGATGCTATGGAGAATGGTATGATTAAAGGGGACAAATTTTATCATTGGAAATCATCTTAAGGCAAGGATTGAAAGTAGAAGCCAAAACTAGCATTTGTGTGCCTGCATATCATGAGTGCAGGAAATATAACTATCAATGGCTGTGGCAAATGAGTACCATTGAATGTGTTTACTATCACAAAAGATCAATGCATAGAGAATTGTATGGATTGTGTGTTCATGGGATTTCTGCACCTTTATCTGGTAAAGCAGTCAAACAAATTAAAATTCTTAGAGATATGGTGTCAGCTCAATTGCTGATAATGGTAAGTGAAGAAAAATTCCTTCTAAAAAGTGCACTATTTAAGAAAGTATTGATTAAGGATATGAATTAAGGATATGGGATGGCATGGTAGTACAGTGCTTAGCACTGCTGCCTCACATTGTCAGGGACCCCGGATTCAATTCAGTCACTGTCTATGTGGAGTTTGCATGTCCTGCCTGTGTCTGCATGGGTTTCCTCTGGATGCTCCGGTTTCCTCCCAGACTCTGAAGGATGCAGAGGTTAGGTGGATTGGCCATGCTAAATTCCCCCTCAGAGCACTCGAACAGTCGCTGTAGTGTAGTGACAAAGGATTTTCACAGTAACCGTTGCAGTGCTAATGTAAACCTACTTCTGACAATATAAAATAAACTTTAAATTTTAAAAATGGGGCTGTTTTACAACTCTGTTATATAATGTAAATTTAAAATTTAATTTCTGGTGATGCTGTTGTGGGAATGAAGTCAAAGTTGCCTGTTCACAGTGTTGATTTCATGTTGGAAAGTCAGCTCACTGGAGATAAAAATGTTACTATCTTCAATGATCTCTGCCCAAGACTGCAAGAAACTACAAAGGGTTGTGAAAGAAGCCTAATCCCTCATGCAAACCAGCCTCCCATCCATTGACGCTGTCTGCACTTCCCTCTGCCTCAGAAAAACTGCCAGTATATCTTAGGACCATACACACCTTGGACATATTGTCTTCCACCTTCTTCTGTCAGGAAAAATATACAACCATTTGAAGTCACATACCAGCCCACTCAAGAACAGCTTCTTCCCTGCTGCCATCAGACTTTTGAACTGATTTAACTTGCACTAAGTTGATTTTTCTCTACTTCCCAGCTGTGGCTGTAACACTACACTCTGCACTCTCTCCTATCCTTCTGTACGAATGGTATGCATTGCAAGTACAGCATGCCAGAAACAACACTTTTCACTGTGTACTAATACACTTGGCAATAATAAATCCAATCAACTCAAATCAAATAAATCAAATGAAAATGATGCCAAACAAATCCAGTGCAATTGTTGAAATTGAAAATGTGGAAAAGTAATCAAATGATGTGCAGAAGTCAGTGACTATCTGTAATCCTACTGTTAAAATCACTGCTTCACCTAAAGATGTGTCCAAAGAGTCAAAAGTTCAGATTTCTGCTTTCAAGGAGAAAATGGAGCATTAGAATGACAACAAAGAGTTAATAAATTAAAACTGAATTAGGCCTACAGCAGACCCTAAGTAAGACTTGTTAAAGCAGGAAAGATCTGCACTTAAAACTGAAGGTAGAACAAAGGAAGACAGTGCTGGAAAACTAAATGTCTCTGCTGTAACTAACACTGATATCATGTAGATTGAGGAAAGGATTTGTTTTCTTGAACATACTGATTCATCTATTTCTCTAGTGAGAGAAGAATTAAAGCAAGTTTGTGCTGAGTGGGAAATCAAAAAAAAATAAGAATTTGTGATTAAGAAAATGCCAGAGGGAAGGATTTTCCGAGGAAAGTCAAGAATGGCGGAGGGAGCAGAGAATTGTGTGAGAGACCCAAAATGGGTTTTACATTAGTGGGATTTCTCCACTTGATTGTCCTCGACACTCACCAATGACATGATGGGGATCCCAACTTTAGAAGTCTAACAGATTCCGTCAAAGGTGCACAAGATATAGGCAAGAGAGGATCATACCTGGATGGTACTCTTAGTACTGCAGTGCTAAGGGGGAGAGAATTTCAGGGAGTACGGATTCTACGACCTGGGAGAGGGGGGCACAGTTGATATGGTGTTCCTGTTTTAAATTTTTTATTTGTAAAATTAGGATCATGATGTTTTGAAAGTCAAAATTGCTGGTGGGGTGGGCTCACCAATGTGTGGCACTGTGGAACCTATACCCTCCACTTATTATTTCAAAGTGTTTAACAATATGGCAGAAAAAGCTTAGAAGGCAGCTAGAGGTTGCTCTATGCTTCTCCTATCGGAGACAACCCCTTGAAAGAAAATTGAAAAATTCCGCCCAATATCAGGATTTTTTGATTTATAATCTACATGATCTAAATTGAGTTCTGAAAGCAGCAATGGTAGCAATGTTAAAGCTACTGAAGAAAAAGCAGTGAAAGCTTAAATCATAGCAATAAACTTGTAAGTGACTATGTTGTGTGGTGGAGGAGTATTACAATCACTAAAATTTAACATTTAAGAGCCATTGGGAAGAAAGGATGTGCACAAATCCAGAAATCTGGCTATTTTTGGTGATGTGAAAAGTATCTACTGTTTCTTCATAGATTTTTTTGATTACTGCCATCACTCAGAAAACATTCCACACTTGTGTGTTTCATTCTGTATTCTCTAAACAGCCAGCAGATGTCCTCTATGTATCTGACTGCTAATTGTACTCCAATGAACTATTCATGGAGTCACAGATGAACAATAAAAATAATATTCTGACCTGTAAACTGTAATTAACGATCAATAGGCTTTGGGCCAATAGATAGATAAATATTACCTCTAGTTCAGTAAATCATATTGTAATGTGAAACATTATGTTTTGTAAGCTGATTTCAAACCATTTGAGCAATTAAGGCTGCAAAGGTTCTGAGGAAGCATTTAACATTAGCTCATGATGGGTTACTAAGGCAGAAAAAGAACAAAAGATCTCAAACAATCAGAAGTATTAGCAATAGTTCACAAAAAAAAAACAGCTAAACATCTGTGACTTAATGAGAATAAACGTCAGATCCACAGTAACATAATAGATCAGGGAACAATTACAGTTATGAAATAGAAGTATAAAAGCACTGTTAAAATGAAACCAAACAATAGTCTGATGATTAAACTGCGTGGATAACAATGTACGCAGCATCCATTATAAATTGTGGGAATAGGAGGCAATAATCAGAACTAAGAAATCAGGTGTTGCATGAGTACCTGAAACATGGCTACATAAAGAACAGGACTGGCGACTCACTATTGCAGCATTGTATACAATATAATCAGAAATAAGAAGGAAGGAAAATCAGAGCAGCTGTACTAATTAGTGATAACACAATAACAGTAAGTAAAAGAAATATAACTGACTGAAGAATAGAAACAGAATCCAAATGGATTGAAATAAGGGGGCAACAACGTATACTATACTCCAGCTAATAGCAGAAAAGCATTGGAGGAAGGAATATGTAAGCAATTTCAGACATATAAAATTCTAACTGAGCTGGACAGACTAAATGCAAGGAGAATGTTTTCCCTAGTTGAGGAATTTAGAACCAGGGGACACAGTCTCAGGATCTCATCTAGAAATGAACAGGGCAGCATTGTGATACAGTGGTTAGCATTGCTGTCTCACAGTGCCAGGGATCTGGGTTCAATTCCTAGTTTGGGTCGCTGCCTGTACAGAGTCTGCATGTCCTCCCCATGTTGCGAGGGTTTCCTTTGGAAACAGGCATCGGAGTGTGGTGATTAGAGGATTTTCACAGTAATTTCATTGTAGTGTTAATGTAAGCCTACTTGTGATACTAATAAATAAACTTTTTTAAACATGAGGAGAAAGTTCTTCATTAAAAGGGTGGTAAACCTGTGGAATTCTCTACCATGGAAGGCTGTGGAGGCCAAGGCACTGAATGCATTCAAGAAAGAGATAGTTTTTTTTAGATTTTAATGCAATAAGAGATTTAGGGGAAAGCAGGAATATGGCATTGAGATCGAGGATTAGCCATAAGCATATTAAATGGTGTAGCAGGTCAGAGGGCAAATGGCCTACGTCAGTTCCTAGTTTCTATGTTTCTGTTTTTTGCATGTGACATTAGTGAAGGGTATAGAATAGCAATAATTATGGAAGATTTTAATCCCCAAATAAACTAGCAAGAAGCTTCCTTGCAAAGTGTGTAAAAAGCCTGATGAGAATAACAGAGCTAACATGTAGTAATGGGAAATGTAACAGAATAGGTAATGTAAGTGTAGGGAACATCAACGTAATAATGATCATAACATAATAAGATTTAAGATAAAGATTGAGGACATAAAACAAAGGCCAAAGTAAAAAATTGAGGGAAACAAAGCTTGATTTATAGAATAAGAATGGAACTAGGCAAGTTAAATGAGAAAAAAATTACTTGCAAGCAACGGGAAAAAAAAGCAGCAGTGGAAATATTTGAAAAAAATCAGTAATGTGTAGGAGAAATAGATTCCACTAAAAGCAAGAATGACTACCAACTAATGACACATTATAGATGAATAAATAAATAAGGACAGAATTGAAACTGAAAAGGAAAGCATACATAAAGTATATGGACAACAAAGGAAAGGATAATAAAAGAAAATACGAAAAGATTAGGAAAGGAGTGTACAAAAAAGATTAGGAAGGCAAGGAGAAGCTATAGAATTAAATTGTCATTTAAAACTAAATGGTGAAGTGTTCCACAGTCACATTATAACAAAGAAAATCAGGATAGGGATAGGGCCAGGAATGGATATGCATGACATGTTTATGGTGATTGACACTGAAACACATCAATATATATTTAAAGAAATTAGAGAAGAGATATAAAAAATCATTAGGAAAGGGAAAGTGCCAGAGGACTGGCAGGCAGTTAATAAGATTTATATCTGCAAAAAGGAAGATGGAATAAGTCCTGGAAACTGTAGACCAATTAGCTTAATGTTACAAAGAACAAAGAACCATACAGCATTGGAACAGGCCCTTCGGCTCTCCAAACCTGTGCCAGTCACGTTGTCATATCTAGACCAACTGCTGATATCCCTTTATTTCCCATTTATTCATGTGCCTATCAAGATAAGTCTTAAATGTGGCTAATGTAATTAACTCGATCACTCACTTGGCAATGCATCCCAGACCCCCACAATCCTCTGAGTACAAAATATTCCCCCACACATCTCCTCTGAGCCTTCCCTTCTTATCTTAAACTTGAGCCTCCTTGTAATTGTCATTTCTACCCTGGAAAAAAGCTTCTAACTGTTCACTCTATCTACACCTCTCATAATTTTATGAATTTCTACCAGCTCACCCCCTCAGCTGCTGTCTGGAGAACAATGCCAGTTTGTTCAATCTCTTGGTAGTAGAAAAAATAATAGAATCCTTATTCAAAGGTATTGTAGAAAAACACCTACTTGATTTGATGTATTTTTGTCACGTATTACTGTGCAGTAAAAAGTATTGTGAAAAGTATCTAGCAAGTGAAAACACAGGAAATGACCATGAATTTCACAAAGTCAGACAATGCTTCGCCAATCTTATTGAACTCTTTGAAGATGTAATCTAAAGTGTAGATAAGAATAGATATAATACATTTCAACATCTAAAATCTTCAACATCTTTGTTAAGTAAGGTTGGAACATATGGAGCCAAGGCTAACAAGTTGGCTGTGAATCAGGAACATGGGTAAAGGTTAGGAATTGTTCCTCTGACTGATAAGAATCAGCGCTTGGGCACTCTGTTTTTCACCATTCACCGCATAAACACATGTAAAGAACAATCTCAGGTAAAAATGGACAACATGATTTTTGGCCTGAAAAGCTGTAATTTTTCATGTATCTCAAAGATTCAGAACCAAAGTATAGCCCTAGAGGCGAAATGTCTTAAAATGAATAAAAGTTAGATAATTAATATGAGTGAAATGTATATTGTCTTTAATGTTCTGAAATAAATTTGTGTTAGAGAGTGAATATGTTAGTATTGTTGGTTTTTACTTTATTTCCATTTGACGATCTTTTCTGGATTTCATTTCATCCAAATCAAGCATACACATCAGTCAATCCCTCAAAAATACCACCTGTATAAAAGTTGACCCCATAATTTGAAGTCTAAAAAAATTGACAATAATACAAGTGTATACACATCTAAATGACTTGGATAGGGAAGCAGAATATCAAAATTTGCAGACGTTATCAGATTGGGAGTAGGGTTTAGAACTAATACAGAGGATCACTGTGATAAAATAGCAACATATTAATTCACATAGAAATAGCAGAAAAATGGAATTGAGGATCCAGCCATTACCTATAAAATAGCAAATAAAGCTTAAAGGGCCAGAATAACCTATAGAGTGCTCCAATTTCTTCTGCTCTTATGTTCTAAGGTTTATTAGCAAATGAACTTCAATATAGGTAAGCGTTTGTGATAAATTTTAATAAAAACATAAAGAAGTCACACAAACTGTATAAACATTGCAAGGTCAATATCTAAATTGAGTAGAGGAGCAACAGGATCTGGCTGTTCAAATTATTTGAAAAGAATGAGGAGTGAATCTCATAGAAACCTATAGAATTCTAACAGAACTAGACAGAGTAGTTGGGGGAAGTATGTTCCCAATAGTGGGGCAAGTCCAGAATTAACAGTCGTAGTCAATGGGTCAAGGTAAACATTTTAAGACTGAGTTAAGGAGAAATGTGTTCACCCAGAGAGTGGTAAGCCTATGGAATTCACTATCATAGAGAGCAATTGTGGCCAAAACATTGTTTTCAGGAAGGAGCTACTTATAGCTCTTGGGAAGAAGGGAATCAAAGAATATGGAGGAAAGCAGCATCAGGCTATTGATTTGGATGATTGGCTATGATCATAATGAATGGCTTGAATGGCCTACTCCTATTGATACTTTCTATGTTTTGATGTTTCTATGTTATATAAATCACTGGACAGACAGAAGATCCCGCAACAACGGAAAATCAAAGTTCTGCAGTCCTGCCACATCAGGTCATGGAAAATGGTGAACAATTAAACAACTCATTGCAGGAGAGTGCCCTAAAAATATCCCTATCCTCAATGATGGGGGAGCCCAGCATATCAATGCAAAATATAAAGCCAAAGCATTTGCAGTTGCCTTCAGCCAGAAGTGCCAAGGCAATGATCCATAGTGACCTGCTGCTGAGTTCCCTAGAATCACAGATCCTGGTTTTCAGCCAATTTGATTCATTCGGCATGATATCAAGAAATGGCTCAAGGCGCTGAATATTGCAGCGCTATAGGTCCTAACAACATTCTGCAAACATATTGAAAATCTGTATTCTCGAGCTGCGCTCCTAACCTAGCTGTTCTAGTACAATTACCACATTGCCATCTACCCAGCAATGTGAAAAATAGTCCAGGAATATTCTATCCACAGGACAAATCCAACTTGGTCAATTATTACTGCATCAGTAAACTCTCAATCATCAGCAAAGTGATGCAATTGTCATCAATAATGCTATCAAGTGGCATTTACTCAACAACAAACTGCTCATCCACATTCTTGTAGATTCCACCAGGGTCAATTAGCTCCTGACTTCATTACAGACTTTGTTCAGTTGAGAATAAAAGAGCTGATTTTCAGAGGTGAAGTAAGAGTCAATCCCCTTGACATCAAAGCAGCATTTGATGGAGTGGATCCCTTGAAAAACTGGAGTCTGTGGAAATTGGGAGAAAACTCTCATTGGTCTGAATCATATCTGGACAAAGGAAGATTGTTGTGGTGATTGGAGGTCAAATATCTCAATTCCAGGACATCATTACAGGAGTTCCTCAGGATAGTGTCCTAGGCTCAACCATCTTCAACTGCTTTGTTAATGATCTTTGCTTCCTCATGAGGTTAGAATGGGGATGTTTGCTGATGATTTCACAACGTTCAGCACCATTCAAATTCCTCAGATACTTGTTGTAGGTAAAGATACCTCTGAAACAAATTGTGAGTCAAAGTACAGCAAGTTATTCAAAAGCTTTTGGGAGATACACCTGGTACCTAACAGCAGGTCCCCAGCCATCTCATCAAATACAAGTTAAGAGCATATATTTATAAGCCTCCCGGTCATGTACGCATCTTCTCATTCTCATCAGGTTCCCAAGCTGTGGGTTGTCCTCCATCTTGGGAACATGGCTGCCTTGGCATTTCTTCATGGTTATCTCAAGGCCGCAATTGACGTGTGTGATTAGCCCTTAGCTAATGTACAGACTGACAAGACAAGTTAAAATTAATGGGCCGATATAACGATCTATGCTCATAAGTTGCATAACATATGTGTACACATTATATATTGGTACATGACACATAATCAGTATATAATGAATATATATATGAAATATAATTAGAAATGCAGGCTTCACTATATTAGACGAAAGTTACTTAAACTACAAGCTGAGTCAGCTACATTTCTGAGTGGGCTTATCATAAACTGGTGTATAATAGCAAGAGTAGTGGCTGTCTCGCTGTAGTCTGGGCACACGAAAACAAAGTTACATTTATCTGAAATATATGAAAACTAGCTGCAAGTAGGATATTTTTTTCATTCTCTCAAGTATTACAAAGTTCATTAACTCATTCACTACTGTATACTGAAGCATTCCATATCCAAAAACAGCAAGACTTGGACAATATTCAGGATTAGGCTGATAAGTAGCAAGTAACAAATGTGCCACACAAGTGCCAGGTAATAATCATCTCCAAAATGAGTGAATCTAACCATCTCCCCTTGAGACTCAGTGACATTACCATTACTGAACTCCCCACTTTCAACAACCTGGAGGTTACCATTGACCAGAAACTGAACTGGTCGAGTGTATATAAATACAATGGCAAAAACAGCAGGTTAGAAGTTGGGAATTCTGAAGAGATCAACTCACTTCCTGATTCACTAAGGCCTGTCCAGCATCTATAAGGTACAAGTTAGGACTGTGATGGCATACTGTCCACTTGCTTGGATGAGTGCAACTCCAACACTCAAACACCATCCAGGATAAAGCAACACAACTGATCAGCATCCCATCCAGTTCAATAAACATACATGATGCTACAGCAACTCACCACAACCCCTTGAAAGCACCTTCCAAACCTATGACTTCTACCATCTAGAAAGAAGAGTGCAGCTGATACATGGGGACACCACCACCTGCAAATTTCCGATTGAGTCGCATACCATTCTGACTTGGTATCACTGTTCCTTCACCGTTGCAAGGTCAGAGTCCTGGAACACCCTTCTTAATGGTACTATGAGTGTACTTATAACATATTGTTCAAGAAAATGACCCATGACCTTCTTAAGGACAATTAGGCATGAACAATAAATACTGGCCTAGCTAGAGATGCCCAAATTAAAAAAAACTAAAAGTAGCAATACATGTTAGTTAGACCGTGAGAAAGCAAAGGTTTATTTTTAAAATTGAAAGCCAGGGAAATTATGTTAAACTTATATGGGACCTTTGTTAGACAACGCAGAGTATTGTGAATGGTTCTGCTCCAAATTGCGAAAAGGATATACAGGCACTAGAGAAGGTGCAAAAAGGATAGGATAACAGAGTTCAGAGATGATACCCATCAGGAAAGAGTGTTCAGTCTGGATGATTTTTTTTCTGGAAAAGAGAAAGTTGAGGGATGACACAAAAGGGATATTTTAAGATTTTAGGCAGCACAGTAGCACAGTGGTTAGCGTTGCAGTCTCACAGCGCCAGGGATCCAGGTTCAATTCCGATCTGTGTGGAGTTTGCACATTCTCCCTGTGTCTGTGTGGGTTTTCTTGGATGTTCCGGTTTCTTCCCACTGTCTAAAAATGTGCGGGTTAGGTTGATTGGCCATGCTAAATTGCCCCTTAGTGTCGGGGGATTAGCAGGGTAATATGTGGGGTTATGTAAATAGGGCCTAGGTGGGATTGTAGTTGGTACAGACTTGATGGGCCAAATGGCTTCCTTCTGTATTGTGATTCTATGATTATATTGTTTGATAGGGTAGACATTGAGAAGATGGCTTTACTGGTGAGAGGTAAAATCTAGCAGCTAAAAATATAGGACAGTTACCAATAAACATGATAAGGAATTCAAGAGAAACTCCTTCATGCAATATATATTTGGATGTGAAACTCATTACAGTGTGTAGTTGAGACAAATGGCATAGATGTATTTAAAAGGAAGCTAGCAAATGCTGTCTAATTGCATTTGAACTTCTGTACATTATGAAGTGAATTACTGACAAAAAATACTTCTTAGGTATACTTCCCACAGATATGAGAATGAAGGTGTGGAGATTTCATGTGAATAATAGTTGAACAAATGTACAAGATCTCAAATTTTATTTTGATGTTGCAAGCAAAAAAGTTAAACGTTCCACTGTTGCCTTATAAACTAAATAAATTACAACAATTTCTTCCTCATAAAGCTAATGAAATTCACCTGTTCCTCTCACTCCTTCCTGTCACCTTCTGAAGTGGGGTGCAAATGGTCTGAACTGCGCAAATGTTTGAATCCACCATTGTATTATGGTTTAAATTTTACATTACTAAAAAATACACCTTAATTATATCACTCTGCTATTCTTATATATTTTTGGAGCATTTGACATGGCAATGATAAGAAGAAGGAAAACAAAATTGGAAAATAGCTCATTTATTATTTTTATTGTAAAGTGATCTTTAAATTAATATATACTTTATTTATAGTGTATGCATAATTACATTATTTCTGATTATGAACATTAATTGGGTTTTGGCATTTGTACCAGGGGTTGATGCAATTGTCTTTTCTCCATCTATTTGTCATCTCAGTTTATGAGCAATAAGAAACTTTATTGTAGGAGAAATACTAATGATCAGACTCAGTAGAGCATATATTTCAGTCCTACTAACGAGAGGCTTACAGAAGGTAATGTCTATAATAAACTCTGCATAATAGACCAGTCAAAAATCTTCAAACCAACTTTTTATTTTTATTTTTCATCAATGTTGCAGGTTTTACTGGTATGTTCATTTTATATTTGTCAATCGTCTGCACTTATTGTACGTAGATTATTTTATTATTGTGTGGCGACTTCGCCTCCAATACATATTTTTGAAATCTCTCTCATAATAATACTTCTGTTATAATGAATAGTAAATATCCCATATAGTAAATATCATATTCGATATGATGTAATACAAAATATCATTTAAAATTATTTTATAGTCTTTTGTAGCATCTAAGTAAAATATTGAATAACTCATGTAAAATAACATAAAACCGCTATTATCCCACATGAGAGGTGCAAAAACTCAAGATTCTATTTAAAATTCATTGCGTGCATTACTGTTGAGAAGACAAGTAGATTGCGGGTGGTGATTTTGGATAAATGTGAGGTTACGCATTTTGGAAGGTCTACTACAAATACGAAATATACAGTAAATGGCAGAACCCTTAAGAGCATTGATAGGCAGAGGGATCTGGATGTACAGATACACTTGTCACTGAAAGTGGTAAGGCAGGTGGAGAAGGTAATCAAGAAGGCATACATCATGCTTGCCTTCATTGGCCAGGGTTCTGAGTTTGGCAAGTCATGTTGCAGGTTTATAGAACCTTAGTTTGGCTGCCCTTGGAATATAGTGTTCAATTCTGGTCACCACAGTACCAGAAGGATGTGGAGGCTTCAGAGCGGGTACAAAAAAGATTTACCAGGACGTTGCCTGGTATGGAGGGCGTTAACAATGTGGAGAGGTTGAGGGGTGACCCGATAGAAGTGTACAAGATTACACTTGAGAGGCATGGGCAGAGTGGTTTGTCAGAAACTTTTTCCCAGAGTGGAAGAGTCAATTACTTGGAAGCATTGATTTAAGGTGCAAGGAGCAAGGTTTAAAGGAGATGTACGAGACAGGTTTTTTTACACAGAGTAGTGAGTGCCTGGAATTTGCTGCTGGGGGAGGTAGTAGAAGCAGATACCATAGTCACTTTTAAGGGGTGCCTTGACTATGATTAGGATGGGACTGGAGGGATATGGGTCCCTGGAAGAGCAAGCAGTTTAGTTAACTCAGGCAGCATGGTTGGTACAGGCTACGAGGGCTGAAGGGCCTGTTCCTGTAATTTTTTTTGATCTTTGTTCTTTGTTCTTTCCTTGTTCTTTATTCTTTGATTTTTACAGAATACTTCAGGTGCTAAAGAGCCTCTGAGATGGCCAGAATGGGGTCTTAAGTTGAAAGACTTGCTTAACTAACATTTAGTGCAGGGTGCAGGTTTTGGTAGAGTTGCTGATATCAGAGCTATGAATGGCCACCTGGAGGCTTGTTAAGAAGTTGGTATTCACTTAAAATGCCTGCTAACATTCATTAAAGAGGCTGCCTGGCATTTTGATGGCAAATACCTTAATTAAATGCCTCTCTGAATAGTGACCTGTTATTTGAGATAAACTTGGGACATTGCCAAAAGCCTTCTGAAAGTCCAAATTAACCACTTTCACTGGCTTGCCTTCATCAACCTCATTTGTTAAGCATCATTTCCCTTTCTTAAATCCATGCTGACTGTCCAATCCTGTCACTGTTTCCCAAGCATTTTGCTTAAAATCTTTGATAATGGATTCTAGAGTTTTCCCCACCACTGACATCAGGCTGGTCTCTAGTTCCCTGTTTATCTCCTGTTTTAAATGGTGGGGGTTACATGAGCTACCCTCCGAGCTGTAGGAACTATTCAGAGTCTATAGAATCTTGGTAGAGGACCACTAATGCAGCTACTATTCCTCGGGTCACTCCTTTTATTACTCTGAGATGTAGATTGTCATGGTCCGTTCCCCACCTGCTACGATTCCAGTGGCAAGTGGGGCAGGAAAATTTCACCCTGTATGTTTTCAAGAAGCAGTTAGATCTTGCATTTGGAGCAAAGTGGATCAAAGGATATGAGGGCAAGGCAGGACCAAGCAATTGAGTTGGATGATCAGATGTGATTTGAAGGGCCAAATGACCTCTTCCTGCTCTTATTTTCTAGTTTCTAATTTCCCGTTTGACCATTTTGGGTCCTGAGTTATCCTGCAACACACTAATGTATGTTAACCAAAACACTCCATGCTTAAGTGAACATGAGTCCAAAGACATGCTTCACAAAACTTACATTAATCAAGCAGGGTGGTAAAGCTGCAGATTTCAGATTTAGCACCGGCAGGCAAGTTCAGATTATGATAATCAGCAGTTGGTTATCATACTGATATTTTTTTTTATTAAGCAACACAGCACGGGAAACAGGCCCTTCGGCCCAACGAGCCCGCGCCGCCGTCATACCAAATAGTAGCAAATACATTATCCTATTTTAATATTCCTATATAATAATATATATATTATTCCTAATATGGAAAATTTTCACCATAGGGACAATTTGTTACCCAATCAGCCTAAGAGCGAATTTTTGGGTTGTGGGAGGAAACCGGAGTGCCCGGAGAAAACCCACGCAACCACGGGGAGAACGCGCAAACTCCCGCAGACACCGGCCCAATTCCAAGTGTCTGCACAGCCACATCGATAGTCTCTGAGCTGTCATGGTGCCCTTCAGATGGTCCACATAAAGCACTCATTTACGACATGAGGTACCAGGCAACCCATGAATCAACATCCAAGAGCTGTACCCGCACCACCTGCCGAATGCATGCTCAAATTATGGACCGAATTACCTGTGGAAAAAAGCCGTAGTTAAACAGTCCTAATATATCCCTCTATCTGCATACCGCTCATGTGGCTGTCCAAGAGACCCTTAAACAGCCCCAGCGTGCCTGCTCCCACCACCTTACTCGGCAGTGCATTCCACACCCCCACTACCCTTTGTGTGAAAAACTGCCCTCTAATATTCGTCCTATACATAGCCCCCCTCACCCTATGGCCATGACCTCTCGTCCTATCCATTTCTAAAGGTGGAAAAAGTTTACCTCCATTTACTCTATCTATACCCCTTATAATCTTATATGATAACCAGTATCAGTACAATCAAGACTGATTGTTAAATCCAGAGATCTAAATATGATAACATCATGCAATATCCACCCACCCCCACCCCCGACTCTTAACTATCCCACCACTCATCCACCAAAATGAACGTAGAGCTCCAGATGCAAGATTAACTAACGTCCATTTTTTCTGATGCAGGCAATATGCCAACTTCATGCTGTCTGCTAATTAACATGATTACATGGTACATCCAGCATTATACATGTAAATGAATGATTGCAAAGCTCAGCTTCAAAGTTGTTAGAGGATAGCACCATTCTGAGCTACTTAAAGTAGGGGGAAATGTTTTGTGACTGGAGCAGGTATTGGATTTCATTCCATGACTGATTTTGAACGACAAAAGAATGGCACAAAATGGGAGGATGGGTTCCAAGATTTTCTGACCCAGCCCTGGAGGACTTGGTAGAGAATGAAAAATGTATTCTAACTTCAGTGGAGTCAGAAACACTCCAAATAAAACTCACAGAAGGCAGAGGTACAGGGGAGCAGTAGAGGTCAATGTGACGGGTCAACCCATGTGGATCAGGAAGCAGTGCCCTCCAGTTCAAAGAGCTCATATGATGGTCAAAGTCAGTGAATGTATCTTTAATTGGAATCATCTAGTGACAGCATCTTTAGAACTACAAAATCGTACAGTGCAGAAGGAGGCCATTCAGTCCATCAAGTCTGCCCTGACCACAATCTCATCCAGGTCCTAACCCCCTAACCCCATGCATTTACACTAGCTAGCCCCCCTGATATTAAGGGGCAATTTATCATGGCCAATCCACCTAACACACACATCTTTGCAATGTGGGAGGAAACCAAAGCACCCAAAGATGACCCACGCAGACATGGGGAGAATGGATTAGGTTGATTGACCATGCTAAATTGAGTTTCAGGGGGACTGGTAGAGTGAATGTGTGAGAGTACACGATAGGATGAGATTGTTGTGAGTGCAGTCTCCATGGGCTGAATGGCCTCCTTCTATATTGCAGGGACTTTATGATGCAAATATACTTTTTCTATCCCCACAAGCTTTTTTTTATTCATTTGTTGGACATAGGCATCACTGACTGGTCTGCATTTGTTGCCCATCTCTAGTTGCCCCTGGGGGCATTGAGAGTCAACTACACTGCTGCGACTCTGGAGTCACATGTAGGCCAAAGCAGATAAGGATAGCAGATGGTTTTTTTTGACAATCAACAATGGTTTCATGGTCACAAGTGGATTCTTAATTCTAGATTTTGTTCACTTCACCATGGCAGGATTTAAACCCAGGTACTCAAAACATTTGCTGAGTTTCTGGATCAATAGTCTAGCAATAATACCTCTATGCTATTGCCTCCCCAGAAGGCTTTGTTAACAGAAAATAAAAACTTTCCATTGAATGATAAATATTTTCTCATTTTTAATTAAAACTGACCACACCATTTGGGGTGACATGGTAACACAATGGTTCGCACCATTGTGCGAAAGGACAATGAAAGGAGCTTTACTGCTCCTTGGACCTGGATTCAATTCCTGGCTTGGGTCACTGTCTGTGTGGAGTTTGCACATTCTCCTTGTGTCTGCTTGGGTTTCCTCTGGGTGCTCCTGTTTCCTCCCACAGTCCAAAGATGTGCGTATTAGGTTGATTGGCCATGTTAAAATTGCCCTTAGTGTCCTGAGATGCAAAGGGTAGAGGGATTAATGGGTAAGTATGTAGGGTAAGGGTAAGGAGGTAGGGCCTGGGTGGGATTGTGGTTGGTGCATACTCGATGGGTCAAATGGTCTCACTCTGTACTGTAGGGTTTCTATGATTTCTAAATGTCCATGTAGCATATATAGGAGAGCAAAGTACTGCAGATACCAGGGACCTGAAATATAAGCAGAAAATGCTGGAAATACTCAGCATACAGAGAGCAAAAAAAGAATCAAGGTTCACTAATCTCTGTTTCTCTCACAGATGCTGCCAGACATGTTGAGCATTTCCAAAACTTTTCATAAATGTTAGAGCAAAACTAATCCCTTTTGCCAGCCTGCAAAAAGCAATTGGACTTCTTGTGAGCCTTTCATTGCTCTTCAGCAAGAAGTCCAGCAGCAACTGCCTGTGATCTGATCTGGCACAACATTAAGCATGAATTTAAAGATAAAAGTTAAGATTAGAAGAAAACATAAAAACTTCCTGATCAAAAAAAGGCAAAGTAATAAATTTATGCTTTTAAAAAATGAGTAATTAATAAAAATGACACACAGCAGAACAACTAATAAAACCCTTTCCACTTTTTTGCGTGAGAAGCTACCTAGAGAGATCAACTAGGTCTTGAGTCCTGGTCACCAGTGAAGGGGATCAGGCCAAGCTAACAGTTGGGTTTAATACCAACTTTCCATTTAGCTCTGGTGACGTATACCCTGAGTTGGCCATCTTGACAGAATTCATAAGGAAGTGTGGGTTGAAAGCAGGTTGCCTTTCAGACTGGGTTTTTCTTCTCTCCTGGACTTAGAAAGTAACTGTGAGCCTGGACCATTTCTGTGTTTAAAAACTGCTAAGGTCATTCATAAATGAATCGTAAACTATTCTACCTGAATGGTAACACTGAACAGCTTTAAGAAGAATTTGGCTGATCTTTCTACCCTCTCTTTTGCTTCGGGGAATTTGGTTTGGTTAGGGGAATTTTACAGTAACTTCATTGTAATGTTAATGTAAATCTTACTTGTAATTAATAAATAAACTTTAAATTTATTTTGTGCAGAAACACTCTTACGCTTTTTTTCCTAGTCTCAAGACATCTCCTTTCCCATTTTCTCTTGTACTTTCATAGAATCATAACCCTACACTGCAGAAGGAGGCCATTTGGCCCATCAAGTCTGCACCAACCACAATCCCATCCTGGTCCTGTTCCCGGGATCCCACATATTTACCCTGCCAATCAATCTCCTGACACTAGAGTAAATTTAGTCTGGCTAATCAACCTAACACCACCACCATCCACCCCCCCCCCCCCCCCCCCCCACCCCCACCCCCACCACCATCACCGCACCACCCCACCTCCACATCTTCAGTCTGTGAGGAGAAACTGAGTTCCTGGAGGAAAGCCATGCAGTCATAGGGAGAAAGTACAAACTCCACATGGATGATGATCTGAGACCGAGATAGATCCTGGCTCCTTGGTGCTAATTACTCTGGCACTATGCCACTCTTAATTTTATTAATGCTACTTATACACAAATGTACTACTTACGTACAACTCACAGTCCAACGATATGGAGGTTAGATTGATTGGATATGCTACATTACTGTCGGAGGATAAACATGTGAAGTTGTGAGGATAGGGCCTGGGTAGGATTGTTGTCACTGCTGTACTGTAGGGATTCTATGATTCTATGAAATCAATTCATACATTAATATCATTTTAAAATCTTTAACTTTAAGAATTAAGCTAAATCTTTGTGGATAACTTTTAAATGATGAAACAATCTCTTCTTAACATGTTAATCTACACATTTTTGGAAATTGAAGCTGATTTTTCTTTTTTTGAGCAGTTTCAAACTGATCAATTATTTTCAATTTTGTTCCAGCAAATTGGGCTACATTTTTTTTTGGTTTTCTTATATGGGGGTCTGTGGTGGGCAGCTATTAATGACCATCCAGCACCAATACAAACTGAGGTGGAAGCCATGCAGTTTTGACATACTCACTTAATCTGCATCATTGTATTGTTGATGTAAGGCAATCCCAGTACTGTATCCTCTTTGTTTGAGCTGCTCTTGTGCTTTGTACACTGCAGGGGTAGCTAACCTAGAGGAGACAGAGGCACTGAGACTGGTGTGCCTGTTGGATAAATCTCCCTGGGACAACCAGGAACTCTGTTGAATTTAAGACTGGGTTTCAGAGTTGGATATGCATTCAATGAGGCTTGTGGACAAGGCTGCCTGCCATTTCTGTGGACGGGCATTACTGCTGGTAAGGCAAAAGATCTGAAGTGAATCTGCGACCCCAGTCCACTTCACCTCCCCATCATCCCCATGGCATTGTTCCTGGTATTTTGTACCATATACATTAGCCATGCCTGGAAGGTGAGGTTGTATATGTGTTCCACCGCAAAGGACCCAGCTTTCAGGACATCCTCAATGAAGCACAGATATTTCACACTGCTCTGTGTGGAGGTTCAGGTGGGAGAATTGCTTTCTTAGCAACCTGAGTGGATGTGGTCTCCTGTTGTGAATCATCTCACCCTTTTCCTACTCTCAGTCTCCATGTCATAGTATACTGCTCCATTCTTAAAGTTACAAAGCCAATAACTTTGTAACTTATTGAATGGACCGGACAAACTTAAATTGATCCCTTGCTTGTTACAGAAACCAAATTCAAAATCCAACTGAATCTGATTCAAGGTTCCCACAAGGGAGACAAACAGAATCCATGCTGACAAGATGAGACATTGCATTCCATCTTGGGCTTGATCTGATGCTTGATCTTAGCCAATCTGGGGTCAATCAGTTTGCACAGAAGCCTTGAAGTCAGGATTAAGTCCTCCAGCTATGCTACTCCCTCCAGACTTCAGCAACTTTAAGAAATTTTAAAATCCACCCAACCCAAGTCTTGAACAATTGCAGCAATAGCCAGTAAAAAATCAAACAACTAATCTGAAAGTAGTTTTTTTTTTATATTCATTCATAGGATATGGGTGTCACTGGCTGGCTAGCATTTATTGATTTTGATTTGATTTATTATTATCACATTTATTAACATACACTAAAAAGTATTGTTTCTTCCATGCTATATAAAGCATACTGTTCATAGCTAGGCTATAGAGAGAGATCAACTTAATGCAAGGTAAGTCCATTCAAAAATCTGACAGAAGCAGGGAAGAGTTAGTCGGTACGTGACATCAGATTTTTATATCTTTTTCTCGAAGGAAGGTGAAAGAGAGAATATCTGGGATGCGTGGGGTTTTTAATTATGCTGGCTGCTTTGCCGATGCAGCGGGAAGTGTAGACCGAAACAATGGATGGGAAGCTGGTTTACATGATGGATTGAGTTACATTCACGACCTTTTGGAGTCCATTGCAGTCTTGGGCAGAGCAGGAGCCATACCAAGCTGTGATACAACCAGAAAGAATGCTTTCTATGGTGCATCTGTGAAAATGCTCATTCCAAATTCAGTCCTAGTTGCTGGAAGGCAGTTGAGGGTCAACACCATTGCTGTGGCTCTGGAATCACATGTAGGCCAGGCCTGGTAAGGACAGCAGATTTCCTTCCCTAAAGGGCACTGATGAACCAGATACATTTTTTCTGACTATCAACAATAGTTTCATGTTGATCAATGGTTTACATAGTGATGATGGGGTGTCCATGCTACTTCTGAATGAAACGTGATTAGGGGAGTTAGTTCCTACAGCACACTTATGATGTCAAATCAGTGGGATTGTTGATTGATGCCAATGGTCTGCCTACTCTGCCTATCCTGACAGATACTTGACATGGGTGCCAATACCCTCACCCAGGTGATGCCTGGCACCACTGGCATCTGAGGTGTGCACACATTCCACCATTTCGGACTTCTATGGTCAGCTGTCAGTGTGTAGAGATGCCGGCGTTGGACTGGGGTAAACTCAGTAAAGTTTTGCAACACTGCAACAAATGCAGAACACTGCATTTGCCTGATGAAGGCACAACATAGTGTCGAAAGCTCGTGGATTTACTATCAAATAAATTGGTTGGATTTAAAATTGGTGTTGCAAAACTTTACTCAGCTGTCAGTGCCCAGGGGACATACCTCCAACTTTCAAATATATCAGCACTATTCCAATTTTCACCTTTGGTTAAAATTGCCCCACCATGCGTGCTGACTTGGACATGAAATCTGCTTTGCAGTTTCTATTGGAGTATAAACAGTCCCACCCACCCTGCCCCTCCCCAGAAAGAGGTGTTAAAGTATAAAGCGCTCACATTCGAACAGATTAAAGTTACCAATTCATTATGCTGCCGCTGCATTATTTGTGTGCAATGTTAAACCGTTCAACTATTGGAAGACAGTTGAAAGGAAGCGATCGTCTTTCAAACAGGAAAGCATGTTAGTTACTCTGTTTTACCCGCAGGGACGTTTTACTACTGAAATTCTACAGAATGCTGCAAGAAAAACAAAACAAAACGAAAACGCGCTGTTTGCTGTCTTGTTGCAGGTTTGCCTGAGCTCATAACAAGACGTAGAGATGTGCGAACAGACAGGGAGAGACTGGAGCTCAGAGCGGAATGAGAGCGCTGTGGCTGGCCAGACTGCTGGGAGAGAGGGTGCTCTGCAAGAGTGGCTGAGACAAGCGGGGAGAGAGGGAGTAAGGCAGAGGAGAGGGGATGGGGAGATAGGAGGAGAGGGGAGGGAGTAGGGAAGAGAGGAGGGATTAAGGGTGAGGGGAGGGGAAAAGAGAAGGGGAGGGAGTAGTGATGAGGGGAGGGAGTAGGGATGAGGAGAGAGGGATAGTGGAGGGAGCGAGGGAGGGAGTAGGGATGAGGGGAAGGGGAGGGAGTAGGGATGAGGGGAAGGGGAGGGAGTAGGGATGAGGGGAGGGAGTAGGGATGGGGAGAGGGGAGGGAGTAGGGATGGGGAGAGGGGAGGGAGTAGGGAGGGGGAGGGGGCAGGGGAGGGAGTAGGGATGAGGAGAGAGGGAGAGGGGAGGGAGTAGGCATGGGAGGAGAGAGGATACGGGAGGGGGCGAGGGAGGGAGAGAAGGAAGAAGGGTGAGAGTAGGGATGAAGGGGAAGGGGAAAAGGGAGGGGAGAGGGAGGGAGGTAAGGGCGAGGAGAGGGAAAGGGGGGGGGGAAGGAGGAGGGAGGGAAGAGGTGAGGGAGGAGAGGATGGGGGTGTACTGGAGAGGAGAGTAGTGGAGTGGGAGGGTGGTGGGGGGATAGGCGAGAGGGGTAGGGAAAGGGGAGTCAGTAGAGAAGAGGAAAGCAGATGGGGAGAGGGGAGCATGTGAGGGGGAAGAAAGTAAGGGATGAGTGGAGAGAGTAGAGGTGAAGGGAGGGAGTAGGGGATGGAGAGGAGTTAGGAGGGAGGGGAGGGAGTAGGGGAAAGGGGTAGGAGTAAAGGAAGAGGTAGACGAGAGGGGAGGAGGGAAGGGGAGAGGGAGGGGTATAGGGGAGCAGGGGGGGGAAGGAGAAAGGGGGTAGGGGACAGGAGAGAGAGGAGGTGGATAGGGGACGAGGGTAAAGACAGTAGGGGGAGAGAGAGGAGGAGGGTAGGGGGATGGATAGGTTAAAGGGGAGGAGGAGAGGGAGAGGGGAGGGAGTGAAGAGTGGGGGAGGGAATGGGGAGAGGGCAGAGGAGGGGTGATGGAGGGGGTAGGGCAGAGGAGTAGGGGGGATTGGGAAGCGGGCGGTAGGGAAGGGTTGGGGTAAGGAGAGGTGGTAATGGAGTGAGGTGGAGAGGAGGGGAAGGGTAGGGTGAGAATGGAGTAGGGGAGGGAAGGGGTTAAGGGTGAGGGATAGGGGAGGGGGACAGAGGAGGGGATAGGGGATAATAGTGGGGCTTAGGGGAGGGGGGGGAAATAGGGGAGGGGGCAGGGGAAGGGTGGAGGGGGGGAGAGGGGGAATAGGAGAAGGGGGGAGGGAAGGGGAAGGGGATGGCAGAGCAGGGCTGGGGAAAGAGGAGAGGGGAATGGGGTAGGGCGAGAGAGGGGAGGGATGGGAAATAGGGGAGTGGGGAAGGGAAGAGGGACGAAGGTAGGGGATATGAAAGAGAAGGGTTAGGGGAGAAAAGCATGGAGGAGGAAGGAGAGGAGGGGCAAGAGGGGATGGAGAGGAGGGGAGGAGGAAGGGAGAAGGAGGAGGGGGGGATAGGAGATGGGAGTCTAGGGAGAGAGGAGTAGGGAAGAGGGAGTAGGGGGGAGGGGAGGTAGAGTAGGGAAGAGGGGAGCACTAGGGGAGGAGAGCAGGGTAGAAAGGAGAGAAGAAGTAAGAGAGTAGGGGAGGAGATAATGTGATAGGCAAGAGGGAAGGAGGTAAGGGTGTAGGGGAAAAGGACAGGAAGTAGGGGACGGGGAGTAGGGGACAAGGGGGAGTGGGGAGAGAGAAAAGGGAGGTAGGGAGAGGGGAAGGGGATGGGAATTGGGGAGGGTAGAGAGGGGCTGGAGGTTGGGGGGTCAGGGGAGAGAGTGAAGGGGTGGAAGATTGGGAGAAGGGGGAGAGGGTGGAGAGAGGAGGGGGTGAGAAGGGAGGTGAGGGAAGTAGAAGAGTGAAAGGGGAGGGGGAGGGAAAGGGGGAGTGGGGGAGGGGGAGGGAGAGGAAGTGGAGGAGGGGGAGATGGAGTGGAGGGAGGGTGTGGGGAGTGGGGCGAGCGGAGGGAGAGAGGTGAGTTGGAGGGAAGGGAGAAGCGAAGGAGAGGGGGAGTGGGAGGGGGGGGAGATGGGGCTGGAGAGAAGGAGAATGGGAGGGAGGAAAAAGTGGGGGTGGGAGGGAGAGAGAGTGAAGGGTGTGAGGGCGAGAGGAGTGGGAGGGAAGTGGAGAAAGGAGTGGAGAGGTTGGGGAGGGCGGAGAAGGTGGGGAAAGGAACTGTGAGGGAGGGCACATTGGGGAGCAGAAATTGGGAAGGGGGCAACAGATAGTTGGGAAGGAGGGGGAGGTGGATGGAGGGATGAGTAGAGGGGAAGGAGAGGGGAAGAGGCAGTAGGGAAAGAAAGTGGGAAATGTGAGGGATAGTGGGGAGTGGGCAGGAAGGGAGGGAAGGACAGTGGCCAGTTAGAAGGGAGTGGGGAAGGGCAGTGGGAATAGGCAGTGGCAGTGGGAGTGTGAGTGGGCAGTGGGAGGGAACAGTGGGAGGGCAGTGGGAGTGGAAGGGGGAATGGGCAGTGGGAGTGGAAGGGGGGCAGTGGGAGGTGGGAATGGGGGGGAGGATGGAGCAGTGGGATGGGGGAATGGGCAGTGGGACGGGGCAGTGGATAATTGGAGGAGGAATGGGCAGTGGGAGGGAGAGTGGGCACTCAGAATGGGCAGTGGGAAGAGAAGTGGGCAGTGGGCAGGGGAAGGTGGCAGTGGGGGGGGAGTGGGGAGGGGGCAGTGGGACAGGAAGGGGGAGTGGGCAGTGGGAGAGGGCAGTGTGTTGTAGAAGGGGGAGTGGGCAGTGGAGGGGGCGGTGGGAAGGGGAGCTGACAATGGGCAGGCAGGGGGAGTAGGCAATGAAAGTGAGCAATGGGAGGCGGAATGGACAGGGGGAGTGGGCAATGGGCAGGGAGGGGAGTGGCAGTGGGAGTGGGGGGGGGGGTAGTGGGATGGGGGAGTGGACAGTGGGAGGAAGAGTGGGCAGTGGGAGGGAGATGGAGAGTGGGAGGGAGGGTGGGACTGGGAGTAGGCAGTGGGCAGGGTAAGGTGGCAGTGGGAGGGGGAGTGGCAATGGGAGGGGGTGGGGCAAGCGTGGGCAGGAAGGGGAGAGGGCAGTGTGCAGTAGGAAGGGGAGTTGACAGTGGGCAGGGATGGGGCGTGGGCAGTGAGAGTGAGCAGTGGGAAGGGGAATGGGCACTGGGCAGGGAGGGGGAGTGAGCAATGGGAGTGGGGGGTGGAGCAGTGGGAGGGGAAGTCAGCAGTGGGAAGGGTAGAGGGCAGTAGGACAGGGAGTGGGCAGTGGGAGTGGACAGTGGGCAGTGGGAGGGGGTTGGGCAGTGGGAAGGGGACAGTAGTATGGGGAGTGTGAAGTGGGAAGAGGCAGTGGGAGGGGAAGCTGGCAGTGGGAGGGGCAGAGGGCAATGGGAGGGAGAGTGGGCAGTGTGCGTTGGGAGGGGGAAGTGGGCAATGTGAGAGGGCAGTGAGAGGGGGTGGGGCAGTGGGAGGGAAAGTGGACAGTGGGCAGTGAGCAGTGTGGATTGGGAGAGGGCAGTGGACAATGGGAGGAGAGTGGGCAGTGTGCATTGAGGGGGCAGTGGGAGGGGAAGTGGGCAAGGAGAGGGCAGTGAGAGGGGGTGGGGCAGTCGAAGGGGCAGTGGGA
This sequence comes from Sphyrna mokarran, assembly GCA_024679065.1. Lineage (NCBI taxonomy): Eukaryota > Metazoa > Chordata > Chondrichthyes > Carcharhiniformes > Carcharhinidae > Sphyrna > Sphyrna mokarran. The sequence goes on along the minus strand of JAGIQG010000004.1, from coordinate 34,792,944 downwards.
GGGAGAGTGGGCAGTGTGCATTGGGAGAGGGCAGTGGGCAGTGTGCAGTGGGAGGGGGCAGTGGGCATGGGCAGTGGGAGGGGGCAGTGGGCAGTGGGAAGGGGCAGTGTGCAGTGGGAGGGGGCCTTGCTTTGACCACATGCTGCCAGTGCTGGGAGCTGCTGAGCCGCTGCCACCTCCCCGGGAGCGAGGAGGGCAGCAGAGCGGGCGGCTGATTGGCGGAGGGCAGGTTGATTGACAGGAGGGGTAGGCGCTGCAGCCAATCAGGGGGCGGCCGCGGCGGGGCGGGGCGGGGCCGGCCTCCAGTTGCCTGGCAGCTCCCGGCCATCAATAATTCACAGCGGCTCTGGGCGCAGCGCTATGTATTCATCTGTGCGTCTCCTTGTCAGGGGCCCTGCTTCCACTTCAGGGGTCATTTAATTCTTGCTAGAAACGGAGAAAGGAGCGAGCGGGAGACGCCGGCACTGAGCGGGGGGGAAGAGGGTGAGAAAATTACAAGAAAGCAACATTTGAAGACAGAACACAGAAAGAGGAAGAGGATCATTAAAAAAAAACTCCAGAGGAAAAGAGAAACTGGATTCGATCAGGAGATAAAAGGAGCAAGCAGTGCTTCAGAGAGTGTGGAAGTCGGCGGTGTCTCTCGACATGTTAGAGTTGCTGTTCGCTGCTCTGTGCTTTGCGGGACTGGTGTGCGGGCAGAATGAGACTGAGCCCATCGTGTTGGAGGGCAAGTGCCTGGTGGTCTGTGACTCCAATCCCACCTCGGATCCTACGGGGACTGCGCTCGGGATCTCTGTGCGGTCTGGCAGCGCCAAAGTGGCTTTCTCAGTCATCAGGAGCACCAACCACGAACCCTCAGAGATGAGCAACAGAACCATGATCATATATTTTGACAATGTAAGTGGAGGGAGGGAGAGGGGGGATATTGCTGCTGCTTTTTTTAATGGATTTCTCCTCTTTCTCTTTCTCCTTAGTGCCCGAAGGTGTGTACGTTTAGGAGGTTTCAGGAAAAGTGCCTGGATGGAATGTACCTTTAGAGAATAGGGGCAGACTGGATGGGCCAAATGGCCTCCCTCCGCGCTGTAGGGATTCTATGACTGGGAGTGGGGGGGAATGAAGGAACAGAATAACAGATTTAACTGTGTCCAGTGCCAAATACAGGGTCCCTCAAGGTGGCCTGTTGGATCATTTTAGATGTTTGTGTTCAGGTCTACTTCTCGCAGCTCAGCAGGGCTCCCAGCAGGTGCAATGTAGCGGGCGCCCAGGTGAGGGAAATATAACTCGGGAAATGAGAAATTCAGAGTTGGAGGAAAGTTACTGAGCTTTCATTCGCGGGGAATTGTATCAAAAGGCAGAGGAACAGGGATGTGAGCCTACTAACTCGCCAGGAGAAGAAAAAGGAGATAATTGAAGAAATGTTCTTGCAGTGCTGGCGGTGTAGTGGAATCTGGAATGGGATATGGTGCCAGCGGGTTACTTAATACAGTGAATAGACAGAACGACAGGAGGGCAGCGATTTTAATTAAAATAGAAATGGCCAGAATCTTTGTAAATACAAAGTTAGTCAGGGCATTAACTAACCCTTAGAGAACCGAAGGTGCTGTTGGTTTATGATTCTCACAACTCACGTATCTGTCAAATGCTCCATTCTCCCTGCTCCTCTCACCTTGGCGTGTCTGAATCATCCCAGTTTGATGACATTGGCTCTGTCTGCTTTCAGATCCTAGTCAATGTCGGCTCTAATTTTGACTCGGAGAGAAGCACCTTCATCGCGCCAAGGAAAGGGATTTACAGTTTTAACTTCCACGTGGTGAAAGTGTACAACCGGCAAACCATCCAGGTTAGTGGATTTCAGACAGTCTCTTTACCTCTTACTCGGGAGAACGCGGGGTTGGGTTTTAAATGATTCAGCGCTTGCTTCCCTTCCCCGTCTCATAATGAAATCCTTCAGGCGCTCAGTACCTGGCGGAGCAGCCCAATTTATATAAAGTCAGGAAATTAACTATAGCCGCAGAAGGCCCGGGGAAACGGCGGGTTTGAGGAATCCACAGTTGCTATTCAGGACATTCCAGCCACTCGGTGTTTTCCAGCATTGTGTCCCGGAAGATTTGACATGACTTATAAACAGACCGTAAAAAATGCTGGTGAGTGAAAGGTTAATTAAAGGTCATAGATAGTTGTTAGCAATACAAAGGACGGGCGTCAAATAACAGCTGGTAACCACAGGCTGTCCAAGGGCTGATTTATTTATTTAGTGGGGGGTATATTTTATTCTGAGGGCACAGAAAAAAACTGATATCAACGAATATCCCCAGGTTGGAAACACTGGGCGGGGATGGGGGGATACCCTACCTTCCACAGCTCCACAAGACGAGAGCTCCGCCTCCTATTCACCCTTACTATTCCGTACTTTTTATCAATCATTTACAGCATTACGCTACAAGAGCCATTGGCAAAAACACCCCGCGCACTATCATAGCAAAACACAGCCGCTGCTGTAATAGTTCAAACGGTAATAAGAAAATCGCACGAACAAATTCCATTAGATCCAAATGTCACTTGATATCTAAACATTGGCACTGGGAAGTACTCCAGTTTTCAGCAAGCCAGTTCCATCGCTCACTCCGGGAGAGAGATGGCTCAACATGAGTTGTACAATCTCATCTTTACATTGAGTAGCACTGTCACCGTTACAGAGCAGCCGGCAGGCAACATAGAGTTTCCTTTTCCATTCAAGCATATTGCACAAATACACCAATCCTGTCTGTAAAACATCGGAGTTATTTTACGAACAGGCTTAACCGAACCCCCTTTTAAATTATGTGTAATTGACAGTAGATTTCAGCATGACCCACCCTCACCCCCAGGGTAATTGGTGGATGTGTACATTTTACCGTATTTGATAAATAATACGCCGAAAGAAAACATATCTAGGGGAATGCACTTATTTGCTCAATATTAAGTTGTGTTTGCATGTTAATTATTTACCTTAAAATGCGGAGTTATGTAGTGAACTGTAACTTGCTACGTCCATCACTGTTGACTGAATGTGCTGTCTTTAAAATGTTAGAGTAAAACAAAATATACAGTATGCAAACCAGTCCCTGGCAACTAATAACTTCCATTTACCTTATCTATTAAATAAATAGCATGGAACCTCAGAGGGTGTCATTGGTGCCTTGAATAGGTTTTTTTTTAAAAGAAAAAGAACATTGTAATTAAAATGCTCGAGCAGACAATAAATATATTCAAGAAAGCAAGTTGGTTTTGAGTAATGAGAAAGAGGAAATCTGCCAGTGTTGGCAAAGTGAAATTAACACATGAAATGCTGGCAGTGCACATCCCCATCCCCAAGAGATTAGCAGTTGGCTATGGTTTTCCGATCTAAGAGAAGGTAACAACTGAATAGTTCAGCATAGTGAAGCCCTTTCCAATAAACGCTCGAATCCGCTTATTGGGCTCCCCATTTTTCTGGTTTAATTAAGATTTTCAGCACCTATCTTTCCATGGTTTATTTTTAAACCATTGTTGGCCGTAAACTTGTTACATAAGCAAACCATCCAACGCATCCTAACCTCATTAGAGAATCCTTATTAATTTTCAGACAACCTACGCATTCGTATTGCTTTGAAAGCTTATTTTACTGATGCCACGATCTATGTAAGTGCCGATGACGGAAAATGACACCATGACTTAAAGCATTTGTTTCTCTGTAGGTGAGTCTGATGCTGAATGGCTGGCCGTTGATCTCAGCTTTTGCAGGAGATCAGGATGTGACAAGAGAGGCTGCTAGCAATGGAGTGCTGACTCAGATGGAGAAGGGAGACCGAGCCTACCTGAAACTGGAACGAGGGAACCTAATGGGAGGCTGGAAATACTCGACTTTCTCCGGATTCCTGGTTTTTCCGCTTTAAATGAAAAACACCTTGTTATTTTTCCTTCCCCCGAACCCTATACCGTCACAAGAGGGTTGATAACTTTTTGTTTCCCCAACAGCGCAAGTGCGTGTCAGAGCTAGACAGAAAACTTATATTAAAGGGACAGTATCCCATTTGGTAGCCTGCATTCATAAGCACCAATTAAGTGTACCTTCAACCTTGATACTCATTTATGATTTATCATCGATTTAGTATAAGAACTAGATCGACCCCCACTTAAAAAAATTGAAAAAAATACCACTGCATAAAAACGTTTAATTGGCTGTTTTATTTTAAACGGAAAAAAAATATAATTCTGTAAACGCTTTTAATTTTCACCGCTATAAACTTATTGTCCCGGTCCGGTTGCCAATACTGTCTGAAGGGTTTGTCAGCGACTTGTTCTGTTAGGTCTGGTTGCCAAAAACGATACTGTCTCTTCAACAATGTAAGAAAGCAGAAAAAAAACATGCTTCCCTCTGCCTGTATATGTCTGCTATGCGGAATTCTAGAGATGGTCGCAGCCCCAAATGCAGCATACATTACATTTCTTTGATTCGCCTTTGTATTTCTATACCCTATAGATACAGTATTGTCAATTCCGCGACAGAAGGTTAACAGTCTATATAACCAAGTATAAGCCTTCAAAAAAACCCGGAATTATGGTAATTTTGACCTAGCCAAATGAGGACGATTAGTTGTATTTCAGTATTTCGGTGTATTCTGTGGAGGCTGCTAAGCGTTCTGATGCATATCTGTCGTTTTTGTTCCCGTATAATGTGGCCATATTGAACGGCAGAAATATTATGAAAAGTTGATCACTGTAATATATGTGTGAATATTTATAAAATTGAATTTTGCTTTATTTCAATAAATTTTAAATGTAACTTTTATTTTTGTTAACCAGAAATCATGGTTGGTACGCATATTTTCTTGTTCTTACATAGCTATCAATTCACACTGAAATAAGACATAAAAAGGAGCGATAGGTCGCCAGCATGTCGCTTCTAAGTTATCAGGTGAACGGTGGGCCATTGCCGAAAGATACAGTTTGGCGGGCGAAGCAAAGCAGATAACTGCCGAGTGAAATTGGTCCCACAAAAGCTGTAGTTGATGCGCTGTGGGAAAGTTGCACTTCCATTAATATTCGCGCTCCGCTGTTCAGTAACTATTACGTTTGTTCAGTGGTTGCATAATTCAGATCACTGGCAACCGCGTGTGCATAACGCAACGATTGGCGTACCACTGATCCGTGTGCTCGTTAATCGCTAACACAATTCGGCTCGGTGTAGAGATTGGGATGTTTCAAAGCATTAGCGCAATGATTAGCACTGGCTTAGGTTACTGTCTTTGTGGGGTCTGCATGTTCTCCCCGCGTCTACGTGGGTTTACCCCGGTTTCCTCCCACAACCTGAAGGACGTGCTGGTTAGGTGCATTGGCCATGCTAAATTATCCCTCAGTGTACCCGACCAGGCACCGGAGAGTGGCGACTAGGGGATTTTCACAGTAAATTCATTGCAATGTAAGCCTACTTGTGACTAATAGATAAACTTGAATAGTTTTTTATATATATATTTGGAGGAGAACAAGGGATTTGTTCTTCTGGTGAATAGAGACAAAGGTTGCTGCTTAAATTTGCTATTTCAGTAGAATTTTATAGAATGAGCACTCTTGTGGATTCGACTGTTCAATTTAGTTCAACTCCACGCGTTCTTGAGTCCTGAGATTTTTGTTTTGAGGAGCCCTCATTCGCTTCAGCTCATTTGTGCCTCATTGGAGGACAGCATTCTTTATAACTATTACATTTTTTAACAAGGACTGCCCTCCACTCTCAGCTGTGTGGAGACACGTGAAACTGATTTAGACCGTCCTTTCTTCCCGAGATTATTCAATTTTAACTTGATTATACTCCAAAGGACAAAAATTTAAGCACGTGATTGGATTCCGCAATAAGTTAGATTGTTTATTTTCTGTGCTGAGATTACAGACGCGAGATCTAAATTATGCTCTAAAGTCCAGAATATATAAAATAAAAGTCAGACACAATGGCTCACAGGTCAACGAGACAAGGCCAGTTTTTTTAAAAAAAGTACTTTATGATGTGAAGTCTCAGTCACATTATAATACTGAAGGAAAACACTTGAGAGGTGGGAATAGAAACACCAGGCTTGACTGCGGTTAATCTAAGAACTCCCAATTCACTTCTGCAGAGAACGAGTAATTAGCTCCTCTGGGGAAAATTAACACTTTCATAATCAGAGATGCTCCACTTGCAGCTGCATTAGTAGCAAATGGCCTGATCCCTGCATAATCATCCATTCTAAGCATAGTTGATTTATTTTAGATTAACAGGATTGTGCTTTGATGAATAATAATATTCGGCTTTTATTGTTGGCTGACCTTTTCCCTATAAAATTTTGATAGACTGGATTCGAGAGATGCCGGCGTTTGTCCAGGATACAAACTAATGAGTCTCGTATTACAAGCGAAGACAACTGTGATCTCCACTTTGTACATGCATTCCATCTGTATTGCATGACCAACTTTGTAAGACCTTCTTCGGATGTTTTTTTCGGGGGCGGGGGGCGGGGAATAGTTCACTGGCCGATACAACGGTATTTGTAATCATTTGAACCCAGTGACATCCTCCAGAGGCCAAATACGCTGCGATTGAACCCATCTAACATTTCAGTCCAACTTCAACCAAGACTGTGAGAGCCAAGAGCCGTCATATCATATTATCCATCACATTGTTAAAGCGGCCTCATCCCCGCCTATTAACACAGGGCTGGATGTTGCTGTAGACCTTTCACTGATATTTTTAAACCATCAAAAGAACACAGTTCTTTTAGTGCACCTTGTCCGGAAGTTGGGATTCTGACACAGACACTAACTCTATTTTAACTCAAATCGACAGCTTTTGCTTTAGAAGATTCAGAGAAACTGTCCGCTGGAATTCCAGCGAACACGCCGAATTTTTTATTCTTAATATATATTGTAAGGCAATTGTTTCATTAAAAAAATCCATCACATTTGGCTATCTTCAAAAGTACTAGAATATCGGTTTGCTGTTTGAAAAGAGAGCCACAGATTTTTAACAACTGCAGAGTGGCTGCGGCTGCATCTGAAAATTCAATTGGCGTTCGAATTGCATCCAGCTTTCAGGCGCTGATTTGTTTTATTACTGCGCTGCTTAATGAGACTCATTCGCAAATAGATGTTATCACAGTTTTGTGTTCATTTCTGAGGAGTTGACAACCCCGGCTGCATTTCATAACTGTGGATTTTTTTTTAACCTCCAAAAGGTAAACATTGCGATCATTTGGATCAAAATACAATGTAATCTCAAAACAGAAAATCAAACCCACTTAAGAAATCCCGTGCCGTTCATCATTTAAACTACTGAGTACACCAGAAACATATGGCGAAAAAAATCTTTCATCTTGCATCCCATGCAATTACAGTGTTACAATACAAATCGATCAATTATGTTCTGCTGTCACTTCAACCAGAGTTATATAGCTTGGAAAATCTTCCTAATTTTAATTAAACGCGATACTGGTCAATGCCTGTATCTATGGTTACAAAGTAAAAGTTTGAGGGACTCGGTGCAACTGAATTAATTTACTCTCACTATTTCAACCGATTTCATTCCAAATCGAATGAAGACTGAGTGGAATACTTGCTTACGAATGCCATTCCTTCACAAACATATCAACTTACAAGGGCATTACAAATATTAAAAAAGTCAAGCTTAATTTGTCTGTATCACCAAATGGAGATTTTTTCTTGTTCTTGAATAAGTTATTTGGGAATGTTTATCTACACCAAATGAAACTTTAACAACTAATTACTTTATTTAGATATAAACTACCTCCTACTCTTGAGATCCGGGCATTTAAAATACTTCAGTAATCATTGCTTTGTGTTAGTTTCCCTGTACAGAAACCATTTACTGAGTGAAGAGCGCACATCAGAGGCATTTTAGGAAACAACAATTATTTCAGTGAATCACGAGCAAATATATTTTGGGTTCTACGGCGATTTTTTAAAAAATCTAAGTTTACTGCGTTATGCAATGTAGAAATGTTTTTGCATCCAATATTGTTATTTATTCCGTGTGCGCATAAATACAAACATTAAATGGAGAATATTATTTACCAATACAGTTTTGTTTTACATTGGTTAGTTGTCAACGCAACCTGATGTCAGGTCCACTTGATTCATTCAGTTTGATAACATGGCGCTGTGCAGTGGGACAGATAACAGACTTGGTTCTGGGTTACTGAAGAACTATGTAGGTGCTGGCAAAATGGGCCTGTGGTGTAACGTGTGCGACAACTTGGATTCTTAAAAAAAAGAGTATTGAGCAAGCCTTTCAGAAACTGGCGAATGGTAATCAAACGCGTAAGTTAATGAAACGAAATGGAAGTTAGCAAGTACCAGAAATCCAATTATTCATAGATGTGAGATAATCAGTTCATGATCTCCTTATCATGATTAATTGATTATCATGATTAATTGATAAGTATATGGAAGAGAAGGGAATGGTTTAGTTTGGAGGGGCATTGCTTTTTATTTTGGTCGGCACAACATCGAAGGCCGAAGGGCCTGTTCTGTGCTGTAATGTTCTATGTTCTATGTTCTATGTTCTATCAGTTACCAAACTCGCAAACTTCATCTTCTTAAACTCTTCACTGAGAGGGGCGGTACGATTTCACCGCTTCTAACCTGGAATCTTCAGATCACGGGATGATGTAATTTCGTCGCCTCTTATCTGGAATGGTCCCGACTATATTTAGAAGTCATATAAGGTGGCAAATCTTATAGTCGCAGTTTGAAACGATTTGACAAAATATCCAAATGATAGAACAGTCTTCACCCCAAACCCACAGATACGCATGCTAATCTTGTTTTTTATGATACAAAAATATTAATCGTTGGAAAATCTCATGAGGTCTGGCAGCATCTGTGGAAAAGACCAAGTCTGGATGACTCTTCCAGACTCGAAACGTTGGCTCTATTCTCTCTCCACAGATGCTGTCAGACCTGCTGAGATTTTGCAGCATTTTCTTCCCTTGTTTAAGATTCCCGAATCCGCAGTGATTTGCTCTTATGATCATTTGGATCCTCTAAATGCCGTTTGTAGCTATTATAGATCACAGAGGGAAATAGATGCAGGTCTTGCAGATTTAATGAGTGTGCCGATGTTCAAGATGTGATTGTTTGGCCAGTCCAAGGGGGGATTCCCTAACGTCACCGATCTGGAATCCGCTCTATCCAGCACTCCACTCATATCAAAAACAAACGTGTCCAATCAAACTGAAAGCTCCACGTAAACAGCACAACGTCCCAACTAAAGCGAAACCAATCTTTCCAGCGAAATCATAATGTTAACCATAGCTGCAAGGCAGTCAGAAGCCCACTGTACCTAGTCTAAATAATAGCACCGAGTTACTAATGTGGGCAGGTACTCGCATGGGGCAGGATCAACTAGATAGGCTGCTCCAGTGGTCGATTTCAAGATTATAACTTTGATGTATTTCTATATAGTTTGCAGAGAGATAACTGGCGGGAACAGATATGGATTAGCCACAGTGTCCTCATAATACACACTATAATAAAGATTAATGCAAACACCTGCATTATTTGGATGACAGAGTTCTGAGTCGGTGATTGAGATTCACTCTTAGATTTGATAATAAACCAAATAATAAAAAAAAAACACCAGCAGTAGCTAACAAACTTTACCATCTCACCACCCCCCCCGCCACCGCCCCGAAGAACTTGCAACTTAATTCTCATTTCGAATATAAAAGGTTGATCTGTGTACAAGAGGCCGCTACTGAATTGAAATTGATCCGGAGATTGATATCAACTCCATGGCGACCGCAGCGTCCCTGGCAACCAGCGGGCGACACACTCACAAGCTCCAAGGAAGTTGCCACCGCGGCAGGCCCTCAGTGAGAAAATGCTGGGCTTTGATTGAAACTGAATTGTTCTCAGCCGTGGAGAGGGGAGCGATCACCCGTCACAGGGTTGCGCTGAGCAACAGCAAGGCAGTGGCAGGAGTGGCATCCCTCCGCTAGCTGCAACTTACTGATTGAGGTGGCGCCCGGGAGTGGTGAGTAAAGTTACTGGGCTATGGGTCACACGTTATCCCTGCCCTTCCTGGCGTTCACTTGTGCGTATATCACAGAGGCAATCTCCATTGACCTGTCCTGGAGTCACATCTATCTTATCCCGATAAGATCTGACCTGCTTTCTATTTTAAATCATTCATAGGGTGGAGGTGTCACTGGCTAGGGCAGCGTGCGTTGCCCACCTCCAATTGCTCTTGAACTGAGTGGCTTGTTCGATCATTATGTTTTGACTTTAATCCCGTCACCTTTTGCAAAACAAAAGCGGTGCTTGGTGACAGCTTGGTGTTTTCTCTCTCTCTCTCTGTTTTGTAGAGTGCTTTGTTCAATGTTTACATTGCTCTCACTCGGGTCATGAAGGTTGTTAAAGTTTTCAGAGATTCTGAGCATTGGGGCTCCGACAGTCCCCCTTTTCTTAGTGTCTGTCCGAATGAAAAATCCGTGGCTCAATCCATGATTATATCGAGAACGGAAGATACACTTACAATTCTAAAACTCTCCCCCCCCACACACACATACATAAATATATAATATATATATAAATTTTCAGCGATTGTATTGTGCATCTCACGACAACTGCAAGTCTGAATTGACTTTCCGGATAATGTATTTAAACACCGAACTGTAATAAAGGAGGATTTTTAAACGTTTAGTCAAACATGTTTTGTTGACGGGATTCAGGGATTGACACCTGCTCTGAATATTCAACCTACAAATGGTTCATTCGATTTTTATATTCAATTTCCGTAAAATGCCTGCTTTCTTTATATTTTATTGAATTTATATTCAATAAATTCTACTTATTTGTAAACGGGATGTGGTGGCGTATTAAGAAAGTAAAATGTGCAATTTATCTCGCCATTTTCATTACTGGGAGCTGTTTTGATTTTAAAAAAGAGCGGGGAGCCTACGTTTGCACCTTTGCCTGTCTTATTGGTGATAGGCAAAGCTGAGCATAGGGACATCAGCTGCAGCGAACTCAGTTTTGGGCAAGGGTTAGTGTGCCTGGACTGGGCAGAATGTATTGGAAATGGGTGAATCGTAGAATAATTGCAGCATGGGAGTGCTGCTCATTACAAGCAACTTATCTAGTCCCACATTTTCCCCTAGTTGTTGTAAGATACTGGGTTGTAGATCGGTAGGGCGGGTTAATGTACCCGTAGTCTTGGGTGGTTCAAAATATGTAATTAATAACTAATAGAAACTGTATACCTAGGGACAATAAAGATCCAACCTGGCAGTATCAACCAACACGAAACTGACCCCTAGATGTGGGGCGTGTGTTTTTTTGTATCACTGTGTAAGTAGTACTGTACTTAGTCTCATAGTAACTCTTTATATGCCATACTTTTATACTACACTAGCTCTGAAATATTTTCCTCTCCAAGTAAAGATCCAATTCTCTTTTGGAAGCCATGACTGAATTTGTCACCACCACAATCTGAATTAATGCATCTCAGATCCTAATCACTCCGTGCAAAAGAAAATTCCTGATGTTGTCATTGCTTCTTTTGGCAATTACCTTAAATCTGTATACTTTGGTTCTTGATCTTTCGAACAATGTGAACAGTTCATCGCTGTTCAGACACCTCAATATTTTGAATACCTCTCTCAAATTTTCCCTCAGCCTTCTCCAAGGAGATCAGCCCCAGTGTTTCTAGTCTATCTACATAACAGCAGTTCCTCATCCCTGGAACCATTATTGGAAATTTGTACTCTCTTTAATGCCTTCACATCCTTCTTATGTTGTCTAGAACTGGGTGTAATATGACATTTGAAGTTAAACCAGTTCATCATAACATCGTTGCTTTTGTACTCTGCACCATTATTTATAAAGCCCAGGATCCCATTGGTTTTTTTAACCACACTCTTAACCTGTCCAACCACTTTCAATGATTTGTGCGCACATCCCCTCAGGTCCCTTTGAATGTGTACCTCCTTTACAATTACAACTTTTATTTGGTCTCCCCTTGTTTTTCCTTCTAAAATGATTCACTTCACAATCTCCTAATTAAATTTCATTCGCTACCCATTGCACCAACATATATCTTTTTGAAACTTAACACCATTTTCCTCACATATCATAATATGTCTATGCTTTTGTGACATCTATAGATTTTGAAGTTGTGTCTAGGTCACAGATGGAGAGAGATTGCAGAACTCCCCAATATATGGAGGATCTGGGGCAATACAGGAGGAATGGAATGTTGCCGTTCATTGCAAGGAGAATGGAATACAAAAATAGGGAAGTTTTACCACAGTTGTACAAAGCATTTTTGAGACCACATTTTGAATACTGTGGACAGTTTTGGTTTCCTTATTTGAAAAAAATACATAATTCTTTTCAAGTAGTTTTTAGAATGTTTCAACTGACTGATTCCTGTGGTGAGGAATTTCTCTTAAGCAGAAAGATTAGACAAGTTGATCCTTTACCCATTGGAGTTTAGAAGTATAAGAGGTGGTCCAGTTGAAACATAAGATACTAGGTAAGGTGGATACTGGGAGGATGTTTTCTTTTGTGGATGTACTTGAACCAGGGACTTCAGTTTTTTGAACAAGAGATCAACTATTTAAGATGGATGTGAGGATATTTTTTTTCTCTTAAACAGTCATTCATACATGGAATTCTCTTCCCCAAAAAGTAGTGGAGACTGTATAATTTAATTTATTCAAGGCAGAGTTGGACAGATTTTTGTTGGAAAAGGGAGTTTGTGAGTTACAGAGACAAAGTGGATTTGAGGCACAACCAGATCGACAATGATCTTACTGAATGGTGATGTAGGTGCAAAGGGCTGAATGGTCCACTCCTACTCTTTGCCTGATGTTCTACATCATTAAGAGCAGTAGTCCTGACCTCTGGAAAACCCAATATAAACTTTCCTCCAGTACAAAAAACAGCCATTTGCAAACAATTACCTGACACTTGACCAATTTCCTATCTATGTTGCTACTGATCTTTTTGTTCCCTGAGCTTTAACTTATCAAATATGTTTTGAAAGTCCATGTATGTCACATTAATTACCCTCCCCATCACTTAACCTTAAAACTGAAACAAATTAGTTGAATGTGACTTGTCCTTAACAATTAGTTACAATGTACATCATGATGTTTAAAAAACCAAGTAGTTTAGATCCATGCAACATTACCCCAATATGAATCAATACCAGAGGATATGAAGGGAAATAAATTAAAAGATATGCAGAAATTGAATGAATTGGTCAATCTGATATATGGAAAGAAGGGGCAAAAGCCTGGCATGGTACAATGCACATCTTCTGAGGGCATCAAAATTAGATGCTATTCCAGATATGGTTTTTGACCATATGGATAGTGTTTTTTGTACTATATTTAATTATTTAGACAGAATATTGAATAAAATCAAATTTTTGTGGATGCTGGAATCTGAAACAAAAACAGAAAATGCTGGAGAATCTCAGCAGGTCTGATAGCATCTGTGGAGCGGAAACACAGCTAATGTTTTGAGACTGGATGACCCTTTGTCAGCTCTGACTTGAAACATTGGGTCTGTTCCCTCTCCACAGATGATGTCAGACTTGCTGAGTTCCATCCTTTTTTGTTTTGGTTCATCCCAATACCATATTTGGTTTCCCAGTAGAATCATGGGTGCAGATCATTTCACTCATTTATTTGTGCATTGCCTGAATGCTGTTCCTTGGCACTTTGTCTATTGATACTTCATCCAGAGTTATTTAATTGACTATTTTTGCGATGACGGTTTGCTATTGCTTTTCACTCTCAGGGACATGGCAAACAGGAATGTTGTCACAAGTGTACTTCAGCCACATTGGGAAACAAACCTGCATAATTCTGGACCACACGCTAATCATCTAGTCAACTAAACTATCTGACCCCCATGATGCCGATATCAAAATTTTAATAACATATGCACTACATTTTCCAGGTCCTTCTCTTATTCATTGGCCTTAAGCATGCAATCTTGCATGTTATATATATGCTTGAAGTTGCCATCACCTAAGTGCAGTAAAGGTACAGTGCAATGTAGTATACGTACATATTCAAAAACATTAACCAAATGTGAACCCATCCTCCCCCTTCCAATTCTGACTGGATCCACCTGCAATATATTTTTGATCCCAAGGTTTTTACATTGCACAAAACTTCATGTGACAACATTGATAACTGAATTTTGAAATGAAATATTGACAATTAAATTTGACTAATCACTGAGCAATTATTGCAATTCAAGACATATTTGAGATATCATTGCAGAACCAAATGGCAATGTTGACCATTGTGCTTATTCCAGCAATAAAAGTACTCCGTGCCACTTTAAAAGTATTCTTTAAGTAAATACAGCATCACCGGAGCTGATAAGTATCTAAGAATAATTAGAATGGCTATACATTGATGTCAGATTGTGATTTTTAACTGATGGTTTGTGATATGGATTCTTCCGATTGACATTTTTCAATTGTAGTTACTGTCAGGGGAACCAAAGCTGCATGCTTTTTAATAACATATGTTACTGCTAAATTATAAAAAAAAACTGGATAAAGGCTTTAAAATGACTGAAGCCATGCCTGACCATGACTCAAACAAAAGGAATGCACTGGTATTCAGAGAAGTGGACATCACATTATCTCAAAAGAGACACAAGTGACCCTGTGACTGCAGAGATCAAATCCAAGGGAGTTGTACAAGGTCTACACTTCCAAGGCCAGGCCCAGCTAATGGAGATGTATAGGGACAAAAAAAAAAGGACAAATCTCTTTTGAAATTATTAATAGTTGAAATATTAACAACTCCTTGTCCAAACCAAAGGGGAGAAGTGGGAGTCACATGTTAGGTTAAGGATTACCCTCAGTACTGTTTGGTTGTGTGCTCCAGGATTTGACTATGTGACAATGATGATTTTTGAGGATGATGCATGATTTGGAAGGGATCTTGGAGGTGGTGGCATTTCCATGCATCTGTTGCTCTTGTTTGAAGCAATAGAGTGTCAGATTTGGAAGATGCTGTTGAAGAAACTGCAGTAGAAGTTGCTGCAATGCATCTTGTACATAATACACACAAGTCAATGCATTAGTTTAAAAATTTTTAATGGGATTTTGTTCAGAATATTTTAGAGATTGTTCAAAAAAATCTGTTAATGTTATATTACTATTAATTTCTCTTTATCTTATTGTAGTATTAACTTTTAATCTTTGTCTGTTAACACAGGAAAGTATAAGTCAATTTCAAAAATATTTAGGAGCAATAGTCAATTTCATAATGAAGTAACAAGACATGTCATCACATGCTTATTTATAAGTTTTAGACAACTTTGATCATTTCTAAACAATGTGGACAGCAGTTCATTGAAATAGAAAAGATCTGTTCATACATCACCTTTTTAATTAGTACAAATATTGTAGAAACAATAATTAAAGGTTTCACTTGAAAGTAAAGGGGTACATCTGAAACTATTCACAAGTATATTTGATTTGATTTATTATTGTTTCATGTATTGGAATACCTGTGTGGTATACAGACAAAAACTTAACCATTCATAAAATACATAGGGGAGAAGGAAAGGAGAGAGTGCAGAATATAGTGTTGCAGTTACAAATAGGGAGCAGAGAAAGAACAGTTTAATATATAATAGGTCCAATCAAAAGTCTAATGGCAGCAGGGAAGAAATTGTTCTTGAATTGCTTTGTATGTGTTCTCAGACTCCTGTGTCTTTTTCTCAGTGGAAGAAGGTAAGAGAAAGTATGTTTGGATGCATGGCATCCTTGGTTAAACTGGCTGCTTTTCTAAGGCAGTGAGAAGCGTGGACAGTCAATGGGTGAGAGTTTGGTTTGTGTGATGGATTGGGTTATGTTCCCAACTCTAATTCAATCCAACAGAGAAAAAAAATTAAAGAAAGTTAAACATATTAACAGCAGATGTAATTTAAGATTCCTTTTTATGGAGTTGTGTTAAGCTTTAAATAATTTTTTAAAGTAGAATTATGTACTTTGTCACAGAGAAAGCAAGAAAATATATAAAGCTAGTGTCTTGCACAGTATTTGGTGGATAGGCATATGGATGATATTGGAATAGTTTAGGTTAGAGGGTCCACTGGCCGGCGCAACATCGAGGGCCGAAGGGCCTGTACTGCGCTGTAATGTTCTATGTTCTATGTTCTATAAAGGATTAGGGTACTGAACTCCAGAACTGTAATGTTTGAATTCACAACCAGCCATAATGAGATGTAGTTGTAAGTATTACTTTTTAAAATGCATGTTTAAGTATTGTAAGGTAATGAGCTTTGAAGCCAAGTATCATAAGTTTAAAAGGTTTATTGAAAACATTTTTTTGTATGGAAGCTAAATGAAGTCTGTGATTGGAGTATAGTGATTCTCTATCATCACCTTTTACCGAAGGCTCATTGCTATATTATTCACCTGCTTACCCAACTTCAGTTTTGTATAAGCCAAAACCTCCTACAACAACATTTGGCCAAATTGACACGACCCTGTTTGATCATTGCCAGATTTGCCTCTGGATCTTACTTATCAATATTACTGAACTGCATAGTATCCAACATCAGCGTTCCAGTTGTCCAAGAACCGAGCTTCACAGGCTGCATTTGGTCCATTATTGAGATTGCCTCTTCCAGCCACTGCTAATGTGCAACTTTATTTCCCCCACTACCACTGCTGAAACTGTATGTGCTTTCATCACCAATTTTCCAATAGTAAATGTTCTTCTTGTCTGTTTATTTTTGCATCATTCTTAAAAAACAAATCCAAAACTGTGGCTGGTGTCATTTTCACATGCAACTATTGTTCAAAGGTGCTTATGAGAGATTACAAAGTAACAGTATCATCAAGAGCTTGTAAAACATCAGTTACAAATGTAATGCTGAAACATTATTTGCTATTTTTCAACATGCTGGTGGAGGGGTACTATGAATTTTGTGTGTATACCTTAAATTGAGGGACATTGATACATGGTTTTCTGGTGTCTCTATTTTTTTGCATATTCTAATCACCTAACGTACTTAATATACATAACTTATTCTCACAATACACTGCATTCCCAAAGACAATTGTAACAGGGAAATTTTGCATCCTTTTTATATCATTGACCTGGGATGTATGCCTGAAATAACAATAGCAAATCAATTTAATAAAGCAAGAAAAATCTAGCGCTGAGTCAGTACAGACATCAAATTGATTAGTTAACAACAGTAAAATTACTGTAGAGTTTGTTTAAACCTTGTTTTGTAAACAGGAGCACCCAAGCCATTGTTTAGATGCAAAAAGCCACAGGATGAAGAATAAATTTACTTCAGTGTTCCAATCCTTTGTATATACCTAAAGCAGCCGTTCTAAAAAGATTATGGAGTTTTGATTGAAACTTTATTCACAAATGAGGCAACAGTGCCAAAAAATTACCAATTCCAATGTAATACAAGTGCAGATTGGAGCATAGTGTTTAATTACCCCACTATGGAGGAGCAATGAGTGACAAATAAGTGACCAGTTTTATTATCTGTAAATGAACAATTATGCTTCTTTGTAACATCAGTAGACGGCTGATAAGTTCAGTCTTTGTTTCCATTCTCCCACTTTAAATCCTCTTATCCCATTATGAAGTCTTACAACATCAGGTTAAAGACCAGGTTTATTTGGAGTTTTGAAACACTGATCCTTTCACAGACAAGTCCGGCGCTTTGAAAGCTCATGATTTCTTATTGATTTCTCGTGACTTCTTACTGTGCCCATCCCAGTCCATTGGCCTCTCCACATCATGGCTATCACGTTATGCCATGGATCTATTCTTGCCTAAGAAATTGTTTTATCCTCTTCCTGCCATTTCTGTTCTTGAACCAGCAGTAGTAAATGTATTTTTCATTCATTCATAGGGCATGGGCATCACTGACTGGCCGGCATTTATTGCCCATCCCTAGTTGCCTGAGGGCAGTTGAGAATCAACCACATTGTTGTGGCTCTGGAGTCACACATAGGCCAGGCTTCAAGGACATAAGCGAACCAGGTGGGTTTTTCCGACAATTGACATTGGTTTCATGGTCATTAGTAGATTCTTAATTCCAGATTTTTTTGTTAAATTCAATTCTGCCTTGGCAGGGTTCTAACCCAGGGCTCCAGAACATTAGCTGAGTTTCTGGATTAATAGTCTAGTGATAATACCACTGAAGAATGTTCCTAATGATGATTGAAATTCAGTTTTCATATCCAGAACTGTGAACCAGAATTTATTGTACTGAGAGACAAAATGCTGTGCCAAATTGCGACCTTCCTGGATTGATAGTGTATGAACATTAGGGAAGTAATATTCCAATTATTGAAGCATATCAGAAAAATATTTAAAAATTAGATAATCATCCATGACTTATGTCATATGTCACTGAATAAAATACTCTTGGCAGAGTGACATTGTCCTATTAGTGCTGGTAGTAAGATAAATCTGCAATTAATAAATCTGTAATCTATAATGGATAGCAGATTGTCATCTGTTATTCTTAATTTACATTTACATAATGGCTTGATTGCAAAACATTTTTCTACAATTTGTACTATTGTGCCTTACACTGCAAACAAGTTAGCATTTTTATTTCATGAAAAGATCCCAACTCTGAAACAATATTGGCATAGAAACTCTGTTACAAGAATAACTCATTTTTAGAAGATTATATTTTTGAAACACACAAACTAAATTAATAAAGAACAGGAATATGTGTGCATCATCTCTGACTACAGTTAGATTAGCACAGACTACAGCCTTGTTTCTGGACACTATGTGGTCCTTCATGTCTAGCAATTAATGACATGTCTGTCTGGTTTAATAGCATTGTATTTACAAATGAATGAAAGCACGGTGAAATGGGCAGCAAGTTCATTTTTACATTAGCACCAATTGTTCTCCTTCCAATCAAAGTCTTTCAAGGATGGATACTGCCCGTTCCATTGGGCACTACTTGATCGGTGTCAGAATGATTACTGAGTGGTTTTGTGGGCTATTTATTTTAAACAGCAAAACCAAAATATTACCGATGTTGGAAATATGAACTTCAAACAGAAAGTGCTGAATATTCCGAGCAGGTCAGGCTGCATCATGGAGAAAGAAACAGAGTTAATACTTAAGGTTGATATCTTATGTCAGTTCTGAAAAAATGTCATCGACCTGAAATACTAATTCAGTTTCTCTCTCCACAGATATTGTCGAACCTGTTGAGCATTTTGTGTTCGAATTTCACTATGATAGTATCCCCTCTAACACTGCATACTGACTTGGAGGAGATTGCACTTAAAATAATTGCTACACATTTTATACTGTTGCCCTAAAATTTTATAAAGTCAGTATATGTGTTTTTGTTAGGTTTGCAGAAAAAGCAGTGAATTGAGGTTACATTAAGCAGGACATTAAAAAAAAGACTCTTTTCTATTCACTCTCGTTTGGATCCATTTAAATTTAATATATATAAAAGAAAATTGAAAAGGTTGTTTATAAGTAACATCTCCACGGCTAATCTAATCCATTCTTTAAACATTACTTTGTATCTCATACCAAACCGACCCCAATGTTTTTTGCTACTCACCCATTCAAAATTCTCTTGAGCAAAATATGCCAGAATACAATAATACAAATTTACACATTAATCCAGAAGTATTTCAAACTAAGTGTAACAATCAAAAAAGTTATTTTCTTACTGATGATACTACAACAATAGTTTTTGAAAATCATGGCAATGGTGATTCCGTGTTTATAATTAAAGTTATTTGTGAAGTAGGTTCAGCTTTATGTTATCAATCCTTGTACAATTAATTATTGCTTGATTGAGAAATGGATATTGACTTCAGTATAAAAATACAGTAAACTGGTAGGAATTGTTGCTGGCAATGGCAATATATTTCAAAGATAAATGATGCTCCTAAAACTATGGACAATTTTAGTTGTCTTCTAGTTAGGTATCCTCAGAATTATTGTGCAAACGAACCTAGAAAAATTTGAAAAAAAGGTTATTGATTTCTGAACCCTACTTTCTGTCCATCAATTTCAAAACTTCATTTTTATTGCAATTCTCTCCAAATTAAAAAGCAATCAACAGATCAGGGAGTAGAATTCTATAACGTTCTCATGAAAAAAGAGTTGTATCATAAAATGGAAGTGGCTGGATAATAACTTACCAATGTTATTTACTGAATCACCAAATCTTGGGGAACAATTATTTTTAAATGAAAATAACATATACATATCAAATTACATTTCAGATTTGTACATATTTATTTTTATGTTGTACAAGCCAAATTGAATCATATCCATGATTTTGATAGGATAGATAATTTTCCAAAAATGACCAACATGTAACCCATTATGCAGTATAACTTCAAAAAACACTTCTGTTATCTGGTTGAAGCAAATGGAGCACAATGTTCACTACATAAATTATGATTTAAACGTACAAGGGCACTGCAGTAAATCATTTAGTGCTGGAAGATCAAGTGACCAATAATGAATCCCTGAGGAACTCCTAACCTTCATAGGAGGGATTTTCGATCCAACAACTCTTTGGCACTGTCCCATAAAGTATGAAAAATATCAATTAATATTTAGTGAAATATAATTACAAAGCAATTGATTACAAACTGAAATGTAATTAAATGACTTTGACTAAGTTCGAAATAATGACTTCAAATATGTTTATCGAGCCACTTGATGATTTTGCTCTTGCATACAGCAGCACAATTTCACTTATGTGGTCTTATAGCAAGTTAGACTGACATTGTGAAATCAATGACCAGTCCCTTAGTTTGAAAAGAATGTATCCATGGGCCAGTTGAAAATTTCCTTAGGGCAATAGAAATTATGTGAAGGGTGGATCTTGGGACAATAATTTGACTTCTGTTATATCTCCTGACTCTTTGTACAAGCCACCATTCTTCCAGATTTCCAACTTGAAAATATTAGTTGAATCAGTGATTGATGTACTGAAGATTTAACCAAGTAAATTTTGTTTTTGTGTCATGATATATTTAAGTCTAGGCATTGTAGTCAAATTTTGAATACTAGATCACGTAGCTGAAATTGAAAGTTGTTTTCCTTCTAAGTGTATTTGCTATATCCAGTTAGAGTGCATGGTCTTCTAGCTGGCGTCTTTTGTATTAAATCATCTGCTGTTTCAATAGGATGACACCTTTTTCATTTTTTTTGTTTGATGCAACGTATTTTGAAATTTTCAAATGGTTCATGGCCAAGATTTGAACTCATTATATGCAGGAAATTGAGTCATTGATTTGTGTCCTATATTATTAAGATTGAGGCCTCAGTAAAATGAGCAAACCAGTGATTATTTGTGTCTGTGTGTGAAATAAGAATTTAGTTAATAGGTGCTGTATGTTCAAGGTTAAATAGCATCATTAGTTCACTGCCGTCTTTCAGGGAAGAGAGTTTGCTACTCTATCTAGTTTGGCCTGTATATAACCTTAGTGTCATGATATGCGCTTTACTCCTAAGACTACTAAGTTGCTCAGAGAGTCAGTCATGTGTAAAACGTTGCTATCAAGCAGTTTAATTAATGGATAGCCCTATCAGGCACAGTTATATCAGGATAAATCACAGCAGTGAAGGTTTGACAACAAAGACCTCCACAAGTCAACAAAAGTCCTAGTGTACACAGATGTGGTCATTACCATGCTCCTGTATTGGAGTGAGAACTAGATTGTCTCACAGTGAAATATAAGAGTGCTAGAGAAATTCATAAGAACATAAGAAATAAGAAATAGGAGCAGGAGTAGGCCATACAGCCCCTTGAGCCTGCCCCGCCATTCAATAAGATCATGGCTGATCTGTAGTGGTTCAGTACCACTTTCCCACTTTCTCCCCGTAACCCTTAATTCCCTTGTCAATTAAAAACCTATCTACTCTTGACTTGAACGCATTCAGCGAGGAAGCCTCCACCACCTCATCAGGCAGAGAATTCCAAAGATTCACCATCGTTTGCATGAAGAAACCCCTCCGCAACTCCGATCTGAACCGCGCCCCCCCAGTCTTGAGGCTGTGCCCTCTTGTCCTGCTATCTTTGCTACGCAGGAAGAGTCTCTCAACCTCTACCCTATCCATCCCCTTCATTATCTTATATGTCTCTATAAGATCCCCTCTCAGCCTTCTAAACTCCAAAGAATACAAACCTATCCTATTCAGTCTCTCCTCATTATCCAACGCCCTCATCTCCAGTATCTGCTATCCCAAATGTTCACTCTCTCCACCATTGATGTAGAGTGACTGCAGTGTGAACCCATTTATAAGATGCACTGTTTCATCAAGATGCTTTTGACAACACCTTCCAAACTTGCAGCCTCTACCAACCTAAGTAAAAGGGCAATAGATACATGGGAAAACCATCCTAAGTTCCCCTCCAAGCCACTTGCCATCCTGACATAAAACTATATCACCTTTCTTTCACTGTCATTGGATCAAGATCCTGGAACTCCCTCTTTCACAGACCGTGGATGTACCCACACCATATGGATTGCAGAGGCTCAAGAAGCTGGCCTGCCACCATCTTCTCAAGAGGCAATTGGGAATGGGTAATAAATATTGGGAAAGCTATTCACGCCCCATGAATGAACAACAAAAGGAAGAATAGTAGTTATCAGAACTTTTCCATCAGCCTTCCTATGTTTCTTATATCCTGGTAAATAGATGCACAAGAGTTAATCTGGAGATGAGGGAAGCAATCTAAGGTGAGGTTGTGAAGATCCTTAGAATTATCCTGAATAGCTTTGTTGTCTTCTCATTAACTTACCAGTTGTAGACATTGTTAGAATGTCAGAATCAATCCCTATTCTCAATCCTCCCTTACCATCATGCCAATAGACCAACCCAGTTTTTAATTTGGAATGTAGAAGCGCATTCCAGATACAGCAGCAGGCATACCTTTAAAATAAGATATCAATGTAGTGAAGTCACTGAGTAAGGTTACCTGCATATTAAGTATTAAAAGAGCTATATATGCCACAACTAGTTGAAAACTGTAATGACACAGAAGAAAGGTGATACTGGAAATGTTATATTTTAGAAGAATTTGTCAGCAAACAACTAAATAAAGGGAACAACAGTGTCTTTATTAATGTTTCAATTTGACTACAAATATTTCTCATGGAGTAGAAGAAGAAGAAAGCTGCATAGATGCAAAGTTGGTGGAGGGACAAAGAACCATGGTGAATGCTTGTTTATTGGACAGAGGAAGTGATTCCCCAGCAGTTGGTGCTAGGACTTGCTTCACATGATATGTATTAATGACCCAGACTTGAATGTGCAGGGCATGATTTCAAACTAATGGGTGACAGAAAACTTGAAGTGTTCTGAAGTGTGTGCAAGATACTAGTAAACTTCTAGAGCACATAAGCTGATGAAATGGGTGGACACATGAGAGGTGGAGTTTAACACAAAGAAATGCAAAATGATCCTGTTGTTTCAGAAGAATGGGGAGAGGCAATGTTAACAAGTACAATTTTAAAAATGGGTGCGTTCAGGAACAGAAAGACCTGAGGAAGTGGAGATAGCTGTGTTGCTCTTGCAGAGAGACATTATGGGCACAATTGATTAGAATGATTTTTCACAGTGCTGGAAACATTCTGGGCAGGATTGTACGACCTCGCTTATCCCCAAACTGTAAAACCGTGCCCAAAGTCAGTGGTCTCTACTATGGTCCACCCCTCACCCTTTCCGATGCCTGTGGCAAGTAAGCACATGTTTGGAAAAATCAAGCTTTCACAACAAACTTCTCCAAATTCGTTTGCAAAGAATTATGTAAATTAAACTAGAAAACATTGAATTACTGTGTCCTTGTGACATAATTGAAATACAGCTGTTGTAATAGAAAGAGTTCCATATGGTTCTTGTATGGATGTTTAGCTAGACCCAATAATGGATTATTGAAGGTCATGATAAATACTGTATTGTTTAACAATTGTTTTGTATTGGTATAAGGTATTGACTCTAAGGTACTTCATATCAGCGTGGCTGGGGCAGACTTTCTTCAAAGACCAAAGCTCTCAATCCCCTCCCTGCTGTTTAATTGATTTCTCGGTATTGCAAGCCTGACACTGTGGGAGAAAGCTTAGGTGTTAGCTGTAATAGTTTCCTGGTAACAGGTTTTTTTCTTAATGTGGGAAATTTACTTGCCCTGTAACGATGTGAATCTGTTACATGGGTATATGAGAGGCAGCCTCCGTATCTTTGGCTTTGGACTTGGTTAGACTCTCATTATTGCTTTTCATTTGCCTCACTTACTGGGTGGGATTTTACAGCCTTGCTCAGGCGAAACCAAAAATGAGACCGTAAGAAACTACAAAAGGTCATGAATGTAGTCCAATCCATCACAAAAACCAACCACCAATCCATTGATTTTGTCTACACTTCCCCCTGTCTCTGCAAAGCAGTCGGCATTACTAAGGATCTCATGCACCCCAGACATTCTCCCTTCCACCTTCTCCCATCAGGAAAAAGACATAAAGATCTACAAAACAGTTTCTTGTGGTCTCAGGCAGAGCAGAAGCCATACTAAGTTATGATACAACCAGAATGAATGCCTTTCTATGGTGCATCTGTAAAAGTTGTTCAGTGTTGTCGCTGACATGCCAAATTTCCATATTCTTCTGAGAAAGTAGAGGCATTGGTGGGCTTTCTTAAATATAGTGCCAGCATGGGGAGACCAGGATTGTTGCTGATCTGGACACCTAAAAACTTGAAGTTTTTGATCCTTTTAACATCGTCCCTGTTGATATTCCCTTTACATTTCCTGAAGTCAATGACAAACACTTTAATTTTGTTGACATTGAGGGAGAGATTATGTCACCGCACCAATTCACCAGATTCTCTATCTCATTCCTGTACTCTGTCTTGTCATTGTTTGAGATCTGACCCACTATAGTGGTGTCATCAGCAGAATTGAAAATCGAATTGGAGGGGCATTTGAATGTCTCCAACAGAGTCCATACAGTTCAGTGGAATGGATTTACATAGAAAATGTTAGATAGAAAAATCATAATCTAACTCCTGCGTAATTATAGAATTGAGCCCCCCTCCCCCACCCACCCCATCAACTACCTGTTAACCACTCAATCAACCTCCTGATCTAACCCATCTATTTTCTGACCCACCCACCAATCTAATCTACCCACTTGCCCATTTACCCAGTTATGAACATTCCCAGTGGACCTTTACATGTTACATATGGTAATTAGTGACATATAACGAAGTATATAGTATCTTCCTCACCGATGCTGCAGCACTTAGATTCATGGGGGGGGATTTTCATGTCATGCCTGCCACATGAATCGTAGCAGGTGGAGGGGAGGACTATGCAAAGGTATATTTACCTCGGTTGGGATTTTATGGTTTTGAGCATGACTGGAAAATCCCATCCAAAGAATTATACAGGACAAAAACAGATTCTTCTGCCCACCATGTCAATACTGATTATTAAATACCAATCTATACTAATCCCATTTACCAGCACTTGGATCATTGCCTAATATGCCATGGTGATTTATGTGTTCATTCAGATTAATTCTTAAATGTTGCAAGAATACCTGCCTTCATCACCTGCTTGGGCAGCGCATTCCATATTTCCATCACCCGCTGGACGAAAAACAGTTTTCCTCAGATCCCTTGTACTATTTACTTCTCGCCTTAGCCAATGCCATCTGGTCTTAAACATTTGCCTTGGATCCCATGGGCTCTAACCTTTTGGACCAGTCTCCCATGAGTGACCTTATCAAAGACTTTACTGAAGTCCATGTAAACCATGTCATCAGTGCTTCCCTTATTGGGTGGCACTGTGGCACAGTGGTTAGTACTGCTAACTCGCAGCATCAGGGACCCAGGTTCGATTCCCAGCTTGGGTCACTGTCTGTATGGTGTTTGCATGTTCTCCCCATGTCTGCCTGGTTTCCTCTGGGTGCTCCAGTTTTGTCCCACAATCTGAAAAATGTGCTGGTTAGGTGGCTGTGCGAAATTTTTCTATGTACCCAAACAGATGACTGGGGATTTTCACAGTAACTTCACTGCAATGTTAATATAAGCCTACTTGTGATGTATAAATAAACTTTTTTCCTTTTCAATATATTTATTTTTGCCATTTTTAGTGTTCTATATCTACGATATGCTTCTTTTTCTTTGTTTATCTCTTGATGTCCAGGGTTCCATGGACTTGCTGTCCTTACCTTTCCCTCTTAGAGGAACATATTGGTCCTGAACTATCACTACTTCACTTTTAAAAGACTCTCATTATCCAAGTGTCAATTTACCTGCAAATAAATGCAATCAGTCTACATTTGCCAGAGCCTGCCCAATGATTTTGAAATTGGCCTCCCTCCCCACAATTCAGACAGATTTGGACTATCCTTATGCCTTTCCATAATGACTTTGAAACAGACAGAGTTATTGTCAGTATCCCCAAAATGCTTGCCCACTGACAGTTCGACCAATTGCACAGCTTCATTCCTTAGGATTAGATTTAGCAGTGCTCCAACCTAACAAGACTATTTGCGGACTGACACAAAAAAACCTCTCCTGGATGTGCTTTAAAAATTCCTGGCAGAATAAATGGAACAGTATCTAGATGTGGAGAACGATGATCACTCTGCAGAAGAACTGGGCCTTTGAAACTGGAACAGGCTCAGTACTTCAGCTGCTGGATAATCTGAAGGCAATTTCAATATCTGGTTCTCAAACTGCTTGATACTCTGCTGTGTCCTGGAATATAAAAGGATGCTGTGCCTGAAAACAGTTTTTATCACATGAACCCTGGAATAAGACTGAAATCCACCAGTCTTGTTTGGATGGAGGAAGCCATTGTGAAACAATGGGAATTTGATAGCTATGACTGAATTTTGATCATTTCTTTTGCCCAGAATGAAACATGAAGACAGCAGTCTGGAAACTCTACAATCTTTAGGCATTGGCCCATCCATAAACAATAGGATGTCTAAATTCCACAAATTGACTGTAAGGTGCCCTCACCTATGCCCATATTTATTTAAGCATTGGTTAGAAACTTGATACAGTGTGTACTTCAAATGCAGAAAATCTCATATTGTGGCAGCTTGTTTATGTCCAAAAAAAATTGTAAAATGATACCTGTAATGGATATGATAGTGGTTTTAAACTCTGAGAT
Source organism: Sphyrna mokarran (assembly GCA_024679065.1). Classification (NCBI taxonomy): domain Eukaryota; kingdom Metazoa; phylum Chordata; class Chondrichthyes; order Carcharhiniformes; family Carcharhinidae; genus Sphyrna; species Sphyrna mokarran. The sequence continues at coordinate 34,765,731 of JAGIQG010000004.1, read as the reverse complement.
TCTGGATTCTGTGATTCTGTGCTAATTCACACACTCATTACTAAGCCAATAATATCTGCCAAGGCTTGGCCACAGTCATTGAATGGATGACGACTGAAACTCAAAGACCTTCTGTACAATAAGCTTGCCACTGTGTCACAACCTGCTGGACGCCCATACCTCTGCTACAAAGCCATCTGCATGTGAGATATGAAGATGGCACAGTGCCAGAGTTGGGCTGGTAAACCAGCAATGTTTAACACAGATTTGATCACCAAGGTGCAAACCATTCGCACAAGACAGAAATGGTTGTCGGGACTATATAATTTTAACTCAAAAGATCTGAAAGTGTAGTGCTCTTCTATTTCATATATATGGCATTTCCTACAATTTCTGATGTTTAACCTGGTGTAGCACTGTCAGGAAATGTTGAGGGGACTGTGGCTAATTCAACATCTTTGTTTATTCATGGGATGTAGACGTCACTGTCAAGGCCAGCTTTTGTTGCCTATCCCTAATTGCCCTTGAATAGAGTGGTTTGCTGAGGCAGTTGGGAGGCAATCCTATTATTGTTGGTCTGGAGTCACCTACAGGATGTAGAGATGCTGGCGTTGGACTGGGGGTAAACACAGTAAGAAGTCTGACAACATCAGGTTTAAGTCCAACCGATTTATTTGATAGTAAACTCACAAGCTTTCGAGGCTGTGCTCTTTGTCAGGTGAATGCCCATTTTTCCAGCTCACCTGACAAAGAGCACAGCCTCGAAAGCTTGTGAGTTTACTATCAAATAAATCAGTTGGACTTAAACCTGGTATTGTCAGATTTCTTACTGTGTCACTGACAGGACCAGGTCATGATGGCAGATTTCCTTTCCTAAAGGAACATTAATGAACCAGACATGTTTTTACAATAGCTGCCATAGTGGGATTTGTTTCCCAGCGCATTAGCCTAGGCCTTTGGATTAATAGCTCAGTGATATTACCACAATGCTATCATGCCCAACAAAATACCTGACGCAGGTCTGGAGAGCTAGAATTCTGTGAAACTAAGGTAAATTACTCCCCTGCAGCAAGTTGTCTCATACATTTTGTGCATCAAATTACTTTAGATGTCAGCACATATGTTGAACTTTTGAAATGTGAAAATCTCTCCAAAAATGGGAGTTGATGAATAAAAGTGAAGTGTCAGTGTGGGGTGGTTGCTTCCAACTCAGAGTGGGCATGTATTATATTCCAGTAGACATTCAGAAATCCCCTGGTTGATCCTCTGTGCCTGGTTATCAGGGATGGATAAGTAAAACATGTATCTTGTGGGGTGAAAAATTGAAGCTGACTATTAATGAGAGCATAGAATGTCCTGGTGGAAAAGGGGATTTTTATATGTTGCAATTTATGGTTCTTCTTAATTCATAGGAACAGATTTATGTATAGAAGCTGACTTTGGTGTTGTGTTTGAGTATTAGCAAGAAGTTCAAATTAGAACGATCAGATTAATTTACAAACAGAATATTTTTAAGGACATTTTTAAGTTTAAGGTGCAATTTAATAGAAATTGTTTCTCTTGTGGAAGATAATGTAAATTTGACATAGAATCCCTACAATCAGAAGGAGGCCATTTTGCCCATCAAGTCTGCACTGACCACAATCTCACCCAGGCCCTTTAATCCCACATATTTACCCTGCTATTCCCCCTGACATTATGAGGTATTTTACCATGGCCAATCAACTTAACACGCACATCTTTGGACTATGGGAGGAAACCAGAGCACCCGGAGAAAATCCACATAGACAGTGACAAAGGCTGGAATTGAATCCAGGTCCCTGGCATTGTGAGGCAGCAGTGCTAACCTTGTGCCCCATAGAGGTATCAATGTGGCAGATATGGTATCTTTGTATGAAGGAAATGGATATTGCCTGAGTTTGAAAAAAGGCATGTGGATTGCTCAAGCATTGTAGGCATTGTCCAATTGATGGTTCTATTGACTTTTTTTCAGTAGATAAAATAGGATGGTTTCTACGTGGATGGCTGATCTGCAAGACTAATTTAACACCCAGGCAGCATGTTGAAAACCTATCACATTATATTATCTCTCCAAATGATTTCAGAAGTACATGGTGCATTTCCTGGCTTTAGAGCGTTATCACATCAGTTATTATTTTACATTGTGACAAGTATGGAATCTAAATCCTGTGAACAGTTGTGCCGATAAAACAAAGTTGCTGCTGTAAAAACTTGACTACATTAGATGTGTTTCATCTACTAAAGCTAAAAATGGCTTTGGATATGGTGGACAGCATGTTACTGGGGCCCTTCAATAACCATGCTTGAATGAGCTAAAATAAAGCTTAATATGTTTGCAGTTTAAATGAGTGTTTGCATGTGGATGTTCCGAAAGTGAACAGGAAGAGTGGACATTGTTGTTTTAGTCATGGCCTGATAGATGAGTGTACATGGAAGGACTACCGACAGATAGTCAAGAGATATTTTGCAACATCATACATTATTCATCCTTCCTCCAGCTTTTGGTACTTTTTGTGCTTCGAGGAGATTTTTTTTTTGTTTAAAAAGCGAAAATGTCCTGATGGCGCAGCTGAGGTAAACAAGAAGAATGCTGAGATATCTGAAATGCACCTTCTCCTGATTATTTTATGTAAAGGATCCATTTTATTTTCTTTTAGCTATTAGCCACTGCCTTTATTGATCCCTTTAAACAAAAATGTCTTGGATTAAATTCATGTTTTTCTAAGAGTCTGTATCAGCAAGGTTGGCCAAATGTGCTTGGAAATCATTTTGTTTATTTTCAGTTAAATGATTTATAAAAAAAAATTACATGAGTACTGGTGTAACTGTAGAATATCACAGATGGCACCATAACATTATTATTCCGCAGGGATTACTTTCCATCACACATAGTAATGTTTTAATTGTGCTGAGACTAGTAAGGCAGTTAATTCTATGTTTCGAGACATTTAATACCATTACAAATGGGTTGTTGCCCAAAAATAATTTTGCAACATGAAATTGATTACCTGTATTTGAAACTCATGAGAACTATTTTTTGCATAAAGATGAGCCATCTATCATACAATAATTGAATGCATTCAAGAAAGCCCAGCACTCTGGACGAGTGATTTGAGTTTGCTGTGAGTGATGGTCTTTGGAGGTGCTACAGCTTGAAAGTAGCTCAGAAATGATGCACCATAACTTACTAATAGTACAATAATTCCAAAGTTTATTAATGTAGGATCCCACATTATTTTTGAGTACTCAGCTCCGATGATTTTAATCTTTGCTGAAAGCAGAGAAGCTTCATTCTGGTCTTTTAAAATATTGATCAATTTAGATTTCTTGGTCAGGGTTTTAGCTCCAGCACTTGCCAGTCCAAGATTATCCTGCCCATTAAAATTAATGGGGGAGTTATGGCATGATGAATGCTCAACACAAAAAGCTTGAACATTGTGGCAACTGCATTTTGTTCCAAGTGAGAATACTTGAGACTTTATCCAACCCAAATTGATGGGATTAAAATATCCTTTTGCTTTATTGGCCTTAATGTTGGGCAGTGTTTTGGTGCGTTCATGCATTGTCTTTAACATTGCTGCAATATGACTGGCATGGTTAGAAATGCCAACTCTGAGCATATCATTCGAGGATTCATGAAAAGATCTCCTAGCTTTTTGAATGTACTTGCTGTTACTTCTTTGTTAGAGTTCTTGCTCTGAGTTACAATGTTGTGGATTTGAGTCTCAATCCAGGATTTGAGTACCATCTGGGATGATGCTGAAGGTGCAGGCTTTTAGAGGAAGTATCATATTCAGGTCCTGTCTGTGCTTTCAGGTGACTGTAAATCATCCCACGGTGCTATTTTGAAGATGAGTAAGGGAGATGTTCCTGCTGAGTCAACACAATAATTCTCTCTCAACTAACTTCTCAGAAAGCAGATTATCTGGTCATTGTCACAGTGTGTGGGAGCTTGCCGTGTACAAATTGGTGGCCATGTTTCCTACATTACTGCAGTGACTAACTATACTTCAAAGTACTTAATTGGCTGTAAAGTACCGTACCTGTGAAAGACATTCAACTTTTTTGTCCAAATACCTGTCTTGTCAAACAATCTTTTTTCCATCTTTATTAATTTAATAAATGATAAATGATGGAAGGAATTGTCAACAGTGCTATTAAGCAGCACAGACTCAGCAATAATCTACACACTGAACTTAGTTTGTGTTCGTCGGCAATGTTCAGCTCCTAATCTCATTATAGACTTGACCCAAACATGTACAAAAGAGCTGAACTCAAGAGATGAGGCAGGGGAGTTGGGGGTGAGGGGTGGAGGAGGAAGCGGTGGGGGGGGGGGGGACTGCCCTTGATATCAAAGCAAGATTTGAGTAGGTTTGATATCAAGGAGTCCTACCACAACTGGAGTCAATCCATATCAGGGGAAAACATTCCATTGGTTGGAGTCGCAGACTGATCAAAAGAAGATTATTGTGATGGTTGGAGGCAAGCTCTGTTCCCAGACATCACTGCAGGAGTTTGTAAGAGTAATATCCTCAGCCCAACTATCTTCAACTGCTTCATCAGTGACCTTCCCTCCATCATTAAGCCACAAGTGGGGATGTTTGCTGATGATCACACAATGTTCAGTATGATTTGTGACACCTCAGATACTGAAGCAAGTCTATGTCCAAATGCAGCAAGAGATAGACAGTATTGAAACCTGGGCTGACAAGTAGTAAATAGCATTTCTGCCACACAAGTGCAGGGAATGAACATACAACTTGGAACTTGGAACACTACAACACAAACAGGCCCTTCGGCCCACAAGTTGTGCTGATCATATCAATACCTACCAGAAAAACAACAGAACTCAACATATCGAATAAAGAGAATCCGACTACCTATCCTTGGTGTTCAATGCATTCCAATCATTGAATCCTTTGCTCAATATTTTGGGAATTACCAGAATCTGAACTGGACAAGCCATATAAATACTATGGCTTCAAGGACTGATTAGAAGCCAGAAATTCTTTGGAGAGTAACTTGCCCCCTGACTCCCCAAAGCCTGCCCACCATATAGGGGCAGTAATCAAGTATGCTGCTTTGCTCTAGATGATGTTGAATTTCTTGTTGGAGCTGCCCTCCTCTTGACATGAGTGCAGCTTGAACAACACTTAAGAAGCTCAACATCCTCCAGGGCAAATTGATTGGTGCCTCAACAACACTTCCAACATCCATTCCCTTCACTACCAAACCATCAACAAGACGCACTGCTGATGGCTTCAAGGCTCCTTCAACATCACCTTCCAAACCCAAAACTGCTACCATCTAGAAGGAATAGGACAGCAGTTACACGGAAAATCAGCATCTCAAGTTCTTCCTCCTCGAAGCCACTCACCATCCTGACTTGGAAATATGTTGCTTCACTGTCACTGGGTCAAAACCCTGGAATACTCACCCTAACAGCACTGTCAGTATACCTACACCACATGGACAACAGTGGTTTGAGAAGGCAGCTCACCAGCTTCTCAAGAGCAAATAAGGAATGGGCAATAAATATTGATATCAACATCCCATGAGATAATAAAGAAAAAATCTTTTTAAATCCTCCAATAAACTTTGTTTTCAGCAGTATCCAGGAGTCTCTAGAATAGCCCTGGAGAATTAACAACTTGATTTCCATTCGCTGATCATGAATTGCAAACATAATCATTAGGGATTAAACGGACCTCTGGAGTAAACTGCCCAAATCTGACACCTGCTGGTTTTAGACCCATACTACAGATCACATTTTGGGTCACCAAAGATTTGGGAAATCAAGAAGAAAAAATAATTTCCAAAACATTTCTTTTTGTCCCTTTGTCTGCTGGTTTTGTGAACTGAAGTTTTCTAACTGAAGTTTAACTTGCTTTGATTTGCACATCTTCAATCTTTATAAGCATAGTCTGAATAAACGCTTGATAAGACAAGGCCAGATGGAAATTATTAAGCTTCTTTATGTCACACTAAGTGAACACACTGAACAATAGATAGCAGGCAACTTAGTTAAATTGGTACACTGTGTCTTCATGTAGTAATACAGTAATAATACATGACAGACTCTGCAGCATCTTCCTCCGCCCATTACCTCCAATCTGTAATGGGACATGACAAGTAACGCATAACTACTCTCCTACAGAGCCTGATGGAAACTTGCCCCTGTGACTTTCTTATCAGAAACATGATGTGAATGCCTATATCTCTGTTTTTATCACTGCCTATTTGTAAACAGAAGGGGAGTCCTGCAAACTCCATCCTTGCTCATCTTCTGGGACCAATCCATTGGATCAGGATTATTCTTCATTGTTGCGGCAAACTTGATGGATTGGCTGCTTTTCCCAAATCACTGCTTTCTTTCAAAACATTTTTTTTGCAAATATTTTACTAATAAGATACATGCTGGAAATGAAATTGACTACCTCCACAGCTTCCTGGTCTCTCTGGCTGATAGTGAAATACAAATGGACACATGGCTACTGACTCAAATTCAGATTTATTAAGAATTATGATTGTACAAAAGTAGGAGAACGCAGCCTCAAGATTGAAGACTTCCTTCAGTAGAAGTCCAGGTGCCCTTTCCAGTTGACATTAAATAACTAATGCTGTTGTGGAAATACACTTTCATAAAAGGACAACACTTAAAATACATTGAGTTTACCCCTAAAGAAGGTGATAATCTAGTGACAGGAACTGGTGAACAGGATAAAGGTTCCTGTGATTACATTTCTATCAGGAGGACGCTGAGCACAGGATTATCAACATTACCAAAGCTGAATGTTTGTTTCTTAAGGTTTATTTCCTATCATGAGCATTCTTGTTACAGGCCAAAAACATCAAATCATGTTATATCTAAGATTATAGTTTTCTGATGAATACTAATTTGGATGCTAGCATACTCCTGTAAAAATGAACTACACGGAGGAATGTTCCAATATTCAATTTAATTTGTCCTTTATATAAATATCCATAAGTCCCTTCTTTTCGTGGCATAAATCAATATTTAGAATTTAAATATAAGGAGAATAATAAAAAAGTTTGCAAATGATGCAAAAATTGGTTGTGTAGTTGATTGTGAAGAAGAAAGGTATAGACTTGAGGAACATCCAACAATGTTCAGGTTAGATGGATAGCCAAGCTGAATTGTCTCTTAGTTTCCAAAGATTTGCAGGTTAGGTAGATTAACCATGGTGAATGTGCAGCAATATGAGCATGGGGGGTAGAAGTGGATGCGAGAGGGTCTAGTGGATCTAGGTCTGATGCTCTTTCAGAGAGTTAGTGCAGATTTAATGGGCCGAATAGCCCTCTCCTGCACTTTAGGGATTCTATAGTTCCATAGTAGTATAAAGTGTTAATAGATATTACGCTTATAGCTGATATACATCATGCAGCGTTGTCAGATCACATCTGGCCAGAACTGGGAGAGAGATTGTTCTAGAAGGAGTCCTCATGCTTATCTATCCCCATATATAGTTAATAAATGTTTAACTCTTCCTGGAGGCCTTGTTTTCAGCAGCCTTTGTTTAACACTTTAAACAAAACCTGAGACTGTTTGTGATGACAGTTCGGTGCCAATTCACTGATCAGGTCAACAAAAAACATGGCAAATGAAATTTGATCTGGAGAAGTGTGAGAGAGGGAAAAAAATGGCAGGGCAGCTTACAATAAATGGCAGTATACGGAGAAGTATAGAGGGGCCTTGCAATGGATGTCCACAGATCCACAAGTGTAGCAGGAAAGGGTTATTATGAGCCAGAGCATGCAAGGAGAAGCAAACATGATTGCATTGCTGCTCTGTGTGACCCTTGCCCCACCTCAATGCTGCTCATTGTTTATTGAAGAGTCTTCTGAGCCTGGCTTTATTGGAAATGTGGAGGACAGAGCGCTCGGAGGAACTCCAGCTGGATACTATACAGTCAGGAGATAAGACTGCACACACCCCTTTTTTAATGGCATTGCCTGCTGTGTGTAAGTTTAAGAATTCAGTGTGAATTATAGTAGGTTGATGAGGTGAGTTGGGAGATAGTTGAGTTGGTTAGGTGGGGTTGTGAAGATACAGTCACTCTAGATCAGGTAATGGGAATTACAGAGCCATAGCATTGCGCTGAACATTGAGGAATTTTCCATCCTTTGTTTCTGTCTGATGTCAGCTTCTGCCAACTCTACTTGATATTCCCCATCTTGCATTTCCAATATTGCTCTCAAAGCCAATTGCAGAGCTCGGAATTTGCAGGGGGCTGTCCTCCAACAATCCCCTAAGTTTCAAAGAGTTTGGTTGTGACTTTCCTCAACTGCTGTAGACATGTGACTGTGAGCTGATCTCCAAATAGTGAACCCAAAGCTACTCTTGGCCTTGGACCCATGGGGATACATGTATCTGAACTGGAGGAGGCTACAGGTGAACACAGTGACAATCTTCATTGGATGTGTCCTCAGCCCTCTCAGCTGAAGAATTCCAGGATGAAATGTTTGTTGGTGATCTTCCTCTGCCTTTTCTTGCTGGTGGCTGGAATTGAGAGAAGACAGCATTAGTGATTGACTTGGCAGGCTCGAGCATTCTTCGCCACTCACAGTCATTGCCTCCAAGTTGTTCACGTTACTGGATAAACCCTCATCAGCTAGCTCCAGTACCTACTCCTTGTGCGAGGAGAGTGCCCTTAGTTCAGGGCTTTTGCTGAATCCCATTTGTAGCGGAGGTCTTGTCCTGTATAATAATGTGTAAGATGGATTGACTGTGAGCACTGTGAATAAGAGAGCATTTCAGAAGTGTGCATGCCTGTTGTGTTAAGCTGCTGAGACCTCCTTGGTAAGAAGTAAGTTGCTGAACGGCTGGTGGGATTTCCACTTCCATTTTTGGGGATTGGCAGCTGAAGTAGGTGTCCAAAATGCTGGACGGATTTCCCATAGCGATTGTTCCCACACACCCCCTCCCCCTCCCCCCTCCGCCTACATGATTTATAACACCTCTCCCAGGGTGTGCTCCTGCTGAGCTGAACCTGCCAGATGAGTCAGGTGAGAGCATTGTTCAGTAGGGAGAAGGTCGTGCCCTGTTACTTTAGCCCCTGTTCCCTGGAGGGTGGGGATGGGGGAATGTTCCGCAAAGAGGGGGCTATCGCATCTGGGAGTATTCTGTGGGGAGAAAGGATGTTGCTTGATGGGAATGGAGGATGGATGTTCTGTGCAGGGGATTAGGTGTTGCAGTGTTGCATGGGGAGTGGTTCTGTTAAGGGGGGAGGAGTATCCTGTTGGGGGGGGTGTAGCATGGGTGGTGGGATGTTGCATAGGGGAGGTGATGTTGTGTGGGGAATGAGATGTTGCATGGGGGGGGTGTTCTGTGGGGAAGGGGTGTTGCATGAGGGTCGAGGATTTGTATCAGGCAATGTTTCTTGGAGCAGAGTGTTCCGAGGGGGAGGTAGGGCATTGGATGGGAGGGTGTCAGGGGTATTGCAAAGTGGGTATTCCTTGGGATAGAGTAGTTGTTGGTGGGGGCTGTACTGGGGAAGTTTCTATTTTAATTTCTTGTATCAGGGCACCCTTTTAAAACCAACGTAGGTGGCAGACATTCAGTGCTGATGTCCCATCTGCTGGTAGTGTGTGAAACATCCCGATGGACTCTAACTCTTGGCCTGCCTTATATCCTGATGAGGATGAGAGTTTGTACTGAGTGGAAGTTTTGTGTGACCTGGCAGAATCTATCAGATCGATCGCTGCTGGGTGGCACTTTCCTGTTGGCTATGGGTTGCTGACCTCCTTCCAGGGCAGCATGGTGAGGAGAGGGACCTCCTCCTCCCATCCCAAAGACGGAGGACGTCCGGCTGTCCGTGCATGGCTTGGAGAAGAATCATCGCTGAGCCGTGGATCCAAGGGTTTGTTTCATTTACTTGCTATGGTCATGCAGAAGCTGGCACCATAGTTGGACTGCTGTGAGTGACTGTCTGGCTGGATGCTGTTTAGATATGGTACCAGGACATTCAACTCCATGAAGTAGCAGCAGGCAGATGAATCCTTGTCTGCCCCACCATGAGATTTGATCAGTTTCTCACTGATGCATAATTACTTCACTGAAAAGCAGGAAATGTCACCACATGGGGAGGTGGTGGCGTAATGGTGTTGTCATTTGGCTAGTAATCCAGAAACCCAAGGTATTTCTCTGAGGACCCAGGTTCAAGTTCCACCACAGCAACTGAAATTTGAATTCAATAAAAATCTGGAACTATAAGTCTACCAATAACCATTGGGGCAAGACACTATTTTTGGCGCAGCACGGTAGCACAGTGGTTAGCACTGCTGCTTCACAACTCCAGGGTCCTGGGTTCGATTCCCAGCTTGGGTCACTGTCTCTGTGGAGTTTGCACATTCTTCTTGTGTCTGCGTGGGTTTCCTCCAGGTACTCCAGTTTCCTCCCACAGTCCAAAGATGTGCAGGTTAGGTTGATTGGCCATACTAAGAAATTTCTCCTTAGTATCCAGGGATGCGTAGGTTAGACGAATTAGTGGGTATAATATATAGGGTAGGGCCTGGGTGGGATTGTGGTCGGTGCAGATTCGATGGCCCAAAGGGCCTCTTTCTGCACTGTAGGGTTCTATGATTCTAAATTGGATAGATAAATCCGACTTGCCTCACAATGGCAGAAGTTTCCACCAGCCACAGCAGTTAGTCTCCAGAATGGAAAATTCCATCTGAAGAAGCTTAAGGGGAGATTTAATTGAGATGTATAAAAATAAGAGGCTCAGATCAAGTGGATAAGAAACACTTGTTTTTCTTAGCAAAGAGATCAGTAACTCGCAGACAATCGATGCAATGGATTGGTGTTTGTTGGAATGGGCAGTGGCCAGAAAGCTGAGGCTCTGCTCCTGCCTCGGTCATGGGGGACACCCACATTTTATGTCAACTTGCAGTAATCAGCTGCCTTTGGATCATCTATTCCTCTAAAGGCCAATGCCCATGGAGGCTCCACCTGGGACAGTCTGCCCAGCAGCAAGAGTGCAACAAGCACTCTTTAATCATCATGGCCTCAGAAAATGATGTGGTGAGTGACAGAAGGACAGGGAAGCTGCCTTCCTCACAGAAAGTGCTGTGCCAACTTGGTAGTTCCATCCTGGCAGTGCCACCCTGTACCAGGGTCAGTGCCCAGACATATCCCTCTCCTCCCAGAGTTATTGCTACCTTTCTGGCCCCAATGGAATCCCCTCAACTGTTTCTTATTTGGCTAAACCTGTTGTAAGCCTCACTGACATGATGTGAGTCATCAAGACATGAGTACTTAGTGAGGATGATCATGTGGCAAGAGGCCCATTAATAATATTCAAATTAATGGAAGTACTTAACTGCCTGTTTTTTTGAGCTTGAACCTTGCGATATTAGCAGCAAGGGGCAGAGAAGATTGGAGAACGCAAACTCTCCAAAGAGAATCGAGTTTTCCTGAGTCTCTCCTGAATTTCTGACCATGTAACGATTCTCTCTGATGAAGAATGGAGGCTGAAACCACCATCCCCTCCATCCCAATTGTGTCGAATAGTTCAAGATGTACCAGAGTCCAAATGCACAGACAATTCTAAAATAGGCATAAAATAAGTAACCCTGTTTACTGAAGAAAGATGCAAGTGTATTGATGAAGAACAGTGGTATCTGGAATTGTGTGTCAGTGACTGTGATTGGATTTTTACAAAACTGTGCAAATTATACTTTGGGGTTAAGGCTAGGTGGTAGAGCAGAGGAATTTGGGTGTTCAGGTTCAATAAACAGCACCAAATGAAAATGGCCGTGAAAGCAAAGAAAAATTAATGCAACATTGAGTGTTTCACTGTAAGAAGAGTTAAGTAATGGTAATTGCTGTACTATTACTAGAACTGTGAACTAACTGCATTCAGTTTTGAGTTAGGGAAGCTATGGAGCAGGTTAGAGGAACAATTGAGAACAGATTTGTTAGGATGCTACCTGTGGTAAAGAAATATAATCTGAAGACAGAAGTGCAAAATTGGAGCTATTTTCCTCTGAACAAAGCAGATAAAGCAGTGATTTGATAAAAGGTTTTTAAACTATGAAATGCTATAACAGTATATATAGATATGGATTCCATTTTCATTGATACAAAAATGGAAAATACTGGAAAATCTCAGCAGGTATGACAGAATCTGTGGTGAGAGAGCAGAGTTAATAGCTGGAATTTTACTATCCCGCCTGCCACAGGAATTGGAGTGACAATGGGAAAGTCTGTTGACTTCGGGTAGGATGAATGCAGCCAGAAAATCCCACCCAATGTTTCAAGATGGATGATTTCCATTGATTTGGGGGAGAAGCAGTGACAGGGGAAGAGTTTTTACAATGAAGCACATTGAAACATGATTAAATGAGACTTAAGACCAGGAAGGATAAATGTTTTAATATTTGAGGATTGTGAAGCTATATAATGCATTACTGGAGTTAATGACTGAAACAGAAATAAGAATAGATTAGCTAAGTGATTGATGAAAGGGGTTTAAGGGATATGAGAAATGGCAGTCATACGAAGTTAGCATGACTACTTGTGTGGAGTTAATTGGATGGACTTGATGACTTTTATGTAATTATTTGTAAGAATGGTATTTTTGCAGGGCCATATTTTCTGGCACACGTTCAGAGGGAGAAATCTCTTGTGTTAACAGGCATTAACAATGAGAAAGCATATTATTTATGTATTAATAAGCTTTACACAAGTTTGTGTACAAGTTGAATGAGGTTTTCTGTTAATGTGCACTGGAAATAGGTTCTGCTCCTTGATGGTATTTCAAATGTCAATTAAGGCTGCAGCATTGTGGGGTTCATCATGTACCAGTAAGCGAAACATAGTTGTTCTAACAGCAGCAACCAAAAGTGGAGTCTATTTGCAGATATCTTTAATAACCATAGTGTTTGATGTGTGCTTTATAGATTGCCAAGGAACTTATAAAATCTGTCATCACTACATTCAGATAACATTGGATATCTGTAATTTATGGATACTAGACTTTAGCTATTAATGCTTGGCAATGTAGACATATGTGTCTATATATAAATTACATTTATGCTGACTTTCATGTGTAATATGCACTTAAATGATCATTTTCAATGTGTTGTTAGTACTGAAAACAAAATAAAACTTTTACTACCAGATTAAAACTGTTGTTGACTGACTGAAATGTGAATCTTAATATATAAACTGGTGTTTGGCGAGGATAAAAAACAACAGTTAATAACTTTGTTACAGTCTTTTCTAGGATATATTCTCTTTTATGGAACAAATAGAGCCAACTTAATTATATTTCCATCACAGCCTATTTATTGTACTTTCTGTGAGATCCCATTGTTGCCAAATAGTTTATTACATCAAATACAGTCATTAGAATGGTTAAAATGTTTTGACCTGTGTTCTTTTTCACCTTGTTCAATAAAGATGTATCGGTTAATTTGAAGTCCCGTGCTTTTGACTAGAGTGAATCTGCTGATGAAAGGAATCCAATTGCCTTGGAGGAAATGTCACCATAATTCAATAATTGTCCTTGTAATTTGAATTAATCAATTCAAAAGCATTTAAGACGCCAAATTAAATGATATTGTTGAAACAGGGACCATTAATCATTATAGGGTGGAGCATTGCTTATTTTCAACTCAGTTCATTTAAAAAGGTTGTGTTTATGCACAGATTGTTGGTGCAGTGTACAGTTCTCCAATTGAAATGTAGCAGGAGTATAAAAGTTAACAGCATTATCCTTATATTTCCTCTACATTAATCATTAATGCAATAATTGTAACCTCGATATTAAAAAACAAAGGGCCAAGTTTGGCTGTTGCAGGGTATCTCATAGTGTGTACTTTTTAGATAGACTTGTCTTTGCATGTTTAGGTACAAAATTGTTGTGATTGTAAATTGAATGCAGTAGTGATTGAATGTGTGGCCTCCTGATCTGTTGTTTTGTGTGTTATTGTCTCAACGCTCTGTACCTCTCTCTGACTGTCAGATTGACTGATAGAAAACTTTTGCACGACAAGTTGTTGAAAATGTGAGGTGCACTGCAGTCAGGAAAATGGCATCTATAATTTATTTTTAAAGTTCAAAGTTTATTTATTTATTAGTCACAAGTAAGGTTACATTAATATTGCAATGAAATTGCTGTGGAATTTCCCTAGTCATGGCACTCCGGCATCTGTTCGGGTCAATGCAGCTAACCAGCACTGTGGGAGGAAACCTGTGCAGACATGGGAGAACATGCAAACTCCACACACACAGTGACTCATGCCGGAAATTGAACCAAGGAACCTGGGACAAAACAGAAAATGCTAGAAAGTCTCAACAGGTTTGACAGTATCTGTGGAGACTGAATAGATGTGATGTAGAGATGCTGGCGTTGGCCTGGGGTAAACTCAGTAAGAGATCTGACAACACCAATTTTAAATCCAACCAATTTATTCGATAGTAAACTTGCTAGCTTTCGGCCTTTGTAGTCTTCACCTGACGAAGACTACAAAGGCCGAAAGCTAGCATGTTTACTATCAAATAAATTGGTTGGATTTAAAATTGGTGTTGTCAGATATTTTACTGAGACAGAATAGCGCCAATGTTTTGAGCTTATAAAATTATGAGGGGCATTGATAAGTTGAACAGTTGAAAGTTTTTTCCCAGGGCAAAAATGACAATCATAAGGGGTCACAGGTTCATGGTAACGGGAGGAAAGGTTCAGTTGAAATGTATGGGGAAGTTTTTTACACAGAGGATGGTGGGGGTCTGTAATGCACTGCCAAGTGAGAGGGTTGAAGCAGATACATTAGCAACATTTATGACTTACTTAGATAGAGAAGTACAGTCAGTTGATCTTGGTGGACAACATGATCATCACAGGCCAGGTGGGCTGAAAGGCCTGTTCCTGTGCAAACTGTTCTTTGTTCTTTGTTCTTATTCTTTGAGTCTGCATGTCCCTTTGTCAGACATAGGCATGGTATCTGGGATCTATGTGAAGCAGGACAAGCAACTCCGCATCACTTCATGCCAATCAGATTGAAGGATTGTGAAATACACTGTGTAAGGATTGAAAAGGAAGTGTACATTAGAATGGGTGAATTCAATGTCAAATCAAACACTGAAAGAGAAATGGAGAAAAAAAGAAAGACTGGATTATGAAATCATAAAAATAAAAAGTTAAAAATGTGAACAGAAATCTCCAACAACAATTAAAACATGAAAAAATGAGACTTTGCACATCTAGTGATTTCCAGCACCAGAGAAATCGTTGAGTAGTAATTGAAATTTATCACTTTAACAAAAAGGGAATGTAGATTTGCAGTGACATGATGTAACTATCTATGGTAGATTTAGCTTATACCTACCACACCAATACAACAATCTCAGGCCATTCAATACATTTCAATGGTTCAGCAGACAGTGAGATACAACTTGGGTAGTTGCCTGGAGAAGTGCAGATTTGACAGCAACCTTAGGATTTCTGTCTTTAACCATGTATCTGCCTGAAATTCTGTGCTATATGAATAACGGGAAGCACAATTTGTTTCATCTTTATTTTGATAGCAAGATCTGGTGCACCATCTTACTTTGTGATTTCCCAGTATTGTATAGAGTAAACATTTTGTTTATTGCACAATTTGACAACTATCTATAATAGTTAAAGGCATTTTGTTAAAGATTTATCTGACCTAGCAATTCTATTGAAAATCAGTACATGGAGATATTAACAAACAAATAATTGAATAAGTAAATCTCAGCTCATTCATACAATATCCCCTTGGATAAGGAAGATCATTGGTTCAATACTGTAAATGTATTTCAATCCAGTTTAGTTACCATATTTACTGATTTTCTTCTTAGAATTCACTTCAGTAAGTTAATTGCCTTAATCCTATCTGTTACTGCAGATCATATGCAAGTCCTCTCAACACTATTATGTCAAATTATTTTAATGAAGGGCATCTTTGTTGCATTCACAGTGTCAACAACATGTTTTAATGTTGTACCTATAATGTAGTTAAATGTCCCAAGCTGCTTCAGAAGAGTGTCATCAGCCAAAAATATGACAGAGCTCTGATGAAAGGTCATCCTGACTTGGAATGTTGTCTCTAATCTTTGTCCACAGATGCTTTCACAACTGCTGAGATTTTCCAGCATTTTCTAATTCCAGCATCAGTGGTATCTTGCTTTTATATCAAAAATCTAACAGTTTCATAAGAAGATATTAGGACATACGACCAAATGTTTTATTAAAAATGTTTTTTTAAGAAATATCTTAAAGAAGGTAACAAAGGTGGGAAGATTTAGGAAAGGTATTTCCAAGCTAAAGCCCTTTGGAACTGAAGGTCAGCCATCAATAGTGGAGCTATTTTAGAATTGATAATGCTTGGCAGCTTATATCCACCTCAAACTGTCTCCACGTATTTCCAGCTGTTTGGACTAATCTTTGACAGCTTTACCTATTGCAAAGTTTCGGGAAATATTTTGGTGCCTTGTGGATTGTGAACAGACTTTGAGGCTCTGCAGAATTCCCAGCTTCTGACCTGGTTATGCAGTCACAGTATATGGCTGACCCAGTTAAGTTTTTGGTCAATATTAATCCCCAGGATGTTAATTCTGGGGGATTCAGTGATGGCAATGCTATTGAATGTTAAAGGGAGATGGTTTTATTTTCTCATTGGGGATGGACATTGCCTGGTGCTTATGCAGCAAAAATGTTATATGACAAATGTTTTTCTGTCTTTCAAAATACATAAGAAGCCCTCTATTTCTCTCAAATAATTCATTAAAGATTCATATTTAAATATAAATGTGAATTAACCCGATCAGAACAATTGATAAACTGATGATTATCTTAGAATCTCTACAGTGCTGAAGGAGGCTATTTGGCCCAGTGCGTCTGCACCAACTTTCCAGCGGAACATCTTACCCAGGCTCTATCCTTGTGTGCCAGGGTTCAAATTCTGGCCTGGATCACTGCCTGTGTGGAGTTTATAATTCTCCCTGTATCCGGGTGCTCCAACTTCCTCCCACAGTCCAAAAATGTGTGGGTTAGATGCATTGGCCGTGCTCAATTCCCCTTAATGTCAGGGGGAGTAGGTCGGGTAAATGCGTGGGGTATAGGGATAGAGGTGGGTGGGTTTGTGGTCGGTGCTGACTTGATAGGCTGAATGGCCTCCTTCTGCACTATTTGATTCTATGTAACTCCATATATTTACCTCACTAAACCTCAATAACCTATACATCTTGGAACACTAAGGGGCAGTTTGGCATGGCCAATTCACTTAACCTGCACATCTTTGAATTATGGAAGGAAAGCAGAGCATCTGGAGGAAACCCGTGCAGACAGGGGGAGAACGTGTAAACTCTACACAGTCACCCAAGGCTGGAATTGAACTTGGATCCCTTATGCTATGAGGCAGCAATGCTAACCACTGTACAATCGTGCTGCTGCTGCATGGGCCGTTTAACCCAAAAGCAAATAAATGCTATCACAGATAACAGGAAACCTTTTGGGATATTTAACAAGGGAGCATCTTATGTGAAGATTCATTATTTATTTGGAAAATAGAGTTCTGTAAGACTTTTTTTTGGGATGCACTCTGCAAGGTAATAGAAAACCTTATAAAAATGTGTTTAATGTAATCTGCTTTTACCTATGACTGGTTTAGTTTATATCAATGAAAGTATCATCCAAAACCTTTTAAATAATCTACTCTTTCATCTACAATCTTTTGCACAATACGTCTTGTCAGAGTGTCATTATCCTGCCATATCTTTTATGATATTACACTAGCTGTAGAAATTCATTTATAGCTTCAAATACAAAACGTAACTCATACTAAAAATTTAGTTCCATTATATATGTTTGTTGTCTCCTGCTTACTGCATCCAGCTGTTTCCTGGAGCATGGGATATGAAAAATCACTACATGCTGTAGTATTAATCGTGATTTTAAGCATTCTAGCATATTTTGGAATATAGCAAAATGTTCCAAATCATGAATAGTACTTAGAGAGAGAGAAATATTTCATGGATTCTGTTTTTCAGTTTATCCTCTGGCATCAATTTGGATTTAATAAAATACGTTGTTAACCATTCATTCTGATAAACAAATTGACCTACCGTAATTATTTATCCTGGTATTCTGAAATCCCTTATGTGTTGGGCAAGCTATAATTACATAATAAAATTCCACAGGGTCTTTTAAATAAATTGCTGTTCAGTTGAGGATTCTACATCTCTGATTATAACTTGCAAATGATTTATTAATAAACTGTTGTTGCACAGCTATCATTAAAATCTTCATTTGGAACAATAGAATGTTTTTCTTGGCACTGTAAATGTGCCTTCAGTTTGAAATCTGAGACTGCATCTTTATAATGGTAAGGATCAATGCTTGGGCATTGTATAATGCCAATCAGGCAGTTCAGAGGAGCTTCATCAGATTGATTTTAGCGATGAAGGAGTTGATGTAGATGAGAGGTTAAACAGTTTGGGCTTACACTGGCTGGAGTTTAGAAGGATGAGAGAGGATCTGATCAAGATATATAAAATGTTAAAAGTGATTAATAAAAGTAAATATAAACCAAATGTTTCCTCTATTGGGGCAATCTCATACAAGATGACTCAGGTATAGGTTGAGAGGCAGTAGATTTCAAACTGAAATGAAGAGGAACTACTTCTGTCAGAGGATGGTGTATTTGCAATGGAGTCTGAATTATTAAGTGTTTTCAAGAAGGAGGTAGATATATTTCTGATAAACAGTGAAGTAAAGGAATATGGGGAACAGATGAGGAGGTGGATTTGAGACACGTTCTCCTTGTGCCTGCATGGATTTCTTCTAGAGGCACTCGTTTCTTCCCACAATTTAAAAGATGTGCCCGTTAGGTGAATTGGCCACATTAAATTCTCCCTCAGTGTACTTGAACATCCGCCAAAGTTTTCACTGTAATTTCGTTGCAGTGTTAATGCAAGCCTACTTGTGAGTAAGAAATATATTTCAACTTCAATGATCTGACTGAATGGTGGAGGAGGCTTGAAGGGCTGAGTTTGCCTTCTTCTGCTTCTAATTCATATATTACTGTGTTCCTGTGACCTCTATGTTGGCTTTGGTGTAAGTGAATATCTATACAGATTCTTCTAGTATCTTTCAGTGGCATGCAGTTAGATGGTCTTGCATGCATTTAACCTTCATGAGCAAGGAACAACTTGGCTTTTGTTTATTATGTCAACAATGATCAATCTGACTGTGCATAATTTGTTCAGACAAACCCACATTTTCTCAATTTGTTTGAACATTGAATCCAGATGGCAGTTGAATGTTTTGTGTTGACAAACAGGTCTAATGAAATGCTTATAGAAGCAGCTAAAAGGTGCCAAGACTATTTTTTTTTGCACAATTACAGTCTTACTTCATCATTAGAAAGTTTAGCATAATAATGACTATCATACTGACATAGAAACCCAATTCTTTTTAGAAATCCAAATTTCACTACAGCAATTAGTAAAACTCAATCCAATCAAACCCCTTATGTTGAGTTGTCAAGAGAATATTTGATTATGAAAGTTACTGTTCTACTATGAAAACCCAATTAGTTGACTAACATCCTGCAGTGAAGAGACATTTTGACACAGTGGCACAATGATTACCACTGGTGCCTCTCAGAGCCAGGAATCTGGATTCAATTCCACTATCAGGTCACTATCTAAGTGGAATTTGCTCATTCTCCCCATATTTGCACGGATTTCTCTCAGGTGCTCTGGTTTCCTCCCACATTCCAAAGATGTGTGGATTAGGTTGATTGGCCATGCTAAATTGTCCCTTAGTGTCAGGAGGACAAGAAGAGGTAAATACGTGGAGTTATGGGGGTAGGGCCTGGGTGGATTGTGGTCAGTGTAAATTCAATTGACTGAATGGCTTCCTTCTGCTTTGTCGGGATTCTATGATTTAGATTTTTCAGCCTACAGCCACCACAGATTGATGAGAATGGTGATAAAACTTAGAAATCTGATGCCCAACTTTGCTGCTCTTCCCTATAAGTGCAGCTGAGGAGTTGTAGTGAAGTGAGCTCTGCTAAGAGCAGGAGAATGAGATATTTTAACCAGGGAGGCATGGATGAAAGTGGCTGAGGAAGGAAGCAGCAGAAGTATATCTCCTCTAGATGGAGGCCATGAACCAAGGATCTAGGATCTGAAGAAGACATGAAGGGTTAATAGTGAAACACTGACAAGTGCCATACCCCACACTCAGGGTATCACTTAACTATGGTCTAGTGGATTATCAGTAGACTATTAATCCAGAAGCTACACATGTTCAAATACCAACATGGCACTTGGAATTAAGAATTTAGAATTAAGAATATACTGATGACCATGAAACCATTGCCAATTGTTGGACAAACCCATCTCGTTCACTAATGTCCTTTAGGGAAGGCAATCTGCCATCTGTACCTGGTCTGGCCTACATGAGACTCCAGAATCACAGCAATGTGGTTGACATGCAAGTGTGTCAAGTGACATTCCTCGGGCAACTAAGAATGGGCCAGCGACACCCATATCCCACCAATGAATTTTAAAAAACTCAGACTTGCCCAGAATTCTCACAGTTACTAAATATAAATATTACCTTCCTGCCTTTTTCTTTATACTAGAAGAAACCAGGAAACTTGATGTGAGTCAGGGTCACGGGGCTTCAATTTGTCGGATGCAGTCCAGAGTTTGGCTGACTCTGAGTGTCCCACCGTCATTTCACACTCTCATTAGTTAAACAGTTACATCCTTTATCTCACCCTACCTTTGAGAGCTGCTAGTCAATCTGATTGGCCCACTGCCCGACAATCTCTGCAGAGATAGCGCTTCAGTGGACAAAGAAGCAATACAGGAGGATATTGGGAGCCTAGGTCTAGGCACCAGAGACCTAGGTAAGGTCAAGAAGTCCCAGGAAAGAGAAGGTAGGGAAAGCCTCGAGGGGAGGGAGGGATTGTGAGTGGGGTCTCAGGAAAGGTTAAGATTGAGGGGGATGGGTGGTGGTAGGTCCAAAGGGAGATCCAGAGGCTGCTGGACCTTAACTACTTCAGGAGAGGGCTTCTGATGGTGGTGGCATCCTGGCTTCTTTTCCACCCGAGATGTAACTCTTTTTCAGTCCCCCCCTACAGAAGTTTAATCCTCTTTATTAGCCTAAAAATTATACTGGGTGGGAAATGGCCATTTAAGGGCCTCAACTGGGAAAAGGACCAACTCTCCATTCACTGGTGGGAGATTGTGAAATTCTGGCCTGGCTTTTGGGAGAAAATGGGTCGCTGGGTCTCCAACAATAGACATCTCGTGAGGAGCCAGTAAAATGCGGCCACCTACTGCATTCTGAAGTCATCTTGAAGATTTACATGTCAACATGCTGCTACTAGAGTAAGAGACCCCCTGAAATGCCAGCTTAGAGGACCTATTTTCTGTGGTGGGGCCTGATCATCTTAGACTTGCATCTCAGTGGCCATTCCCTGTGAGCTATGAGAGGCTGTGGCTGTGTAGAAGGTAGCTGCTTCCTGCTGCTGCTGCTGGTGTTGGAGAACGTTGCAGCATTAAAATTCCCCTTGCGCTTGATCCTCAGCAGACAGAACATCATAAACTGCTCCCATATCATGCCAAAGGCTGGCAGCAGTGAAGTACTGCTTAGGTGAAGTACTTTCCAGGTGCTTGGCACTGGGTTATTGGACACAGATAGAACTCTCTGGCAAAAGGAGTGCTGTGTGAGGTAGTATCTCTGCCCATCCAATTCTGCAGCCCCTCAGTGCAACAGTTCAAAGCCTTTTGCAGCCCATCTACAAAGGCACTCGCTGCTCTCCTCTTCTCCAACCTACAGATTTGGAGTGACAGCGTAACTTCCCTCCTAGGAAAGAGGGCTTCCACTGGGAAAATACTTCTTTATTTGTCTCATTAAGAGATTCAATTGGAATCAATCCTGCTATTGAGCAGATAGCAATCTGTGCTCTTGGGAAAATCCAGAGAAGAGTGGAAATCATCAGTTGACTTGCCTCGGACACTTATCCCCTTCTGATTCCACAGTCCTAGGGCAAATCCCCCATCTCACTACTGACATTCCCATCCTCCAAACTATTAAGCAAATGTTTGTATCTATCTTCACTTTAGATGGCACAAAAACATTGCAGAAATGAAGGGAAACTAAGAGCCACAGCATGAATGAAGAACAATTAGTAAAGATGGAAAAATAGGATTAAAAGTTAACATATCCCTTCGATCAGATGGTCTACATATTAGGGTTTTATATGTTCCTATGGATATAGTTGGTATATTGGGTTTGTTTCTCAAGAATTTCCTTAATTTATTTTAGAATGGTCCTCATGGATTGGAAGGCAGAAAATTAAGGCCCACTTTCAAGAAGGAAGGAAAAAGACAATGCTGTTCAATTGGTCTTACATAAATTATAGGGAAAATTTTAAGGTCTGTTATTAGGGACGTGGTCAGGAATTTTCCAGCCCTAAAACCGACATCATGACTGGGAAGACAGGAAAATTTGGAAAGCAGTTAAAAGTCAACAACTGCCCGAATTTTCCTGTCCCACCAGAGATGTTGTTCAGCACTTCAGTGTCTGAAAATCCTACTGGGAATAGCAGGTCAGTAAGAAATTTTCAACATGATTTAAGCAAAGTGTAATAAGTCCATGGAGACGAAAATCCCGTCACCAACGTTCCTTTATTTACAAGATCTCATCATATCATACAGAGTGCTCACAGTGTACTATCTGCGTCCGGAATGCAGAGGGACTGACACTCCTGTTTAAATACAAGACATGAGGCTCACTGATTAGACAATTAATTAATTCTCAATCAGGGACATCTTTTGGTGGAGCTCTTAATCAGGGATTTCTTTTGGCTTATTACTAAATACATTATTACAAAAACAATTATAAATACAAATTTTCAAAACACAAATGCTATCAATTTGTCAATAACCTAAGCTCTCAATCAGAGAGCTCATAGTCAAGCAGACCAATCTCAATTGGCTGATTAAAGTCATCACACAGAATGAAGATGGATTTACAATAGGATGTTTAACTCATGGAATAACTAAGACAGAATCAAGAGGTGGAATGCACATGGATTTTCAAAAAAGCATTGGTGAGGTGTGATGTAAGAGATTATTGTTCAAAATTCTGGCCATGAGGAAACTGGCGTAGTATTTTGAACTGAGGATTGGCATCTTCCTGTATCTGAGTGCATTTCCTCTGGGTTCTCAAATTTCTCCCCACACTCCAAAGATGTGTAAGTTAGGCTGATTGGCCATGCTAAATTGACCCTTAGCATTAGGGAGATTAACAGGGTAAATATTAGAGGTTGTGGGGATAAGACCAGGGTGCGATTATTGTTGTTGCAGACTCAATGGGCCAAAAGACCTCCTTCAACCCTGTAGGGATTCTCTGATTATAAAGGAAAAAACAGGAAATGTAGGAATAAATGGGACATTTTTGACTAGGCAGTCTATAACTAGTAGAGTGCTACAAGGGCTAGAGCTTGGGTCTCAGCTATTTACAACCTATGTCAGTGACATAAAGACGAGGATTAAATGTATATTTGAAAGTCACCCAGCTGAGTGAGAAGTAAGGTATAAGAAGGATACATTGAGGTTGCAGTCAGCTTAAATGAATAGCAAGGACATGGCAGATAATATAAAGAAATTATCCACTTCAGTGGGAAAAATAGAAAAGCAGAGTAGTTTCTAAATGGTCTGAGACAGGGAAATGTTGCATTTAGAGGAACTTGGGCATTCTTCTACACAAATTATAAAGTTATCATTAAAGAATGTAGCAATTAGAAACATGCATAGCATGTTAGTCTTTATTATAAAGGAATTAAAGCATAAGAATGAATAAATCTTCATGCAATCATCTGGGCCTTGGTGAGACCACACTTTGGAATACTGTGTACTTTCTTAGAGAGAATGGAACATATGTTCAGCAGACTGATTTTGAGATTGTTCTGTAGGTAGAGATTGAGCTATCTAGGCTTCTATTTCTTGGAATTTAAAAGAACAAGAATAAAAGAACAATGAAATATAATTTAAAATTTTAAGGAGCTTGACAGGAATTATGTTAGGAGCATGTTTCCCCTGGTTAAGGAGTCACAATATCAAAATAAGGGGTCACAAAATAGAAGCAATTTGGCCCATCGAGCCTGCTCAATGATTTAATAACATCATGTTGGATCTGATTGCGGCCTTATTCATTTAAGACTTTAAAGAATCAAGAGCCACTGATAGCCAAAGGCAACCTAAGATCTGGCTTCATTTTGAAATAATCAGAGGTGAAGGATATGAATTGGATGGGATGGTGGTAAGAGAAGGAAGAGAAGAAATTATGCTTCTAATGTTTGGATGAATATTACTTTTAGTGCCCTTCCAAATATGTGGAACTTATTATTAATTTTTCGAAGCAGTTATTTCACCTTAAAACCCATCCTCCATCTTCAACCCCACCAAATATTCTTTCGCGAGGAAAGAGGAAATAATTTGCCTCCTACCAGTCAAGTAATTTTGTTTTATTAACCTCCCTAAAGAACTGCCATTTAGGCCTCAAACTTACTCAGCTGACCTTGCGTTCACCAGTGAATAGGGTTGCTATTCTTAGCATCTCTCTTGGATGTGACTGAGCAGAGGTGTCAGTGCCTTAAAAATCATTACTCTTTCTTATTCATCTGGTTCTGAATAATTAACTTACCTCTCCATTGGCTTCCAAGACAATGAAGATGCTGATTAATCATGACTGCTTGAACCAATTCATTGTATTCATGTCACTGTTTATGTTCCATTCAAACCTCCTCCTAACTTGTTCAAAATCTATCGTAACCCTTCTCTTCTCCCTCAGATACTTGGCTATTCCCATTAAATCCATATATACTATTCACTTCAACCATTCCATGTTTTAGTGAGTTCACCATTCTCATCACTCTTGGGTAAAGAAGTTCCTTCTGAAATCCCCCTTGGCCTCCTTCTATACTATAGCGATTTCTATAATTCTATGATTATTAATGACTATCTTATTTTTATGGCCTCTTGTTGTGCTATTCCTATAAGAGGAAACATTCTATATGGATCCATTTCATTGAAAACTTTCACGTATTTAAACACCTCTATTAGGTCACCCCCTCAACCAACTTTTTTAAGAGAAAAGAGACCTAGCTTGTTCATCCTTTCCTGGATAGGTATCTAATTTACATTTGTTCTGGCATCAATTTCTGTTTGCAGAAGAGAATTCCAAACACTATTTATTCTTTTGCAGGATATGCTTTTCACTGGCTAGGCCAGCATTTTTATTACTCATTGCTAGCTGCCCTTGGAAAGCTGGTGGTGAACTGCCTTTTTGAACTGTTGAAGTCCATGTGCTGTAAATATACCTAAAGTGCTGTACGGTGTGGAGTTCCAGGATTTTGACCCAGTGACACTGAAGTAATAAGAACACAGTTCCGAGTCAGGATGATGTGTGGGTTGGAGGGGAACCCTCAGGCAGTGGTGTTCCCACTCATCTGCTGCCATTGTCCTTCTCGATGATAGATATCACTGGTCTGGAGGGTGCCTCGGTGAGTTGCCTCAGTGCATCTTGGAGATGGTACGCACTGTTGTCATTGTGCGTTGGTGGTGGAATGAGTGGATGTTGAAGTTGGTGGATATGGTGCTGATCAAGTGAGCTCTTTGTCCTGGAAGGTGTTGAACTTGAGTATTATTGGAGCTGCACCTATCCAGGCAAGTGGAGAGTGTCCTATCACATCCTTGACTTGTGCCTTGTAAATGCTGGCCCGGCTTTGAGAAGCAAGGAAGTGAGATATTTTTTGCAAAGTTCCCGGCCAACATTTTCACCACTATTTGGGTAAAGAAGTTTCTTCTGAAACCTGCCTTGGTTTTCTTCTACACTGTAGGGATTCTATAATCCTATGATTATTGATGATTATGTTATTTTGATAATAAAAGTGCTCTTGTAACCACTTTACTTTTGGCCAGCATGATAGAACAGCACCAGGGATCCAGGTTCGAATCCTGGCTTGGGCCACTGTTTGAGCAGAGACTGCATGTTCTTCTTGTGTCTACGTGGGTTTCCTCCCATAGTCCAAAAGACGTGCTGGTTAGGTGCATTGGTCATGCTAAATTCTCCCTCAGTGTACCCAAACAGGCACTGGAGTGTGGTGATTGGGGGATTTTCACAGTAACTTCATTGTGACACTAATAAATGAACTTCAAACTTTAAACCCTTTGTGTGTAGAAGTGTTTCCTAATGTCACTCCTGAGAATTCCCTAGTCTGGACTCTGTAAGCAGAGGAAGTATGGTACATAGGCAAAAACTATCAGTTTCCATTCATATCTTGAAAACTGAGGTCAGATTTTATTTTCCACTTCACTCTTCAGCCTCGAGACATGAATGGAATTGGTAGGGTTGCAGTTCAGGTTAGAAACTTCAAAGTATTTTATGGAGCCCACTTGGATCATAAGCTTTACATCTTGAATTTGGCTAGGATAAACATGATAGATTTCACCTCAGGCATGATTCAAATGATGCACTAGGGAGCTTTTATTGAACAAGGTTTATTTAAAATACAGTTAGCATGTATAGTAAGAATATTAGCAATAACTTAATTACAAACAAAAACAAATGTATAATGTATAGCCCTTAACAAATATATCTAAGATGTTCCAATCAAACAAAAACTTCCCATAGACAAATCCACAAGTTTAATACAATAAAAACTAATGCTCGTGTGATGCTGGAAATGAGTCCTTTGGATGAATGCTGCACTTTTCCTGAAACATTTAGAACAGTTTGAGGCCAGAATAGCTTGCCAAAACCCTAGGGATAGGCTCTGATCAAGCCACCACTAGCCAATTTTTTACTTCAGGAAGACCAACCAGCAGAATTTCCCCAAACCAGAGACGGAGAGAGGTCCTATTTTACTATCTTGATTCTAAATGCTGGACAGACTTGAACCTGGGAGTGTTTCACATTCCATTTTTAGACCTGTTCTCAGGCACCCCCTTATGCACTGCGCCTGAAAAAAAACCCAGCAATTCCAAGTTGTGTGCAGAAGCCTGTGGGCAGTGCTAAACGTGCCTGAAACCTCCAATCAGAGCCTCCAACTGCGCATGTGCAGAAAAGAAATGATAAATGCGGCTCTCCTTCCACATTGCTCCCAGGCAAGATCATGCTTCCCCCTGGCCCCAACAGACATTGCTCAACTCCCACAACATTACTGAACCCCTATCTCCCCACCCCACCCTACCAATTATGGGCCCCCCCCCTCCTTCCCACAACACCCCCCCCCCCCCCCCCCCCCACCCCTACCAATCTCAGGCAAAGAGGCAGCAGACGCCGCTGCCCCTCACTCATCTCAGGCAGGGAGGCAGCGGATTCCCCCTCTCCCTCACTGATCTCAGGCAGAGTGGCAATGGACTTCTCTACCTCACAGAGAAGTCCCTCCCTTTCACTGATCTCAGGCAGGGAGGCAGCAGACTTCCCCTCCTCCTCACTGATCTCAGGCAGGGAGGCAGCAGCTTCCCCCTCCTCTTCACTGATCTCAGGCAAAGTAGCAGTGGACCCCGCCCCCATCACTGATCTTAAACAGAGTGGCAATGGAACCCCCCTCACTAATCTCAGGCAAAGTGGCAGCGGACCCCCACTCTCACTGATCTCAGAAAGAGTAGCAGCAGAACACCCCCCCACCCCCGCCACTGATCTCAGGCAGAGTGGCACTGGACCCCATCTCTCCTGACCGGTCTCAACCATACACCCATTGGATGCTCCTCACTCAAGCACCCGAATCAGACTTTTGTAGAGCATGTCTGTTTCATGCCAATTCCGGATGGGCGAACACGATGATAAAGGGGGAAATGCCTGTAGGGTTGGGCATGCAGCCCATTGTCAATTTAAAGGCATGCAAATACATTTAAATGGCAATCGTGCCTGTTTTGGGTGCAGGCCCAATTGTGGCCACTTTTAGGTCTTGGTAAAGGGGAACCAGCATGGAGGCGGGCGCGGATCGCGCTTCATGCCACATGCCCAACTTTGTCAAATTTTTGCGGCTGAAAGTGGGCACAACTTGATAGTAAAATCAGGCCCTTCTTTCTAGCTAAACATCACATCTAAAACTAAAACCTGAAGCTCAGAACTGAAAATGAAAGATGCACTGTCACAATGCAAGATCATAAAACTCATTCAAAATTAAAAACAAATAACCTCCATTTGAACCAGTGCAGGAACAATAAAAGGACTCTTCGTAGATAGCTCGGCAACATTGACATCAGCTGAGGCTGTGAGCTGCAGAGGGCATGATTTCAAAACAGCTCTTTAGATACATTAACATGACAATAGTAATTCTTGAGAGTAATATCCACTGTCAGAAAGATTGGGACAATGTTTGACCTGCGATCAGAAGAATGTATAATCAGATTTTTTTGTACATAAACAAAATGTCATTCCTGAAGTAAGTGAGAACTTATCAATATCGCTGGAGATGTTTTGTTATATTTTTGCTTCTTTAGGCCCGAGCTGAAAATCTTTATGTAAATAACAGAAAGCAATCCCAGTCTTTTTGGTTCACCAGTGCTTTAATAAAGAAACAACGTGCTGAATTGCTCAATAATGATCCTTTTTTTTCTGCCTTCATACTATTTGTTTACTAAGCAGTCCACCTCCAAACAGCAGCTATCAGCATGTGGAATAAGATCCATTAATAAACAGAGGATTGATGAGATTTTGTTCTATGTACGGAAGCATAAAGCTCAGAGAGGTGCTTTGCTC
Organism: Sphyrna mokarran; assembly: GCA_024679065.1. Lineage (NCBI taxonomy): Eukaryota > Metazoa > Chordata > Chondrichthyes > Carcharhiniformes > Carcharhinidae > Sphyrna > Sphyrna mokarran. The sequence continues at coordinate 34,736,947 of JAGIQG010000004.1, read as the reverse complement.
TATCTTGCATTGCTAATATGATAACATATTGTACATCAGGGTATCCTCCAACCTTTTTCTTTCCCTCTTATCACCCATTGTTACTAATTCTGTTTTTGTTGTTAAATTCCAGATTCATGTATCATGTTCCAGTTAAACAGTACACACCTCTCATGTTTGGCATCAGTTCAGAATGTCGACCTTAAGAATTGTTTTTGCTTCTTTGTTTTTGTGACAAAGAATGCTGAGCTTAAAAAAATTGCTAAGAAAGTAAAAAAACAAAGTGGGGACTTGGACTGGTGAATTCCAACCTCGGATGATTGTGTGGAATCTGCACATTCTCCCAGTGTCTGTATGAGTTTCCTCTGGGTGCTCTAATTTCCTTACCGATTACAGTATCAACGCATCAAAAGGAATGATCTACTTTAAAACAGGCAAACAAATGGTAGATTATTAGTGAATGGTAAATTAACCAAGTGCCTTCAAATAGCACAATCAATACAAAAGGGGTGTGAGTCATTTTCTAATTATTTTGTTTGCCGCATTTTACATAATTCTTGGCTCATTTCATCCAGTTCACCCTATTGCATTGTCTTTGTTGGTTGCAAAAACCTCACTACTCCCCAAAGAATAGAAAAAGAGAATGAGTAGATCTGATAGTAATAGATAGCAAAAGGACTCAGGCACAATAGTGGCACAATGGTTAGCACTGCTGCCTCACACTGCCAGTCGCCTGGGTTCAATTGCAACCTCGGGTGACCGTGTGGATTCTGTACATTTTCCACCTGTCTGCTTGGGTTTCCTCCAGGTACCCCTGTTTCATCCCACACACCAAAAATGTGTGGGTTAGATTGATTGGCCATGCTAAATTGTCCCTTCTTGTCAGGGCAATTAGCAAGGTAAATATGTGAAGATAGGGCCTGGGTGGGATGTTGATTATCTAGGATCGATGGGCTAAATGGCTTCCTTCTGTATGATAGAGATTCTACAATTCTATGACAATCTTGAGAAAAAAATCTTAGCTTAGAAGATCAGGAAATAGAATCAACATAGGGAGTTTGCGTATTCTCCGCGTGGTTGCGTGGATTTCCCCGGCTGCTCCAGTTTCTTCCCACAGTCCCAGGGATGTGCTCTAAGGCTGATTGGTCTAACAAATTGTCCCTAAATTGTCTTCCCAATCTGGTTTCCAATGTGGATTTCCATAAGCATAGACAAGGGTTATGGGTGGAAGAGGGAACTCACACTGTTAAAATGGCGGCACGGGCTCGTTGGGCCGAAGGGTCTGTTTCCCGTGCTGTGTTGTTCTTTGTTCTTTGTCTTTGTTCTTTGAGATTAGGAATAACGAGTGTCAGAAAACACTGGTGGAAGTAGTCCAGAAATACCCCCACTCCCGTCCCCTTCCTCCCAAAGTATTTTTACCGTTACTCAGAGAATTAAGTAAGAAATAATTGAAGTTGTGAAGAAAATGAGAATAAACTAGACTGGAATATAAAAAACAAATTGTAAGACCCTTTACAATTATACAGAAAAAAGGAGAGCAGCTAAAGTAAATGTTGATCTCTTAAAGACAGTGTTACAATCTGAGCTGCTATTACTACTAGATAAGAAGGTTTCAGAGTGGAACACTGACTCAAAAGACAGTGGGAGTGATCTTATTGCCCATTTACACAACGCTCCCGCTGCAGTGAGGTCGGAGAATTTGGCACCCCAGCCAAATTTCCATTTGCTGCAGTGGGATGGAGAAATTCCACTAGAGTGAACGGTCGGGAAATTCCAGCCTGTAATTTGATCATTTTCTTTGGAAAAGATGAATGAACAGAGTCACAGGACTGTCAAATACACAGTCTCTGTAACCCAATGAAGTGATCAGCTACTCACCACTCTGAAATCATGTGGCAATCTTCCCGCAAATTCACCCAGATGATTGTTACACCATAAGCCAACTGACCTCACTGCATTCTGGTTTCCACATGAGTGTTTCCAAGCTCAACTCTCGAACAGACATGCTTTAGAATATTTTTTCAAACAATACTTTCCCTCGGCTGTTCCTGTCAAGGATCCACTTAAAGGATCCCAATTTCTCCTTTCAATATTCCTTTTGTTAAGACTGCCACTGATGTTAAATGTGAGTATACCAAAACGCAGCAGGATAACTAGGAATGTTGGTTCTTTGTGGTGAATTTGGCACAATGTGAGAAAAAATAGACAAATCAGGGAGAAACAGTCATCATTTTGTGATCAATTAAGAAAGAATATTTATTAGCTTAAAAGAAAAACATGCAACAAGAAAGACTCCAATATACTCCAGAGATACAATTAATCACACTGCTGGCTGCACATTAATTATTACATGAAGTTACCCCTTTGTTCCCAATTTTTCCTTAACTTTAAAATGCCCCCTTTTCCTAAACAACATCCAATGTTATATAACTGTCTGAGCTAAATTCATCTCATAATTACTACTCACAGGTTATTTGTCTACATTTGGGAAAATTGTCTTCCGTTTCAGTGAGAGGGTAATCTTCTCAGTTCAGGCTTTGGATTTTAACCTGTTGGCCTTTTAGCAGTGACTTGTTTTCAGGGGAGACTGTTCTCTGTAGCAGTTATAACTGCTGATATTGTGTCCATTTCTCCAGTTATCATGCTATGGATACATCATTTATTCCCTTTGATGTTACCTAATTTGTGGACCTGGCTTTTGGCATATAAGCACCATCCCTTATCTCACCACTTTGAAGTTATTGCTTCTATATCCCTTTGTTCTCTCCTAGTCACATAGGTAAACATTTGCTTTTCTGTGATGGGCTAATTTGCATATCAAAACCCTTGTCAGAGAGCTACCCTTATCAATTCCCCTTTTTATTTTATCCCAATTTCATTTTCTTTTAATCTTAATTTCCCCAATTTTTAACACTTTGACTTGAATAGCTACAAGCTTTCAAATTTTCTCACAATCTCGTAGGTACCCAGTCCTCAACCAAGTACTATTGCTCCACAGATGGAGTAAGGACACCAACCTTATGATTGCTTCAGATATCAGGCTTTTCTCTAGCCGATTTCACTTAGCTCTGGTTTAACATCAGTGAACTGTTCAAATCCCAGTTCCTGTTTCCTTTTCACTTCCATCTCCTGGGAAGCTTCTCTTCATTGTTTAGTTTTAGATCCCATAGTTTTTTTTTAATTTTTGGGACTGACTTTCTTGCCTACTACTTCATTCTTCTGCTTCTGCTTCTGGAGAGCTGAGAGAGTTGTTCTCTCTTTAGCTGCTAAGCTCCTTCTGCTATAAGTTGAGGTGAAACTAAACTTAAAAAGCTTTCCTACCTTAAAGGGGCCCAGGATTACTAAGCATCAGCTCATTCTTTTTCAAAGCTCTTGTTTATCTTTAACACAGTAAGCCTCTTAAAACAGAACACAGACACAGGTTAAAATTAAACTGAAGCCCCCAAATATGGAAACACCTTTATTCAACATGACTCCAACTGGAATCCTATCCTTTCTTTCTCATACCGATACCAATCAAACTCACTTAAATGTATAACATCCAATAATACAAACATAGATCACTTAAAACTACCTCTGCTTCCTGATAGCAAAGACAGGAGAAATTATCATGGGGAATGAGGATTCGGATGAGATGTTGAGCAAATATTTTGTGTCCATCTTCACAGTAGATAACACAAATTACATACCAGAAATAAAGCATAACCAAGGGGATAACAATAATGAGGAACTTGAGGTAATTAATAGCAGCAGAGAAAAAGTATTGGAGAAACTCAAGAGACTAAACTGAAGAGACTCTCACTAACTTTTACAGATGCATCATAGAAAGCATTCTTTCTGGTTGTATCACAGCTTGGTATGGTTCCTGTTCTATCCAAGATCGCAAGGAATTACAGTGAGTTCTGAACAAAGTCCAATCCATCATGCAACTAATCTCCTATCCATTGACTGTATCTACACTTCCTGCTAACTTGAAAAAACAGCCAGCATAATTAAGGACACCATGCATTCCAGATATATTCTTTTCCATCTTCTGTCAAGAGAAAAATACAAACATTTGAGGTCACGTACCAACTGACTCAAGAACAACTTCTTCTCTGTTGCCATCAGACATTTGAATTGACCTATTTCGCACTAAATTGATCTTTCTCGACACCGTCGCTATGGTTGTAACACTGCATTCTGCACTTTCTACTTTTCTTATCTATGACTGGTGTGCTTTGTCTGTACTTTTCACTGTATACTAATACATGTCACAATAATAAATCAAATCAACTATGAAATGTGACAAACCTCCAAGATCTGACGGCCTGTATCATTGGTTTCTGAAACAGGTAACTGCAGAAAATCTGGATATGCTGGCTTTGACTTTCCAAACTCCCTTGTCTCAATGGATTGAAAGTTATCAGATTTAGCTCCACTGTTTGGCAAAGGAGGGAGAGAGGAAATGGGGAAACAACAAACCAATTTACCTGATATCAGTCTTTGGGGAAAATGCTGGAATTTGGGGAGTATGTTGGGAAGTGTAGTTGAGGTAAAAGATCAACCATTACAGTGAAGAAAATTATCTCCAATTGCAACAGAATCTTGAACAGTAGGGCCAGTGGGCTGACGAATGGCAGATGGAGTTCAATCTAGACAAATGTGAGGTGATGCATTTTGGTAAATTGAACCAGAGCAGAATTTACTCAGTTAATGGTGGGGCACTGGGGAGAGTTACAGAATAAAGAGATCTCGGGATACATGTTCAAAGCTTCTTGAAAGTGGAATCACAGACAGAGTGATGAAAAAGGCATTCAGCATGCTTGGTTTCATTGGTCAGAACACTGAATACAAGAGTTGAGACGTCTTGTTGAAGTTGTACAAGACATTGGTAAGGCTACACTTGGAATACTGTGTGCAGTTCTGGTCATTTTATTATAGAAAGGATATTATTTAACTAGAAATTGTGCAGAAAAGATTTACTAGGATGCTACCAGGATTTGATTGTTTGAGTTACAAGGAGAGGCTGGAAAGACTGGGACTTTTTTCTTTGGAGCATAGGAGGCTGAGGGATGATTTTGTAGAGGTCTATAAAATAGTGAGGGGCACAGATCACCTGGATAGTCAATATTTTTTTCCAAAGGTAGGGAAATCTAAACCAAGAGGGCATAGGTATAAGGTGAAAGGGGAGAGATGCAGTTTTTTCACACAGAGGGTAGTGAGTGTCTGGAACAGCTGCCAGAAGTAGTAGTAGAGACTGGTAAAATTTTGTCTTTTAAAAAGCATTTAGATAGTTATACGGGTATGATGGGTTTAGAGGGATATGGGCAAAATGCAGGCAATTGGGATTAGCTTAAAGGTTTAAAAAAAAGGGTGGCCTAGACAAGTTGAGCCAAAGGGCCTGTTCCTATGCTGTCCTCTCTAATTCTATGACTTATAATCGCATGGAATAGTGGAACAGACTCAAGGGGCTGTAAGGTTTACTCCTGCTCCCATTTCCTAAGTTCAAATGTAATAATAAAGTAAAATGTAATAAAAACATCTGCAGCAGTAATAGAAAGTGCTGTTCAGATGTGTTTAACATTGCTTTACACATTTTTCCAGTCTGAAACAGGATTTGGAGGAAATCAATAACATGTATAAAAAGTTAAAAACATTTTTGATCATTAAGATTTTATCAAACAGAGAATGACTTGTGCAGAACGAAAGCATAATGCAACGTTCTCGAATGCTAACTTGCATTAATTCCTGGCTATTTTCTGTGTCATTTGTGCATTAAAAAATAGGAATGGGGACGGGATAAAGGAACATAAATAGTAAAACCTGGTTTGAACTATTTCGATAAAGGATAATATTTAGGTGTATCATGATCGGAAGTTGCCTCGATCAGCTAGCAATCCACCAATCCATCACCCTACGAAGAGTCTCCAAATCTATGTGCAAGAGACATTTCCATTTGGCTGATTAAAAATGCAGAAAAATACGTTCCATCTATTTACTGAGCAACAATCTTGGGTATAGGATGGCTAACTATACAAATAGTGCAGAGAGAAGGGACTAATACAGAGGAGCTTTCAACCCAAACATGGATAGCGAAGTTCTTTCCTGCTCCCTTTTAATACAGGACATGATACCTAAAGAAAGCAGAGGGCACTGCAGCACATAACTCAACAGACTATTACAGGTGGCAGATCAAACACAGAACTATTTATCTGAAGGTGATGGAGAAATGGTGTATGAAGTCATTCAGGGCCATAGGAGAGCCTTGTGGCTGACATGTGAAAACAATTAATCATTTGCACTATAGTATTACCATGAAGGCCACTGCTACTCGCTACTCTAATGCCACAAAATTCTCCGGGATGGATATCCTGAGCCACCACTTTTTTAATACCTGGCTCTGTATCAAGACAAACCTACTTACCGCACTGCAGCTGCAACCAACAGCTGAAAATTATATAAACTGTTTCTAAGATTTCACTAACTTGGGCCCCTCAGAATTTGTGTGTGTAATCAATAATTTCCAGTGTAACCAAATGGGAAGGGCTGTTACTTGCTCCAGAAAGGAGTCCTTTGTGGCAATGACTGTTACCCAAGTAGCTGACAAAGCACACTTTCTCTATTCCTGCCATGAGTGTGCCAAAAAAGTTGTTTCAAATATACTTATTGTGTCACAAGTAGGTTTAAGATGTTAACTGCTTTGGATAGCTGATCATTGCCTCAATAAACGTCACCTCTGCACTTTGAGATGGAATTCCCATGGATAACCACTTACCAATCGGTGGTACCATTAAAACCCAATCTTGCTCAAGCATCTGTGTCATTGTTGCTTTAATGGCATATTTTCAATGCACAAATGACACACAAAATAGCCAGGAATTAATGCAAATTAGCACCCCAGAACCCCAGAATGTTGCATGATGCTTTTGGTCTAAGGGTTTGATAGCCACATAGTTCTTTGAGGGAAAAGGGAGAGTGGATGTTTGCTCCACAGAGAACTGGGCTGTGTGTAATTGTCTATCTCATTTAATCCGTAAGTATCTGGTTGATAGAATCCTGTAAATGTTTACCCCCCCCCTCCCTACTCACACACTCTGCCTCTTCCTCTTTCTGGTCCCCACTCCCTTCCCAGTCCTCAATGACTAATCCCCACCTCCCCCTCAACTCGGTAAACCACTCAGCTGTGAAATTTATCTGCTCCCTTGTTCCTTTCAATATCCCCTTTACAATAATCACTGCGCCCCACTTACTCCACGCTGATGCTGCTGGAGTGGAGTGGAGTCAGATGGGGGCTTTACAATTACTGCAAGTAATATTATCCAGAGTGACAATTTGATAGAGGTTACCAGTCTGAGGGTATTGCGGGCCATAAATCCTGTAAAAGAATTTTCAAGTTACTGGGTGGAGGTGAATTATGTAAGCTGCAGAAGGTTAATTATTCTAGCCGCACCACTGAACAGCGAATATGTAAACATTGGATAAGGATCAGTGAATTTGATCAATTGGGCCAATGGGCTGACGAATGGCAGATGGAGTTTAATTTAGATAAATGTGAGGTGATGCATTTTGTTAGATGAAACCAGGGCGGGACTTACTCAGTTAATGATAGGGTGTTGGGGAGAGTTATAGAACAAAGAGATCTTGGGATGCATGTTCATAGCTCCTTGAAAGTGGAGTCAGAGGTGGAGACAGTGGTGGAGAAGGCATTCAGCATGCTTGGTCAGAACATTGAATACAAGAGTTGGGATGTTTTGTAGAAGTTGTATAAGACATTGGTAAGGCCACACTTGGAATACTGTGTGCAATTCTAGTCACCCTATTATAGAAAGGATATTACTAAACTAGAAAGAGTGCAAAAAGATTTACTAGGATGCTACCGGGGCTTAATGGTTTGAGTTATAAGGACAGGCTGTTTGGACTGGGACTTTTTTCTCTGGAGCATAAGAGGCTTAGATGTGATCTTATTGAGGTCTATAAAATAATGAGGGGCATAGATCAGCTAGATAGTCAATATCTTTACCTAAAGGTAGGGGAGTCTAAAACTAGAAGGCATTGGTTTAGAGTGAGAGAGAAGAGATCCAAAAGTATGCAGAGGGGCAATTTCTTTCATGCAGAGGGTGGTGAGTGTTTGGAAAGAGCTGCCAGAAGTAGTAATAGAGGCGAGTACAATTTTGTCTTTTTAAAAGCATTTAGACAGTTACATGGGTAAGATGAGTATAGTGGGATATGGGCCAAATGCGGGCAATTGGGACTAGCTTCAGGGTTTAAAAAGAAGGGCAAAGGGCCTGTTTCCATGCTGTAAACTTCTATGACTCTATGATGCTATGATACTATAAGGATGCATAGATTCGCACCTTTTTTTTGTAGAAGTGAGTATATTAATCAGTCTTACCTATAAGCTTGAGTTGGAGCAGAATGGATGATTGTGGTCTGGACTGGGCAAGACTTGTATTAATGAACTCAAAACAGGCAGTAAAAATATCAGGACTGCTGTCACTACTGCACTTGTACAGACAACCAAGAAATGAAAATTGGAAAATGATATAAAATAAATCAAAATAAAGAAAAATAGTAAGCAAGTAGGGAGATGGAGAGGAGAAACCTGTGGGGTGCATTTGCATATATTTTATGAGGTTCTCGCTGTGGGCATGAAAGTAATTACAGACTCTGGAGAGGGGAAGGAGATGGCAAGGCAGTGCCCTGCCACAGGTTGGCACTGCCAGGTTCACACCATGTCCATCCCAACCTGGCAGTGCCAACCTGTGCTAAAAGGCAGGTTCCAGTGGGAGACTCATGGCATGGGGGTGGGTGGGGGAGTTGCTGGGAGGATTCATGCAATTGGGGAGGAAGGGGTTGATGATCGGTGCGTGGAGGCAGAGGGGGTGCAGTGTGAGTAGAGGCCTGTAATTGCAGTGGGGGGGAAGGGGGAGTGGTGGTGGTGAGCAGAAGTAGCCGGTGATCACAACGGGTGGGGGAGGGGGGGCGCTTTGGTGAGTTGCGGGTTCAGAGTGAATGCCGTCTCTGATCGAGGGTGGAGAGGGAGCACCCTTAAAGCCTCAGTGGAGGGGTGAGGGGAGGTTTATTGGAATTTTGATTGGGGTGCCCTCAGCAGTGGATTTTGTTGGCGTGGTTAGGCCCTGCCCCCCTAAATGATGATGTGGATCATGTCCCCTTGAATTTCTTGAATTTTAGGGTGTGGTGGGATCTGAAGAGAACACCGACCAGTTTGTCCGGAGAAAAGCAAACTGTTTTTCTCACTGGGAAGCTACACTCTGCCATGTTTCTATATGGTTCCCCCCAATGATATTGGCAAACATTGAAGAGTTAGAAACTACACGTCTAATAATTGGGGAGTTTGACGTTGGAGGGAATTTTCCCAGGCACAGGGAACAGGTCTATGAGCATGCGGGCAATTAATACTCCTGAAATCGATGTTGGCTCAGGACCCTGTCCAGTTTCTGAATTTTAGTGAGGAGGGATTGATGGCAAGCAGGAACGTCTTTTAGACTTGTTTAGAAAGTAAGTAAGGTAGTTAAACCAATCAAAACTTGTTTTAATCTTGAATTCCGGATTTCACAGCCAGGGCACCTGTTTCCCAAGCTGTCAGCAACTCCCTAGGGTGACCAAAGCGAATGCACACAGGGAGAGTATCTTCAATTAAACTGACAAGCTGTTCAAAATGCTTTTCCTCTCAGGAAGTGCTGTCACTGTTTTCCAGCTGATTGCCGCACTCCTCCCACTGGCTGCTCTGTCTCTTGGCGAATTTGTGTGCTCTCTCCTATGAGAACAAGTGGAGAGAGAAAAGTGTCTGTAATGGCCTGTGGGGATGGGTATTGGGGGTACGGGGGTTTGGAAGTGAAGGGTGACGGCATTGGATGAGGGTGACAATGAGGCCTGGGTGCAAAATGGAATAAGAGTTTTCTGTCCAGATGTGAGGAGTCTGCAGAGATGACTGTTGTGCATGCTGTCCAGGAGAATTATGGGAAAGCCAGTGTGGGGCTTGATACCTGGAAATGTTAACTCAATTTTCCCATCCTTGTGAGATCCTGGATTTTCTTAGTCACAGTCTAGGTTCAAGGAAGTTCCTCGGCCACATCCATCATTTCAGCTTGTTTGGAGAGACTGGCACCTTCCCCCTGCCTTTGGGCTGCAGGAAGTGAGTTCCCCCTTCAGTCAGATTTCCAGGTGAGAGTGAGGCATCTGTAGCTCGGCCCCTGCAGATTTCTTCTCCATTCCAATCATTGCTGCAGCCTCAGAAATCCAAGTTGGTGAGCCATTCCTGTGCATATCATGGCCTATTTAATTAGAAATTCTTTCTTTGATAAAAAAAGACATCACATATCCTGCCCTCCTCAGTTGGTCAAAAAACTCAGTGACAGGATGGTCATGCTGTGGCTCTGGAATGTCTTACTTTTTTGCCACATGGTTCCCAGTAAGTGGTCCTGCCATACTAGCAGGTGCTAAGTGTAGAAGATTCTGTCAGTTGTAATGAATCAAAATTCTTCCTGACTCGAAAGCAATGAAGCATATATCTTCCACACTTTAATTGTGGCCCAAAGATCCAGCCCATTGCTGGATCTCAAAGGAAGCCCCCCTTTTTCTCATTGTTTTAAACTTAGTTCTTCTTGCTTAGTTCTTCTTGCAGACATTTCTTGGATTGTCCATGTGATCTTCCTGAGAGCTACTGTGGACAGTCATTACCCACAAAAGCAAATTTTGTCTTCTATGTAGATGTGTGTGCGTTGTCAACGCTTTCCACAAGGGCAGCTTGAGGCTAAGCTTCTCAGCTTCATTCAGGCTCTGGGCATGTAACGAAAGCCTTCATTTTGACACCCCTCTGGCTCCACTTTTCCAAATGAGTATAGACTGATAGGGCAGGATTTTCCTCCAATCTTCCCTCCCTGGGGTATTTTACAGTGGTGGAGGTGAAGGGTGGGGGTCACCATTAGCAGGACTGGAAGATCTGGGAAGTATTGGAAAATTTTGATTGTGGTATGGTGGGAGGAACAACAATAAGCCCAAAGTAGAGAGGCCAAAGTTTCCTGCTGCTGATCCACAAAGGAACCATTTAAAAAAACAAGATTTTTTATTCTACCTTCTTGGGCCTTTTAGATTACATGCATCTTAATTTGATGTTGGCAGAGTGAGTTTAATTGGCATACTGTAATTGCTCAAGTGACATGTCTCATGTTTGAACTATACTTTGACAAACAGAAACACACCATTGCTGACTGGTAGCAATTCATCTTGCTGCAACAACATGTATCTTTCTGTGTAGTTTGAAAATGTGAAACAAAAAATACCTGAGTACAAAACATGCAACATTTTATAACATATCTGCATAATTATTGATGTATTTGTGCAAAAAATTGTGTTTTATACTCAGAGTATTGGAACTAGAAGTCTATACCAAATTTGGTTCTTGGGTGAGACAAGAGGTTGGATTATAGTTAAATCCTTTGGTAATAAAGTCATTTGAACAATGTTGAACAGTATTGAGGATAATATTTAAAATGTCAAGACGTTCTATGTATGAGCAAATATACATATAAATATACCAAAATATCCCATGACTTTCTGCCTCTAAACATTAAATGTATTATGTGTTTTGAAATGAAGGAACTTCACTTAGACAGCATGATACTTAATCAGAACTGGGAGAAAAATATCTTCAAAATGATCAAAATCGCCAGGCAACTTCAATGACACGTTAAGAATAAAAATATTCTGGGACATAAACAAAAAACAAAACAACTTAATTTTCAATTTTTGTTTAATGTACAATATTTCTATGATTAAATAATTCTCCATTCAGGTGTAGACTGAAGTCATGGGTGGAATTTTACCACCTCATCATGCCTGTTTTGCGGTGAGAAAATGTCGTAAAATTGGGCATGACGGCGACTAGTGGGAATGATTCTCGTTTTTGCATCCATTCCTATTTTACTGAGAAAAATAATTTGGCACAATCGACAGCCTGCTCAAAACGGACAAAATGTCTGGGTGCATTTTTTTGCATACGTCACAATGTAATCAGTGAGTTTCTGAAGAAGCCAGTACCACCTCCCCCACCACCCTGAATTTTCCAATGCTAATCTTACCAGGTTGCTGGAGGCAGTCGGAGGGAGGGGGGGATGGAATTCGTGCTGCTGTAACAATCGGGGAAGAAGACAGAGTGGGTCATGTCAGCCAGCCATGAGAGTTTGGGGGGGTTGATGAGAGGTCCAGGCATAAATGGGTCTGGGGGAGGGGCGTGGGGAACATAACGGGGCTAGTAATGTTGGGGGTGGTCCCTCATGCTCATGGGGGAGAGGGGAAGGCTCTTTCTGGTCCGATGGGGCATTCAGTCAGCAGAGATTTTCTTTTCGCTTTTCCTATGCGTGCACATGCTTCGGATCTGAGCTGCAGGTTGTCTGATGAATTAGGTCCCACCCACTGCCTCTCATGGCTAGAAATGGTCTAGCCCATATTTTCAAAGACTGAGTGAATATGAATGGGAGTGAAAATTCATCCAAAAGACAGATCAGTAATTCTCCAGTTTTCACGCTAAGCAGACACTTAGAAAAGAATCTCATAAAATTCTGTCCCATATCTATTCCACAACCTTTAAAGCAAAACTTTTCAATAGCATTTTTGTCATCTTGTTTTTAATAGCTCATTCATTATGAAGAAAATGTTTCACTGAGCCATATATTGTAGAAGGTTCATTGTTTAATCCCCAATCTGTCATTTATTAGGCTCAACTAACCTCAGCCAAGGACACAAGGTGCTGCATGTAACATGTTAGGAAACCAGAGGTAGTTTTAAAGAAGTTACATTTGAATGGATAAACATTAGAAATAGGATATCGGTTTCAATGATTTCATTTAATGTTTCTGAGCCTGGAAAGGACCTATAGTTAGATTCATGCTGGAGAAAGGTATTTATATATATAAATGGAAGTTGCTTTCAATTCCAGCTGTCATTCTATTGTGCTTAGAGACTTCTATGGTGTGAAGAATAAAGCTATAAAGTGAAGTTTATTTATTAGTCACAGATAAAGCTTACCTTAACACTGCAATGAAGTTACTGTGAAATTCCCCTAGTCACCTCATTCTGGCACCTATTTTGGGCCAATGCACCTAATCAGCATGTCTTTCAGACTGTCAGAGGGAGCCAGAGCACCCGAGAAAATCCATGCAGACGTGGGGAGAACATGCAAACTCAGCACAGACAGTGATCCTAGCCGCGAATTGAATCAGGGTCCCTAGCATTGTGAGGCAGCAGTGTTAACCACTGTGCCACCATGTATATAGTTGTAGGCATTACTTAACTGCAAATTGCCCTTGTAAAGTTAAAAAGAAACCTCTTCTTTGTTCTTAACCTTTTTAACTGGAAGCCTGAGCAGTTGGAGACAGGTAACAGTGAAGTGAACAGATCTCTCAAATCTGCCAGGAAAAACTGGACAGGATAAGAGAATCTCAAGGATGTAGGGCTCCAAAGAAATAAAGTAGAATCCAGACAACCAGCGAGCTGGGACAGAAGGAAAGTTTCAGGTGACTAAAGGTAAGTGAACAGAGACAAAGGAATTGTAGAGAAGAGTTCAAGGAAGAATTGACCAAGTGCTCTGAGTTAAAGAGACAATTACATTGACTTGATTTAAAATGGAGCAGCGGACCTCAGAGGTAGCTAAAACGATTGATGTTATTTTAATAAGAGTCTGGAATTGAGATTTAAAGCAATTGCGATAACAGTTTGGGTAGCAGTAAAAATCCTGCAGTGGATTTGTAACTAAAAGTGGAGTAGAAACTTTGTTTAAAAGTATGGGGGGTGATTCTCCCATCCCACCTTGCTAATTGTTTAGTGTGGTGGGACGGGAGAATCATGTGTGGGTCGTTTCGTGGGATTTGTGTATGCGTTCCAGCCATGTGTGCATCTCTGAGTGCTGGATATCCAGCGCGATTGGGACCGAACTGAAAACTGGTGGGAGCAACAGGTAGATGAATTAAATCTGATTTTAATGTTATTTAAATGTGATTATTGGCCCAGGACTGAATTCTCTGGGCCCACTAGCAATTCCCACCCTGCCAGTTCAACTTCACTCTGGCAGGGTTCAGATTAACTCTCTACTTTTGGGGAAGTAGCGGGAGATCTTGCTGGAGTGAAGGAGGGGTAATTGGGGTTCTCCAGGAGATCAGGCAGCAGGGGCATGGCACCACTGGCATGGGCACCTTGCCAGTGCCATCCTGTGCCCCCAGCACTGCCCAAGGGGTAAAATGCCCATGCCTAGGGGACATTTTGGCACTGCCTACCATGCATCGAGCAGTGCCAAGAGGTGAGGAGGACCAGCTGGGGTCGGGGCCTAGGGACGATCAGTGGGAGGGTGGTCCCTTTGCCACTCTGCATTGGGATTGGCCAGTACTGCAGCAGGGAGGCCAGCGATTGGGTTGGGCTGGGGGTTGGGGTCAGTCTGGTTGGTCTGTTTCCCGTGGGGGTGTCAGCCATGGGGGCGGTCTGCCTCTTGTGGGGAAGAGGTCTATTGGTGGAAGGGGATCTGAAGAGGGGGAGGGGGATTGTCACTGCTGGGGGGAGAGGGGTGCTGGAGATCGGGCGGTCCGGGACAGTGGAGTGGCTTCAGGCTGACCTGCAAATGGATGAGAGTTCACGATCAGGTCACGGGGGCAGTTGGAGGGGCAGCTCTGCGCAGAGGCCCTGAACTGTCTGATGTGAATAGGTCATGCCCCTTCCTCTTGAGTTCTTAATGATATACACAATTGTGACCTCTGCATTGTACAGAATTTGTTGAGAATTTGCTGTGAACTTCCACCGAAAAAACAATCATGATTTATATCAGTTTTCCCACAAATTCAGCATTTTTTTAGGAGAATTGCCCCAGTCATTTCTAAAACCTAGACTGGACCTCAAAATGCAAACCACTAAATGAAAATATTACAACAAAGTAAGATTTTAGAATGTGTTCCTTGGATTGAAGTGTTGAAAGTCTAACACGACAATCATCTGGGGACATTTTGAGGAGAAATCCACAGACATTAACTTGGACTCAGAGACGATTGTGTACAGTCATCTTGCGTGCTTTAAAGGGATTTTTATGAGTTAACAAGACCATTGTATCTTCAAAAGTGCTTTGTCATCAGCGTTAATCTTAAACTAAGAGGACAGCAAAGAAATATTGTATAATAATCCATTTTATTCTTGTTGTTCTGTGATCCTGTTCCTCCACATTTGCAAAATAAATAGCAAAGGTTACTGTCTTTTGAGCCAAAGTTCCATTCTGGGATCTTCCTATCCAGTGATAACATCAATTGGGATTATATCAGGTTTGAGAAGGGTAATAAACTAATGTACATGTATTGTATTATTACCTGGTGAGTCCTCCCGAAAAGTTTATGTATATGGACAGCAGTGAGAATAGCATTAGTTGTGATTTCTCCATTGTTAAATAACTTTTTAATAATGTCTAGATTTAACAGACAAAGAATATTTTCTTAAGCTGGGTACTGGAAGGCTGATCAGAATCAGTATCTGGAGCTAAATCTCATCAACAATACTCAGGATGGGAAAAGTAAGAAATCTTATAGAGCCGCAATTGCCAAGAGGAGACAATTAAAAGTTAGAGTTTAAATCTACTGGGAAGAATGGATCTGCATTTCTTAATACTGAGATGGGTGGAAACGGATTAGTTTAGTTTTGTGAGTACCTACTGAGTGTTATTGAAAATAATGGAACATTACAAGTCTATGAACTGACGTTCATATGCACTGCTGTGCTAACTCAGATGTTTAAGGGCAGTACCAGTGTGTCTAAATTATTGATGCAATTTTGACTGTCATTTTTGTAAAGATTATGGGTATAACCACAGTAGGGTCGATGTCAGTGTCATGTAGAGAATTTGTGACTCATGTCAACAATGTTGACTCTTCCTGCTTTAGATTTGATGTGATTTGAATAATTTGTAGCTTTTGGTTTTTTCTGGTTCACTTCAAGGGCAGCCAAAGAACCTGCTCCACCCTTATTGATAAACAGCCATCTGGTTGATTAAAATTACCTTTTTGCTTATTCTAAACCCCTTCATATCTAGAGTGAGTTAGATATGTGTTTTGAAGGAAAAGGTATGATTTTGTTGATGGGGATTTTAATTGTTGCCTTCTTTTTTGCCTGCATTTCTCCAGCCTTTTAATTAATGTTAGAACACATCACAATGAAGTGTGCTACAGGCTTCCTATTACACTACCGTAAGAAAATGTAAGGACATTTTCTTGAGGGTTACTACTTTTGACATCCTTTATCAGACTGTAGCTAATTGCTTTGCTGAAATTAAGTGGCTCTGTGTGGGCTGAGGTAGTAAAACCTCAGAATATTTCCTGGTGCGACTGTTAAAAATTAAATTTTCAGCGGCACCAATACAGTCTTGCTAGAATCGGCTAGTTTATGGTTACTGCCATTGCAACTTCTGTTGACAAGGACTGCAAAAGATCATGGCATCAAGGTTTAAAAGCCACTTGCTTCCTTTACGAATGCATCGGGGAAAATAGATGATGCCAAAGGCTGTGAACAATAATTAATGAGCATAATTGCTAGTACAAACTGAAACAAGTGTAGTTTTTAGTAATACAATGTACTGTAATCTCAACAATCTCAAATTTCATTACAACCTAACTTACTTTTAAACAAAGCATTCATAGACCGTAAGAAAAAAATTTGCACCGAAATGAGGAATGACAGAAACCATGCATAAATAACTCACGGGGAGTCTCGCTTGTCTTATGTGTTTTGCTGTATTGTCACTATAATGCATTAGCTTAGTTTGCTGAGTGCAGGGGTCATTTGGCAAGCTGTATAGATGCAAGGCTACCATCTATTGTATTATTGACAAAGTCAGCTTGCAGTTTATGTCAATGTGTCTCCACATCTGAATAGGGGTTCTGTATGACTGGCTTAGACATTTGGAAAAAGTCTTGAGTTGCCTGGCAACTGATGCACCTTATGGTATGGTGTGTGCATATATTTAAAGGTTATTGGTATTTTTATTTTTGAAATGTGGTTTTTCTTTGCAAGATAATACCATCCACAGAACTGAATCTTATTCAGTCTCATTTTCTCATTTCACTTTTTGGCACTAAAATTAAACTGTTCAAATATTCTATTTGCACATATGTATATACAGACAAAATATTCTGCGTTATGGAAATAAACACTAGCAGATCTCTGCATTGCTTATGATATGTGATAATTTTGTAAATATATATAAATTATGTTGATATATACAATGCATTATTCTACTAAGCTGCAGTGATGTTTAATCCGATTTTAAGGTCACAGTTAAATTGCTGCAAATAGGTACATCACAAGGTTAATTGATATTCCTGAGGCAAGTTTGCAGTTTGACAGCTGCTGGAAGTTTCGCGCTTCAGGTATGAAGAAGCCAGCAGGAAATAACTTCCTACATTTTTCATTTAAAGTAATATTTTTGGCACTCAAAGCTTAGTTTCTGGAGTGTGAGAGAGGCAAAATGTGTGCGTGCGTGTACATCTTTTGCACTTGTGAAGTCAAGACCAAATGTCATCTCAAGTAAAGGAATGATAGAGGTAGCATTAAGTGAAATATGTTATACAGACATAGTTTCCATTTTAAATTAATCTTGTTATTTAGAATGGGAAAGAAAACTGATGACAGTTTGAAAAGTAGAAATGTTGAATTCATTGTAGCATAATACTTCCTCTGCACTCTTGACTGAGGAACTGGGGCAGTGGAAAAATTAGGTGGTATAGCACCACCAGAGGAGGAGAAGTGTAATTATAATTATTATCAAAAACAAAATTGACAAGAGCATGTGGATTTTTGATACTTAAATCTAAAGTGGAAATTACTCTTGGTATTCAATTAGACAATTCCTTAAATGTTAAAATGTTATATTCTACTAAAATCTGTACTGTATACCTATTTTCATAGCTCATTAGCACTAGAATTCAACCTAATTCTTTTCCTTCTCAAGTTATCTTATAGTATGAATATCCTGCTTCAAACGTCATGAAATAGGTTGCATGGTTTAGAGTATGTTAACAGCATGTTTTTACTAATAGCTCACAATAATGCATATATTTACGGTAGGGGGTACACTTATGGACCTCACTCTAGCCTTGGGCCAGGATCTTTTCATCATTCACACCAGTGAGATTTTCCCATTCCACCACAGTGAATGGAGAGTTGGCTGCCTGCCAAATTCTCCAACCTCACTGCAGAGGGAGCTGGCATGAATGGTAGGTAAAATCACGCCCTAGATCTTTATCCATTTCTAAACTGATCCTGGCTCTGGGTCATATTTCTTCTTGCATCACCATGTGGGTGATAATTAACTGTCCTACATTAACCCTATACATACCAGTCTCTACTACTGCATAGCAGATTTTTTTAATAGAAATCACCTTCACTGCATCTTTGCCTATGTTACTGCATTGGCAGTGAAGACTCGCAAAAGTAATATTTTTGTAATTAATTTTTGTAAGTAATTGTTGTCCCATTTGACAAGAGTCAAGTACACAGACCAAGTCATGAGTTTTGATTTGTAAGCTCTGTCTGTAATAGCCTCAAAGAAAGAAGTAATCTTATCAGCAAAAGATATACTGACAGCACATTGTGAAATCTGCCACTTACTTTGGTTCTCTTCATTTAGAGAACTAGATGTTCAAAAAACCCCATCTTCTAACACAACAACTGACCTACAAATAAAAATTTCCATAAACCCAGAAGAGAAAAGTAGTAAGTTGGGTAAATGAGAATATTGGTCTCAACTATGATCCAAACTGTTTTTCCCCTTGTGAGAAGACATTTAAACACATTAGCAAATGCACAGGAAGATTTATTAATGTTGCAATTTTGTTTCATGCATTTTCTTTATTAGATGCATTGACTATTGAACAGTGATTAACAAATCCAGAATTTTTAAAAATCATTCACACAATTTTATTGGTTTCCCCGTGTGCTCCTTACTATTTGCAACTACTCGTTCATTTTGATTTGGAAGTGTTTGAATGTCAAAACTTTTAGTTTTCTTTTCCAAAATATATATGTTGTACGATTACTGTTTTTGCTTACCCCAAAACTTTGAGTTGCAATTTGTCGTTATTTTCTGAAATAGGCTGTAAGAATAGAATTTAAGACTGGAAGCATTCCTAACACTAGTGGAAAAGAACATGGGGTTCCACAAAAGGTCAGAGAGTATCAGATCAATTGTTAGAGCAAAGAAGCTTTCACTGATGAGGTAAGATGAATGAATCCATGATCTTGGAAACAAGGATTTAAATATTGTGTGCTGGATATGAGAGAACTGTGTACGTTAGTGATGTAGGGTGGAATAAATGTGAGCGACAAAGATCTGAAGAAATTGGAGTTTGAGGAGATTGGAAAACAAACAAGCAGGATGTTGGAGTATTAGAGGTCAGAAGTGTTGAAGCACGGCAGGAGTTGGGGGTGAAGTAAGGGCTGAGGTAGGTTATGCTGTGAAAACGGATGTTACAATTATTGATGATGGATAGTCTATGGACATTTAAGCTCTTGGTTAGTCAGCATATAGGAAAGTTGAACATCAGAACTAAATAAAAAGAGGAACTGGCATGATTAGATTGCCCACCCATTTTGTGTTCCACTTCTTTACTCACAATTGAAGTATCCAATATTAAAGTTAGGCAGGGTATGAAATGGGCAGCCAGTACAATCCATCAGATTCATGCTGACCAAGTTAAGCTTAAAATTAATTTCAGCAAATCATCCATGAAAAATATCAAAATAGTGAAGGTGTGAGGAAGCCTTTTCTATTGCAAATTACTTCGATAAGCAATACTGGCTGTCCTTTTGAAGTGTGGGAGAGCTCGAGGCTGGTCATGCCACTGACATATATGATGGGGACAGCACTGATGGCTTTGATTGTATTTACCCAAAGATTATATTTGGTCTGCTCTTCACATGCAGTGCTTTACATGATTAGCTAATTGGTAAGAAAGATACGCACACACGTTTTGTCTCTCTCACCCTTCAGAAATTAAGCTTTAAGCTGTCAAAATATTTTTTGAAATGAAAAGTACAGGAAGTCATTTCCTGCTGGCTTCTTCAAGGCTGAAGCGAGAAATTTCCAGCAGCTGTCACACTGCAAACTTTCCTTTTGTACAGCATGTCGAATTGAATGGTGCATTTGGTGCCCCAGTGCCATTTTAACCAGTATTTGACTCGCAATCAGCTTGCAAGAAGATCTTTATCTTCTAACAGTAATGGCAGCTGCCAGAAGAAAGTTTTCCAACCAGGCTTTAGTTTTCTTAGAATATGCCCAAAGCTGGAAATTGAGGAGATGGGCAATTCAAAGTTGGCAGGATGTAAGGTATGAAGATATGGGGGCATAGGAGCATGGGGTGGGGGTGGGTGTTAATACTGTTCACAATCAACTGCATTGTCTGTCATTGTCACTCAAAATGTGGAGATGCTAGTGTTAGACTGGGGTAAACACAGTAAGAAGTCTCACAACACCAGGTTAAAGTCTAACAGGTTTATTTGATAGCAAATGCCACTAGCTTTCGGAGCGCTGCTCCTTCATCAGATGAGTAGGGAGTCAGAACTCTCCTGACGAAGGAGCAGTGCTCCAAAAGCTAATGGCATTTGTTATCAAATATACCTATTGGACTTTAACCTGCTATTGTGAGACTTCTTACATTGTCACTCAAAGGCAGGGGGGTCTCAAACTAGAGGATATAGGTTTAAGGTGAGAGGGGAGAGATACAAAAGGATCCAGAAGGGCAAATTCTTCCCACAGAGGATGGTGAGTATCTAGAACAAGCTGCCAGAGGTAGATATAGATGCGAGTACAATTTTGTCTTTTAAGAAGCATTTAGACAATTACATGGGTAAGATGGGTGTAGAAGGATTTGGACCAAACACAGGCAATTGGGACTAGTTTAAAAAAAAGCACGGCATGGACAAGTTGGATTGAAGGACCCAACGTTTCCATTCTGTAAACCTCTGACTCTATGTCACTGATCTTTAATTACTTTGTGACTCTCTATAGATTTTCTAGTCCTTTAAAAAGAAAATCTTGATCAATTTATACCAGTCTGCTTTAGGGTACTGCTCACACAGTCCCTGGGAAGATGAAACCATGGGCCTGATTCTCCCATCGCAACCCGCAACTTTTCTGTTGGTCCCTACTCTGGAGAATCACATGCCAGCCATTTCATGGGATTTGCGCATGTGTCAGGAACGCGTGAATGTTTCCCAGAGCTGGAAAACAGTTGCAGTTGGGAACACGCTGGAAACCAGCAGGAAGAGAGGTAAGTCATTTGAATGTTTTTAAAATATATTTTAAATATATTTTGCACATGATTATCAGGCCTGGCATGGAACTTGCTGTGTCTGATAGCATCTCCCACCTCACCAGGAGTACTTCGCTCCAGGGGGGTTTAGAGTAGCTCTACACATTCGGGAACTAGCAGGAGACTCCGCTGGAAAGATGATGGGGCAGTCGGGGCCCTGCAGGGGATTGGGTGGTGAGGGAGTGGTGCCCCCAGGGCGTGGGCACCCTGACAGTGCCAGCCTGTGCCCCAGGCACTGTCCAAGGAGCCAAGTGCCCATGTCCAGGGCCACCTTTGCCCATTAGGCATCAGGCAGTACCAAGGGGATGGGGCCTTATTGTGTGTGGGGCCCAGAGGTGATTGATGGGGGTAGGGGGCCAATTCTGAATTGGGATCAGCCTCGGAGACCCATGATCAGGGCAGGTTGTGGTGCCCTGGTCCTGGTTTGCTGGGAGGGGGGCTTGCCTCTGGGGGTATCAGCAGGGGTTGGTCTGCTGGAGTGAGGAGGTGGGGGGGGGTTGAGGACTGTTTGAGGGGCAGGATGTGGGCAGGACATTGGAGTGCTCCAGAATAGGGGGCAGTCAGGGCTGGCCTAGGAATTGTTGTGAGGGCCACGATCAGGTTATGGGGGGGGCCTGGAAGGGCAGCATTATAGGGTTCCTGGGCAGGCCAGCAATCGAGCTGGCCAGCAAACAGGGAGCTGACAAATCGGGACCACTGCACACGCACAGAGTTCCAGGGCTGTCAGAGTCTGACACAAATAGGCCCCGTCCCACTCTGCATTGCACAGAGTGTGGAGATTCAGGTCTGAAGCTGCATTGACAAAACAGTTGTGATTAGACCAGTTTTCCCACCACTTTTGGGAGAATCTTCCCCTCTCCTCACTATTTTTCCACATTGTTAAATTGCAAATTACCAGAATGCACTATTGATCACTGATCAAGACTTCACTCAGTCCGGGAAAACCTTTGCGTATCAGTAGATGAATGAAAGAATAAGAAGCCATTTTAATACAGACCATGCAGAATTGAAGATCTGCATGCAGTCCAAAGTAATGTAACATGATAAAGAATATCAACTAGACAAGTTATCTGGTAAAAAACAAAAGTTGCATTGTTTTCAACAAGGAATAATTTCTGTGACAGGATTAAACCAAGAACCCTTCAGCTTATTAAAACATCTGTATTCTCATTACAGGTTTGGGCATGGTGAGGGGAATGGTGAATGCTGAATAAAAGGCTCATTTGATTATACAAACACATGTATTGTCTGAGATGAGAAGACTTCAACTCTTTTCTCACAGAAATGCCCAGAAGCCATTTGTGGAACGACATAGAAACATAAAATCCCTACAGAAGGAGGCCATTCGCCCCATCGAGTCTGTATTGACCACAATCCCAACAGGGCCTATGTCTGCACATCTATCCCGTTGACTCCCCTGATGCTAGGGTCCATTTAGCATGGCCAGTCAACCACACCCACACATCTTTGGAGTTTGGGCCCATCCCCCATCCTATCCCTATAACCCTGTGCATTTATCATGGCTAATCCACCTAATTGACACACTTTGGGGCTTCTGCATGAAATGATTTGGCTTCTTGCAGTTAAAACACTGCTTTCCTCATGCTAAACAAACTCTTTTCTTTTATGAATTGATGTCATTTGCAATATTTGCATCCTGCCTTTCCTCTGTGATTGTTGTGTTCTTTCAGCCTGCAATGTTTCTCAACGTAATATATCTCCTGGTCTATCTGCCAAACATGCACTCCAGCTGATGTTTCACAACCTATGTATTTTTGCACATCTGTCTCTTTCTTGACAGTAAGTTTCTCCTTTCTCTCACTGTCAGAATTCTTATGCCTAAGACAATTTTATCTTTCATTAGATTGTCTTTTAGTTGCCCAAATTTAGATAATTCTGCAAGATAATTCTACAGTCACATCCTGATTAATAGGTTTTTACACCTTGAGCCCTAGAATTGAATACATATTGTTCATAAGTTACATTCACTTGGTGTTCATACTATATTCTCAAGGTTTTCAAAAATCTTGCTGTCTGTTTTTGGTTCTGTTCTATTCTGTTGTTTGGATAGATTTGGGATGGAATGTAACTTGTAGCAGTCCCTCTTCAGCAGTTGTGTTACTCGGATTGTTAATTAAATCTGTTGAAATCTTGTAGTTTTGCTGTTGCAAGTTTCCACTTGCAACAGCATCAGTTCTGCTGCATATCAGTTCCATCAGTCCTGCTGCATATCACTTTTTATTCCAGTTGTATCTTGGAGTGGAAAATTTTGCAGCTATATTTGTTTCACCCAGTGTTTTACCTGCAGCTTTCAATTTGTCTTAGCTTTTCCTTTTGTGTGTGCGTTTTCAGCAGCTTTTTAGCAGGTTAGAATATTTCAATGTTCCTCTTTCAATGGCTGTGCCTTCTCTTCCAGCTTATCTGAGGAAATATGTTCTTGCTATGGAGGGAATATGGTCAAGATTTACCAGACTGTGTTTCTTGGGATAGCAGATCTGATGTATGAGGGGAGATTGAGTTGATTAGGATTATATTCACTGGAGTTTAGAAGAATGATTCTGACAGAACTAGACTGGGTAGATGTTCCCAGTAACAGAGGAGTCCAGACCAGGGGATCATAGTCGGAGGATATGAAATAGACCACCCAGGGCTGCGATGAGGAGACGTTTCTTCACCTAGAGAGTGGTAAGACTGTGGCATTCGCTATCACAGAAAGCAGTTGAGGTCAAAACATATTTTCTAGAACGAGTTAGATATAGATCTTGGGCTAAAGGGATCAAAGGATGTGGGGGGAAAGTGGGAATGGTTGGATGATCAGCCATGTTCATCATAAGTGGCAGAGCGAGCTTGAAGAGCCAAATGGCCTACTCCTGCTCCTATTTTCAAAGTTTCTATTTTTTTTCAAAATTCAATCTCAATTCCACTTCTCACACAATGTTAGAGTTCACAGAGTAACATGTGTCTAGTTTAGTGTCTTCATCGAACAAAATGTATCATGGTCCCCACCAGATATATACGGTAGAAGACATGTGATTATGGCAATACAGGTAGGACACTTAGTCATGATTGTATTTCAAAATCCAAATGTGCACTGTGAGTGTGCCTACACCACATAGACTGCAGTAGTAAGAAGGTGGCTCAGCAACATTTTCTCAAGGATAAGTTGGGATGCACAATAAATGCTGGTCTAGCCAGTGGTGGCCACATTCTGTGAAAGAACTAAAAAAGTAAGATCATGACTACTCTCATGTGGCCTTAACTCTGCTTTTTGCCTATCCCACATAACCTTTGATTTCCTTGTCTGTCAAACTGAGCCTCCACTGTTCACAGGGGGAGAGAATTCCAAACATTATCAATGCTCTTGGGAGAAGAAATTCCTCCTCACTTTGAATAATGTGACACCTTAAAGAGTAGTGAATGTCTTTAGTCTGTGTGTGCAACTTAGCTATTTTATGGAGTGTACTGATTGTGTCAGATTGTGGATGACTAGGGACTAAAAATATGGCAAAAACATGTCAAATGAAAAGCATGGAAGAATCAATTAATTGGAAACTGTTTTACAGATTCGCTTAGTAGGATTTGAACTATCCCAATGCTATTGAATTTATGGCAAAAACTGGAATCATCTCAAGGCTATTGAATTTATAACATTGACTACAACCTCTCCATAGTCCCCTCTCCCTCTCCTCCCTCTCTCCCTCTCATTGTAAATACTTGCCTGATAGAGACTTAATTCAAACCATACTATATGTAATGCTTTGAGTCATCTGAAGTACGCTGCTGCTTCTACATTAGCAGAGTTTCCAATTAGCCCCGCTCCTGAGAATAAGCTTCTTTCAGTCCATTATTAAAGGTCAATTTTTCATCACCCCTGCATCAACTCATGCCAGTGCCAGGAAATGTAGGAACATGCAACATATTTGAAAAAAGATGAGAGTCATTTACTGCGAGGTATCTTTTGATCCAAATTTACTTGCTCATAAATATAAATATATTGCTCACTCATCTGCCGACTTTTCTAATTGATAAAAGGCAAAACTCCTTCATATTTACGAATGAAAGCATTAGTGATTCACGTTGATAAAATATAACTTTATTGGCATTCTTGTTATTTGTCATTTAATTGAATTAACTGCTCTTAAAAACAATGATTTCAAACCTGAGACCTTTGAGAGCAGTGTAGTTAATAATGTTAAAAGCATTACAAATGACAGTGCTTTAATATTAAGTATGCAACAGATCTGGAACTGGGCATTTTTCCACAAAATTCTTTCATTATTTGCATATTCATGCATTAAGTGATCAATTAATAGCACAAATGGATGCATTGCCAAGGGTTTTCTGTATGAGATAATTGGAGCTGGAGACCAGTCAAATGCCCAAAGCTCCTCTTTAAGGATGCTTGCAAACATGGCAGGAAAGCTGTAAACATCCTTTTCTGTACATGGGTGACACTAGTCAATTGCAAAGGGAAACGTTACAACAACATAGGGAGGCAATGGCTTAGTGGTATTATTGCTAAACTATTCATCCAGAAACTCAACTAATGTTCTGTAGACCTGGGAACAAATCCCGCCATAGCACTTGGTGGAATTTGAATTAGACCATAAGATATAGAAGCAGAATTAGGCCACTTGGTCCATTGAGTCTGCTTCATTATTCAGTTATGGCTGATTTTTTTTTCATCTCGATTCTCCCACCTTTTCACCATAACCCCTGATCCCTCATTAAACAAGAACCTATCTATCTCTGTCTTAAAGACATTCAATGACCCGGCCACCACAACTCCTGCAGCAAAGAGTTCCACAGATTCTCCACTCATTGGCTGAAGAAATCGCTCATCATCTCTGTTTTGAAGGATCGTCCCTTTAATCTGGAGTTATGCCCTCTGGTTCTAGTTTTTCCTACTAGTGGAAACATTCTCTCCACGTCCACTCTATCCAGGCCTCACAATTTTCTGTAAGTTTCAATGAGAACCCCCCTCATCCTTCTAAACTCCAGTAGTACAGACCCAGAGTCCTTAACTGTTCCTCAAATGGCAAGCTCTTAATTCCAGGGAGCATTTTTGTGAACCCCTACTGGACCCTTTCCAAGGTCAGCACATCCTTCATTAGATATCAGTGAGTGTATGGCCATCACTAAGAGATGATTCTGGGGAGACTGCTCACAATATTGCAAATGGGGTCTTGCCAGGTATCTATTTTAGCCCTCTTGACACGAATGCTAACATCGTATTTAACTTCCTTACTGCCAATTGGATCTGCATGTTAATCTTAAAAGAATCTTAAACAATGACTCCCATGTCTCTTTGTGTTTCTGGTTTCCTAAGTATTTTCCTGTTCAGAAAATAGTCTTTGTCCCCATTCCTCCTTCCAAAGTGCTGATATGAAGTAACTTTTCCACATTGTATTCTATCTGGGAATTCTTTGCCCATTCTCCTAACCTGTCCAAGTCTTTCTGCAGCTCCTCTGCTTCTTCAATACTACCAGTCCCCCTTCATATCTTTGTATTTTCTGCAAACTTAGCAACAGGGCCTTCAGTTCTTTCCTCCAAATCATTAATGTATATTATAAAAATATGTGGTGCCAGCATTGACTCCTGAGGTACATCACCAGCCACCAGCTGAAAAATACTCCTTTATCCCCACTCACTGCCATCCGCCAATCCGCCAATTCTCTATCCATGCCAGGATCTTACCCTTAACACCATGGGCACTTAACTTATTTAACAGTCTCCTATTCGGCGCTTTGTCAAAGGCCTTCTGGAAATCTAAATAAATCACATTCACTGGTTCCCCTTTAACTAACTTCCTTGCTACCTCCTCAAAGAACTCTAACAGAATTGTCAGACATGACCTCCCCTTGACAAAGTTGTGCTGACTGAGTCCTACTTGATCATGGCACTTCTGCGATCTCATCTTTAATAATGGATCTAAAATCTTGCCAATGACCAAAAGTTAGGCTAACCAGCCTATAATTTCCCATCTGCAGCCTCCTTCTCCTTCTTAAACAGCAGTGTTACGTTACCTACTTTCAGTCCTCTGGTTCCCTTCCTGCCTCCAGTGATTCCTGAAAGATCACACCATCAATCCTCCACAATTTCCTCAGCTATCTCTTCTGTAGAACTCTGGAGTGTAGTCCATCGGGTCCAGGTGATTTATCCACCATCAGTCCTTTCAGTTTCCCCAGAACCTTCTCCATAGTGATGGCCTCTACACTCAACAATGCCCCGACTCTCTTGGAGCTCCGGCATCTCATTAGCGTCTTCCACTGCAAAGACTGATATGAAGTAACTATTCAGTTGCTCTGTCATTGCTTTGTTTTCTATTATTACTTCTCTATTCTCATTTTCCATTAGTCCAATGGCTATTTTTGCCTCCCTCTTACCTTTTATATGTTAAAAAAAACTTCCTATCTTCTTTTATATTTCCATCTAATTTACACTCATATTTCATTTTCTCCCTCCTTATAGCTTTTTTAGTTGTCTTCTGCTTTTAAAAGCCTCCCAATCCTCTAGCTTCCAACTAATCCTTGCCACTTTGTATGCTTTTTCTTTTGTTTTTATGCTTTCCTTGACTTATTAGCCATGGATGTCTCGTTCTCCCCTTAGCGTGTTTCCTCCTAATTGGGATGAATTTTTATTATGTCTCCTGAATAACTCCCAAAAGCCCCTGCCATTGCTATCCCCCTGTCTTCCCTACTAAGCTCCCTTTCCAATCAACTCTGGCCAGCTCCTCTCTCATGCCTTTATAATTACCTTTATTTAGTTGTAATACTGTTACATCTGATTCCAGCTTCTCCCTCTCAAACTGCAGGAATTCAATAAAATAAAAATATCCGGAATTAAAAATCTGTTGATGAGTATGAAGCAATACTTGAAAAAACCCATCTGGTTCATTAATGTCCTTTAGGGGAGGAAATCTGCCATCCTTACTTGGTCTGGCCTACATGTGACTCCAGATCCAGAGCTATGTGATTGACTCTCAACTATTCTCTCAAGGGCAACTAGGAATGGGCAATAAATGCTGGCCAGCCAGTGATGCCCACATCCCACAAATGAGTAAAAAAAATGACAGCAGACGCCAATAGCGAAAACATCAATCCACACGGCATCTCACAACCATCTCATTTGCAGAATTTGTGGCAGAACTTGCCTCTCACTGGTCTCATCATCCATCAGCAAAAGTGCACCATATGACGGGACCCCATCCCCAATGAGTTTGTCGCTTGTCCATCATCTTATATAGATGGAAGGATACCAGCGATGATTGTAAAAGATAAACATATGTCAAAAGTCATTGCATTGCAAGCACAGTCCAAATATGAAACAGTTCCGCTGGTATTGGATTTCCTCAATAGTAATATTCGTGTTCTGAGCAAAAGCCGCTCCAGGACCTGACAACACAATATAGACTGGTGTTCCAATGCTCTGCTGAAAAAGCGCTGCATTGTCAGAATTGCTG
Source organism: Sphyrna mokarran (assembly GCA_024679065.1). Lineage (NCBI taxonomy): Eukaryota > Metazoa > Chordata > Chondrichthyes > Carcharhiniformes > Carcharhinidae > Sphyrna > Sphyrna mokarran. The sequence continues at coordinate 34,708,171 of JAGIQG010000004.1, read as the reverse complement.
TTTTTCGGATGAGAGGTTCATCCAAAACAGTTTCTGCTTTTGCAGGTAGATATAAAATATCCCATGCTGCTACTTAGTGAAAAACTAAATGTGTTTTGGAGTCTCAGCCAACGTTTCTCCCTAAACCAACATCACCAGAAAACAAATTGACTAATCACACATCTTGTTGTTGTTTATGGAATCTTGTGTGCAAATTGGCTGACATGTGTACCTATAAAACAGCAGGGTTAGTACTTCAAAACTGCTTAGTTGGTTACTAAGCACTCTAGGATGTCTTGAGAATTTGAACTGTATGATCTAAGTGCAAGTTCTTGTATTCGGTTATTGTCATTGCTGAAGGTAATTATTGAAACAACATTCCTTGATTGTACTCGAAAAAAACATCTGAAACAAATGCTTTGATGCACTCTCTGCTGACATCCAGATTTGATATGGAGATGCCAGCATTGGATTGGGGTAAGCTCTGTAAGAAGTCTTGCAACACCAGGTTAAAGTCCAACAGGTTTATTTGGTAGCACAAGCTTTTGGATTGTCACTCCTTCAGGTGAATGAGGAGTTGTGTTCACAAAAGAGGGGTATATATACACAAACTCAATGTACAAGATAATGGTTGGAATGCAAGTCTTTACAGATAATCAAATCTTAAAAGTGCAGACAATGTGATTGGAGAGAGGGTTAAGCACAGGTTAATCCAAGATCCCAGTTGAGACCGTCCTCGTGTGCAGGAGTATTCTCTTCCTCCTGCAGGAGTGTTCTCTTTCTGTCAAAAAGCACTTCAGCAGTCACAGGCATTCAGCCTCTGATCTTGGGGTAAGCGTTCTGCAAGGCGGCCTTCAAAAACACGACAACGCAGAATTGCAAGCAGAAACTGATAGCCAAGTCCCCATACATGAGGACAGCCTCAATTGGGATCTTGGGTTCATGTCACACTATCTGTAACCCCCACAGCTTGTTTGGGCTTGCAAAATCTCACTTACTGTCCTGGTTGGAGACAATACTACACTTCAATGCAAAATGCTTACATTAAAAGACATCCCATAAAAGGTAGTGAAAAGATAATGATAAAATTAAAATACGTTCACCTTGACTCAACATTAAACACATCCAACCAAGGAAAACCAGCAATCAATATACGTAGCTAACATAGGCAGAATACTTCAAGTAGCACTTTATATGGTGAAAAGCTGAGAGTTTGGGGAGTGAGGGGATCTTATTCTAGTTTTTTTTGCATTTAGTATTTAACTAAAAAGTTTACGTTTAAATTTCTTCCAGTCTTAAGCAAGGTTCTCTATTAGAGAGCAGCTATATTCAGCTAATTAGGTAACTAGCTTAATCTGGTCTGTAGAAGAACTCATTCATCTGAATCTCAGCTAGTATAAATACAGGGCTCTCAGATTGAGTGGGTGAGTTAGACAGATTAATAAAGAAAGCAAGAAGTTCTGATTGCGTTTTCCACATTTTTTGGCCTCCAATATTTTGTTCTTAGTACAATACAGAGAAGCAACCTGGGGAGTAACTGGTGTGCTATTCTACAACAATAAACAGTTTGTAAATGTCTTGGAGCTTGGCTGAATGGAATGTGTATTCTGTGGAATGTGGAAAACTGGGGACATACCATGTATGCAAGTACACTGTGTCTACATCTCCAGAAAGTATCACCAGTTGCAGAAACCTGAGTTCTGAGTTTCAGAACTCAAATGGCATCTGGTGTCAGTGTGCTGAATCCATGAGGCAGACAATTACATGCAGCACACAGGTTTTGAGCATGCAGACAGAGTAGGAATCGGTGACCACCAATCAGTCTAAGAGAACTAGTGCAGTTAGTGCAGGAGTCCCCTGAGTCAATCTTGCTCGCTAATTGGTTTTCCATTTTGGATGCTATTGAGAATGATAAGAGCCAAGTCTATGGCATCACCAGTGGCTCAGCTACACAGGGAGGAAAAAGAAGTGTGGCAGGGCAATATTGACAGGGGATTTGTTAGTGGAACAGATGTGTGTTTCTTTTTTGAAAATTATTTGCATGATGTGGGCGTCGCTGGTTAGGCCAGGATCTGTTGCCCTTGAAAAGGTAGTGATGAGCTGAATTCTTGAACTGCTGCAGTCACTCAGGCAATTCCGTCCCCCAGTGCTGTTAGGGATGGAATTGCAGGATTTTGATTTATCGACAATGAAGCAACAACAATATATTTCTGAGTCAGGATGGTGAATTACTTGGAGAGGAACCGTTAATTGGTGGTGTTACCAGGTATTTATTGCCCTTGCTCTTTTAGGTGCTAGTGATCATAGGTTTGGAAGGTACTGTCTAAGGAACCCTGGGGCCACAGATGTGATTCTAGGATTGAATGTTGCCTCACTGATGCTGAGGTAAATTTTACAGAGCGGCTGCAGGACATCCTTTTGCGGGAGGGTGAACAGCTCGAGGACCTCATCAACATTGATACCAACAACATAGATAGGAAGAGGAATGAGGTCCCCAAAAGCTAAACTTTAAGGAGTTAAAAAGCAGGACTTCAAAAGCAGTAATCTCAGATTACCCAGTGCTACATTCTAGTGAGCATAGGAATAAGAAAACTGAGCAATTGAACATCTGACTGGAGAATTGGTGATGGAAAGAAGGCTTTAGAATGTTGGGGCTTTGGGACCAGTTCTGGAGCAGGTGGAGCCATGTATAAGATAGATAGATAGGTAAAACTTAAGCAAGACTGGGACTAACACCCTTAGTGGGAGATTTCCTGGTGCCACTGTTGAGCATTTCTTTTTTATTCATTCATAGGACATGGATGTCACTGGCTGGCCAGCATCTATTGCCCATTCCTAGTTGCCCTTGGAGGGCAGTTGAAAATCAACCACGTTATTGTGGCTCTGGAGTCACTGTAGACCAGACTAGGTAAGGATCACAGATTTCCTTCCCTAAAAAACATTAGTGAACTAGACGGGTTTTTCCGATAACCAATAATGGTTTCATGGTCATCAGTAGCTTCTTAAGTCTGGATATTTACTGAATTCAATTTGCACCACTTGCCACAGTGGGATCCCTAGAACATTAGCTTAGTTTCTGGGTAAATAGTCCATCAGTAATACCACTAGGCCATCACCTCCCCATTTAAACTAGATTGTGAAGAGAATGAGTCCCAGAGAGAACCTCAGATTGGAGGGAAGCAAACTAGTAACAGGAAGTAGAAAAGCAACAAATTAAATTAGAAGGCGGATGAAACAAAGACAAGCAGCAATTAGGATCAGATGCACAATATTGTTAAAAAGACAAAGTTAAGAGCTCTTGATCTGAATGCACACAGCAATTGCAACAAGATAGATTTGAAAAGACAAATCAAGATAAATGGGTATGATTTAACTGTTATTATGGAGATGTGGTTACAAGGTGACAGAAGCTTGGAACAGGATATTAGTCATTTAAGAAGGATTGATAATGAGGGAAAAAGAGGTAAGGTTGACCCTTTAATGAGGGGCAGGATCAATACATGAGAGAGAATCTGGGATCGAAGGATCAAGATGCAGAATCAGTTTGGCTGGAACCAAGAAATAAGGGGCGGCAAACATTAGTGGCAGTAGTTTATAGACCACAAAACTGTCATGCTAACATTGGACACAACATAAATCAGGAAATTACAACTGCATGTAACATAGGTAATACAATAATAATGGGTGACTTCAATTTACAAATGGACTCGGTAAACCTGATTAGCACTGAAGTTTTGGAGATGAATTCCTGAAGTGCGTTTTGAGATGGACTTCTGTCACAATACATTGAAGAACCATCTAAGGATAGGATTCTTTTGGACTTGGTATTATTTAATGAGAAAGGGATAACTAGTAACCTTTCTTTGAAAGAACCTTTTGGAAATAGTGACCATAATATGATAGCATTTTACATTAAGTTTGAAAGTGAAAAGGTTCATTATGAAAGTTGTGTCTTAAAACTGAAAAATGAAACTCTGAAGATATAAGTGGAAAATTGGGAATCCTGGATTGTGAAAGTACGTTGAAAATTTTAATGGTAAGCAGGCAATGGCTAGTATTTAAATAAGTAGTATATGGTCTGCAACAAATGTAGACTCTCATGAGATGTAAAAAAAAATGGAAAAAGTAAATCAATCATGGCTAACAAAATAAGTTAAAGACTGTGTTAGGTCAAAGGAAATGGTTATAAGGTTGTCAGAAAAAGTGGTAATCCTGAGGATTTGGAGCAATTTAGAATCCAGCAAAGAAAGACCAAGAAACTAGTGAATAACATAAAGGGAGACTGTGAAAGTTTCTTTTGGTATGTGAAAATGAGAAGATTTGCAAGTACAAATGTGGGTACATTATAGGCAGAGACAAGCAAATTTATAATGGAGAATAGGGAAATGGTGAAGAAACTAAACAATTACTTGTGTGTGTCTTCCTGGAGGGAGATACAGAAAATCTTCCAGAAACACTGGGGAACCAAGTATCTTGTGAAAATGAGGTACCCAAAAGAAATTATTATTAATGCTGGTAGTACTGAAAAAATAATTGGATTCAAGGTTGATAAATCTCCTGTACCTAATGAGCTACATCCCAGAATGTCAAAGGGGAGTGGCTATAGGGATAATAAATGCATTGGTGATTATCGTTTAAAATTTTGTAGATTCTGGAAGCTTTCCTGCAGTCTGGAGTGTAGCAAGTTGTAACCTGGCTATTTAAGGAGGGAGAGAGGAAACCGAAAACTACAGGCCTGGGGTAAAGAATTCCAAAGATTCATCACCTTTTCAGAGAAGAAATTCTTCCTCAGATTCATCTTAAATGAGCACCCTCTTATTCTGCAACAATGCCCCCTGGTCCTCTACTCTCCCATAAGTGGAAACATCCTCCCAACGTTTAACCTGTCTAAACCCCTAAGAATATTGTCAATCATGCCACCCCCTCATTCTTCTGAACTTCAAGAAGTACAGATCCAATCTGTTTAATTTTTCCTTGTATGGTACTCACTCCACTCCTGAGATTATTCCAGTGAACCTCTTCTGTGCTGCCTCCAGTAATAATAGGGGTGATTCTCTCATCCTGATAGTCATTTTTTTAGTAAATTGGGCTGGAAGAATTGTGTGTGTGCCAATTTTTGCATGCTTTCCCAATGCTCTCGCATTTCCCAGCGATGGATAACCAGAGCAGGCGAGTCCATGCTAGAAACCAGCAGGAAACTGTTATTTTAATCTTATTTGACTATAATTTAAATGTAATTATCGGGCCCAGGATTGGATTACCCCAGCCTGATAGTATCTCCCAACCCATTGGTACAATTTCATTCCCGCAGGGTTTAGAATAGCTCCCGACATTCGGGGAACTTGCAGCCCAACCTCGCTGGAGTGAAGAGGGGCAATCAGGGCCCCAAACCCAAAGGGGCAAAGTGCCCATGCCCAGTGAGCCCTTTGGCAGTGCCCAATGGGCATGGGGCAGTGCCAAGGGGTGGGGTCTACGGGGCAATGCCAAGATCATAACCAATGGGAGAGAGGGGTTCTGCTGCAAGTCTTTGAGATCCAGTTGGGGCAAGAGGGAGACCAGCTGTTGGGTGGGCTGAGGGGGTGGGGTTCTATCAGGGGGATCTTCCTCCTGTGGGGGTTCTGCCAGAGAGGTTCTGCTGGGGAGTGGGGGGGGTGTGTGGAGCTGGAGATTGGGAGTGGGGTCGGAGCTGACCCAGGAATGGTCATGGAGCCACAATTGGGCTGTTGGGAGGGGCAGCATTGTGGGGGTCCCAGGCTGGCCATGATTGAGCTGGTCAGCAAACTGAAGGCTGACAGTTTGGGGCCACTGTGCATGTACAGAGTTCTGAAACTGTCAGACTCTGGATTGAATAAATTTCATCCCCCGAGCTTTTAATGATATTCATGATTGTGACCTTTGCATTGCACAGACTGTGGGAGATTCTTGTCTGAACTCCCACTGAAAACACAATCATGGCTTATACCAGTTTTCCCACAAATTCAACACTTGGAAGATTTGTGGGAAAATCGTAGAATCTCTACAGTGCGGAAGGGGGCCATTCAGCCCATTGAGTCTGCACTGACCATAGCCCCACCTCGGCTCCAGCCCGTAACTGCACATTTTTACCCTGCTAACCTCCTGACACTAGTATCAATTTAGCATGGCCGATCAACCTAACTTGCACATTTTTGGACCGTGGGAGGAAACCAAAGTACCCAGAGGAAACCCACCCTGACTCAGGAAGAATGTGCAAACTCCACATAGAGAATGACCTGAGGCCAGTTTTGAATCTGGGTCCCTGGTGCTGTGAGGCAGCAGTGCTAACCACTCTGCCACCGTGTCACCCCCAATATTTATTTCCTTAAATAAGGGGACCAAACCAGTTACAGTATTCTAAATCTGGCCTTACTAGTACCTTGTATAGTTGCAGCAACACCTTTTCATTTTTGTACTTCAGTCTCCTTGACAAATGAGCCAGCGTTCTTTCTGCCTTTCCTAATACATTCTGCATTCTAATGCTAGTTTTCTGGGTTACATGAGTAAAGACACCGTAGCATGCAAGGCTACAGACTGAGTGCTTGGAATAAGATTATAATATGTAGGTGTTTGGTGGCCAGCACAGACACGATGAACCTGATTTTACTATTGCGTGACGCCCGTTTTCAGGCGCAAAAACGTGTTAAAGTCGGATTCCTGCATCCGTGCAGATACCAATTTACCAAAACTCGGGAATGATGCGATCTGCTTCATGCCCAAAATGGGCGCAACGACGATTTAAATGTATTTGCATGCATTTAAATTGAATTAAAGAACTGCCTGCCCAACTCTATCAGCATTTGCCCCTTCACCAGTGCATTTGCCAATCCAGAACCGCGCGTAATGGACCTGCTAAATAACAGTCTGAATCGGGTGCTCCAGCTGCTGAAGACCATGTTCAGCATTTCCAACAGCTTTCTGACTCAGATCAGTGGTGGGGGGGAAAGGAGGGAGGCGGGTCAGATCATTCTATGGTTGTGGGGAGGAGAGTGAGGCCAGATCATTGTCTGGTTGGGGGGGAGGAGAAGGAGACGGAACAGATGTATCTCTGGTGGAGGGGAGGGCTGATCATCGTCTGGTTGGGGGGGCGGGGAGGACTGATCGTTATCTGTGGCGGGGGAGGGAGGCGAGTAAAATGTATCGGGGGGGTGGGCAGTGGATTTCTGTTCAGGGGTAGATGGATCTCTGAGGGGGGGGGGGGGGGGGAGGGGGTGGGGGCAGGGATTCCACTGCAACTCTGCAGGCAATCGGTGGGGAGGGGGGGGGAGGACGGCTGAAGTGGCAATTGGTCTGGGTAGTGGGGGGTATGGACAAGGGAACAGTGATGTGTGTGGGTAGTGGGGGTGTGGATAGGGAGACAGTGATGTGTGTGGGTAGTGGGGGTGTGGTAAGGGGGACAGTGATGTGTGTGGGTAGTGGGGGTGTGGATAAGGGGACAGTGATGTTGGGTAGGGGGAGGAATGGATAAGGGAGAATGATGTGTGTGGGTAGTGGGGGGTTGGATAACGGGGACAGTGATGTGTTTGGGTAGTGGATGTTGGATAAGGGGGCGAATGATGTGTGTCGGTAGTGGGGGGTTGGTGGATAAAGATGTGCATGTGCTCCCCTGCTTTTCACTCCTGGCCTGTTTTCTCCACTTCCTGCGGCCTGGGGACAATCTGACATGGGCGCACTTTTTCTAATTTTTTTCTAACTGTGCACACAGTTCAGAGCTCCGATCGTTTCGACCGTGCTAAGCCCTGCTCACAACGCGAATGGGACTGAAGATGGCTGAGTGCATACGGGGGCATCTGAAAGCAGATTTCCAGATTGGATCTGCATTACTCTCAGATTCAGCACTTAGAATGAAAATGATAAAATCAGGCCGGATGTGTCTGATTTTACCATCAAATCGTGCTTGTTTTTGGGCACAAAAACTTGGTAAAGCTGGGCATGAGGCAAGTAGCATGATCTGCACCTGCTTCTGCGCTGGTTCCCCCTTTACCAAGAGCCAAAGATGACCACTTTCAGAACTTAATGATTCTGCATGCCCAAACTTTCTCCCTTTACCACCGTGTCTGCCTGTCCAGATTCAGCGTGAAATAGATATGGTCCACAAAGGTCTGATTCAGGCGCTCCAGCTTCTGAGGAGATAAGTTCTGAGCTTCTGGTGCTCTCTGATTCAGATTGTTGGGGCAGGTGGGGGGAGCAGATCAGATGGTTCTCTGACTTAGATGGGGGCGGGTGGGTGGGGAGCATAGAGGTGCGGTGCAGGGAAGTGTCCGCTGACACTCTGCCTGTGATCAGTGGGGGGTAGGAGGGGTATCCGCTGCGCATGATCAGAGTGGGAGAAGGGGATAGAAGCCCATGATCAGTCTGGGTAGCGGTGGAGTGGGGGACGGGGTGCAAGGATAAGGGGGTCAGTAATGTTGTGGGTGATTAGTATAATGTTGTGGGGGGTAGGGCAATGTCTGTGGGAGCCGGGGGAAGCATTATCTGGCTGAGGATTGATGTACAAGGGTGCGTTTTTTTTTATCTTTTCTTTCTTGCATGCGCAGTTGGAGGTGCTGATCAGAGCTACAAGGTTTCGGGCACATTAGGCCCCACACACAGGCTTGTGCAGCATGATTCAGAATGCTGCTATTTTTTCAGGCAGAGTGCGTACGGGTCTAAAAGTCGGATTTGAAGTATTCCAGTTTCAAGTCTGCCCAACACTTAGAATAAAAATGGTAAAACAGGGCCTGATGGATCAAAGGGTTTTTTTTCTGTGCTGTAAAACGTTTTGATCCCCAAATCCCTTTGTAGTACATCTTTCTGCAGTCTCTCACCACTTAAATAATAATTTGCTTTCTCATTCTTTCTTCCAAAATGAACAATCACACATTTTTCACAGTGAATTCCATTTGCCAGTTTTCTGCCCACTCCCTCAATCTGTCAATATCTCTCTGTAAACTGTTTGTATCTTCATAACAATTGCTTTCCCTCCCATCTTTGTACCATCTGCTATATTGGCCACAGTATACTCTGTTCCTTCCTCTAAATCATTAATCTATATTGTGAAAGCTGTGGTCCCAGCACTGATCTGCGTGGCACTCCACTGTTACTGTCTTCCAACCTGAGATAAGACCCCTTTTTCACTACTGAAAGGATGTGATAATAATGAAAATGATTTATTATTATTGGACACTTGGAAAATAATGAAATGATTGGTTAAGTCAACATGAAATTATGAAAGGAGAATCATCTTTGACAAATATGTTGGAGTTTGAGGATATTACTTGGAACATCAATAAAGAAAAGCCAGTGAACATGGTGTATTTGGATTCTCTAAAAGTTTCTAATAAGGTCCCACACAGGAGGTTAGTAAACAAAATTACACCACATGGAATAATACACTGGTATGCATTGAGAACTGATTAAGCGACAGAAAGCAAAGAGTAGGAATGAATGGGTTATTCATAATGTGGCAGGCAGTTATGAGTTGAGTATTGTGAAAATTAGTGCTCAGGCCACAGCTATACGCAATCTATATAAATGATTCGGACATGGGGACCAAAATTCTAGATTTGCTGATGACACAAACCTCGGTGGGAATGCAAGTTGTAAGGAGGATTTAAGGAGGCTTCAAGGGGAGTTGGTCAGGCAAGGTGAATGGGCAAGGACATGGCAGATGGAATATAGTGTGAATAAGTGTGAAGATTTTGGTAAGATAATGATTAAGAGATTGGAACCTGGCTGTCCTTGTTCATGAATCACTGAAAGGTATTATGCTGTTGCAGCAAGCAATTAGGAAGCCAAATGATGCGTTGGCCTTCAGAGCAAGGGGATTTGAGAACAGGAGAAAAGATGTTGGGGCGATTCTCCCAGCTCACTGCGCTGGGCTGGGAATCTCAAACAGACGCTGTGTAGTGGGGCTTCTTGCTGGGTGTCATGGTCTCTGTGCATCTCCAGCCATCAGATTTCCAGCATCATCAGCTCCGCACCAGAGATCGGCACAGAGCTGAATAAATTATTTAAATGAAAATTTACATTTCAACAAATAGAGGGATTGACGCCTCTGGGCCTGTTAGTGTCTACCGCCGCTGTCAGGAGTGTTTCACCCCAGCAGAGTTTACAACAGCTCTCCACTGCCAGGGAGCTGCCGGCCCAACCCTGTCTCCATGGAGGTAACCCAAGAAGTCAGGGATAAGTTGGAGGGGAGGGGGGGGGGGGGGGGGGGGGGGAGTGCCCCCTGGGCATTGCCAACCTGGTTCCCTGACCAAAGGGCAAAGTGGTAATGTGCCCAAAGGGCAAAGTGGTAATGCCCATGGGCAGTCTTGACACTGCCAACCAGACATTGGGCAATGTGAAGGGGATAGGGCCAGGGGGAGGGCAAGGCCTAATGGGAAAAAAGCAGCTGGATCTACTCCAGTTTGTATGCAAATTTGGCACTGAGAACTTTTTTTGGGAGAATCCCATCCATCTTGCTTCTATTGTATAGAGCCCTGATGTGTAGATTTTTGTTTCCTGAACTAAGAAATGACGTATTTGTCATTGAAGGAGTGCAGCTGGGGTTCACCAGACTAATCCTTGGGATGGTGGGATTTTTTTTTATGAGAAGAGATTGAGGAAATGGGGCTTGAATTCTTCAGAGTTTCAAAGAAGGAAGGGTGTTCTCACTGAAAATTACAAAATTCTTACCGGGGTGTGACAGGGTAGATATGGATAGGGGCCAGAACTTTCTGGCTGTTCATGCTGGCAGGATTGTCTGGTCCCGCTGATGACGTACTCCTGCTGTGGGTTTCCTGGGTGCATGGGTTGGAACCAATGGAAAATCCCATTGACAGCAGCAGGATCAGAAGATCCCACTGCCAATTAACAACGTGCCACCTCATGCTATGGAGAGACCAGAGACTCCCTCATGGGATGTTTCGCCTGCTTGGTGAGCCTGGAGCCAGGAGCTGTAGTCTCAGAATATGGAGCAAACTATTTCAGTCCGAAATGAAAAATAATTTCTGCACTCAGAAGGTAGGTTTATCTTTGTTATTCTCTGCCCCAGAAGGCTGTAGCGATTCAATCATGGAGCATGTTAAGACAGGAATCTGTAGCTTTTTGGACATTAATGACAGTAAGGGATATAGAGATAGTGTAGGAAAGTGATGTTGAGATAGGGTAACCAGCCATGATCTAATTGAGTGGCGGAGCAGGCTTGAGTGGCTGAGTGACCAATTCCTGCTCCTATGTTCCAAATAGAAGACTTTCAGCGAAGGAGGAATAATGAATAAACTTCACAAAGCTGTGCTCAGGTCATACTTTGAATACTGCTTCCAGTTTAAGTCACCAAAAAAATGAGAAATATTCAGATGCTGAAGGCAGTGGTGAGATAAGCTGTAAGGTTGTTCAGACTGTGATGATGAGGGAAGAGTAGAAAACCTAAGGCTTTTCAGCCTGTAAAGCTTTTTTAATGATTGACAAATCATCTTCATGATTAAGGATCCAAAAATGTGTTTCTTTAAATTAAACTTCAAGAATTGACTAATGGACCTAGATTTTAACAAGAAAAGGATACGTATGCTGAATCTTTTTGTTGTTTGTTAGGCCTTGCTGTATACAAATTGGTTGTTGATTTGAATTGGTTGATTCACCTACAAAACAGAGACTGCCGCATAAAAGCATTTCTTAGGCTTTGGGATTTCCTGAGGTTATTGAAAACTGGTGTCTGCATAAATGACAAACTTTCTTATGACAGGAATCCTTCTATCTTCCTTTTTCCACTCTTTTCTAAAACTACAATGCACATCTATTGGATAGAGTTCATGAAGTAAAACTCAAATTGCGCTTGGGTTTAGGCAGCGAGTATCATAGTCATCTCTTCAAACCCCAGTATCAGAGAAAATTTCATGCAAGAAGTGGTAAAGTTTGGCAAGAAGCTTGCCCTTTTCAATTTCACAAAGAATTAGAAAAATCTAAATATAGATTTGCAACTTATATGTCCTGAGTTCTTCAGCATTCCTGCTATTAAATAGTTTCTTTTTCGCTGATTGCTTTTATCGCTTTCCTCCTTTTTCTTGAAGATATTGATTCCTCGTGGGGATTTATAGGGATGATTGTCCTCCAGAACATAGTGAGCGAAGTCTGCCAATAGCTTATCATAGCTAAGGTAAATGTGATCATCCACATAGGTGTGCACACATCACAAGATAGCAATTGGAATTGGTGATAGAAACCACTGTTCCTCTGCCTTAGTCCATGATTGATTAACTAGAATTGTTTGAAGATCCCATACTATCATCTTGTTTGAGATCAGTCATTCATTTCCTTAATCAGCTGAACAATGTGTAGTTTCTTCGTAGAATCATGGAGTCATATAATGCAGAAGAGGCTCTTTGGCCCATTGAGTCTGCACCAACATGTCAGAATCGCCTGACACCCCCCCCACCCCCATCTAATCCCATTTACCAGCACTTACCATAGTCTTGAATGTTATGGCTGTCAAGTGCTTAACCAGATATTTTTTCAAGGATGTGAGCCAACTCACCTCTATCATCCTCCCAAGCAGCACATTTCTAAAATGTCACAACCCTCGGAGTAAAAATAATTTCCTCATATCCTGCTAAACATGCTTGCCAAACAGGATTGTACACTTTGAAACCATTCTAAAATAACTTTGCTGTAAAAATCAATTCTGGACATGTGCTAACTCTAATGTTCAGAACTTGTAAATTTCTGGCATTTCCTTTATGGAAATAATTCTTGAACGCAAAATTGTATACTCTAATTGCAACCTTTGATGGCAGGCTCACACTGAGGCTGATGTGAGACATGAGCCACTTTACATTCCAGGCCTCATTAATATAGATCAGGTCAAACTCCTGCCTGAACTCAGCATCAATGATGCAAGGCTAGTGGATGGGATTCGAGTGGGAGTGGTTATAGACTGTGGCTGGCAAGTCACTTCACAGCTTCTATGGGTGCAGCGTGTTGGTTAAACCTGAATCGCAGTATGGAGGGCTTCATCAGGCAGTGATTTTTACCTTTTTAATGATACTTTCCTGGGATGAGGGTCTTATATATTGGCCAAAGCACACCTGATAAAGCGGTACAGAGCAAGAGAATATTGTGGACAATATGCCTGTCACACTGTCCTGATTTAAACCCCGCGCACATATTGTTCTCACTAGTGTGGGGTAAAGTGGCTCATTTCTCCTTGACCTGATTGCTTGTTTCACAATTTTGTTTCTGAATTTCTGTTGCCCTATTAACTATGAATATCAAGAAGTGTAAATGAAACAGCAGACGCTGTCTGGGAAGTGTTTGCAATAATATCTGGTTATGATTTTTTTTAAACAGAAATTATGGCAATGTTTTTGCACACTTCAGTTGTTGCAGTGTAACTGCCTCATAAGCTGCTGTTCAAATGTGTTTTTCTCCAAAATCAGCATTATTTTTCCCCAATGTGTTTGGCAGAAAATATTTGGTAAAATAATTTCTTATTGAGATATTACTGTGTTTTCTGACACTAATGCAGAAAAATACTCAAGAGCAAAACATCATTGATATCTCAGCCTTCAACTGTATGTTGATGTCGTAACTCCTATTTTACTTTTTGATCACTTGGCAAACATCTATTTTCTATTAGATATATCTATAAAAATCCATTGCAATGTACAATTAAATTAGAATACCCAGCAAGTGATTAAAGTGATAAATAATTTAACTCAAATTCTGTTGTGAAAGCAGCCAATGTAACCTTTTTGAAACACAGTTAGGGATCACTTCCAATGATGTTATATCTCAATCATTCTGCTCACTTAGAGGATAGAGAAATGTGTTGTATCTTTAGAGACCGGACAATAGATAAGGCACAGTTTATTGTGGGGAGTCGCAAGAATTTTATCACGAGGCTGTAGATAAATGAAGACCTATTGCCTCAGTCTAATAAAACAGTGCAATTTTTCTTTTTAGCCATTAGCTCTTTGGTGAGTCTTTGTCTTCGTTCTTTTTTGAAAAGGAACCATATGTTCCATCGAAAATTATTTGTCAAATGGATATTTATAAATTTGCAATTTTGTGCTTGTTTTATAGTTAAATCTCACGTATTAGAATGCACAGCACATTTTTTATTCATGGTGCCTGACTTAACTGAAAATGTCAGCCCTGTCACAATTAATAATTTGGAAACTAAATGTAGCTTTTAGCCTTCTTGGGTGTTTATAGCATTGTATTCCATAAAGATTGGGAAAACTAGATAAATTGAATACAAATAAATATGAGAGCAATTAATACAAAAACATGAACGTCTAATAGTAGTCCTGGCCTGAACTGCGTAACCTTTGAACCGAAGTAAGTAACTAGCATATAGTTCAAAATGCTGGTCTGAACTTAATATTAAATTTGCATACTTTCTCATAGGATGCTAAGCCATTTTAGAAACACCTTCCGTGTATCCATAAGAAGTGTTTCTTTGCCATATTATTGCATATACAAAATTATAATGGTCAATTCTGGAATCCTTTTTCCGCAAAATTTGTTCTTTATTTTCAACACAAATGCTCCCCATCAACTGAAATTACAATAAATATTAAAATATGGCAAGTGCTTTTAATATTTTATCTTGGAATATAAGATAATGTATGAAAATGAAAGAGGAGCGGCATGTGTCGCACCCATTTTTAAGTCTTTGCATTGATATATTTTAAATGATAGTTTTGGCGTGACCATTAGGACATGATAGACTTAGCAACTGTGGTGATATATGTCATTATAATAGCATTGTTTGACAGCAAGGAACAATTTCTTTGTGAAATAATGTTGGAGCAATAGATATTTATTATAAATGACATTGCAGGAAAGTTGGGTATTAAAGCTATGCTTCTTCTTAAGCAATTCAACCTTTTGCCCTGCTCCTGATGTGTCCAGGATAATAAAGAGCCATGCACTATTAATGTTGTTCAGCCAAGCTGCTACTGTGTTACTGAGCTTCAAGGTCTTGCAAAAATGTCTCTTTATAATGTTTCATTTTAAGGTGGTTTGGAAGTGTAAAAAACACATTTCAAGGTGCTGAATGATGTCTTTGTGTAACTCCCATGAATAAAATCTTGAAAGGTTAATGTTAATCCAAGGTTGAACTGAATTTCCATTGTTGCAAATGATGTGTATTGCTCAACAATTTTTCTAAAGGAAATCCTTTATGACAATGTTACCAGGATAAAGTAATTAGAAACACTAAATTCTGGCTAGGATAAAAACAAAAGAACTTGGGGCTTTATGCAAGATGTCCATGTTAGTATTCCATGTAACGCTACATTTTACTTGAGCTGGGAGTTAAAGGTGAGACAACTATAGGGGAAATTTTTTTCTTTGACACCTATAGTGCAAAGCATTGCAGCAGTTAGAAATTGTACGTTTATTTCAATAGATTAAAAATTATGCACTTGAATTGCAAATTTTCCTAAATGTGTTTCTGCAAACTTGCAAATGGAGTAGATTGCTTTCTCTTCTTCCTAAAAGGTTTAAAGAGAAAAGGGTTAAATTTGACTTTAGGCAGATATTAGGCCCCAGACAAATTAGTGGTGATGGAACAGAGTCATAAGATCAGTCCTGTGACTTTAGGAACACCAACAATTTTGTCTCACTGGGAGCATCATGTCTACTATTTGTTCTATCCAGCTTGGTCAATTGTTATTTAAAGGATATACAAGAGCTGATGCTATTGTTGCGTGGTGGCTTAACTGCAAATGTATAATAAATTTAAAATAAATATCTATTGCTCAACATTATTTCACGAAGAAATTGTTCTTTGCTGTCAAACAACACTATTTTAATGACATGTATTACCGCAAGTTACTAAGTTTATTATGTCCTAATGGTCACGCTAAACTATCATTTAAAATATATCAGTGGCAAATCTCAAAAATGGGTGTGACACATGCCGATCCTCTCTCATTCTCATGCATTATTTTATACTATGTAAAAACTGTGAGGAAGTTTGATTGACAGTCCTTTAATGCAAACTCTGCCTTTATCCAGTCCATTTCTGGAATTCATTGAAGCCAAAGATGTCATTTAAACTCTGCTTTTAGAACGTTGATTACATCGTAATAAATGTGTGGAACAAAAAAACCTTTCACAGCTATTTATTTTCTGAAAAGGCTGGGAATAGTGACTACCCTCTGAGTGATCAGCCATGTTACTCTCTAATATCTCAATGGCTTATAAACTGTTCTTAAGTATGTTCATTTCATTTATTTTCAATGGCTGTTTAAGAAAAGATAGCAGTGCATTGACAAATGGTTCCATGGCAAAAAGAAAGTAATATAAATTGCGGTATTAAAATAACTTTACTGAATCAGCAATAAAATTTTGAACAACATGGAAATGTTTGCAAATACAACGAATTAACTTGTTGCTCATCATTCAATTTTTTTTCTAAATTAGAGAACTCACTTAGTGACTTTGTTAATCAATAGTCAAAGCATTTTTAAGTGCTCTTTCTAAGGTCCTGCACTCTGAAATTCCTCTCTGCACCTTTGTAAGTCATTCCTTAAAATCTACTTTTTTGATGAGGATTTGGACACCTCACCTGTAAGATCTTTTTATGTAGCTTGATCTCAAATTAATAATGTCTCTATGAAGTGCTTTGGGATGTTTTACTGCATCGTATAAATGCAATCGTTTCCATCTGTCTCTTGATCCAACATGTTTGCCATGATGAAAATCTAGTATAGAGAACAGCAAGTTAATAAATGAATATGCACTAAAAGATAAAGTAATGACATCTAAGTCAGGGAATATATGAAATACAGTCAGTAAAATTTGGGAGTTACAAGCACAGAATGTGTAGTGGAAATATGATGCTTTGACGATAATAGACAGGTTTGGGCTGTTCTCCTTGGAGAGAAGAAGGCTGAGAGAAGGTTTGGTAAAGATGTTCAAAATCATGAGGAGGTTGAAAAAGGAATAGATATTCCTGCTTGCAAAAGGATCAAGAATGGGAGGGCACAGATTTAGTGATTTGTGAATTAAGCAAGTGTGACGTGAGAAAAACAATATTTTCACATGCATGATTCTGGTACACACTGTCTAGAAGCGTGGTAGAAACAGGTTTAATTGAGGCATTCAAAAAGGCGTAAGATGATTACTTGAATAGAAGCAATGTTCAAAGGTAGGGGAAAACACATGAATGACACCAATTCATGATGCTCGTTTGGGGGGGCTGGTGCGGACATGTTGGACTAACTGGCCTCCTTTTGCACTGTAGCAATTCTGTGACTCTGTCATCTGATCAAGCATCATTAGTTTCTCAGTTTTGTAGCATGGTTTCCTTCAGTCTGCTGCCAATGCCTCCTTCATATCTATCTACATGCTTAATCTCCTGTACGGCACCGACAATTTTTGTTCCCACCTTGGCCACAAGTAATGAATATAAGTTGATTAGAGGCAACAACATTTCACTGATTTCCTGTTGACTTGATAAACATTTCTATTAGTTACATAATACTGATGCCCCTATTGTGGTAGATAATTAGTTGGCTTTGTGAAATTAGTAAGGTAATGTGGCACAGCTGAATTAATACACATATTTAAATCATTATTGTGGAAACTCCCTGAGTTAATAACTGTATCCCTTAAATGGTTAATCTAATTTCTTCATATTATACACAAGTTTTTTGAATGAAAAGATTAAATTTGATCTTTTGCTTTTAAATAGCTACTTGTTGTTAAGTGCTAGGGTGCCTGGCTGGCACAGCCCAAGGGACACATGCCTGCCCCCAACTTCCTGGGTTGGCCTTTGTCCCCACCAGCTGCAGCAAGGTTGGAGAATTTGACAGTCCCCATCAATGAGGAGCAGTTGTAAATCCCACTGGTTAGAACCTCTCCTGGCATGGAGGAAGACACTAACAGCCTGGGGACTACCATGGCAGGTCCATTAATCATATGAAAATAGCAATTTCTCTGTGGTAATCAGCCCAGTACCTATTTCATGGAGAAAAGGGCCTGGGAGAAATGCAATCGGCCAGACACTGATCACGAGTCCTGCCCCCACCCCTTTATATGTCTCCTTGCCCACTATGCTACTCGCGCAACACATGGAGCTGGGAGAAACCTTGGCTCCCATTTCTAGAATCAATCAGGGCATTTTAACTGGGCTGAAAAAGTAGTAGGTGAATTGATGTTTATGTAACAAGTTATTTTGGGATAAAGTTATCTATCAATAAAAGCAAACATCGAATGCTTGAAGGGTAGAAACTTGTAGGGCTGTGAGTCGGGCAAGTGCAGGGGAATGAGACTAATTGGAAAGCTTTATCACTGCTATCAGAGGCATGATGGGCTGAATAGCATCTTCTGTGCTGTAAGATTCTACAAAATTATTAAAAAGACATTAGGCACTATCTTACCAACTGTTCACACTATGCTCCCGCTGCAGCAAGGTTAGAGAATTTGACAGCCAGCCAAATCTCCATTCACTGCAGCGGGATGGGAAAATCCCACTAACAGGAACAATGGTAAGATTCTGACCATTGTTATCCATTAATGTGTGTTGTAAAATATTCTCGCAAGATTTCAATACATATGCCTGTGTGTGTAATGATGCCTTTCAAAGTGTGATGCTATCATTATAGAAATTATTTTGTGTCCTTCTGGAATGCTTAATCTTCAATGCCAATACTAACACATGACAGAAGTTCACACTGTGATAAAAACAAATCAATGCTCTGATCTCTAACATGCCAGACATTGAATGAATCTTTCAGTGTGAGTTACATCAGAGTGTTAGCCCACTTCACTATTTCTTCAGCGACAAAAAATGATATTTTATTCGCCAGTAATGTTGGAGGAAGAGAAAGTAGAACTGAAGGGTGCAAACTGCCAAAATTGTGACAAAGCATAAATGATCTGAATAACATTTCCTCTTTCTTGAAACAGAAACATGTTTTTTACCTTTAAAAAATGGGCAAAATCTTCCCAATATTTGGCTGTCATTTTTTTTAGCGCAGAAACTGGAATGAGTTCTGTTGGCACGATCTGGACCGGAATTGTTCGACACTTGAGAAATAATTAATAGGAATAATGCCATGCCCTGGCACAAAGTGTCAGATTCGGCCACTGTAGGATCATCTGAGCAGGTCAACCAAGGGGTGCTGCATTTAAAGGGTTCCACAGACAATCCAACCAAGAGAGTGGCAGTAAGAGAGTCAGCACAAAAGTTCACAGAGAGTGCACTGACATGAATATTAAGTACTGTAGAGGAGATATGGACAACCATTTATCTGCAGGCAGGCAGGAGACCCTGTTCAGGCCATCTGACTCACCCCTTCCAGAGACTGAGGCATCTTCTGCCCAGCAGATAGAAGAAGTGGAATCACAACACCTGTACCACCCACAAGTAGGCTGGGGCCCTCCAGATGATGTTTCAATGTGATCTCAGTCAGTGGGGCATAGCAAACAGCAGGTGGCATCAACTTTGGATGTGGATCCTGGGGAGACAATGAGACATAGCAGTGGGGTTAGAAGGGGTAAAGAATTGTGGTCGTAATACATAGGAATTAGGGATATAGAGCCATTGTACATATCTGATCTCACTTTGTATTTAAACTCACCTTTGTTAATCAGTTTTGAGCTGCTTAATCTCTAATAATTGGTGACAATAATAGCTCCTCTAACATTAGGGAAGCAATCAGACATACGGCGTCTCGCTATCTATTTGACGTGATATTGTCATCTCAGTGTAGATGCTTGCACAGACAGGACTCGGTAATGATATAAGGGATCCTCTAAACAGATCCCCAGACTCCTGGGACAGCATCCGGAACGATAACTAACTCTGTCCATCATTGCTCTGAGATAATCCAAGTCATCGGAAGTCTGAGCTGCCGGGAGTCAAACATTCACAGTATCTCTGAGAAGCATTTCCTCACTGCAAGTCATCATCACTCTCCTGCACTGAATGGGCAGCTAGCATCTGGGGACTTCCCATCACCAGCTCCCTGAATTGTTAGCCCTCGCAAGCCCCCCACCCAGTAGCAAAGGAGAGGCAACATCCCAGAAGGGTCACCCAAGTGTCCTCCCTAATCGTGGCCCTCCTGGAAGCTGGGAGTGATGAGATGTCTCTAGTTCTTTTGCCGATGCACATGGGACCACTGACAGCTCTTTCAGGAGGCACTTTACTAACACCATCCTTTCTCCCCCCACCTACGTTCCCCCCCCCCACCCCACTGCCCTCTCAGACCCACATGAATGGATCACAGACTCCCATGGCCAGACTAACAGATCTCTGAGGTCAATCGCAGATCCCCAACAGCTATGCCCTTCTTGCTGAATACCCTCACTCATCCAGAGTCTTCTCTCCATTAGGCTGCCTGGTAGATATTGATGAAATGTGCAATAACCTTCAATCTCCTTCTCCGATGTTATGTTGTCAGGTTTCTGTTTTTCAAAAGCAATAGGATGGCACAGTGGTCTGCACTGCTCCCTCATAGTGCCAGGGATGCAGGTTCAAATCCACTTTGGTCACTGACTATGTGGAGTTTGCACTTCTCCTTGTGTTGTATGGATTTCCTCCGGATGCTCTGGTTGCCTCCCACAATCCAAAGATGTGAGGGTTAGGTGGATTGGCCATGGTAAGTTGACCCTTAATGTCAAGAGGATTAGCAGCGTAAATATGAGGAATTACAAGAATAAGGCTTGGATGGAATTGTGGTCGGTGCCAGCTCCATGGCTGAATGGCCTCCTTCTGTACTGTAGGGATTCTATGATTCTAGTGACTCGCAGTGGCATGATAGCATGCCAGCTGGGTAGGAAGATGCAATGAGGATGGACAATATGTTATGAAGCCCACTACTGAGATGGTAATACATGCAAATCAGGCTTGTGCTCTTCCTGGGAGTGAATCTAATTGTGTCATTAGAGCGGGGCTGGGAAGATCATTGACTGAAATATTGCTATTGAGAATTGAGTTTTGGTATCTTGCGAGAGTTAGTGGAAATTGCGCCAGCAGCTAACATTAAATTGCAGCCCTGTTTAACTACTGGGGTAAACTTTTAACATATCTTTACTTACCATCCTTGATACAATCTTTGTCTTTGATCAGAACCACTTTCATCAGGACTGGCAGGCCTGTCACATTCCAAATTATAAACTGGAGACACGTTTGTACTCAGAACAGTTGGAAAAACCCTGAGTAACATTTAGCACAGACCAGCTTGCCAACTTTACTTCAGCAGCCTTTTTGCTGGCTCTTTTTAAAGTTAGGCTTCCCCAGCTCTTTACAAGAATGCTGCTCAGCTGGATTTAAAGGCCTCATCCGTTCCTAACTGCCTGCTTGTGTCTCAGCTCGGGGAGCAGAAAGCAGTTATGTGTGTGAAAGAGAACAAGAGGCGAAAAGCCGGGTGGGAGCAAGGTGAGGATGAGCTAGGAGAGAGAGCAAGAATTGAATAAAAAGGAAGGACGAGATGGAAGATTGAGATGGAAAGATGAAATAAGAGAAGACTAAGGGCCCGATTTTACCATCCGTTTGCACCCATTTTCTGGTGTGAAAATTTGACAAAGTCGAGCATGAAATGAGTAGCACATTCTGTGCTTGACTCCGCACCGGTTCCCCCTTTACCAAGACCCAAAAATAGCCATGATTGGGACAACACCCGAAAGGGGTGTGATGGTCATTTAAATGTGTTTGCATGCATTTAAATTGACTTAATTGGCTACACATCCAATCTTACCAGCATTTCTCCCTTTACTACTGCAATTGCTTCAGGAATTGGTGTGAAATAGATACGCTCCACAGAAGTCCGATTCGGGCACTCCAGTTAGTGACGTGGTAGATGCCGAGCATCTGACAGTTCTCTGCTTGAGATTAGTGGGGAGTTGGAGGGAGGCACAGTCTGCTGCCACTCTGCCTGAGATCAGTGAAGGGAAAGGGGGATCGGGGGGGGAGTTGGTTGTCTCTTTGCCTGAGATCAGTGAGAGAGAAGGGGAGTGCATCACCAGTCTGCCTGAGATTGGTGGGGAGAAGAGGGGGAAGGGGCCTGTGATTGGTCTGGTGGCAGGAGAGGGTGGGGGGATAAGGAGGTCAGTAATGTTGTGAGGGTAGTGCAATGTCTGCGGGTGCTATGGGGTAGCTTTACCTGCCCTACGAGGGATGTGACAGGGGAGCAGCATTTTGTCATTTCTTTTTTCTGCGCGTGCACAACTGAAGGCTTCGATTGGAGCTGTAGGATTTTGGGCGCAATAAGCCCCGACCACAGGCTTCTACAATGCGTTTCAGAATTGCTGATATTTTTGCAGACGGAGTGCATATTGGGGGTGCCTGAGAACGGGTCTAAAAGTCAGATCCGAAACACTCCCAGTTTCGAGTCCACATAGCACTTCGAATCAAAATAGTAAAATTGGACTTTAAAACCACAGACAAACAGAGAAAAACAAGAAGGCAGGGAAATACCAGACCTGGGAAACAGAGGAGGAAAAAAAAGTAAAATTAGGAACAAAGATCAAAAGAAAGTACAGCACAGGAACAGGCCCTTCGGCCCCTCCAAGACTGTGCTGATCATGATGCCCTAACTAAAAATACCTTCTGCCCTTACTCAGTCTGCACTCCTCTATTTCCTCCCTATTCATGCACCCATCCAGATGCCTCTTAAATGTTGCTAATGTGCCTGCTTCCACCATATTCTCTGGCAGCATGTTACAGACATACTTGCCCTGCAGTTCAATCAACTTGCCTTTAAAAACTCCACCTTTCCAGTGAAAACAATCTTAGTTTATTCAACCTCTCCTCATAACCAAAACTCTTGAGACCAGGCAATATCCTGATGAACCTTCTTTGCACTCTTTCCAAAGCTTCAACGCATTTCTGATAGAGTGGTGACCAGAACTGCACTCAATGTTCCAAGTACGCCCTAACCAAGTTTTACATAGTTGTAACATGATTTCCCAACTTGTGTATTTAATGCCCCAGTTGATGAAGGCAAGCATGCATATATGCTTTCTTAATCATCTTGGCCACCTGTGTTGCCACTTTTAGGCATCTGTGGGCCTGCACGCCCAGATCCCTCTATACGTTAATGTTCCAAAGGGTTCTGCCACTTACGGTATAATTTGTACTTAATTTTGATCCTTCAAAAGGCATCACCTAGCTTTTGTCCAGATTAAACTCTATCTGCCACTTCTGTATTCAAGTTTCCAATCTATCTATATCTTGTTCTGTCCTCTGGCAATCCTTGCTACTACCAGTAGCTCTGACAATTTTGTGTCATATGCAAACTTATTAATCAGACCACCTATGTTTTCATTCATATACAACACAAATAACAGAGGTCCCAGCACCGATCCCTGCGGAACACCACTAGCTACAGACCTCCATTCCAAAAACATCCTTCCACTGCTCCTCTCTTCTATAATCAAGGCAGTTTGTATTCCATCCAGCCAGCCCAACCAGAATCCTATGAGATTTTAGCTTTTGTACCAATCTGCCATGTGAGACCTTGTCAAGCACCTTATATAGATGTAGTTTATATGTAATCCATATAAACTACATCCAGAGCCCTTCCCTCATTAATTATCTTTGTCACCTCTTCAAAAAATGCAATCAAGTTGATGAGACATGACCTTCCCATTACAAGATCATGTTGCCTTGTCCATTACTAACTAGTCCATTTCCTCCAAATGTGCATACATGCTGTCCTCATTATCTTGTCCAAAATCTTCCTCACCACTGATGTCAGGCTCACCGGCCTATGATTTGCTGATTTATCCCTGCTTCCTTTCTGAAACAAGAGAACAACATTGGCTATTCTCCAGTCCTCTGGAACCTCGCCTGTGGTCAAAGAAGATGTGAAGATATCTGTTCAGGCCCCAGCTATTTCTTTCCTTCCATTCCGCAGTAACCAGTTATAGATCCTATCCAGCTTTGGGGACTTGTCTATCTTAATGCAATTTAGGGTAATCAACACTTTCTCATTTTGATACTCTGATGTTCTCTAGAGTGTTCACACATCTATCCCTGGCCTCACCATCCATTATATCCTTCTCTTAGGTGAAAACTGATATAAAGTCCTCATTAAGGATTTCACCTACTTCCTGTGGCTCCATGCATAACTTTCCTCCATTGTCCGTGAGTGAATCCACTCTTTCTTTTGTTACCCTCTTGCTCCTAATACTTGCATAAAGAGCCCTAGAATTCTCCTTGAACCTATTTGTTAAAGACATTTCACAGACCCTTTCAGCCCTCTTAATTCCACGTTTAAGTTCCTTTCTATTTCACTGTGCTCCTCAAGGGCTTTGTCAGTTTTTAAATGCCTAGACCTACAGTATGCTGCCTTTTTCCTTTTGGCTAAGCTTACAATTTCTCTTGTCATCCATGATTCCTGAAACCTGCCATTTCTATCCTTCATTTTTGAGGAGACATACTTGCCCTGCACTTCAATCAACTTGCCTTTAAAAGCCTCCCATATGCCAGATGTGGATTTGCCCTCAAGTAGCTACTCCTATTATCTTCTCCAGTTCCTGTCTAATTTGAATGTAATTGGCCCTTGCCCAATCAAGCATCCTCATCCCCAAGGGCCATTCTTGTACTTATCTTTGACTACCCAAAATATTATGAAATTATGGTCACAAAGCCCAAAATATTCCTCCACAGAAATATCAATTAACTGGCCTGTCTCATTCCCCTATTCCTAGTCTAGTATGGCCTCCTCCCTGATTGGATTGTCAACATACCATTTCAAAAAACCCTCCTGGACACAGCTAACAAATTGCTCTCTATCCAAGCCCTTGGCTGTGAGGGATTCTCAGTCAATATAGGGGAAGTCACCCATTACAACCACCTGCTTTTTTTATGCCTTTTCAATATAGGACATATAACAGAAAAACTACAGCACAAACAGGCCCTTTGGCGCACAAGTTGCACTGATAATATCCATACTTACTAGGCTTACCTATAACCCTCAACACTATTAAGTCCCATGTACTCATCCAGAAGTGTCTTGAAAGACACTATCGAATTTGCCTCCACCACCACTGACAGCAGCTGATTCCACTCACCCACCATCTTTTTTGAGTGAAAATCTTACCCCTGATATCTCCTCTGTATCTACTCCCGGGCACCTTAAACCTGTGTCCTCTTGTAGCAACTGTTCCAGCCCTTGGAAAAAGCATCTGAGAATCCACCTGATCTGTATCTCTCAACATCTTATACATTTCTATTAAGTCACCTCTCATTTTTCGTCTCTCTAAGGAGAAAAGACCGAGCTCCCTCAACCTATCCTCATAAGACATGCCACCCAATCCAGGCAACATTTTTGTAAATCTCCTCTGCACCCTTTCAATAGTTCCACATCCTTCCTGTAATGAGATGACCAGAACTGAGCACAGTATTCCAAGACAGGTCTGACTAGGGTCTTATAAAGCTGCAACATTATCTCCTGACTCCTCAACTCAATCCCTTGATTGATGAAGGCCAGTATGCTATGCGCCTTCTTAATCACATCCTCCACCTGCAAGGCCGATTTAAGAGTCCTATGACCCGGACCCCAAGGTCCTTTTGATCCTCTACACTGCCAGTGTCCTACCCTTGATATTATATACTCTTTCATCCCATTTGACCTGCCAAAATGGACCACCACACATTTATCTGCATTAAAGTCCATCTATCACTTCTCTGCCCAGCCTTCATCTTATCTATGTCACTCTGCAACTTCTGACATCCCTCCAAACTATCCACAACAAAACTAACCTTCATGTCACCAGCAAATTTACCAACCCATCTCTCCACTTCCTCATCTAGGTCATTTATGGAAATTATAAATAGCAAGGGTCCTAGAACAGATCCCTGGGGCGCTCTACTGGTGACAGATCTCCATGCAGAAAAAGACCCATCTACAACCACTCTCTGCCTTCTGTGGGCAAGCCAGTTCTGGATCCAATATCTGACTACACAACCATTCCTCTGTTTCCTGTGGGCTGTTGGAAGGTCTATAGTACACTCCAAACATTGTGGTTTCACTCTTATTCCTGAGCTCCACCCATTATGCCTCACTACAAGATGTCTCCAATGCCTGCTCCCTCAACATAACTGTGATCTGCTCCCTAATCTGCAATGCAGCCTCACACCTCTTTTGCTTTTACTTCTGTCCCATCTAAAACAATGATATCCCGAATGTTAAGCTGCCAGTCCTGCCCCTCCTTTAACCATGTCTCCACAATTGCAATTGCACTGTAATTCCTTGCAATAATCCAAGCTCTCAGTTCATCTGCCTGAGAGAGAGGAAAGTGTCAAATGAAGAACCAAACAATAGGAAATAGAATAAAAAGTGAAATATAATGGAAGAAACTGAAATAGTCAAAACAAAAAGAATTAAAGATATGAAAAAACAAGACCGAAGGAGCACAGAGACAACAATGAAGAGTGAAAGTGAAACAGAAGTGAAGGAACGCAATAAAACAGAAATGAAGAGAGAAATTTTGCAAATTTCCACATTAGCAGTATTCTCATCTAGTGAGAAACTGAGAGTGCTATTTTATGGCCGCTCTCCTCAGTGGGATTTTCCATCCCATCAAAGTCAATGAGCTTTTCATAGGCTCTCTACATTTTCCAACGCTGTCTTCACCAAGATTCATCCTGAGTTAAGTTCAAATTTATTGTCTGTTAGCATAATGTGACATCCCTACTCTTCCATTTTTGTTGCTTTAGATGTATCAATCATTAGACTTGTATGTTTTAATAAGGACCATTCATTGTTAATCTTTAACTATACACAGGTTCCCAGATTCTGTCATGAATGGCACTGCCTCTTCACAAATTTTCTTTTTCCATGGTCTCCCCCATGTTCACATTCGACTGTTTCACAAATACAACCTTCATTATCACTTGTTTCACAATCCCAGGCAAATATTTGTTTGTTGTTTCATTTTCAAATCATTTTGCAAATGTGTGAATCTTTTCATTCAGCTCGATGGTTCTCAACATCCAGTGCTTTACCTGCTTCCAGTGCCTTATGCTTCAGGGTCAGAATTACAGTTTCCAATCTAATTTCTGTCTTTTTCTCTGTTTGCAGTCTATAAAGTTCTATATTTTTTCCTTTCAGAGCCTCTTTATTACAATTCAAATGCATCTTCAGCTCTTCAAGCTGTTTCTTGCAGCTTTCAACTTCTTCCTGGAACATTGAAGCTTCTCTGCCAACTACTTGTTCAGTTTG
Source organism: Sphyrna mokarran (assembly GCA_024679065.1). Lineage (NCBI taxonomy): Eukaryota > Metazoa > Chordata > Chondrichthyes > Carcharhiniformes > Carcharhinidae > Sphyrna > Sphyrna mokarran. The sequence continues at coordinate 34,681,028 of JAGIQG010000004.1, read as the reverse complement.
TTCAGAGTCACAGTAAATTCATTTTGCTTCCCTCTGTCTTTTTTCAGTGGACTTGAGGGATTCTCAGTGGGTTTTACTTTTCTTTGCAAAGTTTGCTCACTTTATCTTGAATTTTCCAACAATTCAACAGAATCTACTTAATTTCCTCCGAGTGTGCTTTCATTCTGCTGTTTAAGGCAGTCTTCATTTCTTCACGTTGCTAAGTGATTATGTATTCCTTTTACATTTGATCTTGAAGCTCAATCAAATTCTTGTTGAACTCACTCTGGATTTCAAGGCATTGTGTCATTGTCTCGACTGTAATCATGCTGCAAATCTTCCAGTTCAACTCTGATGCAAATTTCTTTCCTTGAATTGCTTCATTTGTCTTTTGTGTGTTTTGCTTTTTTGAGTTATTTCATAACTTTTCTTCGTTCACGGCTATCCGTATGCTCCGCAGTGTCATCTGCTATTGAAGTTTGGGTACTGTCATAGATTTTGGGTACTGACAACACTTAAACTGCAGTTGGCTTGGTTACAAACAACGCAGAGTACTCAATTTCTAAGCTTTAATAACTTGTGCAAGAGTGAGAACACAATGCAGCACCCAGCATTGTGCTGATTCACACAGAAAATTTAGCAGTTATACTTAATTACAGCAAATGAGAAATGAGCAACTTTCTAATCCTCCATTTGCATACATATCCATCAATCATATCATATAGCCTTTTGTCCTTTATTATCCAGTAGAAAACTCTCCTGCCAATCCTTCATTAGCACAATATGTCCCCATATCTTGTGATTTGTAAACTCTTTACTTAAAAGAGTAAAAGTTTTACAGCTGTGTTTTTTTTTGTTTTGATCCTGTGCCTTAGCCTTGGAATGTGGTGTTTGTAGAACAAGCTTTATATTTTCAGTCGCTTATCTTGAATACCTAAGCATTGGCCTTACTGAAGACCATGGTTGGCTAATAATCAATTTCAATTACTCACAAGTTTTTTTGACAATTAGGGAACTTTAATTTTGATAATTGTTTGTAACATAATTTCCACAGTAGTCTATTTTTGAGCCTTTCCGCTGCTTCTTAAACATTTCTTTCTTCTGCGCTGTGATAACCCCCATAAGGTGCATGGGGTGATGATATCCTTACAGGAGTTGGCCTTGGCATGAATCTTGGGAATGCCTAAAAAGTCCAAAGATGGTAACAGTTATTGTCAGTCTGTGCAATCTGGAGGAATTTCACTCTTTTAATTGCAAGCCAATTGAGCATCAATCTGATTGATGAGTTTATCTTGCAATCAGCCAGAGAATATTGTAGAAGAGGTAACAGCTCACAAGCAGATAAACTTTGGGCTGCTTGGATCAGATTGCAAGGTGGCTGAGTGCACTGTGGATTGGACTGTTGGAGTTGATAATAAGGGTGGAGAAGACTGATCAATAATATAGATGGGGTGGTTGGGGAAAGATGAATTGTGGAATGAAGAAAGTTAGGGATGGTTGGAGGAAAATTTTGGGAGGTGGGTATTAAAGAGGTTTAGTGATTGCAGGGGTAAGGTGGTTATTAAACATCTTTAAAATGAAGACATACGCTCCTGAAATGATTTTGACAATCTATCTGTCTTTTGGGAGTGGGTTTGTCACATACTCCTCATCCTGGACATGTCTGACATGGGTTAGTTCCCTGTTTTAGCTTGAGCTAACCATACCAGGGGGCAATTTTAGGAGAAAAATTCTATGTTCATATCCGTTTGCTGGCAAGTTTTTACTCCGAATCTTCTGCACTTAAACAAGTAAAAAATGGGCTAGACCATTTCCAGCCATGGAGTGGAATGAGCAGAGCTTCAATCCATCAGCCAACCTGCTCTAATGGCAGAGGAAGCTATTGCACATGTATTACCTCTGTGGCTGCACATGCACAATTGCAACAGCAGAGGCCTGAGATGTCTTTGCGAGAGAGAGAGAGAGAGAAACCTGTCAGGCCTCTGCTGTTGCAGCCGGCCTTAACCCAGCCCCTTCTGTGGCCAATCCCCTTAGAGGGGATCTCATAGAGGTGTATAAGATTATAAGGGGTATAGATAGAGTAAATGGAGGTAAACTTTTTCCACCTTTAGAAGTGGATAGGACGAGGGGTCATGGCCATAGGGTGAGGGGGGCTATGTATAGGACGAATATTAGGGGGCAGTTTTTCACACAAAGGGTAGTGGGGGTGTGGAATGCACTGCTGAGTAAGGTGGTGGGAGTAGGCACGCTGGGGCTGTTTAAGGGTCTCTTGGACAGCCACATGAGCGGTATGCAGATAGAGGGATATATTAGGACTGTTTAACTACGGCTTTTTTCCACAGGTAATTCGGTCCATACTTGACCAACATTGAGCATGCATTCGGCAGGTGGTGCGGGTACGGCTCTTGGATGTTGATTCATGGGTTGCCTGGTATCTCATGTCGTAAATGAGTGCTTTATGTGGACCATCTGAAGGGCACCATGACAGCTCAGAGACTATCGATGTGGTTGTGCAGACACTTGGAATTGGGCCGGTGTCTGCGGGAGTTTGCGCGTTCTCCCCGTGGTTGCGTGGGTTTTCTCCGGGCACTCCGGTTTCCTCCCACAACCCAAAAATTCGCTCTTAGGCTGATTGGGAAACAAATTGTCCCTATGGTGAGAATTTTCCATGTTAGGAATAATATATATATTATTATATAGGAATATTAAAATAGGATAATGGATTTGCTACTATATAGTATGACGGCGGCGCGGGCTCGTTGGGCCGAAGGGCCTGTTTCCCGTGCTGTGTTGCTTAAAAAAAAAATCACGAGCATGCCTGGAAATATCACCCCTGCCCCCACCCCTCCACCACAAGATCGATCGCTTCACTCCCTGTACCAATTGCAAGTAACGTGTGCAGCAGGACCCCTCCCTCCCCACACTGAACGCCTGTACAGAGGGTCTCCTCTCTCTGATCGGGCCACCCCAACCTTCAGGCCCTGCCTCACCCTTGCCCTTGGCCTCCACAGGCAGCCTCATTGGCCTCCAGTTCCACTGGCGGGGTCAACACAGCTGTTCCCGGTTCATGAGGAGCAGGCGTTTTCCTCGCCAGAGAGAGCCTCTCCTGGGCAAACCCACAAATACAGGCGAGCCTGGCCGATTACATCCTGGGGTTCACTAATAACACGGTAATGCTTTTTAAAATATATTTACATAAATTAATCAGCCTTTTGTCAGAAATAGGCGAGAGACTGAATGTACCAGATATCAGATGTCAGTAAGATCGCGATGGACGGGGTGAACCAGTAAAATGGCAGCCCAAATTTTCTGAGTTAAAGCGATGACCTATGCCTCTCTTTATAAAACCAAAAATCCTGTACTGATTTTTTTACAGCTTTCTCAATCTTTCCTGCCACCTTCAATGATTTGTGTAGGTGTATTGAACTGTATATAACCAAACTCAAATCTGTAAAAATTATACTGAGCTTTGACTAAATCCATTGCTGGATATCTGAGAAGATATCTGAGGCAGGCATCATTCTCATATATTCTCAAATTGATTTTAGTCATGATAAGGTACATTCTACACTCCATTAGATTCACAAAGAAGGATTTTCTTCAGTGTAGCATTTTATCCTTTCTAACAGCTGAAATCCTTGTGTTACATTATCTCTGACATCAGTCATTCAGATCTTATTTAATCTAATGGCTGATACTCACAAACAATTTGTTGGAAGTATTGAAATAAAATCATCACAAACACACATTTCAACCTCCAGACACAGCTCTTTCAATAATGTCAGTATTTATGTTGAAGCAATTATGATACTCTGGTTGGATCAGTTGAATTGCTCAAAGTTACTTTGTGGTTGCATCATGCACCTGCTGTGAAAACCACGCACACACAACTTTTTTCCAGATTTCAGAGGCCCGGTTGTTGATAGGATGCTATCCACCAATACTGAAATATAGCTAAGCCTAGGCTTTAGAGCCTGTTTTGTACCAAATGTGTAGATGAAAGCTTAGAGCTACTGAGCTTAATATAAAGGTAAACTGGCAGATTCAGAACTTCCAGGGTCCAAGCTTTTAGTCTCTGGAAGGGGAGGCGATGGCCAGTGGTATTATCATTAAACTATTAATCCAGAAACTCAGCTCATGTTTGAATCCCACCACGGCAGATGATGGAATTTGAATTCGATAAAAATATCTGGAATTATCAATCTACTGATGACCATGAAAACATTGTCGATGTTGGAAAAACCTATCTGGTACACTAATGTCCTTTAGGGAAGGAAATCTGCTGTCCTTATCTGGTCTGGCCTACACATAAATCCAGAGCCACAGTGATATGGTTGACTCTCAGCTGCCCTCGGGCAACTAGGGATGACAATAAATGTTAGCCAGCCAGTGACGCCCATGTCCCATGAATAATTTTTTTAAAAATGCAGCTTTTGATGCAAATATGATCATCCTTAGAAATTTCTTTCTTGTGTTTCAACCAGAATTTATTATTCACCGTTTAAGATGGCCTTGGGCAGTTTTGTCTGTTCCTCAATGGTAGGAGGACAGTTTGTAAAATTCCTCAGGTGGCTTACTCACTCCAACATCATACAATTTTATGGTGGGATGGGTGAGGCCTGGGCTTGCCTGCCCGCCGTTACTCCAAATGAGATGCTTAAGTGGCCAATTAATCACTTCAGGGCCATTTCCCATCCAGCTCCAATATTCAGATTGGCAAGAGGAGTTCAGCAGCAGGGGAGGGAAGTCCAGAAAGTGACAATGCTCAGGCCCTGAGCGAGCTATGAACATTAGGCATTCTCCCACCACAAAGTTTCCCCCAGTCAAGTGTTCTCCCACTAGCCTCTCAATGCACCAACACATTCCCCTGTTCCTGATACAACTCCCCGGGCTTCACCTCCCCTTCCCATTCTGAGAGCCTCACATTTTTCTGGCCCTGGATTCTGAGATTTAGGCTGGAATTTTACCATCCTGCTTGCCACAGGTATCGGAGCGGGCGAGGGCTGAGCATGGAAAGATCTGTTGACCTCATGCGGGATTTTCGGGGTGAATGATTGTAAAATCCCACCATGGACCCTGAGAACTGCTTGTAGTACCAGTACTGTCCACTGCAGCTTCTGGTGCTGCTGAGACTGGACTGGATTGGCAAATAACTCTCTGAGGCAGGATTTCTTCCAGAGTGAATGGCAGAACTTGAACCAATTAAATGGGTGTGAGCTAGCTAGTTTTGGAGACGATGCATTGTCTACTGATACTGGCATTAATGGTTGTAAAACCCCTCTGTCTGAGAAATCTTGGCCTATATTACTGAATTAAGAGGCTCTTTCCTTCGGAAATATTGAGGAGTTTAAATTAAAAGAAACTAAATGTATTATATATGTTGGCTCACAACAGCAAGTTACAAGTTGAACCTCCAAAGAATTGACACTGTTAGATCAAATTCCTGCTTTGGATATAAAATGCACAAATGGAATTCAACCAATATATCAATTTTAAAGAGAGCACACAGTCATTCGGTACAAGACTTTACAGAGCAAGTTGACAACTGTTTGTATTTGAGCATTGTTAGCGCTGTTAAGATGCCAAGTCATGCCCAGCTTGTCGAAACCATCACTGCAGCTGCCGAAAACTTTTTGTTGAGGTTGACTGATTATTTGGGAGTGTGGTGTGCAGTTCAGAGAGCAGCCTGGAGTGTGCCAAAGGCAGGTATCATTTCATCATTGAGTGCCTGCTGTCAACTGAACTTTGCATTTCACCCGACGTACGTTCACTTCATGTAATCCACTTCAGAAATTAAAAGCTTACCTAGTTTAGAAACATGCTGTCAAAATGTACAGCTTCTTGCAAAAGGGCCACAGCCCCATACACATGTTCATTCAATCTTTTTTTTACTGTGTGTAGTTATCCTATCGGAATTGGAGCCTTTTAGATATGAAGACTCATTAGCCTAAAATCTTGTGAGGCAATCATTTCCTTTTCTGTTCCTTGTGTTAGTGTGAGTCCTGTTCATTATTTGATTCCTGAGGAGCAAGAAATAAAGACAATCAGAGAATTTATTAAGATTAACCCCCCAGTCCTTTTTCCTTGTCTATTCCATCATTTTCTTTTGTCATCCCAGTCCTCTTTCCATTTTCCTTCAGGTTGCCATGATACGGATGCCAGGATGCTACTTTTGCACGAAAGCAGTCATCCATTCCTCCTGTAATCCCACTGCCTCTTGCAACCATAATTTTAATCCCCAACCAGTCAAATAATGCTGACAATATTTTGGGTGTCCCTAATATAAACTCACTGCTCGAAGTTTGGTCTTTACACTGTCAATAAATTACCTTCAGTTCAATTGCTGAACCACACTTCCAGAACTCTGTCTGATTCATTTCTACCTCAGTGTAGAATTCCTGAATGAATTTTCAAGATTTAAAATTGTTGTCCTTTCTCCGTAAGGCTGTAAAAGTAAGGATTTCTTCAAGTTGGAGTGAATGTTTTGTTCTGGAAATTTAACTAAGTTCACATTAAAAGTGATAACATCTTTACTACTCAGCAAAATGGGAAATGTGTTTGTAACAACTGCAGAGTATACTTATAGAGCATTTCAACATAATAGAATATAGTGGGCGAGGGCATTTTCTGCTCCTGTCCATGGCGTATGTAATGACATGTGGGAGGGGAAAATCTCATAGGAAACACAAAGTCCATTTCCTATCAATGTGAAAACAGGTTGTGATCATGCGCCCGTTGTCCATGCCAACATGTTTTTGAACCGTGCCATATGGGAAACGCCATCAGAATATCATGATTCCTTTGCTAGTTTCAGAAATGGGAACTCTCAGGCCCTCTATAAAGGAATAGAACATAGAACATAGAACATTACAGCACAGAACAGGCCCTTCGGCCTTCGATGTTGTGCCAACCAAAATAAAAAGCAATGCCCCTCCAAACTAAACCATTCCCTTCTCTTCCATATACTTATCAATTAACCTCTTAAACGCCACCAAACTTGGCGCATCTACAACAGCTGCAGGCAGGGCATTCCACTCCCTAATCACTCTTTGAGTAAAGAACCTACCTCTGATATCCGTCCTATAACTCATACCCCTTAATTTAAAGCTGTGTCCCCTCGTGCTAGCTTTCTCCATCCTAGGAAAAAGGCTATCACTGTCCACCCTATCTAAACCTCTAATCATCTTATATGCTTCAATAAGATCCCCTCTTAGCCGCCTCCTTTCTAACGAAAACAACCTCAAATCCTTCAACCTCTCTTCATAGACCTGCCCTCCATACCAGGCAACATCCTGGTAAACCTCCTCTGTACCCTCTCCAATGCCTCCACATCTTTCTTATAATGTGGGGACCAGAACTGCACACAATACTCCAAGTGCGGCCGCACTAGAGTTTTGTACAGTTGCAACATGATGCTGCGGCTCCTAAATTCAATCCCCCTGCCAATAAAAGCTAAGACTCCATATGCCTTCTTAACAACTTTATCCACTTGACTGCCTACTTTCAGGGATCTATTGACACATACACCAAGATCCTTCTGTTCCTCAACACTATTAAGAGCCCTACCATTAGCCCTATACTCTACACATTTATTGTTCCTGCCAAAGTGCATTACCTCACACTTTTCCACATTAAACTCCATTTGCCACCTCTCGGCCCAGCTCTGCAACTTGTCCAAGTCACTCTGTAAACTATAACACCCCTCTTCACTATCTACCACTCCACCAACTTTAGTGTCATCTGCAAATTTACTGATCCATCCCTCAATACCCTCATCCAGATCATTTATAAAAATTACAAACAGCAGGGGCCCCAAAACAGACCCCTGAGGCACACCACTTGTCACCGAACTCCACGATGAATATCTCCCATCAACCACCACCCTCTGTCTTCTATCTGCCAGCCAATTCCTAATCCAATTAGCTAAATCACCCTCTATTCCACACATCTGCATTTTCTGTAGAAGTCTTCCATGGGCCACCTTATCAAACGCCTTACTAAAGTCCATAAGTAAGGCGTTTGATCTCATCCCCTCACAAAGCAAGTGCCCTCAAATATTCCAAAGGATGTAGTCATAGACGCCACTGAATGAGTATTTTATCATCTTGAATTAATGCAGGCTGTCCAAGTGCCTGGCTAAATCCATCACATAGCAGTAGATCTACTGATACCAGGCCCTGTGGGGTTGGCAGTGGAAGCATACTGTCACAATGATCATTGCAATGGCCAGGATTGTAGTGACTAATTTGTGCCTAGACTGTAACCAAGCCCTTGAACCACTAGTCACTCATTAGTCAGCAACAGAAAGAAGATCTTCCTGTTGTGAGAGGCTATTGCTCACTCATGCCTTTCTTTCAATATTCCTGCAGAGCATTCTAGTTGCTAAGGTAGCCTACAAGAGGCAGGAATTACATTGCAACCCTTAGTGCAATTTCTGTCTCTGTCTCTTATGGCAATGGACCATCATCCTGAAAATGTATCTCAAGGAGATTCATTTCCAGAGATGGAAAAACATTATTCATGACCTGGATGGTGATATTATGAAACGAGACTTGGACCAAGGCAAGCGAGGACACTTAACAGGTATTAACGCATGTACAAAGTACCCAGGCCTCAATGTTATTTGAATCCTGAGCAGAATGAGATCCTGCACACTTTAAAGGAATATAGGGCTCCAGTTAGCCTGACCTTTCAAAAAACATAGATCACCTCACATTGACCAACTTTACATATTTGCATAACAGACATGAAAAAGCTTTCTTTCCAATACCATCAGTTCCCACAATGGTCATCCCTGCCCCTTGCAACCCTGAAGATGCGGACACACCATGGGGCCCTCAAGCATTTGTTTCACTGATAATGAAGAGCACATATTAGTTACATTATATCCTGCGTTCTAGCCCATTTCTGCCCTGAGCATTGCCTTCCCATCGAATAAATATTTAAGCACCGAGACCATGGTTCCTTTGACCACAACAGAGTTCCATATGGATGTAGCATGGTTGACCTTAGTGAATCTTCATGGGAGGAGAGCCGAAACAGAATGAATGGGCCAGTGTTGCATCCTTTCTTTTTGACAATGGGCGCTAGGCAGACAATTCCAAGGTGGAAAATGGTTAAAGTTGTAGCTTTGAGCACCAGGCCAGAATTGTGTCCATGAGGGTCAGAGCACCAGTATGTTGAAGTGGGAAGCTGCACACAATTCTTTGTCAATGTAGCAAATGTACACGTACAGAGTTGACAAAGAGAAAGATTGGCAGGAGTACACAGGACATCTGGGTTTGGGCTTATAGATTGCAAATCTTCATGAATGGCAAAGAATACATGGAGTTTAAGGAATTTTTGACTTTCTGTATATGGATCTACATCCCTAAGATCAAATGACAGATCAAGCCCAATATGGAGTGAATGTCTTATCTTGTCAACTTGGATTTGTTTGTCTGTCTTGTGGGAAGCATGAATTGGATTCAATTTGAAATTTTTTTTTGGAGCAAAGAATGGATTTGAGTTTGCTTGATCCATTCTCAGCATTGACTTTGTAACTTTGTAACTTTAAATTTGGAATAAAAATTTTTTAAAAATAAGATCAAGCGCTTCTTGGTCTTTGAGCTCAAATCAAGCATTGGATCAAGCCCAAGATAGGATGTAATGTCTTATCTTGTCAGTTTGGATCTTATTTGCCTTTCCTGTGGGGGCCATGAATTAGATTCAATCTGAATTTGAACTAATTTTTGGAGCAAGCAAGCAGATGGATTAAGGACTTGCACTGTCCACTGTGCACATTAGCTCTGTAACTCTGAGCAAGGAATAAAATAAAAAGAAATAAAATTTGCAGTTACTTCCTTGCTCGGGGGAATTACCCAAGCCAATTTTGAGGAAGACTGAAAATGAGTATTTCGAACGATTTTCTCCATCTTGGAAACAATTGGGAACTTTATCATCATCAGAGTCTCAAGGCCCCACTGCCAATTTTGGAATAAAATGTGCTGAGCAAATCCTGCCCACTGACCTGAAGTGGTAAATGGCAAAAGCAACAATGGATAGACTGTCAGATTCCCCCCAAATCGGCAAATTACTTGTCAGTGTTCCTTTACTGCTGGCTGCTCACCACTTTCTTTTACATGTGTGTATCTTCTGCTTTACATTATATTGTGATTGTGTTCCACTCATTGCTCACCATAAAAATGCATCGTATCAAAATTGCTTTTTAATTTGAATTATTTCTAAATTGCTTGAAGAAACCACTCCAATGCAAACCAATATTCATGAATGGAATGACCAAAAGCTGAGAAACATTAATACCCAACAGTGAGTCAAGGTGTGGATTATTCTACACCTCCAAAGTATGTTGCTTATGAAAACTTTAGTTTTATAAACTATAAGTTTATTATTAGTGTCACAAGTAACCTTACATTAACACTGCAATGAAGTTACTGTGAAAATCCCCTTGTTGCCACACTGTTCGCGTACACTGAAGAATTTAGCATGGCTAAATCACCTAATCAGCACGTCTTTCAGACTGCGGGAGGAAACTGGAACACCCAGAGGAAGTCCATACAGGCATGCAAAGCATGCAGACACAGCTGACCCAAGCCAAGTATCGAACCTGAGTCCCTGGCACTACAAGACAGTAATGCTAACCACTGTATCACCATATAGAAGCATATTGAAAAACTCAGATTACTTAAGCTATGAATACTTTTCTCCAGTTATATAATATATAGCAATATTTTAATATTCTATTGAAATGGGTATTCTTTAATGACAATCTCACAGTAATCTTTTACATCTGTACTTGCTGGGGAAGAAGTACAGAGAAGATGTTAGAGGTAAGTTTTTCACTCAGAGGGTGGTGAGTGAACGGAATCACTTGCCATCAGTGGTGGTAGAGGCGAACTTGCTGGGGTCTTTTAAGAGACTTCTGGATGAGTACATGGGATTTATTGGGATTGGAAGTTACAGGTAGGTCTATGGCCTGGTAGGTATAGATATAATCGGCACAACTTGTAGACCGAAGGGCCTGTTTGTGTTGTAGTGTTTTATGTTCTATCTTATGTGAATATTGTTCAGTATGGATTTTTTCAGACATTTTAAATGGTGCAATCCTGCATTAGCGTATGGATGACTTTGTATTTTGTTTGATGTTGCATTCTGAATTTATTCTGTTATTTATTACTTAATATAATGTTGTGCTGGCTTGCTCACTCTCTTAGTTATTTTTCTTTATTGACTATAGACATGGAGTTTAATGACATCATCTCTGTTTTCCTTTTGATGTTACGTAGCCAAGCATAAAACTACTGCCCTGGAGAGTTTACAGTTAGTTGCTTTGGCATTGTGTGTCCACAACAGTGCTTCCTCATACAAGCTCAAGCATATGACCCAGCCGTTATCAGTGTTACTTTTGAGCTGTTGACAAGATCTTCCTGCAGCTTAAGCCTCTGGCTATACTGGCAAAAGGAATGTACTTGCCCCAGGAGATGTTTGGCAGTTTTCAGTATAAGTTGTGCCAAAGGCTTTTGAGTCATTCTCAATGAGTTTTGATGAGGAGCCCATTGTTACATCCAGAAGTGAAACTAAGAATGCAAGTAAAGTAACAGATCATTGGAAAATGGAGCTTCCTAGCAGTATTTGGGGTATATGCAGTTCTTGCTATAACAAGAGAGTTCCGCTGTCCACAGTAATAATGGAACAAATGTACTTAAAGTGTTCTTTCTCTTAGGAGTGAGATAATGGTGATATATTTGCAAGTCAAGATGGTGTGTGACTTGGAAAGAGTTTGCAAGTGTTAGAGTTCTCATTAATCTGAAACCCCTTACCTTTCCCACAAAAGCCATGGCTTTGGAAGGTGTTATCAAAGCCAATTCATTAAATAATTTTGGCAAAATGTTGTTTGTGATTGCTGGAATATCTTGAGTACCATGTGAATGTGCACTTTCACTTCATAGCTTCTAATTGTACCACAGAGATCTCACACAAATTGTGCTAAATGGACTTTAGTTTGGTAATTTGTGTGATCTTATTTCCAAACAGGACATAAACTTGTTCATCTTTGTATAATTAGATAATAATGACAGAAAATTGAGATTGAGTGGAATGCTGACATTAAAGATACAACAACCCTTAGGGGTTGAGTTTTGTCAATGGATGCAAGTCAGTGCTAATTTAATTAGCAATGCTTTAACATCCACCTAAACCTTGATGACTGCACAATGTTCAGTTCCATTTATATATTCGTACATACTGAAGCAGTCCAGGAAAACTTGGATAACATTGGACAGAGATATGGTAAGTAGCATTCATCTATACCAGTGTATGACAATGATCATCTCCTACAGGAGAGTGGTGGACAATCTTCCAATGATATTCAATAGCATCCTCTTTCTCAAATATCCACCATCAACATCCTGACTTGAACAGCTACATAAATGCTGTGGCTACAAGCATATCCCCAGGGATTGACATTTCACAACAAGCAACTCACCACCTGACGATTTTCCACTTCTACAACACACAAGTCAGGAGTGGAATGGGATCATTTTCACTTGCTGGATAGGTGTAGCAGCAGCTCAGAAGCTCAGAACAGTCCAGAACAAAGGATCCTGCCAAGACAACAGCTAATCCACCTTCTCAAGTATCCATTCCTCTGCTACTGCCTTTATGTATGTATATGTGGTCTCTAAGTTGCACTGCAGCAAATTGCTGAGCTTCCAGAGGGGAATCTGATGGTATTTCCTAGCACCTGCTGAATATCACCATTTCTGTGATGTCCTTAAAAAACTCTGCACCTCAGGAATTTGTGACGACCCCCCCCCGCCACCCAAAAGTACAAGGGTAACATGGGAGTACCTTGTGCATCCAAGTTCTCCTCTGAGTCATGCACCATTCAGACTTGAACATCTATCACCTTTCCTTCATTGTGGCTGGGTTAAAATTCTGCAACTTTCTTCCTAATGTGATTCCAGTTCCACACTACATAGTTCATTCTTAATCACTCTCTGAAGTTGCATTGATCAAATGCAGGATGGGCAAAGAATATTGGATTTGCATGCCCATATCCTGAGAATGAATTAAAATTATTTTACTTCCACATGCGACTGACAATTCTCTCCAGTCTCCATATATTTACATAATTAATCCGCTATCAATTTAAATTCAGCTATATGTAGTGAAAGCAGCATCATCAGGATTGCGTGTATAAGTTCCATCTAACTCTCTATAACCTTCCTAGCGTTTACCTTGCATCTGTATTTAGTTTCTGCTTTAGTACCCATCACATATTCTCCACATTCACTTTATCTTTGAGAAATGCAGTGTTTTTTTGACCTTACTCCCACTAATCTACTGGCCATCCGACTTTCCCATATCTTTCTCTATACTGAAAGTAGTGTAAGGTTTTGAGACATATAGGATTTATATGTTAGTGAGGACAGAATTGCCCACACAGTGACTTAAGAGAGTACATAACCAACACCAGTCCAGTATTGGACTGAGTCGTATGTACAAGGAAGCATGGAGTGTGCTCCTAGATTGAATGGTTCTTATAGTTAATAAGTGCTTACAATTAACCTACTTCAGACTATGATGGTTTCATTAAGGCCCAGTGAAAGGTGTTCAACATCCCTCAACATGGTAGCAGCAAATGGATAAACCAGAAACCTCACAGACTTGAAGAAAAACTCAAGAAGCAGATGCACAATGGCAAATTCAGTAAGACGTCTGACAACACCAATTTTAAATCCAACTGATTTATTTGATAGTAAATTTGCTAGCTTTCGGCCTTTGTGCCTTCGTCAGGCAAATTATATGTTCTGGTCTGCAATAGCACACATATCAGCACAGACTGTTTACAGGTTGCTGTAAACTGTTGCAGACCAGAACACCTCATTCACCTGACAAAGGCACAAAGGCCGAAAGCTAGCAAATTTACTATCAAATAAATCAGTTGGATTTAAAATTGGTATTTTCAGACCTCTTACTGAGTTTATCCCAGTCCAACGCCGACATCTCTACATCAATGGCAAATTGCCAGGGAAAATCTGCAAAGAAACCCTTGGAAGTTAGATTTGATTTGATGTATTATTGTCACATGTATTAGTGTACAGTGAAAAATATTGCTTCTTATGTGCTATACAGAGAAAGCATACCATATATAGAGAAGGAAACAAGAGAGTGCAGAATGTAGTGTTACAGTCATAGCTAGGGTGTGGAGAAAAATCAACTTAATGCAAGGTAGATCCATTCAAATGTCTGATGGCGTCAAGGAAGAAGCTGTTCTTGAGTTGGTTGGTATGTGTCCTTAGACTTTTGTATCTTTTTCCTGATGGAAGAAGGTTGAAGAGAGCATGTCCAGGTGTGTAGCATCCTTAATTATGCTTTTCTGAGGCAGGAGGAAGTGTAGACAGAGTCAATATTTAGGAGGCTGGTTTGAATGATGGATTGGGCTTTGTTCACCATCTTCATAGTTTCTTGCAATCTTGGACAGAACAGGACCCATTCCAAGTCGTTTTACAACCAAGAATGCTTTCTATAGTGCATCTGTAAAAGTTGGTGAGAGTCGTAGCAGACATGCCAAATTTCCTTGTCTTCGTTGGTGCAGGTCAGTGGTACTGGGCAGAAAAATGGTTCAGCACAGCCAAGAAGGGCCAAAAGGCCTGTTTCTGTGCTGTAGTGTTCAATGGTTCCAAGAAACAACTCAAAGTTTGTTTGCATGGCTTATAAGAGAACATTTTTCTGTTAGTGTGGTATGGGACTAGAACAGATGCCACTGGACTGGAAAATCTAGCTCAAGTTCATGTCGCCATTTCCAAGTGATACCATAGCTATAGGAAATTTCCTTTATGAGGCAGGAATACCAAAGAAAGGATGTATTTGGAAACACTGTGATTATTGCAAATGCTGGGTTAGAAAGTTAGGTACAAAGGCACACAGTGCATTAAATGTATCATTCCCTTAGGAACTATTCTTTCTCCCAAAACAATAAGAGTCCCCAAAGAAGTGTTATCCTGTTACTTAGGTTGCTGCTGGCAAAATGGCAGCTGGAATCCACATTATTACATAAGACAGAAATCTTCCAGCACAAAAGAACATGTCTAAACAGCAAAAAAAAGCATCCACTCAAAATAATGTAGATAAAATAACATACATAAATAAAAGCAAACCTTGGTGATTCACATTCTACATCAGTGAGGTTCATGTCAGCAATGGAGCTTCATAAAATGATAATATATTGATCTCACAAGACCAGAGGAGGTTTGACAGATGTAAGCATAGTTATACAACAGAAAAGCTTTCCTGAAGTATCTAAGCATAAGGCCACTTGGAAACACTTTATCAATGTGGTTGGTTTGGTCATTAAAATTTATTAGCATATTACATTTTTCTGGACTTCTTCTGAATCAATTGATCATTCACTGAATGAAACAAATAGTTGTTGCAATTAATTTGTTAACATAGCAAGACCCTTTCATCTCACAATAGCCAATTTGAGTTTCTGGATGATTCTTGATCAGTCAGTCAGACTTGCAATTTAAATAAAACCAATTAAAGTGACAGCCATACATTATGGACATCTTAAAAAAGAGCCAAATATCATGAAATACAGTTAATCACGGAAGGCTCACACTTACTAGGCATGCAGTTATCCTGTCAGAAAGAGAACGTGAATTCCAAATGTAATTTATGTTGCAAAAATTTATGAAGTCTACTGAATGTAGTAAGAGTGTGTAAGCTGCATGTGTGTTAGAATATGAGTACGCATGTTTAAAAGTAATGAAATGTATGATCATGTAGATATCGGCCAGCAGTTCCAGTGCTAAGTAACGTTTTATCTCAAGTTTGATGTGGTTCAGCTATAGTGTTTTGAGGTAGTTTAACATGGAAGATCTCTGCTTCACCTTAAGCTGTTCCCAAATCATGCATGTACCCACTGCATTAATCAAGACTACCACCTCCTCCTGCCAGAATATTGCACAGCTGTCCTTAGAGATGGTAACTTAAAGTGCAAAGTAGGGAAATTTTCTTTGCATTCACAAAGATATTTTTGTTAAGCTAGCCCCAAACCTTGAACATATACCAGAGATTCCAAATTCTTACACAACAGGATGTAGGCAGGTTTGCTGCAGAAATTAGTCTGTAGCAATCATAGAATTGTAAGTTTTTTTACTTGAATCTGAAAGGTGAAATTTCTTGTTGTGAATATAAAATTAATTAACTATGATTAAAAAAAACTTATCAGAGTTTTGTCAATCTTTATGATCAAGAAAAGATTTAATTTTAGTTAATGTTACATTGCTATGACAGAGATTTAGCTACTTATAAATGGTTATCCATATCTAACTTTATTTTTCTCTAACTTTTTGTCTATATCAAACATCTCAATCCATCCTTCTGCCTCTATGTCTTCCTTTAACATAAACTTTGAAATGTAAGCAAATGCAACAACAGGACATGAACAGCAAACAAGATAACTAATTGCTTTTGAGGAAGCTTTTCAATGCAGGAGAAGAATAGTTACAGCAAGGGACTTAACCACAGGATTCAGTCAGTGGAGGAGCTGGCGAAGTGGGAACCCATGTTTTCCTCTTTTTAATGTGTAAACATTCTGAGCAGGAATTTCCAGCCTTGCTCGCTCTGAAACTGGAAAATCCCATCTGAAGCCAACCGACCTTTCCGTGATCTGTTCTTCACCCGTTTCAATTCCGTGCTGGGTGAGACAGAAAAATTCATCCCTTTAATTCCATTCTGATTTTAAGGGACATTTAATATTTTCTCTTTGACTGTTCACCTTTATTTGAAATCCTTCCCTCTTTTTTGCAGGGAAAATTTACAGTTCTTCTCTCATCCGAAATAAAATGGTTAATGTAAATCCATTTCTACTCAGATTGACACAGGCCCTGGCTTTGCTGTTGTAATCATGACAAAACTGTCAATGCTTTCTGTCACTAAACTCTACAAAACTGACAGCAGCCTTTGGCACCTGCACATGTGCAGTTAAACGCAGAAAATCACAAGTCACTGTCAGTGATTCTCCACGTTCCATAAGAGCGTGGTTGAGATTTTCAAGTTTGCTGATGACACCACCACAGTGGGTCGAATTTCAAATAATGATGAGATGGAGTATAGGAAAAAGATGGAGAATCTGGTGAACTGGCGCAATGACAATAGTCTCTCCCTCAATGTCAGTAAAACAAAGGAGGTAGTCATTGACTTCAAGAAGTGTAGTGGACTACATGCCCCTGTCTACATCAATGGGGATGAAGTGAAAATGATCAAGAGCTTCAAGTTTCTAGGTGTTCAGATCACCAGCAACTTGTCTTGGTCCCTCCACACCGATGCTATAGTTATGAAAGCCCAACAGTGCCTCTACTTTCTCAGGAGGCTAAGGAAATTTGGCATGTTTGCTATGACTCTCACCAATTTTTACAGATGCACTATAGAAAGCATTCTTTCTGTTGTATCACAGCTTGATGTGGCTCCTGCTTTGTCCAAGACCACAAAAAACTACAAAACATCATGAACAAAGCCCAGTCCATCAATTAAACCAGCCTCCCATCCATTGACCCTATCTACACTATCTCCTGCCTCAGAAAAGAAGCTAGCATAATCTAGGGCCATATGCATCCCCGACGTACTCTCTCTTGTCAGGAAAAAGATACAAAAGTCTGAGGATACATATCAACTGACAGTTTCTTCCCTGCTAGCCTGCTATCAGACATTTGAATGGACCTACCTCATATTAAGTAGATCTTTCTCTACACCTTAGCTATGGCTACAGCACTATATTCTGCATGCTCGCCTTCTCTATATAGAGTATGCTTTGTCTGTATGGTGAATGAAGGGAGATCCAATGTCACTTCTTCACCTCTCCCACTTTGCTGGATTTGTTTACTAACAAAGCATGTAAAGACAGGCATCACAGTCAACCTAACACACAGCTTGTCATTCTAAACTTTGTAATGCAAATGACAAGCACGAGACTGAGACAAAGCTCTTTGAAATAGAACATCGCTCATGACAAAATCAATGGCATGATCAAGGACCCCAAGCACCTTGGACACACTCTCTTCCATGAAGAGAAAGATACAAAAGTCTGAGATCACATCCACCTGACTCCAGAACAGCTTCTTCAGTATGGCCATCAGACTTTTGAATGGATCTACCTTATATTAAGCTGACTTTTCTCTACAACTGAGCTATCACTGTAACACGATATTCTGCACCCTCTCCTTTCCTTCTCCTCTATATATTCTGTGAATGGCATGTTTTGTCTGTAGTATTGTACAAGAAACAATACTTTTCACTGTATACTGATACATGTGACAATAATAAATCAAATCAAAAGTCCTGGCCTAATCGAAGCGAATTGAAACTTATTGAATTTATGTGAACATTTGCTTTTTACACTCCATTCCAATCTTAGATAAAATTTGTTGAATGAGGAGAGACTGGGTTTTTAATTGCTACCAAACAACACTGAAAGTCTAACTTCATATTTGCAGAAATTCAAATGTTTCCACTCAATGTCCATAGAATTCTAGAATAATAATTATTTTTTCTGAGGTTTGTGTACAATACATCAGCCTGTACCTGTAATCCCATGGATATTTCCTAATCTTTATTTTGCTTTCTATAAAATTAGTAAAAGTGATTGATCAAACCTTTTTATTGTGCCTGGTTAGCAGACTGTGAGACTTCTTCAATGTGATTGGCTGTTTTGTCTGTTTGATGACATCAATGCTGGATGCCGGGGTTCCCAATAGCTTGCTTCAGAACTAAATTTACATTTGGAAAAGTAAAATCCACACTATAGAGATTGCTGGATTTTGTGGTCAATGTCATTTGAGTTCAGTGGCAAGCATTATCACTTCTGCGAAATCTTACCAAAAAAATGATCGTGTGTTCATTCTGGCTTGAAAAGCAGAATGTTTCTCACCAACAGAAATGGCACGTTTTTGAGCTGGATCTTATTCCTCATTAGTAATCATTTTAATGCCCAGGAATATCATGCCACACTTGCATTGGTATCTCTGTTACTGCTCAATGTCAATAAATAGGATAGTCAACTCGACAGGCTCCATGATCCTCCAGACCATGCATTGTAAAAAAGCGAAAATCACAGTAAGCTTTATGGGGCTTGAAAGAATCCCGACCCCCCTCCCTCAATTCATCTGACACTACCATCCGATGGCAGTACTCAGTGGGTGTCTCAACCCCATCCCTCACACCCTTCTCTTGTACATTATAGCCACATCTCCACATTGGTCCTTGTCAGCTCCACAGGATGCAGCACATTGACCCATCAGTGGCACCAAACAACTGTATTCCTCCAACCCCCAATCTCCCAATAGGAACCTGGTGTCACATGAACGGGTAGTTAAGTGATACAGTTTGCATCCTAAAGGGAGCCTCGATAAAGCACTCGATCATGACCCTGATTGGGGTGTATGATGATAGACATTACCATCATGTCTTGCACAGGGGTTCTCATCAGTGTTGTCTGTGTAATGTTGCAGTGTTACTGGGAATGTCAGCTCAATGCCTGGTACATCGAACAAAGGGTTAATAATTGGCTTCCACTAACTGGTAGTACTTTTTTGGTTGCACACTGTTTAATGATATAATCATTGGTGAGAGGAGGCTGGGTGACTATTCAGCCCAGTGCCTGATGCTTGTGGCAGATGAGCCACAACTGAATCATGAGAGGCCAGCGATTAGCATGTCCAGCTCATTCCCAAATGGCAATCTATTTCTCCCAGGTACAACAGGCGCAGAGTTGAGCAGACTTCAATAGCCATTATGATCTCCCATTACACACAAGACCTTGCAGCTTCTCTCCCTTGTTCTCATGCTGTTGCCTGAGTGTAGGTTGCAATCACGCCACAATCATCCTACCTCCACAGCCCCCCCCTGCCCCGCCAGTCTCATGAGGCCCCACCTGGGTAACTCACAGTCACTCCCTGTGCTAACCCTTCATAATCCCTTTAAAGCAAAGGGTGACCTGACATGAAGAGAAGGCAAAACATAAAAGTGACCATGGTGAACCCTTCCCCCCAGTATGGCGATTGTGGGACCCCTGGTCCCAAGTTGCACTTACTTGTGTCCCTCATGTCTTCTCCAGTGTACATTATGGAGGGTGCTAGCTGGCTGAGTGCTCACCCCCAACCTACCCTTGCTAGATAAAGGTGCTGGGTCCATGCTTGTGTAACACAATTGTAACTGCAACCAGCGTGACATCTCAGCACTGCCCACTAAATATCCTGTGAGGGGGAAGTCCCGAGAGAGTGCTCGCTAATGCTAATGTATTGGAATGAGCTTCCTGCGTGCGATCCCATGACATGTTCCACACTGATGGTTTCACGCTCCGCTGGTGAGAAGCTGGTAACATCAGAACTTAAGAACTCACCGGCATGAATTCACTTTCCAGATTTTCAGCGCACTTCACCATTCCCACAGATGAAGAGTGCAGACTCAAAATCTCCCCCACTGTCACTAATCAGAAAATCCAGGTCAACATTATTTAAGTTCATATAGAGAATAAGGATTAAACTACTTCTGATATTCATTGCCTAATGCTTTCACATAACATTCCTTCAAGTTATTTGTAACACACTGGTTAAGCCATTTAACATTAAACAAAATAAATACAATTAAGTAACTCACAGAGGAATTTTATGCGAACATATCAAAACACTTAAAATTTAGAGATGAGCTTTGAGCATTAAAATGTGTGACCTGTTGGAGACAATGAGTTTGATGGGCTGAACAACTATTCCTTGTTCATTGTTCCTATTTTGTGAATTGTATTTGTAATTTTAAGCAGGTTAAGAGTCGCTTTTATCTATTTAGAATACTTTTATCAAGATCATTGCTACTACTTTGGGGAAGGATTATCTTTTGTTTAATGTATATATATGCATGACAATTTGTATCACTCTTTATCAAAGTATGATGCTTGTATCATTTCAGGAACTATTTTCTGAAACAGCAATAATATTGCTGCATCTGTGAATTAGCAGAATATTATTTTCCCTTTAAAATTCACTTGTAAATAACGTACAAATTTCTAAATGTTTGAAGTGCACATTTCACAACAATAGTCTAATTAGCACTCACGTTGCTTCCAGCTGCAAAGGAGACAAATCACAAAGGAATGCAGTGCAACATAAAAAGCATCTCTTGCTTTCTTCTTTACCTAATTAACTTTTAATACATGGCATGAATATAATACATTTCAAAGATTCATGAGATATCATTTATGTCCCACAAGTGGCACTGCCCGTAACTCAGTCAACAGTTTATAGAAATTGGATCCAAATACATCACAGAGTATCTTCCATGTATACACATATCTTTACTGTATTTAATGTTTCATACACTCGTGTTTGGATGTTGGACCCTATTTTCTTCTGTTTCCGTTGTATCCAGTTTCTACATAACCCAATGGTAGATTTTTGAATTGATCCTGATGCATTTCCTGTATTTCTCAACTGTCCCCATCTCTCTCTCTCTCTCTGTCTCTCTCCCCTCTCTCTCTCCTCTCTCTCCTCTCTTTCTCCTCTCTCTCTCCTTCCTCCCCCTCTCTGTCCCTTCTATCTCTCTTCCCCTCTCCCTCTTTCTCCCTCCTCTCTCCTCTCTTCCCTGCTCCCCTCTCTCTCCCTCCTCCCTTCTCTCTCCCCTTCCCCTTCTCCTCTCTCTTCCCTTCCCCCTCCCCCCTCTCTCTCTCCTCGTCTACCCCCTCCTTTCTCTCTGTTCTTTCTCCCCTTCTCCCTCCTCTCTCTCTCTCTGTTTGTTTCCCCCGAGCCCTTTTCTGTCCCACTCTTTCTCCACCTCTCCCCTCTGTCCCCTCTCTCTTGCCCCCACCCTCTCTGTCCCCCTCTCTCTCGTTCCCACTTCCCTTTCTTTCCCTCTCCCTGCACCCCATCTCCTGCACCAATGCCTGATTTCAGCTTTAAACCTGGCATAATAATAAATGACTGAGCTACTTATTATCACTTTATGAGTAGTGATTTGATTGCGTGACCTGCTAATGTTTATTCCAGCAAAATACACAAGTTTAACCCTTACGAAATGAAGAGTGAAATTAATTTATTGCATCTCACTTGCTCTTTGTGAATACTTAGCATCATAACCATAATATATTTATATAAGTATGTGAATTCAACTGACTGGGTTTGTTTTAGAGTTAAGTGTGTCCAAATTTCCATATGTTTTAGTGCCATCCTTTATATTTAGTACCAGATGTTTTTGAATATTAAAATTGGACATGCATTTACAAGTAGGAACAATTTAAATCCCCTATAATGGCAATAACATTGGTCTTAAGACAGGATTATAATAATTTACATAATTTATGGAAATACATACAAAATTCTTAGCCATTTTTAAATATTTACTTAACAAGTACAGCTGACTCTAATGGGGAACAGTTTTCATTTTGCAATGTCCTCCCCTCACCATGGTTATTAAGTGAATTTGGCATTTCAGACTAGAAGTTGCTAGCTTTCTGACTTTGCGACATGGAGTAATTGGCAACTGATAAATCCAGGTCATTATACGTTTGGATATGTGAAGTTTGGGAGGCTGGGATTTCTTCTCATTTTGGACTTGGAGTTGGAACTGTATCCTTGGCCACCTGTGTGCCCAATGGGATATATCCTCATTAACGGTACAGAACTGCACTGGGATAATGATGGGAGGCATCTGGAATTAGGTAGGAATGCACATTGATATTTTATCATATTTGTTATCCCTCAGCAGAGAGAGAGTTTGTCTCAGCTGACCTGGTCTTTGTACATGCCAAATAAGAAGGACTTTTTTAAATATTTGGGAGTCACTGAGATGTTTTGGACAATTGTACTCATCCAACTGAGTTACAAGCTCTTTTTCTCAATCCTTAAGAGCAGATATACTTGTTATTTGTTTAAGCATTGATTTTGTTTTGCTCAGCTGTTAAAATTTAGCTTTGTTTGCAGCCAACAAATTTAATTAATAGGGGTATAGTCAAAAAATTGCATGCTGTGTGGAACTTACCTCCCCTTAATTCCACACAAATGAACCAGGCCTTTGTAGGAATAATAGATAAACTAAAATCTACGCCACAATAAAAAAAAACAGTAATTATCTGTTTTGGAAGTGATTGAGAGTCAGGGCTCAAAAATACGAGAAGAGAACATAAGCTAACCTGCTGTGTGAATCCATTGGCTCCAATTATTTATCCTTGGTCTGACAAATGTGCAATATGCGCAGAGGTTTGGATTGTCAAAGCAAACTGTTTATGACCTCAAATCAGGAGCTGCAAAATGACTTAAAAATGAAATTGCGTCATTAGCAGAGTCCAGCTGGTTACCCTGTGACAGTTGTTCTTACCTTCTGTATTTCTGATGCAGGATCCTGAGATGTAAGTGATGATGTTGTTCTTACTCAGGTCTCTGTATTGCATTGTACAAGCTAGGTCAGAGTTGTTTTGCTTTCAATGACAGACTGCCTTCTGTGTTTTCCCTATACAAAAGGAGCAGCAACAGAAAGCACAGATGGATGGATCTGCGGATTAAGGCTGGCTTCTCTGGGGGCCTCGGAGTAAGAAGACACATGCATATTGAAATATGCACAACAGCAAAGTCTGAAACTGTGATGTTGGCCCACCTCTCATCTGCATCCGGGGACAGTGGGCCCAATACTGCACCCCAGCCAAGATCCCCACAATTCGGGCAAGTTTCTCCTGAGGTGGTCTCGGCAAACTGAGAAATTTAACGACATGGCTTGGGAGTGAAATTCTGAATCATTGTGTAAATGTTGGGATTCTCTGACTTTGCCCATGGCTTTGATTCTCTGATTCTGCTGCCCTGACTGGAGATTTGGCCAAACACTAAATTCTCACTGGCAACAGTGCACATCAGAGAATTGTGGCCCACAAGAATGTACCATCACCTATTGATCTTCCAGGACCATTTCCAGAGAGTAGTGAATGTTTGGAATGCAAAGCCCCACGGGGGATAAGATCATTCATTTTAATTGGGAGTTGGACAGACGTTTGATGAAGGATTTAACTTGTGGAATATTGATAATGAACCATAAATACTGAAACCGAGGGAAAAGCGATGCACTTGCCTTTGCCAATGTCTTTAATCTCCAGGGAATTAATGCTCCAGGGAACTCCTTCTTCTAGTCTTCCAGTCAACTGGTGGTACAATCCCACCCAATATCTGCTGGGCCTCATGCTGCCCTCACTCTGCTTTACACTGTTATCACATCCACCTGATTCCCAACTTGGATGTTGTCATGGTCTCTATGAATAGTGTGACAGAGTGGTACTTTAAACACATTTTCATCAAGAAACAGTTAAAACTGCCAAAGTCACCTCACTATAGACCTCTCTTCTATCAATTTTATTCAGATTTAAAGTCTAGTTGACAATAATATTCTACCCCACTAAACCACAGAGTCACATTTCACATTTTTATGCTCTTCTACTATTTTTCCAGTTTTTTAAATGGTTGTTATGGTTCAGATCAGAAACTCCAAAATGTTTTATGGAACCTGCCTAGATCATAAGTTCTGCATAAAACTTCAAATTTGAATAGGATAAGCATGAGGTGTTTCACTTCAGGTATGACTCAAAAGACCCAAAAGTATATTTTTAAATAAATAAAGTTTATCTGAGAATATCGTTAACATATATATTAAGAATATTAGCAATAATTGTTATAAATTAAAACAAAACAACCACAATAATATATAACCTGAACAAATATATCTAAGATGTTCCAATCTTATAAGTAAAATCCTTCTACAGATTTAACACAGCAAAGACTAATGCTCATGTGGTACTGGAACTGAGTCCTTTGGATGAATCTGCAGTCCTCTAGATACACTGAGACCAATTTGAAATCAGAACAGCTTCCCAGAACACTAGAGTGAGACTTGGTTAAACCACTAACAGCAGATTTCCTACTGCAGGAAGGCAAGAAGCTTTCTGCTAACCAGCAAAACTTCTAAAACCCAGAGAGAGACTTCTTTCATTCTGCAGTCCATTCCCTTCCAAACTAGACACTGCTCCCAGCCAAAAACAGAAAGTGAAACCTTGAATTCACTAGGAAGGAAGAAAAACTAACCAGGACCTTCCTCCTAACAATGCAGGGCCATAAAACAACCCAGAGTAAAAATAAACAACCGCCTTTTAAACACTGAAGAGTAATAAAAGGACTCCTACAGACAGTGCATTTGTGGAGTGTAACCATTTTTTGCATTAACAAGATTTTCCTCATGCCACAATTGCTTCTTTTGCCAATCACCTTAAATTTCCGCCCTCTTGTTCTCAGTTGTTCTGCCAACAGGAACATTTTCAACAATTGATTCTGTCCAGACCTCACATGATCCCCTCTTAATTTTAAAGAAAAACATCCCCAAATTCTCCAATCTACCCACATAGCTGAAGTTCCTCATGCTTTCAAACATTCTCATGAATCTTTTTGGCATTCTCTCCGATGCCTTCATATCACATGCTTCCTAAAGTATGGTGGCAAGAACTGGTTGCAATACTCCAATTGAAGTTAAAGTAGTGTTTATTTATTTATTTATTTGTGGAACATAGGCATTGCTGGCTCGTCAGCATTTATTGCTCATCCTTGATTTCCCTTCGAGGGCAGTTGAGAGTCAAAGACATTGCTGTGGCTCTGGAGTCGCATTTATTCCAGACCAGGTAAGGACATTAAGTTTCCTTCCCTAAACAGCATTAGTGAACCAGATGAGTTTTTCCAATAATCGACAATGGTTTAGTGGTCATCAGTAAATTTTTAATTCCAGACATTTTTTATTGAATTCAAATTCCAACATCTGCTGTGGTGGGATTTGAAACTGGGTCCCCAGAACATTAGCTGAGTTTCTGGATTAATAGTCTAGTGATAGGTTTAGCGATAAACCTCCCCAGGTTTATTATAACTTCCCTGTACTCTATGCTCTTATTTATAAACACTGTTTTAAAGTTACACTAATAACCAGCACTAAGACTAATAATTTGATTCTCCTCTTTTAAAATTACTCTTATGCTTTTTATATTGTTCTCATAAACTGTCCTGTCAGCTTCAATGATATTCCCCTAGATTAGTCCATTCCTGCACCACCTTTAAAATTGTATCCTTTATTTTATATTGCATCTTTTCATTCTTCCTACAAAATAGATCATTTCACATTCTGCTGTATGAAGTTTCATTTGTCACTTGTATAACAAATCCACCAGCCCGCCCCTAACTCCTCTTGAGTATTATCACTCCTCAGAGTTCACAATACTTGCAAGTTTTATGCCAGCTCAGATGTCGATATTTTGCTCTTTACACCCAAATCTAGGTCATTAATATCGAGCAAACAAAGCAGTGGTCACAATACTGATCCCTGGGAAACCCCACTATATGCTTTCCTCCAATCCAAACAAAATTATTAACGACTACTCTTGTTTACTGTCACTCAGCCATTTTTATATGCATGCTACTATATTCCCTTAAATTCCATGA
Organism: Sphyrna mokarran; assembly: GCA_024679065.1. Classification (NCBI taxonomy): domain Eukaryota; kingdom Metazoa; phylum Chordata; class Chondrichthyes; order Carcharhiniformes; family Carcharhinidae; genus Sphyrna; species Sphyrna mokarran. The sequence goes on along the minus strand of JAGIQG010000004.1, from coordinate 34,654,542 downwards.
ACTTCCAACTTTGCTGACAATCCTTTTATGTGGCGCTTTATCAAATGCCTTTGCGAGTTCATGCACACCATATCGATCACATTATTCGCATCGAGCAAGTTAACTAAATACGAAAAACTCTCAACAAATCAGTCCTGATTTCCTTAATTGATCCACAACTATTTCCATCTAGAAGGACAAGAGCAGCAGATAAATGGGAGCACCACCACCTGCAAGTTCCCCTCCAAGCCACTCATATCCTGACTTGGAAATATATCGCCATTCCTTTGCAGTTGCTGGGTCAAACTCCTGGAATTCTCTCTCTAAAGGCATTGTGGGTCAACCCACAGCACATAGACTGCAACAATTCAAAAAAGCAGCTTACCATCACCTTCTTAAGAGCAATTAGGGATGGGTAATAAATGCTGGCCAGCCAGGGACACCCACAATGAACAAAAAAAGTTAGCCAAGTGACGGATAACTTTCTTCTAAATTATCATTTCTGAAAGCTTTGTTGCCACTGAGGTAAGCTGACTGACCTGTGGTTGCTGGGTTTATATTGTCACATCCTTTTTGAACACTAGTTTCACATTTACAAATCTCCAGCATCTGGCGCCATCCCTACACCGAAGGATGACTGGAAGATTATGGTCAATGCTCTTGAAAATTCCACCCATCCCTCAATATTCTTGAATGCACCTTGTTGCAATGTGTATTATGTGTGCGGAGATTGCCATGTTGTCTGTGCAGCAGTGCATTTGAGTTCCATAGGAAAAATCTTTTCCTTTTTCAACTGAAATTGTTCTTATCAATCAATTCAATGTGTTACAGCTTTAAGTGATGCTGGACTCCCGTCAGTTTGGAGTACTCCATGTGCATATCCAATAAATGCTTCAAAATTCCTAAAGATTTGGAGGGCAAGACTGGCGCATGCTAGAACCTTTCAATTAATTATTTCCTCTGCTCTTGATTGCTGAGACATTTTTGGTGAAAAATTATCAAATATGCTAAGATTCCAGAGATTTATAGTTATAAGTGCTCAAGTGCTTCCCCGCAATAAACAGGTACTGAAATTAAGGTTTCTTTCCCTGATAAGAACATGTGTTTGTTGTCTTAAGTGAAAATTAGTTTTGCCATCTTTTAACGTGGTAAAGTTATTCCTAGATGTGAATTCATTAACTTTTTCTTTCAGCATCCATGTCACTGCTTTTGCTGCATTGCAGGATCTGAAAATGAGACGGAAAGATAGGGTTGGAGTGGAGCTAAGTTTTCCTTAAAAAAGAAAAAAATCCACGGAAATTCTCCAAATTATGATTTTACCACATTATGCTACTGATGTGTGATTGTCCTATTGTGGGTGAGATGTAGTGACTGGTAACTTTGAAAGCTTTTCAGTTTTGCTATGTGGTTGTAGTGAAGCCTTTCTGTTTCTGTGCAGTAAGCGGGGACAGAATCCATACCATCTGTATTCAAGTGGGCTGTGGGAATAGGGAAATATGAGGAATAGGATTATTATAAATGGAAAACTCGAGATTAGAGGCACAGTCACTCCACCCAAAGATATACAGTTCAGCTGCTTCTGTCTGATGCTACAAATTACATTTTACATGCACTTCATTTTTTTTATTAGCTTGTAATGATTTTTTTAAAACCTTTTTTATATGGTCAAAAGAACAATACAGACTGGAAATTGCTCGTGTTAACAACAACAGATGCAGTTTTAATGTGCTTCTGACATTTCTCTGTGCTTATTAGGAGTCTTTATGTTGTTTACTTTGAATGGTCTAAAACCTCCAATAAAACAGCTGACAGAGCCATGTCCTAAAATACGTTAAGCCATTGTTCATTATTATTGCTAACAATAATTTCTAGCTCATATTTATGTTTTAAAATATAAAAGGCATGAACTGCTGGCAAGTTGTTGAGAGTAGGGAAACAGATAACAGCCTAGAAATTCAATTTCTGGCTTCCTTTGAGTTCCAAGAGATTGGGTAAAGTTGGGGTTGTTCTCCCTCGAAAGACGGAGGATGAGGGGCAACCTAATAGAGGTGTATAAAATTATGAAGGACATAGATAGAGTGAAGAGTCGGAAACATTTTCCCAGGTTGGAAGGAATGAACACAAGGGGTCACAGGTTCAAGGCGAGGGGGCAAGGTTCAACACAGATGTCAGAGCGATGTATTTTATACAGAGGGTGGTGGAGGCCTGGAATGCACTGCCAAGCAAGGTGGTAGAGGTGGACATGCTGAGATTGTTTAAGACTTATCTGGATAGCCACATGAACAGACTGGGAATGGAGGGATACAAACGAATAGTCTAGATGGTAGCATGAGTCGTGCAGGCTTGGAGGGCCGAAGGGCCCATTTCCTGTGCTGTATTGTTTTTTGTTATCAGTGAGAAGGAAAGGAGTCACTGTTTAACCCATGTCTGCTCTCTTGACAACATCTGAAATCCCCATTATGAAAACAAGTTGCATAATGATCACAATCATTTTTGCCATGAATGGAGAACCTCGCTTGTGGAAAGATGTGAGCATGTGAGGTGTGAGGGAAATACAAGGATTTTGATGTCCTTCCATATTGCACAAGCATCAAACATCTTTCAAAAATAGACCAACTGCTGACAATTTAAATTTGTAGTGTACCCAATAGCAATCCATTGTCTTGTTATAGAATCAGAGTCATGACGCTGGATTTTTGAGGAATTGGGAAGACTCTGTGTATCTTCGACCCAGATTTGGACACCTCATCCACATCACCTCCCCCTAGTTCTACAGAAACCATGGGTTGCTGAAATAGACGTTTGTTTTAATAAGACACTAACTTTTTATGGGAGATTTTCTTCACTGTCAAGTATGGGAGTAAGAATTGTAGGAATAAGAATCGATGGAAGTTTTTTTTATCTCCACATGGCTCCTGACATTTGCCTATTTTATATTCTGGGTGAATGGCTTTACAGCTGGTGTGCATGGTATGAGTGGCCATGGGGTGAGAGAGAGGGGCATGAATTGATATTTGAAATATGAGAGGACATGGATTGTTGGTAGGCAAGTGAGGGGTGAGAGCGGAAGTTCCTAAGAACTTGTAAAACAACTGTAATAATTATCCAGACAAACAAAGCAGGCCTCCTAAAAGCTTGCCCCAGGTCTGCCTATGTTCTGTCTGTAAGGTCAGTGGGCCCGACTCAACCTTCCCCCTCCCCCCACCCAACAACCAGAATAAAAATTAGCACGCTGGAAGTCCTGTTTACTGAGGAGGGTCCAGCAAGTAGGAATATATCTAAACTTCAGCTACCCAATTTGGTAGTCATAATCTGGCCCAGAATCATACTGACACCGAAAAAGACCTTTTGGCCCATCAAGTCAATGCCAGTTCTCTTGACTCAGTAAGCGGTCTGACAACACCAATTTTAAATCCAACCGATTTATTTGATAATAAACTTGCAAGCTTTTGGCCTTTGTAGCCTTCACCCAGAGAGTCTCATTTTCCAGTTCATTCCCTGTGGGCCTGTGACTTAATTTCCTATAAGTTCAGAATCAATTTTCTTTTGAAAGCATTGATTGCCTCCTCTTCTCACCCCAACCACCCCACTCCCCCTCCCCACAACCAAAGGCAGCAAGTTTCAGCGCATTGTCATAGAGTCATAGAGGTTTACAGCATGGAAACAGGCCCTTTGGCCCAACTTATTCATGCCGCCCTTTTCTTTGACCACTAAGCTAGTCCCAATTGCCCGTGTTTAGCCCACATTCTTCTATGCCAATCCAATCTTGCCCATGTAACTAAATGTTTTTAAACTCCTATGTTCTGTCTGTAAGGTCAGTGGGCCTGACTCAACCTTCCCCTTCCCCCCATCCAGCAACCAAATTTCTAAATGTTTTTTGAAAGACAAAATTGCCTCTACTACTGCTTCTGGCAGCTTGTTCCAGACACTCACCATCCTCTGTGTGAAAAAATTGCCCCTCTGTATCTTTCTCCTTTCACCTTAAATCTATGCCCTCTATTTTAGACTCCTCTATCCTTGGGAAAATATGTTGACTATCTAGCTGATCTATGCCCCTCATTATTTTATAGACCTCAATGAGGTCACCCCTAAGCCTCCTACACCACAGGGAAAAAAGTCTCAGTCTATCCAGCCTCTCCTTATTTTAAACAATCAGGTTCTGGTAGCATCCTAGTAAATCTTTTCTATAATCTTTCAAGTAATAATAATATACTATAATAAAGGATAATAATACCCTTTCTTATAGGCTGACCAGAACTGTACACAGTATTCCAAGTGTGGCCTTACTAATGTCTTGTACAACTTCAGCAAGATGTCCCAACTCCTATTTTCAATGTTCTGACCAATGAAACCAAGCATACTGAATGCTTTCTTCACCTTGAGACTTCACTTTCAAGGAGCTAGGAACCTGTATTCTAGATCTCTTTGTATCAGACACAACGCTTTACCATTAACTAAGTCCTGCCCTGGCGCAATCTAACAAAATGCATCACCTCGCATTTATCTAAATTAAACTCATCTGCCATTTGTCAGCCCATTGGCCTAATTGATCACTTGCTATGTAAAAACAATTCTCCCTCACATCTTCCACAAGACCTTAAATCTGTGCTTTGTGATCCTTGTCCCATCAGCTTGTGAGAACAGGTCTCCTTTTTCTACTTTATTTAAATCAGTCATAATTTTGTACATTCCTCTGAGATCTCTCCTCCATGTCCTTTGCAACCCCAGCGCGTCCAACATAATCCTGTGGCTGAATTCGCTGACGCTGATACCATTCTGATGAATCACCTCAGTAACTTCTCAAGGATCCACGCCAACTTCGTAAATTGTGGCACTCCAGTTGTATAAAGCCCAACAAGGGTTTAGTTGTTGATAATAATTCTGGATTTGATCATTTCAAAGAAGACTTTTCAAGTATTTTCTCCCTCCACCAGGATCTTACGTAGGCATCAATGACATTGGAAGTAGCAGGGAGGGGACTGGTGGGATTATGGGCAGAATCATTCCCCCACCTCTTTCACTTAAATCCACAGAATGTAACGAGGGACACCAACAGAACTGTCACACTTGAATCCCTCCCTGTGTGCTCAGATTATGCAAAGCATCTGTCTGCAAATGGTGATGAGTTTCAGCATGGGGCTTGTGTTTGAGTAGGGTTCTCTAAGACTGTGCTTTCATACGGTGATATTTATTTGGTCCCATCACGCCTAAAAAAAACAGATACATGCTTACTTAAAAATATTAAATCAATTAATACTTAATGAATTAACTTCGAAACAAGGCTGTGCAGACACATTGTGCTAAAGTTTAAGGATTGTGTGTATAAGGCACTGACATAAGAGAACATGAATTAGATCCATGAATGAATTTGAAATGTGCTAAAGGCAAGAAATACAGAAAGTATTGTGCCCAGCTCTTCTGCTGCCTCTAGGCTACTAGAGACCGGGGACTAGAGCAGGTGCAATGTGAACAATTTTATCTTTTGAGTGTACAATGGTACTGCTGAGTGGGATTTAACCCAGAGCTGAGCTTCTGACCATATATCCTGTCCATTACCAAGCCTTTCATAACATTGCCAGCCTTGGCCACATATCAGTTGGAAGAAAACTTATCCAAGCCATGGCTGTGGCTAAACTCAATTATATTAATGCTCTTTTATACAACCCCCCATATTCCATCTTCTGTAAATAAGCTCATTCTAAACTCTGAAGTGCTATAGGTTAGAATTCTCTGGCCGTTCACACCCTGACGCTGCTGCCTTATTTATGTGTCACAAGTGCACATTAACGCTGCAGTGAAATTACTGTGAAAACCCCCTAGTTGCCACATTCCAGTGCCTGTTTAGGTACACTGATGGAGAATTTAGCATTGCCAATGCACCTAATCAGCATGTCTTTCAGACTCCGCCAAATCTCCATTCACTGCAGCAGGACTGGAGAATGCCACTGGCGTGAACAGCGAGAGAATCACACCCATGATCTGAAAAAAAATCTTCTGATCTGTAATGATAACCATCTTGCAGTCTGGCATAGTCTTAGTGTTGGAGTAATGCAAATTGTATTTTGTGCTTCTTCCTATAATGTGACTGACTATATTAAAAAAAAACTTTGCATGTTTAAATGCTTCATGCATTTGTTCTCTTGTTACACAGAATGGTTTCTATTATGTGACAAACTTTAAAATAGTACTTCATAAAATGATCGTGACAGGTATTATAAAAAAAAATTGGAAAATATAAAAACACATAAATCTTTTGTTGATTATTGTCTTTTTGTGAACAAGATGCAGAAATGCCTCAGTAATCTTTAGATTGTTAATCTGATGTTTTGCATGCCCAATACTTTGATAACCCAATTACAACATCATGAAAGTGTGAGATTTATTGCGGAATTTAACAGCTAGATATACGGTTGGGGGAAAATTGTTTTTTTTTCTCTCTCTGTTAAATGACTTTTCAAAAATGCTCCTGAATCTGCAAAGCAAGAAGTTTTTTTTTATTTTGACAGCAATGAAATTTAAAGACAAATTGCACCTCTGTGGAGGATGATTTATCCCACAATGCTCTATTCGTTGCCCTTTCACCCACTTCAAATTCAGTCACGGGTCTGCTTTATTTTTTTCTCTCATGCCTGACAGTCCTGGGTGCAGTATTCCCTGTGGTTAGCACGAAAAATGTTCTGTGTTCACATAGTGGGAATCTGGATTTCAATTTGCCAACTCACTTGAGCCAATTCTTTTCTGTCCTGGAGACTTGAGTTCCTTCTTTTACAAATGGAAAAGTTCAGCCAACTCCAAGCCTCAGGAACATTCCTTAACAAAATGCGCTAATAATTTAAGACAGCAGTTTTACCTGCTTTTCCTAAGCACTAATGTAGTACTGCATTGCAGAGTTTTGGAGATATCAGTTTGCCAAAAGCAAAATGAAATCAATTGTTTTGCCAAATATATGAAGACTAAAATTTTCATAAACAAAACCGCATTTGATAATGTGTGCCAAATCAGCTATTCCATGGAATGACAGCACAGGAAGAGGCCATTCAACCCAACTAGATTGTACTGATGATTATTCTCTGCATGAGCGTCTTCCCATTCTGTTCTACGTTATCTCAATTTTTAAACATTTCTTTGTATCCTCTTTCTCTCATGGACTTATCTATTTTCCTTTTGAAAACGTCTAACCTGTACCTCAATCACTTGCAGAGATAATAATTTTAAGCATGTTAGGTGTCGCTTCCATATATTTAGGGTACTCTTATCAAGATCATTGCTACTGCTTTGGGGAAGGATTGTCTTTTGTTTGATGTATATATATGCATGACGGATCACATCACTCTTTATCAAAAGATAAACTATATAAGTATAATGGTAATAAGTTCCATCTTCTGACCACTCTGAGTCAAAAAAAAATCCCTTAAACTCCCGGTTGCACCTGCTGGGCAAGATGTGCAGGTTAGGTTGATTGACTGTGCTGGAGTAACCCTTGGGCTGGAAATTTACCGTCCCACCAGGCACGGAAATTGGAACAGGTGAGAGGTGAACCACAGGACAGTCTAATGACCTTGGGTAGATTTGACGGCTTTGGGGCGAGCAAGGTCATAAAATCCTGCCCTTTGTGTCAGGGAGATTATCAGGATAAATATGGAGGTTGGGGTGGTGCTTTTATGGGGATAGGGTTGGGTGGGACTGTTGTTGGGACAGGCTCGATGGTCCTTCTGTACTGTAGGGATTCTATGATGCTCCTATCTAGGGTTAGGCCCTTTAGTGAGGGCAGGAGTGGGAAGTGTCTCCCACTGCGGAGAATTCGCAGGAATCCACACCAGGTCCCAACCTCATTAATTATGCACCTGCGGGTTTACACTGTATTCTGTGGCAGAGTACACGTCCTGCAGTAATAACTGGGCACCATACTGAAAAAATGCCCAACATCACTAATCCGGTATTGAAGAAAGAAGATGGACCTTCTGAAAAAAAGATAGATCTACAGCAACTCTCTGAGGCTGGAAGATGGACAGCTTGATGATAATGAAGCCAGTAGGTCCGGCTGATAGATGCGCCCCAAACCACTGCTGCCATGTTCCAGGATTGCTGGCGGTCTCCATCCCAATGTTCAGAGACAGCCCCAGGTATTCTTCACGTAAGTCCTGATTCTGTATGTCACGTTTTTCCAGGCATGTTCTGGAGTGGCATGTTTTGCTGCTGCCATCATAGAGAATTGAGTGTGGGGTGGGGGGTGGCGAGGTATATGTGTGTAGATTCCGATCAGGCCTTTATCTGTGTCCAGCTGGTGGGATGCCAATCCATTTCACTCCAGCAGTCAGCGGGTTTCCTGATCTACTACTGTGGGCACCAGAGTAAGATCCGATGGGAAATTCAGCTGGTGTAAACCGATATTTGGACTTCCATTGAATTCTTCCCCCACTACCCCATTTGCCATTGACCTTCCATTGTTGGTGGGAAGGGGAAGGTAGAAGAGACTTCTGTCCACTGTTTGCAAAATGTGGAAACATTGTCTCCACCTCTATCCTGTCCAACATTTTGAAAGCCTCATTATCAGGTCACAGTCAAGTCTTCTTCCATGAGAGAAAAAGCCTCAGTGTGTTCAACTTCTTCTGGTTGTTACATTTGCATTTATTTCAACACAGCGTTTCTTGTGATTGTATATCTACTTTCTAATAACCAGACTTTTAAAGAGACACATACAAGGTAGAAGCACAATATTTCATCAAATAGGATTATTAAAGGAAAATATTTGGTTAATTGTTCAGAGCTGTTTTGCAAATTCCAGCTTGCAGGACATCTTGTCACTGAGAAATGCTGTACCAGCAAGTGAAAGAAAATTAAGGGTAAGGAAAGAGTCATTGAGATGCATGCAGACATCTGATAATCTACAACTAAATGGGAGTTAATTAAAATAAACAAAATGTCCAAGAGTTGATTCCTGCATTATCTCAATACCAACCTCTCTAGTTCCTAATCATTTAAGTATGATGTGCGTTCCTATACCATGGCATTTTTAAAGCTATCATTTCTAAGGACAGTTACAGAAGAGTGTAAAAAAAAATTACTGTCAAATGTTTTGCTTTCAGATTGTGAAGGCTCCTCGAGTAAAGATTTATCTTTGTCAAGGGATTGAAATATTGAATCTAAATTCCAATAATGGCGATGCTGGAGAATGGCATGATATAAAGTTAATTGTCTGCATTTAGATTCTCGTCATAATATGCTCTTTCCAGGGCTTTCGAAAATATTGTTAAAGATAACACTGAAATAGAACCTTTGAAATCAGACACAGAAAAACACTGGATGCTTCAATTGCATTCACTTGTGTGGATTTTTAACAAGCCTTAGTGACATCTTTGTTGTGGAATTAGAGGTGACAGGTCAGCCTGGTTTGATAGCAATAATAAGACAGAAAATGAAGGTCATCTTTATTAACAATGATCAGTTTTCATAATCATCCAATACAGATAAATAATATTCCACAAGTTAAAATGTTGGAAAGCTAATTGTGGAATAAGAGGTGATGGTATTGGTAGGTGTGTGTGTGTGTGTGTGTGTGTGTGTTGTGTGTGTGTGTTGTGTGTTGTGTGTGTGTGTGTGTGTGTGTGTGTGTGTGTGTGTGTGTGTGTGTGTGTGTTGGGGGGATAGTAGGTCTCAAAATTGGTTTCAAATGCCTATTATTATGTGCATATTTCTTCTACACACCATTAGCACTTTTCTTCTACACACCATTATCTACTTAAGAGGTTAGTAGATAAGTTTAAGAATGAAAGAGGAATGGTTTAGATTAGAGGGTCACTGCTTGTTCCTAATTGGTCGGCGCAACATCGAAGGCCGAAGGGCCTGTTCTGCGCTGTAATGTTCTATGTTCTATGTTTACTTTGGTTAAAAACTACATTCAGAGCACAGAAAATGGAATATGTTCAGATCAATAGTACATGGAGAACAGGCATGATTGTTACTTGGCACACGGACTTGGGTTGGTTTTGACTTGATGTGATAAAATAAACCAGGAAATGGCAGGTAGTAGCCTATTTCAGATCTGTTTCACAGGGGTGGCATGATGGCATAGTGTTTAGCACTGCTGCCTCACAGGTACCAGATACCATTCACCAGGTACACGGTACATACTCTTGCAACTCGGCCAACGTTGTCTACCTAATACGTTGCAAGAAAGGATGTCCCGGAGCATGGTACATTGGGGAGACCATGCAGACACTACGACAGCAGATGAATGAACATCGCTCAACAATCACCAGGCAAAACAGTTCCCTTCCTGTGGACGAACACTTCAGCAATCACGGGCATTCGGCCTCTGACCTTTGGGTAAATGTTCTTCAAGGGGGCCTTCACAACACACGACAGCGCAGAGTCGCTGAGCAGAAACTGATAGCCAAATTCCACACACATGAGGACTGTCTCAACAGGGATCTTGGCTTCATGTCACACTATCTGTAACCCCCATGACTTGCCTGGGTTAGCGAAAAACCTCACTTACTGTGCTGTCTGGAATCTCTCTAACCTCTGCTGTTAGCCACTTTAAGACTTGATTGGCAGGTTAGGTGTAAGGATTCGCATTCTAATCAGCAATCTGTAAACTGTCTGTGCTGATATGTGTGCTTTTGGAGACCAGAACACCTCATTCGCCTGACAAAGGCCACAAAGGCCGAAAGCTCACAGATTTACTATCAAATAAATCAGTTGGATTTAAAATTGGTGTTGTCAAACTTTACTCAGCCTCACAGTACCAGGGACCCAGGTTCAATTCTGGCCTTGGATCACTGTCTGTGTAGACCTTGCACATTCTCCCCATATCTGTGTGTTCCAGTTTCCTCTCACATTCCAAAGATGAACGGGTTAGGTTGACTGGCTGTGCTAAATTGACGCTAGTATCAGGCAATTAGCTGGGTAAATATGTGGGGTTACGGGAAGAAGGCCTGAGTGGATTGTGGTCAGTGCAGACTCGATGCACTATAAGGATTTTATAATCTCTGCTAGTTTTTAATTCCTATGTGGAGTCAATGAAAATAAACATTGGGAGAGATGCCAACACACTGGTTTTACCATGGCTACATAAAACCAAGGTTCACCCCAATGAACTCAGCTTGATATAGGTGAAGAATAACCAAGCTGATGACTCTCACTAATATGCAGCAATGCTTATGTGACCAGCAACACTGCTTCAATTCTGTACTAGAGGAACAAAGATGTGGCATTATATTGCAACAATATGTTATTTCCAATATTTTGATCATCTTGCAGTTGGGATTGATGGGAGATTAATCAAATGGAGGGACAGTTAACATCACTGATCTGACTCGGGATGATTTCAGCCTTTGGACCTAATTTTCCCATTTTCAGGCTAAGTGCCCACTCCAGAATACTGGAATGTTTCCTGCTGGAGTTGGTAACATCAGTCAGGTGGGATTCACTCACCTGAAAGATGCAGCTGAGTTCATTTCAAGTAACTAGCCAGCCAGTCCCCTGTTCAGAGACGGGGCCACCATTTTTAAAAGTCCTCCAATCTCTGTGCTCGGAAACAGACCAAAAAATGAAACTCTGCCCCTCTGCCTGCTCACTGGCCCCCCGATCTGGAGCACCACCAACCTCTCGCCAAAGAGGGACATCCTCCTCCTCCTCCACTCACAAATAACAGATAACCCATGCTACACAATGTAAACCAGAGGGTGATTCACCCTGATCCCCTTCCCCCCCCCCCACCCCCACCCCCCACTCAGCCCAACTCCCCTCAGCGCTCCTGCTCAGCCCTTCTTTCCCTTTAAATGCCCCACTCAACACCCCTCCCCCCCCAGCTGAATATTAATATTAATTGGGGTGGGGGGTTAGGATGGGCAGATTTTTCCTTCTCTCTGTCACCACCTCCCCTGTCTACAACTCCCTCTACCTTCTCACCGGAAGCAAATTTGTCATGAAGGTGAACCATTACAAGCCACCCCCATGCTCTCCCCCACACAGCCATTACATGCTGTGTGTGGGCTACTTTGGTGGAGTGAGACTTCCCTCAATGGGGAGGAAATCCCATCCTCAGTGGCTGCCAGCAAATCAGATTTACATGTGGAGGCAAGAGTAGGTGAATGGGTAAAATTTTGGTAGATGCAGTATAATGTGGGAAAATGTAAAGTTAACCATTTTGGCAGGAAGATTAGAGTAACAGAATATTATTTAAATAGTGAGACTGCAGAATTCTGCAATATGGAGAGATCTGGGTGTCCTTGTACAATCATAAGAGGTTAGCATGCAGGTACGGCAAGTAATTAGGAAATGTAATGTTTTTGATGTCTGTCTCTTTAAGACAGCACAATGAAAGAGGATCACCTGATTTGAGGAACCAATGGAAGTTGAGAGTGATGATCACACCAGAGGATGGAATCCTCTCTTTGGCAGAATCATCTAGAAGCTATGTTGTAAGTGTGTAAATATTACCAAGTTCTCTTATCAATAAATATCTTTTGTTCCTCACAAAGATTCAACTCTATTGATATTGTCATAATACCCACAACACTGTAGGAAGGTAAATGGAACATTGGCCTTTATTACAAGGGCGATCGAACAGAGAAACTTGCCACAAATGTATAGCACATTGGTGAGACCACACCTGGAGTGTTGTGCATAGTTTTGGTCTCTTTATTTAAGAAATTACTTAGCAGGAAAGGAAGGATAGATTGGCTTTCCTTTTTTTCCCCACTCTCCACTTTGTTATAGCAGAGATAATGCCTTATCACCAATTCTGTATGTAGTTGTCTATGTGCAGTCTTACAAGAATTAAACCAGGTAGGTATTCTTGAGTGAAACATGTAATGGGTTAAATTTATTGTACTAAAAAACACCCAAGTAAAAATGTACAAATATTACCTACTTTCCACTAATGCATGCAAACACACAGTAAAATCCCAAACATGCAGAAACGTATATAACTTTGCAGATTATCAGACTAAGATTGGCTACAGTGCAGTTAAAATAGTAAAGTCTATAAAGATTTATCAATTGTGTTGGAAGATACTGATGGTTCAGGTGATGCTGTTGTTTTAAAGTTAGACCCTCTGTTCGCCTGGAATCTCTGCTGTAGAGATTCCAATGGCTTTTTAGTTGCGTGTCCATTGCAGGGATGTAGACCCCTTTAGTAAAACCAGACTCAAGCTTGGATGAAACATTATAGAGAAAATGTAATTGTCTCTCTCCTATTGTTGTTGGTCATTGATATGTATTTTTAACATACGAGTACTGTAATTGAAATGAATTTTTGAATGAACTCTGTATGGATAATAAAATGGAATTGAAATCGATTGAGACAAGATCCTTGCTCACTTTATCAGCCTGTGTGTACTCTGCTTCGATTTCAATTCCAGCTTCCAATGCAAAGGTTCCCACAACCTCAATCCATGTGAGTTTACAATCCCAAAGAATATGGGAAGACCAACTCGTGACTCTCATTGCTTCCCTTCGCTCATTGTTTCACAACCAAGGTGATTCATTATTTAAGTGTCTGAGCCATTAACTCCTGAATGATTCATCAGGTGAGATAGGAGGAGCTGTTCACACCTTCAGAGAGGGCCATTGATCAGAATTCTCCAGTCTTGAACGTTCTGCTGCCGCTGCCAACGACTAAGAGGAATTTGACGCTCAGCCAAATCTCCATTCACAGCAGAGGGTCTGGAGAATGCCAGCCATGGATGAGGTCAGAAAATTCCAGCCACTGGATAGAATTCTCCCAAAAAAGTGACTTTGTCGTAAAGGCGAGAAAACAGGAGCGATCCACACTGGTATCTCGGGTGCCCTTCACACTGCAAGTGTCCCACCCTGAGTCACTTTTCTGAGCTGTGTGTCAGTGTTGAGGTGGACAGAGTCTAAACACATCAGTGAGCCTGCCTTTAGAATGCTTGGGTGCCATTTTGCAAGGATGCCCTGATCTCTCAGTCCCCCTCCCTCCTCCCACAGTCAGAGGGATCCACACCTCCTCTCTGACACATGGCAGCAGCAACGGCAATTCAGAGGCCTTCTGATGTGTCCCACATTATGATACCCCAGCATTATAAGCCCCAACATGATCCACTCTTGCATGGCCCCTTTGGCACTGTCCCTGACATATGTGTTGCCCAGCTGGCATTTCTGGGGTGCCTAGTAGCTACTGTCAGTGTGCCTGGTGCCACTGTCTGATGGACACTGACCAGCCATGCCCCAGACCACCTGAGTGCTTCAATGCCCTCCAAGCCCCTTCCCTCCCCAAGCACTGGTAGAGACCAGCAGTGATTTGCACCTGTGTGACCACCTGCCGGAGAGGGATGATCACATGTTAAACTCACTAATGAGATTGAAATCCAGTCTATCAACTTCGCTCCCTTTCACACCAGCAGAATGGGACTGGGACGATTGCAAATTGTTTGGTGCTATGCTTGGAAATTATTTTTTTTAGGTCCGCACGCCATTTTCCAGAATCTTCACCAGGTATGGTGATGTCAATGAATTTCCCCCATTATCACTGTTGGAGTCTCGATAGACTTTCTGACTCCATGGAATGAAATGTGACTTCACAAGTCTTAGCAACTACTTTACATCTGTGTCCTTTGTATAGCTGTTTTTTTCTTAAAGATGTTCTCTTTCTTTCTGTGTGTGTGTGTGTGTCTCTCTCTCTCTCACTCTCTCCCTCCCTCTGTGTGTGTGTGTGTGTGTGTGTATATTTATATGTGTGTATATATTATAATATGTATGATCAGGTGATTAAATTGTACATTAAAATTCTATATAGCACATTTTTTAACAGGAGGGATTTACTTGCATTGGAAACAATTCAAAGAGAGGAGTTATCTTACAAGGAACATTTGGACATGTTAGGCCTAAAATCATTGGAATTTAGAAGAATGAGAGGTGATCTTATTAAAACACAAGATTCTGAGGGGCTTGACAGGGTAGATGCTGAGAGGATGTTTCTCCTCATGGGGGAATCTAGAACTAGGGAGCACTGTTAGAAATAAAGGGTCTTCTATTGAAGATCGAGGTGAAGAAGTTATTTTTTTGCTCTGAGGCTCATTAGTCTTTTGAATTCTCTTCCACCGGGACCTGTGAAAGCTGGGTCACCGAATTTACTCACAACTGAGTTAAACAGAGTTTTGATCTACAAGGAAGTCAAGGGTTATGAGAAGCAGGCAGGGAATTGGAGTTAAGGCCACAATCAGATCAGCCTTGATCTCACTGAATGGCGGAGCTGCTCGAATGGCCTATTCCTGCTCCTATTTCTTATGATCTTATTGTATTAAGTATTGTTTGATGCTGGTTCAAAATGCCTGTGTGTTGTTTCAATGATAAATTGCAACTGGAAATGTTGCTGTGCTACAGCAAGGGACAGTATTGTTATCATTCAAAGGGTTATAGCTAGTCCGACTGCTTTGCCTGAGGCAAGGTTTGAGGAGCCGGATTTTGTGATTTAAATCATTGACCCATAAAGTTGCTCTTATACTGTTGGGTACCGTAAGCCCTGAGGCTGATTTCCTTTAGATCCACAGATGTCTTCCTAATTTGACATTATCACTGTTGGTTAAAGGAGGTTGCACCTAACCGCTAGCTGGTTATGGCAACTATAAAGAGATTCTTCCCCAAATCCCTTAAAAAAAAGGCAGGCAAAAAATGTTTAAAAAAATAGTTTGGGGTGGGCGTTCACTATTTGAGAGATTATTCTTGACCATCTGATGACATCGTAGAAAACCTGCCATATTGCCTCATTGAAGAAATCAAGTTTAAATCCAGTCATAACACCTGGATGTAGTGTTTCCACTTTTCAGAGATGGTCACATAATGGGCTGACAGAATCTTCAACAGTCCAGCACAATTGGGTATTATAGTAGACTTTTTTTTATATAGTGAGAAGTATTACTTGATGTATTTCAAATCAGTAACCTAGTGTTACCCTTATCCAGCTGAAAATGGATTTCTCATCTAAATAAGCATTGTTGATGGTAGCACCCAATCCTGTTTCACCCGTGAGGAAATTGATTTTAAATCAGTGAAAATGATAAAAGGAACTATACTTAGCCACCTAGTAGTTTCATTGCCATCTTCTAAACAGTTTCCTGCTCCACTTTTAATATGAAAAATCATTTGAAAAGTGGCCCAGTTGTTAGCACTGCTGCCTCACAGCGCCAGGGACATGGGTTCAATTCCAACCTGGGGTAACAGTTTGCGTGGATTTCCTCTGGGTGCTCCAGTGTCCTGCTATATTCACGATGTGCAGGTCGGGTTGATTGGCTGTGCTAAATTGTCTTAGACATGTAGGTTGTGGGGGCAGGGGGTGGGGTAAATATTGGGTTATGGGAATAATGTCGGGTGAGATTCTTTGTTAAAGAGTCCGTGCAGAGTCGATGGGCTGAATGGTCTCCTTGTTTCTAAGACCAGAATTGTTCCACTGTTCATACCAGCCAGATTTTCCCATCCTGCCGCAGCAAACAGAAATTATCCAGTCTCGCTGCAGTGGGAACATGACATGAACAGCTGATAAGATTGCGCCCTATGATTCTATCTGTACATACAAGAAAATTAATGCAATTTGGACAGCCTTCCCTAACCAGGAGAGTCTAGCAAATTTGAGTCATGTTTTCTGGGTGAGGTCGGATTCTTGAATCTTTAACCAGGGTGAAGGTTGCAGAAAATACCAGAAGAAGTGATGTTGGTTGTAACTCAGTTTAGAAATTCCTCAACTTTAGCGCTTTTAACTTCAACTGATTCTGCCCATTTGTACTGATATAACTAGTGGGAAACCATTGTGCAATATAAATTTATGCTTTAGTGAAGCTCTTTAGAAATACTATAAACCCAAAATAAATCATCACTAATTTCTTATCTTTAAGCTTACCTAAGGCTCTCTGCAAATTCAACAATTGTAGTCTCCTGCACGTGGTTTAGTATCAGTGATAGATTCTTCTATTGATTTATGAATGCTGGGCAAATTAATGTTCATTGACATTGTATTGAATGCTGAGTCAGCATTTGCATCTAAAATGTTTACCCTTTCCTCTGTATTTTTTTCTTTTCAGCTGCTGACTCACCAGCTGTGTATTTGCAGCACTTTATTTTCAAAGGAAAAATCAGAATTGTAATATTTGCAGTTTTATTTTCTTTTTATTGTGAGCGGTTTTGCAGAAATGAGTAGGTTGAAATCTACATTGCCTAAACTTTCCTGATAAATCTTTCACGTGGTAAATGCATCAAGTTATAAGGGCAGAACTATGGCACAGTGATTAGCATTGCTGCCTCGCAGCATCAGGGACCTGTGTTCAATTCCTGGTTTGGGTCACTGTCTCCTATGGAAACTGCATGTTCTCCGCTTGTCATGTATGAGATGCCTCTGGGTGCTCTGATTTCCTCCTATGGTCAGAGAGAGGATCTGTAGACCAGGTGAATTGGCCATGATAAATTGCCCCATCGTGTCAGGGGGACTAGCAGGTTGAATATGTGGGATTAAGGGATTAGGCCATGAGTCGGATTGTTTTCAGTGCAGGCTCGATGGCCGAATGGCCTCTGTCTGCACTGTAGGTTTTCAAAGATCGGACAATTGGGTAGAAATAATTAAACTGTTTAGGTGTTTGGTATTTTAGAATTTCCTGTAAAGCAAACCCTTCCAAATGTGCTTTGTTTTTAGAAATCCAAGCCAGAAGTTATTTAACTGAATGGTTGATGATGTCATCCAGTGGTAAGTAAAAAGCATTAATGAAATATTGTTGTGTTGTTATTATGAAATTTGTAGGTTGAAATCTTCATTTTTATGTTGGAAGCCCTGATAGCACAGCTAAATGTAAACTCAACAAATCTAGCTGTGATTTAAAATTCTTCCAAATTGCTTCCGAAACCATCCTCTGATGTCTGCTGTGATCATGATTCATCTTGTGGGATGCACTTCTAACGGAGTAGTTAGCACTGTTGCCTCACAGTGCCAGGGAGCCGGGTTTGATTCTAACCTCGGATGACTGTGTGGAGTTTGTAAATTCTACCCGTTTCTGTGTGGGTTTCCTCCAGGTGCTCTGGTTTCTTCCCCCAGTCAAAGGTGTGCAGTTTTGGTGGCTTTGGCCATGCTAAATTGCACCTTAATGTCCAAAGATGTCTACTAGATGGGTTAGCCATGGTAAACGTGTAGGATTATGGGTATAGGGCAGGGAGAGATCCTGGGTAAGACAGTCTGTCAGGGAGTCAGTACAGACTTGACGGGCCAAATAGCTTCCCTTTGCACAGTAGCGATTCTATGAATCTAACATTTCCGTAATAAAAAGAGAATATTGTGCAGGTCCTGCAAAGCTCTGACAAAAGATATTGTTAACACTTGGAAGGTAGGACAGCACCTTTGGTGGGATGAAGAGAATTAATATTTTGGGCCGATGATCCTTCAACAGAAATGGGAGATGTTAGAAATGAACTCAAAATATCATCATACTGTTTCCCCCATTCACCACTTTTCCCTCTAGCTTCATACTTACTCAAAAATTCTCTAAAAAATAATCTCCCAGATTTGAAGAAATGTCATTGACTTAAAAATCTTGCTGAAATCTCACTTTCATTCACACTGCCGGATCTTATGGTCATGTTTAAGACATGTTGAGGTCAAGTTTGAGTCACGTTGAGATCAAAAAGAAGGAAGTATTGGGTTGTTGAGAAACATTAAGATAGACGAGTCTCCAGGGCCTGATGGGATATACCCTAGAATTCTGAGAGAGGCAAGGGAGGAAATTCTGGGGCATTGAGAGAAATCTTTGTATCCTCTCTGGCTACAGGGAGGTCCCAGAGGACTGGAGACTAGCCAATGCTTTTCCTTTGTTTAAGAAGAGTAGCAAGAAAAATCCAGGTAATTACAGGCCGGTGAGCCTTACATCAATGTTAGGGAAATTATTGGAGAAGGTTCTCCCCAGTTCAGGATTTATTCCCATTTGGAAATAAGTAGACATATTAGTGAGAGGCAACATGGTTTTATGAAGGGGAGATCTTGTCTCATGAGCTTGATCGAGTTTGTTGAGGAAGTGATGAAGATGATTAATGAGGGTAGGGCAGTGGATGTTGTCTACATGGACTTCAGTAAAGCCTTTTAACAAGTCCCTCATGGCAGACTGGTGCAGAAGGTGAAGTCGCATGGGTTCAGAGGTGAGCTGGCAAGGTGGATCCAATACTGGCTTAGTCAAAGAAGACAGAGGGTAGCAGTGGAAGGGTGCATTTCTGAATGGAGGGCTGTGACAAGTGGTGTTCCTTAGGGATCAGTGCTGGGACCTTTGCTATTTGTAATATATGTAAATGATTTGGAGGAAAACATAACTGCATTAGTTAGTAAGTTTGCAGGTGACACAAAGGTTGGTGGATTTGCAGATAGCGATGAGGACCATCAGAGGATAAAGTAAGATATAGATCTGGTGAAGACTTAAGTGGAGAGTTGGCAAATGGAGTTTAATCCAGACAAATGTGAAGTAATGCATTTTGGAAGGTCTAATACAGGTAGGGAATGTACAGTAAATGAGAGAACCCTTAAGAGCATTGATAGGCAAAGGGATCTGAGTGTAGATACACATTTCACTGAAAGCGGCAATGCAAGTAGAAAAGATAGTCAAGAAGGCAAATAGCATGCTTGCCTTCATTGGCCAGGGCATTAAGTTTAAAAATTGGCAAGTCATGCTGCAGCTTTATAGAATCTTAGTTAGGCTGTATTTGGAATTATAGCGACCAATTTTGGTCGCTTCACTACCAGAAGAATGTGCAGGCTTTGGAGAGGGTACAGAAAAGATTTACCAGGATGTTGCCTAGGATGGGGGGCATTAGCTATGAGGAGAGGTTGGAGAAACTTAGTTTGTTCTCACTGGAACAAATGGAAATTGAGGGGCGACCTGATTGGAGTCTACAAGATTATGAGAGGCAGGGATACATTGGATAGTCAGATTTTCAAGGTGTAAGTGTCAATTACTAGAGAGCACAGGTTTAAGGTGCGAGGAACAAGATTTGAAGGAGATGTACAAGGCAGATTTTTTACACATAGTGTGGTGGGTGCCTGTGGGGGAGGTAGTGAAAGCAGATACAGTAGCGACTTTTAAGGGGCATATTGACAAATACATGATTAGGATGGGAATAGAGGGATATGATCGCCAGAAGAGTAGGGGATTTTAGTTAAGTCAGGCAGCATGTTCGATGCAGGCTTGGAGGGCCAAAGGACCTATTCTTGTGCTGTAATTTTCTTCAATCTTTGTTCTTTGCTGGCAATGTATCCCTGCCACAGGTTTCCTGGTAGTGAGAGCTGGGTTCAATGCGAAACCCCATTAACAATGGCAGGACAATAAGATCTCATTGCCAGTGAGTGGTGCAACATCTCCCAGCGTCATGAATATGGAGTGGGAGAAAACTTCCGTCCATTAAGTTTGCTGTTTCCACAGATGTTGTCTGATGCTGTTAGACGTCTAAAACATATTATGTTCTGTTTCTTACACATTTTATTAAGTGTATTGCAAAGTTGGATGCTTTTTTTTAGAAATTATAGCAATAGAATTCATCAATAACATAATTTCCTTGAAGCAGTAAACTTTAAAGTACCTACGAAGGGATAGGATACTCAATCTTTGATGCAGGTCTGATGAAAATGACAGATGGGGTCTCGAATTTTTACACTTCTGCTTGTCACTCTGGTAACCAAACACAGAAATGGGAAGGTTAAGATTCATACAGAATCTGGTTTATTCTGGATATCATGTGATTGAAACGAAATGAAGAAGAAGTTCAGCACAGAGTGAATGAGCCTTTGCTCTCTCAGCTCTACATAAGTTTTATATTTAGAATCATAGAATTCCTACAGTGCAGGAAGAGGCTATTTCACTCATTGAACCTGCATTGACAACAATCCCACCAAGGCCTTATCCATGTATTTACCCTGCTGGTCTCCCAACATGATAGACAATTTAGCATGGCCAATCCATCTAATCCACACCGTGGGAGGAAACTAAAGCACCCAGAGGAAGCTCA
This sequence comes from Sphyrna mokarran, assembly GCA_024679065.1. NCBI lineage: Eukaryota > Metazoa > Chordata > Chondrichthyes > Carcharhiniformes > Carcharhinidae > Sphyrna > Sphyrna mokarran. The sequence continues at coordinate 34,633,575 of JAGIQG010000004.1, read as the reverse complement.
TGCAGACACAGGGAGAATATGCAAACTCCCCACGGACAGTGACACGAAGTTGAAATTGAACCGGGGTCCCTGGTGCTGTGAGACAGCAGTGCTAGCCACTGCGCCACCATGCCGCAGTATTGGAATGGTGTCTTTTAAAATGCGTCTTTTAAAACTTGTATTTCTCTGTTTTCTGCATGATGTGCAGAAGAGGCAAGAAGATTCTCTTACAGCACTGGTTACATTTCCCTTAAATATTTCTTTAACCTTAACGTATCTTTTAACAGATTTTTATTTTGTATTTCTGTATTTGAAACAGAAAATGTTATATTACCACTCAATTTACCAAGTACTCGACTAAAGGTCAAGCGGAGAAGTGTTTAATTTCAAAAATTGAACAACAAACTGCAAGATCATAGGCAGTGGTATAAACATACATTATGTGCATCCCTTCTATTCAACTTTGTGTACTGAGTGCTTTGCTCTGTCACAGATTGGCAGAATTATCAACATTTCTTTAAGTTTTGTGATGCTAGAGGTGAAATTAGTTCAGCCAACTGGTTTCTTCTTCTTCTTGAATTCTTCACCCAGAGGCAGGTCCTTGGTGATTATTCGTTGAACCACACAAAAAGTGCCATCAACTTTTACTATGCGTAGACAGAGAACTGTCAGGTCAGTTCTGCGATAAGGTACCGTAAGACTTCTGGTACTGTAGTTCAGTACCACCACTCACAATGATCAACATTTTGGCAACTAAACCAATAGCACAGTGGAAGACAAAGGGAAACCACTATTGAAAATAGCCATGAAAATGGCTCATGTACTATCAACATAAGCATTAACAGTATTGATGGGAGATATCGTCAAAGGAAGTTGTGTTGCCTGTGGCAAAGGGAGAAGTCTGGCCTCTTATGTACATTGAGTATAGAACATAGAACAGTTTAGCAAATACAGGCCCTTCGGCCCTTGATGCTGTGCCGAGCTATGTCCAAAACTAAGATCAAGCTATCCCATTCCCTATCATTCTGGTGTGCTCCATGTGCCTATCTAATAACCACTTGAAAGTTCCCAAAGTGCCTGACTCCACTATCACAGCAAGCAGTGCGTTCCTCTCTGAAGAAAGAATCTACCTCGTTATCCCTCCTATATCTCCCAATATGAACCTTATAGTTATAATATAGGAGCAGAATTAGGCCACTTGGCCCAATGAATCTGCTCCACCATTCAATCATGGCTGATGTTTTTCTCATCCCCATTCTCCTGCATTTCCCCATAACTGCTGACTCCCTTATTAATCAAGATCCTATCCATCTCTCTCTTAAAGACACTCAATGAGCTGGCCCCCATGGCCTTCTGCAGCAAAGACATTCATCACTCTCTGGCTGAAGAAATTCCTCCTCATCTTTGCTTTAAAGGAATCGTTCCTTAGTCTGAAGTTGTGCCCTCTGGTTCTAGTTTTTCCTACTCGTGAAAACATCTTCTCCACATCCATTCTATCCTGGCCTTGCAGTATCCTTTAACTTTCAACCAGATTTCCCCACACTCTTCCAAACTCCAACAAATACAGATCCAGAGCCCTTGACTGTTCCTCAAACAACAAGCTTTTCATTCCAAGGATCATTCTTGTGAATGTCCTCTGGACTCTTTCAAAGGCCAGCAAATCCTTCCTTAGAAATGGGGCCCAAAACTACTCACAATACTCCAAATGGGATCTGACCAGAGGCCTTCAGAACATCCCTACTGTTGTATTCTAACCCTCTCAACATGAATGCTAATATTGCATTTGCCTTCCTAACTGCCGACTGCATGTTAACCTTAAGAGAATCTTGAATAATGACTCCCAAATATTCCTGATTTCCCAAACGTTTTCCCATTTAGAAAATAACCTGTGCCTCCATTCCTTCTTCCAAAGTGCATAACCTCACACTTTTTCACATTGTGTTCCATCTGCCACTTCTTTGCCCACTCTCCTAACCTGTCCAAGTCCTTCTGCAGCCCACCACCACCACCTCCCCCCCCCCCCCCCCCCCCCCCCCCCCCATTTTCTCAGTACTACCTGTCCCTCAACATATCTTTGTACCATCTGCAAACTTAGCAACAGTATGTTCAGTTCCTTGCTCCGAATGTTAGCATGTATTGTGAAAAGTTGTGGTCCCAGCACTAACCCCTGAGGCACACCACTAATAGTCACTGGCTGCCATCCTGAAAATAAACATGCAAACTCCACAGACAGTCACCCAAGACCAGAATTGGACCCTGGTGCCTGGCAGTGTGAATTAGCAGTGCCAACCATTATGCTGTCATGTCAGCCACAGTGGATATGCTGACTGTGATTTCCCAAAATCCCTCTGAATCTGCATGGTGCCATTAAGTTGGAAGTTGGAAAACATTACACCATTTACAGGAAAGGTGGGAGTGAGAAAACAGTGAACAGCTGATTGATTAGTTGGACATCAGTTGTTGGATAAGTGCTGGAATCTGTTACAACCAAACTGTTGCAAAATATGGAAGAAAGGAGAAACTGGAAGATTATCAAGTGTAGACACTGTCTACACTTCCCATTACCTTGGAAAAGCAGGCAGCATAATCAAGGGCCCTACATATCCTGACATACGCTCTTCCACCTTCTTCCATCATGGGAAAAAAAATTCAAAAGTCTGAAGTCGCGTACCAGCCAACTCGAGAATAGCTTCTTCCCTGCTGCCATCAGACTGTTGAATGGATCAATTTTATACTACGTTGATTTTTCTCTACACCTTAGCTATGATTGTAAGAGCAGAAAATCAGCTGAAGGAATAAATGCAGTTGTGCCAATGGACCAAGTTCTCTATGTAAAGTCTAAAAGTAAATCTCAGTAGAATGGCAATCTAGTTTTAGGTCATGAAATCAACAATTTGCAGCACCTTTTTTTATATAATGGCACTGCAATGATTTATTTAAATAATTTTGTACAATGGAAATTGTTGTGTTTGGAATTCTGAATCCCAGGGGGTTGTGGCTGTTCCATTGATTTTAACCTTGCATTCTGCATCCTCTCTTTTTCTTCTCTAAGAGCGGTACATTTTGTGTAGCACGCAAGAAACAGTACTTTTTGCTGTATGCTAATACATGTGACAATAATAAATCAAATCATTGTATCTTAAACATGCATAGTGATCTTGAGCCTTCTCTCCCTATCCTTGATTCCCTAACAGAACAAATATCTGTTAATCACTGGCTGAAAGATAGTCAACAATGGGAACATCCACAACCCTCTGGGGTACAGAATTCCAAACACAACAATTCTTATCCTACAAAATTATTTTAATGAATGATCTAGTGCCATTATAAAAAAAGGGGCTGCAAATTGTTGACTCTGACTTAAGTCTATGTTGACGTGGATATACCGGTGTTGGACTAAGGTAAATATAGTAAGAAGTCTGATAACACCAGGTTTACGTCCAACCAATTTATTTGATAGTAAACTCATAAGCTTTCGGGGTTTGTCCTTTCGTCAGCTGAATGGGGAGTTCGGGCCTCAGAACTAGCCTCAGTCTGTACTGTTATATGCTCTGTCTGAGGCCAGAACTCTCCATTCAGCTGATGAAGGGACAAACCCCGAAAGCTTGTGAGTTTACTATCAAATAAATTGTTTGGACTTAAACCTGGTATTGTCAGACTTCTTACTGTGTTAAGGCTAGGTTGCCATTCTACTGAAATTTACTTTTAGGCTTTACGTAGAGAACGTTGGCAGAACTGCACTTATTCCTTCAGCTGATTTTCTGCTCTTCTTTGGAATTCAGTATTTCACTGCACTGGCGGCAGCTGCATTCTGCCATCAATTGTCTCTCATAACTACAAGCACACTGTAACAAGCAGATCATTGGAGTTTTTGTTTGCCAGACGAATTACTTTCACTGAGGAAAGGAGCGAACAACATGAGAAGGCGCGATATTTCTGTTTTCAATTTCCTTTCTCTTCCTGAGGGTGAGATGCGATGCTGCTTCTACTGTAAGCTGTCCTCTTTGCTTCCTGGAGGCTCGTGATTCCCGATTCCTTGATTTCAGTTGTACAAAACTCTTGGTGTTCGTTGGCTCCTCTTAATGCCGATGTGGCCTTCAGACAGATTCTGTGTGTATTCACAGATTGCCAAAATAACTCTATTTGGGGCTTCTTCATGATGCCTATCAGACGTCTTCTGGATTTCATTCCCTCTGGGACATTTTTATTGCCTGTTTTCTCTTTCTAAGATTCTTCTTATTTCATGGATTGTGAGTCTTTTTGTCATTTTATTGGCTACAGTCAGGGTTTCAAAGTTGAGAGAGAAGTGTTTCTGCTAGATTCCTCAAAATGCAAGGCCTCACAGCATAACACCTAATTTCAACCTATTGCCATATACGTATTGTTAAAGATTCCAGTTAATCAATATTTTGGCAACTTTTGGACAATCACAACAGTGATGTAGATAACAGTAAGATACTGGAACAATTGCTTTGATGTTTATGACAGTCCAAGGCCTGAAGATGCTGCCATGCTGAATATCGCTTAATTAAGTGTGGTTTTATTTTTTTAAAAACAGTTATTTGTGTACAACATTTAGCCACATAAGTTTCTTTTTTTACTTCCACATTTGGTTAAAGCAAAAGGAAATCTCTGCAGTTGTGATTCAACATCAGGACATTTTTGCAAGCTGCACATATTCTGACACAAGTCAATGAAAAGCTTGTTCGCACTTTAAGCTGTCCCTGGAGGCCAAATAAAGAAAAATGTTTTCTTTCATCATAAGGATTGCCAAAATGATTACATCAGTTGCTTTTTGTTATAACTTTCTTAAATGAAGTAATCTTCTTTCCACAATTAATATTGATGCCTAATTTGGTGATAGTTACACTTATCTGGAACTACTATTGCTTGTGGATATTAATATTGTTACTAGTAATAACACTTCAAAGTTGTACATGTCGAACATTATGGATCTAATCATGAACTTGCACAAGCTGTCTTCATTTAAGGATTTCTGAAAATGCCTACCCAATGTCATTTTTATCTACCAATAAGTTATGGAGCTTTTCTGTCAGAAATGTCCAATTTTTCCCATTCGTTATTCTATCTATAAAGTGAGTGAGTCTGTTTTTTAATATTTATTTATAAAGATTTTCATTTTCTTCTCTGATTCCCACTGCAGTGATTTCCTGTGGTGAGTGAAGTGGTACCAATGAGATTCGTGATATCTTCCCAATGTAACAAATCAGTGCTTTCACTGAGCATCTGGCTCTTTGGAGAGAAAACTGAAACCCAAGTAGTTTTTCTCTTTCCGTATGGATTGGGCTAAGCTGCTACTCTGCATGGAACTGAGTGACAGTGTCGCTGGGCTGCCTGTATCAGCTGAGAAGTAGAAGTAGGAGTAGAAAACAATGGTTGCTGATGCATCTTGACTACATTTCAAGGTTGCAGACAGCAGTTTAAAGAGAAACTTGCATAAGCACACAATATTCTCCTCAGCAGATCTCTCTCCTGAAAAAGGACTGGAAATGTGCTCCTAGGGGCAGTTTTGCACTTACCTTAGTCATCAGTGAGAATGGCAGTGCAGGAGCAAAATATCATGAGAGTCACGAAACACAATGCTCGTCAACAAGATCGCATATCTCGTTTTTCAATGTGTCGCGCCAATGTTGTAACTTTGTTCCAGCCCACAAAGGGCCAGGACCTCATTGTAATCTGTTTTTTCATTTTTACAAGATGTAGACATTGCTGGCTGGGCCAGTATTTATTGCCCTTCCCTAACTGCTCTCCATTTAAGAGTCAGTCACATCGCTGGGAGTCTGAAGTCAAATGCGGGCCAGACCAGGTCTGGACAGTAGGTCGTCTTTCTCAAAGGACATTAGTGAACCAGATTTTTTTTATGACAAAGTGATAATGGTTTCATGGTCATCATTTGACTTTTAATTCCAGATTTTTACTGAATTCAAATTGTAACAATTTGAACATTGGTCCCCAGTACCTTACCCTGGGTCACTGGACTGCTAATTCAGTGATAATTGAACTGTGCCACTGCCTTCCCTTTGAATAAATTTGGATATGTTTTAATGTACTTAATGAGCTTTCTGCCACATGAATCCCCCTACCTCTTCCTCGCTCATTTAATAGTCATACCTCACCGATGTCAACTAATGGGATTCTGCTTTAGACTTGTAAACTTTGTCGACCTATCAGGATCTCTTTGCACTTTAGAGGATTTCTTTGTATCCATCCTTGGACTTATATAGCAGACTTTTCTGAAATGCTTCAATGAGAGTTGATATGGTCATCAACTCAACAATTTTCTCTGTTAGTTCCTCATTTGAAAAATCACAGTATGTACACTTTCCTCAGCAAGTGCTGACAGAGCAGTCCATTATTTCTGAGGGTTAATTACATTAACTCTATTTGACAAATGTAGAACTTTAAACTGATTTTGATTCAGTTTTTCTGTGTTGTCCCTACCTTTCAATGATCTTTTAGCTCTTCTTCTGTTAATCCCGATGTGTTCAGCCTTTGTTTTTGAATTGCTAGGCAAATTGTCCGCCTTAGCTACATCTGAATCCAGATGCATCTAAATCAAGAAACCATAGCTCTGTGTGTTGTTTAAAAGTTTTGAATCAGCATTCCAATTTAAACTGGGAAATTTTGTGGACATTTTGGTATCCTTTTAGCTTTCCTTCTATAGTTACTGGGATGAGTGTCATTGTAGTTACCTGCATACACTTTTTCTTGAAGCTCAACTCATAATAGCTCATAATAACAACCTTCACTGGCACAACTTTTCCCTCTTTGTTTCTTTGTATGTTTGACACTCCCCTGCTTGGTTTCGATCAGGCCCACAACAGTTAGTATGCTGCGTTCTTGATATTCTGGGGGGCGATCTTACCAAATAGATTTTAAGTGCCAAATGAGCATGAAAGTAAGAGAGAATTGTACTCAATTTTTCAGTGAGATAAAAATTCAAGTCTTATGCTACTTCGAGAAACATGTGATTCATGCCAGTAGCAAGAGTGGAGGCAGTCTATTCAGACTGGGAAGCCAGCTGCTGTCGCACATGTGCAAGTTCTTCCAGTACACTGAGTCTGACATCCCCTGCTCCTCCCCGAAGCCAATCATGGTCCCCAGTTTACCCCAAACCCACCTATTCACCCCAACCCATCCACCTCAGCCAATCAGTAAGATGGCTCCATGAATTTTGTTCTTAATGCATACCATAACAATTTTTATAAAAGCAAATTATTGCAAATGCTGGAAACTGAAGCCAAAAGAGAAAATGCTGGAAAATCTCAGCAGATCTGGTAGCATCCGTAAAAAGAGAAAAGATATGTTACTACTTGGTGAGGGAATGAAAGATGAGTTACTACAGGGTGAGGGAATGAAAGATGAGTTACTGCAGGGTGAGGGTGGTGGGGTGGTGGTTTGGGGTGGAGAATGAAAGAGTTTTGCAGTCTTTTCCCTTTGTTCCAATAACTATGACTCATCTTTCATTTTCTCACCCTACAGTATAAATATCTCCCACTTTCTATGCCTTTTAGCTTTGCCAAAGGTCATCTGGACCCAAAACATCAGCTCTTTCCTTATAGATACTGCCAGACTTGCTGAGATTTTCTAGCATTATTCTCTTTTGATAATTTTTTTAATGGTACAATCACTCATTTTTGGACAGTGGGAAAAGCCAAAGTAAATGGCAGTACGTGGGCCTGCGCTGTATGCGGAGAGAAAGCTAACTTCTTCATTCCCCATATGGAATGCAGGTATTGCTTAGTCTCAGTTTGGAATTCATGAGGGGAACAAATCCTGACGATTCCCTATCTTGAAGCTAATGGATAGATCTATAGCGGTCCTCGGAGTCTTGGGGCAAAGGAAAGCAATCAGCAGAATTAGTTTGGAAGCATTAAGAAAGCAACCAGAACAAGGGACTGAGATGTCTGTAGACAAGAAGCCTTATCTCTGAGAATAACTGGAACTGAGGAGAATGAAAGTAGTTTCAAAAGGAATGTGATCCCAATAGAAGTAAATAAGTGTTACAATGTGATAAAGTGTGAAAGAATTCTTGGGGGAAAGAAAAAGTAAAAGTGGGAATGGAACATACATAGTTATAATTCTCATTATGAAGTTAACATTGCTTGTTTTGTTTAAGTTTTTTATAAACAATAAAGTCTCTTTTTTTCCCTTAAAATCTGTGACACAATTCTATTGGTTAAAACAAGATGCTCACGTTTCTCTTAAAATGTCAATAGTCTCTAACCAGATTGTAACGCTCTATGAGAAAACATAAAACATAATGTCTACACTTGTAGAATTGTATTATAGCTTGAAATTAATAATCACTTTTTAAAAAATGGACTAATTAAAAAAAATCCTTGTGAGTTTGTAAAATGCAAACCATAGAATCCCTATAATACAGAAGGAGGCCGTATGGTCCGTTAAGCCTGCACTGACAACAATCCCACCCAGGCCCTATCCCAGTAACACCATGTATTTACCCTGCTAATTCCCCTGACAGTAAGAGACAATTTAGCATGGCCCTCTACCTAACCTGCACATTATTGGACTGTGGGAGAAAACTGGAGCACTTGGAGAAAACCTACAGAGACATGGGGAGCATGTAAACTCCACATAGACAATCAACAAGGCTGGAACCGAATGTGCGTCCCTGGCGCTGTGAGACAGCAGTGTTCACCACAGTGCCACCATCATGGCTGACAAATCAAGTTAGTAGGAAACAATAAACTGAATTTCTTTTACAAATATTTAGTAATGTAAAGTTATATAAGATACCAAACTTACTTATAAGGCCATTTCATTATTCAAAATTTTAATCATTAATCTGCTGCGGGTTCAACCCATTGAAGATATTTGATTTAAATTGTCAGGGAGGATTGTACTGTGAAAACTATTAGTTCAGCTTGCTAGAATAGATGAAATGAAAACCAGCAAATGTGCACTTCAGGATGTAAGCACATTAACAGGCAGATGACCAGAGGTCCTTCTGTAGGGTATATAACATTGTCTCTACAGAAACTTCCCATTTTCAAATAGAAACACCATCTCCATTCTACCATTCTCTAATTTTACCAACTTGCTTTGAGCGATACAAAGAAACGTTGCAAAGAAGCCAATGATGCAAATATTTGCTTGCTTTGAATAGTTATGCCCTTGCATACATTCATAGGGTCAGATTTACAGACTAGGGAAAGAAATGAATATTTCCTAATATGAGTGCACACACATACTGTTTTTTGTCAAATAAGATAATCAGAAGGAGGAAACCCGTTGGTAACTTTAGATTGCAATAAATATAAGTCAAAGCAGTAAAAAGGCAATGACTAGCTGGTTTACACAGGGCGAAGATATTAAGATGAATTTCTAAAGAAGACAGCTGGAACATAGAAGTTCATTACTGATTCCCTTGTTTATAGCCATAATAATTGAAATGCAGAATGTATCATTTGAAGACCCTTTTAGGGATTGAATATAGTGCAGCGCTCTGTCTAAAAGGCTCCCTTTAATCTGATGTACATTTTGATGTGGCTGATGATGAAAAGGAAAATTGTGCAATAGGTTACCTTCCTGTATTTTTTTCCCATTCAAATTGGTTTCATTATTCAGTAAGATTTGAAAAGAAAGGGGTACCCTCAAGGGCTGAATGATATACACAGCATCACCTTTTACCCCTTTCAATGTGGATAAAAGATGGTCCAAAATTAGGGTAAACAGCAATTTAAAACAGATTAACAGATCAAGACATTACCTGCAGGCTTTCATTGCTGGCTTGATCACTACAATCCTGACTAGGAATTTTGATGAAATTTGTTTTCAGCTCTTCTATACACTGGAGCTCTAATTAGTCGCCCATTAACAAAGCTGGAGATGTGCTTTGGTTTGCTGAATTAGTAGAAAGATATAGGTGAAAGCTGTGATATCCTCGACTTGTTAAATCAATGCTGTGTCAAAGCAACTCCAGTGCTGTTTGTGTGCAAGTGAAATAATTGCTCCCCATGTACTTGTCCTTTTTGGAAATGTATAGTAGGTACATAGTCAAGCATGACAAGAGAGAATACATTACATGATGTTCTAAAAGCACCTGTGGGAGCCACAGAGTTTTCTGATGTTCTGAATTCAAAAGACTAATGGCATCTGCATTATGCAGATAGCATTGGTTTTGCATAAACTGTCAAGCTTGCATTCTTAGTATTTTTATCCTAATGCTGAAAATTGCCATAATTCAAAACTTAAAAACTGTTTGCTATGATTCACAATAACTAGAAATAAATGCACTGGCTCATGTTAAGGTTCCTTTAGCTTGTAATGTGTTTATTACAATGGGCTGGATTTCTCCGACCTCGCCTGCAGCTGAGATTTTCCAGCCTAGCTGCACTGAATGGAGCTATGGCTGAGCGTCAAATTCTCCGTTCTCGCTGGTAGCGGCAACAAGGTGTGCGAGACCAGAGAATTCTGGGCAAGATGTTTCACAACCATTGATAAATTGCATCTTATTTATGACCTTCTGCATTTGATTCGATTACGCCGTACAATTGAGATGTTGGCTGAAGTTCTCCCATTTCACCCGCTGCAGGCAAGTCAGAAAATCCCATTTAAAAGTTCATTGAGCTCAGGTGGGAATTTCTGGTCTTGGGGGATGCATGGCCAGATAATCCTACCCGTTAACTAGCAGCACAGCCTATAATTGAGTCACTAGGTCGCATTTCAGTTTTGTACATGCCTCTGTCCCCATCTATTTGTGCAATTTACTCTCGGGTGGTGTATGCATCAGACAATACAGTCACAATTCTTCCCCCTCCCCCCCAATAGTTGATATCACAATAAAATGTCTTTGTGTACATTCCTTTTGATGCCTCTTCCTTTGGCCCAGCAAATATGCTGTCACTTTAGCGTTATACTAACAATACAGCTTAAAATATCAGCTTGTTATTGCATAATATCTGCTTGTAAATCCACATGAGGCTCCAATAGGGGTTTCTGAATCTGCCCAGCATTCTCCACTCTTAGACATTAGATTCAAGAGGACTGTTGTGAACTTTGTAATTTTTCAATGGGTGGCACAGTGATTAGCATTGATGCATCAGAGACCTGGGTTCAATTCCAGCATCAGGTAACTGTGTGGAATCTGCACATTTTCCCTCTGTCTTCAAAGATGGGTGGTTTAGGTTGATTGGCCATGCTCAATTGCCCCTTAGTGTCAGGGAGATTATCAGGATAAATGTGTGGAGCTACAGGGATAAGGTCTGGGTGGGATTGTTGTCTATGTAGGCTCGATGAGCTGAATAGCCTCTTTGTGCACTGTAGGAATTCTATGATTTGGGCACCATCCATAGCAATGGATCAGCCATCTCTTAGAGAACCTGGGCCATTTTTGTTCCATTGATTTTCAGTGTGCAGCGACATTGAATACAATGGTTATGAAGATATATTGAAAATTAACGATGAGGGAATTGAATTGAAAATTCAAGGGGGCAGGAGGTTAGTGGTTGAATTAAGCGTCACCGATGGTGGAATGCATCGATCTGGACACAAACATACAGAATTCCTTTGTGAATAACTTCAGTGTGATCTGCACAAAATGCAGGTGACAGTATAACTTATGTTAATTGTGAGATCGCATTTACCACTATTCACCTGACTGTTTTGTTTTACTTCAGTGGAGAAGTGAGAACATTTTATGATGCTAGAGAGGATATTGATTTTTAATTAGATTTAGCACTATTCAAATCATGTGAGAGAGGTTTTTAGGACATAGAAAAACTACAGCACAAACAGGCCCTTCGGCCCATAAGTTGCACCAAACATATCCCTACCTACTAGGCTTATCTATAATCCTCTACCTTACTAAGTCCCATGTACTCATCCAAAAATCTCTTTAAAAAAAAAACCCTATCGAATTTGCTTTCAGCCGATTCCATGCACCCACCACCCTCTAAGTGAAAAACTTACCCGTGACATCTCCTCTGCACTTACTCCCCAGCACCCTAAACATGTGTCCTCTTGTGGCAGCCATTTCACCTCTGAGAAAAAGCCCCTGAAAATCCACTCAATCAATACCTCTCAACATCTTATACACCTCTATCAGGTCACCTCTCATCCTTCGTCTCTCTAAGGAGAAAAGACCGAGCTCCTTCAACCTCATAAGGCATGCCACCCAATCCAGGCAGTGTCCTTTAAATCTCCTCTGTACCATTTCTATGGTTTCCACATCCTTTCTATAATGAGGTCTCCAAGTGGGGTCTGACCAGGATGTCATACAGCTGCAGCATTATCTCCCGACTCCTAAACTCAATCCATCGATTGATGAAGGCCAGTACACCATACACCTTCTTAACCACGTCTCTACCTGCAAAGCCGATTTGAGAGCCCTATGAACCCGGACCCCAAGATCGTTCTGATCTTCCACAATGCCAAGAATCTTACCGTTAATATTATATTCAGTCATCCCATTTGACCTGCCAAAATGAACCACCACACACTTATCCAGGTTGAAGTCCATCTGCCACTTCTCAGCCCAGTCTTGCATCCTATCTATGTCTTGTTGCAACTTCTGACATCTCTCCAAATTATCCACAACCCCTCCAATCTTTGTGTCATCCATCTTGGGTGCTGACCATGTGTAAGTGTGGCTGACACAGTAAGAAGTCTGAAAACACCAGGTTTAAGTCCAACCGATTTATTTGATAGTAAACTCACAAGCTTTCGAGTGAGTTTACTATCAAATAATCGGTTGGACTTAAACCTGGTGTTTTCAGACTTCTCACTGTGTTTACCCCAGTCCAACGCCGGCATCTCTGCATCATAAATGTGGCTGAGGCAGAAGGTGCTGAAAGAAGGTGTGCTTCAATAGAAAATACCTGCTCTGACAAGTTTTGCAATAGATTGAGTTGAAAAGGTACAGGGTCATGCACAGGTCAACCTGACCAAACTGCTTGGCTCGTTTTTGAAAACAATCAGGATGAAAAGAACATTCTTAATGATGTTTATTATTACTGATAAAACACTTTTCCTTGAAGGATCATTTAGATTTTTATGATATTATACTTCTGGTGGTAACTGCAGAGTAGGCAAGTATAGTCATATGATCTGTGCTATGGAGCGGGGACTGTGATTTGCATATTGGTGTATCAGTTCTGTTCTTGGAAACTCTATTCTGCCTTGGTAAAATGTCAATATTTTGAGGCTTTGGGAGAGATCTTCCATTTCTCAAGACATTTATTGATTAAAAATTCAGTATGTTTTATGAAGTGTCCAGGAGGATCAGCTGAACCTGACTTCACACTGTACTGAAATAACAGCCAAACCCAACAAGTGCGAGATGGTCTAACTGTATGTTTCAGACTCTGTAAGAGCTAAGTCTAGATTCAGATTATGGCCTTTGCATTTATCTGCAGCCAAAATTGTTCTGCATATCTGCAAAATTGTTCTTCCATATCTGCAGCCTTGGGTATTAATACTCTTATTCCACTGATTCTGATAAAAATATCATGTATATGATATTTCGTGACCACTTTTCTTCAGAAGACAGATGAGCTATATTTTAATTAAAATAAAATACAAAGTGAACTTGCACAGATTTCAACAAGCCATCTGCTGTATGACTAGCAAGAGAGAGTTTAAAAGTGTTAATGAGCTAAGCATTTACCAAGTCTTCACACTGACCATAGACGTTAAGGATTGAATTTGTGATACGTGATTCTGTTGGTGTGGGTGCAGCATGACCGAGGAGGGTAAACTCTTGGGAGAGGAGGCAGCTGGTTTTCCTGGCAAGCCTGGAGATTTCAGAGGTACCACCTTTGTGTTTCTTAGGGAAAAATGGTGCAGGGGTTGGTTTATGATTTTAAATCAGGTTTTAAGAGGAAAGATTGCCTCTTGGTAGGATGCAGTTGGAAATTGTCAAGTAAGTTAATGCTAACAAGCTCTTGAAATGGAAAAGACGTGGCATATTATTTTATTCCCATTTTAGAGGACGGAAGTAAAATTAAGTGAAGCGAATGGAATCCATTGTTTGTAAACAGTGCAGCTTGGGTGGCAGGGTAGCCACCCTGGTAGTGATTAGCATTGCTGCCTCACAGCATCAAGGACCCTGGGTTCTATTCCTGGCTTTGGTCACTCACTGTTTGTGCGGATCTGCAATTTCTCCCCGTGTCTGTGTGGGGTTTCCTCCAGGTGCTCCGGTTTCCTCCCACAGTCTGAACGACGTGCTGGTTAAGTGCATTGACCATGCTAAATTTTTCCTTAATGTGCCCGAACAACACCAGAGTGTGGCAACTAGCGGATTTTCACAGTAACTTCATTGCAGTGTTAATATAAGCCTACTAGTGGCACTAATAAGTAAATTTTAAAAGCTGTTTAATAATTGGCATCTGATTTTATCAGATATTCTTGAATCCATCTTAAAAGTTACGAAGCAGCAACTATTTCCAAATAATTGTAAACATTGCTCAAGTAATCATGGAAGAAAAAGAACTAGAACAATTGAAGTGTCAGATTTTCCAGTGGGGAGTTTGTGGTAGGCTAAACTACTCCTCGATCAGGTAATGTCATATGAAAGCAGATTGTGATGGTTTGGTGAATTATGTGTTTTTTTTTATCTATTGCTCTTAGAGTTAAGGAATGAATGAAATCACAGAATCAGCAAAATGGTTACAGCACAGAAGGAGACCATTTGGCCCATCATGTCTGCTGCCTCACAGAAGGAGCAATTCGTCCAGCACCGCTATCCAACCTTCTCCCTCTATCTCTGCACATTCTTTGTTTTCAGAAAATAATCCAATTCCCACTCAAATGCCTCGATTGAACCTGCCTCCACTACCTTCTCAGGCAGTGCTTTCCAAATCCTAACCACTCACATAAGTGAAAAAGATTTTTTTCTCATATTGCTATCACTTATGTTGCCAATTACCTCCAATCTGCGCCCTCCTGTTTTTGATCTTTTCTTCTAAGGGTACAGTTTTTACCAATTATTCTGTCCAGACTCCTCATTATTTTGAATACTTCTATCAAAACTCATGATTTTACGCACCTCTATTAAATCTTAGAACCAGAACCTACAGCAAATACTTCCTAAAATTAATAATTTAAACAAGCGGAAAGCAACCAAAACTAAACCTAGTCGATTAATTATATAGAACTTCAATTAATTAACTATATCAAACAAGGTTCAATAGAGATGATGATGTGGAAGGTATGTCACATGGGCACTATGTGAAAGATTACAGAGAGCAATGGGATTGCAAGTAACCAAACCTACCAAAATTGTCTGCAACTTGAACCAAATCTTCAAAAGGGCAGTGGGCAAAATCATTGCCCCCTGCTCGACATCTTTCGCTCAACAATTCTTCACAACCCTCCTCCCCCAAATTAAATAACATTCCCCTCCAACTCAAAACATTTCCCATCAATAATTCTATCCTCTTCAACAACGCTTTTTTTCCCCTGGACCTTCATTTCCTCCTCCTCTACCACCTCCTCCATCCCCTTCTTCCCTCCCTTCTCTCTTCCCTCTCTTCCCTCTTTCCTCCCTCTCCACCCTCCCTCCTCCGTCTCCCCCTCCTCCCGCTTCCCCCCTCCTCCTCCTCCCCCCTTCCCCGACCCCTCCTCCCTCTCCCCCCTCCCCCCCCCCTCCCCCCTTCCCCGACCCCCTCCCTGCTCTCGGATTGCACAAATGTTCAATTATCACAATTGGGTGACAGCAGGGAATAGGGTTAGCAAGCACTGCCACAATAGAAGCCACAAAGAATATATGCGAAAATTGTGAGGAACTAAAGATCCAAAGAGATTGAAGAACCTAAAGTAGTATGAATGAAGAAAAAACACTGAAGCAATTAATGGGACTGAAACTGACAATTTAGGATTTTAAGAGAGATGGCTACAGAGATTATGGATGCATTGATTTTGATCTTTCAAGATTTCATACGTTCAATTGTTGATTGGTTGGTCGATTGGAAGGTAAGAGTACCGTGTACAAATTTGCTGTCCTTAGAAATTATGCAACAAAACTTCACTAGATTGATTAATTCCTGAAATGAAAGTGTGCTTCTGTAAGAAGAGTGTAGTCCTGCAAGGAGAAATTTAATATCCCATAAGGAAATGGTTAATAGAGTGGCTACATGCAGTATGTGTTATATAGAAAGTGAATGGGTGCAATACTTACTAATTATATTGATTCTTATTAATTTCAATGACACTGCTGAAAACAATGGAACAATTTAAATTAAATAGAATTGTTAGTTGCAGCAAGTTAGTTGAAATCATTAAAGATTGATTGAAACTATACAGTGGGGCAGGAAGAAGTTCCTGTGTGGCTAAGCCAATAGAAGACAACTTGGGAATACAACTTGGCCAACCAGCAGCCAATAATGCACCCAACTAATCAATTTGCATCCTGAAGTAAATAAATTCTTTATGTAAAACCCTGAAAAAGCCCCATACGGCAGTGCTCAAAGTATGTATCAATGGAAAGGACATGAGAAAAGACAGAAGGCATGTATCAGCAGGAAGAGTCCTGGTGAATTAAGCAGGAAGATCTCAGTCAAAGATCATTCCTAAGTGACCTACAGTCACCTTATAGTGACCATCTGAGAGATAGTTGCATGATTTAATTTAAATTGTTTCATTAAAAATTCGCAAAGGATTTGGTGTGAGTATAATCATAATTCTGTACATCTGATCTTAAGGGTGTTTAAAGCACTTCCAGTTCTCGAGATTTTAGAGAATAATGGAAGGTAATATCACTAAAACAAACAAGATTCTTAGATGGTTTGACAGGGTAGATGATAAACTACTTCCTCTGATTGGAGAGTATAGAATAAAGGTCATTACTTTGTGTAAAGGCATCCGCTATTTAGGACTTTTCAGAGAAATTACTTCACTTGTGAATCCTTGGAATCCTCTACTTCAGAAGGATGTGAATGCTCAATTGTTAAGTATATTTAGGGCTAAGGTCAATAAACTTCTGAACACCAAAGGAATCAGAGGATAGGGAGTAGGGCAGGAAAGTTAAGCTCCCCCATGATTTATTGAATTATGAGCAGGCTTATTGGGCCATATAGTATACTATCTGCTGTGCTTTATGTTTTGGAGATATGCAGAGATGACACACTTCAGGTTCAATATTTTTAAAAAGAATTTTATTCAGTGATTTTAAACTACCTGCTCTCTCATGCTTCCAGAAGCCTGCCTACAATTTAGGCCAGAAATTTCTGGCCCTGTACTTAGTTTATCTTTCTCAGTCACCAAATCCTGGCTTAACCAATTATAGTAAGAACTCCCACCCACCTGACGAAGGAACAGCCAGTTCTGAAAGCTACTGGCGTTTGCTGCAAATAAACCTGTTAGACTTTAACCTGGTGTTGTGAGACTTCTTACTGTGTTTACCCCAGTCCAATGCCAGCATCTCCACATCATGTTAACCAATTATACACAGGACAGTTATCAGGCACATTTCAGCACTGAATAATTGTACACTATAATACACTCCTTTTACTTATGTCCTTATTGTGTAGTTTAAATGACTGAGCTGCTATTTTGTACCACAATAGAAGGTTGGCTGCATTCATAAGACGGAAATGTAAAATAGAGCAGAGCTGATAGGAAAGAACTTGATGTTGCTCTGTAAATCTAAAATAGAACTGTCAAAATCTGTGTTATTATATCAGTACAGATATAGTAACTATGCTATAATTGTGCCTACTGAGCACATATTAATCACCTCACAATTGAAGTGATAACTTCTCATGTAAATCAATACTGAGATTACTTTTCGTTCACTTAAAGAATGTGATGCATTCAACGAGAACAAGTATGCAATACCAAAAATTTATAAATTTTCTTTTAAATATGGATTTTGTGATATAAATCTGTAACTACTAAAATAATTGCATATTCAGATGGTTAGTATGGATACAAATCAACCATGTCATTTTGTATTGAATGTTTCTACCTTTGAAGGTTTCTAATGTAACTTTGTAGTGTTAGAGTATGATATTCGTATGATAGTTTTCTGAGGATACATTTCAGCATTGCGTTGCAAGAAAAATTAAAATAGTAAAACAAAAATTAAAATTTGATATTATTGTGATATAATATATCGGTGCTTTTGACACAGTGTTAAATTAAGTTGTTGAGGGCAGATTTTACCCTATTACTCACAACACGGTGAATTCAGTCCAACATGCAAACAAGCCTCCCACCCATTGACTACGTCTACACTTCCTGCTGCCTCAGCAAAGCAGCCAGCATAACTAATTTTCTCTTTCATCTCCTTCCGCCTGCAAAAAGATGCAGAAGTCTGAGGTCATGTATCAACCGACTGAAAAACAGCTTTTTCCCTGCTGCCATCAGACTTTTGAATGGACTTGGCTTATAATAGGTCGATCTTTCTTTAACCCTAACTATGACTGTAAGGCTATATTCTGCATCCCGTTCTTTCCTTCTCTATGAACAGTATGCCTATCTGTATAGCACGGAAGAAACAAAACTTTTCGCTGTATACCAATACGTGTGACAATAATAAATCAAATCAAATCAAATTCTGACCTTTATCTCTGTTGTTTGGGGGAAGCCAGGGCCTGGAGATTGAGTGCTGCTTTGCAGGGAGGGAGGGAAATTTTCTGACAGAAAACAGGGAGATGATAGGTAGCAGTGAGAGGCCTAACTGGGGAAGAATATCTGTTGACACTACTATAGTCAGTGCTTACAACTTTCTCAGTTTACTTCAAAAAACTACTTATCTTGAAGGGTAAAAATATTTTCTCATAGATGCCTTACATCTGTCAAATTGAGTTCATCTATCCTTTCTGCTTGGTGCAACTCAGAAGTCAATGAAGCTGCATGCTGCAAATTAGATGTGGTTCAAAGCAAGCAGGTTGGCTGTAAAATCCAGGCACATGCATCTTGCTTTGCAAGTATGTATCTGTGGGTTTCTGGACATTTTTCCTTTTTGCAGAATCTGGAGAATACATGTGTCTGCAGGCACCCACACCATCATTTTACACCAGATTGGCTTTGCTTGGTTTCAGGTTGCTTATATCCTGACAAAAAAAAATCAACGGAGACGGAGATTTGAACCCTTTAGGCATTTGTAGTGCACTGAATGTCAGTTTGATTTGCTTTGGCCAAGCAGTCACTCATCCCTAATGTAGGCATTACTGAACAGAATGCAATTGACTTGGCAATTATAGATACCAATGAAGAAATATGATTGGTTGGTGAACCAAATAGGATGCAATTACAAAGAAATTGAACATCTAGCTAATGGTGGAAAAAGACTATCAATACCTTATTTTTTTAAGAAAAAAGGAACTGAAGAAGTATAATTTAGTAATAACTATTAAGTTCTGAATAAATAATTTGTGGTGTTCCTTCTGCAGTTGGTTAGATTGAATAACAGGGGAAGTGGTGGGATAGTGGTGTTGTCACTGGGCTAGTGATCTAGAGACCCAGGTTCAGACTCTGGCAAGCTGGGATCGAATCCCGCTCTGGCAGATGGTGAAATTTGAATTCAATAAAAAATTGGAATTAAAAGATGTCTGGTTTACCTGTGACTCTACATCCACATCAATGTGGTTGATTCTCAAATGCCCTCTGAAATGGAGGGCAATTAGGGATGGGCGATAAATGCTGGCCCAGCCAGCGACACTCACATCTCATAAAATGAATAAATAATATGCGTTGCATCAGTAAATGTATTGCACGCTGTTTGCACCATGTTGTCTTCCTCCAAAATAAAGCCAACTCAATCTGATATTGTGAGCTAATTTACTGATAAATGACAATACAGATTTTGTATTCCGTTGATAAGCCCACAACATATAGCGACAGGCCAGATTAGTTAATTTTAACTAATTAGTGTTGCTTCAGTAACTGTCTGATTTAACATCTTAAAACAGCATTAATACCTGACTTTTTCTGTCTATTAGTGAGCATAAATATGTCATATGCATAGTTTGTTTTATAATTGGTATTTATATTGTTAGTGAATAATCGCCAGATTGTGTATTTAGAACGCAGCCTTGCTATTAAACCTGTCAGCAAAAAAGAGCTCAGTGATTAGCTGAGCAACCATCCACTAACTTGTCAGCATTTTGCTTTTCTATGTCAGTGTTGGGTGCGTGCAATGTGCCTGCTTAATAGTTTAAACAGTCTCTAGATCAAAAGTTTTTGAGAATCAACAAGTTCTACTCGTCTTATAATGGGAAGCTGAACCTCAGTATTTGAGTTGTATCGTTCACTTATTCATGAAGTTTAATAAGGAACTAAAACTCAGCCTTTCTTTCTTTTTTGATATATAGAGACTGTCCATTCAATTGCTGATAAATCTTGTCAGATATTTGACTTTCTTGTTTTTGCTTTGTACCATTTGTGATGTGTGCTTCTCATTTGCAAGTATTCTAAAATAGCACACCATTGCTGTGAGTCCATTGCTGTACTGGTGAGAGGCACAGTCGCTTTGAAGCTTTGCAGACAGGGATTGTCCATGTTGATTTTTATTTGGTGGTATAACTTGATAAGAATTAAATTACAGTAAATCATATATTCTGATTCTACATTATATTTAAAATGTATCTTTGATATTTTTAATTCAGTTTATATGGGTTTCTACTGACCGCTCTGTGTGTTGTGTTTCTCATGGCAAGAGATGGCTTTCATTGACCAATGGCAGGATTCTGTGGTCCTGCTGCTGTCAGTGGGATTTCCCATTGACTCAACAAATTGATGGGATTTCCCAGTGACTCATCAAATCGATGGGATTTCCCACTGACTCATCAAATCAATGGGTTTTCCCATTGACTCATCAAATCAATGGGATTTCCCATTGACTCCATCCCTTGGTATTGGGGAGTCCATGGCAGGGTTTGCTTTCAGAAGATCCCACAGCCAGAAAGTTCTGACTATCGTATCGTATTGACATATATAGATATGTTTCAGAGGTAGTCCCTTCTGCAGGGGTCAGCCGCATCCTACTTCATAGTTGGATGGGTAACTGCATCTAGTCCTTAACCGTCACCTTGCTCTCATCTATTAATCCCCATAACTGCTTGTATACTGCAGCAGCCACACCCCAACCACAAAGGTCCGGGTGGAAATGTTGATGGAATATGCATCCAATTCAAAACGGATGGCAATTTCTTCAACCTGAGATGACTGAAATCCTCAATTGGGATATCAGAAATGACAGTATGAGAACTGGTGTTTGTCAATTGCTGTACCCTCGTGTCACACTTTGAGCATGGCTTTCAACACGTCATGTACCATTTTGAAAGGAGGCTGATGAATATGAGCTGATCGTCAGCTTAAGGAAGACAGAGTACTCCACTGACCACCAGTGAATTCTGACCATACCTTACCTACTGTAGCCATCAATGATATACAATCTTGAAGGCAATCAGCTAGCTCAGGATCATAATCTCATGAAATGTCTGCATTGCCAGAGCAAGCTTAGTATTTACCTATTTAGAGGCTGAGGAATAAATGAGGTATCAAACTTGCAACAAGAGTTGCTGAGTACAAAGCTGTGGCAATACCTACTCTGTATACTTGTGAAACATGGACTGACCGTTCCAGACATATTAAGCAGTTAGGCAGTTTCCACATGAAATGCATTTGGAATATCATGGGCATCAAATGGGAAGATAAAGTGTCTGACATTGAAGGAGTTCAAAGAACAGAAATATCTAGAATATAAGCACTCATCATCAGACCCCAGCCCAGATGGAGTGCACATGTAGTACATATGATTTAATGATAAAATCCCTCAGCTGGTCATATATTCGCAGCTTGCACAGACTCTGCTTGAGAGGCAGGCAAAGATTAAGGTTCAGGGATTCCTTAAAGGCAAATTTCAGGAACTGTGACATATCCACCACAGACTGAGAGAAAAATGCACAAGAAAGAACCAGCATCTCAAATAACAGCGGTCTTTCATGTGAGCAGTGAAGAATACAGGCGCTAAGCACAAAAGGCAAGCCGAAAAGTCCGGCAGTCCCAATAAAATGGAATAATTCATCCTTACCTGTACAGATCTACAATTAGACTCTACAGCCGCATTAGCATACACAGCAAATGACTCTGTACATAAAGCCATCTTCAATACCAAAGGCAAAATGGTGTATTAGAATAATATGTGTTTATCATGTAGATTGAATGGATCAGCTTCTAAATCTCCCAGGTGTTTACCTGAAAATATTAGTGCAGCTGTAATGTTGAGGAATTAAAATTCTTTGCCAAATCTGTAAAGGGTAAAGCTCCCAAGTACCCATTGCTTCATTGTCTGCTGTTTCCGTGAAGTGCTCAATTTGGTGTTTCGGAAATGGAGTGCACTTGTATCGGTTGTTTTTAATTTTGTAAATGAGGCTCACTATAGAAATATGCAAGGCATTTTTACCTCTCCCTTATAGTGAGAAAGCTACAGGAAAAGTCCATTCATCAGTTGCCCTTGAGGAAGGACAGGTAAAATATAGAGGCTGCAATTATTGCTCCGTTTTTGCTGATCTATACTGGCTTTGGTGGCAGATATGGACTGCAGCAGCAGCATTATTAATAAAAACAAGTCAAGGTCCCATGATATGCACAAGATCCTGATGGAAGTTTTACTGGATACTTGCCACAGCCCACCCACTTTCTGAACTTGTTGGGATGGAATGCATTGAGGCTGCTCCGAGTAAGTATGTTTAAAGTTCACGGATTCCAGAGGAAGGCATATACTGGAAGTGAGAAAAGGTGTACCAATTTCTTCCTGTGCGTGGTCTTTACTATGAAGGTCCAGGCTAAGATTGTGATTTGGATCTTCAAGAATCTTAAGAACTATTTTAACATTAGCTGTGTATGATCATCTGGGGGGAATTTACTCTCTTTTTCCTAGAGAGGAAGCCTTGAAAGCTCCTTCAGATCTGACTGTGAAGCTAGAATTCCCAACAGCTTCAAGCAACAAGCACTTAAGTGATACAGGGGTCAGGTGGTCACTTGCAAGTGGTGTATTCTTCCCTCACCCTGCACAAATTGATGGAAAGCCCAAGTCCATGGATCTTGGCAGAAGTATTTGGGATCAGAGCTTGTGTTTTGAATTTCTACTGCTGGGTGGCATGGTAGGTGGCATAGTGGTGAATATTGTTGCCTCACAGCACCAAGGACCCAAGTTCAATTCCGGCTTTGGGTGGCTGTGTGGAGTTTGTACATTTTCCCCGTATCCGCATGGGTTTCCTTTAGGTGTTCTGGTTTCCTCCCACACTCCAAAAGTGTTCATGTTAAATTGATTAGTCATAGTAAATTGCCCCTGTGCATGTGCAGTCTGGCAGTGCCAGCCTGCGATCACTAGCACTGCCCAAGTGTGATGTAGCACTGCTCAGCAGGCAACAGGTAGTGCAAAGGGGATGGGTCTAATTGTGGGCGGAGCTAGAAGTGATCGGTAGGGGTGGGGGTGTCTCGCTGCCACTCTGCATTGGAATTGGAGGGTGATGGAGGGTAGGCAGCGATTGTGGCAGGCTGGGATGGCCTCCAGGGGAGGGGTGGGGGGGGGAGTGTCTGCTGAGGTGAAGGGCTATGGGTGGATCACCACTGCTGGTGATTGGAGCTTGAAAATTGGGGTTTTCCGGGATGGGGTGAATCAGGGCTAGCTCTGGAATTGTCGTGGGGGCTGCGATTGGGCTGGAGAGGCAGCACTGCAGAGATCCATGGCTGGCCATCAAACTGGCCAGCAAATGGGAGTTTGACAGTTTGGGACCATTATGCATGTACAGAACTCCAGAACTGTCAAATCCGGCGCGAATAGTACCCCCGTCCCCACGCCTGGTTTTTAGTGATATTCACGACTGGGACCTCTGCAGTGCGCAGCGTGTGGAGATTCAGGTGAGAAGCTGAACTGTCAGAATAACTGGGATTTAGAACAGTTTTCCCACCAAACCTTGTCTTTTGGAGAATTGCCCCTTTAGTATCTGTCTTTGTGTTCCCTGCAAGCTTACTTTTGTACTCTATTTTCCCCTGCTTAATCTCTTGGTCCTTCTTTGCTGAATTCTAAATGACTCCCAATCCTCAGATCTATTATTTTTTTCTCTGCCAATCTATATGCTTCTTCTTTAATTGGATACACTCTCTAACTTCCTTTGTAAGCCAAGGATTGACCCTCTTACCCATTTTGCTTTTGTGCCAGACAGGTGTAAACAGTTGCTGCAGTTCTTTGAATGTTTGCCATTGTCTATCCACTATCATCTCTTCCAATAACTCTCCCCAATCTATCAAGACCATCTCATGCCTCATATCCTCATAGTTTTCTTTATTAAGTTTCAGCACCCTTGTCTCTGAATCAACTTTCTCACTCTCTATTTTGATAAAAAATTCTATCATGTTATGGTCACTCATCCCCAGGAGGTCTTGTGCAGCTAGATTAGCAATGATTCCCTTCTCGTTACACAATACCCAGTCTAAGATGGCTTGCTCTCTAGTCGGTTCCTCCACATATTGATCAAGAAAACTATTCCGTATACACTCCAAGAATTCCTCTCTATGGCATTGCAGCTAATTTGATTTGCCCAATCTATGTGCAGATTAAAATCACCCATGACCACTGATATTTCCTAATCATGTGCATCTCTAATTTCATGTTTAATGCCATTCCTAACACCACCACTGCAGGTTGGGGGTCTATATATCACACCCACTGATGTTTTTTGCTCTTTGGTATTTCTCAACTCTCCCCATACAGATTCCACATTGTCAGAGTTAATATCCTTTCTCACTATTGTGGTAATTTCCTCTTTGACCAGCAGTGCCACTCCACCATCTTTTCCTTTATGCCTGTCCTTCCTAAATATTGAATACCAGAGACGTTCAATTCCTACTCCTGTTCACTCTGCAGCTATGTGTCTGTAATCTCAATTATATCGTACCCATTGATATCTATCTGCGCCATTAGTTCAATCACTTTATTAAAAATGCTCCCCGCATTGAGGTACAGAGCCTTTAAGCTTGTCTTTTTAACATTGTTTGCCTTGCTCACAGTTTTTTCTCCATAACCCTATTTGAACGTTATCCTTGGTTTCTCTGTCTGTCACTTTTCTTATTCCCCTTTCTTCCTTATATTTTGGTCCTTGCTCCCTCCTTCTCTGACTCTTTATATAGGTTGGTGAACAGCAGTAGTTTGAGAAGACGGATCACCACTACCTTCACAAAGGCAATTAGAATAGAATAAATTCTGACAAACCAGCGATACTTACATCCCATGAACGAATAAGGAAAACTATTCATTAACAGATTATCAATCTTTTGATGAATCATGCTACGTTTAAAGCTTTTATTCATTCTTATATCTAATTATATTTTCTTAAATACCATTTATCACTTTCTCTTATTAATGGGTATTGGGTGGATACAGTTAAACAGCAAACAAGAATCTAGTTCCATTTGCTAAAGCACATTCCCCCATCTCTGCAGCTGAAAACAAATTGGAAGTTTGTGAGGGTTAAACAGGACTTTCCTGGAGCTAAGACCATGTGATGTAGCATGAAATACCAAGGAATGAATCACTTGGCCTGAGAAGCACTGTACAATAGGTGAGAATTAAGGGTTTTTAGCCTTCATGCATGGTTAGTGTTGCGGGTTGTGGGCAGTCTGGTGGTTGGGGTGGTAGAATTGGATGGTCTGATGAAGGCAAGAGCAATGTGGAATGAGGGCTGTGCAAGTGGGGAGAAGCGGGGTAGTGGTCATGTTGGTAGACAGAGAGTCAAGGAGTTGGATGAAGATTACAAACAATGAAAGACGGAAAGAACACAAGGGAATGTAGCTGGATCCCAACAAGGCTGCATGAGAAGCTGGCAAATTGAGGGGTCAAAGGGATATCATGTTGTTTACTGGAAGAGGACGCAGTGGGTAGAAGTCCAAGTGGGGCACAGGCGCTTCGCAGGTGATGAGTTCAAGGTGGAATCCAGGGACAGACTTCCTCTTGAGGTTGCTAGCCTTTTGCCTCTGTGTTGCTGCCATCCTATGTGATGTGGTGAAGTCAGCTGGACTGGAGAGAGTGTTGGAGTGTGCTGGACTGATGTTTTAATGTAGTGTCAACACCTTTGAACGTGCCTGTCGAGGGTGTGCAGGTGAATCAGCTGCTGATCTGCTGGAGAGTCAGAGGTGAACTCACTTGTCCATGATAAATGTGGTAACAAGTGCAGCATCTGGCATGGGATCCCAGTATTCTGGCCAGTGGGACAGGCACTGTCAGCGATGCCTGCCATCACACTTAGTCTCAAAATGGGAAGGTTTAGTGAAGGTGAAACACTTGTGTGAGTTAAGCAATAACATTTGCAAAGAACAACCAGATTTCATGTGACCAAATGTCATGAGTTGCACCGTATGATTGAATGTATATTGAATTTCAAGGATTGTGTCAAATCATTGTTGGTAACTGTATGAGGGTGGCATGTGGCACAGTGGTGCCAGGGACCTGGATTCAATTCCAGCTTGGGTCAGTATCTGTGTGGAGTTTGCACTTTCTTCCCGTGTCTACGTGGGTTTCCTCCTGGTGCTCTGGTTTCTTCCCACAGTCCAAAAGATGTGCTGGTTAGATGCATTCGCTATGCTAAGTTCTCCCTCAGCATACCTGAACAGGCGCCACATATGGCGATTAGGGAACTTTCATTGCAGTGTTAATGTGAGCTAACTTGTGCCATTAATAAACAAACATTAAACTTTAAAATTGGGTGATGGTGACAGTTAAACAGGAAAAAGTTCTCGAAAGTTTCAAACCAGTGATTAAAAAGACGGATGTATAGAATAATTCCATTCTCTCAATTCTAATAGAAAACTGTTAACTCTATTACAAAAGGCAGCAGCAGAGAAGATGCTTGTAATATTGCTGACAAACGGCTTAATGAACCATTGAAGTAACACTTGAATAGTGTACATGGTCATAAATACCTGTGACTATTGTTAAAGCCTTTAAATTAAATTTCAGATAACTTTTAAAAATGATGCATAAAATATAACGGCTTGCATTGTATAGTGCTTTATCACATCTCTCACAATGCCTCAAAAAGTTTAATATAAAATAAACTACTAAGTGATTTCATCTCATGGAACATTAACTATATCTCCAGGAAGTTCCTGTTACTGCCAATCAGTAACTGTGCAGTGCTTGTAATAAGCTTCAGCCCGCCATGATGATGTTTTCCTTAGAAAAACATTTATGATAAATCATAAAAATCATAAAAAATCATATGTTTGTTGCTGTTTTAAAATGATTGTTGCTACTGAGTGCAGGAGATGACAATTTTGACTATTTATTAGGGAACGATTGAGCAGCTTGACAAAAAAAAGACAATTTTGTCTACAGACAAATTAAGAACTTTTGTAAAATTAAATAAAAATATGGAGTCAACCTGTAAAATTAACAAATGTTAACGAACAAGTTTGACGATTAAGCTGATGGTTTTAGTAATAGCCTGAGTATGTGTCAATGGGTAAGTGCAAGAGGCATTGTTTTATTATAATATAACTTCCACTAAGCACAACTTTTTATCACTTGCAACAGCAAAAGTTGCAAGAATTTGTCTTGTACTCCTTGAAGGGAAATTATAGCTGTAATGAATATTTTTACTAGTACTAATTGTTAAATTTGATACATTTTTTTGCAATTGTTTATCTGGCTGTCCTAATAACTTCCCAACTTTCGTTGATATTCTCTTTCTTTCCCTGCATTCACACAGACTCTTTTTCATCTCTCCTTCTGTTCATATTGCAACACATTTTCCCTCTTCCACCCCAATTCAAGCTGGTAAACCTCCTGCTCCACCTGCAATTCAAACTGATGCCATTCTCTCATTTCTTTGGCAGTCCCTTCCTCACCCTGCCACTACTTTTCCACTTTCACTCCCTCCTCACAAAGCTAACATTCTCCACCTCCCTTCTGCTGAAGAAGCTGGAGCCTTTCTTCACAAATTCCGCGTGTTCCCCCACCAAGTTCAATTCTCATTTCTCTTTTCCTTGTACCTCTGGTACCTTGTACCTCAAAGCAGCACATTGCACACAGAAACACTGCCACTGTTCATTCTACCAGTTTACAGCTGGAGGATGTTCACAGTTTCTAACCTTCTCTCTTTCTCAATACCATTCCCCAGCTCCATATTGCCCCATGCTGTAGGCAGCGACTCCCAGTCATGTGGCATTCCCTCTCTCATAGTGCAGCAGTGTTTAATTCTTTGGAGCAACTACAGAAAGCAGGAAGTGTGGGAGGTATTAATTTTAACTTGCAAAGCAGTGCTGCATTTATAAGTGATTAAAGAGGGATGTGAAAATTTAAAGCGTCCCATTTGTTTTATAGGAGAGTGAGGGTGCTGGTGCGTGATATCCTCTCAGGAGATTTTGATTTTAATACCTTATTTGATGACTTGCCTGGATTTTTGAGTCTGTAATAATTGAGTGCAAGGCTCTGTGATTTTGAAAAAAAAAATAAGAAAAACTAATCACTGTTACAAATCCACTCTTTATTATGATCTTGAACACTCAGTTGTTACCTGCAAAAATTCACCAGATTTTATATTTTATTCAAAAATGTACAAAAAGTTAAATAAAGCAAATACAATTAACTTGACACTATTTTTTGGAAAACACTTTTGTTCAAATCTGAAAATCTCAATGCACCAGGCAATCCAAGAGTTCCTCTATAATTCACAGCACCATGAGAATTCTTTCACTTATCCTGGGACTAAATCAAGGCATGCCACAACTCTCAGGAATTCACACTGATTCTCCTTGTTAGGTAATAAATTTCCTGGCATCCTTCCACAAGTACCCAGCTAAGCAAACCTCAACTTTTTTTCAATGCCTCATGATTTCGGATTCCTCAGCTTAAGCATGGTCCTCATTGTATTAACACAGCTTTAGTTTCTGATAGACTTCTATTCCTGATCTATATTTACAAGCAGAATCTCCTTCTGCCTACCTCAAAGCTATTTCCAAGCTGACTGTCTCTGTGAGGAATCACAGATTAAAAAACAACCCCCTAAAAATTTTCCTTTCAAACTATTGTCAGGGCAACCTCTCATACCTGGGATGTCACAGATAGAGATTTAAATGAATTAATTTTACCTTTAAAATGTCCCTTTGCTTTGGGACCCATATGAATAATTTGTATCTTGTATGGAGACAATTGCTATCGTATCAAGCTCACTGATTCCATTATGATGTTTTTGTTATGAAACTAAGAGGACCACTTATTGTCTTCACACCTCAAACCCTTTAAGTAAACATGGACCATTTTTGAATTGCAATTATCTCCGCAGACTATTATGCATCAGATGGCAAGACGAAGTATCAGATGCTGAAGTTCTCTCTAGAGCAAGTCTACCATTAGTCCACACACTGCTGATGAGACAGCAGACCCGGTGGGCAAGTCATATTATCTGTATGCCAGATGAGCGCATACCCAAGCAGCTCCTTTTTGGACAACTGTCTGCTGAAAGACGCTTGCATGGAGGGCAGAAGAAACATTTCAAAGACACACTCAAGGCCTCTCTGAAGTTGCTTGACATTGACATGACCACCTGGGAAATGCAGGCACAAAACCGCCCTACTTGGCGCTACCTCATCCACAAAGGCTGTCAAGCTTATGAAGCAAGGAGTATTGCTGAAGCACAACTTAAGTGCAAATTGCGCAAGTCCAGAACTACCAGCACAACAATTACAATGCTTATACAAGCCTGTCTAATATGTGCCAGGACATTCTGTGCCTGAATTAGCCTGATCAGTCATCTTCGGAGACACCGCAACCAGCCTCAAGGTGACTACTGGTGTCGAGGTCCTCATCATAATGATGGAAGAAAAACAATGTCTCAGGGGTGTTTTCCAGTTCCTCAAAACCAGGTTTATTCCATTCATATTGTTTAAAAATTAAATTCCAAAGAAGTTATACTTCTAACATAAATGAATCTTAAAATTAGATGTATATTTTTATTCATCCATGGAACATGGGCGTTGCTGGCTGTCACTTATTGCCTACCCAAGGGCAGTTGAGAGTCAACCACATTGTTGTGACTCTGTAGGCCAGACCAGGTAAGGAAGGCAGATTTCCTTCCCTTTAGGACATTAGTGAACCAGAAGGGTTTTTATAATAATCGACAATGGTTTCATGGTTATAAGTAGATTCTTAATTCCAGATTTTTTTTGAATTCAAGTTCCACCATCTGCTATGGTGGGATTTGAATTTGTGTCCCCACAACATTCTGGATTAATAGTCTAATGATAATACCAGTAAGCCATTGCTGCTTCCCTTGCTACACTATTTTTGCATCCTGTTAATTTTGTAAGTGCAATTTACAAATAGTTAGTTTATCTTTTTATCTTGTTTATCTTTTTTAAAAAAAACTGTAACTCGGTTTAGAGAAAATAAAATTTTGGAAACCAGCCAGCTTTTTCAGAAATTTTTCAGTGGAAAAAGAAGCAAGTGAAAAGCTGTAATCAAGCAATTTATTGAAGAGTATAGAATGAATAAGCAAACCTGTAGTTGTACCTTCCCAAAACCAACTATTTCAATGCTTTGTGCTTCCGAATCCTGTGCAGCTAACAGGAGGAGGAGGAAGTGTCTGAATTTGATGGTCTAAATGCTCTTTTATTCAGCCTTCCAACCATTCTGATTCTGTCAGTATCCTGTCAGCTTTCGAGCTGAGTTTATTGGAACAATATTGATGATCCACAATCCAAGTGAAGCACTGACAAGTGGACACATAGATTAAAATGTTGCAAATTGGCTGAATTCTCCCCAAAAAATTCTAAGTGTTGGATTTGCATGAAAACTGCTGTAATTAACATTGGTTATTTTCAATGGATGTTCAGACAAAGCACTGCACATTCTGTGCACTGCAGAGACCACCAGAGTGAATATCATTACATTTCAGGGGTGGGGCCTATTCATGCTAGAGAGGCTGAAATCAGAGCACTAAGTGGGCCACTACACACACGTTGATCTGTCATGCCGACCTGTGACCCCCCCCACAACGCTAGTTCTCCATTCTCCCATTGCCTCCAAGACAGTTATCTTCCCCTGTAGTCTCAACAACTTCCCCCTCACAGTTTTGACCCCAGCTCACTTTGCTCACTGGCCTCCCTCTTTTCCTGACCAATCCCATGCAGAGTTGCCATTGATTTTATCATGAGCAGTGCCCTGTCTGCTGTGTCTCAAAGAGCTTTGCCTTAGCTTCTTGCCTGTCATGTTGTGTTCCAAAGTTTGGAATGATAAGCTCGGTGTTAGATTTAGTAAGACCGAGACTGTGATGCTGGACTTTACATGCTTTGTTAGCAAATACATCCAGCAAAGTGGGCGAGGTGCAGAAGTGACATTGGATCTCCCTTCATTCGTGATCACCTCTCACTGTGGTGCCTGTTTCAATTGTGGTGCATCGTGTCTGCTACCAACTCAATACTCTCTGCTTTTAGAAACAAGCCCTTAATCCATTTCCATCTGGTACTGTGATGAATTTAGTTCCTGTTATCATTTTGTCTATACCTGACATCTTTTTATGTCCCTTTCTTTGAGGAAACAAATGGGGTCCTGAAAAGAAAATAAGTCATTCAACAAATAGAATCGAGAATGCATCAAAAGAACTCACTCAGAGACCCACATTACATACAGCAATATCCTTGGGGCATGCTGTTGCATTATATTTTCTTGAAACTGTTGGGTTTCTTTGATCTATATTATAGTGGAGGTTTTACTGTTGATTATTATGAAAAAATTGCTATATTCCACCTTTTAAAACAGTTTTTTTAAAAACTCCAGCAGTTTATTCAATGCCAAAGTTGGACCAGAATACTGTTAGCACTCTAAAGACAACTCTTTTTAACAGTAAAAAGCACACAAAAGAGCATTAATAATTTGTATAAAGCTGTGATTTGCCAGGGTTCGCTGGAAAAAATGATTTACCCAAACATAAATTCTCATTAGTACAGCGTCCTGCTGACCTGGAGTATGCAGAAATAAAACATTATTAGATGGCGAATTCTAGGTTAATAAGTTGTACTGGCACTAGTTCTGCAAGTCATGAATAATTTAAGCAGCAGTTAAATGAACTTCATTTGGGTTTTGCTTTGTTTAGGTCATGTACGCTGTTGAAAAGGTTCTGAATAATTAAAGTTTCAAATTCAGGGAGAAAACTAAAAGTTCAATGTGCTTTTTGATTGTCCTAATTCATATTGGAGTATAGCATTGCTATGCTACAGTGTATTGCCCCAGTTGCTTCAGAGCTGGAAAACATTACAATCTTTGAAAACATTTCAGGACTGTTGCTCTCAGAGAAAGCAGGATTTTTGTGTGCACAAAATAAGTATTTGACAGATTAGAATTTTTTTCAACTCCTTCTTCATTGTTTGCAACGTTCCTTGGACTTTATTTAAATGAGTGAACTGGCGTATTCCTTTATTAGTCAATTGATTTCTGTACAATGGAAGTGAAATTTTAACATGAAATAGCATTAGACTTTAGGTCAGAATACAATAAATTTGCCTCCACATGAATCAATAATAACACTGATCGCTTTGGAGAAGCATAATGCACTAAATGGAAGTGAAATTGGGCGGCACAATGGTTAGCACTGCTTCCTCACAGTTCCAGGGACCTATGTTTGATTCTCAGTTTGGGTCACCGTCTGTATGGAGTTTGCACATTCTCCCCATGTCTGTGTGGGTTTGCTCCGGTTTCCTCCCACAGTCCAAAGATGTGCAGGTTAGGCTGATTGGTCATGCTAAATTGCCTCTTAGTGTCCTGGGATGCGTAGGTTAGAGGGATTAACAGAGTAAGTATGTGGGGTTATGGGCATGGGGCCTGGATAAGATTACTTGTCGGTGCAGACTCGATGGACTGAGTTTCTATGACAATGATTCTGAAGTATGGACAAAATAATTTTTGCAACTACTAAATAGATTACTTATGAAGCAGGCATTCTGGGTGGGATTCCCAGGATGAACAAGTTCTCTGACAACAGTGACTGACTACTAACTTTTGAAAAATCAGTCTCATTCAAAGATAACAGAATTAATGTTGTATTCTTTGTCATGTGCGGAGAACCTGTGGCACATGGCAACAGATTTTTACATGATTGCAGTCACAAATGTGATTCCTATACATAGCATATAATTCAAAAATAATATTGATAAGCATGTATGCAGATTTGAGGCCCTACAAATGTGCACCATAATTTCCTGGGGAGTTTAAACTTTCGATGGGCCAAGTCGTGTTGCTCGCTTTGGGCCAGATAGACGGGATTTACTTGGATACCTCGTCTGGAAATGTTACGGAATTTAATCGTTGGTGTAACTCTTAAGGTTAACCAATGTAACTGAGCTGAGCACCACATCTGATACCCTCCCCCCACCATTCCAATCCAACTGCTTCCCCCAGCCACCCTCGGACCTGAACATCACTCTCCCTGAATCTGGCATCATAACAAGTGGGTATGTCCTCACAAAATCCATAATCTGCTACACTTGCTGGTCCTGCCTTGAAATGTTTGCATTGGCCCTTTTCTACTTTACCCTGGATCAGATACCTTGGCTGAAAATGCTCAAATCATCAGGGACCCGAAGATTTTGTGGACACTGATCTTAAATCAGCATCATTATTGACAACAACAGAGAAATGCTAGAAAATTTCAACAGGTCTAACAGGCCAACATTGGCTCTATTCTCTCTCCGCAGATGCTGTCAGACCTGCTGAGATTTTCGAGCATTTTTTGTTTTTGTTTCAGATTCCAGCAACTGCAGAATTTTGCATTTATCATCACTGACCAGATGTGCTCCAATTTGCACAATAGTGAAAAATATCATTTAAATTGGAAAGCAGATGGTGCCTATTTGACCTTCCTGTTATTCAGAAAAATCAAGCTTTTTCACACAGTGTTCTCTGCTCGTATCAGACTATTTTGATACAAGAGCCTGAACTCTGAAGGCAACTCAGCTCCTAAGGTTTTTTGAGCACATGATTCTGTTGGCAGGTCAACGGCCAGAAGCCAACCTCAAGATCAGTATTGACATTCTCATCTACTATTACACTGAAAGTGGGTTTGAAACATACCTACATACGTGTTTACAAAATCTTAGCAAATATGATCCCTTCTTGAAGAAAGGCAAGAGCTTGTTCATGAAAGAAGAATTGAATTCTTCAATTATGTGGTCAGCAATGATCTATCGAAAGCTCAAACCAGCAGATTCTGCAAACATACAGGAAATCTGGAGTCTTCTGGAATTGTTGCTATAGTGACTTCATTCTTGACCTTGCTATGCTATTTGGCTCCCTATGCAATCTGACAAAACAGACCACCAAAAAAGAGTGAAGTGAACTATATCATACAAATGACAGTGCATCAGAGCACAAGTTGCACAAATACTTCAAACTTCAGAAAACCACCCAGCTCGTTGTGGTTGTAAACCTGCTTGGTTTATGTGTAATTCTCTTGCAAATTATTGCAATGGCAAGCAGATCGCTAATACCCACAGAGAAACATTATTCGCAGAGAGAGAAGTGCTTGCATTTTCATCTCTAATTTTGGAGGTGTTAGTTTGAAATAATTACCAATCATAGATTGCCAGGAAGTTAATTCAATAATTCACATTGCAGATCATCCACTCGATACTCAAATTATAGGAGTTTAAGTTCCACCCTGAATATCTGCCAAGCAAACTCAAACCAGCAGGCCGTTTTTCGTGAAAGATCATCTTTCCTTTGTTAACAGTCGGTCTTACTAATTATGAAGAAAATTTTGATGGGCAACATCTATAACTACATAGAGGCAGCACGGTGGCACAGTAGTTAGCATTGCTGCCTCACAGCGTCAGGGACTCGGGTTCGATTCCTGTATCCACTCTGTCTATGTGAATTCTGCATCTTCTTCCTGTGACTGCATGGGTTTTCTCCAGATGCTCCAATTTCCTCCCACAGTCCACAAGACATGTTGGTTAGGTGCATCAGCCATGCTAAACTCTCCCTCAGTGAACCCGAACAGGCTCCAGTATGTGGTGACTCAAGGATTTTCACAGTAACTTGATTGCACTGTTAATGTTAACCTACTTGTGACACTAATAAATAAATAAAGTCTAGCTGACATAAAAGCAGCAACAACACAAGATGCAGCTTTATAAGTCGCTAGTCAGACCCCACTTGGAGTACTATGCGCTGTTCTGGTCACCTCATTACAAGAAAGATGTGGAAGCTATTGAAAGGGTGCAGAGGAGATTTACATGGATGTTGCCTGGATTGGATAGCATACCTTGTAAGGATAGGTTGAGGGAGCTCGGTCTTTTCTCCTTGGAAAGACAAAGGATGAGAGGTGACCTGATAGAGGTTTATAAGATGTTGAGCGGTATAGATAGTGTGGATTCTATTTCCCAGGGCTGAAACGGTCACTAAGAGAGCACATAGGTTTAAGGTGCTGGGGAGTCGTCAGGGATAAGTTTTCACTCAGAGGGTGGTGGGTGAGTGGAATCGATTGCCGTTGGTGATGTTGGAGGCGAACTCATTGGGGTCTTTTAAAAGACTTCTGGATGAGTGCATGGGATTTAATGGGATTGAGGGTTATAGATAGGCCTAGTAGGTAGGGATATGATCAGCACAACTTGTGCTTAGTTTTCTATGTTCTATATTCGCTATGGGATTACAAAACTGGAAAGACATGATTGCGAGAGTGTCCATAAGCAAATTCGCTACATGCAACACTATATTCTGTACCCTATCCTTTCCTTCTCCCCATGTCGTCTGTATAGCTCACAAAAATGAATATTTTTCACTGTATCCCAATACATGTGATAATAATTCAATTCAAGGGTGTCTGAACGTTTGAAATTTTGCAATCTTAGAGATCTGATCTTGTGTTATACAGCAACTGTACAGTCATTCCACTATTGTTAAGTATTGTCAATATAGCTCATGAAGGTCACCAGAGAATTGTCAAAACCAAACAGTCCCTTAAAGGAAACAAATAGTTACCGGATATTGACTGCTTGGTAGAATATAAAATCAATCAATATTTGCCATGTCAATAGCCACAATGTCAAATCTTTGTAATCCTTTTAAAATAACTACTTATAGGACTACGAATAGAAGTTAGTGTTGGATTTCACAGATTTGCATGCTGGCCAATGTCTGTTTGTTACTGTAGCAAATTCTCAGTCATGGAAGTAGTTACAATCAGCTTCAATAAATGCAGTCATCCTAAAACAAGATCTTCCTTTTGCTCAGAGTACCTCAAATAATGAGAAGTGACCATTCAACAGCAATGCATTTCGTAAACTTGTGAACTATCTGGGCTTCACTCATTGAAAAACATAAGAGCTAATGGAGAATGAGAGATTAATGTGGACTTTGAAAATATGAAGCACACAGCTGTATTCCTTTCTTTTCTATTGCAGAGCGATTTCTCACTCAACTACTGGAGTAGCCAGCACAGCCACACTCATCTTTGCATATGTGTGCACACATCTTTCTGAGTTACCTCATGGAGCTAATGATCAACATGAATGTGAATGCAATTGAGAATCAAATTGAAGTAAATGCGGCAAAACATAACATTTAGAACAATATTGCTAACATCAGGAGATAATGTTTGTGAAAGGTGATGGTCATGTTGGAAAACAATCAACTCCCTATGGAAAATCTGTAATTGTTTGTAACCAACACAAAAGGTTCAAGAATCATTGCTAAGCATGATTCACAACTCATCATATGAAACTCATCAATCTTCATATCATGGACAACATTGTTCAGAATCATTGAATCTGATTCCAACATCAACATCTCAGGTCAACAGTATGAGTTAAGTGAGACCACAACTGACATGAGACAATATCCTACACCTGAGAGAATACATCTACCATACTTAAATATGTTACAAAGTGAGTTATATCTAGCTGGCAAACAAATGATTAATCTCATTGTATCTGACTGGATGTCTTGTTAAATTAATACAAAAGTTCAAATGTGTAATAACATTATTGGTGAAGTTGAATGTTGAAGTTATGTTTAAATTGATTGCTTACACTTTTGGAAATAAATCATTGAAACATGCAATGCCTCTCATTTACTAAAGGGAGGATTGCAGTGTATTGAAAATTGCATTTTTCCATTAATGAAATAACATATCCAATTACCAGCAGAAGGAGAATAAAGGAATCTATGTTTTAACTGCATCTGTAGTAGCTCTGTTTCTTGCCAAGCTATATTATTTCTTCCTAAGAACTTCACAGAGGTACCACTTTGACCTGATTTGATTCTCACCCAGCATCAGTTACTTTCAGGAGACACATCCTCTTTCCTGTTTACCCGAGAATGTGGAGGCCAATTAGAAATATTGCAGCTGCTGACCTGGCTGAAAACAACTAGCTTAGTGCAGACGAAGGTTAGAAACTGGGATCTTTCTGGTTGACAGGCTGAGTCCTATGTTAGGCAGGGTAACTCACTTTTAAGTTTTTTGAAACTTCACCAGTTCAGGTGATACTACTTTAAAACAACTAATACACTGTTAAACATGTTGTTTACTTCATCCGCAATTAGTCTGTCACCATGTTGATTGCACTTTGATAAAACTGGGAAAAAATGAACATTAACAAATAATTTTGGATCATGTGTCAAAAGCAAAAAGAATCAGCCTCGGATATGTTCTAATGCTAAGCTCCAGAACTTAATTATGTTGACATTGGCAAAACAACAATGGCTTTTTAACTTTTACAATCATCCGAGCAACTGTTAATCAAATTGCCTTGTTCTAACAACATATCTGTCAAATGTTGATGTTCTAATAGAGCATGTCTTGTATGCTCCGGTAGTAAAGACCAAATAATAGCATAATGGTATTGTGAGTTTGTTTTTAGCTGCTCCCTTACTTCAGTAAGTGTCAATGATCCACATCAGTTTGTGTACACAACTTGAAAATATTTTTATTATTTGTTATTTGTCCTCCTGGATCCAGAACAAACAAGCCAGGAGTCTCATAAAATGGAATTTGTAAGCGAGAGTTGAGCTGCTCAATGCTGCTATATGTAAAGTTGTTTTAAATCTTTATGACGTTATTCTCTTTTCATTCATTTTGGATTATCATGAACCCTGAAACAAGGAAATGATATGATTTCAGAAATGGTTGGATGAAACGAGAGAGACAATTGAACAGTCATTAATCAGACTTCAAGCAAAGGAAGAGAGACGAGTTTCAGGATGTCAAAGTGATGGCAGATAACATTACATACAATTCTAAACTATATTTGGATGTCCACTATCTGATTTGTGACTGTAAGTGAAGGAATAGA
Source organism: Sphyrna mokarran (assembly GCA_024679065.1). NCBI lineage: Eukaryota > Metazoa > Chordata > Chondrichthyes > Carcharhiniformes > Carcharhinidae > Sphyrna > Sphyrna mokarran. The sequence continues at coordinate 34,595,322 of JAGIQG010000004.1, read as the reverse complement.
GATTGAATAAAAAAAACAGACAGAGGTTTCTCCGAGAAGCAGATCTGTAGATTATCTATTTCTTCCATATCACTGCCTGTGCCTGCATGGATTTCCTCTGGGTGCTCTGGCTTCTTCACATAGTCCAAAGATGTTTAGGTTCGTTGGATTAGACATGGGAAATTCATGGGGTTATGAGTCTGTGTAAGATGCTCTTTCAAAGGGCGGCACGGTAGCATAGTGATTAGCACTGCTGCTTCACAGTTCCAGGGTCCTGGGTTCGATTCTCAGCTTGGGTCACAGTCTGTGTGGAGTTTGCACATTCTCCTCGTGTCTGCGTGTGTTTCCTCTGGGTGCTCTGGTTTCCTCCCAAGCCCAAAGAGGTGGGGTTATGTCGATTGGCTATGATAAGAAATTGCCCCTTAGCATCTAGGATAGCTGAGGTTACAGGGATTAGTGGATATAGTATATAGGGATGTCTGGGCAGGGCCTGGGTGGGATTGTGTTCGGTGCAGATTCGATGGGCCAAAGGGCCTCTTTCTCACTGTAAGGTTCTATGATTCTGTGTAAGAGCCAGTGCAGATCTGATGGGTCAATTAGCTTTCCTCTGCACTGTAAGAATTCTATGCGGCCTTCTGATGGTGTTCCTATACAACAGAGGGGAGGGATGCTTCTAAACAACTTTTCTCCTTCCTTATTAAACTTGGTAGCTATCTGCTGGAAGACGAGTAGAAAATTGTAAATGATTATTATGACAAAAAGCCTGCCAATGTCAGCATTTATTTGCCTGTTGTCCATAGGATGGATTGGGAGAGCAATTCACATGATATTGTTGCAATAGAATGGGATGAGTTTTCAAGGGAAGCACTTCCTCAGAATCACAGGCAGAGATATAAAGTTTTTCTTCTGTTTATTGAACAATGGTAAGTTGGCAGGGAATTGACTGATGGGGATAGGTGAGGATATGGGTCATGAATGGGGTTTCCACTTTAACACATTTGATGAGGTTACTGCGTTAAATTCTGTTCTATAGCCAGCTGCTGTCGTAAATGGTATTGGCATTGATTTGTTAGGCTACCTCTTGTAAATCCTGTTTGCTAACTCTTCATAAGATACTGTAGCATTGTAAAACTTTTTATAACCTGTAGCACTGCACAGGTTGAAACAAGATCTCTTCACCCACAGGACCTTCAACCGATGCTATACACTAGATACATTGATGACGTTTTCTTTCTTTGCACCCTTTCTGAACAATCACTGAAACAACTGTATGATGACATCAACAAGTTCCATCCCAACATCAGACTCACCATGGACTACTCTCTGAAATTGGTTGCATTCTTGGACACATGCATCTCCATCAAGGACGGTCATCTCAGCATTTTACCACAAGTCCATGAATAACCTCACGATGCTCCACTTCTCCAGCTTCCACCCTAACCATGTTAAAGCAACTATCCCCCACGGACAAACCCTATACATATATATATATATATATATATATGTATATATACACACACAGGATTGCAACAAACACCTCCAGATGCTGAAAGATGCCCTCATAACAACAGGATATAACGCTCAACTCATCAATTGAGAGTTCCAAACTACCACAGCGAAAAACCACACCGATCTCCTCAGAAGACAAACATGGGACACAGTGGACAGAGTATCCTTCATCATCCAGTGCTTCCCCGGAGTGGAGAAGCTACAACGTCTTCTCTGGAAGATTCATAATTCCATCATATACTCATCAATTCTTTCCCATATAGTTTGCAGAAATTAATTTCTTTCATACGCTACATTTCATTTGAGAGTCACAGTATCTGAGTTATTTATTATTACATGCAGTATAGAATCTCACCTCAAAATTGAAATTACAATAAACATTTATGAAGTAGTAAGAAAGTGGATCCGTTTGCCTTCACAACATTTGTTTTTGCTGTTTACTAGATACCCTTCCAAGCTTTGTCATGAAAGCTTTGTTCAATTCCCTGTGATATTTTCTGCATTCTGAAGCTGTTGTTGAACTTGCTTATGCATGTTGTAAGGTGTTGGATGTGGTTCAGTAAGGCTTATTTTATTTGTAGTCTTTAGCACGGTGGTAGTGCCACATAGCACATAGAAACAGCAACTAAAAACAGGAGTAGACCATTCAGCCTTTCAAGCTTGTTCCACCATTCATTTTGATTATTGATGAATTCAATATCCCTTCATCTCTTTTAGTCCCTAGTACTATATCTAATTTCTTCTTGAAATCAGAAAATGTTTTGGCCTGAGCTATTTTTTTTGTAGTACTGAATTCCACACATTCACCACCCTCTGGGTGAAAAAAATTCTCCTCACCTCAGTTCTGAAAGATTTATCCCTTATCCTCAAACTGTGACCCTATTTCTGCAGTCCCTCAACATTGGGAGCATTCTTTCTGAATCTACCCTGTTGGAATTTTATAAGTTCCAAGAGATCCCTTCTCACTCTTCTAAATTCCAGCGAATGGAATCCTAACCGACTTAGTCTCCCCTCATATGACAGGTCTGCCATTCCAGGAATCATCCTGTAAACCTTTACTGTACTCCCTCTATAGCAAGGACACCCTTCCTCAGATAAGAACACCAAAACTGCACACAATGCTCTGGTGTAACCTTACCAAATGCCCTATACAATTTCAGCAAAATATCCCTATCCCTGTGCTCAAATCCTCTCGTTATGAAGGCCAACATACCATTTACCTGCTATACCTGCACACTTACTATCAGTGACTGATGAATGAGGACCCCAAGATCTCTTTGACTATACATCTCTCCCAATTTACATCCATTCAAATAATCTGTTTTCCTATTATTGCCATCAAAATGGGTGAGCCCATAGTTATCCACAATGAAGCAGTTCTCAATGTGACAATATGACTTTGTCTTGTAATGTCATTCCTATCATGGACAAACTTTGGGAAGTCAAGAGGTAAGTTACTCACCACAGAATTCCCAGTCTCTGACCTGCCCTTGTAGCTGCTGTATTTATATGGCTGTTCCGGTTCTGTTTCTGACTCAGCAATGATAATGCCAGTGAATATTAAGGGGAGATGGTTAGATCGCACCTTGTTAGAGATGGTCATGATTGGTATTTGCCACTTGTCAGTACAAGTATATTATCAAGGTCTTTCTGCATTTGGACAACGGCTATTTCAGGAGTTGCAAGTGCTGCTGAACATTGTGCAATCAAGAGTGAATATCTCCATTTCTGACTTTTAGATGGAGGGAAGATCATTGATGAAGCAATGAAAGATGTTGGGCCTCAGAATCTATCCTGAGGGATTCTTGTTGTGATATCTTGGGACTGAAATGATTGACGTCCAACAAACGTGACCACCTTATTTTGCTCTGGGTATATGTTTCCAACCAGTGGAAAGATTTCCTCCCGATTCCCATTGACTCCTGTTTTGCTTGGACATCAACTGAGCAGGTTGTATCTGAGTAATACTGTTGATTGTAACTTCCATCACTTTGATGATGGGACAGTAATTGGCTCAATTGGGTTTGTCCTGCTTTTTGTGGACAGAAGATACCTGGGTAATTTCCCACATTGCCTGGGTAGATACCCATGTTGTTGCTCTATTGAAGCAGCATAGCTAAGGATGCAGCTGGGAGCAGGAGGACAAGTCTCCAATAATATTGCTGGAATATTGCTGGGGCACAAAGTATTTTCGGTATCCAGTGTCTTCAGCTTTTTCTTCATGTCATGTGGAGTGAATTGAATTGGCTGAAGGCTGGCATCTGTGATGCTGGGGATCTCCAGAGGTGGATCACCCACTTGGAACTACTGGCTGAAGATAGTTGCAAATGCTTTTGTCTTTTGCACTGATGTGCTGGGCTTCTCCATAATTGAGGATGGGGATATTTGTGAATCCTGTTTCTTAAGGAGTTGTTTAATTGTCCATTACTGTTCATGATTGAATGTGGCAGGATTTCAGAGCCTGATCTGAACTGTTGATTGTGGGACCATTTACCTCTGTCTATTGCATGCTGCTTTTTCTGTTTACCATGCAAGTAGTGGAGTGTTATAGCTTCACCAGGGTGACACCTCATTTTTAGATATATCTGGTGTTGCTCCTCACATGTTCTCCTGCACTTTTAATTGAACCAGGATTGATACCCTGGCTTGGTGGGAAGAGTTTTGAATTACTAGATCTGTTCCTAGTCCATCTCATTTGGGTGATAGTGCCACACAACATGATGGAGGCATCCTCAATGTGAAGAGGGACTTTGTCTGTGTGGTGGCCTCTCTTACAGATACTGTCATGGACAGATGCATCTGTGGTTGTGGATTAATGATACTGAAATCAAGTCAGTTCTTGCCTCTTGTTGGTTCCCTTATTACCTGTCACAGACTCAGTCCAGCAAATATGTACTTTAGGACCTCGCCAGCTTGGTCTGTGGTGATACTACCAAGCCACTCCTGGTGATGGACATAGCTCTTCACCCAGAGTACATTCGACATACTTGCCACCCTTAGTGCATCCTAGAAGCGATATTCAACAGTTGAGGCATTGATACGTAATAATTAGCAGGAGGTTTCCTCGCCCATGTTTGACCTGCTACCATGAGATGGTATGAGGTCCAGAGTCGATGTTGAGAACTTCCATTGCAACTCCCTCACAACTATATATCACAAGCCACCACCACATCTGCTGGGTCTGTCCCGTCGATGGGTCAGGATATACACAGGGATGGTAATGGTAATGTTCCATGAGAAGACTATGTTTGATGAGTTTGTGAGACAGCTCTCCTAATGTTGGCATAAGCTCCCAGATATTAGTAAGGAGGACTTTGCAAGGTCAAAGGAATGGGATTGCCAATGTCATTTCCAATGCTTCAGTTGGGCAGTCCGTTCATTCCTTTTACTGGTTTTGATACAACTTGGCCATTTCTTGGTTTACTTGGCCATTTCAGAACTGCAATGCTGTGGATTTAGAATCCCATGTAAGCCAGACCAGATAAAGATAGCAGACTTCATTCCTTAAAGGGCACTAGCAAACCAGATTGGTCTTTATGATGATCAATGGTAGTTACCTGGTCACTATTACTGAGTCCAGTTTTTTAAAATTCACCACACGTTTCAAATTCAAACACACGTTTCCAGCTAATCTGGATTGCTAGTCTAGTGATATTATCATGGATGTTACTGCATCTCCTTTATCCACTTGCTGCCTTGAGCTTGTGAATCTTCTTGGGACCTTCTGTGCATTTTGATGTTTTGGCTTTGCACAGTTTACTCAAAGTGTCTTATTCAGTTATATTGAAATCTTGGGCTGACTGCCCAACACTGATGACGCCAATGGGACACTTTGATTCACAGCACTGGCAATAATCAATTTTATAGTTGGTGAAGGGTACTACTTCCTTTGAGCTGGTGTGTCCCTGTTTTTTGCCAATTTACTAACTGGACTGTGGGGTTTACTTTGTACCATGGTTTGCTTTCTCCCTATAATATGGATCTGTTCTGCAAATGGATAATAGATTGTGTGTGACAATCTGCAGGACATTCTTAAAGGTTAGATCTTCCATTTCCTTGAAGCATGTCTAAGAATTCACCACTCCCTATTCTGTCTCTCATTAGTTAGGATTTCAGGTCACTGTGAGCACATCCACCATCCATTCGCTACTGTTCAATAATGAAGGAGTTGACAGGTTCTCCTGGCTACTGTGTATGTTTATTACATTTAGCCCTTTCAAGGATTTTATTATTTCTGAAGTTAAAATGAGTATCAAATAATTTTAAAACTTGATCAAATTTTGCCGATGATTCCTTGTTTAGCGATCTATACCATCAGCTATCAGGCCTATCATATAGTGTTAACTTGTTCAACTTCTGTCTTTTGAACAAGCTCTGAAGCAATCATATATCCAAGGGATCACTTTCTTTAAAGTCCTCAAACTTTATGAATGATCTGGATCTTGGAAAGGTCCGAATAGATCTGGAAAGCTGGATTTTGGATCAACGGTTTAACATTTTTAAATTAGAGGTACAGTATTAAGAGGTTTTTAAAATTCAAAGCTGGTGCCACTGTACGCTTCTTTACAAAGAGTTTTTTTCCTCCGCCATCCAGTTTTGGAAACCTCCAGTAATAATGATGTTTGTGGTCTCAGCATAGAATGCTCTTCCAGGACCAAAGTTGTACATGTTGGCTAAGTTCAATTTTTGCACAGTGTTTGAGCATTTGTGCATGTGACTGGAAATGAAGCACTTACGTGTGCGAGACAGAAAGCAGCATGTTTGTGTATTGAGAAAATTTAGGTGGCCCTTTGCCGACCCGAGTGTTACTTGGCAACAGACTGGTAAGGGAGGTACAATTGTCTGACAAAGGGTCATCCAGACTCAAAACATTAACTCTATTCTCTCTCCACAGATGCTGTCAGACCTGCTATGATTTTCCAGCATTTTCTGTTTTTGTTTCAGATTCCAGCATCCGCAGTATTTTTCCTTGATCGTTGGTAAAATTCTTTGATGCTCAATGTTGTTAACTTCTTTGCATCTGTAGTTCATTAAAATGGAAGCACCTTCTGCCCCTAGTGAGGAACCAAACTTGAAAAGACTCAAAAAAAAAGTTAGCAACAGCTTTGTAATGATAGTCATGGGGATTCATCAATAGATCTCCCCTTGACCTCGTTCAATATGTTGATTAGTTGAGTGGAAACTCAGCCAAAAAGGGTACGGGGGTTTGAAACCAATTAATTTCGCTCAGGCCAGCAGTCAATAGCCTTGGACTGACCTGCACTCTGTAGCCATTGAAAAGCATTCAGATATCACTGTAAATAAAAGTGTGATTGGTCTGGAAGTCTAGCCTCAGTAAGATTATTGCAAACTATTTTTATTTTCTGAATAAGTTCCAGAATAAATAATTTTTGGCTTCAAGAACTGAAGTTCAGCATAAAGTTTTTTTCAAAACAAAAATTTTTTTAGAGTCACAAGTAGGTTTAAATTAACAGTGCAATAAGTTACTGTGAAAATTCTCGAGTCACCACACTCAGGTGCCTATTCAGGTACATTGAAAGAGAATTTAACATGGCCAATGCACCTAACCTGCACGTCTTTCAGACTGTGGGAGGAAATTAGAACATCTGGAGGAAACGTATGCAGATATGGGGGGAATGTGCAGATTCCATAGGAACAATGAGCCAAGTGGGTCCCTGGTGCTGTGAGGTTGACCGCTGTGCCACCCTATAGTAGACTCAAAAATGGTAGAAAATGCACAAGAATGGTTTCAGTAGCCTAAGAAGATGAATTAATCCTTCAGCTTAAATCTTTCAATGCCCCAACTCAAATGTTTGCAGAAATGGTTCTTCTGTGTACACACTTCCTTGCATTTCAAGTTCTAGATATATTGGATTTATCTCCAGATTAAGCTCTTGTTGCAGTGCGAAGGCAAGGCATTTAGGATTCAGTTTTCACAGGAAAATGGACCAAATAGTGGAATATTATCCTAACACATTCCTGATAATTGAGAAGTCCCATATTCGTAAAATAGTGTCCCTGATCATTGATCTCTATTCTGTATTGCTTCTGATTTGGTCATCGTTATTTGAATTGTTTAACTAGTTTTCAAACAGTTCATCAGTTTTTTTTTCTGAGAGTTCTTGGTTTCCATGTATGGGAGGTCGCTTAACGCCAGGGAACAAGAAATCATCAGTGGAACGACTCATTAATCAGATTTTGTCAGACTGTAGTTTGTTGGCATCTTTTGCTTCCCAGGAGCCTCCCCAGCATCCTCGAGGCTGTTTACATCCTTTCCCTTGTAATTCTCACGGCCCTTCTCGATGGCAATTCTGTGTACGCACTGTACAGCAAGATGCAAGGGGAAAAAACCATGCAGTGAATGGTTGGGAATGCACTGCCAGCGCGTGTGGTAGAGACAGCTTCAACTGAGGCATTGAAGAGGCCGTGAAATGATTATTTGAATAGAAGCAATGTGCAGGGGTATGGGAAAATGGCAGGAGGATGGCACAAATCCGTAATGCTGATGCGGAGAGTTGCAGACATGACGGACCAAATGGTCTCCCCCTGCACCAGTTTTTGATTCTACATATAGCAAGTCACAGGTAACATTTCTCTGACTTCCACCATACAAAGCCCTTATATCTATAGAGGCACTGGATTTAAGCAAAATAATGGATTCCATTGTACTTCTGTTAGTCAAATATATGTAATAATGCAAAGGTGTAATAAGCCAAGTCTTCAGGAACTGGTCTCAGTTTCCACAATTATATTTTTAGAGTTTTTCAGCAGGTCAGCTAGACCAAGTGGAATGTACGTCCTGTCCTATGTGTGAAGTCTTGGATGCATCATGTGTCCCAGACAAACATATCTGTAAGAGGTGTTTGAGCTCCAGGTTTCAAAACGTGAACATAGTTGGAGTCACTGTTGTGCATTCATGAGACAGAGGACTACATGGATAGGGAGGTGGTCACACCACAGGTTAAAATTGTAGTTGTGTAGGTTCAAATGATTAAGGAATTTTTAACTGACATTAGAAAAAGCAATTTAACACTCATTGGATGTGCGGAAACTTACTTATGAGATATCAGTAATTAATAGCTATCTATATATTAATAGAATAGAATTTACTGCAATTTCTAAATGTAAGGAATAGAAGTAGGAGTCGGCTATTTAGCCTCTCTGCACAATGGAAAATACTGCAATCTTCACGGAATGCAGAGCTCAATCCTGTTTCTAGATGGTTCATAGAAAAACAAGTGGGACTTGGTTTCGCAAACAAGCTTTTGGCCACCAGTTTGTTACTTGTATGATCTTCAAAATGACTAATGTTACTCTGATCATCCCCTGCATCAAGGATTTGGGATCAGGGCTGTAGAGACCTTTACAATGTAGTGCTTGCTTAGGAAGTTGGCAACCTCCTGACTCTCCAGAGGAGTGCATTCTCTTTAATGTGTTACTCTGGAGTTAAGCACAGGAATATTTGACACAGTCTACACATTCGATTGAAAGGGCAAGAATGAGTCTGAGCATTCCTCCCACCATGTCCTGCCCTTCAGGCAACATCCCTGTCCTCATCCTGCTCCTTTCCACCAAGGAAGCCAAATGTATTAGATCGCCACACTGAAAAAATGGGCTACTCACAACGTTGAATTCATCAAGCCAATCTCCCTCATACACATGCTTCCACTAATTATTAAAGATCATTTACTTAAGCCAGATAAAACAATCTGAATTCGAGGCCAGACCTCAACTACTGTTCATTACTTGTGCACAAAGATGAGTTCGGTCAATGTAAAATTGTTTTGATATCTTTATGGTCATTTTGGCAACATTCCAAACAAAGCTTCTCCTTCTGGCCCCAGATCCAGTCAGAATGGAAAAATCAAACAAATGGCTTTGCTAAAGAATCACCTGGACTCAAAACATCAGCTCTTTTCTCCTCTGTCAGACCTGCAAAGATTTTCCAGCATTTTCTCTCTGTTGGTTTCAGATTCCAGCATCTGCAGTATTTTGCTTTTATCCTGCCTTTTCTCCACGTTGAGATCAACTTTGCAACATGGCACAGCTGATAATGAATTTAGTTGTTGAGATATAGAATTTATTGAAAAAAAAGTTTTCTCAAACAGGATGAGTACAACTTGCATTGCTTAAGAGTGCAACATCTACTACCTCATCATGAATCAGCACTGAATATGGTCTTGGGGAAAGCCCTTGCAGTCAGCCCACTTCACCCACCAACAGAATTCAGCACATGTTGGCAGTGCAAAAACAGCATTGTAAACCTAATGGAGAAACATTGTCAGTCAATCCCCTTGCCCACATTTGTGAGCTTTTTCCTGCCGGCAATTGTTTGCACTTGCTCTTTATCTCTCAGACTATCATGCACCTTTTCTAATTTATAGGTGAGCAGAAACATTATGGGATTTCTTTCAGGTCTGACCAAGAAAGATGAAAAGGTTAAGGGTGAGCCACACAAACAAATTTGAAATTCTTTATTTGATAAATGTTGTCTTCCACCTGGATAGCTCAATGGCACCAAACTCCCTGGCAGTTGCTATGGTTACACTTGGGGCATTAGCTTTCATAAAGTATGCCTTTTAATGTTAAGGGATTGTATTTTTGTCTGACGACCTTAATTATACTCTATTCAGTTTCCTAAGTAAAAGGATGCCTATCATTGTTCAGTTATTATGCAATCTTAATATGTGAAACCAGGTTTACTGCAGGCATCAATCCACATGTATGAACATTACAGACTGCAAGTGTGAAGTCCTGCCTACCTCAATTTAATTATACTTTATCACTTTCAGAAACTCTATGAAACACTTGCTCTGCTTTCTATTTGACACACAGTGTTTTTGTTCTCTACTCACAATCATTCATTAACCTAGTTTGCATGATACAGAAATATCACAAATCATTACTTATTAAAGGTCAAAAAGAAACTAATTGTAATAGCCACATTTCACAATATTTTAAACAGATAAATTCAATAAATGCACAGGCTCATTGTAGTCTCAAAATAACTGGTCATACTTTTGAGACATTGAAAATTTCCATTTGCTTGTTTTGAATTTGAAATGAATTGCATGTGTTAGTGGGACATGCTGCCTGTATTAGAGTTTTCCCACAGGATTTATGTTTATTGAACAAATAACGTTTTAAAAAAAAATCCTACTGGAACAAGTACGATGTAGAAAAAATCTGTAGTTCTAATGATAGATAATGGATGGAACTTTCCCATAATTTGTTAGGGTGACAGGTTCTGACTGAAAACCGGCGTATCTCATTTCAGACAAACAGTCCAATTTTCAAACCAGATCTTCAGCCCCTCTGACAGAAAAAAATCTGGAGACGTGATTTAGGCCATCAGTCTCATGAGGCCCGATGGGATTGGCTCCAATAGATCAGAATGCCATCTTTGAAGATGGCACCCAGATCAACACAGAAGTTTAACTCCACCCTTCACCTCTCCCCCAGCCTGCAACCAAGGAAACCTAGGACACCCCTGCAAACATCGGGTCAACGCCCCCAGCCATATGTAACAGGTAACACCCCCAAAAATTGGGCTTCCCAGAGGGTCTGACCCTGGCACAGATTGGCACACTCAGATTTTATGTCCATGTCAACATTTGCACTCCTGACGAGCAAGAGCATAAATCGCTTTCTACCAGTCTGAAACAATAATGGCTCTGTTCCTGTCTCTACAAACGCTGTCTAATCTGTTAAGTATTTCCAGCAGTTTCTGATTTTATTTCAGATTTCCCACATCCACTTAATTTTGCTCCAGTGGGAAACGTTACTTCCAGGTCATCAGTTCCAAATGTTGATGAAGTGTTATGGGGAAAGAATGAAGCTGAGAGACTAATTGGATAGCTGGCAGAGGCAGGATGGGCTGACTTTAGTCTTGTCACGTCTGAGCTTAGTTTTTGAATCTTGTCCAGAATGACAGCCTTTTCTTGCTGCCACAGTGAAGATTTTATGAGATGAGAATGTGTAATCTCAGCCCAGTTCCTGGTGAACTTAACTCTGCAAGTCACATTTTCTATTTATTAGATTCTGCCACCATTGAGGATGGTGGTGTTCAGAGAGTCAGGAACTCCCATTAATTGTTTAATTGTTCACTGCTTTCAAGGTTGGATGTAGCAGAGTTTTGACCTAATCAATTGGGTGTTGGAAACTTAGTGTTATCTTTGGTCTCTTGTTTTACATAAAGGCCTATTATTTATTCACAGCACATGTCTAAAGAATTGTCTGCAATGAAATTTTATTTTCTGTTACTGTGAAAGGTTTGTCACATTTTCTTGTATCTTCAGCTGTGCAGTTCTGTTTTATAATGTCTCTGCAAGGTCACACAGGCAACCTTTTAAGCTTTCAGATATTAGGGAATTTGAAGATATTTTCATCGTGCATGTTAGTTGAATTCTCACAAAACGGGAGAGAAGCATTGCAAGATATCAATGTATGATGAAGGCAATAAATCAAGTGTGAAATGTGGAACTATCAGAAAAGATAAAAAAGGGGATATAATACCTGTATTACCAGTGGTAACGGTGAACTTACGCCTAAAATGTTAACCCATTTTTTGCTTTACACATCATAGATCTGCTGTAAATTTCCTGGTTTTCTTTTCAATTTTCTGCATCTCATCTTTTTTTTAAATCACTACAGCTGCTGCTGGTGATCATCTACCATCCTCCCTCAGCTGATGAAAGTTACTCCTCTGTGTTTAGCACCATTCAGAAGCAGTGCGGGTAGCGAGACCATCCTGGGGACAGGATTTTCTGCGCTCCCTGTGATCTGTTTTGGGGCAGCGGAGATGGCCCACCATTAACCCCCAGTGGTAGGACATTGTGAATAGTATCTTCCATTATTTTCATTCCACCACCCCCACCTCCACTGGGAGGATGGGGGTAAGGGGAGAGAGGGAGAGTTGCCATCCCAGAAGATTCCAGAAAACTCTGTCTGGTGGTGAAATTCACGATCAGTTACCAAGAGTGTTTGGTAGCACCACTGATCAAGTTAACCAAGTCCTGAGTGTTTAGCTGCTAGAGGAGCCTGTGGTAGGTGGTGAAGAAACCAACTTGGGGAAAAAAGTGTTTACTCAACCTTGTCCTCACCAGCTTACAGTGTCGAACCATCTATCATGACTGTGTTGGTAGGAATAAGCAGCACAGTCCTTGTGGATGTGAAATCCTATCTTTCGTATCAAGATCACCCTCAGCATGTTCTTCACGATGAAGAACATGCTAACTTACACGCATATCACTTCTATTTCACTTCCAAAGGTGGGACAGTGGCACAGTAATTAGCACTGCTTCCTCATAATGCCAGGGACCCAAGTTCGATTCCCGGCTTGGGTCACTGCCTGTCCAGAGTTCTCCCCGTGTCTGCGTGAGTTTCCTCTGAGTCCTCCGGTTTCCTCTGAGAGTCTGAAAGACATGCTGGTTAGGTGCATCGGCCATGCTAAATTCTCCCTCTGTGTACACAAACAGGCGCTGGAGTGTGGCAATTACGGGATTTTCACAGTAACTTTATTGCAGCATTAATATCAACCTACTGTGACACTAATAAATCAACTTTAAAAAACTTTTTTTGCTTAAGGATGGGAGCGTGCTAAAGTCAAAAATGATTTTTGAATTCATTGGCTCAAAAGCCCTAAATAGCTCAAATATCAAAGTTTCACCATTTTTTTGAGTGTGCTGAGTTTCATGAATTTATGGCACCCTTTGCAATGCAGTGTGCACTGCCAGGGTTGGGGTGTCAGGCTGGCGCTGCTGTGTTCCAGGCTGGCACTGCCCAAGGGGCTCTACTCGTCTCGCTTGGCCTGACTTCCCAGTCAGGGGTCCTCAAACAGCCTCTCATCCACCAATAAGGCCATCACATCTGGTCCTGATTGCAAGGGACCGGCTGTGATCTCTGCTGGTGGGAAACTTCATTGTGAAGGTCAAAAAACTGAGTGAACCCAGACAATTGCATCCGGTGCTTGATAAACACATGTAAATGAGCTAATGTGTATTAAAACCAGCCTTGAGTTGTTCTATGGTGCAAGGCTAATTACACCAGTAAAAACGTCCTGGGAAGATCTCAACTGGCTGGATGCTGGCCGCAATTCCTGTTTTTAGCCTCCCATTCAAATTTTTCGCCTTGCACACTACTTGACCAGCTAAGCAGGATGGGAAAATCATTCCAATAGTTTTTAAATATTAATCCACATGCCAGTGACTTAGGATCGCAATTAAAGATGGCCGCACATTCGTATCAATCTACCATTGATATTCCAAAACTATTGACATCCTATCTGTAAAACCACATCAGGAACAATGGCCATGAAAGAGGATGAAATGGAGCCATCATCTATCCCACAGAAAAAGGACCCAGATATTCAGTTGAAGGAAACAAACAATTGGACATAACCACTTGTGCCAATGGGATCCTAGCTGAGAAAGGAATTCCCAGTCATGATCTAATCAATTTAATTGGAAGACACTTGCTATAACTATATTTGGGTCACTGGATAGTTGGAGAAAGAAGGTCCTGTGACAACCCAATCCTCTTGTGTTTTTAAGCACCTACTTTTTCTGAGGGAGGTCATGTAACTGTGATACTGAGTGAATTGGTTTTCCTCCCGCTCAATCACCCCACCCCCTCATCTCTCTTCACCCAACACCATCAGCAGGTTTTGAACCATTGATATTGATTTGAGCTATTCATGTGTCAAACAGAGATTTTAAAAAGAACTCAACCCGACTCTATTGGGTTCACACACTCAAATAGGTTACAGAGTAGGAAGTATATATCAAATAATTTAGAATCTAGTAAAGCTAATAGGGTAAATGGCTCTTGAAGGCTGGTGTCACAGCTGTCTTCAAATTGCACTCTATGCCCCACTGCAATTTAAATATATGAATGGATAAGTTATCTCTTCTGGAGTCAACAGTGTTGGGTTGAATTCTTTCACAAATCTTTTTAGCACCTGGTTAGTTAAAATCAACATACAGAGCTCAAAACTTGCAAGTTAGATGGAGGAAGAGTGAGAAGGAAGGAATTCACTTTGTGTTTTATTCCTTCAGTGCTCCTATTGCTTGTCCTTGTTTGGAGAAATCAAGTCTATAGAACAGATGAAAGGGTTAGTGTGCCACATGACCTTTTCCCTCCAACTGCCCAGAGATGATCACAGTTGGTATATTCCAAACTCCTTCATTAGATTCTGGTTTGAAATTCCTTTTTCAGTCAGGCTGGCATGTCCAAGTAATTATGTCAAATGGTTTAACTCAATGCAGGTGATTGTCTGGATGTTTTGCCATTGGATAAGTGATGACCCCCAGTTATTCTGTTTCTGGACTATTGTTCACGATGTGCCTTTGCAGACAGAACTTCTCCATTTCAATAGTTTAGGAATGCCAAAGGCGCAGTGACGCAAATGTGTTGCCATCTTTGTCTATGATTCCATTCACTGGAATGTGGCTTTAGTCTTCCAAAAAAAAAATCATTGGGGTGTCCAGCCAATGAATTCAAAAATCATTCTTCATAGAAAACATAATTTCACAACACTTGATCCCCAACCAAACTGTAAGTGTGATGGACCTGGAACACATCATGTTTTTTGTCACCTACTCATGTTGATGGGCAGAGTGGGATGGAGGCTACACAGGTATTTGCTATTCCACATTTTCTTGCTGCAAGAGTGCAAAGCGGGTGCAAAGAGGAGTGACACATGCATCAAAGCCGTACTGGGAAGCTCTAATCACTCAAAGGAGTCATAAAACTCCAAGTTTATTTCTGGATAATGTTATTTTTATTTTGTGGTGATAACCATCACAGGCCAAATGATCAGCAGGTCCTTCATATACTTGCACCTCATACCATCTTTCATATTTGGTGGTGGTGGGTGTGGGGGCGGGGGGGAGAAGTGGAATTGCACTCGATTTTCTTTGCCACTGCCTTGGGATGATGATGCCAAATATAGGACTGACTTAGCAGCCCACAAATAAGAAGAGGAGCTTTACGCTTGGGTGTCTCGGTGAAAGCCTGGTAAGGCTTGCAACCTGGAAACAGTTTGCTGCATTTCATGCATTGACATGAAGTAAAGGAATAGACACAATCTCAAGTTTCAGAGCTTTCAGAACAAAGGCAGCAAGAATTGCAATGCAAGTGATGAAAAAGAAAATGAATTATTTGTGCAGATAGTGACTTTTAAGGGGTGTCTGGACAAATACATGAACAAGATGAAATTAGAGGGATGTGGTCCCCAGAAGGCAGTGGGTTTTAGTTCAGATAGGCAGCATGATTGATGCAGGCGTGGAGGGCTGAGGGGCTGTTTCCATGCTGTACTTCCCTTTGTACTTTGTGTCGTTCAACATAAAAAAAGAATTTCAGGATAATCAATATGAATTTTCGATAATCACTATGGATTTCAGCTGAGAGCCAAATCCTAGACACATGCCCAATCCTACAGTCCTGACCTCAGCACCTTAAACATATTCCAGCTTCAGGTGAGTGCTTGGCACTTCAACAACCTTCCCAATCCACCAACTCAGATTCCTCAATACTTCCAAATACCCCTCAATTTGACACTCACTTGGTTATTATGTTATGGTTTGCCCTCTCTCTGAGATGCCAAAGGTAAGACAGTAACCCTGGCTGTGTACCTTGGACACTCAGTCCCTGCATTTCTCCAGCCAAGACCAATTGGCTGCTCTGCAACCTCACCTCTTGTCGGCTGTGGAAGTAAACATTACCACCTGTGGGCACAGCAGACCGGACCTCAGCAGGTTGTACCTACCCAGTGTCATTGCAATGGAATGGGGCAATTGTGCAACCAGATGGAGTCACCAAAATACACTTCAGAAAAATGCGGCATAAAAATATTTGCTTGCGCTTGGGCCTATGTAGGACACTAGTCCAGTATTTTCCATCATGTGCACCAACTCTTCTGAGCCCTGGAGCAGGGCCACTATACTAAATGGATTTAGCACAGCACTGATAGCTCAAAACCAAGGTGCTGTGGGCTGCTGGCGACATCAAAATTGCATTCCAACACAATTCGTAACCTCCTAGCCTGCTTTATCCCAAGCTTTATCGATACGATATTTTAAAAAAATCATGATTCTGCCAGTAATTAGAGCACTGAATAAGAGTTCCAATATCTTCGCATCACTTCTGTAAATACTGTTTTATAAATTTTACATTTACATTAGATTAAATTTAAACACGATAAATCCAAAGTATCTGTTTCTTTGGCAGCATTTCAATGTATTTCAAGTGCTGCGTCATTCATCCAGACAGCTCATCCTTGCTTGGAAAAGAGACAACTTGAAAATAAGGACTGCAGTCTCTGCATGCGACTGCAGTAGATTCAGCCATCTGCTTTCCTTCAATTTCAGATGAGAATAGAAGTATCTATCTTACTTTAACAAAATATTGTGATGCAGTTTCAGCCTTTTGTTCCGCTTGCAATGTCATTGATCTATAGACCAAATGCCAGAGTTCCATCAAAGCAGCAAACTTCGATTGCACAAGCTGTCTCAGTCCGTTGGAGTTAATCTGTTATATCACAGGCTTCTAGAAATGTCACAACAGAAAAAAAAGTACAAACCAGCATATGTCAGCCTTCCTGTCAGATGAACAGTGGCTCTGATTCAGGGTCAGACTGGCACTCTTCATCCATCATGCTTGACTGGTGCACAAGGCCTGTTTGAGGGCAAAAATAGGATGAAAGCCCCTTTAAGCCATTGCTAACAACGGCATCAGCTGGTGGCATTATTGAACGGATTAATATGGTCCAGTTGATGTGCACTGCTCTTTAGGCTGCCTGTGGAACCTATTTTCTACACTGATAGGACGGTGGTCCAAAATTAGATTCACAAAAAAGGCAGCTTTGGCAGATACCGTAATCACATTCCCTCCTTTTTCATAAATAAACATTAATTAAAACCTGAGTGTTTTTGAGGAAGAAACAGTGTGTTGCACTGAAAAATCCTGCCACATTCATCATCTCCACAATATCGAAGGGGGAGAAATAGTTTGATCTCAATAATAAACTGCTGCAGAAAACAATCAATTTACCACCACTTAGTTTCTGTAGCATGTAGGAGAGAGGTAGCTAGGAGTCATAAGGTTGTAATCTAATCAAGATATTCAGATAGTGCATAAATTGTGCAGCTGATGCTCAAGCAGTTTATAAATGTCATTTGACATGTTTAGATTAAAGCCTTGAACAAACTCCCTGCTGGTTTGTAGATTTTAGTAATACTATTTAAGGTGGATTATTTTGAGTTATCTTTTAGTTACTGATACCTGATAGTAATGATCACAATTGTGCAGAATACCTTCTGTCACAAATAATTGGTATTTAATCGATTGTTCAAAAATTAACTTTATGTTCATTAGCATGCATCATATCCAGACAAATTAATTGAGGGAAATGTGTTTATTGCATAACTTCGTTAAGGGTGCAGCAATACATTCTCGAGCAATGTTTTATAAACAGTTCCAGATTCTAATAATCATTCCTGCAAAGAATTAAGTTGCAAACTGATTATGATTATTGCTGTTCAAATCGGGTTAGGCTCTTCAACTAGAATACAGGTGAATGAACTGTGTACAAAAGTATTAAGAATTGATATGCTCATCTTTATATTCAAAGGGCAGAATCTTCTGTTCTTGGCGGACGGCTCATTCACTGCCTGGCAAAATGGCAAGGCACCTGTGTTGACTCTGAAGAGGAAAGTCTGCCATCCCTTCTGTCCGTTAGGCAGTTAAATGGACAATGGTAGGCCTTCTCCAGACTGAGAACCCGGAAATGACTTTGTCCTAGCTAATCAGAGACTGGCAGGTCTTGTACTTAGCAGTGCCACAGAGGAGGTCATGGATGCTGCTGGAACCACATCTCCAGAGGTTCCAGGAGCACAGAGCTACTCAGGAAAAAGGGAAGAGATGAGAGTAGGGTCTCGTGCTGTGGCATTGTGGGGAAAGGGGTGTCCAAGGAGGTTGACAACAAAAGGATAGGGTGGCTCTCAGCAGCCACCCCCTCAGTGTGGCAAACTACACTATCCTGCTCCAATGCCTCTATTTCATTGTCTAGCTTCATGAGAATGGCTCTGTGCTGTTCCATTTTTGTGTATCTGATTTGAGCCAAAGCTGCTTTAGAACTGTCTAATATTCCAACCCCACATTCTTACTTTCTGAACTTCTAACCATCTTTAACCCCATTTTCTTCCATACTTATGAGAGATCCAGAGGTTATATCATCCACAAGCATGAGTTCAGCTGTGAGACATACGTGCTATTTCTCCAAAATTATTTTTTCACTCTCACTCTGCTGTCAGTTTGATTGCAAAATGACTTTCTTCAGCTAAACATGGAAGAGCCAAAGTCATTATCTTCACTTCCTTCCACAAACTCCCTGGCCTTGCCATTGACTCTTAGCCCCTCCACAGCCATTGTTGCAGGTTAAGTAAAATTGCTCATAAATGTAGTGGTCCATCCAACTTTTGATTTGATTTGTTATTGTCACATGTATTAACGTACAGTGAAAAGTATTGTTTCTTGTATGCTATACAGACAAAATATACCGTTCACAGAGAAGGAAAGGAGAGAATGCAGAATGTATGTCACAGTCATAGCTAGTTTGTTGAGAAAGATCAACTTAATATGAGATAGCTCCATTTAAAAGTCTGATGGCAACAGGGAAGAAGCTGTTCTTGAGTTGGTTGGTACATGTCCTCAGACTTTTGTATCTTTTTCCTGACAGAAGAAGGTGGAAGAATGTCTGGGTCCTTGGTTATGCTGGCTGCTTTTCCAAGGCAGTGGAAAATGTAGGCAGAGTCAATGGATGGGAGGCTGGTTTGCATGATGGACTGAGATTTATTCATGACCTTTTATAGTTTTTTTGAGACAGAGCAGGAGCCATACCAAGCACATACAACCAGAAAGAATGCTTTTTATAGTGCATCTGTAGAAGTTGGAGCGACTTGTAGCAGACATTCCAAATTTCCTTTGCCTCCTGAGAAAGTAGAGCCACTAGTGGGCTTTCCTAGCTATAGCATTGGCGTGGAGGGACCAGGAAGGTTGTTGGTGATCTGGACACCTAGAAACTTGATGCTTTCAGTCATTTTCATTTCATCCCCATTAATATAGACATGGGCCTGTCCTCCATTCCGCTGCCTAAAGTTGATGACTTTCTCTTTTGTTCTGTTGACATTGAGGGAGAGGTTATTGTCATCACACCAGCTTATCAGGTTTGCTATTTCTTTCCTATACTCCGTCTCATCATTGTTTGAAATTCAACCCATTATAGTAGTGCCAACAACAAACTTGAAAATCAAATTGGAATGGAATTTTGCCACAGTCATAGCAGTATAAGGAGTATAGTAAGGGGCTGAGGACACAGCCTTGTGGAGCACCAGTGTTGAAGATGTTTGTAGAGGAAGTGTTGTTGCCTATTCTTACAGATTGCAGTCTATTGATTAGGAAGTTAAGGATCCAGTCACAGAAGGAGGAGCTGAGCCCCAGGCTCACTTTGGAGTTCTGCAGAATAATTGTATTGAAGGCTGAGCAGTAGTCAATAAATAGGAGTCCAATATAGAAGTTTTGGTTATCAAGATGTTACAAGGTTGAGTGTAGGTCCAGGGAGATGACGTCTGCTGTCGATCTACTGCGGCAATAGGCAAACTGTAGTAGATCCAGGTAATTTGGGAGGTCGGAATCGATTTGTGTCAGGACAAACCTTTCAAGATACTTCATAATAATGGATGTAGGGGTCACCGGATGATAGTCAGTAAGGTACGCTGCCTGGCTTTTTTTTGGTATCAGGATGAAATCAACTTTGTGTTGACTTTCCATTTCCACCAAATATTGTCTAGTTCTACCTCTTATCTACCTGACACAAGAAATATAAGAACATAAGAAATAGGAGGAGGTGGGGGGAGAACCACACAGCCCATTGATACAACTCCACCATTCAGTATGATCATGGCTAAGCTTGGGGCTTGGACCATAATTTGCTGGAGAAAAGTCAGGGACTATGAAGGAACCCCCATTTTGAGGCATGGATCTAATTCAAAAATTATGATGCTGGAAGACAGTTGGCCTCTTGGAGTGGAGAGACATTTCCGATGGAGGGATTGTTTAGGCAAGAGATGCAACCTTTTCTGCCAGTGGCCTGCCTTTGGAGCATTGGGACCAAGACTCCCCATTCCTGGCTGCCCCAGGGAGATCATCTATTTGGAGCTGGTGGCCTCTGCTTCTGGCAGAAGAGACACACTGAATGTGGCAAAATGCTGCAAGACTCAATGATAAGGCTGGCAGCATCACAAACTCGCCTGGTGTCCTTATTAAGTAGGAGCACTGAGAAGATTAGAAAAATCTCTGAACGGCCTTGCTACCAGCACGTGTGTGTTCAGGACCCCCACTTGATTCTGACATCAGAATCCTGCAGCCCATAAGAAAATCTTACCCATTTGAGGAACTGAAGGAGGTCTATTATATCCACACATGATATACACTGGGCAGCAGCCGACCTGTAGAATAGAGCTTGTTGCTGGTAGTGAGTTGTTGAATAATGCTCTGTGTAAGACTGTTTTCAAGCAATAGTAAATCTGATTGTTTTCCATCCTTGATTCGATACTGATTATTTGGAGCCCTAACAAGAATGTATTGTACCAGTAACATACACCCTAACACTAAAACAAGTCTAACAGTTATGCACCTCAATGCCAATCATAAAAAAATTGACTATATTTATTGGACTCATAAACTTTAATGTGGTAACTTTCTAGATGGGAAAAGTAAAACAGTGGAGTGGAGTTACTTTGGAATAAGGTATGTAATAGACTAGAAAAGCAGAGATAGAATTCTATTTAATCATCTGAAAGCAAGCCACTTTAATTGCAGTGTACAGTCACCGCAAATATTATCATCGAATCTTTGCCTTTCCCTAAACGGCTATGTTTACATCATGCATGAATCCAAATGTTCCCTGTCTAGGTTCTGGTTTCAAGCCTTTTCTTCATCTACCACAAGTTATCAGCGACATTGCAAGAGTTAACTATTAGATTGTAGAATTACGTAACTATTCAGTCCCAGTTTTTTCTGACTGTCGTGATTTCCTGTTCTGTTTCTCCCAGCATCAATTTGGAGTCAAAGCCAGCATCCTGTGGCCTTGGCAGAATGGTTTTTTAAAGTAGGATAGACTACATACAATTGATTCACAATAGGAGTTTTGTTTTTGTGCAGTAATGACCTTCTTAACACCTGCTCTGCCTTCGTTGATGAGGAAACAAGCCAAATCTGGTGGAATTTGTCTTGTCTCTCACTGTAAATAAATCCTTGGGTGGTTGCTACGAGAAAGCATAAATCTGGGTGTCACATCAATACCATACTATTGGAATGTCCTGGGAAGTGGCAAATGATGGTGCATTAAGCGATCTAAATTGGGATCTGTGCTTTTTTTACCATTAGAGCAGATGACGACATTTGTTTGCATAAACAACACAAGTTAAATTACCCTCTTAAATAAAATTGTTTGGGTCTGAACTCTACAGTTTCTAAGGTAAGGATCCTGGGTCAAGTTGAAATACTTATGCAATTTTAGTCTGTCTAAAGACAAGTCTTCTGTTTATTTCGTTATGCTTTGCATCTTTTTCTTTAGTTGCTTGTTAGAGCTTTTGCAATTTTGATAAGTAAAGAACAAAGAAAATTACAGCACAGGAACAGGCCCTTCAGCCCTCCAAGCTTGCATTGACCATGCTGCATGTGTGAACTAAAACCTCCACCCTTCCAGGGACTATATCCCTTTATTCCCACCATATTCATGTATTTGCCTGGATGCTCCTTAAAAGTCATTATTGTTTCTGATTCCACTACTCCCCAGGCAGCAACTTCTAAGTACCCATCACCCTCTGTGTAAAAAAACTTGTCTTGTACATTTCCTTTAAATCTTGCTCCTCACACCCTAAACCTATGCCCTGTCGTAATTGACTCTTCCACCCTGGGAAAAAGCTTCTGACTATCCATTCTGCTCATGACGTTCATAATCTTGTAGATTTCTATCAGGTCACCCCCTCAGCTTCTGTTGTTCCAGTGAGAACAAACCAAATTTCTCCAACTGGTCCTCAGAGCTATTGCCTTCCATACCAGGCAACATCCTGGTAAATCTTTTCTGTACTCTCTCCAAAGCCTCCATATCCTTTTTGTATTTTAGCAACCAGAATTGAACATTATATTCCAAATGCGGCCTAACTAAGGTTCTATCATGCTGCAACATGACTTGCCAATTTTTAAACTCAATGCTTCAGTGAAGGCAAGCATGCCGTATGACTGGGGAAATAATAGTTTCCTCATTTACTAGAAACATATGTTCTTCCAGGAGAATCTCCTGCCTGGAATCAGCCATGGCCCTCCAGGTTGCATCATCGTCACTGAAAATGCTCTGGTTCCGCCATTCACTGTGCCTTGCAAACCTAAACATGGGACCCTGGAGTGGACTCCCAGAAGGGCAGAGATGATCAACCAGCAAGATCTCAAATGACTCCCTGTATTTGTGCACTGTAAACTATGCACTGTTCAGACTTACTTATACCTTGCTAATTTTCACTTGCTCCTTATAAATGCAATTGTGAAAGATTTATCTGTGGTTTGGCACTGAGGGGCCTAACATAAATCAGAATTTTTGGGAATTTTTTATTGCCCCTAAAACTTCTCTTTTTTATATTTTGATATTCCAAAGTTGTGCGAGTTAGGTGGATTGGCCATGCTAAATTGCCCCTTAGGGTCAGGGGGACTAGCTAGGGTAAGTGCATGGGATTATGAGGATAGGGCCTGGGTGGGATTTTGGTCGATGCAGACTTGATGGGCTGAATTGCCTCCTCCTACATTGTAAGACTCCAATTTTCTATGATATTACTTATGTCTGTATCATAAGCACAATTGCTAAAAGAGTGGGAGACCTGATCCAGCAGCAAAATACAAGCATTATATCAGAGAAAATAAATTAAACTGAATTTTCTAAATGCATAGTGGGGACATGATGAAACTTACTTAAAAGAAATTGGAATCCCTGGGCATTTAAAATGACAAATACTTGCTTAGGATCCCAACACTCAACACAAGGCCATCGTATCAATGTTTTAGTGGAACGATTTAGTTTCTCAAAATTACATACTGTGCGCCTTAATTTGCAATAATAGGTTATGGGTCAATAATGTCAATAGATCTACTTGGACTCGGGGCAGAGGGCAGGTTGTTGAAGTTCCTTAAACTGTGACTAGTCATTGACCAGTTTAATGAGGCAGATCACATACAGAAGTCTGGGACTATGACAAGATTAATAATATGCATTCACTAATGAAGAATTCCCTAATTAGAACAGTCCATTTTATGAATTAGTAGTCCCACATGGGAATTTAGACATTCAGTTCAATGTGGCTTGTGCAGTTTACTGTACTGTACATTCTTCATTTACACACCAGTTAATAAAATTATTCCATTGGTGAAAAATAGGCAGTTTTAACATAACATTAGCAGCTTGTTGAAATTCAGACTTGAGAATAGTCACTCTTTGTTTTATCAAAATATAATATTCAATATTGGTAATATAACAAATCATTGAATCCCTACAGTCGAAGGAAGCCATTCGGCCCATCAAGTCTGCACTGTCTCTCAGACAGAGCACCTCACTGAGACCCTAGCTCTAATCCTACATATTTACCATGGCTAATTCCCCTAACTCACAAATCTCAGGACACTAAGGGGCAATTTAGTATGGCAATCAACCTAATCTCCTAGGAAGACAGCTATCCTGGGGACCGATGCTTCACAAAAAGGTATGGGATCATGCTCTTACAAAAAGGCAAACTGATTGGATTTGTTTCAAAATCTTTGTGTGTAACGCAATCCAACAACTCCAACATCAAGCAGGAAACAATAGTTTCAATGATTCCAATCGTGCCTTTCAATAACTATGTATTTAGCAAAAAATTTGTGTTTGAGACCAACTACAAGCCACTGGAGATGACTGAATGAAAACCATTGATCAGAGCACTACAACATTGCAGTGCCTCTTCATAAAGATGTAAGGATATGACTGAGGTTAAGCACAAGATACAAATCAGATACACTTAGCATATTGCCTAACCCAGTGAGAACACAACATATATCCTTAGATCTACAAGTCACTTAATTGGCATTGAACTTGAAGATTTTCTCCAAATTGAGCTAGTACATTTAGCACAAAGCAAATTCCAACAGCTATGAGAAGAAATGGCATCAGTTTCTACACTGCAGAAACTGTGGAAAATCGTTATTGAAGTGTGTCGGCAATTGTGAGACCATTCTGGCCAAATTGAAACAAGCTAGGCATCTCCTGGTTTTTTAGAGGCAGGAAGATTATCACAAATTTTTGCAACTTTATATTCTTCAACATCTTCACTCACACATAGACATAGATTGGACAAAAAAAAAACTCGCAAGAGGGACGGTCTATTAGTTGAGTATGAGCAATAACATTGCAGCTGTGGTCAAGAATGTTGAGACATGTCAAGAGCATGTGCCAAGTCAACACTAACCACCAATGATTGCACACGATGTACCTATCCATCTTCTGGCTAAAATCACTTCTGACCTCTTTCATGTTTATGGCACTGCTTTCATTGACATCCTTGACTACTTTACCAAGTATCCCATTATTTGACAATTATACTATGTCAAGCACAACTGTGGCACATACTCAAATGCGATTTTCAGTTTTTGGTGTGTCTAGAGAGATCATTACGGATGACAGTTCACAACCTATTGATTAAACCATTCCAGGATATGTCTTTGAAAAAAATCGATCACACTACTTCTCTTGATTACCCTAGATCTCATGGCCTAGCTGAAAGAATGATTTTCATGATCAAATCTCAAATGCACAAATGCCGATAGACTAAGCAAGATTTACACTTTGCAAAGTTACATCTAACAGCAACA
The DNA here is from genome assembly GCA_024679065.1 of Sphyrna mokarran. Taxonomy (NCBI): domain Eukaryota; kingdom Metazoa; phylum Chordata; class Chondrichthyes; order Carcharhiniformes; family Carcharhinidae; genus Sphyrna; species Sphyrna mokarran. Next base: position 34,569,882 of record JAGIQG010000004.1, on the reverse strand, counting down.
CCTTTAAGTGCAACTATTCCATCCCTAGAGTTCATGTTTGACAGAGCAGTGCACACTAATTTACCATCTCTTATCCTTTCCATACTCTCAGAAACTGGAGAGCAGCTTTTAAAACTCCAAGATGAGGCAATCAATGACATAATAAAAATATAGATACAACAAAATCGCATCCAGGATACCACAGAAGGTGGCAAACAGTTGAGATGGCAAGGATTTGTTCAGAACCAAGGTTCTACGCAACAGTGCAATGGTGAGAGAAGAATGAGATCCATTCCAGTTCCTCATCAAAAGGACAAGACAACACCAAAAGATAACAAACCCACAAATCGCTGAGAGGAATTAGAGGCACCTCCAAACAGGTTACCATCACAAGATTTGGGCCTTGTATTGTAAATAGTCATGCTTCTTTTGAAGGGGAGGGGAACCATAAAAAGAAAGGATAATATTATAATATGTCTTTTAAGAGATATTAGCCTCACATCAATAGAAGGGAAATGTGTCATGTGATTCTGTCTTTGTTTCACTTTTGCTTCGAACAGAGCACACACACAGCCCTGATGTCTTCAAATTTTATACCTAAGTGTAACTGTTCTCATGTGCCTAATCTTAATAAATGAATCCACAATAAGTTCACCTATCCTTTATGAGCAATCGGTGCCATCATTATAATAATTGAGACCCCTCAAGTGATTGAAACTAGTCCAGGAGATCAATAGTTATGAAGCAATGCTGCCCCAGTCAAGGATCTTTTGATAACCAGCAGAGATTCAGCACCCACTACACCAGTGACAGTGTGTTCCAGAGGTTCAATGCTCTCTGAGAAAAAGAAAACTGTCCAATCTTTCTATTTACAAAAGTTTATCCTTTAGTTTAATAACTGGATGTAAATCATCTGATATAATTTGGTGGGCTGTTCTACATTTGTCTGATTTTCATTCTATTGTCAGGCACAGAAATTAAATTCACCACTCCCTCCATCCCCACAGTTGTCTTTTATTCAGCCAAGCAAGATAAATTTGAATAAGAACAATCCAGTTTCTTAGTTACTTTGACACAAGATGTTGTTTTTCCAGTGACTTGCATCTTTTTTGTTTTAAATTTGCATCTATCTCAATCTTACAAATAATAAAACAAACTTATAATTGCTTCTGAGAGGCAGTAACAACAGTGGTCTTGTCACTGGCTAGTAATCCAGAGTTCCAGTCTAATGCTCTGGGCTCATAGAATCATAGAATCTTATATGGTAGAAGGAGGCCTTTCGGCCTATCGAGTCTGCACTGACCACAACCCCACCCATTGCTATCTCTGAAACCCCATGTCTTTATCCTAGCTAGACCCCTGACACTAAGGGGCAATTTAGCATGACCAATCCACCTAACCCACACATCTTTAGACTGTGGGAGGAAACCGGTGCACCAGGAGGAAATCCATGCATATAAGGGAGGAGGTGCAAACTCCATATAGACAGTGACCCAAGTCAGGAATTGGACTCAGGTCCCTGGCGCTGTGAGGCAGCAGTGCTAACCACTGTGCGACTATGTCGCCTGGGTCCCAGATTCAAATTCCACCATTGCAGACGGTGACTTTTGAACTGAATAAAAATCTGGAATTAAAAGTCTAATGATGATCACAAAACCATCGTCACTTGTTGCAAAAACCCATCTGGCTCACTAATTTCTGTTAGGGAAGGAAATCCTCCAGATCCATAGCAATGTGCATGTTATATGTGCATAGATCTCTGAAAGTTGCTATTCAAGTTGATAAGATTGTTAAGAAGGCGCACAGTGTGTAGCTTTTATTGGTAGAGGGATTGAATTTTGGAGCAGAGATGTCATTTTGTAACTGTACAAAACTCTGGTGTGGCTGCACTTGGAGTATTGCGTACAGTTTTGGTCGCCACATTATAAGAAAGATGTGGAGGCATTGGAAAGGTGCAGAGGAGGTTTACCAGAATGTTGCCTGGTATGACGGGTAGGTCTTATGAGAAAAGGCTAAGGGACTTGAGGTTATTTTCATTAGAGAGAAGAAGGCTAAGAGGTGACCTAACTGAGGCATATAAGATGATCAAAGGTATAGATAGGGTGGACAGTGAGAGCCTTTTTCCTCGGATGGAGATGGCTAACACGAGGGGACATAGCCTTAAATTAAGGGGTGATAGATATAGGATGGATGTTAGAGGTGGGTTCTTTACTCAGAGGATAGTAAGGCCATGGAATGCCCTGCCTGCAGCAGTTGTGGACTCATCAAGTTTAAGGGCGTTCAAATGGTCAGTGGATAAGCATATGGATAGCATTGGAATAGTTTAGGTTAGATGGCCATAAGATTGGTTCCATTGGTCGGAGCAACTTTGAGGGCTGAAGGGACTGTACTGCACTGTAATGTTCTCTGTTCTATAGGATTGACTCTTAACTGGCCCTTATAAGACAATTAGGGATGAACAGCCAGTGATGCCCATGTCCCATGAATGATTTTTAAAAATATTGTACTGAAAGAAAGTTTAAAATAATGTTGCTTTACCCTGTCTAATCACATGAGATAAAGTTAGGAAAAATGTATATCAAGTAGATGATCCCTTAGAGAGAGACAATGAAATATTGAATCATGCAATATCGTATTAGATTTTCAAGTTAGCAAAAAAGTAACATATGAGATATGTGAAAGATGCTTGAATGGTACATTTTTCCAAAATGATTAATGAATACAGACCTTTGAATAACTGGTGATTTGTGTCAGGATAAGCAGGGAAATTTTTATTATGAGTGAATAACAAAACTCATGCGATAAAGCTGTCAGTGATTCCTTCTGCTATAAAATTATCTCTCTAAATTATGGCCCAAATTAATCAGACTCCATTTGGATACATGGGCTTTTTTTAACTGTAAATGGCTCTCTATTCATTTGTTCTTCTATTCTTCACTGGACTCTAGACGTAGTGTTCCCAGCTGTGTACAGGGCATGATTGTTGGTATCCAGGGAGTTTAATTTATCTACTGTGGCGGCCAGATCTGGTCGTTACATTATCTGGAGGATGTGATTGCACTGGAGGGGCTGCAGAGAAGATTCCCCAAGATGCTGCCTGGGATGGAACATTTAAATTGTGAAGAGAGGCTGCATAGGCTTCGGTTATTTTTGTTGGAGCAGAGAAGACTGAGGGGTGACCTGATTGAGGTGTACAAGATTATGAGATACATGGACAGAATGGATAAGGTGCAGCTGTTCCCCTTAGTTGAAGGGTCAGCCACAAAGGGGCTGGAAATTTAGGGTGGTGACGGTCTGGAATGTACTGCTTGGGAGCTTGGTAGAGGCAGGTTGCTTCACATCCTTTAAAAAGTATCTGGATGATCACTTGGTACATCATAACATTCAGGACTACGGGCCACATGCTGGCAGGTAGGATTGGGTTGGAGTTCAGTTGGTTCTAACATGTTGGTGCGAATTTGATGGGCTGAAGGACTTCTTGTGCTCTTTGCTTCTATGGCAACGATAAGAAAATGTTCATAAGAGCAAATCTCTGTTAAATTAGAAGGAGTGGAAATTTTGATCCCATTTTAGTGGAGATGGTGGTGTAATGTTATTGTCACTCTCCTGGTAATCCAGTGGCCTAGACTAATATTATAGGGGTCATTGGTTCAAATCCTAGCTGGTGGAATTTAAATGATTTCAGTTGATAATTCTGGATTTAAAAACTAGTTTTGGGAATGGTGATCATTGAATTATCATCCATTTCTCATAAAAGCCCAAATCGTTTACTTCTGTCGTTTAGGGAAGGAAGTCTGCCAATCTCACCTGGTCTAGCCTACATGTGACTCCACACCTACAGCAATGTGGTTAATTTTTAACTACTCTCTGAAATGGTCTCACAAACCAAAGACAATTAGAGATGTGCAGCAAATACTGGCCTTGCCCACAGATTCCATGAAAGAATTTTAAAAATTTGATTTTGTGATGATCACATCTGATTTCCATAAATAATATGACTTTTTTTGAAATCAATCATAGGTCAAGTCTATTTACTATTGAAATGTTACTGTCAATTTAAATTACAGTAACAAGTAACTTTATGTTTTGTGTTTTAACTTCATTTGAACTTTTTTCAATTTACAGCTCATTTTAGATAGTTGTTTGGTGAAAAGCCAACAAAATTGGATAGGTACAATACACCACAATAGAGCCGTCAAGCATTGCACCTTGATTTTCCTGATCAATCAATCAGACCACCGGACAACATCCAGTGATATGTCATTATAAATGAGGTCCGCATTGTAACATGTGACCAACTTCTTCCCAAACCCAAGTTCTGAGAATACAGCAATACCATAATGACAGTAGGAGCAGTATGTTTGTATTGTGAGGAGGATAATGTATGGAAATGGAACATGACTTCTGACGTTAGAAACATAGAAAGTAGGAACAGGAGTAGGCCATTTGGCCCTTCAAGCCTGCTCTGTTGTTCAACATGATCACAGTTGATCCTATATCTCAACATCATTCTCCTGTGCTCTCCCCATACCTCTTGACACCTTGAGTTTAGACATCTATTTCCTTTTAAAGATATTCAGTGATTTGGAATCCACTGCTTTCTGTGGTAAAGAATTCCACAAGTTCACAATGCTCTGAATAAATAAATTACTCCTCATCTCTCTTCTAAATGGCCTACCCTGTATCCTGAGACTGTGCCCCCCCTTGTCCTAGACATTCCAGTCAAAGGAAATAACCACTGGGGTTTTCTGGCCTACTTCAGTGTTTTTCTTAGCGGTAGGAGGTGCATGCCATTGGCTGGCAAAAGTATCTTCCAGAAGATATTGTCAATGAGATTTCTCATTTACTTCACCCCACCCTGCCAAAAAATACACAGCGGGAGTGCTATCAGTGGAACCAGGAGATCCTGCCAATGTGAAGAGCCAGAAGACCGTGCCCAACATTCCTGCATCCAGCCTGTCCAACCCCTGTCAGAATTTTACATGTTCTTTTGCGATCCCCTCTCATTCTTCTAAATTCCAGCAGATACAGGCCTAGTCGATCCAATATCTTCTCAGACTACTACCATCTCATCCCAGGATTTATGCTACTATTTATTTCCCTTTACATTATAATAATCATAGAATTCTACAATGCAGAAGGAGGCCATTTAGCCTATCAAATCTGCACTGACCACAGTTTCACCCAGGCCCTATGCCCATAACCTAATGCATTTACCCTAGCTAGCCCTCCCTGCCCCGCCCGGTGCTAAGGGGCAATTTAGCATAACCAATCCACCTCATCCACATATCTTTGGAGATAATAATGTTAACTTTTAGTGTCTGCCTGTTAAGTGGGGAAATTAAGTCAATTTAAAGTACCAATTAGATATTGAGCCTGGACTAACCTTGTAACAATGACGAGTTTCAGGATGACGTAATTAGAGGTTTAATTAAAGAAGTGATATTGCACACTGAATCGTTTGTAGGGAAAAGTTAGCTTAGGAAAGAGAACATCTGGGTACGCATCATCTTTTTTAATTGGTTTGAATGATGCAGCAACAAAAGCAGACTATAATTAAAGTCTTCACGTTGTAGAATAACTTATGTAATGAAAGAAACAATCAATAAGATAACAGAAAAGTTATACTTGTTTGTTTAATTGGGAAAGAGCTTCTTAAATAAGGAAAATTGAAATCATTGAGAAATAATTTCTCCTCACGTAAGATTGTATTTTAATTTGTATATAATTATGCAATCCCAAATTTTTCAAACAATCTTTAGGTCACCTGTTTTTAATATCACTTTGTCAGATTTTGTCTGGTAGAGCTCCTGTAAAGCAGCCTGATGTTTTACTTTGTTACATAACAAAGGTTTGGGTGGGCAGCTGGTTAGTGATGCAGAGTGATGCCAACAGCACAAGTTCAATTCTATATTGATTGAGGTTATTTGCTGCATGCGCCATGGTGGCACAGTGGTTAGCACTGCTGCCTCAGAGTGGCAGAAACTCTGATTCAATTCCAGCCTTGAATGACTGTGTAGAATTTGTATATTCTGCACATTCTCCCTGTGTTGTGTGGGTTACCTCTGAGTGTTCGGTTTTCTCCCACAGTCCAAAGATGTGAGATATGGGCCAAACTGAAAGATTCCTTAGTGTCAGGGGTTCTAGAGGGTAAATACACTAGGAAAGGGCCTAGATAGGACTGTTGTGAGTGCAGGCTCAATGGGCAGAATGGCCTCTTTTTGCACTGCAGAGATTCTATGAAGTAGTTATTGGAATGCAGAATTATGTAGATTGTCACAGAAACAGTAAACATCATATGTATAAATTGACAATTTGTATTGAGTATTTGGACTCGTAAAGGTATTGGTATGATATTGAGCTTGGAGCTGTAACAAGTTTGAATCCACAATAATCATTAGGTATGATTGTAAGTACTACATTTTAAAAATGTATTTAAGCATATACTGTAAGCTTAATTAACATATGACATCACAATGTTTAAGAACTGTATCAATTTGAAAGATAAATACTAGTTAAGAATGCCCCTAAAAATACCATAACTAAGAGGCCACTGGATTTCATAGAATGCCTAAAGTACAGAAGGAGGCCATTCGGTCCATTGAGTCTGTACCAACCACAATCCCAGGCCCTATCCCTGTAACCCCATATATTTCCCCTACTAATCCCTGTGACTCTAAAGGGTCGATTTCACATGGCCAGTCAACCTAACTCACACATCTTTGGACTATGGGAGGAACTGGAGCACCCAAAGGAAACCCAAGCAGACATGGGGAGAACATGCAAACTCCGCACAGACAGTAATCCAGACCAGGAATCGCACCCAGTTCCCTAATGCTATGAGGCAGCAGTGCTAACTATTGTGCTGCCCTGTGAGACTGTGCTGCCTTATTCTTAAATTGCTGAAGGTCTGTCTAAAGAACAGTTTTTGGTTGGTGCTTGCTCTGACATTTCTCAAGAAGCATCTTCTGACAAGTTTAATGACTACTAGAGATAAAACAATTCTAGAATAGGAAATCTTTAATATTTCAGTGGCATTCAGAGAAGTGCGGGTGGTGTAGAAATGACTAAACTGGAGACTCTTTGAGACATCTCCTCAAAAACTTGTTTCGTGCATGTCAATAAATCTTCCATTGGATCTACAGAACTAGAAGAGCTTTCTAGGTTTCTGCTTGCTTATTGTCCAGTTGCAATTCTTTACTTTGGTGCTGGTTAAGTGCTACTCTTCCCTTGCAGTATGAGAAGGCACAGTTAAATGAGTTTTGCTGTCCCAGAACATGTGTCTGCCAGTATATAGGGATATCAGACTTGCAGATGTAAGCTCAATTTAAATACCTCTTATTCAAGACTGGTAAAGCTTGTTATTATACACAGTACAAACCTTACAGTGGTTTCAATTAATGTGATGCATTAGATCCCAGTGTAAAGGTCAGTTTTCCTATTACTCAAACAGTTAGACAATAGGGACACAGAAGGTAACGCGTATCATCTTGTACCTTTCCTACAAGAATGTGCATTGGAAATGTCATCATCACTTATTTTAGCCAATCTGATAATGTCACTTAGGATGTTGCTTTATTTGGCATTTGTGGGGGGGATGACAGAGGCCACACTCATTGCCTTCTTCTCCCATGCAATTGGGACATCCCTCTACTGGGGCATCAAACTCTGAATCTCCATAAGGCATTCTTACTTCTGCTGAAGGTCCTCTATTGAAGCAATGATAAACATGGAAACCTTGCCTGCCAATGACATTCTGATGCTTCTCCTTTCACATTGATTGCTGCAATGTTCTGCTTCTCCTGTCAAAAACATCAGATTCTTTAATTACCTTCAGCATAACTGAATTTTCCTCCCTCTTTGCAGCAATAACATTATGCATATTGGTTTTGCCACTATATGCTGTAGCAAATATATAAAAAAGGTCAGTCCAGGAAACTTGAGCTGGTTATTTGCTTGGACGAATGTGTAGGAAGAAATTCTGCTGCAACACTACTTCAAACAAGGGAGAAGAATCCACCTCTTTGTTTGAACATGACTTGGACAGTAAATATATATGAATTGTAAGTAAATGTGAATCTATAAAAGAGCACACTCCCTGATTTAAATTCAGTTTAAAGATCTGATTTTGGTGTTAGTGCAACTCTTGTGTTGTCAACTCTGAGTACAATAGCCAAGATTCCCTCAGAAGGCTAGTGACTTAGATCATTGAGTCATTATGGCACAGCTTTCAGCGTGTTGCTCCTGAGTCTCACCTGATGAAAGAGCAGCGGTCCAAAAAATTGTGATACCAAAGAAACCTGGTGGACTTTAACCTGGTGTTGTGAGACTTCTTACTGTGCCCATCCCAGTCCAATACTGGCATCTCCAATTACGACTAACAGCAAAGGAAGAAAGAGAATTGGTGAAGATTATACCAGAAAGACCACTGAGGCGCCTCCTGCTCTGATAACCTCACCTCATCGCCTGTTGGCATAAGTCCTGTTTACTTTTGGAGGGGGGGGGGGGGGGCGGGGGAATAAAAGGCTGCAGTTGAATTATTTTTCATGGGATGTGGATGTTGCTAGTAAGGCCAGGACTCCTTGTTCATTCCTTAATTGCCCTTGAACCAAGTGGCTTAAGTTTCCACTTCAATTGGTTAAAAGCCAATCATAATCAACTACTGATCTATTGACCAGATGAGGTAATAATGGCAGATTTCCTTCATCAGAATTTTTAATTCAACCAGTTGTTGTGGTGAGATTTGAAGCCTTGTCCCCAGTTCATTGGCCTGGGCTTGGAGATTGCTGGTCCAGTGACATTACCACTATGCCACTGTCTGTTCCTCAGATTACTGTGGCAGATCTCCTGAAGACATTCATGTTCATTCTCTTTAGCTAGGTAACACTCGTTCATAATTGTGGTAGAATTGGCTACTACTGCTGAATGAACCATCAGAGGCATTGACACCTTTGTACACCAGCCTTTCCATGCTGGCCGTTCCATGAAATTAGCCTTCCCTAATGCACTGGGGACGGGGCTTCAAACCTCACCACAGCAACTGGTTGAATTTAAAATTCAGTCAACAACATCTGGAATTGAAAGCTGGTCAGTGAGGTAACCATGAAGAAACCATTGATTGTCATAAAAACCTGGTTTACTAATGCCATCTGATGAAGGAAATTTGCCATTATTACCTGATCTGGTCAATAGATTGGTAGCTGTCTATGGCATGATCATGAGTTTGATACCTTCCATCACAGGACCTAGAGCTTGTACTGTGCTTGGAAATGTTGGTCTTAAGCAGTATTTAATTGCACAGATTTGAATTGTCACAGTAAAAATATTATCCATGGTGAGACAGCATATTCTGGATAAATAATTTAAGACCACCAAACTGTATAAGATCCAACTGATATAGATGCCTACCATGTAGCCTTGCTGTGCATGCAAAAGCATGTATGTGTTCTGCTTAATAACCAAGACACATTGTGAAGAAAATAGCTGGTAGCTAAGAAACATTCTCAATACACATGCATTTGGTTTGATGTTTGATTGTTACTTTCTATCATTTTGAATGAATAACTTTGCATTTCTTCAGGTTCTTCATAGCCTATGAAAAGCAAATCTTAATATCCACAATAAAGTTTCCAAAAATAGCAACCCCAACAAGCTCATTAATGTCTGATGCAGTTTTGTTTTCCTGCAAATCTGGATAATTGAAGTAAGTACTTTTTTTGTCTTTTGGAAGGTTGTCATTGAATCTTCAAGAGCTCAACAAAACATTGCATTTCTTGTTATGAAATACTGAATTGCATTTGAGTTTCAAAGTAATAGACTTTGATTAGAGCGAGATATATAGATCTGCTTTGGATTTTATTTATCTTGGATAGAGGAAATATTAAAGGTGTTTGTTAATTAAAAATGGTGTGATCTTGATAATTAATGCTTCAGTGGGTGTGGCAAAGTGGACAACACGTTGGCATAGTGGTGAGCACTGCTACCTCACAGCTCCGGTGACCCAGGTTCAATTCCGGCCTCAGGTGACTGTGTAGAGTTTGCATTTCCTCCCTGTCTCTGCATGGGTTTCCTCCGGGTGCTCTGGTTTCCTCCCACGCTCCGAAGATGTGCGGGTTAAGTTGATTGGCTGTGCTAAATTAACACTAGTGCCAGAGGGATTAACAGGGGAAATGTGTGGGGTTACAGGAATAGGGCTTGTGTGGAATTGTGGTTGGTACAGATTTGATTGGCCTCCTTCTGTATTTAGGGATTCTATGATCAGTGATTATAGTGGTTCATATTTAATGTACTCAATGTACACGAAATAAGATTTCGATAATTTCCCTGAAATGATTGTGATTATTTAAAATTAGTACATTGCTGAGAGTGAGGATCTAGCTGGACTCTGAAAACTCAGTTACACAAATTATTATATTCATCATGAAAAATATAGTACCATCTAGTTCCACATGCTCTCAAAATTTCCAGCTTTAATTTCTACAGGATGATTTTAGTGCTGGTTGGAACAAGAGCACTGTGTGCCTTCTGCGGTGTCACACGCAATTGTTCAGTTTGGAGTATCGAGATTAGACCAATTTAATCTGGTGTCAGTTCTGCACATGCGATTGTGAAAAGGCATGTTTGCCCTGGGTAATATGAAAATGGTCAACCAAATCTTCACAGAGCAGCAATTTCATTGATTTAGCTGGAGCTATTGCATGAGATGCAAAATTTTAGCACTGTTCTTGGACAACAAACTAAGACAGCCTTAGTCTAACTTATTGATTACGTCCTCTGTTACTCTGGCTGTTAACTCTCCTAGGCCTCCCTGAACTCATCACTGTTTTTGACATAGTTGAGTACTCTGTCCGTTATTAACAAATACCCATGTAAATTATTCATGGTGCCTGACTTCACTCCTATTCATTCAAAAGCAACAATCACATTTCCAGGCAATTGCAGGGACCTGACAGCTCTCTCTTTGTCTGTCAAACTCCTGATACTGCTAATGCACATGTGAGCATCAGAGGCCTGCACATGTGCACTACCTTCCTTTGCAGTGTTTTGGACATGTTAAGCCCCTGCCACAGGCTTCTGCAGTGAACAACAGGTTTGCTGATATTTTTGCTACAGAATGCATAAGGGGGATAGCTTTAAAATACATCCAAAGGACGAACCTGAAACTCTCCCAGTTTCAAGTTCATCTGGCACTTAGAAAGAAAATGGTAAAATTACCCCCATGGAATTAGTTTCCACATGCAGGCCAATTACACCCACATTCCCTCTTCACCACATTCGCAGTTCCAGGATTCCAGGACTGTCTGTTTCCTGCAGATGCCTGCTTGATTCAAGTGTGCATTAAACAGAATCTTCTCCATTGAACATCAAAGAGGGAAACATTTTTCTTCACCTCCCACATCACACCCTCGCCCATCCTTGGCTCATTCTTGATCAATTGTGATGTGCAGGTACAAAAATGCGTGGGTTGGGTGGATTGACCACGGCATGGGGTTACAGGAATGGGGCGGAAGGGTCAGCTTGAACGGGATGCTCTTGCAGAGAGTCAATGAGTCGAATGGCCTATTCTGCACTGCTGGGATTCAATGATGCACAATCTCTGTGCCTCAGCTTTAAGTCCTGTTTACTTGCCATTATTTCACCCCATATCCACCATTGAAGCATTTATTCCTGCTTTGTTACCTTGTACTTGACATGTCAAATGCCCTCCACATAGGTTTTGAGGCTTCTGCCTACACAGATTTTGAGGCTTGTACCAAATCCTGAAGCAAATATTTCTCGTAACTGCTCCACATTTTGCTGACTTCTGCTTGGTACTGGACTGATGTGGAGATGCAAGCATTGGACTGGGATAAACGCAGTAAGAAGTATCACAACACTAGGTTGAAGCCCAAGAGCATTCTGAAAGCTTGTGGCATTTACTGTTAGATAAACCTGTTGGACTTTAACCTGGTGTTGTGAGACTTCTTGCTGTGGTACTGAAATAATAGTTGCTGCTCTTCGCAAGGCTTGGCCATTCCTTCTTTTCATCCATCCTTGTGGTTCTTCTAAGGCTGCCTGAGTGCCTGGATGTGGATGCTGGTTGGTTTACCTTGCTGCACAAAAGGGGCATGGAATTAATCCCAAGTTGGCTTGCGAAAGCTCAAAGTAAGGTATTGGTGAATTTCATCTCTGGAGCTTGTGTCTGATCATCGTAACGTTGCCACCATAACGGACTGTGCTGAGGTGTTGCCTTGCAGGAGAAGGCCAAAGGCTGCTGCCCTCATTGAAGACAGTATCAGGCAAATAAACTTCAACCTTTGCAAGTCTAATGAGGCCGAGATCTTAATGCACAAAGTAGGAAGTCAAATCCTAGCTACTCAATCCTAACAATCCAGAGTTATGACAGTTACCAGTCTGGTCAAATTTATTAGTACCACAAGTAGGCTTACAGGCAATGAAGTTACTGTGAAAATCACCATGTCGCCACACTAGCCCTCCTACGTGGAGGTCATTTGACATGTCAAGTACAAGGTAATAAAACAAGAATAAATCTTTCAATGGTGGATAGAGCATGTTCGGTCACACTAAAGGAGAGTTTAGCATGGCCAATCTGCCTAATCAGCATGTCTTTTGGACTGTGAGAGGAAACCGGAACACCCGGAGGAATCCCATGCAAACACAGGGAGAATATACAGATTCTGCAAAGACAGTGACCCAAGCCGGAAATTGAATCCAGTTCCCTGGCGCTGTGTGGCAGCAACGCTAACTGCTGTGTCGCCCATACGTACGATGCTTGGTATATTCTTCCCTATTACCAGGAGTTGTGTCAGGACTGTGCAAGCTGTGAAGTTGCCTGATGCCACAAATCTGAGGTTTTTATGAGTTTTATTCCCTGGACAGCAAGTGTCTGATTTAATACTTGGCCATTGTTTTCTTCAGTGTGTTCTATTCAAGTAAAAAACAGATGTAGATTCCCAGCCTCATAAAATGAGTATAACAATGAGCGATAGAATTTAACCCTGTTGTTACTGAATCTTCCACTCCAGATATTTTGATTTCAAAAATATAAACAAGGATAGAATGATTAATAGCTGAGCTTATGAATTTCAAAAATTCCCCTGTATGGAAGCAGGTTCTGGGTAGATTTCTCCCAAAAGATTTCTAAGTGTGGTTTCTAGTAGGAAAGCCAGTGTTTTGGTGTGATTCAGTTTGCAATTCAACCTAGAAATGTTTTTGCAGCCTGGAGAAATTCTCACTGAATTCACACACTTAGGGGTGATGTTATCAGCTCATCACACTGGTTGATCAGCACAGTTTGCACGGAGTTGTTCAACTCTTGCGAAGATACCAGGCACTTGATTGCCAGCGTGAGGCTTATTTAAATATTATGAACTGTCCAGGCTCACTTGCCTTAATGACCTCGCTGGTGGAGATCCTCAGTGACAAGCATGACATGTGGTCACCCCCACCCAGCATGACCATCACAAGTTGTCTCCATTTGCAGAGATAGTAATGATTTGCACCAAGTTCCTGCTGCACCTGAGGATTGGGGGATTGCAGGGAATCTGGCTCCATTATGAGCCTGCATATTTAAATGAATATTTATATATGCTAACCTCGTTAATGCCTAGCGAGTGTGTGAATCAGATTACATCAGGGCATAGAGAGTGGGAGAATGCCACAAGAGGATCTCGCTGATGTTAACTGCGGTATGCCCCTCCCCTGTGATTTTCTGACCCTAGTGCAATTTGCACACGAGAGCAAAGGGCCAGAAAATCACAGCCCTTGCTTTAGAAGAGCAGTGGGAATTAAGGAACCAGGTTCACAGGGCATAAAGAGGCAGCATCTCTATTTGATAAAACAATAAAAAATGAAATTCCAGGTTTTATCACAAGCAGTACATGGAAAATAAGCACCAAGAGGTACTGATGTGTGTACATAAAACTTTAAAACTTCAGTTAGAATGTTAGACTTCATACGACGCTAGAATATTGAATCCTTGCAGACAGTACCTTCCAGATCTATTAGGATGCGCCATGCTGTGAAAAAACAAAAGCAGACAAAAAAATTGAAAAAAATGGAATCTTAGACTTGGATTTTTATAGAGATTTTAGACTTTGCTTCTTATCTAAATTGGAGCTGAAACAATGGATCTGAGAGTCATGCCACCACTTGCAACTGATCCTACGTTCACCAGTGGAGGGGAAAGGGATTCGGACGTGCATCAGACATGGAGGAAATTTGAATCTAGCAGTAACATTTAAACTCAGTGCTGAGTTCAAACTATTTTCACTGGAATGGGATTGACTTCCTTGCAGTGCGTGACTTACAATGTTTAAAAGGGGATGCAAGTGCCTGCTAAAGGGCAATAGGATCTGTGAATTTGTCACATTATTTAAATGCCTGCTCTTTAAATTTGGAGGAAAAAACAGTCCACTATGATTGAAAAAAATTGATGCTTGCCATTGCTGTCATAAATTTAAGTGCTATCATTATAATATTAATCCTGCATGACTGCTTCCATAATCTCACAGAGTCAGGCTGTAAATTTGCAGCTTGATTAACTACTCCAAATGCTTATTAAGGGATTAATAGTATTTGATGTGGCGCCATGAAGGCAAATGTTTGTTTTATATAAAGATTTAAATACTTGAGAGCTCTTAAATGCATTGAAAGGCTTTTATCAGTCAGATTTATTTCAGAAGTACAAAGTCTCTAATCGATACTTATTTTTCATCTCAGTGTGGCTCCTGAGCTTTGCCCGCTGTGGATACTAGAGAAGTTGGTATGGGGAGTCTAAGACTGGGGGGTAGGGGCATGGGTTGACATGGGCTGATATTAAATTGGCATAAGTGCTACAGGGGCCATGGGAATAAATGAGCAGTCATAGTGGCATCAGTCTGCACTAAGTTTGTGTAAGAGTTATTGCAGTGAGTGGGGATATCTTATATTGGCATAAGTTGACACTACTTTGATATAGGAGCCATATGGGTCCATGACAATGGGTGGGCACATAAATTGGCATTGCAGAATATTAGGGTTCATGACAGAGTGGTTGAGAGAATGGATTGGCATGTGTGGGAGTGTGAGGGATGACAGTTAATGTAATATAAGGGGGTTCAGACAGAACAAATGTTAATATAGGACTGGAGAATAGTACCACCTATGGTATCATATAAAGAGTTAGATGACAATAGACTAAATATAGTAGAGTCTAGAAGTAGCCAACATGGATGCAGTATACAGGACTGTACCCTGAGGGTGTACGTAGCTATGAGTTGCTGATAAACAGTTTTTAATCAACTACACAAATGGTTAATCTATTAGTGAGCCAGCAAGGAACCCTAAACAGGTTGAGGGGCCAGCCAAACACCTGGGACAAAAATCTCAGAGCATCAAGGCAGGCCTTTGAACTAGTCCGCTGTCACAGTCCCTCTGGCTTTGAACTTTGAACTTTGTTTCCACGGCCAGTGCTCTTGAATTCAGCATGTGCCTGCCCCCAAGAATAAAGATCCCATTACTTGGGGTAATTTTTCCTGACATAGGTTCAATGCTTCAGGGAATTTGCATACCTGCCTTGGAAACATAAATCCAAGCCTTATTTTCTATGAATAATGCAAAGTATGCATTCTAAAGTAGATGTGTTAAAATACTGAAAGATGACATGTGATAAAAGCAAACCTTTTTCAGTCATTGAGGGGCTCCAAAAAAAGAGCCATAGATACAAGAATACATGGAGTAGACAGCAGCTGTGCAATACCTCCCAGGATTAGTAATTGAGGCAGAAGCTATGGACTGAATTTTCCCAATGGCTTTGAGACCCCGGCATCAGAACCAACTGCGGATCTTAAGACTGCTGAAGGATGCAGCGAGATTCCTGGGGGTGGCCTCCGAGTCAGCCAGTTGCAAGATCACCATTCAATTAAGAATTGTGGGAAGGCTTTTGCTGCAGCTGCACCAATCAGGGGGGTCAGCCTTGGCATCTCCACTGAGGGACAGGTGAGTGCTGCTGTGGCAGGGTTGGAGCTCAAGAGAGCATCTCAACATGCTGGCACCCACGGAGAATTAACTTTAGAATGGAAAATTCTAAGAAGTCAACCAACAGGCTTCTTGAATGAGCCATCCTTTGGGATGGCTCATTTAGGCCGCAGCTGCTGCCTTTCCTTCCTGCGGCTCACTCTCTGGGAAAGGAGTCTTTGACTCTGACGGGCTATTGGAATGTGGCAGGATAGGTGAATGTAATTTGGAATACTTCATTACGTGGAGAGTAAACAATGATTTTGCAAATTAGGTTGATTGACCCTTTTCTGGGTTGTCAAGTCTGTCTATTTCCATGTGCATCCTTCTGTTCACTTTCACTGCTGTTAAATATTACAATGCCTTCAGAATATTCCTCATTCTATTGTTATTGGAGGGGCATTTCTCTAAAGCCTTTCTAAAATATTTAATATGTAATTCCAAAATGTGAAAAACTGTTTGCGTTATTTCGCCTCAGTGCATCTAATCATTTGTTTTAACCTAGAGAGAGAAGCCGTAAGCTTCGAAAACCTGGGCATCTGATGAGTAAGCATCCTTTTTTGTTTATATTTGCCAGCTTTTTTTTATAAATTAGTTTAATTTACAGTACACAATGGTGCACTTCCTGTCTCCTGACCCCTCAGCAATCATTCATGTTCCCCCTTGGTAGTAAGCTTTATCCTGAAGCAGCCTAGGCAATAATTTATTCAACTCATTTTGCTGTATTCTTTATTCTCCTTTTATGCTGACATTCAGAACACATTTTACATATTTATATTTTATATCATATTGTTATTTAGCTGTTTGGCAGTGAAGGTGACTCTATAGTATTGGATTATAGCTGGTGGTGGGGGGAATGTGAAATAAACAGCCTTATCTTATTGATCTGATGGAAGATTTCTGGTACTGTTCTAATAATTATTTCACAAAAATTCATGATTTACAAGTATTTCTTTTAATTGTACACAATGCACCGTCTTACAGAATAATTGCTTGCTTTGTAAAGGGGGACAACTTACTTTTCTACATTATAGGGAAGATGAGAGTGGCAGAGTTACAGTGCCCATATTTGTTTTCAGTGATTGATGAAGTCATAAGTTTGTGGCCACAATGGAGCTAGCAATTTATAAATCTATAGCCAGCTCAATAACCTAAGAATATACACCTGTTAAAATTCAGGGTCACACACTGCTGTGACTGCCCTGTTTCATAAAGGGATACCCGTAATCAATCTCTGGAGGGAAAAAAAATAACATCATATTAGATAACAGGAATATTTTCAGGAAATGAGTGTCACAGATCAAATATATCTGCCATGAACAGTGCAATGATGTAATGTTAAACACTATTATATGTATTTTATTCTGCTTCTATATACAAAGAGCTAAAACCCGATGAGCTGATTTTTTAAATATATTCTTTGATGGCATGTGGGCAAGGCCAGCATTGTTAGGACTGCATGGTGGCACAGTGGTTAGCACTGTGTTTGATTCCCAGCTTAGGTCACTGTCTGTGCAGTGTTGCACATTCTCCTTGTGTCTACATGGGTTTCCTCCGAGTATTCCAGTTTCGTCCTGCGTCTGAAAGACATGCTAGTTAGGTGCATTAGCCATGCTAAATTTTCCTTCAGTATATCTAAACAAGCGCTGGAATGTGGCAGCTAGGAGATTTTCACAGTAACTTCATTGCATTGTTAATGTAAGCCTACTTGTGAAACTAATAAATAAACTTTAAAAAAACTATTTGCCCTTGAATTGAATGGCACCACTATGGTTGCCACGGGTCTGTAGGCCAGACCAAGTAAGGATAGCAGATTTCCTCCCTAAAGACAAATGGGATTTTACAATCAATGATAGTTTCCTGATCACCTTTATTAAGATAAGCTTTCAATTCCAGGTTTTTAAAATTAATTACTTAAATTTTAGTTCCACTGATTGCTATGTTTGGATTTAGACTCATGTTCCTGAGCATTATCTTGGACTCCCCTATCCAATGGCATGACCATTATACCATCATCTCCCCCAAGGTTGGATATATTTTAATGGTTGTCTCCATATGAATGTTTAGGTCCCTAATTTATTAATCATTATGTGAAGAATCTGCCCAGTATCTGTCCCAAATGGACGTCTGCAATTACATGCATTCCAGCTTACAACTAATAATGCCTCATTGCCCACTCTCCCGACTTAAAATCACTTCATATGTGCACAACATGCAGATAACAACTCATCACTGGTATCTTATGAGAAATGCACCCAGGGGATTAAGAAATGTGACAAATTGATTGACTTTCCTTTTTCTGATGAGGTGTGCATTTGTGCACAGGAAAAGATAGGGCAGGATTTTCCAATCTGGGACTAAGTCCCGTGGCAGAGATAGGGACAAGGTGTAGTTCCCATACTAAAAGCCGACAGAAAATCTTGCAGTATCTTAATCCCTATCCTCATTAGTTATTTAGCGAGGGATTTTGCCAATATTCCGTGGTGGGATGAGCTGAATAGCTTGCACTCTGTTGTCATATCCAGATACCATTTTTTAAATGCACATAGACTCGATGGACTGGATGACCTCCATTTGTACTGTAAAGACTCTGTGATTGTGACCTATGCATTGACCTGCACTCCATCATGGCAGCCTTGGGTGAATTCTGCCAATAGAAATGCCCAATAGTAACAGGTACCTTGACCTCTGTCCAGGCATTTCTTCTCCTCCAGGAGTCAGGCTGGGGTCACTGGGCAGCCAAAGAGAGGAAGAACAAGTTATCCATGTTGGAATCTCAGTGGTGGTCCCTTCCCTCCCAACCCCTCTAGTCTGTGACTCCTTCAACCATATCCTTTGTCACCGAGGAGGGAGTACTGACCCACAGGACTGCCAAAGGAGGTGGGGGACTTGCAGGCGTTGGCTCTCCAGAGGACAAATTCTGAAGTTATCAAAGGAAGCAAGTAAGTGGGCTGCCTCCACTCCCACCGTGGATGTCAGGGCAGCATCTAGAAGAGGTGATTGACCAAGAAGAGTCAAGATGTTTTGATCACAAGCTGTTGCACTAATTGTCACAAATCAAACATCTGCAAATAAGTTCACTTTCAATGCATAATGTACTATTCCTTCTCTGGCATCCTCTTCAAGATTTAGGACACCAACCCCCACCCTCACCAGACATTTCTCCTACACACACCAATTGTAAGTCATATGCAAGAAAAAGGATGTGTGGCAAGACATTTCAGAGCCTTGTGCAAGCACTCTCCCAAACTGCTGAGCATTCATCCATCAAATCTATCTCACTGGTCCCCACTCCCTGCTGCAGTTCTCTGTATCTCCACTCAGCCATTGACTCAGCTCTCATACAGCATTTCTGCCCATTCAACACCAGGTTCTGCTCACTTTCCTCATGAGCACCCCCATCATTTCTCCTCCAATTGTCTGTACCCTCTCCCTTATCACTATTAATCCCCCTGGCATCACCTTCAGCCTCACCATTTTCACCTTCCAGCCCTTTTCTCCTGGAATGTCCAGGTGTACATATAGTTTTCCATCTTTCCCTAGCATTCTGCCCCCTTCACATTGACCCCCCCAACTACACCTGCCCACACCCCATGCCCCTGCATATCTTTGCGTCTCCACTAACAACCCTCACCACTCCTTTACCTGATACCATCAAACACTCACCTTCCTGACCTATCAGCTCCTTGATGATACTCTCACATAACCCCCCTACCTTGAGTTCACTCCCCAATAGTCAGATATTGGCTCCACCTCCTGCTCCCTATAGTGCCTACAGACCTGGGTATTTTCCCCGTTCCCTCTTCAGACCTGAATATTTCCCACCTCACTCCAACCCTTTGCCATCACTTTGTATTGCCTGCTGTCTTCCACCCTGCAGCCCAAGGATCACATCTGCCATTCCCCCATGGCAAAGCATCAGGAGAAGTTCCATCTCATGACAAAATCACTGGAAACTGTTCTGAAGCCTCAGCAACATCTCTGGAAATCTGATACCTCAGCAAAGTTGAAGCTGCTGCGTAGTAAACTCTCACCCTGGAAAACTGTTTTGTGGAGGAACCAGATGGACGAAGCTCTATTCAACTTGCTATGCATGCATTCCTCCAGGCCTGGTAACTGTAGGCCTCTTTCATCATCTTTTCATTGGATATACGCAAGCTGATCCAGGCCCTTAATTTAAATCCTGATTTTGACAGGCCACCCTATCCAGATGTGTTCTGGACTGGCATATTTTCCTACAGACATCGCAGGGAATCAGGCATGGGGGAGAAAATTCCAATCAGGCCTTTATCTACATCCTATTAGTGAGATTCAGTTTGCTTTCGTGCCACCCTCCAGTGGCATTGATAGAGGCTTACAGCATGGAAACAGGCCTTTTGGCTCACCTTGTCCATGCTTCCCTTTGTTGTAAACCCTTAAGCTAATCCCAATTGCCTGCATTTGGCCCTTATCCCTCTATACCCAATGTACTCATATAACTGTCTAAATGCTTTTTAAAATTCAAAATTGTACCTACCTCTACTACTATCTCTAGCAGCTTGTTCCAGACACTCACCATTCTCTGTGTGAAAAAGTTGCCCGTGTGGACACTTTTGTATCTCTCCCCCTCACCTTAAATCTATGCCCTCTAGTTTTAGACTCCCCTCCCTTTGCGAAAAGATATCTAGCTGATTTGTGCCCCTCAATATTTTATAAACCTCCATAAAATTGTCCCCTGAGCCTCCTACGCTCCAGGGAAAAAAGTCCAAGTTTATTCAGCCTCTCCTTGTAACCCAAACCACCAAGTCCCTGTAGCATGCTAGTAAATCTTTTCTGACTTGTTCTAGTTTAATAATATCCTTTCTATAATAGGGTGACCAGAATTGCATACAGTATTCCAAGTGTGATCTTACAACTTCAAAAAGACATCTCAACTCCTGTATTCAACATTTTAACCAATTCCTGATCCTCCATAGTGGGCAGCATTGGAAGATCTCACTGTCAGTTCAGTTGGCATGAAACTGATTTTTAGATTTCCCACTGATTTCTCCCCTCTTCTCGCCCTTGGTCTTGCCAACAGGGGCATGGGAGAATTCCACCGGTAGTTCCTGTAAATTGTGCTAGCACCAAGCGTTGGTGGGGCTTAGGTGTATTGTACTCTCACTGGTCATTTTGAAGACTGTGGATTTAGCTCCCATTTCAGAATCTGAGCATATAATATAGGCTAATGTTTCCATGCAATATCACAGTGGCAGAAACTTTGTTTAACTCATTGACTCCAAGGACAAAGACTCTATTCTATTGAGTTGGATATAAATTTGCAAATCAAAAAAGGGCAATTATCCTGGCTAATAATCCACTCTCAGCCATCGCTGCCCAATTAGAATTGTCGTTTAAAGGACTTTGCTGTCTGCAAAACTGTTGCCCCAGTTCAAAGAATCATATAATCCTACAGCGCAGAAGAAGACCATTCAGTCCATCGAGTCTGCATTGACCGCAGTCCCACCCAGGCCCTATCCCCATAACCCTATGCATTAACCCAGCTTGCCCCCCTCCTAGCAGTAAGGGGCAATTTAGCATGGCCAATCTAACCCGCACGTCATTGGACTGTGGGAGGAAACTGGAGCATCTGGAGGAAACCCACGTAGACAACGGAAAATGTACAAGCTCCGCACAGACAGTGACCAAGCTGGGAATAGAACCTGGGTCTCTAGTGCTGTGAGGCAGCAGTGCTAATCACTGTGCCACCATGCCACCCTGTTTAATGCAAAGAATTGCCCTTCAGATAGATTCATTTAATGTCAAGCACTTTGAGAACTTGCTGAAAAATGTAGTTATGGACAACAAAATACATTACTTAGTTTCAATATATGATCCTAGACCATAACTAGTTCCCAATCAGGTAACTGTGTAATGAGATTATTATCTAAAATGTTAGAGAGGGGAAAATGTAGAAATTTGTCATCAGTAGCTGAGTGGCTGAGTAACTGAACACTTGGACACATGTGAACTGAGAAAAGAGAGTCAAACAGGGACCAGGGAAGGGCAGATTATGTCTGATAATTTTATGAGGGCACTTGGTGTCTGCAGATGTTGTCGTGTAGATTTTAGAAGGAATTTGATAAGGTTCGGACAAGACATTAGGGAAAATGAAAGTGCATGGATCTGAAGATAATCCTGTGACATGGTCCAGCAATTTAGGAGACAAAGCTAAAAATGAACTCACATAGGCATGATGTGACAAGCAGTCAAATCCCAGTCCTATTAAGGACTTGCACCATTGTACTATATGTATCAATGATTTGTGTTGATGAATAGACAGACGGCACAGTAGCACAATGTTTAGCACTGCTACCTCACAGTTCCAGGGATCTGGATTTGATTCCTGGCTTGGGTCACTGTCTATGTGGAATTTGCACATTCTCCCCGTGTCAGCGGGGGTTTCCTTAGGATGTTTCGACTTTGTCCCATAGTCCAAAGATGTGCGGGTTCAGTGCATTGGCCATGCTAAATTGCTCCTTAGTTTCCTGGGATGCATAGGTTAGAGGAATTAGCAGGATTCAATTTGTGGGGTTACAAGGATAGGGCTTAGGTGGGATTGTTGTTAGTACAGACTTGATGGGCCAAATGGCCTCCTTCTGCACTGTCAGGATTCTATGATTCAATTCTAATAGAGTTATGTGTTCAAGTTTTCAGTTGGCACCAGGTAGAAGGGTGCAGTGAATAGTGAAGATCAGAACAAGAAGTTGCAAAGAGACATAATCATGTTAATTCATCAGGTAAAACCATGGTAGACAGAGTTCTCCCATCTCTCACTTTGCAGGGACATCTATCCTTGGTTCCTCAATTGAGGCTTGTCACAATTATTTCCTATTCCTGCTATCTTTAGCTCGGAGACTGTTTAAAAAGTAAACTCAAGGCAATTGGGAGTTAAAATGGCAGAACTTTACACCTGCTCAACTATTTGACTTCACAAATGCACCCATTGGCTATGCCCAGTCACAACTAGTATTTAGATTGAGGATGGGTTCAAGGATGTCAGTGTAAAGTCTAGAGATTTTTGCCTTTAGATTTTCATGTCTTTCAGTTGAAATAAAAATATAACCCCTTTTATTCAGCTAACATAAAAGACAGTGTTAACAGTGAATATCCATTATTGTGTGCTATGCAATCATAGCCTTGAGAATCACCTCTGGCGTGTATGTGGCTGTTGATGTACTTTAACACAAATACAAAATTTCCTTCTCCTTAGCACGGATTTATCACATTCTCTGCTTCAAACTTTCAGAATAAATTAAACCCCTTAGAGCTTTCATATCAACCAATAGTTCGTTTCTGATAACATTGGGTGTTTGTATATACCCTGTCCATTCTCATATAATGATTCAGGCAGAATAGATCTAATTACGGTTTACCTGCAGCACAGGAATAAACCAGTAGCTTTAGTGAGAGCAGTACTGTTTAATCTGAAAACAATAACTTGCATTTAACTTGCTAAATAAGAGAGAAATGAAATTTAATTTAGGTTTGTAGTTATTAGGATATTTTGAACAAGCAGCAAAATATAATACCAGCCCATGTTTGCTTTTGTCTTTTTTTTATTTGGTCAGTATTGTACGCCCTTTCGAAGCAAAAAATCTGATTGGTATTGCCTGCAGCCAAGTGGACCAGTGGGCATCATTCTGCAGTGATTGCTGTTTGCTTAAAAGAAATCTCTCTGACCCACTGTTCTGACCCAGTATTCCGCTTTCTGTAATGTCTAAAACATTGCTGACAGAAATGCTTTTTTTTTATTTTGTTTTGGTTTCATTCATCTCATTTGATCAGCTCTGAGCAAAACTGACATCTCATCAAACTAAAAGGCATGTTTCTGCACTGGATTCATCAGCTTGTGGCATTTAAAAGGCCAGGGTTTCTGTAATACAAACATATTCACCCACCCCTACCCATAGATATAGTTGTGACCTTTATTCCCTTGAATTACCAATGTTGTGTCAACTTTATATCATATTTCATCAGTCAGAGCAGAAAACTCTCAGGTCCTACTGATTCTAAGGTGCTATTACTGTAATGATTTGCTGTATAATTTGTATTCCTAACAGTAAGAAGAAGAACCCTTATACAAGCTTTTACTGATAGGTTTTTTTAACATTAACTTGTATTTTTTTTTAGATATTTGTTTTCTTCAGGATGAGGCCAACAGTTGTGAGGAAAAGGAGCATTTTTTGCATCCCATACACCATTAGATACTCCCAATACCAGCTCAGCAAAGAAAGATGCAATTCAGAGCTTCTCCCAACTTGGTTTTATAAAATGAGTCACGCTCATCACCTGTGACATTTCTGTTTTTTGCTCTTTCTCACATTATATTCAGCCTTTCTTACTGAAATCGTCCAATTTGACAATTGCTGTCACATTACGGATAAACCTATGTCTTCTTCACTGGGAGCTGTCTTGAGAAATAGTCCAGCCCGAACCTTTATCAATCTTGAAGAGACAACATATTCCTCCTTAAGTATCTGGGCTGAGAGGAAAGAACATGTAGATTGTCACCCAGTCTTGAACGAACCAAAGGTGTGTTCTGATAACCTTCATATGAAATGTAAGCGAGATTGTATTTTTTTGAGGAAAGTCTATTGATTTTAATCTTACGCCTTCAATGAATGATACAGTTTAGCAAATCTAAGCAAATGACCTTGTAACAGTTAATGTTTATCTTCTGAATGTAAGTGCCGCATCCCTGATCCTGAATATAAACCCCAAGTCTCTGAAAGTAGCAGATTCAATTTGAATGTTTTGTATCCATTTTCTCAATTGCATTATTGACTTATTGCAATGCAACTCATAACTACTGCGCAAAGCACGGGGCAGCCTAACCAGCTGAAGTAAAATTGGATAGAAATCAATGTTAAGAAGAGAGTGCTAGCAACTTAATGAGAATTTGTTTCTGATATTCAAGTATGCAAGCTTCAGATTTTACCATAATTTTGTATAAAAGATAATTTTATATATGTGTCAAATGAAGTATTTCCAAGATTGGCTAAATAGGAAGGTAAATGTCTTTTAAAAACTATTGTTGCTTTCCAGCTAAATAACATGAAATAATTACCCAGTAATCATTTATTCATAATCATAACTGTAACACTATCAATGAAAAGTTTAAAGAAACAACTGCATTCAAGTGAACCACCTTGTGCCCTGTGGATACAATTATGTTGTTGTAATATTGCATATAACATGAAGACCAATAGCAGCTTTCATGTTTCTGTGACTTGTTCTGTTCAGCTGTTTACTGGTACATTTCGGTATGCAACTGTTTACATGTTGGACATCTGCAATGGAAGAATGCAGATCAGGTCTTTTCTCACAACTGGGTGAATCCCACTGTTTGTTGTCCATCGTTTTTGTAAGTTGTGTAAAACTGCCAATACCGCATGCCTAAAGCACCGCATCAGGCATCCTTTAACTCAGTGAACCATTCTAAAATGGTATCTGCGCATTCATTAAATTAATGTACAGTAATTTTACTGGAAAGAATACATCACTAAAAATATTACTAACAAACATAACAATGCCTATAAATTTCTGCGTTCCTGTTTATATGTAACAATATACGTTTTAGTTGATTTGGCTTATTATTATTAGTGTCACAAGTAGGCTTACATTAACATTGCAACAAAATTAATGTGAAAATCTTCTAGCTGCCACACTCTGTTGCCTGTTAGGGTACACTGAGGGAGAATGTTGAACAGCCAATACACCTAACCACACATATTTGGACTGTGGAAGGAAACCCATGCAGACAGTGGGGAACATGCAGACTCCACACACAGACAGTGACCCAAGGCTGGAATCAAACCAGGTCCCTGGCGCTGTGAGGCAGCGGTGCTAACCACTGTGCCAATTTGGATATGTAGAATAAGCAAAGCTCCCTCTCTGCATGTCTTTTTGCAATTGTGAAATAGACTAAAAATTCTTTTAATTTTACTGCTCAGTACTTAATACTACAGTTACTGTCTATTTTCCCTAGGGTAAAAGGATAAAAATCTGTTCCTATATTTCTGCAAGTGGATCTCAGTTTAAACTTTTATTTATTGTTGTTGATTAATAAGCAGATAAAATAATCTGCCTTGTTGTTGGGAAGAATTTAGCATTGAGTTGCAACAAGTGTTCATTGTTTGCAATTTTTTTTCCCCTTTGCAGGATTAAATATTGATTTTTCTTTATGGTTATTACCTTTTGCTGCCACAGATTTATTGTTAATGGGAGCCAGGAACTTGTGTTAATGTTTCTATGACAAATCAATTGTCACACAAAATAACTTATTTAAACTAATACCACCGACCAGAGCCAGTGGAGAAAATATGACTGAGTTTCCTGCTGGATGATTGTTCATCTAGTCTATTGATTTCTAGCACTGCTACACCACCTGTAATCATTAATTTATTTGAGAAATGTCACAAATACATACTACCACTTGTATTCTCCCTTTGATCACATTGACAAGTGACCACTGGGAATACCAGTGTGTGCTTTGTTGCTGAACTTATATTTGAATGAGACATTAAACCAAGGCCCTATCATTCACATTGGAATAAATGATTGCATGACCTGCCTCACTCCTCTTTTGACAAATTTTGAAAAGGCATCCTTTAACGTGCCTTTAAGCTCCTCATTAATATATTCAAACAGCCAAAGTGCTGTTTTAACAATGGAGTCTCGTGATTTTAGCAGATTTAGGGTAGACTATGCGACTGATAAATTGATCTGCAGATAAAAAAATGGGTGTAATACATACCAATTTCTGTTTTGAGCAGTGCAGTTACTAATAGTCACAAACTCTAAAGTAAAGCACATGAAGGCATGTAATTCATGCTAAATGGAGAGAGACTGCAGAAATATGTGGTAGAGGGATCTGGGTGTCCTGATACATGGATCACAAAAAGCTACCATGCAGGTAGAGCAAGATATTGGGAAAACAAATGGAATATTTGCCTTTAATGCAATGGGGATGAAATATAAAACCACCACCTTCTCAAGGTCAACCAGGGATGGGCAAAACATGCTGGCCAGCCAACAATGCCCATATTCCACAAATTAGTTAAAAAAAACAGTGGGGAAGTGTTGCTTCAGCTGCTCACAGCCTTAGTGACAATACATCTGGAGTAATGTGTGGTTTTGGCCTCCTTTAGGAAGATTTCAAGAGAAAATTTGCTCAACTGATTCCTGAGATGAAGGATTTATCTCATGAGGAAAGTTTAACAGGTCAGGCTTATATTCATTGGAATTTCAAAGAATGAGAGTAATCTAATTAAAACACGCAAGATTCTAGGAGATTTGAAAGGGTGAATGAAAGGGAGGATGTTTCCCCTTGTGGTGGAATCTTGATCTCAGGGGTACAGATCAGAAATAAAGGGTCTCCCATTTAAGATGGAGATGAGAAGCAGTTTCTTCTCTGGGACTGGTTAGGCTTGGAATGCTCTTCCCCGGAGAATAGTGGAGGCTGAGTCATTAAATATATTCAAGAACAAGTTAAACAAATTAATGATCAACAGAGAGTTGAGAGTTATGAGGCAAGAAGGAAAGCTAAGGCCATATTCAAATCAGTCGAGATATGAATGAATGGTTGAGCAAGCTTGAAGGGCCGAGTAGCCTGCTGCTGCTCCTATTTCTTATAATATGTTATCAGATATTGCCTTAACCACATCATACTTCAAGATTAAAGAATACGGTTCACTTCAGGGTTCTCTTTAGGAGGCAGTCAATTTATAATGTTGCTCAATCCCCAGCTTCGACTTAATATCTTATTGTTGAACTTCACTGCATTATCACAAACCAGTGCTTTTCTCTTTTAAATGCTGGCAGCACTGATATCTTTATCTCTCTTCCATTGAGAACAACCTCAGATTCTCAGTTTCGTCATAATTCAGTAACCCACAGCTGAAACCATTCTGCCAATTTATAGTCTGCTTACAAACACACTATCCAAAATCAAATGCTGCACAATTTATTATCTGGCTAGCATGCTCTGGAGATTATCAGTGTCAGTTTCTCAATCTTGGACTGTATAAGTGTATTTATATACCCTAAAATTTCATTTAATCTTGAAACAGTGATCATGTACTGTGAAGATGTGTTGAGTGCTTGATAAATAAGTATTCCAAGATCTTTTTTTTCCAAATTCAATTTTGAACTGCTGTGTATTATTGTTCACATTTTATTGCAAGAATTATTATCTCACTACTAAATAACAGCCACCATATGGTTGTTAAATACTTTTTGATATTTGAAATTTACACCCCTTGAAATGTGTTATTTTCTTCAATCATCCTGTTTTCCTGCATGATGGTCATATCCTTGGCCATTTGACTGTAAGTTGCAGGACTGTTCATTGTGACATGACAGTGGACCACAGCTCCAAATTACTAGCACGCGTTTTGAACCTTTGAAGGAAGTCTGGCATCTTTAAAAGAAATACAGGCAAAGACACCGGGCAAGGAATGGCTGATAATGTAAAGTGACCACGTCCTGGAAAATTCCTGCCTGGTTGTAGTTGACAATTTCATGCTTACAGAACATGAGATTTTGCAGCTGAAAGGCATCGTAGACCCGCTTTGAACAGAGTCTGGGATTTTTTGCTTCTTTTCATTTTGATTTTGATTTATTATTGTCACTTGTATTAAGATACAGTGAAAAGTATTGTTTCTTGTGTGCTAGACAGACAAAACATACCATTCATAAAGAAGGAAACAGGAGAGTGCAGAACGTGGTGTTACAGTCACAGCTATGGTGTAGAGAAAGATTAGTTTAATGCAAGGCAAGTCCATTCAAAAGTCTGACAGCACCAGGGAAGAAATTGTTCTTGAGTCGGTTGGTACATGACCTCAGACTTTTTTAACTTTTTCATAAGAACATAAGAAATAGGAGCAGAAGTAGGCCATCCAGCTCCTTGAGCCTGCCCCGCCATTCAATAAGATCGTGGCTGATCTGTAGTGGTTCAGTACCACTTTCCCGCTTTCTCCCCGTAACCCTTAATTGCCTTGTCAATTAAAAACTTATCCACTCTTGACTTGAATAAATTTAGTGAGGAAGCCTCCACCACCTCATTAGGCAGAGAATTCCAAAGATTCACCACCCTTTGTGTGAAGAAACTCCTCTGCAACTCCAATCTGAACTGCAACCCCCCCCAACCCCTCCGCGATCTTGAGGCTGTGCCCACTAGTCCTGCTATCTTTGCTAAGCGGGAAGAGTCTCTTGACCTCTACCCTATCCATCCCCTTCATTATCTTATACGTCTCTATAAGATCTCCTCTCAGCCTTCTAAACTCCAAAAGAGTACAAACCTAGCCTATTCAGTCTCTCCTCATAATCCAACACCCTCATCTCCGGTATCAGCATAGTAAACCTCTGCACCCCTTCCAAGGCCAATATATCCTTCCTCGAATGCGGCGACCAAAACTGCACACAGTACTCCAGCTGTGGCCTCACCAGTACCCTTTACAGCTGCAACAGAACCTCCCTATTTTTATATTCTATCCCCCTACCTGTAAAGGCCAACATTACATTCGCCTTCTTAATCACCTGCTGCACCTGCATACTATGTTTTTGCGATTCGTGCACAAGGACCCCCAGATCCCTCTGCACTGTCGCATGCTGCAGCTTTTTGTCATTTAAATAATAATCCTTCCTACCATTATTCCTACCAAAGTGGATAACCTCACACTTGCTAACATTATATTCCATCTGCCAGGTCCTCACCCACTCACTCAACCTATCCAGATCCCTCTGCAGGCTTTCCACACTCTCCAAGCAATTTGCTTTTCCACTCATCTTCATGTCATTAGCAAATTTTGTCACCCTGCACTCAGCCCCTTCCTCCTGATCATCTATGTAAATGGTAAATAGTTGAGGCCCCAGCACCGAACCTTGGGTCACTCCACTAGTCGCCAGCTGTCAATCAGAATAGCACCCATCAATACATACCCTCTGCTTCCTATTAGACAACCAATCCTCTATCCAGTCTAACACCGGAACTAACAGAAACAAGAAGAAATAGCAGCTGGTCAGTGCTGCAAAGACAAGCAGGTAAAAGATCAACCTCTGTGGCTGTGGACAAGGGTCAGAAAAAGCCAAATGTAAAGAAAATAAATGCTTTTAGCCATCCTGCAGAATCCAGTGTTTCCAAACTAACGGCTAATGTCGTGGTTTCCCAGAATGACAAAGAAGTTTAGATAGTTGAGATAGAGAGTCTGAGCCTTGATCTTCCAGGTAAAAAGACTTTACTCTCTAATACAAGACAATAAAGCCGAGATGTCCGGAACAATCCAATGAACTGCTCGCTTACAGTCTTTTTATACTTGCTGTAGTTGCATACCCCGAGACCCCTTATCTCATTCTCAAGGTTGGATTTCTTTAACCACTATTGTTGCTGAGCCTACTGGTTATCTGCTTCGTTTCGGATTGGTCAATAATTGGTGCAGTACTTGCTTCATGAAACCATGGTAGTTACAATCTTTGTCTTCTCCCAATTAGTTCTGCTTATACAACAATCGTGGCTTAGCTAGCCTAAGCCAAATGATAAAGAGAACATATTTACTTCATTCTTTCCTTTTTAGTCATAGTCACATTAAGTTGAATAACCGAACAATAACTATTGTTTCCCGAGGCTGTTACTGCTTACATCCATTGATTATAAGTGATTACAATACTGATTCTATCACATTGGTCAATATACATTGATTACATTGACTATATTGATTAACGTACTGATCTCATCACATTTCAACATGCAAGTTTTAATTACAAGTTTTTAACTGATCCTCTAATGAGAGTGTATTCTCTCACACTAATCTGCCAAAGTCAGCTCCACTGGGTCTCCAACTGGACTCCACAAAGTCACCCAACTTAACAGCTACAACGTACCACCATCTACTCCTCATGGACAAGACAAGGACAAGACTCTAACTATTATTTGAACTCTTTGCATTTCTGATCAGTGTGCGCATTTTGGGCAGATGGGCAGCACATTGATAAAGTGATTAGTACTGCTGCCCCACAGTGCCTGGGACGTGGGTTCGATTTCTAGCTTTGGTCACGGTCTGCATAGAGTCTGCACATTCTCTCCGTGTCTATGTGGGTTTCCTCCAGGTGCTCTGGTTTCCTCCGACAGATGTAGAGATGCCAGCGTTGGACTGGGGGTAAACACAGTAAGAAGTCTGACAACATCAGGTTTAAATCCAACTGATTTATTTGATAGTAAACTCACAAGCTTTTGAGCCTCTGTCTTCACCTGACGAAGACCAGAAACTTGAAAGCTTGTGAGTTTACTATCAAATAAATCGGTTGGATTTAAACCTGGTGCTGTTAGACTTCTTACTGTGTTCCTCCCACCAGCCAAAGATGTGTGGGTTATGTTGATTGGCCTCAATGTCTGGGAATTAGCAGGGTAATATGTAGATAATATGAGGATAGGATCTGGGTGGGATTATTAGCAGCGCAGGTATTGATGGGGCAAATGGCCTCCTTCTGCGCTGTGAGGATTCTGTGGAGTTTTATTATTTTCCTCATGTTTTGGTAATTATTTGTTTCAAGAAAGTTTGGTTACATTTGATCCTTCTGAAAAATAAATACATTTGGAATGCGAAAAGGTGTCCACAGAGGAAGGGATTCCTTTTAAATTCATCCCATGGCAACTAACCAAGGAGGTTGAATAAAGAGAGGAAACCAGCTTATTCTTTCTTATCAAGGATCATACTGAAATTTGGTCCTGTTTGGGAAGTTAAAAAATTAGGGGATTTCATCCTGTCACTGATTGTAATAATTGGGTATTGTGGTTGCCTAATTTTTAACTGTTATCATTACTCTTTATTTCTTATTAACTTCCAATTCACAACCAATTTAAGGCATCTTTGTTTTTCCAGTGAATTATAAGTTAATTGGGGAAGCTTATTCAGTATTCAGTATTCTGAAAACTGAGTAGTTCTGCAGCTACCTGTTGAAAATTAATATTTGTTGGATGTGAATAGCAATTGTAAGTTTGAGTTATAGGGCAAAACCTTCTAATTCCTGAAACAGTAAGAAGTTTATTGAAAATATAGAGCCCTTTGCTCAACTTTCCACATATTAATATCAGGAGATGGAAAATTTGCAGAAAATGCAGCCACGATGTTTTAGTTGTCTGCTTGCTACCTGTGATGTCCCACTGGTGATAGAGTTTAAAAAAGGAATAGGTACAGTGTGCTATGAGCCCAGAAATAGACTGTGAACCTAAGGAGTCAGGGACTGGAGAGGCCCAGCTGATCTTAACAGCCCACTCTAATTTCATAATATAATAAAGACTTGTCAATGATCTATTTCAACAAAAACCTCATTGATGTCAGGAATTCAGCAATGGCAGACCATAACCAGTTTGAACATGGGATCAATAGTCATTTAATTGGGGCTCTAGAAGTGATGAGGAATGAATGGAAGCAAGGCACCTAGTCCACAAAGATACTTCAACTGAAATATTTAAACTTAGCTCTCTGGATTTCTTGGCAGGTCTGTTCTATGGGGAAACTATCACTACGGCACGGTGACTCAGAGGTTAGCACTGATGCCTCACAGAGCCGGAGACCCAGGTTCTATTCTCAGCTTGGATCACTGTCTGTGCACATTCTCCTCATGTCTGTGTGGGTTTCCTCTGGATGCTCTGGTTTTCTCCCAAGCCCAAAAGACATGCTGCTGAGGTGCATTGGCCATGCTAAATTCTCCTTCAGTGTACCTGAACTAGTGTGGTGACTAGCAGGTTTTCACAGTAACTTAATTGCAG
Organism: Sphyrna mokarran; assembly: GCA_024679065.1. Taxonomy (NCBI): domain Eukaryota; kingdom Metazoa; phylum Chordata; class Chondrichthyes; order Carcharhiniformes; family Carcharhinidae; genus Sphyrna; species Sphyrna mokarran. Next base: position 34,537,118 of record JAGIQG010000004.1, on the reverse strand, counting down.
TGTTAATGTAACCCTACTTGTGATAGTAATAAATAAATAAACTTCAAACTCTGTTTGGAACTCCAACTGCAGATCAGGCTAAAATGACATGATCTGACTTAGTCTGCATAATTAATGAAGGTCTGCATTGCCTTTTGATGATGTCCTGGTCACCTGCTCAAAAGAACAAGTTAACATTGGGGCATAATGAGAAGATGATAAGATCAGAATTGGACAAGTGACTGTCCTTATTTAAACTGCTTATATTGCCTCCTCTCCCTCATATCATCCTAATTCCTATGAGAGCTTGGCAGTGTCACCTATAAGATGATTGACACCTTGCAGTGAGGTAAGCAGTGAAGATACTTTGCTGTCCTGATGATTACATTTTATCCTATAATATGATGGCACAGTGTTAGCACTACTGCCTCACAGTGCCAGGGGCCAAAGTTTGATTCTGGTCTTGAGTCACTGTCATCTGCACATTCTCCCTGTGTCTGTATGGATTTCGTCTGGGTGCTCCGGTTTCCTTTCACACTCCAAAGATGTGCAGGTTAGGTTGATTGGCCATGATAAATTGCTTCTGAGTGTTAATGACACCCTTTACGGTAAATATGTGGGGTTACGGGGATAGGATCTGGATGGGATTGTTGTTGGTACTGTTTTGATGGGCCAAATGGCTTCTTTCTGTACTATAGATTCTGTGATTCTATGATTCAAAATGGGAATGATTGCCTTTTTTAAAAAAACTTTTGATTAATAGATTTCTGGAGCTTCCTTTAAAGGTCTTCATGTGAATGCAAAAATACCAATGGCGCCTTGGACATCTGGGTGTAGATTGTTTTTCCTTTGCGTACTCCCAGCAAGGCACCTTTGGCAGGGTCAAGTACACAAGAGACATTGCTGAAATGCAAGGCATCTCAGAAAAAAGAGTAAGCAATTTAAAAGATTTAAATCTGTCACCTTGCCTTGTGAGATCAATTGTGTTGCAATCCATCACCCTCAGCAAGGCAGCTCTCTAAATACCTACCTCCCGTCCTCTCCTAAACCTGGATATTGGGAACTCAGACTTGCTAGTACATAAGCTAGAAATGTTGCTCATACTTCTGTTCTATTTCTGCCTGTCTTTAAGCAGCTATCATTAAGCACTCATGAACGTATTGCATCAAGGACTTCTAGGTTCAGGCACTAAAGTACCTGAAGCAAATGTGTGTGCTAGAATTACATTACTTTGTTCACCCCATGTCCAGCACAGTATTCCACACCCCCTGACCTGGATTACTAGAATCAAAATACTGCCATTTTAATGAATTGAAAATAATTCTTTAAAAAAAACACAATTACTGCTCTTAATGCTTACTGTTGTCTGCTTTTACTTATTCACTAGCATTTTAAGGACTTGCTGAAGGACCTCATCTTTCTCCCATTCTGTTCTTTGCATTTTTTTAGTAATGTTTTTTCAGATAATCTTTCAACCAGATGTTGTCTTATACTTCCCAGCCTTCCTGCAAGCTTGTTTCTTTAAAGCTTAAAAAGAGTTTTCATTTCCTTGATATTATTTTTAATCTCTTTACCTAAACATTTAAACTTAAAGTTTTCTATTGTATGGCTTTTATTTAATTTGTCTGCTCTCCTGGATATTGTTAAAGACATTTCATGCATGATTAATATCTCTGCTCCAGTAATGCTTTGCAATATTTCATATTCAACCATCAAGGTCTTAAATTCACTTCTGCTAGTATCTTTTATTATTATTTATTTGTGATATTGTCACAATGTCCAGTCTAATGATAATGGTCCCATCTTTCATCATACCCAGTTCAATCTTTACTCTAAATATATTCTAAATGACATTTAATTGGATGATTCTCCCAAGTTACAGTCTTTTATCTCCTTAGATAATTCCACAATTCCTTCTCTTTTCCCAAAGTCCTGAATAAGTTCTAGATTTTAATTTGATTCCCTTGGCTTCACAAGCTTCATCAGGCCACTGCTGAATAGTTAGGTGTAGTTAATCAGCAAATGCAAAGTTAAATCGTCCTTTAAAATCACTAACGTTTTGAACAGTCTCTTCTCCTTCATGTCGTCAGTGTGGGGATGGTGGCGGGGGGTTATTTCCAAGAAAATGCTGGTGGAAGAGAACTTCAGAAATTCATGACTGAATGAAGGCCAAATATTTGCATGTTTTTGCATCCCATATAGTCTGATAGTCATGCTCTTTTCTTAGAACTATGTTTACGCAAAACTATTCCCATGTCCCATCAATATCGTGCAACTACAAGGGGTTGCAAATGAAGTCCAGTCCATCATACCAACCAGTTTCTCATCCGTTGATTCCATCTACATTTCCCACTGCCTCAGAAAAACAGTCAGCATAATCAAGGATGCCACGGACACCGGACATGCTTTCCATCACCTTCTTCCGTCGGGAAAATGATAAAAAAGTCTGAGGTCACGTACTAACCAACTCAAGGACAGCTTCTTCCTTGCTGCCATCAGACTTTTGAACGGACCTACATTATACATACTACACCCTAGTAATGACTGTAAGAATATATTACACACCCTCTCCTTTCCTGCTCCATGAGTGATATGCTTTGTTTATATAGGACACAAAAAAAAACTTTTCACTGTATGCTAATACATGTGACAGTAAATCAAATCAGAAGTCTTTCCTGTGGTGTCACTCATTTTGTAATCTGGTTAACAAGTAGGTTTTCGTTTGGAATAATCTAATGAGACTCTTCAATGCTAGGGCAGGGAGCACCTCCAGCATCTTGCAGTTCACCATCCATTTTGTGTATTGGAAGTGGCTGGTGCAGTGTAGACAAAGTGAGGGGACTATGTTTTTTCCCCAGAGGGATGCAGAAGGAGTGAGCACATGGACTTCATCATGCTGCAAGGTGCTGCTGACTGCAGATGTATTCCTTTGAGGGTGTTTCATTAAATTCTGAGATGTACCATAAATGCAAAAGTTTTCACTTCCTAAATATCCAGCTGGTGAGGTCCATATTGAGTGCATCTTTCCAGTCAATCCATGTTTTTATTCCATGCCAGTCTGCTATACCATCAATATTTGAACCCCCGTAGCACATCAGAGAATAGTTGGATGATGACGGCTAACTGTTGACTGCCCGGCTCATGACCCTGATGTACAAGCCACACACACACACACACACACACACACACAAAGGCAGTGTGCATCTAGCAAGAGCTCCACATAATATTATTGAGCAGACTATTGCCATACTTGAAGAGCATGATTGCTTTCTGGACTTCACTGCAAGTGCCCTGGGTGACACAGTGGCTCAGTTGTTAGCATTGCTGTTTCACTGCGCCAAGGACCTGGGTTCAATTCTTGGGTTAGGTTACTGTTTGTATGAAGTTTGCACATTCTCCTCATGTCTGTGTGGGTTTCCTCTGGGTGGTCCAGTTTTCTCCAAAAAATATGCTGTTAGATGCATTGTACACGCTAAATTCTCCCTCAGTTTACCCAAACAAGTGCCTGAGTGTGGCAACTAGGGGATTTTCACAGCAACTTCATTGCAGTGTTAATGTAAATCTATTTTTGATATTAATAAATAAATAAATAAACTACAGTACTTGACAGAGAATGCCTCAATGCTCCTTCATATGTTGAACACTTTTGTACCAGGTGTATGACAAATGGAGGAGGAGAAAGCCACCAATGCATTCTCTTCTGGCCAGAATATTCATGATCAGCTCTTTCCACTGTAGTATAAATGGAGATAACTTCAATTCTTTATTAACAATTGTCCCACAACCTGCCATCCTTCTGTTACTGACCTGGTCTTCTGACAACAGTGTCGAAATAAAAACCAGTTCAGATATTCAAAATGAAATTTATTGAACAATCATTTCCGCATTTCACAGAAGTCAATGAATCAACTTTATGCAAACCCTTAGTGACTGATTTTCATGTGTTTTTGTCTGGTAAATGCTCCAATGCAGTGGTCCCTCTGTGACTGCAGCATGGCCGGAAAAAGGCCACAAACTTTCTGCCAATTTTGTTGGTGACTGGGAATGCCAGAGTGACTGTGTTTCCTCTTCAGTTTCTCCTTTCTTCACTTCTTGTTCCTGCATCACTCCCTAGCTAGGTTATAGTTCTTAGCTATGATAAAAGAAAAAACAGTTGTTGTGGGGAGGAGGAGAGCAACAGTTGCAAACTTAGACTATTTGCAGCTTGTAAATGGGAAATGGTTATGGGCTGAGTGGGAAATGGGATGTAAGGAAGAGGATTATGCTTCACAATACTGTCATTTTCAATAGTTTCAGCCTGGCCACTAGCAACTGCTTCAGTCAAAGCTGTTCCAATGATGGTGAACACCATCTCCTCCATCAGGGGGACAGACATGACAGGCAGCCATGTCTGTCCCTCTTTAGTTAGCTGTGCTTATATACCATCTTGTCTTGCAAGAGAGAGAAGAGTGTGTCAATATGTTTAGGTGATGTGGTTACCATGTTGAAGCAGCTGATAAGCTGTGAAAGCTGTGGGATATGAATGTAAGATTTTCAACCATGCAAAGTGTTTGAGAAAAAGGTGAAGCTGTAAGATTGAGGTATTAGTTGTGGTTGATAGACATTATTGGTGGGAGTGGTGAATTGAGCAGTGTAATAATATAACATTTCGAGATCAATTCACTGACCCTGATCACTCATGTGAGTTCATTTGAACTTCTTCCCGCTCTTGTACCTAAGTCCCCAGGATTACATCACCTGCATTAACGGCAATAAATATCTGGTCCCACGGCTTTCCAAAATCTCTTTTTAGAAGGCCTCCTCGTCTTTGAAATTAGAGGATCTCTCCCCACCCTATCCACAATGACTTCCAATGATATGTCAGAGAACCTTGAAGCAAGACCTCTGTCCTATTGCACCATATTCACTTCTCTTTCCTTAGACACTTCCAGTGCCTGCTTCGCTAAGATGCACTTCCACCCCTGCAGTCAGGCAGACCTTTAGCTTTAATTTGATTTGATTTATTATTGTTACATATATTAATATAGTGAAGAGTATTGTTTCTTGTGCATATTCAGACATAGCATATCATTCATAGAGAAGGATAGGAGAGAGTGCAGTATATAGTATTACAGTCATAGCTAGGGTATAGAGAAGAATCAGCTTACTGCAAGATTTGTCCATTCAAAAGTCTGATGGCAGCAGGGAAGAAACTGTTCTCGAGTCAGTTGATACGTAAACTCAGACTTTTGTATCTTTTTCACAATGAAGAAGGAGGGAAGGAGAATGTCTGGGATGCAGTCCTTACTTATGCTGGCTGCTTTTCTGAGGCAGCTGGAAGTGTAGGCAACGTCAATGGATAGTGGTGTACTCATTCAGGCTGGTTGCAGGTTAGCGCAGGCTAACTTTAAGTCTTCCTGACGTGGTACATGCTGAGGCATGTAGTCACTCAATAGTGCCCATACCGCTGGGTTGTACTCTCATTTTGTTATTAGACAGCATGAAGTTTGTGTGCTGCCAGTATCTGAGGAAACAGGAGTGAGTTAATCCTTTATCGCAATTCCCATACCTGCTTTCAGGGATTGTCTAATCTTGCTCATTCCATCTATTTGATGCTTTTCTTGCCCTAACTAATTTTACATCATCTCTACCATAATCCATTATTTATTTCTTTGTTTATTTTAATTCCTCCTTTAACAAGCCCCCAAAACTCTTTGCCCACTCTGAATTCCACATCCATCTTTCATAAATTTAAATGTTCACATTGGAAATGTTTTTCTGTAGAGTTTCTACAGGTTTTCTGTACCTTATTTTTTTTGCCACCAGTGTTTCTGATGCGGAGAAAAGAGATAAGTTTTACCTTCAAATTATTCCTCTTCAATGCTTATTTGTGCATATTTAAACCAACATTAGCACTTTCTACATTAAAAATTATATTTAGTGCCCTGGGTAGACTAACGGAAGAATAACAACTTCCAGAGATAAACAAAATGAGCCAATTTATGCTAATTTAGAGAAATAGCACAAATCATTTCCTTTTCCCAAAGGCAAGCTCCGGGACATTTCTTTTACCATTTTTCACTCAGCTTTACAATGTCTGAATATTCCAGTTAACTCTTCACATGTTCAACTGGCTGGTCTATTGGACTCTATCTCCTTTGGTAAATTAGTAAAATATTACTCTGAAACATTGCAATATTAAATTTCTCATTGTATTAGAGCATGGTTGGTACATTTATCACACTCATTTGGTGCTGACATAGAAAAATTGACACGTAGTTTTTTGGTTGAGTTTATTTTCTCCTGATCATCTAGCAACACTGAGTGAGGAAACAACTTGCCAATTTTGGCAATTACCACCAGCATCAAGAAATTCCAAATTCCATGGGTCAAAAGACCCCAATGTTCACTCATTTTAGAAAAAAATCATCCACAGAAGCAAATGAGCAAAGGGTAATGAAATGTCAAAAGCACCAGTTGATAAATTCTCAATTTGAACACAACTTTGAAATGGGGGAGGGAAGTTCTGCTCCTTCACTTGCCCCCCACTACCAACTGCTCTATCTCTCCCACTCCCATATCCCCCCATGAACAGGCACCTGCCCCCATTCTTATATCTTCACCCTCCTGTTCCTATATCTTCTCTCCTGTTCCCATATACTCCCCATGCCTCCATAGCCCCCATGTTTCCACATTCTGCCTACTCCTATATCTCCTCTTCACCATATTCACTCATGTTCCTATATTTCCTCACTCTCCCATATCCCTTCTGCTCCTATCTTCTTTCCTGCTCCCACATCCCTACTCTACTTCCAACCCCTGCCAACATAATTCCCCTGTCGGCCCCTCTCTTGTGCATGGTCCAAATGTCCCTTTTTTTCTCTCAACAACTGGTCACGATAGACCTAGGTGCACAGAAAACATACCAATAATTTTTCCTCCAATTCCCCTTTGCTGTATATGGACATTTCCTGCACTGTATAAATGTTTTAGGGTAGCCGTGCATGACTAATTTGTTCCCTATATGGCATATTTGTGATCACTGTATACCCTCACAGCTTAGAATGAGCATTGAATATTAAGATTAGAAGTAAAATTAGAAGTACCGTTTAAGGCAATGTGTCTACTGTAGAAATTTTGCCTACCTGGGCAAGGCGGAGGAGCTATGCTTGAGAAAGTTCAAAGTCCTTGGGACTGAGATTTCCAATTTAATCCTCAAAGAGCCCCTGAAACAGGCTTTACCTGCAGCATATACTAGATGTCCATTCCGTCAGGTGAGTGCTTTCAAAAACAATGCCTCCTGATGATTGCTACTGATGTGATTGTCCACCAATTTGTTCTCCACACTTGTCTTCATAATATTCTCTGATTTGTGGGAGTGCAGGAGAATGATTTTTATTTGAATTTCTGTATTAATGCTAATCACGATTACATTTCACAAGAGAGATGGCCCTTCTGCCTTTACATTGTATTAACGTGATAACTGCTGCCAAAAACATCTATATTGCCACCTGCTCAATGATCAACAGTAATACAGAGAATATTAAATTTACGTAAACGTAAAAGAAAACATAGATCTGTGCCTTGGCAACTTGCAATAAAAAATAGGCCCACTAAGGTTGGAACTCAGTTGGAGCAATGATAGTCCCTGTAACAATCAATGATCAGTGTCACTTTTCAGGTGTTCAGTGCCTCATCTTGTTTGATTAACATCACTAATGTTTACTTTTTCTGTTGTATGTGAATCTGTGCCTGTGTCTACACCAAGTAGAGGCACTAATGTGTGGGGGGTATTTGGATATGGCTAACGGGTGTATATCTCGTTGTCCTGTGAAGAGAGTACTCTACATAATTGTACTTGGTCATTTGATTAAAATGAATGTCCACTGGCTCAGATTTTATGGTGATCAGTGAATGAATGATGCTTTCCATCTATAGAACCACAGAATCCCTACAATGTAGAAGAGGTCACCCGAGTCTGCATTGACTCTCCGAAAAAGCATCTTTCCCAGATTCATCCCCCTCTGTGCACCCCCCCCCCCAAAAAAAAATTCTGTAATCCTGCATATTTACCATGACCAATCCACCTAACCCACATATCTTTGGACACTAAGGGTCTAGTTACTATGAACAATCCACCTAATCAGAGAGGTAACTGGAGCACCCAGAGGAAAGCCATGCAGATACAGGGAAAATGTATAAGCTCCACACAGACAAATCACCCAGGGTCAGAATTGAAACTCCAGTCCCAGGACTGTGAGGCAGCATTGCTAACCACTGCGGTACCCATGTCCATTATTCTTACAGCTGCTCTCAGATTTGCATGGACTTTTGTACAGCAGCTTATGATCATCAGAAACCTGATAAAGCGTGGCATGCTTTGCAGCTCATCTGGGACCTCTGTGGACAGGGCAACCCTAGATTCAGCACTGCTTGTCTCCCTTAGCTGCTGGGGTCTGAAAAACCTGGCTAACTATGGGTAATAATAGAATGAATGTTAAAGTGAAGGCAGGCATTTTTATTGTAGTATTGAAATGACCAACCCACCTTCAACAAGCCAATTGCTCACCCAGTTTTCACCCAAACCTCTGTTGAAGTCTGAAGTGGATGGGTATTAGTCAGATTCGGTTCCAGTTCCAGAATTTTTGTATCTTAATCTTTGACATAATCCCAACCCATCTGCTTTTGGGAGCAACTATTCAGCCAGCAGAATTTGAAGCAGCAAGTGCAAATTAGAATGTGTCACTCAATGATAAATTATATATCAAAACCAAAACAAAAACAGAGAAAAAGGTAAAAGAGAGAGAAAAAGTTTAAAAAAGCCAGTAATAATTAAAATAAGAAATGAATCATCACAAATCCAGTGACTAATTTTTAGCCCCAAAGGGCTGTTTAACAGTTATTATTAAATCAGTGAAAATTATTTTATATTTGAATGAACAAGCCAGAACTTATTTTTTTCTGGTGTGCTTACTTTGTATCTATTGGGTATATATCTCAACTTCATACCATTCATGCATTTGAATATAGAGTCTCTTGGCAAAGTACCTGTGCAGTGAAACTTGTAGAGGAATGGGATAACTTGAATTGGAGCTACCAGATTTCTGCATTTAACTGTGCATGTGTGGACATTGGGATTTGATTTCTGGTTTACTCTTTAATAATGGTGAGTGCTGATAGCCACGCCATTATTCCTACTGCAAAGCCTGAGCCAATATGTCTATTATTAGCCCTTTATTAGAATGAATGCCAATGCTGACATAATATATTGCCAATTCCATGGAATATCTAAGTAATATGATATCTACCACTAATTCTGCCCTTTTTTTCAGTTTCTCCACTGACAATATCTTCTTAAGCCTTCTCTTTTAAACAAATAAATCATAAATTTCTTATTTGGAACGGATATCTTAACATCTGATGTTCCACCATCTGTTGCACGTTGTGTCCTCCATATAACAACAATTGGCACTGAGATCCAGCGATTTGAGTTACTTTCTGCATTACATTTACTCTCTGCAATTTGCATAATGTTGCTATTTTCACTTCTCTTTTACTCTCTATATATTTTTTGTGTCTTTTTTTTGCATCTGAGACAAATAAGGCCGTCTTTATTACTGTTCCACAGTATGGGATGCTGAGGTGTGCATTGTGCCCAGGATCACAATGGAAGCATGAAGCATTTATGTTATTGAAACCTTTGATATACTGCATTGTCCATTTTTATTCAAATTTGGGGGTGTGCTCAGAATGTTTTTGTAATGAGTCTGAGCCGCTCGTGAGATGTACTGGGTGGAATTTTCCCAAAAGATGGCACAGTGTCATGTTCTGACTGAAAACCGCTGTTTTTCCTGAGAGAAGCAGGCAGGTTTTCTGTCCAGAGTTTTGGACACTTTGTCAAACAAAGCAGGAGGCCGTGTTTTGTGCTGTCATTCCTGAGGGACGGGGCCTAAAAAACACCAGCAAGCCCGGCTCCTTTGAATTCAGGGGATCCTTTTTTAAATGGTGCCTGATTTCAAATTGACATTAAAGATCCCCATCATTGTCTGCATTGGGGCAGCCAACCTTTCCTCCAACCCCATGAAGTGCATCTTCCCTTCCAACATTGCTGTCCTGGTTTTGCACTGCAAGGATGGCACTGCAAGGATGAAGCAGTGCCCAGCTAGTTCCCTTATCAGCCAAGGGCAATATTCACCCCTGAGCCCCCAGCATTGTTGCCATGACTGGTTTCCAATTTTCTTAAACTTTCCTCTTAAACTTATATTGTTTCTAGATTTTCAGCATTTATAGAATGTTCTGTTTCATCCTTTTTAGGTTCAAAGTGGATGCCTTCACATTTACACACATTGAAATCCATTAGTTGTAGTTTTACTAATCTACCTTTGTAATTTTATGTTACTGTCCACAAAGCTATCAATCTTTATTTCAGATTCAGATCTGGATATGTAACTTTCTATCATTAAGTTGTGATACATATGCTGAGTAGTTGAAATCCTGATGCAGATCCTGCCATTAAGAATACCTGCTCTAAAATTGTGGGTTTTTAATGTGCGGTTTTGTAATATGTACCACATGCGTGAATCAGGAGCGTAGGTGCAGAATTTTATCCTGATCTTTTAATTGTAGCCTGTTGCAGACAGGAAAGGGATGGCAAATTGGTTTCATCCCTCCTGCCCCACTTCTCTATCTCTCAACTAACCACAAGAAGATGCGTTTTTAAAGAAATGTTTTAACTCCTTGAGTTCTGTGATTTTCAAGGAGACACAAGATAATCTTTCTTTTGTGGCTTTAAATTAGAAGGAAGAATAAATATTTATTTGGTGAACACCTAAAATATAATCATAACAAGAGAGTCTAATGAGTTTTTCCTACAGAGTCCAAAAAGTCAATCTTGCTATTATTTCCCAAGATGCTGGCTGGAAACATTGCTGATCTAAAGACCTAAGACTTGGTGCACTAAAGACAATGAAAGTTGGAAATACCTGGTGATGTACTCATTGCAGCTTACGACTTCTGTTTGTGATCTTGCTCAAGCCAAACTTTTAGCTGAAGCTCTGTAGTGGAGATATCTGCAGGCAAAAAAAAAACCTCACTTCTCCAATTGTGATATATTTCTAGGCAGGGTTGTTTATTTTTGGATGAGGTGTCTTCCCACTGAAGTTGTTGTTCCATTGACTGATTGGCCTACTCTGTACTTGTCAATTATTAAGATGTTTCCTATCACAGACCAGATTCACCATATCGGTGTTCCTATTGTTTTTATGTCACGTTTTTTGATGTCACATAAGCAATTCTCACACAATGGAGAAAAAAGTTCACCCAGTTGAGCCTTTTGATGATAAAGCGGTTTCAACAACTATTGTGTTTCACTTTCTGTATGTTAACTCCACAAGTGATCGGTTGTATTCTCTAAGTGGAATGCCCTCAAAAAAGTTGGTTTATTTGAATGACTTCCCAGAGGCATGGCCAGACATATTTTTTTCTGTCTGTGCATAAAATGTGAAAGATCAATTGATTTCCTGAAGTCCATTTTGTTGAGGCAAATTGTCCGTGTTCCATGTTGCTTCTTAGAAGTAATATGTCCACCTTCCTCATATGTTCACAAGTATATGATACAAACATTGCAAGTCTATGTTGTTACTTCCTGCACTTCTGACTTTTGGGGATATGTTTGCAACCTAAGCGTATAATGTTCGAATGTTTTTCATTGTTAGCCCACTGTCTGATCTGTCAATATTTATTTAATCCTTTTTTTTATACTTGATTTTACGTTGAATTGTTTTCTCTAATTTTCCAGTTTTAAATGGAGGCTAAGTATGACATAGCATGAATTTCTTAGATATTCCCTTATCCTTGGTATAAACAAATGAAGTATGTATTTTCTTTGTCTTTAGTAAATGTCTAGACTTGGATTTAGTAGGAATTTGAAGATGTGCTTATAGTCTGCACTGTCAACCCAATACTAAGATTAAACAACTGAGAACCTTGAAAATGTAATCATATATTTGTGAATTGTTGTGAAATATCTCCATTATGAGATGATTAAGATTTCTAAAGAAATTCTTTTCATGATATTCAGTTTCAACCTTCACCTCATGTATATGTCCCAATCTTTACTTTAGTCCAAGTAAGTTGTTTTAAGTTACTTGACATTAGAATTTTCTCATCTGCTGGTAGGCAGCCTATGGGAATTATTAAACGTGATTGGCACCTTGATCAGTTTGATGAACATCACTCTTCCTCTATGCTGGGAATCCCCATAAATTAATGCTGCAATCAATTTCATGATGAGAAAGTTAAAATTCTTGTTATCTCTCACTAGATCTCATTAGATCTCTCAGCGAAGTTTTATTCAAAGTCAACAGCACAGACGTTAGCACACCTTCCGAACAGTGCCAGCGAGCAGGGTTCAATTCCACCCTCAGTTCACTGTCTGTGTGGAATTTATATGTTCTCTCTGTGTCTTTCCTCTGCGTTGTTTCCTCTGGGTCCTCCAGTTTCCTCCCATATTCCAAAAATATGCAGATTTGTTTGATTGGCCATGCTAAATTGCTCTTTAGTGTCAAGGGACTAGTGGGGTTAAATATGTGTGGCTGCAGGAATAAGGCCTGTGTGGGATTGTTATTGGTGCAGTTTTGATGGGCTGAATGGCCTCTTTCTGCACAGTAAGGATTCTATGATTTCTATTTCTATGATTTCTACCTGCAAGTACCCTTGACCTTGCTTTATCATAGACTGCAAATTCTAGGCCATGTAGAATGCTGTTCTCTAAGCCCAAACATTAACCATTGAAGGTTTATACTTTAGTGGAGATAGGGCAAATCTGACTAAAGGAGTAGGGCAGGGGTGACTGAGGCACAGGAAAAGAAAACAAAAATGCAGAAAGTAAAGACAGAAAAATGTTAAGGAAAAGTTTATTCCTGGATCACAAAAACACGTTGCCAAAACTAAGAGAAATGCTATGAATTACTCTCCTAAATTACATCGGTGGGAGATAGCTTCACTGTACAGGGAGGTGATTTTTTACATAACTTTGCCAAAATGAAACACAATTAGTAAACTTGGTTAGATTATCTGTCAAGCATTCTAACAAAGTTAATTTATATGAAGAGGACATACTAGTGGTGCATGCTAAGGCCATAATATATAAGTTGCAGACCTCGAAAATTGCAGCTGTGATAGATATAACTAAATATGTGGGGGACTTTGTAACTTAATGTAAGTTATTACAGGTCCTGCATAATTAAATTTGAAACTTCATGTTGGAATTCACAGTTAATGAATAATAACTCTTGAATTCATTCCAGAATTTATTTTGACTCCCGGATACCACAATGTATTTCTTTGGGTGATTTCTTTATCCTGAGGATATATAATGAGAAACTGTGTGGGCTGTGATTTACAACTGATACACAATCTGATCTGATAATTGTGAATGAGTGAAAATCAGCAGTGCTTGGGGAATATACATTGCATTCCAATCCTCCTCCTTGTATATTCTGTTTATAACCACTCCGTTTCAGGTAATTAAAAAGTTAAATGAAAAATATTAATTTTAAATGGAAACTATGTTGCCATTTGTAAACTAAATCTCTCCATCAGCAATATGTTAAATTGAAAAAGAGATTGGAATGGGTGCTTTGGAGAATGTGGTTTTCTATACGAAAGGGAATCAACTGATTTTGCTTCCTTGCGGGAATGCACAACAGTAGGAACATAAGAAATGGAAGCAGCAGTGGAAAATGTGGCCCATTGAGTATACAATATAATAATAAAGTCATATAGGGAGAATGTGGAAGCATTGGAAAGGGTGAAGAGGAGATTTACCAGGATGTTGTCTGGTACGGTGGGAAAGTTTTATCAAGCTGTTTTCGTTAGAAAGAAGGTTAAGAGGTGACTTATTAGAGACATATGAAATTATCAGAGGATTAGATAGGATGGACAGTGTGAACCTTTTTCCTCAGATGGAGATGGCTAACACGAGGGGACGTAGCTTAAATTGACGGGTGATAGATTTAGAACAGATGTCAGCGACAGGTTCTTTACTCAGAGAGTAGTAAGAGCGTGGAATGTCCTGCCAACATTAAGAGCATTTAAATGGTCATTGGATAAGTATATGAATGGTATTGGAATAAAATAGGTTTATTGGGCTTTTGGTTGGTTTCACAGGTCGGCGCAACAGCGAGGACTAAAAGGCCTGTACTGCATTGTAATGGTCTATGTTCTGTGTTCATACAAATCTTATGCCTCAGCTCTACTTTCCCACCCATTCCTCACATTCTCGTGATCCCCCAAAATACGAAAATTCTGTCTACTTCAGCCTTAAGTATATTCAACTCTGAGCAACTGCAGCTTTTCAGAAAAAATAATTCCAAAGATTCAAAGATATGAGGAGATAGTTTCTCAGCCAAAGAAGTTATGAATCTGCATTCATACCTGCTGTGTGGAGATATGAACCATGGATTGGAGATGAGATAAGTTTAAAAAATGAACAAAATGGCTTTGCCTTCTTCATTAGTCATTGTGTAATGATATAGCCTGAGTTATATATGTGTGCATTAAGGTGATTCATGATATTGCTGTGATTGGAAGATGTAACTACCCGTTAAAAATGTGTTTGCCATTTTGATGCCGCCTCTAACTGGCAAGTTGTCAAGTAAAACCTCAACATTGTAAAAATGAAAAAGGTTTCAGATGAATTTAAAAAATATGTTTATCTAGTTAAGATATTGTGCATTACACATGATCAAATTATTCCTATTACTTCTATTTATTCAGCCTCACTATCTATTGAGATAGTAGTTCTGAAATCTGATTTGTTTGGAGATTTTTCTGGCATCTTGGCTGCAACTAATTGCCTAATTGTTTGAAAAGCGCTTAACTTTGATATCACAGTTGCTTTGAAGAACCTATTTGTTTACTTGGGGAGTTATATGGGCTGTTCAGTAGCTTCCAACTTATGATAGGGCATGTGAGTTCTGTTCATAAAGTGGATAATGGTTGAGGAGGTATAGTGAGGGCGGGGTAGAGTTTTGAAGTTGTCAGAAAGTTCAACCATATGCAGATGTAGACCTTTTAACCTGTTGGGCTCAGCCCAACCTTACTTCCAACTTTGGTCTTGTACCAGCAGCTGCATGTTTGGTTCCAGGCGACTTGGGGTCTGGTCCCCCAGGAGCTCCTCTTTCCCATCAGTCTCAAGACAAAGATGGGAATGGGACATGGGATTAATACCATCTCCCAGTTCCCACTTTCAAAATTCTAGTTTTAGTATCTGCCCTATAAAGGCCACCCAGAATTTTCAGTATTTCAATTTCCTTCTGATCATAAGAACCAAGCAACTGAATTTTCATTCTATTGCCTCCAAGGTAAGTATATTATTCCTTAGATATAGACTTCATGTTGACTGTGGTGATCATAACTGTCTCAAATTGCTTTATTTCTTCAATGCCTTCTATCACAAATGTGACATTTACATCCACGAGACTCAAATTCACAGAGATATCTTTAAATTATGTTCAAAAATTGCATACAATTGTGCATTTGATACAAAAGCCTCATGGCATTACTTCTGAGCATAGTTTTTAAATCTCTAATCCCTAATAAACACAGCATAGATTGTGTTTGTGTAGTTATGAATGGAGAAAGTCCGGATTTGTAATGTACAAATAAGACAATTATTCACAGGCTGCTCCATGCAGGAATTACAGATGAGTCTCTGAGTTGACCTGTAAACAGTAGCATTTTTCTCAGCTGCTGTTGACCACAAATGATCCCATCTTTCACTTTATTAGAAAGTAGCTGCCCTGTGCTTGAAGAGAATCAATGACTCGCTTTGCCTGGGAATAGTGCTGGCTAATTTGCATTATAATAAACCAGTTTAGGAAGCTGCTCCTTTTAAAAATTGCAACTAAGAAGTACCCAGACTTTCAAAATGTATAATTTTACAAAAAAAACTGTGTCTAATTTCAAATTGCTAATTTATGATAAGATCACAATTTAAATGTCCAATGCATTTAAATGCAGAAATTATTCTGCTTTTGTGCAATTCGTTCTAATTTTTCCCCAAATAGTCATTGATATTAGACCTTATGAAGAGCAGGTAGAGGTTACAGAATTTGCACAGTTAGACTACAAGGTAATGTATTACTTGTATTCTTGTGTGGAGCATACATACTAGCATCGACTTGTTGAGCCAAATGGCCTGTTTGTGTTTTATAAGTAATATGTTGTACTATTTAACCAAATTAATGTAGTGTAACAAGTTGAATAAGATGCTTGCAATTGTATTTACCTTCATGCCATAGGTCCTGATAATGTTATACAGTAAACAACTTACATACTAACAGTTTCTTAAGGCTCTGTGAATAAATCTGCTCCTTAATCAGGATAAAACTAAAACCATTTTCCTTTTGGGTAGAACCGTTGGATGACATATGACTAGCCTTATTCATTCCTTTTTGTTTTGATGTGGAGATGCCAGCGTTGGACTGGGGTGGGCATAGTAAGAATTCTCACAACACCAGGTTAAAGTCCAACAGGTTTATTTGGAATCACGAGCTTTCAGAGCATTGCACTGACCTGATGAAAGAGCAGTGCTCCGAAAGCTCGTGATTCCAAATAAACCTGTTGAACTTTAACCTGGTACTGTGAGGTTTCTTACTCCACTTTCTTGATTCGTCAAACATCATCATCAATGTATTGGTTGTGGCTCAGATGGTGTCACTCTCACCTCTGTTTCATAAGATTGTGAGTTCAAGTCCCCTCTCCGCCCCTGCTCAAGATAATAATAATCCAGTTTAATAGGTTGATGTGATAGAAGAATAGATTCAAGGTGAGGGGTAGGAGGTATAGGGAGATGTGAGAAAACACTTTTTTACCCAGCAGCTATTGACCGTCCAGAATGCGCTGCCTGGGAGGATGATAGAAGCAGGCTGCTTCACATCCTTTAAAAAGTACTTGGAATAGCATTTGGCAGGTCAGAAATTCAGGGCTACGGGCCAAGTTCTGGTACATGGGATTGTGTGGAAGTTCAGATGTTTCTCATGCATCAGTTCAGACATGATGAGCCAAAGGGCCTCTTCTGAATTCAATGATTCTATGATTTGATACTGAGGTACTGTTCACTGTTGGGGGTGTTGAATTTCAGATGAAATTTTAAACCAGGGCTCAGACTGTATCATGGCACTGTTTCATAGATCATACAATCTTACAGTGCAGAAGGATTTGGCCCATCGAGTCTGCATCCAACACAATCCCCCTCAGGCCCTATCTCCATAATCCCATATATTTACCCATGACACTAAGGGACAATTTAATATTGCCAATCCACCTAACTCGCACATCTTTGGATTCTGGGAGGAAACCAGAGCACCCGAAGGAAACCCATGTAGACTCGGGGAGAATGTACAGACTCCACAGAAACAGGGACCCAAGCGAACCTTGGTCCCTGGTGCTGTGAGACAGCAGTACTAACCACTATGCCACCACAATGATGCCCACATTTCAGAGAAGTGTAGTGGAGCTCTCCCTAGTGTCCTGGCCAATATTTATCACTCATTCGGCCTCAATAAAGAATAGTTTTCTTTATGATCATTTTCACACAATTGTTTATATAAACTGTTTTGTATAAATTGGTTGCCACATGTTCTACATTAACGCAGTGACTACATTTGAAAGGACTTTGAAAAGTACCTTGAAATGTTCTGAGATCGTAAAATATAAAGAAAAGTCATTTTTTTTTCAATGTGATATTTTAAATGTGGTTTCAATGTAATATTTTAAACCTCATTGAAACATTCTCCGCTTCATTTGTTATATGAGAAATATAACTGTAGTTCTTGGTTAAAAACTAAAAGGCAAGATCAGTTTTGATGTCAGGAAAAACTTCTTTGTGGGAATAACTGGAATGATCCCCCGGGGATGGTAGTGGCGACTAAGGCCACAATTTTCCTTCTGGGGATGAGGCCACAATGTTGGGGATCAAATCCAGCTCCCAACCCTCCAGCATATCAACAACAGTCAATCGACATGATATTGGAGACATTGGCCAATTAATGGTCAGGCCAATTAAGGATGGTAGGTGAGCTTTCAAAAATAGAAGACCATTGAGAGACCCACAAGCACAGAACTAGCTGCACTTTGCTGTTGCAGGTAAGGAAATGATAAATTACCTCCCTCTTGTGGCACTCTCTTGGCACTTTGACAAGTGCGTTTCAATCTGGGTCAGGATGCCAACCTCAGGCATAATTCCAGGCCTCAACTCTGCACCTTGTTAGTGCCTGATGTCCAAGGGAGTCAGCTAAATAATGGCCAGGATATACATTCATCATCTAATTGAGGATAGCAATTAGGCTTCAAATAGGAGGGCTTCCCGCAGAAAAGCAGAAAATGCTGGAAAATCTCAGCCGGTCTGAAAGTGGAGAGAGAATGGAGCGGACATTGCAAGTCAGATGGCCCCTCGTCAGAACACCTATCCACAGTATTTTGCCTGTATTACAGGAGGGCCTCCCGCAACAACCCATCTGCAGACCCACCATCGGAGGCCTGCTGCTGAGAAGTCACCTCCGTCTCTCACCCATATATTAATAAATATATTGATAAATATATTGATAAATATATCAATATATATTGATAAATTGATAAATTGATAAATATATTGCTAAATTGATAAATTTATTGATATATTGATAAATTAATATATATTGATAAATATATATATTGATAAATTATATTGATAAATATATTGATAAATTGATAAATATATTGATAAATTAAGGGGTGATAGTTATAGGACGGATATCAGAGGCAGGTTCTTTACCCAAAGGGTGGTTCGGGAGTGGAATGCCCTGCCTGCAGCGGTTGTAGATGCGCCAAGTTTGGTGGCGTTTAAGAGGTTAGTTGATAAGTATATGGAAGAGAAGGGAATGGTTTAGTTTGGAGGGGCATTGCTTTTTATATTGGTCGGCGCAACATCGAAGGCCGAAGGGCCTGTTCTGTGCTGTAATGTTCTATGTTCTATGTTCTATATTTCAGCCTTAATTCATCTGGAATATTTCCACCAGCAACTGAGAATGGCCACACTAGGTTTGTCAATTGGCCTAATAAGCTACCTTACGGAAGGATTGTCATCACCATTGCCCCCCACCCTGCCCCACCCCACCCCACCCCACCACCACTACCACCCGGATTCTGCCTGAATGACAATAACCTGGAGATGGGATCATGCAGGAAAACGGCATGCCAACTACTAGCAGAAAACTATGGGCCCATCCGTCTCTGTCTTGCCTTTTCAGGCAAATAAATATTCTGGCTAGAGTGGAATGGGTGTGATTGGGATTGAATGGGAATGCGGATGGGAGTGGTGGCAGGGGTGGAGGTGAGGGTGGAAGGAGATTGTAGGCATCTTTGGAGGGACGAACTAGGTGGATCAAATTACTTCCCTCAAATATTTCATCTGTGATGTTTGGAGAACTTCTAGTCCTAGATATTGATTTAAAACAAAAATTCCAAATACAGAAAGCTGGAATTGCAGATGTGATCGCAGGCATTTATAATTTATAATGGAAATATAAAAAATACATGTCTAAAGGTATGATTTCAGAATAGGAACTGCATTACAATGTGTGACCTGATCTAGTTATCCCGCATCCACTAATCCCATGAAGCTACATTTCGTCTCAACTCCTCATATTAGTATAATATATAGATAATATTATTTGTGAAATGACTTATCTCTTCACCTTTAAGTGTGTTATTTAAGAATGCATTATTTAAGTGTAGTAAACTGCTAGTGTAGATGGTGTCTGCTCACATTCCTTTTTTTTCAATTGTTTTCTCTGCAAAAATCTTCTTTATTGATTCTCACCACATCCTTGTAATCCACATGTAAGTCTCTTTCCTTCTTAACCTGAACGACACAGTGCAGCCTTGACATATGCTGTGTCACTTTGTTGTCAAATCAGCACCATAGCAACGTGTTCCTGTTAGTGATACATAATGTAACAATCATCCAAGGAAACCATGGTAGTTTGCAAGCAATAATCCAAAGTTTGTATGGACAACTTTTGTTACAATAGTTATTGTTACAATAATCTACAGAACTCTGAAGGGTAGAACAATATTTGCCGAGGATTTTGTATTAATCAAAATCTTCTCCATTACTTATGACTGTTGTTAAAAACAGAAAAACGCTTTCCTTTTGTCAGAGAATTGTTCAAATCTGGAAATGCCGTGTCATATAATGGCCACAAGCAGAGGGTCGAGAGATCTTGAAATGTAAAACAAAAGGTTCTACAAATGTACAAGTGAATCATTATCTGAAAGAATGATAGTTTAGCATTTTGGTTTTGACTATTGTTAAGAATTGAAGAAAATTAAGATTGAAAAATGAAATTGAAATAACATAAAGTGGATAAAATAGCAGTTGCCTGAAGGGGTGTTCTGATATTCAAATTATTATACCAGCATAAAAAACAAGTATTTACCTGTATGAAGACAGGGAACACTAATAAATAGAGGAGTTGATTTCAAAGTGGAGAGATAAGGGAATTGGCACTTGTGTGCTAAAATGTGGGCCCACAAGGTGGGTGACATTAAAGGGAAAGTATGATATATCCATAGCACAATAACTGGAGAAAGGGACAGAAGTTGTCATAGAGACACCCACTGTAAAAAGCAGGTTTTCCCAAAAACAAGTTATTACTGAAAAGTTGCTGTTTAAAATGCGAAACTCAAATAGATTAATCCTTCACTCAAACTGAAGACCACTTTTCCAAATGTGGACAAATAATCTGGTAATTAATTGTTGGATTTAGCTCATGTTATATATTATTGGATGTTGTTTAGATGTTGTTTGGAATGCAGGCAAACAAACGCACATGCGGGCAAACAAACGCCTGCACCCGTGAAGAAATGCCTGGCTCAGGAAGGAATGTCTGCCCCTGCACCAAAACGCCCACACCTGCAAACAAGTACACGCAATCTTTCTCACACGCACACAAGGGTAGAGATGGATTCTAATGCACAAAACACGTTGCTAAATAATTAACAGAATAATTTGAATCAAATCAGATGTTAAATAATCCATTATGATGAACACGTTGCAGTCCTGGATAGGTTCTACCTTGTATTTCTTTTTAGATGAATGGAATTTCAAAGTCTTGAGATTTTCAGATGAGGCTATGGCCAAGTTTCTGTCAAGTGTTTTGCAGATGAAAACAAATTCCCCCCCCCTAGCACACTCTGAGATGACTGATTGTTAGGCAGAATTCTTTCCTTCTTGCTGGAGTGCTGGTGCCTCTTGTCCTGATGGTTTTCATTTTGCCCGTCTTTGCCTGGTTCTTGGATTAATAAGTTTCATTATCTAAAGTTAGTTTTGATCATGTGACCACATAATCAATTACTTCTACTGTCCACCTAAATGTTTTGAAGTTGGAAGTCATTGCAACGCAATGGAGATTTAAATGCAGTGTTCACACTGGCATGTGTGTAAATTGGTTTCCCTGCACCTTTCATTGTAAAAGGTCGAACTAATGGCCTCGGCTTGAATCTCCCAGCCTGCTGCACTGCAAAAGCAATGCAATGGGCTGGGAGAATAGGTCCCTACATTCTGCACTCTCTTCTTCCTTTTCCCGTATGTATTCTATGAATGGTATGTTTTATCTCCAGTACATGAGAAACAATATTTTTCATTGTATCTCAATAGATATGACAACAATAAATTGAATTAAATCAAAACTACCCAGAATAAAGAGTGTATAATTATTAGGGAAGACTGAACAACTTGGGACTTTTCTCTAGAAAAGACTGAGAGATTTTTAAATTATAAAGATATATGACTCTTGTCAGGGAGTCTAACCTAATTACGAGATGGTCAGAAATACATCCAACAATACCTCATTTAAAAATAATTTTCATATAATAAAACATCTCACAACTTAAGACAACTTATGACACCAAGCCAAACAAGGATATATTATGGCAGATGACCAAAAGCATGGTCAAAGCAATAAGTTTTAAGAGAGGTTATAAAGGAGTAAAGTGAGGTTGACTGGTGGTGAGGTGTAGGGAGGGAATTGTAATGCTTAGGGCCTAAGTAGCTGAAGGAAATGGTCACCAATGTGATGGAGCAATTAAAATTAGGGATGCCTCAGAGGCTGGAACTAGATGAAGGCAGATGTCAGGACAAACTTCTGTTGGAGGTGTTGACCTTCAGATGAGGTGTTCTGAGATGAGATTGTGGCAATCGCTATAATTTGGAGTGATTGAGGTGAATAGCATAACTGCATTTCAAAAACATGAATAAAAACATGAGGGAGAATAGAATTAAAGATTCGATAGACAATGTTGATCTGGGTAATAGTAAATTGGACAGTATGAATTATGTGTCCACATTAAAAAGTTATATAAAATGGTTTGATGTATCTGTGATAAATATTGTTCTAAGGTTTACATTGTGATGTTATTTCAAGAGCTATATTGTTACATATATGTACATGTAAGCATCCACATCAGTCAGTACCACACTACAGTTTATGTACCAAACAGTGCATCATTGTAACAAATGATGAAATGTGAGAAATACATTCCATGTCAGCTCCAATACTTGTATTTTAAAGCGTAATAATTTCTGACTTCCGGGAGCCACAAGACTTAACAACTTGGGTTTTTCTCCCAAATGGCCAAATACCTGCTCGCTTGTTTAAATTTAGGCATTTTACCCAGCAGGACATCCACAGTGAAACAATCTGTAGTTCCAGTGTTTCCAATTTGCTGTAACAGAAGTTACATATTATACAATTGTTGTTTGCACATTATATACTAGAAAACACATTTTCGGCAACTATTACTCATGATTTGCTGCAGAAATGTTTCTAAGGAGTAAATTATACTTTTCTTCTTTAAGCCCTGAAAAGCTTTACATAGCATTCTATTCTACATCTTACGTACTTTACCACTAACAACTTCCTTGATTATTGTTCATGGTTTACAGTCAACATTTTTGCTTTGAGAAAATGACCCCCCTTGTCAAAACACCATCATCTACCTTGCTGTTTTTCCATTTTCACATAACTGTCAACGTATTGCTGCATCACAAAGCAAACAAATTAATTCAGTTGGTTTATAAAAATAGAAACATTCTCTCTTTTCACATTATCCTTTACTGTTTGGTTCCTACTTTTAAGTAAAGTTGAGAAAACTCGAAAGAACAGAGGAAATAGAAGCAGGAGTAGGCTATTCAGCCCCTCAAACCTGTTCATTTATCTCAATTATGGCTGTTCTTCTACCTCAAAGCTATTTTTTCCACATTATCCCTTGATATGTTAAATCTTACTATCTATCTTTGCTTTGCTTATATTACTAACTACCCCATAACGATCTGGGGTAGAGAATTCCAAAGACTCAGTATCCTCTAAGTGAAGAAGTTCCTCCTCATCTCAATCCAAAATCCTCTATTCTAAGACTGTCCCCTGGTTTTAGACCATTCCCTCAACCAGGGGAAATATTGTTCCTGCATCTATATGGTTGAGCTCTGTAAAAATTTTGCATGCCTTTCATCTTTTCATTTTTGATTACCTTTCATTTTTTCTAACCTCCATAGAATACAGGCCCATCTTCTTAATATTTCCTACAACATCCTAGCCTCCCAGGGATCAATCTGGTGACTCTTTGTTGCTCTCCCTCTGTGGTAATGATATTTTTTCTTATTTTTTTTAACAATAACCCAGGGGCAATTTCACCAAGGCGCTCTACAACTGTAGCAATTCTTTACTCTGTGCTCACTTCATCTTGCAAAAATGGCCAATATACTATGTTTTCCTAAATGCACAAGCATGTCAGTTTTCCATAGAACCATAGAAAATTACAGCTCAGAAACAGCCTTTTGGCCTTTCTTGTCTGTGCCAATCCATTTTTTGCCTAGTCTCACTGATCTGCACTTGGACCATATCTCTCCATACCCTTCTCATCCACGAACATGTCCGAGTTTTTCTTAAATGTTAAAAGTGATCCCGTATTTACCACTTTACCATTCCACACTCCCACCACTCTCTGTGTGAAGAATCCCCCCTGTAATATTCCCTTTAAACTTTTCTCCTTTCATCCTTGACACATGCCCTCTGGTTTTTTTCTCCTCTAGCCTCAGTGGAAAAAGCCTGCTTGAATTCATCCTATCTATACCCATCAAAATCTTATACATTTCTATCAAATCTCTCTTCATTCTTCTACGCTTCAGGGAATAAAGTACTAACCTGTTCAATTTTCATTGACTTATGAACAAGGATATCTAGGTCCCTTTGAACGTCAATGTTTTCCCATCTTTCACCATTTAAGAAATACTGTACATTTCTGTTTTTCCAACCAAAGTGGATAACTTTGCACTTTTCCTCATTATATTCCGTCTGCTATGTTCTTGCCCACTACATTTTCACTTTGGATGTGTTGCTGGAGAGTGTGGGCCTGATTTTGCAATCAAGTTGGCCCATTTTCAGGCATGGAAAATTGGTAAAATCGGGCGTGAGTTGCACGATCCACATCTACCTCCATGCTGGTTCCCCCCTTTACTAAGGCCTGAAAATGGCCACAATTGGGACCATGCCCAAAATGAACACAACAGCTATTTAAATGCAATTGCATACATTTAAATTGACTTAATGGGCTGCATGCCCAAACTGACAAGCACTTCTCCTTTTACTACTGTGTTCCCTATCCAGATTTGGCATGAAACAGACATGACTTGATTTATTATTGTCACATATATTAACGTGAAAAGTATTGTTTCTTGCGTACTATACAGACAAAATGTACCATTCATAGAGAAGGGAATGAGTGCAGAATGTAGTGTTACAGTCATAGCTAGGATGTAGAGAAAGATCAATTTAATGCAAGATAAGTCCATTCAAAAGTCTGACAGCAGCAGGGAAGAAGCTGTTCTTGAGTCAGTTGGCACTTGACCTCAGAACTTTGAATCTTTTTCTGGAAGAAAGAAGGTGATAGAATGCTTGGGGTAGATATGGTCTTTAATTATGCTAGCTGCTTTGCTGAGGCAAGGAACTAGAACTATGGGGCATACTCTCAAAATAAGGGGATGCAGATTTAGGACTGAGAAGGAACTTATTCACACAAAGGGGTTGTGAATTTGTGGAATTCCCTGCCCAGCTGTTGAGACTACCTCATTGAATGTTTTTAAGGCAAGGATAGATAAATTTTTGTACAGTAAAGGAATAAGGTTTATGTTGAGTGGGTGGGTAAGTGGAACTGAGTCTACAAAAAGATCAGCCATGATGTTATTGAATGGCACAACAGGCTCGAGGGACCAGGTGGCATACTCCTGCTCCTAGTTTTGATGTTCTTTATGTTCTTATGAGGCACCAGGAAGTGTAGACAGAGTCAATGGATGGGAGACGAGTTTGCATAATGGATTGGGCTACACTCACAACTTTTATAGTTCCTTGTGGACTTGGGCAGAGCAGGAGACATATCAAGTTGTGGTATCACCAGAAAAAATGCTTTCTTTGGTGCATCTGTAAAAGTTGGTGAGAGTCATAGCTGACATGCCAAATTTTCTTAGTTTTCTGAGAAAATAGCATTGGTGGGCTTTCTTAATTATTGTGCCAGTATAGGGGGTGGGGGGGGAAACCAGGATGGTTGTTGGTGATCTGGACACCTAAAAACTTGAAGCTCCCAACCCTTTCTACTTCAGCTCTGTTGATGTAGATAGTGTTCACCTCTACACTTTTTGAATTAAATGGCCATCTCCTTCATTGAGAGAGAGATTATTGTCATTGCTACAGTTTTCCAGATTCTCTATCTCATTCCTGTACCCTGTCTCATCATTGTTTGATATCTGACACACTACAGTGGTTTTCTATTTCATCCCCGTTGATGTAGGCAGGAGCATGTTCTCCTTTAAACTTCCTGAAGTCAATAACAATCTCCTTCATTTTGTAGATATTGAGGGAGAGATTATTGTTATTGCACCAGCTCACCAGATTCCCTATCTCATTCCTGTATCCTGTTTCATCATTGTTTGATATCTGACACACTAAGAGGTTTCTACTTCATCCCCATTGATGTAGACAGGAGTATGTTCTCCTTTAAGCTTCCTGAAGTCAATGACAATCTCCTTCATTTTGTAGAAATAGGGAGAGATTATTGTTACTGCACCAGT
Organism: Sphyrna mokarran; assembly: GCA_024679065.1. Classification (NCBI taxonomy): domain Eukaryota; kingdom Metazoa; phylum Chordata; class Chondrichthyes; order Carcharhiniformes; family Carcharhinidae; genus Sphyrna; species Sphyrna mokarran. The sequence continues at coordinate 34,510,993 of JAGIQG010000004.1, read as the reverse complement.
TCACCAGATTCTCTATTTCATTCTTGTACTCTGTTTCGTCATTGTTTGAGATTCGACCCACTATAGTGGTGTCATCAGCAAACTTAAAAATTGAATTGGCCACACAGTCGTAGGTGTATAAGAGGTATAGCAGGAGCTAAGAGCACGGCTTTGTGGGGCACCACTGTGAGGAAGTAAATACTGAACATGCAATGACTGTCTCCTTAAGTTGGTTGTGGGAGAGCGGAATTTGGGTCCGATGGCTGTCTGCTTAAGCTCGATGGAGGGAGGAGGGGAAAGGAGGGCTTTTTGCCATTCTGTCTGTCATCAGTGAGGGGGAAGGGAGGTCTGCTGCCACTTTGCCTCTGATCAGTGGGGTGGGGGGGGGAAGGGGGATTCGCTACCATTCTGCCTGAAATTGGTGAGAGAAAGGGGCAGGGTTTTGCAATTGGTCTGGGTGGTGGGTGGGTGCAGGTTAAGGGGGAGGTCATTAATGATGTGGGGGCAGGGCAGTGTCTGTGGGGCCAGGAGAAGGCATTATCTGGCCCAGAAGTGATGTGGCAGGGGAGCCACATTCTATCAATTCTTTCCCTAAGCATGCGCAGTTAGAGGCACCAATTGGAACTGCAGGATTTCAGGTGCATTAAATCCCACCCATAAGCTTCCACAGTGCAATTCAGAATCACTGATATTTTTTCAAGCAGAGTGTGTTTGGGAGCATCTGAGAACGGATCTAGAAGTCGGATCTGAAATAGTCCCAGTTTCAAGTCCATCCAGCACTTAGATTCAAGATGGTATAATAGGGCCCAGTAGATAAGATTCCAGATCATTTAGAGCCTGAACCCCTGGCTCTAATTGAGTCTAAGATAGCTGGGAATGGGATGTGGGATCATTCTCATCTCTGGGTTCCTACCTCCAAAACTCCAGTCCTCAGTATCTACCCTATAAAACTCCTTCGGAATCTTAATTGAGATCACCTCTCATTCTTCTTGATTCCAGTGAGAATAGGCTCAATTTACTCAGGGTCTTAGCACAGGAGAATCCTCTCATCCCAGGAGCCATTGAACATTCACTATATTCAAGGTAACTACAGGACATAGATAGGTTGGTAGACTGGGCAGATAGATGGCAAATGGAATTTAATCCGGATAAATGCGAGGTGATGCATTTTGGCCGGAAAAATGTAGAAGAGAGTTATAGGATAAAAGGTAAAACTATTCAGAGTATAGAGACGCAGAGAGACTTGGGGGTGCAGGTTCACAAGTCTCTGAAGGTGTCTTCACAGGTGGAGAAGGTGATAAAGAAAGCGTATAGTATGTTAGCTTTCATAGAAAAGGGTATAGAATACAAGAGTAGGAGTTTGATGTTGCAGTTGTATAGAACGTTGGTTAGGCCTCACTTGGAATACTGCGTCCAGTTCTGGTCGCCGTACTATCGGAAGGATGTGGAGTCCTTGGAGAGAGTGCAGAGGAGGTTTACCAGGATGCTGCCTGGTATGGAAGGACTGTCTTATGAGGAACGATTAAATAGACTGGGGTTGTTTTCCCTTGAAAGACGTCGGCTTAGAGGGGATCTCATAGAGGTGTATAAGATTATAAGGGGTATAGATAGAGTAAATGGTGGTAAACTTTTTCCACCTTCAGAAATGGATAGGACGAGGGGTCATGGCCTTAGGGTGAGGGGGGCTATGTATAAGACGAATATTAGAGGGCAGTTTTTCACACAAAGGGTAGTGGGGGTGTGGAATGCACTGCCGAGTAAGGTGGTGGGAGCAGGCACGCTAGGGCTGTTTAAGGGTCTCTTGGACAGCCACATGAGCGTTATGCAGATAGAGGGATATAGTAGGACTGTTTAACTATGGCTTTTTTTTCCACAGGTAATTCGGTCCATACTTGACCAACAAGGAGCATGCATTTGGCAGGTGGTGCGAGGACAGCTCTTGGATGTTGATTCATGGGTTGCCTGGTGCTTCATGTCGTAAATGAGTGCTTTATCTGGACCATCTGAAGGGCACCATGACAGCTCAGTGACTATCGCTGTAGCTGTGCAGACACTTGGAATTGGGCCGGTGTCTGCGGGAGTTTGCGCGTTCTCCCCGTGGTTGCGTGGGTTTTCTCCGGGCGCTCTGGTTTCCTCCCACATCCCAAAAAATTCACTCTTAGGCTGATTGGGAAACAAATTGTCCCTACATTGAGACTCTTCCATATTAGGAATAACCTAAAATTAGAATAGGATAATGGAACTGTTACTATATAGTTATGACGGCGGCGCGGGCTCTTTGGGCCGAAGGGCCTGTTTCCCGTGCTGTGTTGCTCTTAAAAAAAACTATATCCTTCCTTGGAAATAGATTTCATGTTGACTGCAGTAATCATAACCAAGCTGGTTCCTTATATTATTTCACATCCTCAATGCATTCGATCAGAAAGATGAAGTTTACATTCATGAGACATAAAGATAATTACAGTGATACTTTCGAATTATGATCAAAAATTGCATACAGTTGTGTATATGCTATTAAATGGACCTCACAGGATTTTTGCTGACTCACTTAGTCTATCTAAATCTGCTTAGTGCCTCTTTGCATCTTCCGTACAACTGACATTCCCAAACTTAGAAATATTACAATATTATAGCTTGTGGGTGGCACGGTGGTTAACATTCACAGCACCACAGATCCAGGTTTGCTTCCAGCCTTGGGTGACAGTCTGCATGGAGTTTGCACATTCTCCCCATATCTGTGTGGGTTTTGGCTGAGTGCTTCAGTTTCCATCCACAGTCCAAAGGTGTGCATGTTAGGTGGATTGGCCCTGGTAAGTTGCCAATTACTGTGTGTGTGTGTGTGTGTGTGTGTGTGTGTGTGCTGTTTGTGAGAGTATGGCTATGCTTGATGTGGTGTGGTGTCCATCAAGCTATAAGCCTCTGGCAACAGACTAGCGCACTGCTCCAAGAATAATTAGCTAAAGAAACGGGCGAAAGTCTGACCTATGCATTGTCAGGATGTGGCAAGGTTGAGAGGGGGAATATAGATTGTAAGTAGCTGAGGCCCAAGCACTGACCTTATGATGTCCCATTAGTTAAAGCCTGCCAGCCCGAGAATGATAAAATTATGACCAACTTGGACAGAATAGAAAAGGAGATATTGCTTCCACTTGTGAAAAGATTGAGAGCAAAAGGAGATAAATTTAAAGTAATTAGTAAAAAGAGCAAAAATGATGTGAGGAGAAACTTTTTTATGCAGTAAGTGGTTAGGGTGTGGAATTCACTACCCGAGAGGCTGATGGAGGCAGGTTCATTCAAATATTCAAGAAGAACATTCATTGAAGAGGAAAAATGTGCAGGGAATGGCATGAGGTGAGTTGCTCATTTGGACAGCTGTGCAAGCACAGGGGGCCAAATGTTTTTTTTAATGTTGTACCAATCCTACAGTGCAGAAGAAGGTCATTCGGCCCATCAAGTCTGCATTGACCACAATCCCACCTGGACTTTATTCCCATAATGCCATGCATTTATCCCAGCTAATCCCTTTGACACTAAGAAGCAATTTAGCATGGTCAATCTACCTAACCCGCACGTCTTTGGAGTGTGGGGGGAAACCCATGCAAACATGGGGAGAATGTGCAAAGTCCACACAGACAGTGACTCAAGCCAGGAATCGAACCCAGGTCCCTGCTAACTACTGTGCTGTCCCTATGACAGGCCATACTCCCATCTGAACTTTGAATAATTTCAGCAGTCTATGTGGAAAGGAGTTTCTGAATGAACTTGGTTTGAGTTTTGAAAATTATTGGGTGAGATAACTTTATGGCTGGAATTTTACCAGATTTCGGGGGCAGGCTCAGCTCAGAGAACAGCATTCTCCGTTGGCCTCAGGCGGGATCGTGTGAAACTTGGGCAGACAAGCTGGTAAAATTCCACCCTATTTGTTTATTTTCATCTCTGCAATACTTGGTGAGGATATCTCCATTTTTCAGCTGATAATTGAATAGTTTAGTTATAATGTGGCAATGCTACACAATAGCAGGACAAAAATATTAAAGCCCTCTTCCCATTCCTTGTGTTATTTAATGTAATAATTCCATTTTTTTATCTCTTCAGATAACTATTAAAGGTAAATTTTCCTCACATGTCATGAATTCCAAGGATAGCCTTTTGGCACAGTGATTAGGACTGTTGCCTTACAGCGTTAGGGACCTGGGTTTAATTCCCGTTTTGAGTCACTGGCTGAGAGGAGTCTGCATCTTCTCCCCATATCTGTGTGGGTTTCCTCCCACAGTTCGAAAGATGTGCTGATTAGGTGCATTGTCCACACAAAATTCTTCCTCAGAATAGCCAAACAGGCGCTGGAGAGTGGCAACGAGAGGATTTTCACAGTAACTTCACTGCAATGTTAGAAAGTCACAGGGAGAAGATGCAGGCTCCACACAGATAGTGACTCAAGCCAGGAATCAAACACATTTCCTGATGCTGTAAGACAATAGTGTTAACCACTGTGCCACCATGCTATTCATGATGCATGAGGAAAATGCCATCCTTTTTACCTTTAATAGTTATCTGAAGAGATTAAAAAAAATTGAACTATTACATTAAATAACACAAAGAATCAGGAGAAGAAGAAGTTGCCTTTAATATTTTTGTCCAGCTGTGGTGTAGCACTGTCAGATAATAACTACACTTTTCAATTATCAGCTGAAAAATGTAGATATCCTTCCCAAGTATTGAAAAAATGAAAATAAACAAATAAAGTTATCTCACACAATACTTTAAAACTCAATCACATTCACCCAGAAACCTTTCTCCATGTAGAGTGCTGAAACTATTCAAAGTTCAGGTGGGAACATGACTTGTCACAGGGGCAGCATGGTGGCACAGTAGTTAGGCTACTCATGACAATAATACATAAACTTTAAACTAGCTTTTATTCTTTATATAAGCAAGCTGAAGATAACCAGAAGATATTTTACAAGTACAGTCCAATGCAAGACCATTCGTAGGCCAAGTATAACCTTAACTACAAACTTTGCATCCAAATTTAACATGTATTTCAAGTTTTCCAATACTGAATCTACAGTTCTTGTCAATTGACTTTCTAACTGCACTTGGAAACAGCAACATAATTGGAAAGATTAATCACTTCTATGTTGGTTCAGGTTTTGAATTAATTGTAGAGTGATTCAGTAATTGTAATAGTAAATTTGCAAATGAATTTGTTAAAAAAAACTCTGGTATATCTCTTGATAAAACTATCAAAGTGGCCTACTTATGATTTTAATAACACAGACTAAATATTTTGTGATTGCAGACCTGTTTTCTAACAGTCAATATATTGCACAGCATATTTTGCAATGTAATATGTGCGTTGTAAACAGGCACTTATATATCAATATATATGCTAAAATTTCCCAGGAGTGGCGATCACACCTGTTGCACCTGAGCTCTGCATTTGTGACTTTGAATGAGAACTAGGCTCCATCAGGAACATGGAGGATGCCTCTTCGGGGGGGCCTTCCTCTTGGATAGCATCATCGGGTAGAAGCCATGCCCCTTTTTTATGGCCATATTTTGATAAGACTTTAATCACTAACTCAATTGTGGTAATGTGACTCCTTTGTGGACCACATGATTGGGCCAGAACCCTGTGGAATGGCAGGGTGGGAAGCTGTGTCAATCTTGAGTGGGGGGCATGTGTCCTAGGACTGGGAGGGCCTCAGTCGGTGCCAGGACAGGGAAGAGAGTAGACCTGTGTATTTACCCTGTCAATACCCATCTTGTTGGAGTCACATCGAGTTGTCACCAGTTATTATGACAGTGAAAAGCTTGGTACCTTAAATAGCTTTTCACCATGTTAATGAATTAATGTGAGGTGGTACATGGGTAGGGTGTGAGTGTGTCTAGGGACTAGCTAGGTAGGGTTTTAAGAGTGGGTGGGGGACAAAGTGGCCAGCGTAGTCAGTAGGTAGCAGCATGGGAAGGTACCAGCTGAGTAGTGTGGCATGGCAGGTAGGATGAAGTCAGGTCAGTTTGGGGGAGGAGTTGGAAGTCTTGGAGTGAATTGGAGGGTCAGGAAAATAAGCCAGGCAGTTGGAAAGTCAGGTGGGCAGTCAGTGGTGGGATGTCAGCAATTGCTGGACAGCAGGGGATGATTGGAGGGTTGTAGGGTGGGGCAGATGGAGGGGAGTTAGTGCAAGGTAGGGCCAAGGTATTCAATGTGAGTTATCAGATATAATTGCCCAGGAGTTAGAAATGTTTTCTTTCCATCCAACATTTCCTGGATAATTATCAAAGTAAGTAAGTAGGAATTTACCAGGAATTTTCAGGCTCCAACTCCAGCTCAGGGTTGAGGGATCTTTTCTGAGGGGTTGTTGTATCTTGAGTTCTTGAGATGGTAATGAGTCTCAATCTCTTGAAAATGGGGATCTCTACTGGTTTTATCAGTGGCTGTCTTAAGACTATTTCTTAACCTGCTCAAGGAAGAAAGCATAGTGAATTTCAGGGCCTGCATTGATAAAAAATACTACAAAGACATTCTAGACTTTGGAAACAAGAAATCTTGAAATTGCCAATTGCTTCATGGTGGACCACAAAGATTCTGTCACATGCACTCAGAGCTGTGAAGGTTGTGGAATTGTCTGTACTGTCAGCCATGCATACACTTCATTGTAACTGCAGCAACATTCTCTGCTTAGAAAGCATCTTCTAAAAAAAAACAGCGTTCTGAAGGTTTGCACCCATCTAAACAGAAAAGTGATATGTACTCAGTTTCTGGGCATTTGACTCATTTTCCTCTTGCACAACCATTACCTACTCCGTGCATCAGTCAACGTGCTCTCCACAAAATCACTGACAAAAAGCAGGCAGTTTAGATGCTCCAAAGCTGCTTCTGAATAAGTGGTGTTTGCCACTGTGTTTGGTGAGACATATGTAGGGAAAGATTAAATGAATAAGTGTTATGATGATGCCTAAATAAGAACTTTGGTCACATATTCCACTCTGCATGATCTGGTTACACTGGGGCAGTATGGTGACACAGTGATTAGCACTGCTGCCTTAAAGCGCCAGAGGTCCCGGCTTGGGTCACTATCTGTGTGGAGTTTGCACATACTCCCATGTGTCTGTGGGTTTCCTCCAGGTGCTTTGGTTTCCTCCCACAGTCCAAAGATATGTGGGTTAGGTACATTGGCCGTGCTAAATTGCCCTTTAGTATCCCAGGATATGTATGTTAAAGGGATTACATAGAAACATGGAACAGTGCAGCACAGTACAGGCCCCTTGGCTGTCAATGTTCTACCGGGCTATGTCCAAACCCAAGATCAAGGTATCCCACTCCCACCCCATTTAGTGGGGTAAATGTGTGGGGTTGTAGGGATAGGGCTTGGGGTGCGATTGTTGTCAGTGCAGACTCGATGGGTCAAATGGCCTCCTTCTGCACTGTAAGGTTTCTGTGATAACAAAGAACTGCTGAGTCTGTGTTCGATTCTGCTGAGTGATTCGATGGACAGGATGAGAAAGAATTAAAGAGCACAAAAAGTTGGATACAACCTTTGAGCTAGGACCAGGCCACCTGCTACCCTCTCCCCCGCTTCCTCCGTATTCACTTTGCCCATCCATCCGTTGTTACCTATTGTGAATCAGGTTGCTTGGGTACAGGAAACACAAACTCAATATTTGCTGACAACAAGTGGGTGATTTGGCAAAGAGGAGGAACTGTTCACACCCGGTCCATATGTTCTGCTGTACTTTTTCGTTCAGATTTTTTGGCTACCCGTCTTGAATGACAGACTGGTCACAATGTCCACAGCAAGAATTATCGCATGTTGTAAACACCCCCCCCTCTGGCTCTGGCACTAACATTGATGTTCTTCTGCAACACAATAAAAACTGAGACCAAACAATACCATTAATATAAGTGCTCATTTAATGGTTAAGTGCTATCTAAAAAGCTACAAGAGTTGGTTTCCATGCGACCAATGTACCCCAGCACTACTTAGCTTCAGTACACATTCTTGAACTTCATCTGGCCAGACAGGAAGCCATCTGAATTTCCAGGCACTGATTATTTAAAAACACCAATAATTCCTGCAGCACAAGCTCTTTCTCTAAAAATACCTCAAATTTCCAGAAATGTCTACCATCATAAGGGCCTTCTGCAACTATGTTGAACAGAAGACCTCCAGTGCCAATAGCCAATCCAGTAACCATGTTATTAAAATAAAATGATTCTTTGTGTGCTTGCATCCTCTGATCTGACCAGAGATTGTTTGTGTACAGGGCTTTAGGCCAACTTCTTTTGGGTTCTATTAATAAAGATACCCCACTAGTTATACAGAGAAAAGGGACAGGCTTACTTAAGTCACTGACTTTTGTCATTTTTTACACTGCTTTGAGAATAACAGAAAATTTTCATTTAAACAAGTTAGCATCTTCAGGATAAGATATATTTCAGTGTACTGTCTTGTCCTTATGATATAGGATGACCGACACTACTACTGTGGTGTTATTACCAACACTTCCATAACTCGTACGCACAACTGCAAGGCATCTGCAGCCTTGTTACAATCTACTCCAACATGTGCTTATCTGACCTTCAACACCAGGTCAGGTGACCCAATGTAGTACCAAATGTATCATATTGTGTCTAATACTGGGGCCCACCATTATAATCAATTATTGTGACATGCAGAGCACAGCAAAAGAGATTGTTGTCTTTGTAGAATGTATAAACTGGGCCTGGTAACTACAATATCAGCTTTGCCCAATTTAACTCAATCTGCAGAATAAAACAAATCCACAGAAGTGACATCTAATGGATTCACGACAGCAGAATGTTCAATTTTTCCATTGACTTGAAAAATATTTCAAAGATTGTTAGTTTTAAACCAAGTGAAAACAAAACTGAAACTCAAAAACAAACCTCCAGAATTTGGGTGACCATTCTGTGGACATCAATGGGAAGAAAATAGGACAGCGTTGTTCATTCGCTATTGTTTCCTTTTGATCTGCTAGGTTAGATCATTTTCACTCCCATAGATATGCGAACATGCACTTCTGGAAATCTCAATCATAATTTCCAATTTCCAGCACCCGGATTCTTTTAAAAATCTATTACTGCAGATGCTGGAATCTGAAAACTTTGACAAAGGATCATCTGAACTTCAAACGCCAGCTTTTTTCTCTCCTTACAGATGCTGCCAGACCTGCTGAGATTTTTCAGCACTTTCTCTTTTGGATCCAGATTCTTTTTGCTTTTTGTTTGCAAAGGAATTTCTGGGACTGATAATTTTAAAAATCTGATTGCGTCCTGAACTAAAATTAGAAGTCTAAGAATATAAAGCAGTCCAACATAAAAGAATGAAAAGGCAACACTAACTAGAACATTGAAAGAATTGAAGAGAGAAAAGTCCTTAAATAACAGCAGTGTATTCTTTCCTATAGAGCTGAATTTGCCAAACTTGCATAATAATACAGAATGGTCAGATTTAACAATTTTTTGTTTCAGTGAGTGGATTAAATATCAGCAACGTATTTGAATTCTGAGGGAAAAGTTAAGTTGTAACAAAAAATTCTGCACTTATCCCAAAGAAAAATAAAACAAATAGAATTAAACTGAAGCAGAACCCAAATGACTTTCAAATATATATAGAGATATATATTTTATCCGTAGTACTGGTCAGAAGAGGCAAATAGAAAATTCTTTCTCATGCCACTTTATTCAGACTGTGTACATCATCAAACAGTGAAGGTGTTCGACAAGTGACCTTTCAGTCCCTGTTGCAGGTTTAGTTTCAGTGCTGTCATCCTCAGTAATATGATAGTAGGCAGCAGAATGTACATTGATGTATACACACAGCCCCTGATCTCTAACAGCTTCCTATCATTAATGGTGAAAGCTTTGGTCAAAGCGACCAAAGCCAAGATTTTTATTTCCATGACTCTGGGATTCTTCATATTTTTATAATCATTGAGCTAAATTTTTAGTGATTGTGTCATTTGGCACTACTGACAAGATATTTTCACCATCTCAACATCTCACTAACACAGGTTAAAGGCATGATGGATTATATTCCAATTCTCTGATGGTTGCAGCCAGAGCAGCACTCAAAGCTCAACACTATCCCGAATGAAGCACTTGAGCAGCACGCCAGCCACTCACTAAAACATCCATTACATCCAACACCTCTGTGCCTCGTCTGCAATGTGTAGCATCTGTAAAATCCACTGCAGCAGGTCATTAATGTTTCTTCAGCAGTAACCCTGTAACCTGCAACCTCCACTACCCAGAAAGATGAAGGAAGCAGGTTTAGGGGAAGAGTGGCATCATCTTGCAGATAATGTCTGCATCTAAAAAAATGATTTCTTACAAGCTGTTGCAAGGCCATGGATCAAGTTTACTCAAGAATTGAACACTGAGCTGAATTTTCTCAGATATTGGTAAAGATCAATAGCAAGCCGGGGTAAAGGTAAAGGTGAACAGCTTTCTCTGCCCCATTGTCCTGGATATAGACTGTTTGACCCATCTTTTTGTGTTTTTCAATGTGATGCCTGCCATGCCTGCAACTTAGTGCTCTGAGGATCAAGGTGCCAATTTTCAAGGCCACCTCAGTGCACAATAATCAACTTGGAAACCACCTCCCCTCCACACTCCCATTGCCACCTCCACCTCCCCCCCCCCTACATGGCACTGATCCTGGCACTGCAGTACCAGAGGACGGTGCCCGGGCATGTCCTCTTCCCCCAAGTATTTCACTCACCTGAGCTCCCCTGGGAAGTCTGCTCACCCGCTGCTTGCATTGGGAGACGAGTTGTGATTCACATCACACCACCCCCATGCAGACATGAATGGACTGGGTTGGATGATGTCGAATAGTCAGTGCAGACTAGATAGGCCAAACAGACTCCTTCTGCATGGTAGGGATTTTATTACAACAGGCAACCGCTTTCTCATAACATTTAACAACTAAACAAAGTCTCTGGCAGATGGTTAGAGCCCCACATTAAAGTGGGGATTGCAATTATAGACTGGGAGGCTTTTCCACAGATGGTGACACATGAGGCAGACCAAGCATGTGCTTATTTCTGTTACCATAACCGCTTCCTTTCATAGAGCTGGCTGCTAGCCTTCACCATAGCTTAAGGAGTGAAACTCCACATCAAACAATGGATGATCAGCCACTTCTTCCATCTGCCATATGAGAAGGATTTACAGGTTAATAATCAACAAATTTGACCTTGTTATGAATATACCATCCATAGCTATCCAGTCCTGAAATGGGGCTTGAACCTAGATTTTCTATCTCAGAGGTTACCACTGCACTACAAGATCTCCCAGGGTAGCATTGGAGCTGCTGCAAAGTTTCTGCGTTTGAGTCTTGCTGGCTTGAAAATAATCATAAATAATTATTTAGTCCTACGTTCAGGTTCTTGGGGCTGCCATTTATTTGCTGGTACCATGGTAATGATTTCTATTTATAGGAAGTGAACTTGAAGATATTCTGTCTAATGCAGCAACATCACATTGACAATCAGCTGGAGTGTGAAGACGGAAAGCTTAGCAATCACTGTGTTAGGCGTCATCACCATTATGTCATCCAATTAAGTCGAGGTGCCGGGGCTCCTGTTGATCATGTTTTTCAAGTTCATTTTTAGAAGCTTGTCTGAAACTTTTTATTAAAGCGTCTAAGATAGTGAAAAAAGGCTGGTTTTGCAGGAGAATTCTCTTTGGCTCATGTCTCCTCATGTAATATTTTGTATCTAGTGCATTTATTGTTGAGAGATAAGATGCCTGTGACCAAATCTGAAAAGGATGCAATGGTCAGAGTTTCACCCTTTCCTCTCCTGAGGCAAAGGGGGAAATTGCACAAACAGAACTCCCTCTGGGTTTCCAGCCACGCTAACCATGGACAGGCAGAGATTGGGACAGGCAGAGTTTTGGGCAGGAAGTCCACCCTTGTCCCAGTCAAGGTTCTTGAGTGGCCTTCAATTTTTAAGTTGACAGTCAGATTCTAGCTTACAAAGTGAGGACGGGAGACTGTAAAGAAGGGAATTAGATTGTAGCCAGAGAGGGTGGGCTGTCGCCTCCATCAGAAACTTCCTTAAGGCTAGGTGCCCTTTGGGAGCCAAGTTAATTTTGATTAAAATTAATTCTGGGCTTTTTAGTTGTGCTTTGTGTAATGACCTCAAAAAGGTCCATGAGATAGGCCTCTTGGAGTATGAGCTCCCTGACTGTCTGCCAATCAGGAATTCTTCCCTGTGTTTATAATGAGGAGTGTCAAGTCAACTGGCATGCTGGATTCTGACTTTGTACCTGAAGCACTCTGAGAAGACGTGATAAGTTTGTAAATAAAAGGAAATCTGGTGATGGGACACCAATCTCTGAGGAGTTATTTCACTTTGGAACTTGATTTTCATAGCATCCATTACTCCATTATAATCAAAAGTGTTCTCCCAACACCAAAGATGATAGAAATTTGGAACACCTTTCCTCAAAAGATCAGGCATGTTAAAATAGAACAAACACTGGTGCTCCTTCAGGGTTGATATCCCATTTGAGTGACTTCTTCAGAGTTTGAGTCATAGTTTGACACAAATGTGGGCATCAGCTTAGAATGGAAAGATATCATAGGAGCAGAGAATTAGCAGCAGTATGTACAGCTACTTGCCTTGTTGCCTTTAAGCAAGGTATGGAAGTGCTGTTGTAGGGCTAAGGTGGGCACAGTGAGAAGTCTCACAACACCAGGTTAAAGTGAGTGAATCACCTGATGAAGAAGCAACACTCCGATAACTCATGATTCCAAATAAACCTGTTGAACTTTGACCTGATGTTGTGAGACTTCTCACTGTGCCTTTAGGCAAGGAAGTAGAAAATGGCAAATTTACATCCACAGTTTCCAACTTCCCCAGTGCCCTCCTCAGCGATTACTAAGGCTGCTTCCTCATGTGGTTGAGGACTAACACTGACATGCTCTCCAAGTCATTGGGAGCCAATTTATGCCATTAGAGGAGCTGTATTGAGTAAATGTCTGTCTTTTTAAATGTTGTGCAATTGTCTGAGGCACTCAATATAATTTTACTTGAAAAAGACTTGAAATTTACACTCTACCATTTATTTTTCTAATGTTGAAAACCTTTAAGTGGAAGATGAAAGAAGCTATAAAAAGGATATTCCATTAAGACAGCTGACTGAACAACACTGGTGCATCTTGGGAAATTAGTTCCACGGTATACGGTTATACTGCACAATTCAGCTTAGAGTCACAAAATGTGGTTGAAAATATCAGGTGCAAGCCTAAACTTTTGAAAACCTTTGAAATCTTCAAGTAGAACTATATTAACAATATTATAAGACATATTGACAAAATGGTGGACAAATTTAAGCATGAAGTATGTTTTGTTTTATTTAAATTACTATTTTTTACACTGGAAATATCCATTTTTGAAGAAAAATGATGAATGAAAATATTTCTTCCGTTGTGCCAAGTTCATTTGTGGCTTTTAGAAGCTTAGTGCTCACATTGCTCAATGTTAGAATGCTGAATTACAAAAGTAAAAGTCATTATTGACATTGTCATTGAAAATTATAATGAAAAACATTGACCCAAAATGTGCAAAGAAAAGTACAAAGCTGTAAAATTTTTATCATGATCATTTTTTGTGCAGATTTGTAAATTAAAAAGGAAAATATATGAAATTAGGGCTCAAAGAATGGTTGAAATATAGGCGGTGACTTGTGCATAACTGGGAGATACAAAACTGAGGAACTGCAGTGCTCCATTTGGTGAAAGGATGGATTTATATTGTGCCAAGTTCATATGTACTTAGTTCATAAGTGGTTTCTATTATAATCAAGCTCCCTTTTTCTGCTGTTTCATGTTAAGACGGCATGTAAAGCAAGAACTGGCACCTTGTTCTCAAGATATCCCAAGGCAATTGACAGCTAATGCCAACAAAACAACTAGTGAAGTTCTGCAGTGAAGCATAGAAACAGAGCAGCTAATTCACATGCAGCAACATTCCACAATTAATAATTAAATTTTAAAAAGCTAGGTAATTTAGTATTAGTTCAATTGATGGCAAGATCAATGTTGGCTAGGACATGCTGGGGGCTGGAGGTCAGGCATGATTGAATCATCCCCAAGAACATACAGATTACAATGAGCAGTTAACCAGCGCCTGTTAATTACAAATCAGTCTATCCCATGCTCTCTGCTCATTTAAAGTCATTGTTAAAGAGAATTTGGCCTAGGAAAGAGTCAGGAATGACACAAAGGAGCCCGGAGCCCAGCCATAAATGGAAAATATCTTCCTCTGCTTGCCATACACCTGATGTCACCTTGTTACTGAGGTGTTCACGACACAGCAGAGCATGAAGAATATTGACACACGTTCTCGAAAATACTACAAAGTGGTCCAGGAAGTAAAAGTATTGCTTATGACACTCCGGGGGTCAACTCAATGCCACTTTGTGGGACTTTCATTATATTCACAGGGCAATGCGTGTGTGATTTGTGCAGCAGAGGCATGAATCAGTTGGTAGATAAACCTCATCACCCAGTAGCCACCTTCAGATTTACTGTGGTGTTCAAATGCTGATGGTACAGCAGACTGGCACAGAAAAAAAAAGTCATGACTGCTGCCAAGTTACTGGGCATTACCCTGCTTGATATGCTGCTTATGATCACATATCAGTTGGTTGTGGAGTGAGTGGATTCTATTTTTATTCCAGAGTTGGCATGCAGCACTTACGGAGTGTTATGTATGTGGTCCATGGCATGCAGCATCATGAGAAAATGCGCTGTCCTAGTGAAACCATGTGCTTGATTTTACCTGCTTGTCTCTAGCAAGAGAGAATGAAATTTTATTATCTCTCCCCCTTGCGCAAAAGCGGGAAGCAATATATCTCCTGCTGCAGCCTGGAAGAAGCCAGAACATGAAGATTCATTGCAGAGCCACCTCCAACAGTGCTCTCCCTGACCTGCTGTGAGGTTGAGTTGTGGCTGGAGCAGGTGACAAATTTCAGAGTGTCCTTAGTGAAGTTGGAACATTGCTTCCCGTACACTTGGGGCAGATGGGGTCTCCAGCTGACTCCCTTCCCACTCCTCCTCTTTCTTACGGCAACTTGTCTTCTTCTGAATGCCCTCTCTTCATTAGCCAAGTTGTATTTTATTCCATGGCAGATTTATGCAAAGAATTCATCAGCACTTGCCACATCACTTGCTGAAGACTTTTGCAACTTGAAACAACTATAATGAGCACTTGTAAAATCAAAGCAGCAGCCAAGAGAAATCATGTACAAGTAAAGTTTAAGTGTCACAAATCAGCTTACATTAACACCACAGTGAAGTTACTGTGAAAATCCCCATACTCTTGTGCCTGTTCAGAACACTGAGGGAGAATTTAGTATGACCAATGCACTTAACTGGCATGTCTTTAGGACTGCGGAAGGAAACTCAAGCACCTAGAGGAAACCAATGCAAAACCCATACACAAGGAAATCTGCCATAGAAAGTGATCATTCTGTAATTGTACCCTCTGGCTTGTGATTTGGTTCAGTGTCAATATGGTACCTACAATAGAGTGAAAGTGTAATAAAAGTGTGGCAAGTTTGCATTACAAATGGGGACATTAAAATTTCTGATGTATAATCTTTACGTATATAGGTTTGTACATGTGTATAAAATTTGTGTCCTACCACATATAAGATTAGCAATGGCTAATGGCTCAACAATATACTGAAATTACACTGTTATTAATTGGTTACAATCTATTACAATTATATTTTTCTTTTATTATTTGGTTCTTTTTGTGCTTTCTCTGTCTGTACCCCTGTTTAATAGCATAAACTCTTCCTTGAAAGGATAGACAATTGTTCTGTCCTCAGAACTCTTGCCAATGCCACTGTGAACCATTTGACAGAAAGTACTTGAGATCAGCTCATATTGAGATCTCTTCAGTTTTCCTTTCATCACTGGATGGTCTGGTTGATTCCAGTACTCACTAACTTGAGAAACTTTGAAGTTCAGTTTTGACATTTTGGAGCAATCATATAACAATGGTATGTTTCATACATTAGTATAAAACTTTTCACTTGGGATTTATCCAGGTTTGCCTTGAATGTACTCACTTTGTTAGCAGTCCATTCCATACTTCATCACACTCTCTATAAAGCACTTAAATCTAAACTGTCCATGATAGAGGAACTAACTAAAGATGCTGGGAATCATTCAAATACTGTACGTACCAACATAAAAAATCACTTGGTGCCAAGAACAAATTTACAACTGCATTGCCTCACTTGGACAACACAGGCACTGACTGCACCAATGTGGAACATCAAAGGCTCCCTCTGTAAATTTATCCAAACACCCTGCTGATAAATATCTTCGTTTTAGAATTTTGTGCACTTTGTTGAACTTTATTTCAATATAAAGATTTCTAATATAAAAGCACAAATGTCATTTTGAAAAATAAATAATCAAAGGTAAAGGCTCTTAATTATTTCTGCTGGGACTAACACACAGCAATAAAAAAGATTACAGTTCAAATGAAAGGGCACTGAAACTTAATGAAAATGTTCGATATGGATGTATTGATTGAGATGTCAAATATTGTTATCTAGGTTCACTTTTTCATGTGTATGCATGTCAAAAATCATCATATCTTTCATGATAGCAGTAGATGCAGTTTGACATTGTTGTTATTGATTGAAGATTTTAGTAGCAATAGACCAGTCAATCAACTTGAAAAAAAAAACATGGGTGGCATCTCAGCATACCATATTTCATATTGATTCTGTTTTGCCACCAGTTGTATCCTGTCTTGGTTAATGATTGTCCATGAGTCCAAATGTGGTGATAGCTGTTACCCTTATGTCAATGTATATGTGTAATCATTTTCTGAAACTTTGAATGAACTTTGCCTCCGTTAGGTAGTACATAAGTCAAAAATATAAAGTTCCATTATTTTTTGCATCTTGCATTTACTTCCCTCTTCCATGGTTGTGATGAATGGCAGACAAGGTTCCAAGGGCTAATTGGCCATCTCCTATTTTCTATGTTTCCCATCTTCACCTGAAAAGAGTACTTTGGTCTGCCAAAGCAATTTGGATAACTGAAAGCTGCTTATGAGTAGTTTGGAAAGATTTAGGCGAGCAACACATTAACGTGGCTTCCTCACAGCATCAGGGACCCAGATCAATTCTGGCTTGGATCACTGTCTGTGCGGAGTTTGCATGTGTCTACCTGGGTTTCCTCCAGTTTCCTCCCACAGTCTGAAAGATATGCCGTTTAGGTGTATTGGCTATGCTAAATTCTCCCTCAGTGAACCTGAATGGGCACTGGAGTGTGGCGACCAGGGGATTTTCACAGTAACTTCGTTGCCGTGTTAATATAAGCCGACTTGTGACATTAATAAATAAATTTTAAAAATTTATACAGAGAATAGGAGAGTTAGACAGGGATAGTAAATGGCACTTATTAGCCAGTACTTGGTGTTTGGGGACCAAGGCCACAAAGCAATCCAACAGTAAATTGTTGGGAAAGCAGACTGAAAAAAGTAGCAAACTGTGAAAGTCAAAGGTTATAATGAATAATGAGGAAGATTGATGTTGGCTCAGAATTTGAGCTTTCTGGGGTGAGTGGGTACAAATATCTGTAGTTTGTCACAAATCATGTGGTGTTATCGATGAGAACAGCTTAAAGTAGTACATCAGTTCATGATGGTGTATATTATTTTTTCAAACAGCGTAAGGAGTCACATGAAACTACCCATGAGAATAAACAGCCCAGTTATAGTGTACTATTTACTAAAGGCTATTTATTAAATGAAAGAAAAGTTAACGACACACGAACAGAACTATAATTCTATAAGGCACAAAAATAGATTCAGTTTTATCTAGAAATTACTGCTTATTCCAAACTCTGTCCCTGATATTTTAACTTAACAAGGCTTCCTCATTCCCCAAATAACACCCACCTTAAATAAATCTAAAAGTTAAATGTAGCTTATAATTACCACACGCTACCAGGGGCATGATCCAATCTGAGAAATACCTTTGTTTGGTTCAGTGAATGTAGGTAATCTGCCTTTATGAGGGTTTCTTCATTAACTTTGCTGCAAAACTTTTAAACTGATCTCTATTGTTAGCTAGCTTGCTGTTGGATGCTACCCTGGCCATCCTGTGTGATGTTAAGTTGGTCTTCCAAAGAGACATTCAATTGGCCTATCTGCTTCTGCAGGAGCTGACAATTATATTCCTGGCTCTCTCTAACTTTGCTCACCATATATTAAGCTGTCCAGCTATATTAGCTGGAGAATGTCTCTCCTACGTCCCTGACTCTAGACAAATTAGCATCTGTATGCCTCATCTCACCTCTCAGTCATCTCAGTGAACTACTTCCTGATGGCAAGGCCATTTACATCTGGTCTTATATAGATGCCTGTTAATCTTAATACTGGGAAAATGACAAATCTCATCCTCCCTTTGAATGTGGGCTGCTGGCAGATTCTATCTTGTTGCTGTATAGATTATAACCCATCATTTGTTAATTCTGAATTTGATTGTTATCAAATGAATCCATGACAAATTATGGTACGGGTTATCTGAAAGGGAAATGGAGGGTAGCAAACTTCACACACAATTCAACAGGGAATGTTTGGGAGTGAGGTAGAAATTAAAGGTTGGATGGAAACCAATGGTCTAACAAAAGAAAGATGAAGTAGAAGACATTGCTGTGAGAGCTGGCAAAAATTGCTTGTTGAAATAAGCCTCTAAAATAAATGGATGTACTGCTCTGCGAAGATGGAAGAGGGAGGAATTCAGATGAATACATTAAATGTTCAAATCTATTATCCCACATCATCACAAGGTCACTTTCTGCTTTTTCATGACAATGTAAACCTGTGTAATGATGCAAAAGTGTAAGTATTGTGTTGTCAGAGTGTTGTGTCTTCAAAGCATAAGATGTTTGCCTGACCTTCAGCATGACATTAGGAAAATAATTAAATTTCTAAATCTAATTTTCTTGGGGGAGGGGGAAGCTGAAGAAATGTAGAAACAAACACATTATAATTGTGTTTTAAAATTACAAACTGTGATATTTAATCTTATAATACATTTGAACTCTCTGCTCAGTGCTTGTCACTCAGCATGTTTGTTGAACAATTACTTTCTACTGCTATGTTTAATAAAATGGGTCTTGACATGTTGCTGATTGGCATTTGATGACTATCTAATGTTGAGAAATCAATCTGAATCCATGGGAGACCAAAGAATTTTAAAATTTGTTTAAGATTGGCCATGTTTCCTATTTTATTACACATAAATCAAAGGATTAATGAATAATAGACAAGTGTTTTTTGTGATCTGGGTGAAAATTGCACTCAAAATTGTGCAAGTTTTTAGAAACATTTTTTCTTGCTCCAATTTCCACTCAAACTCATGTGAAAAACCCCAAAATCTTCTATGAACCAGCATAATAAGGTATTTTAGAACATGGCAGATGGAATATACTATAGGAAGGTGTGAAATTTTCACGGTAAGGAAAATAAAGAAGCTGAATACTATTTAAATGAAGAAAGACTGCAGAAAGCACAAATGGGCTTGGGGATCCTGGTGCATAAATCCCAAAAAGCTAACATGTAGATAATAGGGAAGACAGATGGGATATTAGCCTTTATTTTAAAGGGAATGGAGTATAAAAATAGGGAGTTTTACTAAATGTATAAAACACATTTTTTTACGTTTTGCTAAAGCAACTGGAATACTGTCAACAATTTTGGTCCCCTTATCTAAGAAAAGATATATTGGCATTGCAAGCAGATCAAAGAAAGTTCACCAGGTTGATACCATTATGTGAGGATTTTCTTATGAGGAGAAGTTGAGTAGATTGGGCCTGTACTCAATGGAGTTTAGAAAAATATTTAAGACTGAAATAGGCAGATTTTCAATCAGTAATGAAATTAAAAGTTATGGGCATAAGGTGGGAAAGTGGAGTTGAGGATTATCAGATCAGTCATGAATATTGAATAGACTTGATGGGCTAAATGGCCTATATTTGCTCTGAGATCTTATGGTCTTATAACCTTCCAAAAAAAATTGACAAAATGTGTGAAAAGAAATCTTCTCAAATACATTTAAGAATGGCAATCTGGTATAGTTTTATTAATATAATTGAAAATGGCTTTCTGGCACAAAACAAATACATTTGGAATCATTGTCTAGTCCTCTAGTTGTGTATAAACTGATTTTGATTAATTGAAAATGACTTTAAAAAGCTACAAAGAACCATTTATTGTCTCATAAGTACAGAAGTGAGTTTTGCATCAATTATTTAGAAAAAGCTTTTGAAAGGTTCCCATTAGTACTGTTGCACCAAGATAAACCTTCTCATAGTCCCACAAGCAGGCAAAATTAGTGGGAAGATTTGCGTGCGGGGCGAGCTGCCAACACATTGTTTTTTAAATTAGTGCGAAAGATCATGTAAATTTGATTTGCGCTGAAGATTATTTGTGCTTGAAATTCCCCGATCTTGTGCACAGTTATGGCCAAATTGTACTGAAAATACAGCGCAACATAATAAAAATTCTAGCACATAAGAACAAAACTTTGTAACATAGGGAACATCAATTTTTGCTATTTTGAGTATAGTACAAATTCCAAACAGGGTGTATTACTAAAACTAAAAAGTAAGAAAATAAACTGCATTGTTTGTTCATTCATCCATAGAATGTAGATGCCAATGGCAAATTAATTTAATTAAGTTAGCAGAGATTAATAGCGACGGCTTGTCTGTAAGAATGAGAGATTAAGGGGTAAAATATATATGCATTTGCAATGAGAGGCTATGGTGAAAAGGATTTACAAGTCAATAGGACTGGGGTAAACACAGTAAGAAGCCTCACAACACCAAGTTACAGTCCAACAAGTTTATTTGGCAACAAAAGCCACTAGCTTTCAGAGTGCTGCTCATTCATCAGGTAAGTGGGACTTCTGTTCACAAAAAGGGCATATAAGGGCACAAACTCAAATTACAAAATAATGGATTGAATGTGAGTCTTTACAGGTAATCAAGTCTTAAAGTTACAATGTGAGTGGAGAGAGCGTTAAGTACAGGTTAAAGAGATGTGTACTGCCTCCAGACAGGATAGTTAGTAAGATTTTGCAAGCCCAGGCAAGTTGTGGGAGTTACAAATAGTATGACATGAACTCAAGATTCCAGTTGAGGCCGTTCTCATATGTGCGGAACTTGACTATCAGTCTCTACTCAGTGATTTTGCGTTGCCATGTGTTGTGAAGGCCGTCTTCGAGAAAGTTTACCCAAGGTTTTTTCTGGGTGCTCTGATTTCTTCCCATAGTCCAAAGATTGGCCATGCTAAATTGTGTCAGTATCAGGGGGATTAGTAGGGTAAATGCATGAGGTTTATGGGCATAGGGCCTGATGGGATTGATGTTGGTGCAGGTTCAATGGGCCAAATTGTCTTCTCTGCACTGTAGGGATTCCATGATTCCAAAATGTTTAACTTTGCAGACCAAAAGGCAGTTATTGAGAATTTTCTTCGGACAAGAATTGTGGACAATGAAAATTATCTGCAAGGTGAAAATTATAAATGGTTTTGCATCTATAGTTAGATCTTCTTAATTTAGGGAAATGGTTATATTCAATACTATCATGTTACATTGTTGAATTAAGTGTAAGTGGCATATGGCTAAGAAATTGTGATAAGTCTTGCAAGGATGAAGTAACTCTTTCATTTGTATGGTGTAAAGAAAAGGATTGACACATTTGTGGTTTCTCTGCATTACCAGATCATACCTGTTCATGATTATTTAAATAGATTCTAAATGAAACAAGTGTGATGGAGTTTTTTTAAAGCAAAATTGTAACATAATTATTGGTTAATCAAACACAATTGTAGGCTGTGATTCTGAAAAACATCAGCAATTGTTACATCACTATAATTAATCCATTCAACTCATTAACATGGATCATTATTGCTTCAAAGTTATTCTGAATGATGCTCTTTTCATTGCAATGTGACTTTTTTCCTCTTGTAGTTAGGTGGCATCATTATTATTAATGAATACGGATGAGGCCATCAAGTTGCCATTATATTTCTCATGAACGAGGAAGAATTAGCAATCAGAGTATCATGAAATATGATCGCAAAATCAGAGCCCATTAAATTTGTGAGTAATTTATTTACTTTTCACCACCAAAAACTTTTGACAATATTTCAGTCAGAGGAATAGTTTAAGGAAAAAGAAAATCATGCAAGAAACTCCCAAGGTGAGTCTATCAGGCAAACAGTTCATTCAACATAACTTACATACAATCTGATAGGGGCAGCACAGTGGCTTGGCACTGCTGTCTCAGCGCCAGGGACTCGGGTTCAATTCTGGCCCCTAGTCACTGTCTGTGTGGAGTTTACATGCTCTCCCTGCATTTGCTTGGGTTTCCCTTGGGTGCTCTGGTTTCCTCGCACAGTCCAAAGATGTGCAGGTTAAGTAGGTTAGCCATAAATTGTCCCTTACTATCAGGGAGATTAGCAGGGTAAGTAAGTGAGGTTACAGTGATATGGCCTGGATAGGACTGTGGTCAATGCAGACCTGATGAGCCAAATGGCCTCTTTCTGCACTATAGGGATACTATAATAGTTGGGCAGTGTTGTTGTATGTTCAGATGTGAGTATGCCCTGCGTATATCACCAGAAGGGAAATGATATAGAGACAGTGTTGTAGTTTTTGATTCACTTTTGCTTTAAGTAGCAAACAATACCACAACTCCTAATGTTTCCAAGCTTTACAACAATGCAAGGTTGGTCTCATGTGTCTAATCTTAATAAATGAATCCACAATGTGTTTACCCAATTCCTTATCATTGATTAGTACCTTGTGTTTTACACAGCAAATAAGCTGAAATACTTATATCATCATAAGAACAGACAGACAGTCTGGGATTACCAAAAATTCATTTCAGGGCTAATGGGAACAAACAAAAAGCACAATCCAAATAGAAGGAATGAACCAATGGCAAAACTTACTTAGATACGGTACATTGCTGTACCGATCCTCTATACATACTGAGCCAAATGTTTAAGTACAATATGAACAATCCGTACACTTCAGATACAGGAGAATAGGTCAGACTTCTGTAAGAACCATTGGCTGGATTTTCTGCTCCTGTTCGCATTGGGCACAATCAGTTACAGGACAGAAACTACCCTGAGAAGTCATGTCTTCTGTTGGCGTAAATGCATGGCATGATTGTTCCCTCCCCTTTTCATTGTGGGATATGTTTCCTGATTTCAATGTCAGGAGCATTTTTATAATACATTAACATATCATTATCAGGCCCAAATGCCAGAATCATTTCCCTATCCCATCAAAACATCCTTCCGTGGTGGCACGATGGCAGAATGGTGTGAAAGCCAACTGGTTTCCTAAGGCATGCAACTGGTGAGCAGACCTCCCAGTGGAGCTTGTGAATGTCATGCTTAGGGGAGACAGGGTCATGCCCCAGCACTGACTGGGCACCCTCCTGATCTGCCTAGACAGTGTTGGGGTGGTGCCTGGGGAGGAGTTGTTTCCAGGGAGAATCCTGGTTTTAGTTGCCGTGAGCTGGCGTGGCCTTTCAAAATGATCCTCATATTCCTACTTCGCTAGTGGGGTCAATGAATCAGAGGCTGATGATATTGTTGTGGGATCCAATACTTGAAATTCCCTTTATTAAAGTGCTGCACTACGTGATGGAGCACTTTGCTTGTCAACTCCACTTTCCCCAGCTGCCAACGGCTTTTGTTGATTTTTGGGAAAATCTTACCCACTATGTTATCTCAATGTTTGGAAAATAATTCCAGTGATGAAGTGAGCAGCCAAACTGTACAGACAAGGCAAGTGTCACGTTTGATCTCTAGCATGCGCTTAGTTAGCTGTAGCAGCTGAAAAGTAAGCTTTTGTACTTGATTTCAAATAATTTCGGGTCAGTGTACTTAATTATAGCCTATGAAACCCTTCACAAAATATGAAAGACATTTGCCAGTTTTAATACAAAGTTTTCTAGAAATGTTGGTTGAATTTAAGTTTTATTGAAAGCTTCTATATGACCTTAACTAGAAATAGGTAATATGCTAAGATTTTCCTCTCTTGACTATTAATGGTGGGAGGTTTCTCAATATGTGGACCACTAAATTAAGGTGATCCCTTAAAGAAAAAACATGATCCTGTAATGACAGATCGCAAATTATTTTGCTGCTAGAAATCTGAAGAAAATACCTTGAATGAAGAGCTTGCCATATGAGGAATGGTTGAGGATTCTGGATCTGTACTCACTGGAGTTTAGAAAGATGAGGGGGGTTCTTATTGAAACTTACAGCATATTGCAAGGCCTGGATAGAATGGACTTGGACAGGATGTTTTCACTAGTAGGAAGCAGAGAGCACAACTTCAGACTGAAGGGATGATCCTTTAAAAAAGAGATGAGAAAGAATTTCTTCAGCCGGAGAGTGGTGAATCTGTGGAACTCTGCCGCAGAAGACTGTGGAGGCCAAGTCATTGAGAGTCTGTAAGACAAAGATAGATAGATTCTTGATTGATAAGGGGATCAGGGATTATGGGGAAAGAGCAGGAGAATGGGGATGAGAAAAAAATCAGCCATGATTGAATGGCAGAGCGGACTCGATGGGCTGTGTGGCCTAATTCTGCTCCTACGTCTTATGGTTTTATACAAGAGTAATGGATAAATCACATCTTTGTGTTGACCTCTGACCAGTTATAGAATTATATTCCATGAATGTATCTGATTATTGGAACAAGATTTGCAGCCATTAACAAGATTACGAGTGCTTCAGAACAGTGGGGGTTTTGCAAAAAAGCCAGCACACTCTCTTAGGCACTATGTCTACCTCAGGGCTATACCTTAAAGTAATATTATTGATTGGTTGAAAACCTATTTAACATTGTTTAATTTACACCAAACATGGAACTTCTCTGCCAAGATGATCATTTTTGTCAATGCTGCTTTCAAAATGTGTGTAAAATTAAGTTTCTTCTGAGGCAATACTAATAATGAAGGAAGTATTCTTTTAAAATTAAATCACCAAAAAGTATGTTAAGGTGTTTGGAATGATTTGAAGTGGCACTTATCTATGCAGAGGCACAGAAAGGGTTCTGCACCGAAGGGAAAAGTGTTATGTATCCTTGTGCCATAGGCATTTTCCAAATTGCTTCACTATATCTATCAAAGTAGTTTCGTGGTGACATGTTGTCTCTATTTGAACACTAAGAATCTTTTTTTGAAGTAAAACAATTCAAACAACATCGCTATTGCAGCTTCAAAAAGCAAAACACAAACTACATTTTTTATTGTTGCATTTTGAACAAAACATGGAAAAAACTTGACATGTAAAAACAAACAGCTGTGTTTTTAAAACCAAGAATTCCGACATCGATCTTTAATTAACTTTTGCGGGGGTGGGGGAGGGGGAGAGACATCTGGGTTTGAAGTCAGCTCAGACTGATGGATGAATCCCTTCACTCTGAACAGCTGCATATGGTCCCATATGAAATAATTTTACACCATCTCAGCTCACTTCCTACGAGATGCAAGACGACCATATAAAAACAGTACATAATTCAGCACTAATTGGCAGGGGAAGGATTGCAGACATTTACAGGAGCCCTCATTGGCTTGGTCTTGTAATTTGTCCCTGGAGTCATTTGGATTATTGGAAGCACACTACATTCACTCTTACACAGTGGAATACATTACTGATTCATATCAACATCACCCAGCTAGAGAGAGGATACCAATTTACAGTGACAAAGTGTTGCTGCTGGATTGAATATCACTTGTTTTTTTTTGTAGTAGATTATTTCTGAAACAGGCACTTTAATTGCTTTAATTGGGTGAAGCAAAATGTGATGTATGTCTATGTACATCACATGACCCCACTCAATCAAACTATTCTTCATCTGGCATTTTCTGTCGGTTGCTGTTAGTTGATACTTATCAAAATGTCCACTTCTTGCAGATAAATGTTCTTAAATTTTGAAAAGAACCCTTCCTTACTTTCAGTGGTTATTTACTGTGGTTAGCACTGCTGCTTCAGAGTACCAGGGAACCAGATTCAATTCTGGCCTTGGGTGACTGTCTATGTGAAGCTTGCACACTCTTAACATGTCTCAATGGGTTTTGTCTAGGTACTCTGGGTTCCTTCCACTGTCCAATGATGTGCAGAGTTACATGGATTGGCCATGGTAAAATTACCCCTTAGTGGCAGGGGGATTATGGGGTTATGAGGATAGGGCCTGGGTGGGATTGTGGTCGGTGCAGGCATAATGGGTGGAATGGCCTCCTTCTCTACTGTAGGGATTCTATGATTCTATGACTTTTAACTCCCCATAGTTTTATAGTTTAACCTTCTCACTGAATTGACCAGCTGACCTGTGAACATATTGCAGGGCTCTCTATCACAAAGGAGGCAGCACTGCTGCCCAGCTAAAAGCTCACAGAAAAGCAGTATTGTGCTGAGAGAGTAATAGCGATCTTAACATGTAAACTGTTATTCACACATAAATAATGCAGCAATTGGGGTAAGAGGGAACAAATTGTTGGTGTTCTCTTGTTAACCTGGATCTCATTATCAACCTGTTAGTATTAAGAAATTGCTGCATTTGCCACAGAAATATGAATTAAACTTACTACAGAAAGTAAGGACTGGTATTTAACAACATAAGAACATAAGAACTAGGAACAGGAATAGACCATGTGGCTCCTTGATCCTGCTCCACCATTCAATAAGATCATAACTGATTTTTTTGTGGACTCATCTCCACTTACCAGCCTGCTCACCATTATTCTTAATTCCTTTACCGTTCAAAAATTTATCTTTGCCTTAAAAACATTCAACGAGGTGAGCTTCACCTCAGCTGCTTCACTGGGCAGGGAATTCCATAGATTCACATCTCTGCGTGTGAAGAAGTTCCTTCTCAAATCAGTCCTAAATCTGCTGCCCCTTATTTTGAGGGCATGCGCCCTAGTTCTGGTTTCATCTACCAGTGGAAAAAGTTTCCATGCTTCTATCTTATCTATTCCCTTCATAATCTTGTATGTTTTTATAAGATCTCCCCTCATTCTTCTGAATTCCAATGAGTATTGCCCCAGTCTACTCAGTCTCTCCTCATAAACCAACCCTCTCAACTCTGGAATCAATGTAGTGAGTCTCCTCTGCACACCCTCCAGTGCCAATATAAGCTTTCTCAAGTAAGGAGACTAAAACTGTACACAGTACTCCCGATGTGGCCTCATCAGCACCTTATATAGCTGCAACATAACCTCGCTGTTTTTAAACCCCATCCCTCTGGCAATGAAGGACAAAATTCCATTTGCCTTCTTAATTACCTGCTGTACCTGCGAACCAACTCCTTGAGATTCCTGAACAAGGATGTCCCCCTCTCTCTGCACATAGATATGCTGCAATTTTTTACTATTTATATAATAGTTCATTTTGCTGGTATCCCTATCAAAATGAATGATCTCACATTTACCAACATTGTACTCCATCTACCAGACCCTCACCCACTTAGACTATGTGTCCTCTACATGCTTTGCTGCTACTCATCTTAGCGTCCCACTACACAGACATCACTGTCCCCCTTATCCACTCACCCGCTAGCCAGCCATCACTGTCCCACTTATCCACTCTTCACTACCCAGAGACGTTGCTGTCCCCCTTATTAACCCATCCCCGCTACGCAGAATGATCGCCACTTCTGCCCCTTTCCTCCACCACTTCTCTGAGTCAGAGAGCCATTGGAAGCTCTGAACTCGCCTCTTCAGCAGCTGGAGTGCCCGATTCAGACTTTTATTTAGTGGGCCCATTACGGCGCGGTTCCAGGTTGGCAAACACGATGGTAAAGGGGGAAATCTAATAAAGTTGGGCGGGCAGTTCATTAATTCAATTTAAATGCATGCAGATTGCACCCTTCTTGGGAGTGAAGTGGATCGTTGCGATTCCCAAGTTTTGGTTAAGTTATCCATCTGCGTGGGCGAAAGCATGGATCGCATTAATGGCCTCACAGCATCACCATGACATTACCATGTTTTCGTGCCTGTTTCACAATGGTAAAATCGGGACCTGTGACTCAGCTTTCATTCTCTCACCCTAAAGTATAAATATCTCCTACTTTCTATGCCTTTTAGCTTTGACAAAGGGTCATCTGGACTCGAAACATAGCTCTTTTCTCTCCTTACAGATGCTGCCAGACCTGCTGAGATTTTCCAGCATTTTCTCTTTTGGATTTGTTTGTCAGTTTTTTTTTTCATTCTTTCATTGGCTCCTGGTGATAATTCTTTAATGTGATTGGCTGCTTGGACAGCTTGATGATATCACTGCAGCTTGGTGCTAGGAATCCATAATTAATTACACGACGAGGGAGTTAATCTTCGAGCTACAGAGATTGCTAAATCTCCCAGTGCAGTTTTCCTCAAGGTCAGCAGCGAGCATCCTTTCTTCATTGCTGACTGTCTCACCTGAGCCAGTGTTCTTACAATGACACTTGCCCATGGAAGTCTAGAACACTACATTGATTCCAGAGTTGAAGTTTCAAAAACTGTTAAGAACAATTTACTGTCTGCATCTCTGAAAGTCCATAGTTACAGCTGCTTCTGTTCTAGAACATAGAACATAGAACATTACAGCACAGAACAGGCCCTTTGGCCTTCGATGTTGCGCCGACCAATATAAAAAGCAATGCCCCTCCAAACTAAACCATTCCCTTCTCTTCCATATACTTATCAACTAACCTCTTAAACGCCACCAAACTTGGCGCATCTACAACCGCTGCAGGCAGGGCATTCCACTCCCGAACCACCCTTTGGGTAAAGAACCTACCTCTGATATCCGTCCTATAACTAATTCACTGATGTCCTCAGGAGATCTGCCATCCTTACCTAGTCTGGCCTACATGTAACTCCAAACCCATAGCAATGTGATTGATTCTCAATGTCCTCTGAACAAAGTGATGGGAGATAAGTGCTAACCAGCCAGTGATGCCCATGTCCCATGAAGGAAAAAAATCAGTGACTTCTGCTTCTTCCCCTTAACATCAATTGTTTCTCCCCACCTGACTTGTCCAGACCATTCATGATTTGGAAGACTTTTATCAAATATCCTACAACCTTCTCTTCTCCAAGGAAAACAAACACCAACTTCTCCAATTTATGGTTCCTCATCCTGGAAATCATTTTCAAAATACATTTCTGTTCCCTCTCTAATGCCCTCACATTTTTCAGCACACAGGACTGGATGCAATGCTTCCTTGCTTTATGACTCAGTGCTCTTATTTATAAAGCCAAAGATGCTGTATGCTTTATTAGCTGTTTTCACAATCTGCCCTGCCACTTCAATGACTTGTGCACATATATCCCCAAGTCCTCGGCCACTCCCTTTACAATTGTACACTCTATTTTATATTGTCTCTTGCCATTCTTTCTTTAGGAATGAATCATTTCATACTTCTCTGGATTAATATTCATCTGCCACTTCATTTCTCTGTCTTGTCCATGTCCTTTTGAAGTTTATTACCTTCTCTCCAGTTGAGAATACTTCCAAGTTTTTGCATCATCTGCAAATTTTGAAATTACGCCCTGTACACCAAAGTCTTGGTCATTATTATACATCAAGAAAAGCAGTGGTATTAACACTGAACCTGAGGAACCCCACTGGCTAACTTACTGGCCAATTGTATACCCATGCTGTTACTATCCCTTTTATTGCATGGGCTTCAGCTTTGCAGTCAAGGCTGTTATGTTATCAAATATCTTTTGAAAGTCCATATACATCACACCAACCTCTTCTGTTACTTTATTTGAAGTGAGTTAATAAAACATGATTTACCCTAAATAAATCCAAGTAAGCTTTCCTTAACTAATCCCCATTTGTTCAAGTAGTTGCCAATTTTACCCTGATTTTAAACACTTTCCCATCACCAAGATTAGACTGACTGTCCGGGTTTATCCTTGCACTTTTTTAGAACAAGGATGGCACATCTCATGATGGCACAATTTTGCCAAGCACCCAGGCTCAGTTTCAACCTTGGGTAAAGTTTGCATGTTATCCCCATACTTGCATGAATTTCCTCTGTGTGGTCCAGTTTCCTCCCACAGTCCAAAGATGTGCAGGTTAGATGGATTAGCCATGTTAAATGCACAGGGGTTATGGGGATAGGGTGTATGGGTGGGCCTGGATAAGGTGCTCTTTTGGGAGAGCTGGTGCAGGCTTGATGGACAAAATGGCCTCCTGCTGCACTATAGGGATTATTATGGATATGGATTGTGACATTAAAAATTCCCCAGTCCTCTATCATGACTCTGTATCAAAAGGAGGATTATAAGGTTATGACCAGTGTCTTTGCAATTTCATCTGATGAAGGAGCAGTGCTCCAAAAGCTAGTGATTCCAAATAAACCTGTTGAACATTAACCTGATGTTGTCAGGCTTCTTTCTGTGCCACCCCAGTCCAACGCCAGCATCTCCATATCTCTGCAATTTCCACACATGGTTGCATCCTTAGATGCATCTCATCTAGTTCTGGCCACTTATCAACATTTAATACAGCCAACTTTCCTAAAAGCTCTTCTTTATTAGTCCATGTAAATATCTCAGCTACCTCCTTGTTCACTATGACCCGAATAATATCTTTTTCATTGAGAAACACAGATGCAACATACCCATTTAGCATCTCACCTTGCCCCCTGCATGAATTCCCATTTTGGTTCCTCATTGGCTCCTCTTTTCCTCTTACCATCTTTCATTATGTACGTGTCTGAAGAAGATCTTTGGAATGTCTTTTATGTTAACTGCCAGTCCTTTCTCATATTGTTTCTTTGCTTCTCTTACTCCGTCTTTCATTTTTCCCTCTGAACTTCACACATTCAGCCTAGTTCCCAACTGTGTTTTCAATCTGATATCCACACTCTATCACTGCCACCATCGAGGAAGATCTGGATTTGTTTGTCCAAGTTCCTCCTATTGGAGAGGTCTCTCTCCTGAATTATCTCCCCTTTGAAGGCTGCCCATTTTTCTGGTGCAGTTTTGCCGGAAAACTCCCACCTGGGTGAGATCCTTGGGAATATTCCCTTACCCTTCCATTAGAAGTGGACAGAAAGCTTTATAACCCTTCAAGCTGTTATAGGAACTAAAGATGATTTGTTGTTCAGGGTAAATAAATTACCAGTGAATCAGATTTGCATAACTCATTCTTTGGTCTCAGGAATTATGTGTCTGATGTTGCTTTGTGATTTAATTTCTTTTGTGTAATTTTTTTGAGCCCTGCTGCGTATTCCATACATAATGTATTAGCGTGAAGAGAGCAGTATGAACTACTTTGAAATTATTGAATAAAGAGTGTAAATGGGGGGAAAGAAAAGAGTTTTCAAGAGTTTTTAAGTGTTTTCAAGCTTCCTTTGCTCTGGTGGGCTGACATCTCTAAGCTGATTCTGATAAGCCACAGTGCAGCTGCTATTTATTTTCACACTCTACAGGAAGCTGAACCTGTCCCAAGCAGAGAGCAATGGCATGCACACCCAGAATACCAGTGCAGAGACTGACATCCCAACTCGAACATGTTCACCTACATTTCAGCACCATGAGATGCAGCTCCACAAAATTCAACTGCTAAAATGATTGAGAATTGCCAATATTCATGTTACGAGAAGCTCCTCAGTACCCTCAAGAATGAAATGTAGCACTTCTGAACCAGTTCATTCTAAATCAGTTTACTGTCTGTTTAATGATCTCCATCATGCCTTACTCTTCACAGTTCCCCTAGTGAGAAGAAACTAGTACAGCCTCTTATTGTTATTACAAGTGCTACATTTCAAATGGATGCTTAATAGGTGTCTCCGCACCTCTCGCCTAGTGAGAAAATGCTAATTAGGCCTATCCCTTGAAAAATGGTTTCTGCTGCATTCCTGTTGCTTTTAATGGGCCCTTGGTTATATGGCCAATACTGTGCCCAGTTGATGTTCAGCCCAAATGTTTCTCCCCTTCTCCCTAGAAATAGGTAAAATTCAACTTTGATGGGATTGACGATGTAGATCGGTTTG
Organism: Sphyrna mokarran; assembly: GCA_024679065.1. Taxonomy (NCBI): domain Eukaryota; kingdom Metazoa; phylum Chordata; class Chondrichthyes; order Carcharhiniformes; family Carcharhinidae; genus Sphyrna; species Sphyrna mokarran. The sequence goes on along the minus strand of JAGIQG010000004.1, from coordinate 34,478,919 downwards.
CTTATGTGCATCTGGCTCAATTTTCCATTTTATTGCAAGAATGTATGGTCGGCAATCAATTTACAACTGCTTGTTATGCATCTTAACTGCCATTTTACTTTCACCTCTAACAAAAGGTCATCTATACTTGAAACATTGGCTCTATTCTCTCCCGATGTGGAGCTGCCGGCGTTGACAGGGGTAAGAAGTCTCACAACACCAAGTTAAAGCCCAGCAGGTTTATTTGGTAGCAAAAGCTATTAGCTTTTGGAGCGCTGCCCCTTTGTCAGGCAAGTGGGACTATTCTCTCCCCACAGATGCTGACAGACCTGTTGAGGTGTTCCAGCATTTGCTGTTTTTGTTTCAGATTACAGCATCGCAAGTATTTTGTTTTAATGCCTGTTATGCTTTGCTGCTCGAGTTGAATTTCATCTGAGCTATTCTCCAGTTTGCATTATGTAATGAAATACTGGCAATAAAGCACTGAATTTTGAGCCAAAACAAATCTTTGGTGTTCTGATTAACTCCTGCCCAATATCTTCTCAGAAGCTGCTTTGTAAACTTCCATCCCCTGCTGAATAAATATCTGAAAATGCTGGAACTCTCTTGCAGGTTAATCAGCATCTGATTATCATCGCATCTTGGCTGTGACCCTCTCAAGATTTGGTTTGATTTATTATTGTCACATGTATCCTGATACCATTAAAAAGTATTGTTTCTTGCATGCTATTCAGACAAAACATACCAATCATAGAATGCATAAGGGAGAAGGAAAGGATAGGGTGCAGAATATAGTGCTGCAGTTACACATAGAGTGTAGAGAAAGATTAATATCTGATAGGACCATTCAAAAGTCTGATGGTAGCAGGGAAGAAGCTGTTCTATTTGAGAAGTAGTGAATTATTATCCCAGGTACGTTTGTTTTTTTCTGCTTCAGATGCATCTGTTCTCCATTTCCATCATTTTCTGGTGTTGTTTCATTCCCTGCTTTCTTTTTCTTCCAGTTGTTTCTGATCTCTCACTGCTACCTGAATATTTCCAGCTGCTTTTGTGGTCGTTCAGGGACATGCTTTTGTGCATTCATCGACTTTCTCTGGGGTGAGAAATTTCCTTATGAAAAATGTTGCTATGGCTGGCAAATAAAGATCATTTATTGTTCTAAAGGAAGTTCAAAACGTCCCTCTCCTTTTTTGGACACAGTGTAAGCATTTCTAAGCGTCTTTTCTTTGCTGCTTTTTTTAATTTTACTGTTCTCCTTCCGAAGCTTCAAATTATTTAGCATTGCACCAGGTATCTTGTGATGCTGTGCCTCTAAAGCATGCAATTCTGCACTAAAATATTCAATACAATAACTATGTAGAGTCAGGTGTTATGCAGAGTGCAGACAGTGTCAGTTCACGTTAGTCTACATATTAATCTGGCAACTCAGTAAGTTGCTTGAAAAATGACAAGCATTCAGCAGGAGGCTGAAACATATGTTTTCACAGAAAGCAACTCCTCTGGGCTGCAACTGAGAGAGTGGGCATAAAAAACAGACTATTCTATGCTTTCCATTTTATATTAAAGGAATCCATCACAGGTACCTTCAGTTTTGGCCCAAATAATTTGGGAAATGCTGGTGATTTACGCACAGATTTGATTGAAATCCTGCATGTTGTACATTACCATGTCAAGTACAGGATGGTAAATGATAAACACGAATAGAGAACGCTGGAAAAACTCAGCAGGTCTGTCAGCATCTATTAGGAGAGAAACAGAGTTAACGTTTCGAGCCCTTTAATTCTTTGTCAGAGTGGAAAGGAGGAAGAATATGTTAAAACTGTAGGAACTGCATTAAAAAGGGCAGCATGGTGGCACAGTGGTTAGCACTGCTGTCTCATGGCACCAGGGATCTGGATTCGATTCCACGCTTTGGTTACTGTCTTTGCGGTGTCTGCGCATTCTCCACGTGGCTGTGTGGCTTTCCTCCGGGTGCTCCAGTTTCCCCCCACACTCCAAAAGACATGCTGATTCAGCACATTGGCCATGTTATATTCTCCCTTGGTATATCCGAGGTGATTAGGAAATTCTCACAGTAACTTCATTGCACTGTTATTGTAAGCCTACTTGTGACAATAAATAAATAAATTTTAAATCGAAGTCGCAACCTTAAAAGCAAAGGCAGGTAGCTTGGTGTGGGAGGGGGAAGGAGTTTGCATCCAGGGAATACATGTCAGGGATTTTTTTTAGAAAAAGAGTTTAAGCTGGAGGAGAAAGATCAAAATTTAAAGCTGTCAAGTTCAATGTTGTGTCCTGGGGGCTGCAACGTACACAGCCAGGAGATATGATGCTTCCCTTTTAGATTGTGCTAAGCTTCACTGGAGCATTGCAGCGGTAAGAAGTCTCACAGCACCAGATTAAAGTCCAACAAGTTTATCTGATAGTAATCTCACAAGCTTTTGGAAATGCTGTTCCTTTGTCAGGTATGTGGAAGGTTCATTCGTCAGCTGTGTGGAACCTTTCACATATCCGAGGAAGGAACAGTATTTCCAAAAGTTTGTGGGTTTACTATCAAATAAACTGGTTGGACTTTAACCTGGTGTTGCGAGACTGTGTTTACCCCAGTCCAACTCCGGCATCTCTACAGCATTGCAGCAGGCCAAGAATGGATGTGTGGGCATGAGAGCAGAGTGCTGAGTTGTGGTAAATGATAAACCAGCTAATAACTCCAGAATTGTTGCTGCTGCCACAAAAAAATGTTGATGTGCCTTCAATGTTCACCTTGTCATTGCTGATCATGAGATATTGTGCGTTATGTCTTACTTTTCCCTAAGCTACGGGCAAAATTCTCCCAAAAGGTTTCAAAATGTTGTTCCCAGAAAACCAGTGACATTCCCACTGGGTGGATTGGTGTGAATCTGGTCGCAATTCACCCACTCTTCAAAATGTTTTTGGAGCCTGGGGAGATCCTTACTGAATTGACTCACACAGAACTATTTCTGGAGTGGGCACATGAAGACACTGGTAAACCTGGCTCCTTTGAAAAGGGCTCTTCAACCTCCAGACAATTCTACACACCCTTCTCATCCTATTCCGCAGTTAAAACACCCCCCACTCACTGGCATCAGCTCTCCCTAACCCCAAGTGAGTGACACCCCAATATGAGGTTGATAAATAATTCCCACCATCCCCATAGTTTTCACTCCATGACCCCCCTCCCCTACTTTCAAACCCTCCCTGTGGCATTGTCAACATGACACCCTGCCAGGGCACTATCCTGCTATTTCCTATGACTACATGAATCTTCAGTGGCCTCTGCTGAACTTCCCCCCCAACTGGCACGGCCATCACAGCTGGTTTCATTTGTGGAGACCGTAGTGATTCGTGCCAGGTTGCTACCGCGCCCGAGTGTCAGAGAAATGCAGGAGCCTGGGAGAATCCGACCCTGCATATTTAAATGAACATTTGAACATGCTAATCCGGTTAACAGCCTCGCTGGCTGGGACTCAGATAACGTTGGGATGTGGAGGCCTGGCAGAATCTCAAAAGGGGTTCTCGCTGACTCTAATTATGCCACGACCCCTCCCCTTCAATTCTCCAGAGTTAATGCAATTTACCCCTGAATGCCCAGGACCAGAGAATTGTGCTGTATGTCTGTAAATGCCTTACTCCTACATCCAGTGTTGCTTTGTGTTTTCTGTCACTGTTCTCAGTTTTGTATCTTTGTCTCTCTTTGTGACTCTCACCAAATGCCGTCAGAACTGCAGTGACATTGTTTTCACTTGTACACTGCCCTTCAAGGACAGGAGTGTTGCACCAAGTGATTTGCAACGTATTGTTCTGCCACTAAAATGGAATTCTATCCCTTTTCAGCCACAACGTCTCGTTGCTAAGTAAGCAACAGGCTAAGGTCAATCAGAGCGTATTTATTGTTTGGTCAGGCAATTTTGCAGGTTCAAAATCTCATTGCAAGTTTCAGGTTCTGTCAATATATGGCTTTGTTTATCTTTTACAGATTATGAAGTGTGATTCGGGTATTTGATGGGGTTAGACAGGGCACAGCAGGAGGAAATTTTAAGGACTTGTAGCTATGGCAGGGACTGGCATTCACAGATAACTTAAGCCTATTTAACGATTGCGGTGGAAGGAAAAACAAATACAATGTACCCAGTTTTCTGTGCGTACTACAGTAAAATCGCAATGAATCAAACTTGGCCGACACAAAATTCAGGTTGTGATGAACTTGTTGACCATTCTGCCAGCAGAATGTCAAATTCCATAGAAAAATGCCCGTGATGGGATTTCTGGACTAGTCAAGCTAGTTTAAGCTAATCATATAACCTTTCTGACCTATCAGGGCAGAATTGGACCATCCGAGCACAAGATAATGGAGCCTTCAGAGGCCAATGACCCTGAAGAATCCGATGGATGTGCATCTGCCCACCTACTCATTTCCTGAGTTGATGCCACAAAGGTCATAGAGATGCTGGATGATTTTATACTGTAACACAAAAAACATGGCTGACTATATCCTGCACGATGTAAAGATGCCGGCGTTGGATTGGGGTGGTAAGAATTCAGTAAGAATTTAGCAACACCAATTTTTAATCCAACTGATTTATTTGATAGTAAAATTGCGAGCTTTCAACACTCTTGTGTCTTCCTCAGGCAAATGCAGTGTTTGCCTGAGGAAGACACAAGAGTGTTGAAAGCTCGCAATTTTACTATCAAATAAATCGGTTGGATTAAAAATTGGTGTTGCTAAATTCTTACTGAGTTCTTATATCCTGCACATCAGGAAAGATCCTAGTGCTTTTCCAGATCTAATTCCGACACTTTTCAATGCAAAGTTTCAGCCTTTGATGAGGCCAGGCCGCTGTGAAGTTGGACAAATTGAATAAAAGCTTTTTTTTGCACATTTACTCCTCAGCTGTGTTTTTGTTTGGCATTTGAATCTGTTGATTTTGACATGGACCAGATTTGTAGACATATTGGGCTACAAAGAGATGCATTCATGTGGAAATTGGACATCCTCTGACATCACAAAGTTCTACTTAACACAGATTTGTGGGCCCATCCCTTGGGATTCAGCAATATGAAGGATAATGCATTTTCTTGAAGTACAGATGTTGATCTAGTTACACTTACATTGTTCCATATTCCTGAAGTATACATTAAGTTGTAGATTACCCCCATAGTTTTGTTCATGGGGGAGTTAATGTCGGAGCTGCGGATAGCCCAGCTTTGGTATTGGGTATGATCCAGGAATTTGAATCAGACAATGTTGACATGCTCCAGACTCAACAGAATGCAAGTTGCATGTATTTACTTTTGTCGGTCCCAGTAAAAATGCTCAGTATCTATTAGTGCTCATGACTAAATGTGACACAATGATTTGTCCTGTCTATACCTATTTCCTTCATCCTAACAGGAGAGGCAGCTGCAGCTGTTAGCCTTCTAGTTTACAATGAGTTTTAAGGTCGTAGATAGTTAACGTAAGACACCAAATATTTGGCAGCATAATCCATCAGGCTTTACAGTCCCACCGACCTCTCTTCAAATGAAATTCATTCTAGTTTTGCAGATTCCATATATTTATGACTCCTCTTCTTGTCTGTACTGTTGAAAGATGATAGTCGTGTCGTTGGATCGTTTATTCAATTGAATGGATCTTTTAGCTTCGTAATAATGAGAAAAATTCCGAGGAATTAGTGTTTTGCTTTCTTCGTTCTTAAAGGTAAGTCAGCCAGAGATTGATTAGTCATGTTTGAATTGACGTCATTTTCGTTTGTGGAGTCCATAGGGTCGCCTTGCTGAACAGATGGCGAAGAGCTATTGGTGTTAATATGCACATGGTTCAGTAGCTAATGTTTAAGTTTTCCTTCCTTGCCTGGGGAGTGGAGAAAGCTACCCCACCTGCATCATCTGCTGCTCCTGGTGCTTTTCATTTCCTCCACCGTTTGTGCTTTTTCACACGGCCTAGTGGTCAGATTGAAGCAAGGACACACATACAGTCAGGACACAGCTCGCAGAGACCGTACTTAATAAACATTTCTCTCTTTATCTATGCTGAATGCAATTACAGGGAATAACAAAGCCACCTTGATCCTGGATTTATTTTTAATTTCTCTGCCAATTTCTGACGATGTGTTCAGTCTCTGGCAATTAATTGATTAAAAATTTGAAACCAAGGTGAATTTAAATAATTAATAAGTTTGCCATTGAGTCAGCAAGTGCTGTTAAAACATCCGAACGTTCAATCCATCCAAAGACTGATGACATTCTCTGATAACAAGGCTAAAACTGAAATATAGCTTGATAACTGAGGAATTGGCATACATACAACCTGAAAAATAGCTAATGAATAAACTGAGTTTAATTCTCTGTAATGTTTATGCATTATTGTGCCAATTATTGAATACAACCAAGAGTCTTTATAGAATTTTTATAATGCCTTTACTTGCCTAGTTAATTCATTTAGTTACTGTGCACAGGCCTTGAAATTTGATTATACTGTAGCAGCTTTACAGACATATATAGTGGGCAATATGGATGTGCTTAGTCCATGCTGGCAATACCTTGCCTGCCACATTGTATTAGCTCAGCCGTAGGTGTCCAGAGCACATGTGGAAAAACTGAAAGTGCTCCTTATCAATTTAAAACAAGGGTTTTTGCTGTAGGGCGTCATGTAGAAATGGTCTATTCCAGCACTGGACTTCCCAGAGTAAATGTGCTCAGTAACTGGTGGCGCTAACAGTCAGGAATAATTCTTCAGCCAACTGATTTAAAGGATCCTTTCGCTTCATGAGGATTGGTTTGCTACTTTAGGCTGCTGATTAACCTGGACAGTTTCTGCCTTTTCTTTACCTTCTATAACTGGTTTGTGACTTCCAGCTACAAGCTGCTAGTGTGAAGCGCATTAGGTCTGCCTTTGAAACCATCATGAGTACTAGGTCTCCCTTTGGGACTGAAGGATCAAGCAGAGCAATAAAGAAGATAGGAACAGCTGGGAGAAGAGGCAGGAGGAGGACAGTGCAAAGTAGACCAGACTGTTTTGGTTCTTCAAGCACTTTGCTTCAACAAGGAGGCTATCACCAAAATACATCATCTGTTGCAACCACAACTCAAAACCTGGATATGGACAACATTGCCTATGATTGCCAAGGTCACTATGGCTTTTATCTTTGCTGCTTTGATTGTTTCCAGGCAGCAGTGGGTGACACTTGTGACACATAACAGTTTGCCATTCACTTTTATGTCAGGAAGGTGATAGATGTCTACCATAAGGAAGACATTCATCATGCCAAGCAGGATAAGAGAGCATCAGGCTTTGCCCACATTGCAGACCTTCGCAGTGCATTAGGTACCATAGACTGCACTAACATTGCTATGTGTTCCCACCACCATCCATTGTTTTGTTTAATAAAATGCAATTCCATTCCTTCCATATCCAATTTGATTGTGAGTAAAGGCAGTACATAATGCAGTTCGGTCTCTGGCTTCCCAGCAACAATCACAATTCATTCATCCCATACTCGTCCCCTTTGCTTTCTTTATTCAGACCAGGCCATCAATTAGTTATTCTTGTTACAGTGCAACAAAGGGTTCCTCCTTTAGACATGGCTCCTGATCGCTGTCAGGAACACAGGCACAACAGAACAGACATGCGAGAACTATTGCCACAGCATTGAGACAGCAGTCAGCATGTTCAGCATATAGCTTCACTGTCTAGACTGCTCAGGTGGAGGTTTGCAATACAGCTGCATCAGCATTGGTCCCAGAGTAAGATGACAGCTTTCTGAGATTTCATGGCAACAATTAAAATTATCAGAATTATCAACAGAGGTTATATCATGCTGGGACTTGTTATCGAGTTCATGGAGCTTGCTACATGCTCAATGTTGGACACAAGGATTTCCATGCCCTGTATGAAGCTACGATACCAGCTGGAGCTGGACTTCCCCATGCCCTCAATCAGTGCATTCTAGCTCTCTGGCAGGCTGCCCAGTGTGTGTAGTATTTCTTGGTGTATGTGCACCAACTTTCTTCAGTAACCTGGATCCTTGAAATCAATTTCTGAGGCCTCAGTGCTAGTTTGTGGTAGTCTAGTGTGATGTCCCTTATGAAGACCAGCCTTGGCCTTCAGTTCATGTTGTATATAGCTCACACCTAAAAGAAACGAGTATGTTTGTGATATAGTTTTGAGAATGTGCCTGTTAAAACAGAACCATTTCTATGTTGTGTTTAAGATGTGAGGTGTCTGGAATTGTGATTTGCCAGGGGGATGAGTGTAGGAAGTGAAGAATGTGAGTGTAGGAGAACGTGGAGTGTGATGCATCAACTGTGAGTGAGTGAAAGGAAGCAGGGAGGAAATTATTGAAAGGAGTGAAACCAAAGGTAGTGGCTGTGAAATCAGAGTAAGGGAGTTGAAAAGTTAGGATTCTTATCTTGTCAACTCTGGTAATTAATATTTTCTCGCATTACAACCTTTTCCATATTGCAGCTATGTTCTGGCAGCTAATTTTATCTGCAATCTCTTACTGTTGGCTGCAAAGGTAGAGCTTGTAGGGCTTTCCCCAGGGACACAGGCTTTCCGTCCTGTACTCCACCTGGACCAGAGCTCTATATAAATCACAATCTGTGTGTGGGTATTGCAGGCATTTCTTTCAATACACGCATTCCCTGCTATTTGTAACCAGAGTGCATGTGTCCTTTTTGTAGGTGCTGCCTAGATGTGGCATTGGTCAAACCTGATTTCCCCACAGTCCAGTCCATTCCCTATATGGGCATACAGCCAATAAATAGTGCAGGCAGTGCTGGCTGATTCATTATAAAGACTTGGTGATAACAAAAGCTCTAGTGCCGTTGGTTTCTAACAATTGAATTTCTTGGTTGTAATATTCAAACACCAGAATCAACCAATGTGAACTGAATTAATGTTTCTGTTACATGAGAAACCTGGTGTGCTAAACAAATGGTGTTCTTCCCACCCGCATATCCCAGTTCTATCAAATAGCCCACATGCAATGTTTGCATTCTGCAATCAGCAGAGGTCCCACTGCCATAAATTTTAAACACTAGAGGAGTAGCTAGGAGAAAGGATATTTTTATGTGTTAAACTCCAAAGAAGAATGGCACTCTTCTCCATTGCTGGATTGTGTGTTATCCATCGAATGTGGTTTGTCGTATACAACAATAGACCTCAACATCGATTTCCATTTGTGGGGAAGAAGTTGAAACTAGCCTCAACTTTTCTAGGTATTTGGTCATTTGTGAATGCCATCTGAATATTCTTTTAATTACAACAGCCAAATAGCCTGCACAGAGGAGTAGGCTGTCTGAAATCTTTAATTTGCAGTTTAGTTTTTTATTTGATTTATTATTGTCAAATGTATTGGTATACAGTGAAAAGTATTGTTTCATGCATATAATACAGACAAAGCATGCTGTAAATGGAGTAGATAGGGGAGAAGGAAAGAAGATGAAGAATGTGGTGTTACATTCATAGCTAGAGGGTAAAGAAAGATCAAATTAAAATAAGATAACTTGCTATCCTCAAGGGACAATATTGGTATGATTGGTGTCCATTGCCATTCCTACTTTTATTTGGTCGTATTTATCTGCACTTATTTTGGATTTTGGCTCTAAGGGTGTCAGTTTCTGCTGGTATATGTTGAAATTTCCTCCCTGCCACCAGACTTTTGAATGGACCTACCTCGTTTAAGTTAATCTTTCTTTATACCCCGGCTATAACTGTAACACTACATTCTGCACCTTTCCTTTCCTTCTCTATGTATGGTATGCTTTGTCTGTGCTAGAAACAATATTTTTCATAACAATAATAAATCAAATCAAAATTTATCTTCCCAGTCCGGTTTTTGGTGATACAATCAGACTCCTGAAATGTAGAAGGAGGCCATTCAGTCCATTGAGTCTACACCGACCACAATCTCACCCAGGCCCTATCCCCATAACCCCACACATTTACCCTAGCAAGTCCTCTGGCACTATAGGGCAATTTAGCATTACCAATCCGCATAACCTGCAGATGTTTTGAACTGTAGGAGAAAACCAGAACACCCGGAGGAAACACACGCAGACACAGGGAGAACATGCAAACATCATGACCCAAGCTGGGAATTGAACCTGGGTCCTTGGCATTGTGAGCAGCAGTACTAACCACTGTGCAATCATGCCACCCTATTGATTAGATTCAAGGTCTTACTGAACGCTCACACATTTCAGTAACTTGCCTGATAACAATGACATCTTCACTTGGCTGCTAATAACTGTTTTGATAGCTTTAATGGTCTTGCATTCCATTCTCTTGCAACCCTGAAGCAAATGATTCGTATCTAACAGAATGCATACTGCCAAAGCAGGACTCAGTAATACATTCATATCACAATGAATTAAACTCTGATTGCTCATCTGACACTTTTCAGCTGATATATGTCAATTGCTTTGCTGTTAAAGTAAAGATCAAGCTACCTTTCAGTTTTTTGCTTTGTTGTCAGGGCAGTGTCATCTGTCTCCTGTGAATGGTTTGAATGTTTCACACATTTTAACAGCACTTGCTGACTCAGTGGCGAGCTGATTAATTATTCAACTTTATGTTGGTTCCAAATTGTAATCAATTAATTGGCACTGAGCTTAAAAAGATTAGTCAAAGGTGGGCAGAGAAATTAAAATCAAATCTCATGTTAACGTTTCTCATTATTCTTAGCTATTGGGTTTTCTATAAAGGTCACTAGGCGGGAGATGAATAGCAGAGTTTTATACATGGAGATGGATAAATATTTTAAAGTTTGGCTTTGATTGCCTTTGGGCAGTGTTAATTTTGCCTCAGAAGATTAAACAGACATGGAGGGAAGAGTTGAGGATAAAAACTGAACTGCACACGTGGACAAATCTGTTGTTAACCATGTTAACCTGTCCTTTTAGCTTATTGAGAGGATGGGGAGCATTTTAGCTTCCCAGAATCTTTGCTGTGTGTATGGCTTCTTTTTCCCTTTTCCAGAGAGGGAACACCAGCATGAAATGTGCACTTATGATCCACTGTAGGTGCGCACCATTATCCTGAGTGATTTCTAATTTTACAAGAGATTACCAGCTGAGTTTACCAGCTAGAGTAGCATAGCCACCACAGTGATGACTGGCTTCAAATTTAGGATGGAGCAGCATTTAGATTGGTGCCTCACTAAGATTTCTCTTCCACAAGCTCACGCTGCACTCAAGTAAGGTTTCCAGTTTGAATGATGCTGAACGGAACAAATTTTTATAGGACAAAGTTCATAACATTTAATATCCCCAAGTTACAAACATACGAACAAGCAAACAAATTAGGAGCAGGAGTAAACCATTTGACCCCTAGAGGCAGTTCCAGCACTTGGTAAGTATGTGGTTGATCTGAATGTGGCCTCTTCTGCCTATCCTTTGATTCCCTGTCAATCAAGAATCTATCAAGCTTAGCGTCAAAATTATTCTGTGACCCAGCGAACAATATTTCCAAAGTACTTGAGAAGGATGCAGAATGCCACAATTCCAAAGCTCTCCAAGCTCTGTACAACACTATCTGATCTGTAATGACAGTAACACATCTGAGATTGTGTCTTGTGCCATTGGGCTATGGAGAGTAATCACAAATGCTGCTGGCTTTCCAGGTAATGTTAATGAACCTGCTTCCCTGCAGTTCCCTTTTAATACATGCACAGGACAGACATGTGCCTGGCAGTGTTAATACTACCAGAGAAATGTTGGTTTATATACGACAGCTGCTTGACTACCAGGTAACTTGGGCAGTCCTAGAGAACCATTTTAACCATCAATCACTTTACTGGCTCAGGATACATGCCACACACACCCCCAGATATTCTCTCTTCCACATGCTTCCGTCAGGAAAAAGATACAGAAGTCTGAGGACATGTACCAAACAACTCAAGAACAGCTTCTTCCCTGCTGCCATCAGATTTTGGAATGGACTTACCTTGCATTAAGTTAATCTTTTTCGACACTCTATGACTGTAACATTACATGCTGAATCCTCTTTCTTTCTCTCTGTACAGTATACTTTGTCTATACAAGAAACAATACTTTTCATTGTATATTAATACGTGCAATACATCAAATCAAATCATCTCATTGGTGTAATAAACTAGAATTTGCAGCAAGTATATTAGTTGGTGCAAAGAGTAGACATGGGGCTGAATTTTAACTACAGAGATGCAAAATTTTCCAACTTGCTGCACCCACTACAGAATAAAGTGCCCTGCTAGATGTAACTTTTGTTTCCTAGTAGATGGTGGAGTTAGGCCTACGGAGCCAGAAACAATGCCAGCAATCACAGAGGATAGACATATGCCAAGGTGAGCTGGTTAGAAAGCCTGACTTGATTCTCTGGGATTTCATTCCCAATTGTTTAAGAAGCTTTTAGGCCCTTTAGCCTTTGCTCTTTACACGCCTCAGCTCCCTGCAGATCCATTCCCATAGCTCCTTATGCCTTCCAAGTAAACCCAGCCAGTCCCTACAACCTGTCATATGGTATATGCCAATGCAGTTCTACCTAATACCCCTTCAATGCCCATTAACCCCATATGCATTATGCACGTAACCAATGAGTCTTACAACAATGACAAGCGCGGAACAGCTGAAAAGTAAAAAGAAAGATATCTGTACTTTATCAGCCTCGGAGGTCAGGATGGGGAGGTTCATTACAGGAGAGTTGATGCAATGATAGCTTGGAAGCTGTGGTTATTATCATTTTCAGAAAATGTTAAGAAGGCCATTTCTTTTTGAAGTGGCCTCTCTGTCCACTACCTTCATCGACACACAGCTCCTTCTAGAGGGCCTCCCATTGACCCTGCGAAATTAGGAATCCACTATTAGCCTTAATGTGCGCACCTTCTAGCCATTCATTGGTAAATCCTTTCAAACCGAGTGTGTGAGGCTGGGCTATGCAATTGGCTGCATGCTGAGCACGGAACAAAAATCCTGTGCCTGAGTCTCTCCCCTTCTCCCATCACTAAAGCCTCCAAATCACTTCTGAAACACAGGGAGGGCTCTCTCTGGTCTATTTCTCTATTTGTTCCCTTTTGCCTTCCAGCCTAGGCTTCTGTTTGTCAAACTTACATTTCATAAATATAGGTACCCTTTAAGAGGGCCAAGCTGCCTTCAAAAGGTCCATTGCTAATTGTGTGTGTGTTGTGCCAGCCATGCACACAGCTGGACATCCTGTCAAGCATGCAGCTGGGCTACATATAACAATCATTAAAATGAGCAAGCAACACACTGTTTCTGTGCTGTCTACCTCAAGAAAACCGCCCACAATCAACTCATCATGCATCACAATCCCTGTCCCTGAAAATAGGGTAAGAAGTCTCACAACACCAGGTGTAAGTCCAACTAGTTTATTTGATAGTAATCTCACAAACTTTCAGAAATGCAGTTCCTTCGTCAGGTTCCCACGCCTGATGAAGGAACACCGTTTCCGAAAGCTTGTGGGATTACTATCAAATAAACTAGTTGGACTTAAAACCTGGCGTTGTGAGACTTCTTACTGAGTTTACCTCAGTCCAATGCCAACGTCTCTACATCCTGAAAGTGGGCCCATTGAATTTCTACTTCCCTCCCCTCCACCCACCCATACTCTAACCCTCATTATTTCTGATATTTCCTTGACCCAGATTTGATCACCTATGACAGAAATCTGGTTTAACCATCCATTGCCAGATGTAATTGGGACTGTGGAAAGCATTCAAACTTTTAGCTTTATGATGTTAAAACTGTTCTCTATACATTCTGGGGTACAAATAAAATCCTTGGTTTCTCTTAAATTATCATCTTGTATCTCCTCCAATGAGAAGTGTAAGGGCTCATGGGTTTTGTGAACACACTGGGCCTGACTTCCTACCACGCTCCCCTAATCCCTGAATTTGTATCTTTGTCTTGTTTCCACCTCCTTCTGTGTTCATTTCTTAGCTCATACTATCCCTAAGACTCATGTCCGACTCCCTCAATACTGTTCCCATCAAACTGTAGACTGGCGTGTTTTGCGGCAGTGGAAGGTGCGCCACTGCTAACCGGTGACATTAACTTCTTGTCCCACCATTAACCGGTGGCAGTATCTTCTTGTCCTACTACTGTCAATGGGATTTCCCATTGAATCCACCACACCCAAGCCCGCAAGGTTGGAAAATTCCAACAGGTGGAAAGGGAGGGAAAACCCACCGCAAAACTCCACAAATACTTTAACGGAAAGAGAAAATGCTGGAAAACCCCAGCAGGTCTGGTAGCATCTATTAGGAGAGAAGGCAGCTGACATTTGGAGTCCAGATAACTCTTTGTCAAAGCTAACAGGCATAGAAAATGGGAGGTGAAGGAATGAAAGGTGAGCTCATAGTCACAGAAACCTGAGGAAAGGGCTGCTGATGGCAGTTCACAGAGACGATAAAGGGTGTGAATGGCCAAATAGCAGAGAAGCTATAATCAGAGGGTAAACTGTGACAGATAAAGATATTGGGGGGAGGGGAATGAATAGAACAGGGGTAAAATTTAGAAAAGAAGCAAAGGGGTAGAAAAGGTAAGGGAAAGGAGATAAAGTAGGGGGAAAGAATGGGGGGAAGAAAAATGAAGAAAGACAATAAAGAAATAAAAAGGTAGAGAACAGCAAAAAATTAAATAAAATTAAATGAAAACAAAGAAGTCGAGGTGGCATAGAGTGAATCATCTGAAGCTGTTGAATTTGATATTGAGACTGGAAGGCTGTAAAGTGCCTAGCCAGAAGGTGAGATGGTGTTCCTCTGAGCTTCACTGGGACATTATAGCAGGCCAAGGACAGACCTGTGGGCAGGGGAGCAGGATCGTGTGTTAAAATGGCAAGCAACTGGAACGTCAGGGTCCTGATTGCATTGCTGAGCATCTTCAGTCAGTGCGCATCACCCAGTCTATACGTGGCCTCTGATATACAGGAAACCACATTGGGAGCAGCAAAACCAATACACCAAATTGAAAGAGGTGGAGGTGAACCACTGCTTAACCTAGAATGAATGTTTTGGACCTTGGATGGTGAGCATAGAAGAGGTAAAGGGACAGGTATTACACCTTCTGCAATTGCATGGGAAGATGCCATGGGTGACGGGAGAGGTGTTGGGTATAGTGAAGGAGTGGACTAGGTAATGCCAAAAGGAATGGTCTCTGCAGAATGCTGACAGAGAGACTGAAGGGAAGATGTGTTTAGTGGTGGCATCATACTGGAGATGGCAAAAATGGCGTAAGATTATGCTTTGCATGCGGTGGCTGCTGGGGTGAAATGTGAGAACGAAGGGAACTGTATTCTTGTTTTGGAAGGGAGGGACAGGGGTGAGGGTCATGGCGCAGGAGATGGATTGCATGCCCTGTCAACAACTGTAGATGGGAATCCATGGTTGAGGACAAAGGAGCACATATTAGAAGCACCACTTTGGAAAGTGGCATAATCAGAACAAATGCAATGGAAGCAAAAGAGCTGGGAGAAAGGAATAGAGTCCTTACAGGATGCAGAGTGTGAATAGCAGTAGTTCAGATAGCCATGGGAGTCAGTAGGTTTGTAATGGATCTTGGTAGAAAGTCTTTTGCCGGAAATGGAGACAGAAAGGCTAAGGAAGGGAAGTGTCTGAGATTGATCAAGTGAAAGTGATGGAGGGGTGGAAACTGAAAGTGAAGTTAATGAATTTTTTGAAGTCTGGATGAGAGAATGAAGCAGCACCAAAATAGTCATCGATATACTGGTAAAGGAATTGTGGGAGGGGAGCTGGGTAGACCCTGAACAAGGAATGTTTGACATACCCCATAAAAAGACAAGCGGGTCCCCATTGTTATTCCTTTGATTTGGAAAAAGTGGGATGAGTAAAAGGAGAAGTTGTTGAAAGAGAGAATGAGTTCAACTAGATGGAGGAGAGTGGTGGTGATGGAAATTGTTCAGGCAGATTCCAGCATCAGCAGCAATTTGCTTTTATCCACAAATACTTCTCATTTTTCCATGTTTGAAATTTTACAATCATGTTTCTGATCCTTCCAGACTAGTAAAATAGGCTTTATTGAAGTCCCAAGTAAAATGTGACTGTGACCGTGATAAAATAGCCCTCTTCATTTTCCCGCCTTATCTGAAATCTTCATAGTTGATGATACCATACCATCCCATACCTCTCCTCCACCATCTGGCTGGGTGGTAATGCCCTCATCTCACTGCGTTCTAATCTATTGAATCCTAGCCAGAGAATTGTTTGTAATGGTTTTTCTTTCAATTCCAAAATCATTACTTCTGGAGCCCCTGGTATCTATCGTTGGTCTACTTCTATTTCTCAATGACATGCTGCTCCTCATCTGAAAATACATCAGGCTGCATATATCCACTATTGGCACTCTGCTGTATCTCACCTTCACCTCCCTGCTGTGTCAGAGGTGTCCTTGTATATCCTGGGATTCAGCTGCTCATTTCTACTTGTTCCTCCAGTATGAATTGCAGCCACATGAACCCTGGTGGAGTAGTGCAGAGCTCCTGGCCTACACTGAGTGAATAAGGTGCCAGAACCTTCAACCCCATGAGGTAAGGATGGGCCAGGAAACTTCCTGCTCTAAGATTCACCAAGTTCCTCACATAATTAGTGAGGTGGGAGATCACATGATGTGGGAACTACACCAAGTTTCCAACCTGCCAACGCACTTCATTTTCAGAATGGTCAATGCTTCATTTGAAAGATTGCATTTCTACCATTGCAACAGCTTTTCAATACCTTGCTGAAGTACAAAAGCAAAAATACTACACATGTTGGAAATCAGAAATGAAATCTGGAAGTACTTAACTACTCTGACAACATTTCTGAAGAGAGAGAGATGGTACTAACATTTCAGGTCTATGATCATTCATTTGATGAATGAAGTCACTGTAGGGGGAGAGCAGCAGAGTCCACGGTCAATGAAATCAATGGGCTGAAACGGTAGCCACCAATGGTGAGACGGGGAGTGGGGGCCAAAGATAACCCCATGTTGGAAGAATGAAGCTGCCTGCATGTAATGAAGAAGATTGAGGCATACTGGACAAGGTCTTGGAAGAAACAGAAACGTAAAATGTTGGAAATGCAGCCTGACCTCTCCCAGAGCATGATGCCAGAGCCTGATATCACACCCAGTACTGCCCCTATGTGACCACCTCCCACCCAGTTTGCAATTCCCCAATAAAGTAAGGCACCCACTCAGTTACTGTTTGAGCACCAAACCAGCATGGATGAATGAGAAACAATGCCTATTTAGCAGCCAGCACATCCCCTTGGAGCAAGGGATGATCTGACATGAAAGGAAGCAGAGGCTTATGGATGATCCCCACTCACTCTCGCAGATGGCAACAGTGACCATTACCTCCCAACCCTGAACTGCATACCTCTACATTCCTAGCATTCTCCTGGTACTCCTTGAGTCTTAGACTGCCCAAGAAATAATGGCTGCCTAAATGCTCACCTCCGATATCCCCCTCGGAGGTGAAGTCATCAAGTTCATGCTGCAACGGGGCTGTCATAAATGGCACTGGCGTGGCATCACAACAATGCAAGCTGAATAATTAGTGCAGCCTCAATATCTGCAGTGATTACTCACCAGTGATACATTGATGCATTCAAATTAGGTTCCTGCCCTTCTCCAGCAGGTTCCAAATCACTCCACTGGCAAAGTTAGTTCAAAACCAGAAAACACAATTTTGCTGGTCACACATCTTTGGAGGCAGGAACTCCTTCACCAAAATATCTTCAATTATAAACTCTAACAGCAGTAAACAGAGTGCGAGGAGTTAGCAGCCTATCTCCAGGGGTGTCAGAGGAACTGACGCTCCCAGTTAAGTGCAAGGCTCCCTTGATTGGCCCATCAATTGGATCCTTAATCAGGGAGTTCAGACGCCAATAGGCCAACCTCAGTGGCCTAACTGATTGAAGCCATTACAGCTGGCAAGATTCACATGGTGTGCTGCACTGAGAAGATCTCTGTGCCAGAGAAGCAGGAGGTAAAAATCTCACCTGAATTTTTCTGCTTTTTCGACTAATGGAGAGTCCACCACTGAAAGATAACCTTTTTTTCATTTTTATTCCAATTCGATCAAATCAAGTCCAATTCAGCCTTCAGTAAATCCAGAACATCCTGCCAACAGAAAAAGCTGGAAAATCTCCCCCATGGAATACTTTGAGATGTTTCATAGTAATATCTAGATATTTCCAAGGAAAATGTATATACCCTGTAAGTGATGAAATAATGGACTTTGCTTATCTGCTATTGAATAAAGAAATACATTTCACATACATAAATGCTTAACCTGATTTGTTTGGCAGTTTTCTTCCCTATATTGCTAGCATGAGGGGACACAGCTTTAAATTAAGGGGTGATAGTTATAGGACGGATATCAGAGGTAGGTTCTTTACCCAGAGGGTGGTTAGGGAGTGGAATGCCCTGCCTGCGGCAGTTGTAGATGCGCCAAGTTTGGTGGCGTTTAAGAGGTTAGTTGATAAGTTTATGGAAGAGAAGGGAATGGTTTAGTTTGGAGGGTCATTGCTTTTTTCATAATTGGTCGGCGCAACATCGAAGGCCGAAGGGCCTGTTCTGCGCTGTAATGTTCTATGATCTATGTTCTATATGTAGGAAAGTAATGCAATCAGATTTTAAGCACTCCAGCCAATTTGTGTAATGAAAGGACAAAAAATGCATATCAAATATGCAAGGTTTTAAACCTATTCCAAGTCAGATCTGCTGATATTTTTCCAGCATTCTCTGGTTTTGTTTCAGATTCCAACATCTGCAGTAATTTGATTTTATCTTAAAACCAATCCTGTTCGGTTTGTGTGCATTGATACAAACTGTATACATTTAATTATCTCATCTAAAAACCTTGTATTTAGGCAATTAAATCGTTCAGTTACAATTACATGCAAAGCAGTTAAAAATACCACATTGAGGTTTACAGTAAAAATGCAGAATCATTGTTACAAGGGTGAAAAAGTTCATTAACTAAACGGTGAACGGTGTTAAATAGTTGAAGACATTCTGATGATTTTATTGTGGTACTTTAGTTCATATTGGTTTTCACTCCACCTTTCTGGATCCTCTCCCAGTCCAGAAACAAACCTCCTGCTGATGTAAGACCCAGCTCTTAAAGATAAGCTTCAGTGAACATCTGCTTTGAATTCACTGTGAAGTTTGTTTTGGTTTACTCTTAAAGGGACTTCTATTTCTAACACTAACAAAACACAGCATCATGTGGATTATTTTCAGCGAGTGCTATGGCACACTTGATTAGTAAAGTAAACATCACTTTACAGTCATATCACTGATGGAGAGTTTGTAAGCTGGAAAATTAAATCAGATGATTTATTTTTAAATTGTTATTTCCATTTTTTGTTGTCAGTGAAAACAGAATTCAGAAGCTTTATTGCAATAAAGGAATGTCTATTTAACTGAAAGAAGCCATCTGCTTTTAGAAATCAATCTGTCACCTTAGCAGCAGATAAATCATGATGCAAATGATACATACTTTGGTATGAACTTTCCTTTCCTCTCCACTGCTGGGCATTGTAAAACTTTGGAAATTGTTTCTTCATTTATCTTGTCTTCTCGCTTTTCAACCTGTAATACACTAGGGAGCTTATACATGTTTCTCATTCATATTAACAGAATGTTTACCATACACTTTGCAATATGTATTTTCCATTATAAGCACCAGTGTTTATTCTACCTCAATAACTGCTCTGTACTTTAATTCTTGCTCATGATATAAAAGCAGTTTGGGTGTCTGTGTGGAGTTTGCACGTTCACTGTGTATCTGCATAGGTTTCCTCCCACAGTCCAAAAATGTGCAGGTTAGCTGGATTGGCTGTGGTAAATTGCCCCTCAGAGTGCCAAGTTGTATAGGTAAGGTGGACTAGGCGTTACAGCAATTGCAAGAGAGTGTGGGGGGGGTGGGGGGGTGCTAGGTAAGATTCTGAGTTGGTGCAGTTGCAATGAACCGAATAATCTCCTTCTGCAGTGTCATGATTTTTTTGTCAACATGAAAACATAAAGAGAAATCTTCTGGATCTTCCCACCAACGGGATCTCCTGGTCCTGCCAGTGGTGCAACCCTGCTGTGGATTTCCCATTGGTCCGAAGTACAATCAATGGGAAATTCCAGTGATAGCAATTGAACCATAAGATCCCACTGCTGGCCAATGATGCGCCACAGGAAGACAAGAGAATGTTGCTCACTATGTGTTATATGAACACTGACAGCAGTGAGTTGCAACATGAAAACAGGCTATTGGACAACAGCAAAATGTACCATTTTTACTATAAAGCTCAGAATGAATTCTGATATTTAAAGCAATGTAAAGTAAAAAGCTTTCACTTTTTGTTCATTTTGATGTCAGTGTGCAATTATGCTTAATTACATGATCCCAGTAGGACCAATAGGATAAAAACCACTAGCCCCTTATAGAACAAATCGTAAACTCCAATTAATGAGAGATTTGGTTGAAAGATTTCCCTATGTACATGATTACGAAGCAATGAATATGGGCCTGTATGGAATGGAAGCTGCGTACATTAATTTTGCAACGGATCCCTACCATTGATTATTGAGAAGCGGGGATGCACAGGCCCTGCTGTCTTCACAATTTTTGTCCTTGTCAATATTTGTTCTTTGCAGAGAATTTAAAATTTAATTCTGAGTCCCAGAGTGAAATAAGATAAAGAAGTATTGGAAGTTTGGAGCTGTAAGACAAATCATCATCTCCTCCAAATTGGAAGGGTGCACAATACACTTAACTGACATGCCAACTCTTGGAAATTGATTGCAAGAGTTGCGATTTCTCACTCATAATCAGTCTTACTCATGATCACACAGGAGGACACTGTAAACTCAGATTTTATAGCACTTGTTCTGTGCATGCAATCCAATCACTCATGACCACACATACTCAGAGCTGACTGGAGAGGAAATTGGAAATGGAGCCTGCTAAAACACTTCTCATCTAATTGTAGCAGGATTGTTAAATTTAAACTGTAGTATTTGCTAATTCTGTAAATATTTAACTTTGTGTACTGTGATCATGAAATGATGAATTGGAAAAATTTTATTGAGTTAACTAAGAAAGAGGTTAGTTTTATTGTACTTTTTTCTTTCAAAAGATATGCACCTCACTGCCAAGGCCTGCATTTGTTTCCCCTCCCTAATTGTCTTTGAAATGAATAGTTTGCTCAGCCATTTCAGAGGGCCATGAATAGTCAACCACAGGGAGGCCACACTAGATAAAGACAGCAGATTCCCTTCCAGACCAGACGTGATAAATTAGACATGTTTTTACAACAATCAATGATCGTTTCATTGTTACCATTACTGAGATTATTTTATATTCCAAATTTATTAACTGAATTCAAGTTCTACTGGCTGCCGTGGTGAGATTTGAACCCACGTCCCCAGAACATTAAGCTGGGCCTCTGGCTTACTAGTCCAACGACTTGCACTAATATGAATAAGATAATACAATGCATACCAACTTTCAGATGCATACACACTTTCTGGAGACACACACATACCCACTTGCATGCAAACCCACACCACACCAAACCCACTTTCTCTTCGATTTAAATTTCTAGCTGGTTAATTTGGTTATTCCTCTGGAGACTGTGGTGTTGAGTAGAAGTTCAGTTTTATTATCACGGTTCAAGTAGACATGCTTCTGGTTGATTTCAACCAATAAAAAGGTGTGAGTCTTGGTAGAGAGAGAGCCCAAGACTCAACAGTTTCAGCTGCCTGTCCTCATAAGCATCATAATCTCAACTCTGCAAAATGTGTCTATGTAGAAGTTTGCTGGCCATGTGCTCATGGCACAAGTGATTAGAGATTTCCAACATTTCAATCTCAGGTGCTTTGTCTATTAACAGCATAGGAGCTAGGGTATTTCACATTCCATTGGGGCTTAGTGTGGTATTCACAGACCAGCATCTCCATCTGAATGAAGTGTGGAATACATGGTGAAACAAGTTAGGAAACCATTTTGTCTATATTTTCTACTCGTCCTTTTTAATGTGTTGTTTTAAAAAGTCTGTACTTAAAAATTCAAGTCCATATTTCTGAACAGCAGATTATAAAACAGTGTTTAAATAAGCATACCTTGCTGACGCTCATTTTAACCAATAGAACTACACCATAAGATTTCTCCTCTTTTGGCAAAATATGCGGGTTAGGTGGATTAGCCACCCTAAAATTGTCCTTTGGTGTCGTGGGGATTAGAAGGATAAATGTCGGGGATAGGGCCTGAACGGGATTGTGTTGTTGCAGGCTCGATGGGCCAAATGGCCTCCTCTTGCACTAGGGATTCTATGAAAATATATTGTATATGAAAACCATAAAAAAAACACATTTTAACTTATCAATATGGTTTATGACTGGATAAATTATGCACTCAGGTTTACTTCCTACCTCATCCATTAATTCCCTTAAATCTCATCATTCTTAAAATTATTCGCTTCTTTACAAAACATTTATCATTCTGGTTACTTTTCCAATACTCCCAAGTTAATTTGCTTGGTCCTTCCTTTTGCAATAAGACACTGTGAGGCCCAATGTAGATTACTCCACTAGCCACAAACTAGGCAAATATTCAGTTTCTGTTCCTCACAAGATTCAAATTGAGATAAAACCTCACCTGGCTTGCGCATTGTCAGTGATAAAGTATAGGTGTATTGAATTGTTGTTTATTTCAGTTAGCATTTGTCAGTGAGCTGCAAATCACAAGAGATCCAAACTGCAACTCCCATCAAATGCCCTGATAAAGTGAAGCCAGAAACTCTCCCAATATCTACTCATCTGCATGACAATGAAGCTTGTTCTGGGTTATCTTCAAACTGATTTTTAAGATCTCTCATTTATAGTTTTTTTTGATCTGATGATCCTCTCTGTCTCCCTTCTCCCTTCCCCTCCCTCCCTCCCTTCCCCTCCCTCCTTCCCTTCCCCTCCTTCCCTTCCCTCCCTCCTTTTTCCTCCCTCTCTCCCCCTTTCCCCTCTCACCCCTCTCCCTCCTCCCCTCTCTCTCTCTTCCCCTCCCCCCTCCATCCCCTCTGTCTCCCCCCTCCTTCCCTCTCCTGCCTCTCTCCCCTCCCTTCCTGTCCATCCCCCTGCCTCCCTCTCCCCGTCTCTCCCCCCTCCCCCTGTCTAAAAGGTTTTTTTAATAGCCTTTCAGGAATCGTTGAATGTTTTTCAACTGATTTAGCTCTGGCTCCTGAAAGAAAACCATCCTTCTGGATTGCCATTTTTGCAAAAAGAGAAGACATCCTGGGTTGATCTTTATAAGATCTTTTTCCTACTGTCCAGCTAGTCTGAAAATGGGAGAGATCCAGATCTGTTTTTTTGGGCGAGTTTTCATGCTTGACCTTATGCACTTTGTCTCTGAAAAGATGGGCTAGTCAGTTTCTAACCAGAGAGGCTGTAGGTGGGGCTTAATTCACCAGATTGCCTGTAGAGGGAGGTATTGAGCATGTGCAGCTCTCTAATGCTGCATGTGCACACTAACAGTAGCAGAGGTCTGACAGACAGAGGGAGAACTGTTAGGCCCATGCTAGTGCAGGCAGCCTCAACCAGCAAATATCCCCCCCAAACAACTGTGAGGACACTCGGTCTGATATGCAGCCCCCACTACCGTCTTCCACTGATCGCGGCCCACTGCCATCTCCCACCAATTGTGGCCCCACCGTCCTTCCCCACCAATCACATGCAGAGTGGCAGTGGGCCCCCACATTGACCCTGTCCTGCTAATGCCAGTGGGTATTGCCAAGGTGCCAGGGTGGCACTGCCAGTCTGGCACTGCCCAAGGGGCACCCCTACTTTCCAGTCGGTCTCCCTGGGGGCCCTCAATTCATGGGGTGCAGGGGTTTTCCCTGCTGGAGTGAACCTCGACACCATAAAGGTAAACAAGCCTGGGCGATTGAGCGCCAGACTCGTAAATAGATGCAAATCACTATTTTAATCAATTTAAATTACTTAATAAGCCTCTCGGTCATTTTGGCAAGGGACTGACTACACTGGAAATCTGGGTGCCATAACACCACGTTGATCCTGAAAATCAGCACCAATCGCGCTAGCCGCTTTATACCCAACTTTATAACATTGTCCTACTGCACAACGGGCATAAAGCAGCTGTAAAATTCCTCCCGCTGTCTACAGTTTCTTAGCAAAGCTGTTTAAAACTGTTTAAAAACTCCATCTCTTCTTTTCTAACTTTATTAAACAAACATAGGCAACCTTCTGAACTGCTGTTTATTCAACTCTGGAAATCACTGAAGCCTGGTATCTGAATTATTTAACCTCCATAACAATAATCTTTCCAGAAAACATGAACTAGAACTTTGAAACAAGGTTCACACAGAAATTTGTTAATACAAATTATCCAAAGACACCCACTGTTATTCTAAGAATTGAGTCTTTCCCTTCCTCTGTTCAATTCTCAGAATGTGGGGTGTTAGCTTTGACTTTAGTAGCTTACTGCAAATAGCACAAACCAGAACATTCAATGACCATCAAACTAATCTTCCTCACCCCTTCTCCATTTTCTCTATCCTCTGACACCATGTTAAATTTACTTTAAACCTTTAACTATCCAGAATCACCAACACCAGAATTCTACACCTTCATGTACTCTATCGAGGCTTCCATTTTATCTCATCCTAATTCTGCATGCATTGACGGCATTGTTACTTCTTCAAGGTGTCTCAATGTTGTGTGTAAAGTAATCACTCATTCTCTGTATCAACATTGAAGGGGACAGAGGAATTAGTTGCTACATAATTTATATACTTGAGAAAGAGAACATTGCTGGGTCTGTGGGGAAGTACAGGGAATGTAATAAATTGAATAGCAATCAACATACCCAGCTAATCAGTGAAATTTTAAAAAGGTTTTTCATAAAGCACGTTCAGATGCAGTAATATATAGTTTCTCAAAAGAGCTCTGACCAGATAGAGCTTAAATAAACCATAATGAGATTTATAAACTGACCATCAATCCATATTGGAAATATAGCAACTCACTTTTGTACCAAGATTCTTGAGTTTCAAGAGTCTATCTCTTGATTTATGAGATGGTGAGGTTGAATGCCTGACTTAGCCACATTTCATAAGTCAAAATGATGCCAGAAATGCATCAGTCATGAGTGGAAAAATAGATCTCGCTGTAATTAGGTTTGGTCATATGTTGGAGTAGATAGCTCTAACAGAGTGGCCAGCATCAGCACATGAAAGTATCAATATTTTGAAACCTGTAATTTCTGATTCTTTTATATTTCTGAAAAGAGAGACAAATTATCTTGCGCTCACCAGAGAAAAGACAAGAATACAGTTGTTTGAAACCTGGCATTCTTGTATTTGTTCTGATGAGATCAAGAAGAAAATCTTTGATTATCTGTCTCCTTTTTCTGCAGTAGTCAAGTTGAGTACTAGCGAGAAACTGATTATTTGTTTAGTTATGCTTTTGCTGCCTTGCACCTCCTAAACCTTGGTCTTTCTGCTGTTCTTCAATTATTTTTCAAGGCTTATTTTTCCTGTCTCTTCTAGACATCTTGCACATTTACTCTTCTTGATACATTGACATATTTCTATCTATTTCCCTGATTCTTTCTCCATCTCAGGCTGCTTTTCTGGGTGGCTAAAGATGTGACACCAATGAAAAGCATTTGATACTGCCTACAAGGGAAGAGTTAGCTAGACTGACTTGAAGTGTGCTAATCTAATTGCTGCAAATGATTTTTATTTCATTGTGTTTTAGTAATGTGCCCACCCTTAACCTTTCATTGTTATTTAGGGAAATATTCAATTTTAAATTAGTGACTGCTCAATGTTTGAACTGAGACTGACCCTAAAGTACCACATGGTTTTAGTATGTAGTAACCACTTGCTCAATGAGGGAATTTAGTTGGAAAGCTACTATATTACAGTGGTTATCACTGCTACCTCAGCACCAGGTGCCTGGGTTTGATTTCCAGCTTGGGTCACTGTGCAGATTTTGCTTGTTCTCCCCATGTCTGCATGGTTTTCCTCTGGGTGCTCCGATTTCCTCCCAAAAGACATGCTGGTTAGGTGTATTGGCCATGCTAAATTCTCTCTCAGTGTACCCAAGTAGATGCTGGTGTGTGGCAACAAGGGGATTTTCACAGTAACTTCATTGCAGTGTAATGTAAGCCTACTTGTGCCACACATTAATCAATAAACTTATACAGGTAGGTTACAATCACTTTTAATCATAGCCTTGTGAAATTAAAAGATCTGAGTAATATGATGTTTATATTATGCATTTTAGAGAGTATGGGTTGGGAAGGGAACAAGCTGGTGCTGATTTATACAGAGACATAGACAGATTCATATTTGCTATTCCACCAAGAGATATTACTAATTATATGTAATAAATGAGAAATATATGTGATAACAATGAGGCAGTTACAATGATCTTGGCAGCTAAACTCATAAAGAGACCATTAGTAAGGAAATCAGTTCATTAGTTGAAGATATTGATAAAGTATTGATCAAATTTGATTTTCCATACATGGACCTGTGCTCATGAGAAAGCGGAAAGGAAGATATTGACATCTTCACTCACGTCACTTGATAGAAGTGTTGGAAATTTACCAGTTAATTGCTGTTCTGCAGTTTAAAGATGTATTATAATTTATATGTTTGAACAAAACATTTCATTAAGTGACTCAGTTCAGAAATGTATAGCAAAAAAAGGCAGACTATAATGAGATTTGGTTTCAAACCTGAATACTGAGCTAAGAATCTGAGCACCTTTGAATCCAGATCCATCGGTCATACATTTTGAGTGTATGCCATTAGTGGTATTAGATGTGTTGAATGCTTCATAAAACTGTGAAAGCTTGCATTTAGAAAACCCTGATGGATTTTGAGGAATAGTTGGAATCTCTTGCATTAATTAAAAGCACTCTGTAACCAAAAAAAAGTCATTGTCGTTCATTTTTAAGTTACACTTATCTACACTTTATATGTTACACTTATTTACCATTGTATTATGTAATGCTTATCCTAAAGAAAAGCCTCTATTGAGATTTTTAAAATGCAATGCTATAAGGACATAGGCTAGACTCAAGACTTTTACTTATGTGAATATATACATTTCCTTAAACTGTTATTTTGTTTTGTGAAAACGCAACGAATGATCATGAATATTTTTGAAATTTATATAATAACAATGCAGGCTACTTAGTTTAATATCAATATAGAAATGGATACATTTTTATCCTGATCAAATCCTTCAGTAAGAATACAGCATTAGCTTTGAATAGTGTACAATGCCATGTAAAAAAAAATCTAAAGTACAGCTCGATTATATTTATTTATCATCTAAAAGATACGTTAGGGAGGATTGTGTAGTGTTCCTGGTGTCTGCTATTTTCTTGAATGCCACAGTTCTAAGCTTCATACAGATTGCTTTTGGTCCCTTCTCTCTTCAAGGACGCACATTCCTCCTGAAAAATGGCTTTTAACTATGAAGCTGGTCTGTGGCATAATATATCATCAATTCTTGAAATGTACTTTACCGAATAACTACTGATTCCTGCCTGATGCAAATTGGTACAGTTCCCTAATTTAATACAGAGTTAGTTTCCAATACCAACATGGTGAAAAAAGATAAAATGTGTTCCCCACAGATGCAGGTACAAATCTATTATACACTTTGGCCCAGGTCCAAAAAGATCAAACTTGAGCTTTGGAGCAGTAAGATTGTGGCCGATATCCTTCACAGTTTATACTCATCTATTGACTTACTTGAGGCAGATGTGCAGGAGAACGACTATTGAAGATACAGTACAGATCAGGCTCTGTTGAATCTTTCATTGTTAGTGAACTCTGATGCTTCTGTTTATACATTTTTTTTCTAAGACCAACAATCTAGAAACACCTGAGATGCTGGTCATGAGAAGATCTTCCATTTTGAGCTTTTGTTACTCTGTGCCCTCAAGTACAGTAGTTGCAAAATAAAATTAGAAAACTAAAAAAAATGAGGGTGGCACAGTAGGTAGCACTGCTGCCTCACAGAGCCAGGGACCTGAGCTTGATTCCAGCCTTGGGTCACAGTCTGTGTGGAGTTTGCACATTCACCCCAGATCTGAGTGGGTTTCCTCCGGGTGCTTCGGATTCCTCCCACAATCTGAAGATGTGCAGGTTAGGTGGATTGGCCATGGTGAATGTACAGGGTTACGGGGATAGGGTGGAGGGGAGGGCCTGAGTGGAATGCTCTTTTGGAGAGTGGGTGCAGACCCGATGGGCCGAATGACCTTTTTCTGCACCATAAGGATACTACAGTCCTTTCAGAAAACAACACTGTTGTGTGATTACACTGAAAGCCAAAAGATTACATCACTTTGCCTAGAACTATCCAAAGTGAGTTAAAAAAGGTACTTGCATTTTTACAAAATTTGCTTAGGTTACTTAACACGTAAGCAGGTGATGGGTGTGGCAACGTCACAGGTAATTTGCTTGGCTGTAAAAATGCAACTGCCATCTAAACAGTGCAGATTATTTCAAATAGAACTAAATAACAACAAAACAACAAACAAAAAATCAACAAAATATATAACACTCAACAACTAACAAGTGTGAAAATGAGAACGATGAGAAATTATCAACCAAACTGTGCAATAGTTTTTCCCCAGATTGTGAATGGGATCATAAAATTTTGTCACATAATTTTATTCTGCATGATGTAATCTCCCCAAATAACCTTCTTTCCTGCGGAATGACGTATCAGTAGTCAGAAATGGCCTGCACATTCTTAGATTAAAGAGGAGGATGATTTATGGTAAATTAGGAATCTTTAGGTCAAATTATTCAAAAGCTTTGCCAACATTTCCAGGAGATCATATCGGTTTCAAGTCACTGACAAATGTATATCTATTAAGATTAAATCCAAGCCATATTAAAAACATTTAAACACTTCTTAAAAAATCACTAAGCTTGTCCATAAATATAATTTTCTTTTAGGAGTAACACAGATTTTTTCCCAAATGAACTGACTTTCTTTGAGGCTGGAACTTGGGTTCAGCTTCATTTCTGAAGCCTAACACATTTTCTGAGCATTTGTCCGATTTCTTGCAAATTCATCTATGTAATGTCCTTAAGTTCCTGTCCTGAGCTTGCTGTCTATGAAAGTTGAGAAACACCAATATTCATTTCCCTCTGCTAAGATAAATAAAGCAACAAAGTTTATTTCTTCACTTCCAAAGAAAAGAAGAAAGTTGGGCTGTAAAATTTCCTGCTCTTTTATAGAAATAGAAACCTTACAGCAAAAAAGGAAGCCATTCTGCCCATCGAGTCTGCACCAAACACAATTCCACCCAGGTCCAATCCCCATTATCTCAGATGTTTACCCTGCTAATCACTCTAATCTATGCATCCCCTGATACTTAGGGGCAATTTAGCTTCGCCAATCCACTTAACCCACATATCTTTGGAGTGTGGGAGGAAACCAGAGCACCTGGAGGAAACCCATGCAGACACAGGGAGAATATGCAAACTCTACACACACAGAGACCCAAGCCGGAAATCAAACCATATCCCTGGAACTATGAGGCAGCAGTGCTCGCCACTGTACGATCCTGCTTTCCCTACCTTACCCAATGTTTTCCTTTCTTACATTAATGTCCCAGGCTTCCACCCAACCAGATCAGGAAAGAGAATCCAAGGGCCACCCGCCCCTGAGTGCTACCATTCCTGAAAGTGCTTCCAGACTCCTGATGAGCACTCTATTTTACTCTCACCGTGTGATTCTGAGTTTCAAACCACAAATTAAACAAAAAACTCCCCCATGTGCCGATGTTTCTTAATTTATTGTAAATCGTCCTCCTGTTTAATGCAAGAATGTGCAAGCCATTTTTGACTACTGATATGTCATTCTATAGGAACCAATGTTATTCAGGGAGGTTACATCACACAGAGTAGAAATATAGGCCAGAATTTTGTATGGCAGTGGTGACCCCTATTCATAATTTGGGGAAAATCTTTCTCCACTGGTTACAGGAAATTTGGCCAGTTTTTATGTTCATCAGGCAGCTAATCAATTGGTGACAGAGATCCTGTCCTTTTAATTCCACCTCCAAGAGTTAGTGGCCAATTGGAGGGTCAGCGCCTCCACCTGGAGTGCTCACCGTTGAAACTACACCCATCCCAAAGAAGGAGCAGGGACATTGCCCTTGAACATATGGGCTAGGGTCACAGGGGTCAATCAGGCAAACTCCAGAGAGATTGGTGAAGGGGAAGTGGCGATTGCCATTGGAAAGTCCCTTCATGATCTGAAAATTGCCCAAAATGCCTGCAGCAGGAGAAAGGGATTCTTAATCAGTCCATAATTCGTCACTTAAGGGTCTCAATGAGTTGGTGGGTAGAGGAGTCGACTGCCATATTTCCCATGCTGGTAAAATGCCAGCAATGGCAAGAAGGTGATAAGCATTCCAAAACTCCCCTACCCTCCCAACCAAAGTTCCCTAATTACCTCCTCAAAGCCATTCAGAATTTTTAATTTCTCCATCAGGGCCCCTCTAACCAGCCTCTATCATAGTAAAAAAGGTCAAAATTTCTTCTGTACGTTATCATAATTGAAGTCCCTCATCTGTGGTATTATGTTCAAGCATCTCGTTAGTACCATTGTCAAAGCCTTGATATCCTGTCTAAAGCACTGGAAGCAGTTCTCCAACTAATGCCTAAATAATGACTGTATAAACTTTACCTCTTTTCTTTAATATTCTAATTCCTATTTATGAAACCTGAGCTCCCAAATCTTACTTATATTGTAACATTGTCAACTTTACTCTCATTTGTAAAGATTTGTGTATGCCCTTTGCATTGCTTGTGCTCTCCAATGGAATGAATAAGTAACCTTTTGTTAGTCCAGGGCTGATCTATGAGGCTACCAGCAACACCAAGGAGTCAGTTACTTACATTCTGCATACCAATCACAATTTGTATGGAATACCAATATTGAGAAAACCAGCAGGTCACTGAGCATTCCAAAAAGAAGAGCCAAGCAACGGTTAAACTTCCAATATAATGTGCTTATGGCTAACAAGCAAAGATCAAACAAAGAACAGTACAGCACAGGAACAAAGAACAAAGAACAAAGAGCAACACAGCACAGGAAACAGGTCCTTTGGCCCAATGAGCCCACGCCACCATCCTAACGTCCTAATGACATATCCTTGTCTTTAGGCTATGCCTATTGATGAAGAGGTCCTTTGGCCCTCCAAGTCTGCGTCGGTCATGAGCCCAACTGGACCAACTAACAGCCAGTTTCCTGACCTCAAATGTGACTACTCTAACCATTTAGAATACTTGAACATTGGGCTGATGGAGATGGGCCAAAATAACAGTTAAATGTCACCATAGTGCTCCAGAACTCAAACTACCATAGAAGATGAGTTGATGTTTTATATATAAAAAGTAGTCATAGGGGAAATAAAGCTATCTGAAAAAAAAGAAATATCCTTTTTTTTTCAAGACTAAACTAATATCAGGGAATATAATTGATTGACTCTCCCCTTTGACCATCTATCATTCTATATTTAATGACAGTTCTTTCTTTTTATTATTTTAGCTGGAACATTTGCTCAAAGGATGGACCCATCAGTAGCTTGTGTGCCTTGGCATAGCCCACCTCTCTCACACAGCCAACAAAACATGCCTAGTAGCATCGATCTGGAGCAAAATGTCATCTACTCGGTGAGTGCAATTAGTTTTGCAGTTGTAGTCTCTGCAAGATTGACAGTGCCACTGACAGGGTGGCTGAGTCTGTGCAGATCAGCATACACTAGCTGACAGATCTACCAGTGAAACCTTCCCCCACATCTCTCCGGCAGGTAAATCCCTATAATCCACTGCCTGGCTGACGGCTATTTTCACAAGCTGACGCCGGTGAAGAGTCCCATAGTATGCAGCTATGAAATCTCATTAAGCAAGTCTTTCACACTCTGTTATCCCAGTGTTATATATTATAATGAGTCATTGTGATGAGGTGTAAGAAAACACTTCTTAATGAGCAGGATAAATTTTATGTTACAGTGGGCTTTGATTAATGAATGAAAGTCATTGATGGAGACATAAACTGATCCGTGATCTTTCAGTATAAAACACTTTGGATGAAAGCAACTATGGATCAAATAACCTTCTTCACAGAGTTGCCAATATGTAATTGAGACTTATGTCAGTATTCTAATAAGTCTGATTATAACTGGTGAGTTTTAGAAATCAGGCTCTACAGAATAATTAAAAGCACAGCAATCATGCTATGGATAGCAGTTTGAAATGATTACTTGATTAAGGCAATGCAAAACAAACAGATCCAAGTTATATTACCATCTCTACATTTTACTCTGGTCATTAAGATCAAAACAAATCCTGATAATATTTTCATGTTAACAAAGAGACTATAGAAGATATGCTGTACTTGGTTGAAGTCATTAAGTTATATTTTTGCTTCATTTGAAGCCATTTTTAAAAGCGGCATCTCAGCCTTTTGGCTAATATGCAAATGAGATCTTGGAGGAGGAGTTATGCCTACTCCAATCAGCTTGGATCATGTAGCTCAAGCCCAAGACAGGAGGTGAGAGTCAGGTCTTGTCAGCTTGGATTGGGAATGTCTCAACTTGTTGAGACTCTGAATTGGACTTAATTTAATTAAATTGGAATAAAAACAAAAAAAATCTGTTTTTAACAGTTTTAAAAAAAGACCCTATTGAATGATTTCACTGAAAGTCAGGAAATATTTTAAGCTTCCCATTTTAACAATGCTTCAGTCAGTGGGAAGAGGAAGTGATGTGACAGTACATTTGTGAAGCAGTCTGCAGTTCTTCTAAAGATTTTCCGGCCACACTCACTGGTAAAATCCCTCTCATGAACTGGATGAAAGATCAACATGAAAGGTCAATGGATCTTTGCATGGTCTATCCAATTCCAGCTATGATTCCCATGGCAGGTGGGATGGGAAACTGCCCCTCCCCATCCCATTAACATTGATGGCTAAGATGTTTTTGTTACGATGCTTTTTTAAAAGAAATGGAATTGGTAATTTATATATTACAATTTTTGAGATGAATCTGTAAATATAAACAGCTGTTAGTGATTAGCACTATTGGGCAAGAGCTAGGTTGAAAGATGGTTAATTATTGATATTGCTCATAAATCTCTCAAATGATCCCTGAAACACAATTAGAAATTCTAATTCAAATAATAATCAAAGATTTAATCAAACTAACAATGTATTAGTTGAAAAGTTAATTGATCACAAGAATAATTCAAATAATACTTTAGTTTTTAACTTGGAACTTGATCACCCCATGAACATTAGAACAGTAGTTTGCTACTAAAGTCCTGAGTCCTTAACTTAGTAATATATCTCATTCATGGCATAAAACTAAGACATTTAACTCTGCTATTTCCCATATAGCTTAGCGTACTATATATATTTATGAACTCTTTTTAAAACACATTATATATTAGTGATTTGGAAAAGCAAACTAAATGTATTATCTCCAAATTTGCAGTGGATACAAAGTTGGGTGGGAGGGTGACAGTGAGGAGGATGATTTGGACAGTCTGAATATGTGGGCATATGTATTGCAGATTTAGTGTAATGTGGATGAATGTGAGATTATCCACTTTAGTAGCAACAATAGGAAGATAGAGTATCATTTGAATGGGTATAAGTTGAAGAGAGATGAATACTCAGTGAGACCTTAGTGTCCTCATGCATCAGTCACTGAAAGTAAGCACATTGGTACAGCATCAAGGAAGCAAATGGTTTGTTGGCTTTCAGTGCAAAAAGATTTGAGTATTAACAATTATGTGTAATACTTGATGATCAGTTGTTGGAACGATGTGGGAATATTGCAGAAAATTAGAAAGTTTGCAAATCCAAAGTGCACATTTGTGCTATATCTGGAATTATTTCACACATTTCATATGCATTTTTATATAAACAATAGATGTATTTCACATGCTTATTTTTAATTGAATGAAAGAGGAGGTTGGAGAGAGAACTGTTCAGACATATAAGTAAATGAAAGGGATTTGAAGTGGGAAAAGAAAAGGAAGCTCAGGTTCATCAAGAAAAAATTCAATGCTTGAGGAGATGAAAAATGTTTTGACTTAATTTATTGTTGGCACATATATTAACACACAGTGAAAAGTATTGTTTCTTGTGCACTATACAGACAAAGCATACCATTCATAGAGAAGAAAACAAAGTGCAGAATGTATTATTACAGTCATAGTTAGGGTGTGGAGAAAAATCAACTAAATGCAAGGTAAGTCCATTCAAAAGGATATTGATAAGGATATTGCGGAGACCTTTACGGAGGAGGACGTAAATAGCTTGCCCGAAATTAAGGATAGAAGGGTGGTAGGAGATGAGGTCCTTGATGAGATTACAGTCATTAGAGAGGTGGTGCTTGATAGCAATTGTGTAGAATATCGGTGAGGGCACATTGGAGTATTATGCGGAGTTTTGGTGTCCTTGCTATAGAGGGAAGATAGCGAAAGTTTACCAGGCTAGTTCCTGGGATGACAGCTCTGTCATATGAGGAGAGACTAAGTCAGTAAGGATTTATTCACCAGGGTTTAGAAGAGTAAGAGGAGATCTCATAGAAATTTATAAAATTCAAACAGGATTAGATAGGGTAGATTCAGAAAGAATGCTTCCGATGGTGGAGGAGGCCAGAAATAGAGTCATAAGTTGAGCATCAATAGTAAGCCTTTTAGAACTGACGTGAGGAGGAATTTCTTCACCCAAGGGCGGTGAATGTGTGGAATTCACTGCCACAGAAAGTAGTTGAGGCCAAAACATTGTCTGATCAAGAAATTAGATATAGTCCTTGGGGCTAAAGGGATCAAGAGACATGGGAAGAAGGCGGGGGGGGGATGAAATCAGGATATTGAATTTGATGATCAGCCATGATCATAATAATTCCTGCTTCTAATTTCTATATTTCTATGTAAAACACCTCCTTTCAAGACTGAAAAGCCTCAGCAGTATTTCATAGTTGTGTAGACCGATTTAATGTATAGAATAATATCTGATAGATAATGGCAGCTTTTCAATGAATTGTTTCTGGATTCAATTGAAGTACACATATTGGTAATGCTGAATTCTGACTCAATCAAGTATTTTCCTATGCCACTGCATCAGATCAAAGGTGCTTTTTTCCAATATGGATAAATTATTTTAAAAGAATATCATGTCCTAATTACAAAAAAAAGATTTTTATTCGGGTGTTATAGTTTTCGTAACATTAAGCTTGAAATATTTGTACTTAGAAGAAACTCTGTGCCCTGGATGAACTTAATATCAGCAAGTCAATCAAAGGAAATGCATTTGGTACACGAATCCAGATAAAAGAAGTGCCAATACCACAACTGTACCGGAAAGCACTACACAATGTTCCTGGCAGCCCAGTTGCCAAAGGAGTGAGAACTGTGGTGGTTTCCTCTGCTAGATGGGAGGTGAGTACAATCACAGTTTCACTTTCAATGTGATGTGTAATACTTGATGATCAGTTGTTGGAACGATGTGGGAATATTGCAGAAAATTAGAAAGTTTGCAAATCCAAAGTGCACATTTGTGCTATATCTGGAATTATTTCACACATTTCATATGCATTTTTATATAAACAATAGACGTATTTCACATGCTTATTTTTAATTGAATGAAAGAGGAGGTTGGAGAGAAACTGTTCAGACGTATAAGTAAATGAAAGGGATTTGAAGTGGGAAAAGAAAAGGAAGCTCAGGTTCATCAAGAAAAGATTCAATGCTTGAGGAGATGAAAAATGTTTTGACTTAATTTATTGTTGGCACATATATTAACACACAGTGAAAAGTATTGTTTCTTGTGCACTATACAGACAAAGCATACCATTCATAGAGAAGAAAACAAAGTGCAGAATGTATTATTACAGTCATAGTTAGGGTGTGGAGAAAGATCAACTAAATGCAAGGTAAGTCCATTCAAAAGGATATTGATAAGGATATTGCGGAGACCTTTACGGAGGAGGACGTAAATAGCTTGCCCGAAATTAAGGATAGAAGGGTGGTAGGAGATGAGGTCCTTGATGAGATTATAGTCACGAGAGATGTGGTGCTTGATAGGCTAACGGGACTGAAGGTAGATAAGTCCCCGGGACCGGATGGAATGCATCCCAAGGTTCTCAAGGAAATGGCAGAGGTGATAGTGGATGTCCTAGTAATTATCTTTCAAAATTCACTGGAGTCCGGGAAAGTGCCGGAAGATTGGAAAACGGCTAATGTTACGCCGCTGTTTAAAAAAGATAGCGGACAGAAGGCAGGGAATTATAGGTCGGTTAGTTTAATGTCTGTAGTTGGAAAAATGCTTGAATCTGTTGTCAAAGCAGAAGTAACGGGGCACCTGGATACGAACGGTTTGATCAAACAGACACAGCACGGATTCGTTAAGGGAAAGTCGTGCTTGATGAATTTATTGGAGTTCTATGAGGAAGTGACTAGTGCGGTAGATAGAGGGGAACCGGTGGATGTGGTGTTTTTGGATTTCCAAAAGGCGTTTGATAAGGTGCCTCACAAAAGATTGCTGCAGAAGGTTAGGGTGCAGGGAGTTGGGGGTAGGGTGTTAGACTGGATAGAGGATTGGTTGTCTAATAGGAAGCAGAGGGTAGGTATAAATGGGTGCTATTCTGATTGGCAGCTGGTGATTAGTGGAGTGCCCCAGGGATCGGTGCTGGGGCCTCAACTATTTACCATTTACATAGATGATCAGGAGGAAGGGGCTGAGTGCAGGGTGACGAAATTTGCTGATGACATGAAGATGAGTGGAAATGTGAAATGTGTGGAAGGTGTGGAAAGCCTGCAGAGGAATCTGCATAGGTTGAGTGAGTGGGCGAGGACCTGGAAGATGGAGTACAATGTTAGCAAGTGTGAGGTTAATGGTAGGAAGGATTACTATTTAAATGGCGAAAAGTTGCAGCATGCAACAGTGCAGAGGGACCTGGGGGTCCTTGTGCACGAATCGCAAAAACACAGTCTGCAGGTGCAGCAGGTGATCAAGAAGGCAAATGCAATGTTGGCCTTTATAGTCAGGGGAATAGAATATAAAAGTAGGAAGGCACCTTTGCAGCTGTATAGGATACTGGTGAGGCCGCAGCTGGAGTACTGTGTGCAGTTTTGGTCACCGCATTCGAGGAAGGATATATTAGCCTTGGAGGGGGTGCAGAGAAGATTCACTGGGCTAATACCAGAGATGGGGATGTTGGATTATGAAGCGAGACTAAATAGGCTACGTTTATACTCTTTGGAGTTTAGGAGGCTGAGAGGGGATCTTATAGAGACATATAAGATAATGAAGGGGATGGATAGGGTAGAGGTTGAGAGACTCTTCCCACTTAACAAAGATAGCAGGACTAGAGGGCACAGCCTCAAGATTTGAGGGGGGTAGTGGCTCAGTTCAGAGTTGAGGAGGAATTTCTTCACGCAAAGGGTGGTGAATCTTTTGAATTCTCTGCCTGTTGAAGTGGTGGAGGCTTCCTCGCTGAATATATTTAAGTCAAGAGTAGATAGATTTTTGATTGACAAGGGAATTAAGGGTTATGGGGAGAAAAGCGGTACTGAACCATTGCAGATTATCCACAAACTTATTGAATGGCGGGGCAGGCTGAGGGGCTGGATGGCCTACTCCTGCTCCTATTTCTTATGTAAAAATCTGACAGCAGCAGAGACAAAGCTGTTCTTGAGTCAGTTGATATGTATCCTCAAATTTTTGTATCTTTTTCCCAAAAGAAGAAGGTGGAAAAGAGAATGTCCAGGGTATGTGGGGTCCTTAATTATGCTGGCTGCTTTGCCAAGGCAGCAGCAAGAGTAGACAGCGTCAATGGATGAGAGGCTGCTTTGCCTGTTGGATTGATCTTTTGTAGTTCCTTGCAGTCTTGGGAAGAACAGGAGCCATACCAAGCTGTGATACAACCAGAAAGAATGTTTTCTATGGTATATCTGTAAAAGTTGGTGAGAGTCAAAGCTAAATTTCCTTAGTCTTCTGAGAAAGCATAAGTGTTGATGGGCTTTCTTAACTATACTAATGTCCGACATGAGAAAGTAAGTTTAGACATATGGAGAACTGCAGATACATATAGCATTTGGGAGAACAAAATCACTGTTCCACAATTATAATAAGAGCAGAAAATGCTGTAAAAACCCAGCACGTTTGATAGCATCCAGGGAGAGAGAAAAAGAGCTCACGTAGAGCTAATGTTTCACATCAGTATGACTTCTTATTGAAACATATAAGATGATTAGAGGTTTAGATAGGGTGGACAGTGATAGCCTTTTTCCTAGGATGGAGAAAGCTAGCACGAGGGGACATAGCTTTAAATTAAGGGGTGGTAGTTATAGGACGGATATCAGAGGTAGGTTCTTTACCCAGAGGGTGGTAAGGGTATGGAATGCTCTGCCTGCGGCAGTTGTAGATGTGCCAAGTTTGGTGGCGTTTAAGAGGTTAGTAGATAAGTTTATGGACGAAAAGGGAATGGTTTGGGTTAGAGGGTCATTGCTTTTTCCTAATTGGTCGGCGCAACATCGAAGGCCGAAGGGCCTGTTCTGCGCTGTAATGTTCTATTATCTGTGTTCTTCAGAACTGTTTTATGGAGGGGGATAGAGAAGAGAATCAATGACCACAAAAGCAACAGGGTTTAGATTGTTTAAAACCACTGATGTACTTGCCATAACACAACCACAAATTAGAGTGCACTCACAAACTATTAAAATATATTTTGTTCAAGCGCTTCTGAATTCTACTCCAACAAAATTAGCCATGCCCACATCTTATAGGATCTTAATAAGGGTAATTATTGCATAATTTAATTACAATGCGCTCAGTAAGCGTTGCAACTGAATTATGCACTCAGTAAATACACTGGGAGAAAAAAGTTCTTCACACTATCGGGTGTGATAGTTTTAATGCTTTGCACCATTCTTGCAATAGTATAATTAGGAAATGCTCTGTTATATGATATAGAATAGCAAAGTTCTATTTTGTTTTGCTATTCTATATCATACAACAGAGCATTTCCTGTATACAGAGCATTTCCATATACTATATATACAATATAGCTGTATACATACAGCCATATTCAAAATTGCATACAAGGAAGGATTGTAATCAATGAGTCACCTGCACCATTGTTGCATTTTCTACCAATTGGAAAGTGTTGATTTGATTCACAGATGCTTTTAGTTGGAAGAAACTCTAATTTAAAAAAGAAAACGTGGTAAGAACAGATATTGGACAAACTCATCGATTGTATAACTATTGTAACCCAGCTGAAGTTTGAGCCCTTCCAATGCGGTATCTATTTCATCCATTGCTGATGTAATTCACAGATCTTTTTGGTTGAAGGAAGTCAAAAAAATAAGATAAATAGATATTTGAAATTACATTGTATATTTACCTAAGCTATTGTATAGTTTAGAGACTCATTGTTTGAGACCTTCCAATATAGTGCCTGTTATCTGCGTATCTCATTCATTCCAAGCAAAATCCTGTGTGACATTGACCATGGCTTGCTGTCCACACTTGCACCTGTCAATCTTTTAATCATCCATGGCACTGTTAGTTATTCTGTTCCCTTTCACCACTTTTTCTTGACAGCAGATCTCCATACTGGTGCTGTCATGGATATGTTGCAATCACCTCATTTCCTAGAATACTGTAGGATGTGCACATGCTGTTGCCTGTGGTATATCCATGGCTCCAATTTTTGTTCACTCTGATTAATTGTTTACATAGTACCCCTCAATTTTTTAGAGTCCACCAGTTTGAAAACTTATGCTCATTACTGCCTGTTTAGTGATTTGAGTTCTGTCAAACTGGAACGGGAATAGAGGCAGAATAGGCCAGAAAGCCTTGTCTCTAATTATGTTTTCACAGGTTATGAAACCAGTGCAGATATAATTGTTAAAATGTTAACTTTCCTATGTGGAGTTATAATTCAATTAAGAGACTGGAGAAATCAGTACAACATTGTACTCAAGAAAGCTCAGGATATCAAACAGTTTATTCCAGTGGTGAATGAATAATTAAGGAAGATAGAGTGTTGTGTTGCATCTGTAAATAGAACTGATCACACCCCCATCTCAATATTGTGAACTAACCAAATGTCACAGTGGGCAGCACAATGCCACAGTGGTTAGCACTGCTACCTGACAGCACCATGGACCCAGGTTCAATTCCGGCCTTGGGTCACTGTGTGTGTGGAGTATGTACATTCTCCCTGTATCTGTGTGGGTTTCCTCCAGATCCTCTGGTTTCCTCCCACAGTCCAATGGTTAGATGAATTGGCCACACTGAATTGTCTCTAGTGTCCTTAGGTGTGTAGATTAGGGAGGATTCGCAAGGTAAACATGTGGAGTTACGGGGATCAAGTCTTTACCAATTGTCAGTATGGACTCGATGGGCTCAATACCACCTTCTGCACTGTAGGGATTCTATGATTAATGATAAGATTTCACCAAAGTGCTTCAAGGGTCATTTTATTTCATGACTTCTCACAAAATCATCTTCCTTATTTCACAAACAGATACCCACCCTCACCTCTGTGTAGCGTGATATGGATGTCAGCAGCTGTTGAGAGTGAGAACTTCAACTGAGCTGCTACCACTCCAATGGGATGGAAACCCAGTAAAGTAAAACTCTGACAACACCCAGGAAATTCTCCAGGAAAAAGTATTTATTGCCAGGGAAGTTTTAAATGGGTAACTGTCCCGAAAAACAAACTAATGCATGGAGAAAAACGCATTACAAGATTCTTAAATGCTCAAAAACAAACTTTAACCACAGCAGAAAAACTTTCTAATAGGGACCTATGAGAGTAAGATTTCCCCATCTCTACCTTTTACAAACAAGGATAGCACATTCAGTGGATCCTCACCCAAAACAGAAAAGTTCTTTTCAGTAAGACTGACATGTTGGTTGCACCACTCCATAAGATAAGACAGAAGAACAGAATTAGGCAGTTTGGCCCATTGAGTCTGTTCCATCATTCAATCATGGCAACTCCTCTTGTTTACTACCAATTCACTCACTGTGTGCTTGATTGCCACCATCCTTTGTGAGGCTTTGTGCTGCCTCTGGGCCTTCAGGCAATCAAGTTATATTGTGCTAACAACGTAGTAATCTGCAATTATACTATAACACAAGGGGTCTCCAAACTTCAGCCCGTGGGCCACATCCAGCCTGCAGCAGACCACATCCAGATCAGAGTTTGGAGACCGCTGCTCTAACACACAAATTTCTGCATCCTAGTTCTCATGGCTATATTTTACTAATACAACTATTTGACAAGATTTTTAACATTTGAAATCAATTTCAAGCCTTCTTGTGATTTAATACCCATTATGTGGACTGTTAGGAGGGTATAAATTATGAAATATAAATGGTATACTAAGTATTGTAGAAACTAGGTTGATAGTGCGAGACAGGAACATTTTCTTGTTGTGTTTAACTGTTTGTGTGTTCAACTTTACGGTTGCTGATAAGAGGTTTGAAGGAGGGTTTGTGTTAAACATGGTTTTGGACCTCGAAACAGAGATGTGGTGCGCAAAACATTTCTTCCACTTCAAATATCAACCAATGATATTACATCCAACAAGTCCCAGACAAGCAAGATGTCCGTCAGTCAGCTAATTGGCAGATTTAAATATTTGCGATCCATTATTATAATCTAGTGGGTGAAAACAAAAGACATTCTGGATGCTGTTCATGAGTAAGTGTGTATTAAATTGGCATGGATTTTAATTCTATAGTTTGAATTTGGGGTCAGGCATTGTAGAGCGAATGTTGGGAAGGAACAAATCACTGCAGTGAAATTTTGGTTTTAATTTCTGTTATGAGTTATCACATCACTAAGTAATGAAATGATCC
The DNA here is from genome assembly GCA_024679065.1 of Sphyrna mokarran. NCBI lineage: Eukaryota > Metazoa > Chordata > Chondrichthyes > Carcharhiniformes > Carcharhinidae > Sphyrna > Sphyrna mokarran. Next base: position 34,436,982 of record JAGIQG010000004.1, on the reverse strand, counting down.
CCAATGCCAACAGAATAATAATAAGGCAATCAGTCTAAGCTATCTCCTGTGGAGATCATTTTAATATTTCAAATAATGTGCATTTCCAGTCATATCTGAGGACGGATACTGCTGTAATTTCACAGCTTCTTGAAGTGTGTTTGTTGTTAAAGATCTGACATTGTGATATTATATCATTTGCAACGTGCTGGTAGTGACAGATAATACAACTTATTCCTATTAATGACCACATTTCTTTAAGAGGAATATTATAATAGACGTTAGTAAATTCCCAATGGATTTAAACCACAATCCATGGAAATTGTTTAATCTTCTCATGACTCTAATAAAAGGAATATTGAAACAATTACCATTTCAATCTTGGCTCAGTCCGAGTATCCTCGGACTTAACTGATGTTTTGTGGGCGCCTCTGGTTCTGTTTTATAGCATTGACACCACTTTGCTTTTGCAGAGATTATGCAACTGTCCAAATGTCTGTTCAGCAAGTTGAAGAGGTCTTTGAGATCTCAAGATGAATTAATGAGAAAAATCAGAACCTACTTTTCACCAGCAATCCCCCAATTATTATCATATTTTAACTGCTAGTTGTGGAGTTAACCTAACATAGTATCAATTATTTGCAGTTAATGGTTGAGAGCATTAATATTTAATAATTATCAAAATAATTGTATCTGGCTTGTAAAGGGGAAAGTTGAGGTGGAGAAATAGATTCCTGTGCATGTGTCTTATTGGGACTTAACCAATTTACCACTTCATTGTGCAGAGAATCCACTAAGGGTTGTCTTTCCTGAAAAAAGCAAGCAAACTGGGTCTTGGAGACTGCAGATCCATCCATTCGGAACATTTGATTTGTAATAGATCTATGTATCTTAGTGCAGTGGAAATTAAACAAATTTACTTGTCTATGTAGGGATGGGAGTAATCGGGTGAACATAAATTTTGACACAAACAAAGGTGGATTCATCCAGGACAGACATTCCCCATTGCCACAATCAGATTAAATGTTACTGTTGCATACTCACCATCCTTGTTCCAGAAGTACTGAGCTTCTCACAGAGATACTGGCACAAGTTTCCTGAAAAATGACAAAAGGCCGAGACACTGCAAAAAAGTTGTCAAGGGCCATCGTGACTGACAATAGCACAAGTCTTCATTCAATTTGGTATGGCACGGTCACACAGTGGTTAGCCTCACAATGCCAGGGTACCAGGTTCAATTCCAACTTCAAGTCATGGTTTATATGGACTTTGCACTTTCTCGCTGTGTCTATGTGGGTTTTTTCTAGGTGTTCCTGTTTCCTCCAACAGTCCAAAGGTGTGTGTTAGGTTAATTGGATATGCTAAATTGCCCTGAGTGTCAAGGGGATCAGCAGAGTAAATTAGCAGGTTACGGGAATAGGGCCTGGGTGGGATTGTGGTCAATTCAGATTTGATGGCTGCATGGCCATCTTCTGTAATGTAGGGATTCTATGATTGATTCTATGTTCACTCAAACTATTTAACAGGTTCAGCTGAGGTCAAATTGGGCACTTCTCTAAACGACAATGACTTCCTAGGGACAAGGGGAAAGAGGAAAATTGGGACACAAGTTTCTCCAAAGCATTCCCCACCCAATGCATAAATGGCTTTCATACAAGATCTAGATTAACCTGCCAGGGAATGGTGAATTATCACAATAATGAAAATTTTTTCAGAGGCTCTAATAAACAAGAAAACAAAGCTTTTAAAATGACTTTATTCATTGTATTTCCTTCTGCAATGTATACTCATATAGTGATGATGGTTTATATTCAAGAGTGACTGAAGGGGAGATTTCTTTTATATTTTTAGATTGATGGGATTAATAGGATCTAAAAATTTGCCTTGGGTAACTGACCACAATTTTCAGGGCCCATTCACTAAGAGCGAAAATCCCATTAAAGATGCTAACTCTCTCGAGAAGCCAGAAACAATTTTATAGAATCCCTACAATGCAGAAGAAGGCCATTCAGCCCATTAAGTTTGCACTGACTCTCCGACAGATCATCTTCCTCAAACCCATGCCCTTAAGCCTATGCATTTACCTGCTGATCCCCCTACCATTCACACATTTGGACACTAAAGTGCAATTTAGCATGGCCATTTTGTGCCAGTGAGAATTCTGAACACAATGTTCCTGGCCGGTGATGGGATCTTCCTGTCTCACTGCTGTCAAATGGAATTTCCATTGGATCCACCCATGCCCACAGCTGAGGTGCGCCATCGGCAGGACCTGAAGATCCTGCTGGCACGAACAACTGGAAAGTTCCGGCCTTTTGCCATTTTTTTCGGAAAATTGTGCCAGTATCTGTGGGTGAAGCTCAGTAGTTCTGGAACAAGGATGGTAAATATACAACAGTAACATTTAATCTGATTGTGGCAATGGGAAATGTCTGTCTGTCCTGGATGAATTCCCATTTGTTTGTGTCAAAATTTATGTTAGAACGATTGAGTCCATAACTGCTTTATGGCCAGAACAGGCTGTTTGATACGTTCAGCGAAGTGGATGAACAGATTGAGAGCAGATGCCTTTAGTTACATTGACCACTTCACCAATGAAGCAAAGGCATTAATATCCCAGATGTGCAATGACATGACTACAATAGGTCCATTTCAGGCTGGATTCCCTAAGTAAATGAGGTGCTTTTATAATGACAATGGGCTCCTAACACTTTGTAGAGAGCCAAATGTTGACAAGGAAGAAAGTCTACAAGATTATGAGGGGCATGGACAAGAGTGGATAGTCAGAATTTTTTTCCCAGAATGTAAGAGTCAATTACCAGGAGCTTAGGTTTAATGTGTAAGGGGCAAGATTTAATGGAGATGTATGAGGCAAGGATTTTTACACAGAGGGTGGTAGGTGCCTGGAACTCACTGCCAGGAGAGGAAATGGAAGCAGGTACAATAATGACTCTTAGGAGGGGCATCTTGAAAAATACATGAATAGGATGGGAATAGAGGGATATGGCCTCTGGAAGGGTAGGAGGTTTTAATTCAAATGAGCAGCATGATTGATGCAGGATTGGAGAGTGGAAGGGACTGTTCCTGCACTGTAATTTTCTTTGTTCTTTGTAAATCATTGCAACAGAATATTGAGTCTATCCACTGTCATATGGCTCTTTTGTTTTGAAAATATAATTTTTCAACTGACTGGAAATTTTGCAGTTTTAAATAAGACAGAATGAAGTACTTAAAAATGGAAGTTCACCTTCCAAGGTGAATGTAGAAAAACGAAGGGACCAACGACACATCAACTCGTAAAGAAAGAGATATTAAAATGCAAAGTATTGGATACTAAAACAATGGTAGCAATAGACAGATCCACCCAAAACTCCTTGGAGATATACAAAAGGCAAAATTCTCCCACATCCCTGCCAGCAAGATCAATAGTGGTTAGGAGATGACATTTTGGTTAGAGGCACAAAAATATCAGTTTCATGCCAAATAACAGTAGGATTGTCCAATGTTGCTGCCAGAACCATTCCCCCCTCCTCCACCCCCGTGCCCGATTTTCCACACCACCAGCAGAGAAGTACGTTGGTCCAGAACATGTGCAAAAGTCAGGTCTGAGCTGAAGAAGATATGGTGCTGCCTCCAGGGTTCAAGATGGATATCACCAATGACCCTAGATCACCGTGGTGAAAAGTGGGAGAAATATTTATCAGGTCAATCTTCCAGCTTAAGTATCTTCACGGAGGCCCATCTTTTTTCAGGAGGTCCACATTTTTGCTTGAATGGTGGGTGAGTGAGGTAGGGCAGCTTTCACATGTGGTGCCAGGATATGATGGCAGGGTACATGCCATCAAATCCACCCTGCCAAGGAACGCAGTGTGATACTTCTGGATGTATGTTGGGATTGGAAGATATGCCACGTTTCCCACTGGCTTCTGAAGCAGGGCATAGTCCCTATCCCCAACATAGGACATTAGTCCTGAAAGGAGAATTCCGCCCAATGGGTAAAGTATAACCCATTGTCACAGCCATTGCAAAGAGATTTCAGGTGAGACGGAGTGTTAGGAAAGATTTTCAGCCTTGGGAACAAGCTGGAAAGCTGCACATTCTCCCTCTCTCTCTTTTGGAAAAAGTGTGTGTCACTCAATTTGAGAAGTCAGAAATCAGAAACCTACCAGCAAATTGCGATCTCATAAAAATTGCAACATCTTCTATATCTGATTGTATTCACAAAACTACCTAATCTCAATAGGCCCGCAGTGTGTAAAAATCTATACTTCAAGGACAACAAAAGGACCCTTAACCGTGCATTCTTTTAACTTTTTTTATTGGACTCTAGCTTCTCTTATTTCCAGATAACTATGTGGATGTGATCTTATTGCCCGTTTACATCACACTCCTGCCATAACAAAGACAAATTTGGCAGCCAGCCAAATCTCCATTCATTGCAGTGAGGTGTGAACGGTTGGAATATTCTGACCTGTGTGTCTGACATTGTGTTTTTATTATTTATCTCTGAAAAGAAATGAAATAAAATAAATGGAAATGGGGTGGAGGGAGAGTTTATGTTCTGAAATTGTTGAATTCCACATTTTATAACCTCTATCTATTTTGTTGGTATCAATGTGAACTGTGACCTCTGACTGTTCACCCTCCTCCTTCAGAATGCACTTCAGCCATTCAGCGACATCCTTGGCCCTCGCACCATGGTGTGCCACAATTTCCTAGGCTGTTAAACTGCCTGGCTGCACCCCTCACTATTGAATCTCCTAACATTATTGCTCTTCTACACTTGCCCCTCACCCTTGTGCAGCTGAGCCACCCACAGTGCTGTGAACTTGGCTCTGGCTGCACTCCTCAAGAATCTGTCGCTTTTACCATCTTCTAACACAGAAGCACTCTGGGTTTTTTCTGACTACCTGCCTACACCCCTTCTTCTGACTGATGGTCACCCATTCCCTTTCTGTCTGCACTTCCTTAAGCTGTGGAGTGACTGCATATCTACAAACCCCTCAGCCTCGCAGATATGCTGCTGTGTTTTCAGCTGACATCAAGCTCTGAGAACCAGTCCTCAAGCTAGTCAAACCAATGGCAATTTCTGCGCATGTCATCATCAAAGTGATTTTAAACTTTTTATAGAAAGAATAGATTCTTAAAGTCTGGTTTTCTAATTTGCTGTTGTAAGATTTATGAATGTATTTTGAATAGATAAAGAGAGACAATACCATCATAAAAACTTTTAAAGTTCTTTTGAAAATGCCTTCAAGACCTTTTCCTTATCTTTATTGAGTGTGAAGGGAACTTGAATGGTCCTGATACTTTATGATGGCACACAGTGTCTATTGAAACCAAATTTGGCTAAGGTAAATGTAGTTTTACTGTCCTGCACTTGGTTGAAGTCATGAGTTAACACAGACGTTTCATTTGAAGCAAAATTTTAAAGCGACATCTCGGCCTTTTGGCTAAGATGCAAATGAAATCAAGCCTTGGAGGAGGTGCTATTGCAATCAGCTTGGATCATGTAGGTCAAACCCAAGACAGGAAGTGGTCAGCCTGTCTTGTCAACTTGGATTGGGAATGTCTCTCCTTGTTGAAATTTGTATTGGACTTCTGTCAGCAAGTGCTGGCCTTGTACACAGTTTAAGGCTTGTTGGTAAAACAAATTGGCTACACTTAAATATGTGTGCACTTTGTCAATTCTGAAATATAATTTCTGAAATATGTATGAATTTGATCTTTTTTTTCATTTATTTCCTTCATGGTTTACTGAGCCACTTTTGGTGATGGACATTGAAGTCTCCCATGCAGAATACATTGTATAACCTCAGTGCTTCCTCCGAGTGCTGTTCAATGTGGAGAAATATTGATTCAGTAGCTGAGGAGGGAACTGTGCATGATAATCAGTAGGAGGTTTGCTTGGCTATCATTGACCTGATGCCATGAAACTTCATGAGGTCCAGAATCAAGTCCAGAGTGGACTTTCAAGGAAACTCTGTCTTCACTGTATTTCACTATACCATCACTGTGCTGGATCTGTCCTGCTGAAGGGATAGGACATCCCAGGAACGATGATGGTGAAGTCTAGGACATGGTCTTTGAGGTGTGATTCTGTGAGAATGACTGACAGTCTGTTGCTTTACTAGTTTAAGAGACAGCTCTCCCAAATTTGGCACAAGTCCCCAGATGTTAGTTAGGAGTCATTTGTAGTGTCTGGGTCACTATCAGATAGTCTGTCTGGTTTTACTTTTTTAAGACCTTGTATCAGTTTGATACATGGCCCAGCACTGTGGCGAGATCATTTCAGAGGACAGCTAAAAGTTAACCACATTGTCAGACCAGGTGAGGATGGAGATTTCTTTCTCTGCAGAATATTAGTGAACAAAATGGGTTTCTAAAACCAAAGACAACAGTTTCCTGATCATCATTAGATGTTTAACTCCAGATTTATTTATTGGATTCCAGTTCCACCATCTGCAGTGGTGAGATTCAAACTCAATTCCCTAGAGCACCACCCTGAGTCCTTGGATTACTAGTCCTGTGCCCCCAAGATGTGTAAATTGTATGAATTAGCCATGGTAAGAGTGTGGGGTTAAGCGAATTGAGCAAGGGAGAGTACCTGTGTAAGATGCTCTATTGGAGAGTCAATGTAAACTCAATGTGTCTCTTCTGCACCACAAGGATTCTATGGTTCTATAGAGTTGAAAGCCGATATGAACTCCTGAGGCACTGGCATAGGTTGTAGTTGGAACCCAATCATCTGGAAGATGTAGTGACTGTGTCCCTCAAGAGACAAAGTCTCCTTCAGCACAGGACCTTAGACATGTTGGGGTCATTGGAGCATTGCCTGTATAATTTGGCTGCAGGCTAGTGGCACCTTCTTGGACCTTTCCACCTTGCAGTCTCTGCTGGTCCTGCATTCCCTGTGCCTGCTGTTCTCCCACAGGTCCCTTGGGATGTTGCCTGCAGTGACTTGACCTCCTCACCCTCCTGGTCCTCACTTCCCCTCAAAGGAGGTCTCACCAGCTGAGTATACAATCTACATGATCAGAAATGCACAAAGCATTATCTCAATCCCTGTGCTGAAATCTCCACACAAAGGCGACAAGAAAAAGTATTCTAAATGAAAACAATCCATGCATGGAATGTACCAGAAATGACAGAGAAACATGCATAAATTTCACAACATAAATCTCTAACCTAAACAGACAGATCCTTTTCTCTTGGGGACTTTTATCCCTTCTTTGAATGAGAACTCAAGGAAAATGTATTGGCCATTTTGCCTCAGCGACAAGCAAAAAATTGCAGGGGCGGCACAGTGGCACAATAGTTAGCAGTGCCAGGGACCTGGGTTCGATTCCCGGCTTGGGAACTGTCTGTGTGGTGTTTGTACATGCTCTCCATGTCTGTGTGGGTTTTCTCTGGGTGCTCTGGTTTCCTCTACCAGTCAGTGTGGGTTAGGTGGAATAGCCATGCTAAAATTGCCCCTTAGTGTCAGGGGGACTAGCTAGGGTAAATGCATGGGGTTATGGGGATAGGGCCTGGGGTGGGGGGGGAAGGTTGTGGTCAGTGCAGACTCAATGGGCCAAATGGCCTCCTTTCTGTATGATTCTACAATGTAAAATTTCTTTCAATAGGCAAATCATTAGCTGTAGTTGGCCATTTAAATCTTGGGGTGGGGGGACTACAGGCTCCCGTGTGCACATGTGGAACACAACATTAACTGCATGCTCAATTACATCAGAATGCTTCCCTGACCTCTTTGCACGTGATTTCATGCAGGTTTGGGTTGGGCATATGCCTCTTAATTTCTGGCCACTGTGTTTGGGAGTAGAATTTGGATTTGGTTGCTGATTGAGGAGATTGTGGAGATGACAGTGATGCTGAGGGACTACAAAAGTAGTTAAATATGAGCTTGAGAATTTTAAACTTGAGGTGGTGGAGAGGTGAGGGCTAATGTAGATCACTAAAATCGAGGGTGATGGACAAGTAGAACTTGGTGCAGAGATAGGATAGCTGTATTTTGGATGATTGGGGTGTACAATGGTGGAGGATGGGATGCTGGACAAATAGATATTGGAATAGTCTGGAAATTACAAAAATATAGAACATGGTTTTATAGTTGATGACTAAAGAATCAGCAAAAGTGGATAATGCTACAGAGGAAATAGGCTGTCTGGGTGAATGCCATGTCTCTAAGACATGAAAGTGATCTGAACTGTTTATATTAAACATTGCCTTTTTGATTATTTAAATTATTGGCCAAAAATTGGCTGCTACAGGTCACATGATTCACAAATTAACCATAGTTTCTGGAAATTTCCAACTGCAGTCCATGATAAAAATTCAACCCTCAAACTTGTATAGTCACAATGAGATACATTACAATCAATGAAACCAGAAATTAGTAAAAAACTTTTCTCCCAGCCTGGATTATAACAAAGAACTATTGAAACTCGTTATATCTGCAGAGCCACCAAATGCCACCATTTATCTCCTAAGGTGGACAGTAGATTTTGGCCAGAGGCATGGAAACTGCTTTTTAGCATATAACTGACTCATTAATGGGCAATATTATGTGACCTAAGCTTCTGTCCTTTGGAAAGTTTTGACATTTCCGAACTCACAATCAATCTGCGGTTTAGACTCCAGACTACAAACTTCAGGGCAAGTCTTTAGACTGCCCAACAGTCTGCACTAAGTCTGTGCCTCCTCAAAGCCTGTTTCTCTGGAAGATTCCTGCCAGCACTCGCTGAGTAGACCAAGTCTCCATGTACCAAATTCATTTTATTGCAACACTATCAGCTTTAAATGAGTTCCACAAATACCTGTTTTGGCTAGCTGATCCCACCTAAATTGTATCTCCCCCATAAGTGAACGCTCGCTGGATTCTGGCAGTCACATCAACTGATATCCACATCTATGGTTATGCATATTTGTAAAAATGCCTCTTTCCTGTCTCATTGTGGGCTTGTCTGTATGTATGTGTATGAAGTTGTGACCATTTCCTAGATGTGAATGTGTAAATAAGCTTTCATTCTGATTTAACACTAAAAGAAATTTGCTGCGAGTAATGTTAAAAACTGATTTCATAATGGGAAGATTTAGGAAAACCTTTTGCAACCTATTTCATAAATTGAAGCACTTTGTTTGCAGTCAGGCAACAAGTAAATAAGGGAGTTCAATTTTCCCTCCCCCTATGTCTGTAACACTGATAGAGAAATATAGGTTCAGAGGTCAGCTCTGACAAATGTAAGAAAATTCCACTCTTTGGGAAAATGAGGCAAAGTGTGATTCAGTGATTCATGGCAGTTGGGGGAAGCATGAAATCTGTTCACACCAGGAAGCCTGCTGCCGATTGTATGGGGTGTTATTGAGCATGCACCTTGATTTCTCAGTGCACTTGTACGAGTGTACACAGAACACTGAGAGATCTGTCACTCCCTCCTCCACCTCAGAACATTGTCCACCCTTCAATCACTGGCTGCTCTCACGATCATTGACCTCACTCTTAGTTGTTGGTCTCACCCTAATCACAGACCTCCTCAACCAATCGCTGATATCTTCCTCCCCACCAATTCACTGATCCCCTGACTGACCACAATCTCCCCAGAACATTGCTACCACAAATTCCCCCCTTCCTGAGCCTATCATTGCCCGAATACCACCCCCCCCCACACTGGCCATCCACCGCTGTAACTGATCCCTGTTTGCAGAGTATGCAGCCCTCCTGCCTCCCCATCAAGGCCCCATCTCTTCACATTAGGTCTTACCACTTGGCACTGCCAGGGTGCCAGGCTGGCACTGCCAGGCTTGCACTCAAGTTGGTGGGAGGGCTCTCAGTGGTCTCTGGTCCCACTGACAAGGCAATCACGTCTGGTCCCCATTACTCACTATATCCTGGACTCACCAAAGATAGTTAAATATGAATTTAAATATCAAAATCAGCCTCATGCGGATATTATGGCAGCAATTCAGTGACAGTAGATAGCGAGAGGTGGGAAACTGGGAACGAACTCAGTTTTTCACCTTTCTTACAATCTCACCAGCTCGCCATGCTGAGTAACCGTCATGATGAGCCAGTAAGAAGACGCCCATTGTCTTTTTGTAAAATTCTAATGGAATTTGAAATGATTGTAGCTTATCAGGACTCAAATATCAAACTGATTCGGAGAATGTCACTGTTTCTATTCATTGTGGGGCAGCAACAAAGCAGATGACATGTTTACTGAATCAATGTTGCAACTGCAATATCACTAAATTTTTATTGTGATTTAACTCTGCCAATTCTAATTTTGTATGTGACTTATCCTGAATTCGTATGTAACAAGTATTCTTAGAATGAAGATTTGGATTTTTTTTTCATTGTTTATTGTTTAATATTGTGTTTAGAAGAACAGTGAATTTACATGCTGGTGTACTGATGATGATGTCATTTCAGAATAATAAACTAGCTGAACTCTTCTGGTTACCAAAACTCACTTCAATGATCTGTCTGAGTAATTTAGGGAGTTAGGTAGAAAGTTACCTTCTTGGGTAGCAATCTCTGGATTACTTCCTGTGCCACATGCTAGTGAGGCTAGAAACAAGGAGATTGTGCAGCTGAGCACATTGCTAAAAACTGGTGCAGGAGAGAGGGTTTCAGATTCATGGATCATTGGGAAGTCTTCCAGAGAGGATGGTACCTGTACAAGAAGGACGGGTTATACCTGAACTGGAGGGGCACCAGTATCATGGCTGGGATGTTTGCTAGTGTTGTTCGGGTGGGTTTAAACTAATGTGGCAGGGGGCAGGGGAATCAGAATAATAGGTCAGCAAGCGTAGAGATTGGGGATGAGCATAGGGCCAAGACAAGACTACCGAAGAGGAAGAGCAAAATGGGGAAGGATGAACTCAGGGGGCCTGGAGAGCTGGAGTGCATCTGCTTAAATGCAAGAAGTGTAACAGGAAGACAGATAAACTTAGAACCTTAATGCATGCATGAAACTTGGATGTGGTTGCAGTGACATAGACTTGGTTAAAAGAAGGACAGGCCTGGCAGCTGAATATTCTGAGGTATAAGTGTTTCAGGCGAGTCAGAGGAGGAGCTAGAAGAGGTGGGGAGTAGCAATACTGGTTAGGGAGCATATTACAGTGGTATAGAGGGTGGACAATTTGGAAGGATCATGTTAGAAGACACAAGAGTAGAGCTCAGAAACAGGAAGGGTGCAGTCACTATGCTGGGGGTATACTACAAGCCTTCCAACAGCCCATAGAAAGCTGAAGAATGGATATATAAGGAGATTCTGGACAGGTGTAGAAAAAATAGAGTTGTTCTAGTGGGAGACGTTAATTTCCCTCATATAGACTGGAAATCCCTTAGGGTTGGGGGTCCGGATGGGGAGAAATTTATAAAATGTGTCCAGGAAGGTTCTTTAGAACAATATGTTGATAGTTCAACTAGAAAGGAGGCTATGCTGAGCCTTGTACTGGGGAATGAGCCCGGTCAGGTTATCGAAGTGGGGAAATGTGTGGCGAACAGTGAGCACAATTCTGTAAACTTTTGGAATGGAAAGGGATGAGTGTTGTCCTCTGGGTAAGGTGCTGAATTGGAGGAAAGCTAACTACAGCCAGATTAAGCAGGATTTAGTGGCTGTTGATTGGGAGAGGCTTTTGAGGGTAAATCCACATCTGGCATGTGGGAGTTTTTTAAGGAGCAGTTGATAGGAACGCAGGACAGGCATCTGCCTGTTAAAGAGAAGAATAGGAAAGGTAGGATTTGACAGCCATGGATAACTAGAGAAATTGTGGGTCTAATCAAAAAGAAAAAAGAGGCAAACATAAGGTCCAGGCAGCTAAAAACAGATGAAACACTGGAGGAATACAGAGAAAGTAGAAAAGAACTCAGAGAGTTAGAAGGGCAAAAAGGGGTTAAGAAATGTCCTTGGCACACAGTTTCAAGGAGAATCCCAAGGCATTTTATATATATGTTAGGAACAAAAGGGTTTTCAGAGAAAAAGTCAGATCTCTCAAGAGCAAAGCAGAGAATTATGCTTCGAACCCAAGGAAGTAGGTGAGATCCTAAATGAATACTTTCGCATCAATATTCACAAAGGAGAGGGACATGTTGATTGGGAGCATCTGAGAGGAATGTGTAGACCCGTTAGAACAAATCACAATTACAAGGGAGGAAGTGTTAGGTGTTTTAGGAAGCATTAAAGTAGACAAATCCGCAGGACCAAATGGCATCTGTCCTAGATTACTGAGAGGGACGACAGATGAAATTGCTGGGCCTCTAACAGAAATGTTTGTTTCTCCATTGGACACAGATAAGGTCACAGAGGATTGGAGGGTAGCAAATGTGATTCCATTATTTAAGAAGGATAGCAAGGATAACCGGGTAATTATAGGCCAGTGAGCTTGATGTCCATGGTCGGGAAATTATTGGAGGAGATTCTTAGAGGTAAGGTCTATACACATTTAAAACTTAAAATAAATTTTAAGCAATAGACAACATGGTTTTGTATGAGGGAAGTCATGCCTCACAAATTTGGTTGAGTTTGTCACCACCTGAGGAGGTGACAAAAATGATTGAGGGAAGGGCTGTGGATTTTGTCTACATGGATTTTAGTAAAGCATTTGACAAGGTCACTCATGGCAGGCTGGTGCAAAAGGTTAAATCTCACGGGATCAAAGATGAACTAGCTAGATAGGTGCAGAACTGGCTTGGCCATAGAAGTCAGAAGGTAGCAGTGGATGGGTCTTTTTTTGATTGGAGGTCTATGACTAATGGTGTTCCGCAAGGCTCTTTGGAAGGCATTTGGTATCCTTGCCTTTATTGGGGCATAGAGAATAAAAGTTGACATATGATGTTGCAGTTGTAGAGAAGTTGGTTAGGCCACATTTGGAATACTGCATCCAGTTCTGGTTGCCACGCTACCAGAAGGACATGGAGGTTTTGGAGAGAGAGCAGAAAAGGTTTACCAAGATGTTCCCTGGTATGGAGGGTATTAGCTGTGAGGTGAGATCGAGTAAACTCAGGTTGTTCTCCCTGAAAAGATGAGGTTGAAGGGCGACCTAATAGAAGTTTATAAAATTATGAAAAGTATAGATAGGATGAACTGTTGGAAGTTTTTTCCCAACAGAAATGACAAACAAAGGGGTCGCAAGTTCAAGGTAAGGGGGGCAAGGTTCAATATAGATATGCAGGGCATGTATTTTACACAGAGGGTGGTGGGGGCCTGGAATGCACTACTAAGCAAGGTGGTTGAGTCAGACACGCTAAGATCATTTAAGACTTATCTAGATTGCCACATGAACAGACTGAGAACAGAGGGATACAAACAGATGGTCTAGTTAGGAACACATGATGGGTACAGGCTTAGAGGGCCAAAGAGCCTGTTTCTGTGCTGTTTTGTTCTTTATTTGTTCTCACATACAAAACAATTTCTTGTTTTTGAATTCATATATTGATAAATGCAAACCTGGATTTCAACACCAAGGCAACAGTGGCTGGCATCTGTGTCCTACATCTACCTTTCCTCTGATTAGTTCAAACTTCTTGGATTCACTTTTGGTCATGTATAACCAGAACAAACAACATTTCAAAATGGAAGTGCAATAAAGGGAAGAAAATGACCTAACGATGTATTGGTTTCTTTCTGAAACAGTGACTTACATTGGATGCAGCTCCTCATGTTATAAGGTACTGACATTTGAGTTTTCCACATTGCATTCTGTGTGTAACACCTTATAAAGTTTCCCCCACGCATCAGTGGTGTCCAGAATCAACACACGTACTGTACACAGATTGAATCAAATTGGGAATTCTTCCCCTAATGTGGCTGCAGCACCTTAGTCACAGTACAGATGCTCAGGATCAATTATAAAAGGAAAACCCATCGATTAAAGGTTTTGTTTCAGTTTGTTGATTGGAGCAACTCTTTATGTGGGGTCTGCCTTCCTACCCATTTCCTGTTGTGCAAGCCTGCCTTCCTTCCATTTCTCTTCGACTGAGATTTTCCACTCCCATTTTCTTTGGGCAGCTTTGGCAATGGGAGTGGAGAATCGTGCGTGAAATCCAAATCACATTTCACGCTGATGTAAGCACGTGTTGTGGTTGTCCCCTCCCCCTCCCATTAATGACTTAGCACATTTGAACATGAGGCTGATCATTTGGGTAGATTACCATATCATTACCAGGCGTCTGCATCCAAATCAACACCCACCCCCATCCCTTAAGAAAGTCCATTTGTGTTGAGGGGCAGAATAGTGTGAAATTCAACTTGTCTCCTGTCGAGCACACCTGGCAAGCAGATCTCTCAGAGAAGCTCAACTGCTTGCATTGCTGAGAGGAAAAGGGTGGTCATACTCAGTGCCTGGGCAGTGCTGGGGGGGATGCATTGAGGGGAAAGGTTTCCTGGTGAAATATTGTGCCATGGGCAACCTTAAAAAATAGTGCCCTGATCTTTGAGGGACTAACTTGATGGTGGAGTGGGCTGAATCAATCCCTGCCTGCCAGAGTTACATTGTGGGATCCGGCCTTTTATGTTTTTTCAGCCTAAGCTCCAAACTTAGCAGAGAAAACTGCCACATCTGCTAAAGGCTTCAGCATTGCTTTTCCCTATTATTCCTTCCTATTATTGGCTTTTGCTGATATCCAAGAAACATTTGCCCTTTGTTTTTATTTTTCACTCCCACCCCATTTCCTTTCCTTTCCATCCCATTCCATTCCCTTCATGCCATTTTCTGGCAACTGGAGATGGATGGCAGAGGGTAGTGAATGAAGAATCACTTGCTGGCTCACAGAAAACACAGACAATCTCCCCTTTCAAAAAAAAACTCTAGTTACCCCATCAGCCTGAAAATGATGCCAAGAGAATTTTGCAATGTTTTTAATGCTGCTAACTTTCAAATAGTTTCAATGCATTTTAATCTGATTGTTTTGCAATCTATGTGTTCTCTCAGGTGTACTCGATTCTTCATCAGACTAAATCAGAGTTCCCCACTGGGTGCACCAGTAATTACCAATATCACTCAGTACTAATTTCTCCTGCAGAATTGATTTTCACTGGTTGTGGATGACTGCTTTTGAGGTGTGACGTATCTTTTTAATCTTTTGGATTTTTATGCATTTTTTTATATAATATGCATGCTAATTGCAATAATCTGTTTCCACAAACAGACTCCATCTCCTTCTGATCTGGAAAGTGAAATTATAACATATTTTCCAAGATAGGCAAACAATAAACACTTCTTTTTAACCATTAATATGTGCACTGAAAATGGTATGGATTGCCCTAGTTAGTCTCCTGACCTCTCTGAAATCAGTGGAAATAAGGCTTTTGAATGAACCTGGCCAGTCAGGCAAATAACTGCTCATTAGTTTCTATTAATAGCCCAAAATAACACAAAAGAAAAAATGGATTAATTCGCAGGATGAATACCGTAACAGGATACTTGGGGGTAGAATTCATATGTGAGTTAAAGTTGAACCATTTCTCTGGGGGTTTCTGTTGTAGTTATAGCTGGAATCTGGAAGAATCCGGTAGATATTGCCAGCTTTGATTTATCGCCGAAACAATTTCAAAACAAATAAAAGTTTTTAAAAATAGTTCAACAATGCTCTTTAGTGAACACGAGTAAAAAGGTTTGCATGAAAAAGATGCTGCAGCCTTTTAAGCAAAGGGGGAACTGCAAGCAAGTGTTCATGGTGGAGTTATATCTCTCTCTCCCCTTTGATCCAGGCTGGAACAGAAGATGAAAAGATGTACCTCCAGAATTAATTAAAGCTATCCATCAAAATAGAATTCTAGACACAAAGGTTTCCTGTGTGGTTTCCTAATTCAATCTTCATATATTTAGAAAAAAGCCAACACTCCTCCAGTGGGCGAACCTTCCCCAGGTAGCTAGCAATACAAATAATGGCTTATTTGCAATTCGATAGCAGCTAATAGGTAGCCCAATCATACCACCACTTCCCCCCACTCCACCCCACCATCTCTCTATCCTCCCAGACAGGATAATTCCTACCACAAGTGCTGCAGAACAGGTTAGAATACATATTGGTGGTGATTTTGGAAAATGCTGTATTATGGTGAAAAAGTTAAGTTATAATTGAATTGCCACTAACTGCATTTACAGATGTTATTGACCATCAGGTACTTTTCTCCAACAATTATGCAATTGTTTTTGCTCATCTGTGTTCAAGAGGCCAAAAAGCCAATCTGCTTTTGAGGTCTTTGTCCACCATATTCTTTAACTGGTCAATAGAGATTTTGCAAACAATTTTCTCTTCAGTTGACTTTCATTCTTTGCCTCTCTTGACTAGTCTAAGCAGAGTAATAAATTCCTCTGTGTAGGGAGTTACCAGTGCACGATCTTTGTTGAAACCTGAGTAGTAAAATGTATTTCTACATCAGCCTGCCAAAAAAACAATCTACCACCCTCAAACCTCAGTCATGTTGTTAAAAGGATGATTGAATAAAATACAACTTCCAGCGCTGTCACGAAGTCCTTCTTCTTTTAAATTCCACACCTACCTTTTGTTTGTAACATGACACCTGACATTTTACCTTACTCTGAACAAACATAATAATTATTTTCACAATTTGCTGCTACCATTGTTGATACTTGGGCAATCTATCAGGCATTATGAATGAATTTCCGACAACTATTTTGCCATAAATGCTGTTGGTATTTTATCAGACAATTATCAAGAAACTGGTTTCAAAAGTGCCTGTAATGAGAAGGGCTGATATTCTATATTTTTGAAACTGTCACAGATTATCATGACACAGGACTGTTTGTGCAAAAGAGTATAATAGATTTTAGAATTGATTTTAATTATGATGACTTTTTAACGTGATGTATTTTAATGTTGTAATTATATGTCGATCTTCAAATTATATTAAAAATCACCTTAATGACCTACAATTAGGATTTGTTAGTGAGTGAACAAACCAGACATTTACTCCATCCAATTCTAATATCTGAGCATTTTAATGTAAGACTGGTTAACTAATGAGTTATTTTTTGAGGAAGTTAAGTGATAGCAAGGGACCTCAAATTAATAGAAAATCTTACAGAGTAATGTTTGAAATACATTTCAAGCCCAATTGTATCAAACTAAAAAAAAATCCTTGTTGGCAAAGCTATACCTGAATACAGACATGATCAAAGTGTATTTAGATGTACTTTCAACCATTAAAAGTACCTTATGCTGGTGTAATTATCATTTGAAAATAATCGGTCACAACATGAATAGTTGCCAAGAGCCGTGCCACAGAATAAAACAGGACATGCCTATTTCCACACTTTCAAAGTTCTTTATCAAACAACGTAAGAAATGTTAATTAAGAATTTATTTCACTTCCTGAATTCAGAGTTCAAGGTGTGTACAGGTTCCCAAAAGACACATTACTCTGGAGAGAAACTGCCCTCAAAACCAATTGTTACTATTGATTGGTAAAGAAACAAACATGTGTAAAGTTAGGGTGAACAAACGAGGCTCACACATTATATTACTTGATTTTGGAAGCCAACTCAATCATTATCCTGCCATCCAATCTTCATCATGCTGAAACAACAATTGATCTGGGATAGCTTATTGTCTCTGAAACTAAAGTGCTGTATACCACCTAATGGGTAGTCAGGTGCAGAAAGTGCAAGAGATGGGTTAGAGATGACACCAAAACTGAGGAGTTACTGACTGCACTGGAAGACAAATCCAACTTAATTGGCAACTGAAGCACTTTAGTTAATCTGTGAGCCCCAACCCATCACTCTCCAATATTCACCCTCTCCCTCCCTCCCCTTCCCATCCCAACACAACCCCAGTGCAAACATTCCTGTTATGTAAGTTGGGATGGAGCCCTTTTAAAGGAATGGGTCATGTGACCTAGGATGTGGGGTACCTTGTTGGGAACCATCATGAGCAAGCGGCTGTTGTTTGGAATGTGGAACGAGTAGCCTGAATAAAGATGTGTTCCCTGCTGTCTGGCTGGGAAATAATTCTTGAGAGGACTCATTTAACAGTGTGCATAAAGTTCTCAGTGAACTGATAAATCAAAACTGTTGCCACCACGAACTGGCCCTCACCTCACACGCTACGCATCATCAACCATTCTCCTGCAAGTAAAATCTGTTGGCCTGTGGATATTATTTAGTGTGTTGCAGCAGAAGTATCCTGTCCACCCTGTATCTAATCCACAATCCAAACTCTGCTGGAGGGATCACAGAATTATTTAACTGTGGGGAATATACTGAGAGCTCCCTGAACTACAAGGTGAATGACCTCATTCCTGGTGAGGCCCAAAAGTGGTCCTGATGTATCGATGCATTGCTGCACTTTCCTCAACAATACATCTTTACTGTATTTAATTACCTTGTTACATTGATAGGGTAATATATATCCATTGGTGACAGTGCTGTGTATGTGGCATTGAATCACTATGGTCAATACAACCAGTCCTGTAAAGACACTTTGACTTCAACATAAAGTTAATTTATCCATTTACATCTAAAAATAGTAAAGCTATTGTACAATCTTCTTTGAATTTTAATAGCATATCCTTGCTTGAAAGAAGATCCTCAAACTAAGTTCAGTGTGATTATCTGATTCAGTCTGGCTAAACTGAAGTTTGGATGTATTTCATTTTTTGGCCTAACTTGAGCTTGTCCCCTAGACCCAGCGGTATTTGCCACTTAAATTTAATGTTCTAATTTGTTATTTTTTTTTCCTCTGCAACAACTGTACTTTCCATTGGCCGATTACAGAAAACATTAATGATTTTTTTTGTATGTGATTGTTCGTCCTCTGTGGCATCCTTAGTCCCAGGCTTATAGCTAAAGCAGGATGTATGGAAACAATGGGTCTTGTGGGACAATAATTAGAGAACTAATTTCTAAAAGGCCATAATAATTGGTTAAATGTTACAGTAAAAAATACAGAAACATTAGACTGAGTGCTATATTTTAAACACCAGCTGAAAAGACTGAGTGTACAATGTGCAAATTAGAAAAGGATCAGTTAATTATCTGGGTCAGACCACATGTAGCGTGCTAAGAGCTGAACAAGTAAATGTGAAAATAATTGATCTTTAACTGAGGATTTATGCAGGCATAGATTCAATATGTTCTGATTTATAAAATTTATCCAGAGGGTGAGGCGGAACGGTTACAGAAAAATTACAACTGTAGACCAACTGAAAACTATACTGCTCAATTACATTTGCAAATGTAAAGTGTAACCAACATCCTTGTAAACTTTAGTGTTCATCCAATTTCTTTTGTAAGTTTCTTTGATCAACTCAATAGCAGCCACTTCAGTTGAAAGAAAACCTGATGTCTACAATTATTAACTATGATGTGGAGATCCAGCATTGGATTGAGGTGGGCACAGTAGGAAGTCTCACAACACCAGGTTAAAGTCCAACAGGTTTATTTGGAATCACGAGCTTTCGGAGTGCTGCTCTTTCACTCATCTGATGAAGGAGCACTACTCCGAAAGCTCGTGATACCAAATAAACCTATTGGCCTTTAACCTGGTGTTGTGATACTTCTTACTGTACAAGTATTAACTGGCAGTCTACAAGTTCCTTACTGGGATGCCTCATATAATCTATTATTTTTCTACTGTGTGTTGAACTCAGTATTTCAAAATACTGATTTACAGATGTGTCATTTTGTGAAAAGTTCCCTGACTTCAATATCCACATGTGCAGTGCACTGCTACAAGGTTCATTTTATAATAAATTGCAAAAATCAAAACTTCACTCAATACAACTTTAAATGTAAGTTTTAAGTTTATTTATTAGTGTTACGAGTAGGCTTAATACTGCCATGAAGTTAGTATAAAAATCCCCTCATTACCACACTCCAGTGCCTGTTTGGGTACAGTGAGGGAGAATTTAGCCTAGCCAATGCTCCTTACCAGTACATCTTTTTGGATTGTGGGAGGAAACCGGAGCACCCAAACGAAACTCACACGTACATAAGGAGAACATGCAGACTCCACACAGGTAGTGATCAAAGCTGGGAATCGAACCTGGGTCCCTGGCACCATGAGGCAGCAGTGGTAACAGCTGCATTAGTTGGTGAGTGAAAATGAATTTGTTGACAAATTCCCATTTTGTAGGTATGTATATTAGAGATATTCACAGATATCGTTTGATGCTGGGATGACTTCATGCCATCTTGTTTTGCAGGTCATTAACAGTTAATGTTCCTCTTCCTCAAGTGTACACCAATCATGGTAAATTTCGTGTTTAAACGCTAAGTCAGACAAGTATTTCTAATAGACGTTTCTGTTCATCAACATTTGTGCTAATGCACCTAACTCATCTAAACAAGCACAAATTCCACTTTAGTGATTAAAGCTGCTTTAGCTGCCCAATTAGGCATTTTTTCTTCTGCTAATTTTCCTCCCCATGCACCCCACCCTTTTGTCAAATGTATTGATTTCTTGCTAGAGTACAAATCGTTATGTAGAGAAGCTTGCTATGTCAGTCAATAGTTAGTGGAAACCATACAGATCAGTATTACACAATGTCTCTCACTCTGTAGCTTGTATTAGCTTGTTGTCATTTATCTAATGCTGGCCATAATGTAGAGAGCAGTTGACTTTTACTTTCATTACTCCTTGTACTTTTTTTGTTCGCATTGGATATTGTTTGTTCCTGGATGTTTCTAATTGCGGGTAGATTTCTTCTTATAAATCAGTAATAAGCTGTCTTGTCTCTTTTGTTTAGTTGTCTTTCCATCTATAAGAAAGGAAAGATGCCAATTCTTTGGAACAATAGAATTGATTGACATCCTTTCGAGTAATGAAACAACTGACAAGTACAGGTTAAAAAAATTACAATCCAAATAACTCTTTGCCTCAGTCTCTCATGCAGCAGCTGAGATTTTTCTCATTACAAGCGACAGTGCAGGGATCTGGGTGAGAAATGGTGAAGTATAAGTGCAGTTGCAATCTAACAAATGATGTTGCATCCTTTGAATTAATATGGACGGGATATTCTGGCCCTTCCTATCAGTGAGATCTACTGTCTTGTCAAAGTTGATACCCCATGGCGAGTTCCCTGGTAGCGAGATGGGTGAGCCACACAAAAAGCTATAGACATCAGCGGGACTGGAAGATCCCACTGGCAGCCAATGGTGAGCCACTTTCACTGCCGCCCTATGTAACAATAACTGCGCTAGTTAGAGTTAAAATTGAAATATCAAGGCTGGGATTTTCCTGGATATTGGCAGGAAAAGCCGTGTTGAAGCTGTCAATGACAGTGGTGGCTTTCTCCATCGTCTAGTCCAGGACTTTGAACAGAAAATTTCACAAATAACTGGCCCCACAGTATATTGATGAGTGGGTGATCTCTGATTCACCCTCCCCATCAGCTAACATGTGCAAAGATCCAGGCCATCATTTTTAAAGATTCCCCCAAATGCACAGCGATCAAAGCAGTTCATCCTGGCAGGGCCTGGACACTAGCTGAACACAAAACTTTCCCTACTGTGTGCCACACTCACCTGAACTTCCCTGGGAGGCCTCTTTGTCAGATACACACCTCCTGAGACCTGTCATTCCTCATACCATTCTGCTATCACACTGCTTTGGCTAGAGTTTCTGATGGGTGTGGGGGTGAGTGGGGAGAGGAATCCAGCGTATAGACCAGATAATCAGATGTAAGTTTAAGATAATAACGATCCTGATGTTGAAGATCATTGGAGTGGACGTTCACAAAATGCTGTACACCAACATAAAACACTGACTTTGTATTTAAACAAACAACAAAGAAAATTACAGCACAGAAACTGGCCTTTTGGCCTCCAAACCTGCACCAACCATACTTCCCGACTGAACTAAAACTCCCTATCTTTCCAGGGATCGCATCTCCCTATTCCCATCCTATTCATGTATTTGTCAAGACATCCCTTAAAAATCACTATCATATCTGCTTCCACTACCTCCCCCTGCAGCGAGTTCCAGGCACCTCACCACTCTCTGTGTAAAAAAACTTACCGCGTACATCTCCTTTAAACCTTGCCCCTCACACCTTAAACCTATGCCCCCTAGTAATTGACTATTCCATCCTGGGAAAAAGCTTCTAATTATCATCTCTGTCCATGGCCCTCATAATCTTGTAGACTTCTATCAGGTCACCCTTCAACCTCCGTTGTTCCAGCAAAAATAAACCAAGTTTCTCCAATCTCTCCTTATAGCTATTGCCCTTCATACCTGACAATATCCTGGTAAATTTTTTCTATATGCTCTCCAAAACCTCCTTTCTGATAGTGTGGCAACCAGAATTGAACACTATATTCCAAGTATGGCCTAACTAAGGTTCTACAAAGCTGCAACATAACTTGCCAATTTTTAAACTCAATGCCCCAGCTGATGAAGGTAAGCATGTCGTATGCCTTCCTGACTGTCTTCTCCACCTGCGTTGCCAATTGCAGTGATCTGTACACCCAGTCCTCTCTGCCTATCAATAGTTTTAAGAATTCTGCCATTTACTATATATTTTCTATGTTGTAGGTAAGATGATATTTCTGAGACTGTCAGTGAGTCAAAATACAGTGGTCTTTATTTCAAAGCTCTGGCTTTTATTCCAGAGCTTTGGGAGAACAGGTTCCTAAGAATGGACTGCCAAACTTCTCAGAACACAAACACAAGAGGGAATTTGTGCATCATGAGCTCCAGCAATAAGTATGACATAAACTTCCAATTCCAGGCAGGATCTTTGATCTTCATTCTTCAATTACCATGCCTGCGACTGCTTCAGCAACTCTGTCCTTGAAGTTATTTTGTGATTACAGTTTCTCAACAGCAGCTGTTTAACAATGTTCAAACATGAACAGGCAAGGCTTGCAATGTCTGCAAAATAACATTCACACCGGACCAACTATATTCATATCTGACCATTTGTCTTTACATTCAAGTGTGACCATTTGTCTTTATGAAAGTTGAAGAATGAAAAACATGAACAAGTAATGTACATCAACACCAGGAGCAATATAAGTCTGGGAAGATCAGCCATGATGAAGGGTTATGTTTGTGATATATTTTAGGTACAAATTCCATTAACCCTTTCCCTATTTCACCTATCAATATTAGACCTTCCAAAATGCATTACCTCACATTTGTCCAGGTTAAACTCCATCAGCCGTCTCTCTGTCCAAGTCTCCAACTAATTTATATCCTGCTGTATCCTCTGATGTTCCTTATCGTTATCTACAAATCTGCCAACATTTGTATCGACTGCCAAATTACTAATCAAACCAGTTACATTTTCCTCCAAATTATTTTTATATATTGAAAACAGTAAAGGTCCCAGCACTGATCCCTGAGGAATAGCCCTCCATTCAGAAATGCATCCTTCCACTGCTATTCTCTGTCTTCTATGACTGGCCAGTTCTCTATTCACCTTGCCAACTCACCTCTGATCCCATGCGACTTCATCTTCTGCACAAGTCTGCTATAAGGGACTTTGTCAAAGATCTTACTGAAGTACATGTAGACAACATCCACTGCCTTAACCTCATCAATCATTTTTGTCACTTCCTCCATCAAGTTAATGAGACACAACCTTCTTCACAAAACCACGTTGCCTCTCATTAATACGTCTAAGTAGGAGTTAATCCTGTCTCGAAGAATCCTGTCCAATAATTTCTTGCCACTGATGTGAAACTTATCAGCCTACAATTACCTTGATTATTCTTACTACCTTTCTTAAACAAAGGAACAACATTCACTATTCTCCAATTCTCTGGGACTTCCCCTATACCCAGTGAGGATACAAAAATTTCTCTCAAGGTTTCCAGCAACTTCCTCCCTTGCCTCTGTCAGTATTCTAGGATATATCCCATCAGACCCATCTACCTTAATGTTTCTCAAGAACCCCAATACTTCCTCCTTTTTGATCACAACATGACTCAAATTAGGCTCATTATCCACCAAGTCCTTCCCTTTGGCTACCCTCTTGCTCTTAATATGTTTTAAAAAGCCTTGGGATTTTCCTTAATCCTCTGACCAATAACTTTTGTGATATCTTTACTCCTTTCTTAAGTTTCTTTCTACTTTTCTTGTATTCCATACTTGCTTTATGTGTTCCCAGCCTCCCAACCTTGACAAACGCTTCCTTTTTCTCTCTGACTAGGCTAACAATATCTGTCATTATCCAATGTTCCTGAAACTTGCCATACTACTCCTTCATCCATGCGCTGATCCTGAATCCCTGTCAAGATTTACTCCTTGCGATATTTTCCACTCCCATTGCTGAATTCATCCATCATGAATGGGACCAAAAAATCCCAATCCAAAAGTGTAAAGTGTTGGTGGGAAAATATTATCAAACACATCAATTATTCAAACGTGTGCTCCATCCACCACACAACCTCCTCTCTTTTCATTCTGTCCCTTCTGCCCCTTTCCTCCTTGTCACTTCTGCAACCCATCTTTCTCTATTCTCCTCCCCCATTCTTCTCTCCTCTTCCCTCAGCCTCCCCTCTTCATATTCTTATCAGCTATCACCACACATTAGTTTGGGAGGGGATGTGGGTGAAATAGATTTAAATATTACAAATGAACATAAAGCCAGTTCACACCCAATGTTGTCAGTGAGAGATGGGGAGATCCGAAATCACACCCTCGCCGGTGAGAACTGCGACTTCTGGATCTTGAGACCTCCCCAGCATTCATACGAATGGCAAACACGGGCTCAAGATCATTCCTATATTACAATCATGGCAACATTTCCAAAGTCTTTGGCTGCAAAGTGTGTCAAGGTGATCTGAGAATGTAACAGCTGCCATATAAATTCATACATTTCCTTTTTCTTTCTTTCTTTCCCTTTCCTTCTTTCTGCTTAGATCTTAAGATATAGGAGCAGAAGGAAGCCACTTGGCTCATCAAATCTGCTCTGCCATTCAATTATGGCTGATATTTTTCTCATTCCCCCATTCTCCTGCCTTTTCCCCATAATCCCTGACCCCTTTAATAATCAGGAACTTACCTATCTCTATCTCAAAGACACTCAATGACCTGGCCTCCACATCCTTCTCCAGCAAAAAGTTCCACAGATTGCAACTAAGGTGGGAAGTGTAGCTTCTCAGAAAATATGGCAAGAACATTTATATTTATTATATACAAATTCCTCACAGGAGATCAGCTTGATATTATAAATTGTAATTCATTAATGTGTAGGTGGTTCTCTTCCGCCCATTAACAATCACAGCTCTTGGATTGTCACTGCTTGGTATCTTTACAGCTCTCTGAAAGAGAAAGATTTTCTAGCTGTAAAACGTTTTGCTGTAAAAGGGGAAGGAGCACTGAAAAAAATGGTACGAAAGTTGCTTTAGTAATTTACTGCAATGGGAATGATTGATGGAAAGATAAAGTGCCAGAGACAGACAAACATCTCCCTTCCTCAGAAGCCAAACTGGTCAAACTATAGTCACATCTTTCTGAATGTGGCAGTAAAAAGAAATAAAATACTTCACAAAATTAGAAATTTGCATGTATTATAATGAATTATTTAATAATCTTCACACTTGAAGTATGAGACACAGCACAGCAAAACATAAGCACACAGCTCTCCCCCTCCCAACCTGTACCTGAAAAATGGTGCATGACTCACAAGGAAGCTATAGAGGACAGGCACTAAAAGCACAGCGTGTGTGGAGAGACATTTAATGTGCCATATTTGGCATGTAAATGTAATGCGAGACACTCAGCATCAATTATAGTTTGAGAAGGGGGTGAAGTATACAGTAGAAAACCATTCAATCTGTGGTATCAGTTTCAACTGCAGAGCTTACTGAGGCAAAGGAAAATAATGGATCCTAACTCCTGATCTCCAGGGCAGTGTAATTGGAGGATACGCACCCACAAAGACATAATCAAAAAAAACCTCTTCCAGAAGTTCCCAGATAAGGTTTGCATGGCTATTACCTGGGAAGTGCAAACTCCCCACTGGACAATTTTCATGCATAGGGAAACATCCAAAAATATGATTTAAATGTCAAAATTTGGATGGTTCTGACTTCAATAATTACCCAGGAAAAATTAGATGAATCAAAACTAATTTCTGGGTAAATTGTGTACAGCCACGTAGGTCTCCTCCAAACCCCCACAGGATGTCGCATATCCCCTGACTACTAGTCCCACGAGCCTCCACATCCATTCCTGCCTCCACTCCATGGGACTCACCCCATCCCCTAATTACTTGCTCTATGTGAATTCCCCAGCCGGCCAGGATTCCCCCATTCTCTGATTATTTCTCTGTGGGACTCTGCCCCTCCATGGAGACTTTCCACATACCCCTCAAATAACACACTCCTCCTGTGCAGGAATTTTCTACCTTGCCCATGGGGGACACGCCGTGGTAATCCCCAAGGCTGACTTTCCTGCTTTCTCCCACCAGAGTGATTCCCTCCACCAGACGGGATCAGCGCTTTTACTCCCATCCCTTGCCATTGATTGAGTGGTGAGGTTATGGAGTGCCCAGCACAGCACATCCATGGGGACATACATGATGGAGCGTACTGCAATACACCACCTGTTCTGTCAAAGCATTTGATCCTCATTTTCTCTCTGGATGCTCTCATTGGAATCAGGAACTATTTCTTCGATGATAATCCTTGTCACCCAGGAGCCATCCATCCTGGACCCAGGACCACTGAATAGGTCTGGCACTTGTGAATTATGCAGAATGAAGGAGTCATGGCTCTTGTGGATGATGACTGACCAGTTGGACATTCAACAGGAAGTCCATCCTGTTAGTGGAGGTGCAGAGCTATTCGTCTGGAGCCTATATGGTATCATGTGTGCAGTCAATAACTCTTTAGCTCCTGGGTAAACCTACAATTGTCACAAACCCTCTGGCTCTATCCAATTGACTTTGGTTGTCTGTTCTGAAAGAGATATAATTTCCTCCTAAACTCAACTGTGTCATTGTGTCAGTGATACAGTTGAATTTTGGAGGCTGTGTTATGCCACTGAGGCCTTTACATGCTGCCTGAAAAGACTCTGTTGCAAAGAAGTTGAGTGGATCAGTGACCATGGCAGCTACAAACATTGATTGGATGAATAGCAATACAGTTAGATGAGGTCTCCTCTGTCAGCATGTCACAAAGTGATATTACTGTGCCTCTTGAAAGCCTCAGCCTCCTCTTGCATTGTGCCTTGGACACCTGCAAATAGCTCAATCCCTACCTATATACTCAAGGGACTGCATATGTCTTCTGTGTCATTGTTGGGGATTCATTGTGGCATTATGTCCTTCTGGGTCTGGTCCAGCCCTATCATCCACATTCATCACCAGTGCATGCTAGACCTGCCAATGTGACTTTCTACCTCTCTCTCTCCCCCTACTCCCCCCGCCTCCTTGTCATCCTCCTCAGTGGAGTTAACATTCCCCACAGAAACCACAACTCCAGGTTAGGCTTAGTTAAAAGGCTGAGGTGATAGTCAACATTTCAATAGACCTGGCTTCAGGAGGAATAAAGCTAGCAGACACAGAACTCTGAACTACGAAGTGGAAATTCAGGGTCCAGATGAACCCTTTAAATCTGTCCTAATGATGTGCCTCTTAAACAATAAGAAAGTCATCTGACATGGAACACACTCTGCGAATGGTTTATCGCTTACACAACATATTATTCCAGTCAATTGCCTGATTAATAAATTTAAATACCTAATCTAATGATATTTGAATAATGTGGATGAGGTCCTGATTTTTAGCCCTGTCCAATTTTAGCCAATTTTTCCAGAATTGGCATGATGACGTTGGAGTTGTGATCCGATGTCAGTGCATCCAATAATATGCCACTCGTGTGCATAATGCACCTCTTTTTGGAACATATTATTCAGTACTATGTTAGAAACATATCTCATTGTACTATTGCGCCAAGATCACTTTCTACATTACATAGAAATATATAATTTCTACATAAATTATCCCATTTATGTAGAAATGGGATAAGGTTGCAGGTTTACTATGTCCACTGTATGGAATAATTTTCCACAATATTTTAGCTTACAAAGAAAACTCATTTGTTTTCTAAGTAAAGCAAATTATTACAAGTAGTAGCTTTTTGATAAGATTCTAAATGCACATTGGACTTCATTGATGTTAGATACATCGTGTTCTTCCAAATTGCGCTCAAGGCAACATATATTCTTTTATGATTTTGATCAAAATGTTACATTTTAGTCACTGTCCTACTGCTATAATTTCTTTCATTTTCTTAAATAATCAAGTTAATCCTTGGGATTATTTAGTAAAGTGTAAAGTGCTGCATTGGGGAGCTCTCTTCTATTTGGTTATATTGTTTAAAGTTTATTTATTAGTGTCACAAGTAGGCTTACATTAACATTGCAACAAAGTTACTGTGGAAATCCCCTAAAAGCCACATTCTGGAGCTTGTTCAGGTAGACTGGAGGAGGATTTAGTATGGCCAATGTGCCTAACCAGCATGTTTTTCGGATTATGGGAGGAAATCAGAGCACCCAGAGGAAACCTATGCAGACCTGAGGAGAAAACGCAGACTCCGCACAGTGACCCAAGCCAGGAATCGAATCTGGGTCCCTGGCACTGTGAGGCAGCAGTGCTAACCAGTGTGCCAGCATGCTGCCCTCTATTGTGTGCCCTTGAATAGGTCTGAGTTAAAACAAAAGCCAAAACACTTTGGACATTTAATGATATTCCCTTTGGCATCCAATTGTGTTCTTTATCTTCAGTAGGAGATACAAAAATTGTTGCCACTCATTTGATCAATGTCTCTTACTTAAATTTCTGCAAAACATAGTTGCACATCCATAATAATAAAATTGAATTATATTGTCAGGGGTTCAGGAAGACACATTGAATTTCAGATTCTGTTTGATGTGTAAAGAGCCATTTTGTACCAACAGGTAAATACTACCAAGTTTATAATAATATTCTAGACAGATGTGAAGGGCACACAGATATTCAACAAAATAGAACAAACATTGTGGCCATTTTCTTTATCAGTAGCATCCTGGATGATAACTTAATGTTTGAAAAATTCATATTTTTTGATTAACATTTTTACGACCAATGCTCCGGGGAGAATTATGCATTTTGATTGTTACTACAGATGTAATCTATTTAATGTTACCTGGATACATTATTGATGTACATTCTATCCCATCCATTGTAATGCACTGAGCAAGAATTGCATGACAAATATGGAAAGACTTCTATTATTTGCTTCACATTATCTTGTCTCTGTATATAGTGAAATGGAGTCCTTTTATATTCCCATAATACATGCAAAATTAGAATATACTGATTTCTTGCTGAGCTCCATATACAAAAACTCCAGTAAAGTGTTCTGTTTACATAATATTCTATTAGGATTTCATTAAGTAAATTTAGAATAGTTAAGTGGTCCATTTGGGAAAAAACATTGAAGGGGATTTTCCGCCCCTGTTGTTGGTAGGCAGGATGCTGGTGAGATACGAA
The DNA here is from genome assembly GCA_024679065.1 of Sphyrna mokarran. Taxonomy (NCBI): domain Eukaryota; kingdom Metazoa; phylum Chordata; class Chondrichthyes; order Carcharhiniformes; family Carcharhinidae; genus Sphyrna; species Sphyrna mokarran. Next base: position 34,407,547 of record JAGIQG010000004.1, on the reverse strand, counting down.
GAAACTTTTACATTGGTGGGAACTCCTGTTACTATTGTCTTCAAACCCCCACCAATGATGTTACAGGGTTCCTGCCATGAAAGTTCGGGAACCCCACTACCATACATTTAAATATCGTTAGTGAGTCTCTCCCCGCTGTATTAGCCCCCAAATGAGGACTTTGCCAGCATGGCATCAGATCAGCAGGATTTATAACAGGTCTGGACAGATGGGCACCTGGCAAACAATCCCCAGTGGAGATGCATTGGTAAGTACAGCCTCCGGGAGAGAGACTCATGCCCACACAATACCCTGGCATTGGCAGGGGACACTGGCAAGGAGGGGGTTTCTGCTGGAGAGGATTGGAGTGGAGGGGGTTTATACAGGTTATTAATATATTTTTTATTTAAGAAGGACTGCTTTAAGATTTAGTGTTTTGTGACACAGAATTGTTTTGCCTGGTAGGAATATACGCAGGCCCATCACCCCTCAACACAAGCTCATCACCCCTCAACGTAGACTCATAGATGCTGGAAAGCAGAATATTTACTCATTTTAGCCAAGTAAGTTATTATTTAGATAAAGGGTTAATGAGGTTTTGTTTATGAAAGAAAAAGACCCGTAGGGTGTCTATTTGATTAAAGTAATAAAAAGTGAGTTAGGGTGATATAGTCATGTGATACTGGAAATTAGAGGAGCAGGCCATGCAGCAGAGAAAAAATAGTTCCATTTTCATTTTTAAAAAGAGCATTTGGTGACTGGAGCTGGTAAATAGAAGAGTCACTGTCTTTCTCACTTTCTATCTGAAAGCTCCACAGCTATTACTCAGTCAGAGCAAGTATATCTATGTTTTGCTAGCTATATTTAAAGTGGGGTTCAAGTCTGGAAGAGAAATATTACTTAATTGGAGCTAAAATGATGATAAGTTAGAAATTAAGGGTGAGTTTTTTCATGCTTAAAGATTGTTCAATGATTAAGAGTTAAACTATTTCATTTTGTTAGACTTAAATTGTTTTATGAATAAAGCTTGTTTTGATAAAATGATTCCTAGTTTGTCAGTGGAATTGTACTTGAGATGAGGCATAATTTCCTTATCTTTATACCAAAATAGAAAAATTGTTGGGGGTCGAGCCTGACTTCATAATATACCTTGTGGTTCTGTTTTGGCATCATAACACCAGTGTCCTCCTCCAATCTGTGTTGCGCAATGGTGAGTCCATGTTGAGGGGTGATGGGCCTATGTTGAGGGGTGATGGGCCAGTGTTGAGTGGTGATGAGCTTGTGTTGAGGGGTGATGAGCTTGTGTTGAGGGGTGATAGGCCTGTGTTGAGGGGTGATGGGCCTGTGTGAGGGGTGATAGGCCTGTGTTGAGGGATGGTGGGCTGGTAATGAGAGATGATGGGTCTGTGTTGAGGGGTGATAGATGATGGGCCTACACTAAAGAATGATGGGCCTGTACTAAGGAGTAATGGGTCTGTGTTTACTCACCTCCTGGAATGAAGATGCTGCCATTTAGACACTTCTTCCGGAGATGTGTGCAGTGATACAGGAGACTTTCCAACACAACATACCTAACTCAGGAGCAAAAGCCCAAGAATGTGGGACCATGGTCCTTCTGCTGCCAACTTCTTCCACAAACTCTCCTACACCTTCATTCTGTGAGCAGCAGTCTTCCTCGTCTTAATGGGAGAAAAGTGTCTGTTTCTTCCACTCTGCATAGTCCCCAGGAGAATAACCAGAACTGAAACAGAATGCCGCCTTTTCCCGTTGGGATTCTACTTTGACATTTCCAGCTCTCTGACAGCCAACTCCTTCAAGCTGTCTATTTGGATTTCACCTTTTAAATACTGGAGTTGAGATTGTATCATTTGGGTCCATGTCATGCCTCTTGCTGCCTAATTGATGAGAAACCCAGAAGTAAAGTGAGGTGTTAGAACATCACTGACAGATATGCTACACTTAGTTTGGAGTTTCCCACGGACAGTTGGGATACCACTTCATCCCACTGCCTTGCACTGTGTGGCAAACTTAAAATTGAGACCTGGGTATGTGGCTTAGCACTTGTCTCGAGTTGAACTCCATAATAGGAATACATCCATCATTTATGACTGCCTAATTGTTGCGGTGTACTCTTCTGCAGCAACTGTATTGTGAAGATGTCCTGAAAATTGACAAGAGTATCAATGGATACCAATAACACTATGATAGTTTATTTGAAGCATATGACAAGAATGCTTTTGCTGACAGTTGTGATAAATGTTCTTTTGTCAGAGCGGTCTCAAATGTGCCATATAGCTCAATGTGTGACTTGATTCAAGAACATCAGACCATCAACCTTTCCTGGCATTATTGCTTCTAAAGATCTGCTGGAGTGAAAAAAAAGCTAAATATCAAATCAACAAAACCACATGAGAATTCAATCAGCTGGACTGATATTTGACCAGGGACATCTGAAACTTAGTTTTATATATTTTTGGTTGAGATTTTTAGTTTCTTTAAAAGGCAAGTTTTTATATATTGAGTAGAAACTAGGGGGGTGCGGCGGGGGGGTGGCCGGGGGGCAATTCTCCCAAAGGCACTGAATTAGCGAGAAAGCTGTTCTAAATCCTGACTGTTTTCTCAATTCAGCTTTTCACCCGAATCCCCCACCCTCTGAGCAATGCAGAGGTCACAATCGTGAATCTTATTAAAAATCCGGGGTGGAGGTGGGGGGGAGACTATTCGCACCAGAGTTCTGAAACTCTACCATGTGCAGTGGTCCCAGTCTGCCTATTTTGCTGGCCAGCCCGATTGCTGTCCAGCCCAGAACGCCTGTAGTTCTGCCCTACCAAAGCCTCCCCTCCCCCCCCCGCCACAGCCCTAATGCCACAGCCACAACAATTCCCGGGCCAGATCTGAACCCCCAGCCCCAGTGTGCTCCGAGTCCAGCCCATTCCCACTCCCCCCCCAAGCATTGGTGATTTCCCCCCTATCCTGGCTAACACCCCTTCTGGAGGCAAGCTCCTGTCATGCACCCCCCACCCCGGGAGACCACCACCACCACCACCCCCCCCCCCCCCCACCCCCCCCCACCCCCATCCCCAGCTCACTCCAATTGTTGGCCTCCCTCCTGCCCAGACTCTCCCCATGCAGAGTGACAGCAGGACCCCCTCCGTCCCCACCAATCATTCCTAGCCCCTCCCACAATAGGCCCCACTCCTTTGTCATTGCCCCATGCTTGCGGGGCAGTGCCAAGGTGCCACCTTGGACAGTACCGGGGGCACAGGCTGACACTGTCAGGGTGCCCATGCTCAAGGAGCACCACCTCCCTTGCCGGCCAAACCCCTGGGGGGCCCCAATTGCCCTCCTTCATTCCAGTAGGGTCTCCCATTAGTTCTTCGAATGTGGGAGCTAGTCTGAACCCCGCCGGAATGAAGTACTCCTAGTGGGCTAGGAGATTCAATTGGGACCCAAAAGTTCCTAATAATTAGCTTCAAAACATAATTAAAATAAATTTTAAAAAGATTGAAATGACTTAGCTGCCTGCCCACCAGTTACCAGCCTGGTCTGACTGGCGACTGTTGGCCAGCTCTGGAAGATGTGCACGTGTTCCTGGTGCATACGCAGATCCCTGTTCAAGGCCTCAGACGTGTATCTCCCATCATGGCAGAGAAGTTGCAGGTTGCGATGTGAGAATCATGGCTAGGTTTCTTGTGGTATTGTTTACAGATTGTCCAGAATGAAGATTCCAATGTTTACTTGCATTTGTAAAAGCCCAAACACAACCAAGCCTTACTCATTGCTGCACTGCTGCATGTTTACAGAAGTAGGATGAGATTCTCCAGCCTCCCAGTTGCATGTTTGCTGCTGATGGGAGGTGGCGTGTTGTTTGCTAGAATTTGGCCATAGTGTGTCACAGTAATGCACAATTCAAAAATATCAAAAATAGAGAGTGTGATCTACTTCTTGAGCCTGTACAAACCATTTAATTAGATCATGGCGGATCTCCACCTTAACTCTGTTTGCCTGTCCTACGTTCCTTAATATGTCTTTCTAACAAAAATCTATCAATCTCTGTTCTGAAATTTTCAGTACACCTTACTAATACCAAAAATACCAAACACAGAAAGTGGAATTCTCCCATTGCCATCTGCAGTGTGTTTGGTGGTGGGCGGGAGCAAAGGATCAAGCAGGAGCCTAAGGGCAGAATTTTCCCATTCCATCTGACACAGGAATCATAGCAGATGGGACACAGACCATGAAAAGGTCTGTTGACCTCAGGCAGCATTTTCCAGTCTTGAGGCAAGTGTGGCTGGAAAATTCTGTCCAAAAAGTCAACAACCCACCAGCATAAAATAAAATCATGTTGCAATTGTCCCTTTGGTGAGTTAATGGTGGGTCGGTCTTCGTACTGGTTGGTGATGTAAACACCATTGTGTTCTTTGCATCTCATTAAAACATTTGCTTGTTAGAATTGTGTCAAGCTTTCCAATCTTATAACATGGCAGTGTGAAATTACATTGGTCTAAAACTCGATTGATAAAGAGTGACATGAACAAGATGGTTCGCAGTTCACCAGAGACTTCAATGTGAAAGGACAAAGCCTTTCTGTTGTCAAGCTGCGCTGCTCCTAATACACTTTTCACTGCTGTGCTGAGGCAGACTGGTCCTGCCTTCCATTTCCTTGGCAAGCTGGTTGTCATGGACAGCATGCTGAACCCTTGGACTCTCCTGTGTCACCGAGTCAGTTCAGTACTGTGCCTAGGATTGGGGAATACAGCATTCTCCTTCCCCACCTCCTCAGTGCCACATACTAGTATCTATCTGGATAGCATTGTGCTGTGGGACTCACATAGTCACCACAACAAAGGTCCAAAACCTGACTGGGGTGGAATGTGAAGTGAGATCAGGAGAGAGGTGGCATGTTGGACACTGGTGGCAGCCCAACCTGATAAAGGCAAGGGGGGGCAGTGAAGAAGGAGGGTTGTGCAAAGATGAGGGGGAAGGGGAAGGGCTCACAATGGCAGGTTGAGGAGCAAGGAGGTAGATGAAGAAGATAAATGCAGAGGCATTTGTCAAATGCATGAGGGCGGGAACCTGGATTCCAACAAGACTACATAAAAAACCCAAATACAAGGGGTCAAAAGAATAGCACATTGTTCAATGGAAACGGATACACAAAGATTGCAGATGCGATGAGTAAAGGTCCAAATGAGACATGGTCATATCTCAGATCATAGGCTAGCATGAGTGAAGGAACAAATTTCCACTTGAGACTGTTAGCCTCATGCCTCTGTGTTGCTGGCATCCTGCACAGTATGGTGAAGAGAGTTGGATTGGAGAGAATGTTAGGAGTGCGCTGGACTGGTGTTTAAATGTTCTGCCAAGACCTTCGAACCCACCAGCTAAGGGCAAGCTGGTCAGCCATGTAATTCTCAGGGGAACTGATCGGTAGATAATTACTGGGGTTTCAAACATAGAATCTGGCATGGGATCTTGCCATTCTGGCCAGGAAGAAAGCTACTGCCAGAACCATCCATCACCACACTTAGTCTCAAAAATAGGGAATTCTGCCCAAAGTTACTGGCCTCAATGGTTATGCAAGGATCATGTATGTGGATGCAAAAGAAGTCTGGAATTCTATTGATGACTATGCAACCATTGTCGATTATTGTAAAAACTTATCTGGTTCACGAATGTCCTTTAATGAAGGAAATCTGCCAACCTTACCTAGTCCAGCCTACATGTGACTCCAGAACTCTAGCAGTATGGTTGACTATTAAAATGCCCTCTGAATTGGCAGAGCAGCCACTCAGTTCAAGGACAATTAGAGATGGGTCCATCCAGCGATGCCAAATCCCAAGAATTTTTTTTAAATGTTGGAGAAGGTTTTCCAGTGCCACATGACCAAATCGTACTTCTATTTCTTATGTTTTTCTGGTGGTAAAAGTGCCCGAACCTGCCACCATAAGGGCCAATCCAGCAAATAACTTGTAGCATTAGGAATTATATTTCATTTGGCAGGTTGGGACAGCAACATTGTAGAGGCTGATCCTCCTTATTTGTTCTGGGGTACTTCTATATCAGGTCCCCATATACACAAACACTCAGCCGCACACTTCCCTGCGGTTTCCTAATGGATAATCTTGCACAAGATAGAGATGACCATCTCACTGACAACAATAAGACGTCAAATTATTTGCCACCAGACCTGAAGCACTAACACACCTCGCCTCAAATCACTCCCAAGGCTTTAAATCATATCACATATATATTGCATTTTCTGTAATCAGCGCCTGGTATTTACTCTCTTCTTTCTTGAAGATGAAAGAACTGCATCTGGGGTTGCGAAAGATTAAAGCGTCAAGTCTCCTATAACTGATTCTGTACCCTTCTTCAGTAACGGGATCAAATGCCAGTAAGTGCTTGTAAATCACACATTGTGAGATCCCTCAGGTGAGTACAAGGAAAGGTTAATTTAGAAAAATAGCCACTTGTCTAGCTTTTTGCACATATCAGCAGAAATGAATTGGAAATTAAATTACTAGGTGTAACAGTGTAGCAAAACATGCTGTCTGCCAACATTTTAATTGAATTTTATGATGCTATTTTCCTATGACACTTACAGAAATGGAATCACAATGGAGATCGAGCTTGGTGCAGAGATTTAAAACTAATGCTCCCAAATTACAGCCACCCAGGGATTTTCTTTTGATTTTTGTTTGTCATGTGAGCAGTTTATATAACCATCAAGTCAAAAATTCAACCTACCCTAATTGATAAGACAGACGTTCACTGTGAAGTAGCGGATTCTATGCAAGGCTGAATGGATAGTCTCCATTGTTATCATGTACTAAAGTGTGGACAAATAAAACTATATGGCTTTTATTCTGGAAACATTAATGTGCCCAAATAACTGTCATTGCATTGTTGGTAACTCTAAAAATGTCAAAGTTATATGGAGTAACAAACCATTGACTTTCATGGTAACTTCATTGCAGTGTTAATGTAATCCTACTTGTGACACTAATAAACTTCAAAATAAAACTTAAAAAATAACTACACTGTGGACAATTTGGTAAAGTACTTAGCCCAAGTCCATGTACAATCTCCACGTAGCAGTTAACTACGCTGATTGCATTTTCCAACAGTTCCTTCATGCCTTTAGTATGATTCATCCAATACCTTTTAAAATTGTTGGTTTCACATCAATTCACTTCTGCTATTGCATTTCTCATTCTAATAACTACCTGTGTGAAAACAGCCCAAATCTTCTGATATCAGATCCAGTTCAGTCAAAAACATACGCACATACCTTGCTCCGAAGAGAATGTTTCAATGGAGGATCCTGCAGAACAGAATCAGTGCAGCGAACCTCAGAAGGAGCAGTGGAGAGAATCCATGCAGAAACCATATCCCCTTTATACATCACAAACTGTCGGATTCTATAAGAATTTAAGAGTCCAAAAGCTTCTCTGAAAAGCACTTCAAGAAGACAGCTCATTATTACCTTCTCGAGGGCAATAAATGCCGGCCTCGTCAGTGACGCCCACATCCCATAAATTAATTGAAAAAGGAAGGTGAGTTAATAAGAGGGTCAGATAGGTAACCTGAGTGGGTAAGGGTGTAGGGTGGGTGAGGGGTAGGAGGCAATGTAAATGTGTAAAGGTTATGATAGAGAAGAAGATGGGTAGGTGGGTTGGTTGATGAGTGGCAGATGAGTAAGATGGATAGGGTGGTAGGTAGAGTGGTAGGTGACTTCGGGTTGAGTGAGTACGTGAATAGGGGGCTGGCCAAGTTGGGTTGGGGTGAGGAGTCGGATGATGGGGGAATCCTCCAGTTGAGGATTGAGGGAGAGCCGGACGAGAGGAATTGGGCGGTGAGGAAAGCCTTGTGAAGTGTTGGAGATAAGGTCTAGTCAGGTTTGGTCAAGAGGTCAATAAGGAAATTGAGAGGTCAAGTGGGGAGTTGTGGACTGGAAGGGGAGTGGTGGTGGGGAGGCAGCAGTGTCAGTTGAATAGTTACCCAAGAATTGTGATTGACTCTCAACTGCCCTGTGAAATGGCCTATAAGCCACTTGGTTTCAAGGGCAACTAGGTATGGGTAATAAATGTTGGCCAGCCAGTGATGCCCATGTCCCATGAATGAATTAAAAAAAAATAGACTGTGTGTTTTTGGGTGTTTTTAACTTTAGGTGGAATTGTTCAATGTCTCCGAATCTGATTTTTTGGAGGTTCTTGAGGGGCAGGGGAAATGCCCATCTAAAGTTTAAATTTTCTGAACAATTCCCAGAGGGTCCTTGCATTGGGGACTTCCAAGAGGCCCCATGGCCCATCTTGGAGGATACATTGGTCTGACTATCCAGAGTCAGGAAGATTGAGCCCATATTTCTTCCAATTTGCTCTTTTATGCTTTATTACTAATCTGAAATGTAGGCTTCCTTATTACCAATTTTATATGTCAACAGCAGAAGGGGCAATGGGTGTTGGGGGTAGTGGGAGAGCACTAAGTAAGATATCAGTTTTCCTAGTTTGTCTATTAACAAAATAAATCCAGAAGCTCAATGCAAAGTGTTCAACTCATCATTGGACTCTGGAAATCAGTTTGAAAGCAACCACTTGTATATTTAATAGTGAAGAACGTATCTTAATAAGCAGTAACTCAGAAATAACTAAAATGCAAGTCATGGTTTCTTCCTACGCAATACCATCCGCCTGAAATGAAAACAGGAAAAGACAGAAGAAACTCAAAATCTATGAAGAAAAGAAGTGTAATGTTGAATAATATGGAGGAGATGGACATCCTGTTCACCTGAAGCAAGGTCAGTATGGAGCCAACATGCACCTTGCGATATGCTATGCAACCATTATGCACTGAGGGCCATTAAATGAAGTGGGACTTCCAACCTAACTAGGAAGGCAATCCCACCCTCTGGAGCCTCTGGCCAATCAAGCTGGCCAGCAGTTCCGTTAGTCCCAGCAGTACCAAGAGCGCTTTAGTAGCCACCTCCGGAACTACAGGAGAAGAAGAAAGAAGACCATGGATCCCCAGAGCAAGTTAGTATGGGGCAGGGAGGGATTGGGTGCTTGGGGGTGGGGTCAAGACTGTGGGCAAGTTGGAAGAAAGAGTGGGGGAGGAGAGCTCCACAATAGAGAGGGGCTGCCCCCCCCTCAACATGCCCCTCAATTAGTAAAGGGTAGCCCCCAAAGATCAAGCCCTCTTTTCTTTCTCAGCCTTCAAAGAAGTTTTGTTTTAAATTGGGATGCCAGCTGCCACCGGACTGCCCATACCGATCATTTTCTCATTTGGGCAGCATTATCAGAGTCAATTGACTTGGTAACAAATCTAGTTGACTTTTGTTTACTTTCTTAAATATGGTGAGTGGGCTGCTAATTTCAGAACCCCCCCCCGCCCCACCCAAAACACTCCCAGTGAAAACACATGAGGTATGGCCGATAAAGCAATCACCAGCAACACAGAGAAATGAATCACATTCCCTGATAAATAATATGTCATGCTATAGATTTATAATTTTCACAGAATAATTAAGAGACATGGAACTTGATTTGATTGCTTTATTATTGTCGCATGTACTGGTATACAGTGAAAAGTATTATTTCTTCCACGCTATACAGCCAAAATATTCTGTTCATATGGCAGCAAAGGAGAGAGTGCAGAATGTAGTGTTACGGTCATTGCTAGGACATAGAAAAAGATCAACTTAATGCGAGGTAGGTCCATTCAAAAGTCGCATGGCAGCACAGAAGAAGCTGTTCTTGACCTCCAAAAGATGAGAAATGATATCAGCATGTCAGCTTAGATCTAAATTCTAAAATAGCATTTGACTTCTTTTCTTGCAGTTGATGAATAGTTATAAAATAAATTATTGCTTGCTCAGATTTACAAAGCCGACGTGTGGAGTAGATGGGGCAAATCCTTAATCCATCTCCTTCTTTGCTCCAAAAATCAATTCAAATTCAAATTGAATTCAATTCATGGTCCCCACAAGAGAGACATATTAGATCTAAGCTGACAAGAAAAGCTTTGCACCTGATCTCATGCTTGATCTTAGCCAAAAGACCGAGAAGCAAATAAATAATTCTTTTTGAAAAAAACATATTGGTAAAATTTCTGTAAGAACTTTATAAACATTTCAACATAGCCATCGCACACTGTGCAATAACATTCAGTTTCTCTACAAACAACATGATGCTCTCTGAGATGTTTCAATACAGTCAAAGAAACATTGCAGACATTTCAAAATGGCCAATACAAATAGTAGAAAGGTATTTCAGTTGTCTACATTGATCAAGTTGCATTCTTTGATGTTTCATTACAATTGTGATGCATGTAATATTCACTTTATATGTTTAATTGACTCGTGCAGCTCGAGAGGGCACTATACAATTCCAATCCCCTCAGTTTGTATTGGGCTTCAGTAGAACATTGCAACAGGCCAAGGACAGACATATGGGCATGAGAGCAGGATGCTAAATTGAAGTGGCAAACAACAAGAAGTTTAGGGTCATGATTGCGAACTGAGTTCCACAAAGCAATCACCCTGTCTGTGTTTAGTCCCCCCAATGTCGAGGGGATCACCTTGGGAACAGCGATTGCAGTAAACCAAATTGAAGGAAGTGCAAGTGAATTGTTGCTTCACTTGAAAGGAATGTTTGGGCCTTAAACAGTGAGAAGGGATGAGGTAAATGGGAAGGATGGCACCTTCTGTGATTGCAAGGAAAGGTGTCTGGGAATGCGGATGAGGAGTTGGGGTAAGGGAGGAGTGGGCCATGGTATCATGGAGGGAGCAGCTCCTGAAAAATACTGTCAGGGAGTGGTGAGGGGAAGATGTGTTCCATGATGGAATCGTGCTGGAGTTGGAGATAATGGTGGAAGATGATCCTTTGAATCAGTGGATCATGGGGTGGAAAGTGAGAACCAGGGGAGCCTATCATGGTTCTGGGAGGGAGGGGAGGGGTGAGGGCAGAAGCGCAGGATATGGGTCGGAGCCGGTTGCGTGCCCTGTGAGAGGATCTCAGTTAAAAAAAAGGCAGACATATTAGAAACATCATTTTCAAAGGTGTCACCATCAGATCAGAAGCAACAGAGGCCAAGAAACTGGGAGAATGAATGGAGGAAACGTGGTGTAGGAGCTGTAGTCGAGATAGCTGTGGGAGTCAATGGTTTGTAATGCATACTGCAATAATAATAAATGTATCAGGTGGAGCAGTTGTGCATTTTCATTGGATCCTGATCTTTTGCAGGCCTCCAAACACAGACCTAGGAGCCAAAGGTGTGGGGCTGCATCAGACAAGCAAGCTGCTCTCAGTCCGCAAGTGAATCATTTACAAGAAAACCAGAGAGCCTTAGGGCAGTGTAAGGCCCTCAAACAAATAGCACAGGTAAATCATTAGCTTAATTTCCCTGAGTACCTCACAATGGGATTCAACTTAATTGCACTTGCTCATTGAAATCTCAAAAAACTGTGCCTTCAAGGTATTTGAAAAAGTATTAGCACATTCAACACTGAGAACATGGCATCTAACTTTTGGCAAAATTCATCTCAATTCCTGATGATATTTGTATTTTAAAACCTTGTAGAAAATTTTGCTAAACCAACATTTCTTTCTCATGGAATCATAGTGCAGAAGGAAGCCATTTGGCCCATGAAGCCAGGACCGACAACAACCCTATCCAGGCCCAATCTCCTTAATCCCACGTGTTTACCATGCTAATCCCCCCCGATTTTAAAGATCAATTTACCATGGGCAATCAACCTAACTTGCATATCTTTTCTCCATAATGTTTGCATACTCATTTGTAGCAAACTTTTTTCTTATTTATTAGTGTCACAAGCAGGCTTACATTGACACTGCAATGAACCTACTGTGAAAATTCCCTCGTTACCACACTCTGATGCCCGTTCAGGTACATTGAGGGAGAATTTATTGCACCTAACCAGCACGACTTTTGGATTGTGGAAAGAAACCAGAGCACCCGAAGTTAACACAAGCAGATATGGGGAGAACATGCAGACTCCACACAACCAGTGACCCAAACCAGGAATCAAACTCATGTCCCTGGCATTGTGAGGCAGCAGTATTAACACTGTGCACCTATAAGTCTGGTAATAGTTTATCCTTGTATTTCTCTGCTTTTATGGAGATAATAAGCTTTCTAGTTTCACCCTGTTAACAGAATTGATAAAGTAAGGTGAGGAGTTGCTTGCATAACTGTAACACCATCAAGACTTGTAGGGCCAAATATTCCGTTTTTGTGCTGTAAAAACATCACAGATTCAAAAACCAACAAGAAGGTTGGATCTGTTACCCTGTATCTCTATTTACTGGAATCAGATTAACTTTAATATAAGATGAAAATTCACCATCCTTATCCTCCCAGCAGCCACCTGTACTATACACTGGAGAGCCAAACTAAAATGCACACAATCAGAAATTAAGCTTAAAGATTTCAGAACTTCCTGAACTACACTTCACAAACACCCCTGCAGATCTGCAGCTGGTAATTTCATACAGAATCAATGGCATGGAGACAGGTCCCTTGGCTCGAACTGGTCTATGCTGACTAAAAAACCCATCTAAGCTAACCTCATTTGCCTGCATATCCCTCTAAACCTTTCCTATCCATGTATCTGTGTATCCATGTACTCACTAACCTCTGTGTAAAAAGGTTGCTCCTCAGATTCCCATTAATTTTTTCCCCTCTTAACTTAAACCTAGGCCCTTTAGTTCTTAATTCCCCAACCTTGGGAAGAACGCTGAGTGCATTCACCCTATCCACCCTATTTTTTATACAGTGTTAATCTAATTTACATAAATTCAATGGGCAGAATTTAATGCCACATCCCATGTGTCATGACCTTACATACATCTATAAAATCAGCCGTTAGTCTTCTACACTCCAAAGATAGAAGTCCTAGCCTGTCCAATTTCTCCCCATAACTCAGTCTCTTGAGTCCTGACAACATCCTTATAAATCTCTTCTGCATTCTTTCCAGTTTAAAACATCTTTAATGCAACATCTTTATAGCAACATCAATGGAGTTAAAGCTTCATCAAGCTATAGTGCTGAATCGAGGAAGGAAATGTAAGGAAGGGCTGACAAAAATGTATGATCAAAGTGATAGGTTTAAAGAAGGCTCTTAAATTGGACGATCAGAGGCATTCAGGCATGGAATACAGAGAGTGGTTATCAGCCATGATCTTACTAAATAGCAGAGCAAACATCAAATGGCCTTCTCATGTTCTTAATTCATGTATTTTTATGCTTAGAAAGTTTGAACTATAGACTCCAATTAAGGGTAGCGGGAGAGGGGGGCAGGTGTTGTCGAGTCCAAAGATGTGCGGGTTAGGTTGATTGGCCATGTTAAAATTACTCCTTAGCGCCAGGGATATTAGCATGGTTATGTGGGGTTACAGAGACAAGGCCAGGGTGGGATTGTTGTTGGTGCAATCTCAATGAGCCGAATAGCCTCCTGCACTGTAGAGATTCTATCTGAAAAAAAGCTTAAAGTTGGAAAGACAGAAAACTTGAGGAGAATTGGAAAGCTAACGAAAATAGAGAGGGGAAGATCTAGATCACAAATTATGATGAGTAGCAGTTCTTCATTGTGTTTAATATAGCCACTATTTTGTAAAAGATTCCTTATAAATGCTCTAACTCTGCATTACCAATGTTCTTATTGTTTATAATTCACCTTTTGATAAATCAGCACTTTTATATAAAAATAAATGTGAATTTTTTATACTGTTAATCTAATTTACATAAATTCAATGGGTAGAATTTAATGCCACATCCCACGCCCTTGAGATAAGTTTATAAGTAGATTGGGGAGGAGGGGTGTTGGTAGGCTTTGTGATCAGGTAGGACAGTGGGAGTGGAGATCTTGCCACCTTCTGCCTTTCCTCCATCATGTATCAGGTGTGAAGACTAGAAGGGCCTCATCATCCTGTCATTGATAGTCAACCAGTGGCATTTGGGGCACTCACCATCCTAAAAGAGTAGGCATTCCGATTGAGGGACCCAAAATCATAAAGGGAAGAGCCCTGCAGGAAGCAAACCCTCTATCCAGAAATCTACTCCCTGTAATCCCCATTCCTTCCATGTTTTTCTCCATATGGGGATGCATTCATCATCCTTGTCCCAACATAATGACAGTCAGTGACTCTGATGGTACTGCAGAGCGCCAGCCTGTGGCTGGCACTGACTCCTAAGAGAGGTGATAGCCTAATGATATTATCATTAGACTATTAATCCAGAAACTCAGCTAATATCCTGAAGACCTGGATTTGAACTCCAACACAGCAGATGGTGGAATTTTAATTCAATTTTTAAAAAATCTGGAATTAAGAATCCACTGATGACCATGAAACCACTGTTGGAAAAAACACCTGGTTCACCAATGTCCTTTAAAGAAGGAAATCTGCCATCCTTATCTGGTCTGACCCATATGCGACTCCAGAGTGACAGCAATGTAGTTGACTTTCAATTGCTCTCCAAAATAACAAAGAATGGGCAATAAATGCTAGTCAGCCCACAATGACCATGTCCCCCAAATGAAAACTTCTTAGGTTCAGGAGTTCTGCTCCACTGGGGGCTTTATCTGATGAGAGACCCATAATGTCCCAATAAGTGTCTGATTATCTCCAGAGAAAATGGGGCTTCTACTAGTTCTTGAACTTGTCAGCAAGACGCCAGTTATCCACAGTAAATCCTGGCCAATGTGTTAAAACCCCAGTGAAATTTGCACTTGCACCAAAATGTGACTAAACATAAAGCACAGCATGACTGTTAAAATGATTCCTACAGATTTTTAAAAATATATTTTGTATAACTGCTCAAAGTCATTTGCAATAAGTATCTGAGTGAATTATGCATTTAAACTCAGGAAGATATACTATGAAACAAAAATAACTGAGCTTTGCATCTTCAGTATAATATATCATGTAAAGATGAGGAAACTTAGTTACATTCGCTTGGAATTTTCTGAGTAAGTGTTTCTGTTCCACTTCACTGGAAACATGGAGACCTCATTTGCATCTATAATTATGTGAGGAATGTATTGAATGTACAATACATAAACATAATTAGAAAATAATAAAAAAAGATTAAAATATCATTAAAGCTGTGGTAATCATAAGATTAAGAAGCCCTTCAAATTGATCTGAAGGAATGAGGAATACTAAATACATTAGCAAATGTGGCTGGGGAATGAACATTTCCTGGCTGCTTTATCTAGTATCCACTGGAGATGCCAGTGAAAACATGACTTCCGCAACAAAATAATCAAATGGATCATTTAAATGATTCTGCTGCTAATATCGTATTTTATATGCATTGTAAAGTCTGACCGACTTCATATCATATTGGCCCTGCTGTTGCAGAAATTGCAAAGAATTGGATAAAAGTATCAGCAACTAACTTTCTATTAATTCACTGTTAACTGGTCGAAATAATTCTGGCTGAGTAACTCTTACAAGCTTGATAAAATCTCCTTCATTGATACGAATGAAATTGTGATAGCTCTGTGTTTACTCAGATGCTGCCAGGAATTAGTCTAGGGGAGAGTAATTGTTATGGGGGAATCACTAATTGTCCAATTCTTTGAAAGGTTGTACCACACAGAGTGGATCGACTGTACTACATCTGCGGGAGCCACGTACCAATGCGACCCAAGTATGAAGTGGACATGACTGCATTGAAAAGGTACCAAGACTTTGATTGGGATTTTCCAGCCCTTCCCACTGACATGATCTTACAGTCCCACTGAGGGCGACACCCAGTGGCATGTTCCCCCACGGCACAGCCGGCAGCCATTGCTACAATAAACACTGCTCCAGTGGGCAGGAATCCCAGCCTTTGTGAAAGGCTTTTAAAAAGAGGGATAGTCTCCTGAGTATTAAGTTGTAAAAATGGCACCATAAAACTTTTTGATTTAATAGAAAAGAACGAACAACTGCGCATACTGTAAATAAAAATTAAAATTGTAAAATACTGGAAATGTACAGTAGGCCAGTCAACATTTTAAAAGAAAATACAGGATATAATGTTTCAAATGTGTAATTTTGATCAGTTTCTGTTCTTATTTATTGTAGAGATGGTTTTGTTAAAGTATATCATTCGAAAGAAAGTTGATGATTGATCATGCAATATTCATTATTGAAGTAACTTCAGAGAGGCCAATGTCCCTCTACCAAAATAGACTTATTTACAATGGTTTGTAATATTCAGGCAGTTACTTCCAAGTGCAGAGTGCTCACCTCAAGTACTGATGACCTGGGCACTCCACATTAAGTGTCTCTGTAACCTCCCTGATTAGGCAGACTTCAGAGGCCTCAATTAGGGACATCTTTTTGTGTCCAACCAAATAAACAAAATCAATTTAACTCAAAAGAAGCAGTTCCCTAAAAGGAGGGAAACCACCTAAAACAAAAGATAAAGTGGAAAAGAAACTTAAAACATCAAATTAATATGTGATTAGAGGGGTCAATACCCAGTCCCTGTAGTGCCCAGCTGGTATGGAAGGAATCAACTGTGCTACACCTCAATTAGGGAGCTCATATTTCAGGAGTCCAATTTGGGGACCTTGTTGAAGTTATTACAGTTGCCACCTCAAAATCTTGCTTGAGTATTTGCCAGACATTGGGGAGACCAAAATAACAGGGTCCTAAGATGTCCTTACAGACACTAGAGGACAGTTGTACTTGGGTTGGCCCCAGAAGGAAATTTAAAAAATAAACAGTTCTCCCTGGGCTTGGCCATTGGTCGCCTTGCTACCATGCTCAAGTATCAAGTGAAAATGGAAGGCTGGGCCTCAATCACAAAGCCCAATCTGTGTATTTAAAGTAGATCATGGTAGATTGGGGCAAATATCCTCACTCCATCCAATTTGAAATGACGTGTAAATTAGCCAAAGCAGTGTGCAAGTGAACAGGTAAGACCACATTGTGTTTCAACTGCACCTCACTCTGCTGACCTGGATTCTGCTGTAGGGAGGGTTGAAATCTTCAATGTGAGAGGTCATCATCAATAAGAATGATGCAATTCAGACATAAACACTTCCAGCAGGAGTTACTGAAGAACCAGTGTGTTTATTCTTTACTAATTCAGTAATTCTGAGTCTATTGGATCACAGGTGACAGCCATTTACCATAGAACCAAAGAACTATAGAATGCCCACAATGCAGAAGGAAACATAATGGAGATGATTCTCCCAGCCCGCTGCACTGCTCCAGCGGGCTGGAGATTTAAGCGGAGGTTATGTAGCGGGCTTCCCATTGGGCACACGGCCTCTATTTGTCTCCAACAACCAGATTTCCAACATCATCAGCTCCATGGCAGAAATTGGTGTGGAGCTGAATATATTATTCAAATGTAGATTTAAATCTGGTTAGTGGGCTGGGTCTGAAGTCGGGGGGCAGTTCTGGGAGACCAGCGATCAGGGTGTGGGGGCATCATATGGGCTGGCCAATGATCAGGAAGCTGGCAGTGTGAACTATTGCACATGCACTGACCTCTCCAGGTGAAATAGGCTCCATCCACTGATTTTTAGCATCATTCGCACTAAGGCACTCTGTGATGCACGGAATATGGGAGATTCATTTTGAAAATCCCACTGAAGAAACCAGCAGTATTTACACCAGTTTTTAAGTGAATTCTATCCTTGTTCTGGGAGAGAGGAAGGAAGTGAGGGTCATGGTGTGGGAGATAGATTGCATGCTGCTGAAGGCCCTGTCAACAATTGTAGGTGGGAAATTACGGTTGAGGAAGAAGGAGCAAACAAAGAATTTTGTGGGGGGGGAAATCCCACTCATTGGCAGGCCTTTCCATGCATGCTCATCCCAAGGCTGGAAAATCCTGTTTAAGGTCAACACATCTTTGCGTGGTCCAAGAACTACCCGCTACAATTCCCATGGCGGACAGGAAGGGAAACTTCTGGCCTTTGTTTCCCTTGTTAAAAATAAATATCAAGCACTTCAGCTTATTATGACAAAGGCCTTCAGTGTGTCACGTATACAAAAGTGAATGCAGTATGCATTATTAAATGAATTTATATACCAGGCCTAACCTTATTTAATTAATAAACTACATTGAGGTTTATTTAATTGTCTTCAATAATTACAATTTCCTGACAGGATAGTTATAACACACACTTAGGAATACCAAGCTCTCATTTATTTGTTTACACTTTGGGGATTTTAAAAGTGAAGGTAGCTGGGCAGTCTGTTATTTGGAACTTGATGACTGGATAACTTCCGATATAATTAGATTGATTTGTGCACTTTATTTATAGACCACTGCATCAGATTTAAAAAAAAACCGCTCGATGGACAACTTTGTCAGACGCTGCTGGAGTAAACAGAATGATTAATCTAATTATGTGCTAAAATGCAATTATTATGAAGTTTGTGGACTTTACTTCCACCATGCTGTACAAACATCATCTGCTGTGAAAATCATTCAATGTTCAAAAGGCGCGTGTAATGGAGCACATGTATTTTGTGATTGTATTACCATTTTGTTTCAGCAATGTTTAATCATTAGATAACAGCAAATTACTGCATGGAATCTGAAACCAAAAGAGAAAAAGCTGGAAAATCTCAGCAGGTCTGGCAGCATCTGTAAGGAGAGAAAAGAGCTGACGTTTCAAGTCCAAATGATCTTTTGTCAAAGCCAAAAGGCATAGATAGTGGGAGATCTTTATATTGTAGGCAGAAGGAATGAAAGATGAAGCATTGCTACAAAACAAGGAGAAAGGCTAAGAAGTGTGGCCTTACTCACCTGATGAAGGAGCAGTGCTCCAAAAACTCTTGATCCCAAATAAACCTGTTGGACTTTAACCTATTGTGATGAGACTTTTCACTGTGCCCACCCCAGTCCAACACTGGCATCTTTAAATCATATCTATCAGGACTGACCTTTTTTTGTGGATTTTGTGGATTTTCCAGTTCGCAGGCCCTAACTGTCTCCTATATACCATGGATGTGCAATCTCTTTATACTTCCATCCCACATCAGGTTGGTCTGAGAGATCTTTGCTTCTTTTTTGGAAACAGACCTGAACAATTCCTATTCACCCCACTCTCCTCTGCCTGGCTGAACTCATTCCATCAACAATTTCTCCTTTAACTCATCCCACTGTGCTCAAATCAAAGGAGTAACAATGGCTACCCACATGGGTCCTCGCTATGCTTGTCTTTTTATGGGGTATGTGAAACATTCCTTGTTCCAAACCTACCTGGGTCCCCTCCCACAGCTCCATTATTGATACACCGAAGACTATTTTGATGCTGCTTCATGCTCTCATCTGGACCTGGAAAAATTCATCAACTTTGCTTCCTGTTTTCACCCCTCCATTGCCTTCACCTGATCCATCTCAGACACTCCCTTTCCCTTCCTCGATCTTTCCGTCTCCATTTCTGCCAGCAGACTTTCTACCAATATTAATTACAAGCCCACCAATTACAGCTCTTTGCACCCTACATCCTGTAAGGACTCCATCACTTTCTCTCAGCTCCTTTGCTTCCATTGCATTTGTTCCAATGATATTACTTCCAAAGTGGTGCTTCTAATATGTGCTCCTCCTTTTTCAACCGTAGTTTTCCACCTACAGTTGTCGACAGAGCCCTCAACAGCATGCGGTCTATCTCCCACACCATGACATCAACCTCTAGCCCTTCCTCCCAGAACAAAGATAGTACCCCTGGTCCCTCATTTTACCCAACAGCCTCCACATGCAAAGCATAATCCTGCACCATTTTTGCCACCAAAAATGATGGTGATGCCACTACTAAGCACATCTTCCCTTCACTCTCTCTGTCAGCATTCTGCAGAGGTTCCCTCTGGAATAACTTAGTCCATTCCACCACTATACACAACACCTCTCCCATCACGGATGGCACCTTCCCATGCAATTGCAGAAGGCGTTACACCTGACCCTTTACTTCTTCCATGCTTACCATCCACAGTCCAAAACACTCATTCCAGGTTAAGCAGTAACCTGCTTAACTTGCACCTCTTTCGATTTGGTGTGTTACATTCGCTGTTCCCAATGTGATCTCCTCGATACCAGGGACCAAATGTGGACTGGGTGATGCGCACAGACCAATGATGCTCAGCAAAGCAATCAGGATCCTGACCTTCCAAATTGTTTGCCATTTTAACACACAATCCTGCTCGCATGCCCATGTGTCAGACCTTGGCCTGCTGCAGTGTTCCAGTGAAGCTCAACGCAAACTGGAGGAACAGTATCTCATCTTCTGGCTAGGCATGTTACAGTTTCCCGGCCTCAACATCGAATCCAACAACTTCAGATGATTAGCCCCACCCCAAATTGACCCCTTTATATGCTATTAAATTTAACTATCTACTTCTTATTTCTTTATTGTCTCTCTTTATTTTTCTTTTTGCCACATACTCTTCCCCCATTTTAATCCCCCTTCTCTTACCTGGTCTCCCCTTTTCCTCCTTTTTCTCAATTTTACCTCTCTCCACCTATCTCACCCCCTTTCCCCACTTCTTCATATGTTACAGTTTATTCTCAGATTTTAGCTTCTTTGCCCTTTGGCCATTCATACCCTTTATTCTCTGTACTGCCATTAGCATCTCTGCAAGTGCCCCCATGTTTTTGTGTCTGTGGCTCATCTTTCATTCCCTCACCCTATAGTGGAAATATCTCTCACTTTCTATGCCTTTTGGCTTTGACAAAGGCTCATTTGAACTCGGAACATCTGCTCTTTTCTGTCCTTACAGATGTTGCCAGACCTGCTGAGATTTTCCAGCATTTTCTCTTTTGGTTGCATATTTAATCATCTCTTTAGCACTTAATCTATGCCTATTTGAGAAAATTCCATTTATACATACTTCATTTGAGCAGTGATCCCTGCTGCATCGTATCATCATTATCACTCATAGCACTACACAAAGAAAAGGCCTGGTTTTAAATCTGGCCATTGATACATTTATTGAATGAGAAACATAGTGCATAAGTACATTTTTCATTATTCGAAACAATGCACAGTTCTAATCCATGGGTTTGTAATAGCACATTTATACTCATTACAGTTTACCAAATATTCTCTAAACCTCACTGGCTAGTAAATCAATTAAGGTTTTTTTTTCAAAATGTGGATTTGATTTTAATTGCTATATAATTACAAACTGACATCTTCCCCTTGAATAAAAGTCGGTGTTATTTGCTGTAACAGTCGGTTAGATTAGGAACATGTATAAACTGAGGTAATTTGGATGGAATCAAGCTAATCTTTGCCCCAGGCACCAAGATTTCATTCAGACTCAAAACGATCCAAATAGTGGCCACGGGTTTAGGGTGCCGAGGTGACAGGCATCACACACAATTGTAAGCGACGAAATTGATGTTGAAGCAATGAGGAATCCGTTGGCAAAGAGGATGCTGGGTAATTACAGGAGGAATGGCGAAAGCCGTTCTTGGCTTCAATAGAAACAAGAAAAATTCAATGAACGTTAGATGCCTAAACTAAAAACCAGGAAACACTAAGCAAGTCAAACAGCACCTATGGATATTACCATCCAGTTGACTTCAGCTATTTGGAATGAGCAAGGACATGACCCTCCTGAAAGAACTCCCACTGGTAGCGAGCTGAGGGGAGAGGAAGCCTCGACTGAAGGTTCGAGGTGAGCCTAAGTGGGCATAAGCGAGGGCTAGTCCTGCTCTGGAGATGGGAGGGTACCAGAGCTGGGATTGTCCAATCACTGCTCTGGGACTGGCTGCTTCCGGGTCAGGAATGCCAATGGTTGGCGGGGGGGGGAAGAAGCGGGGGGATAATGATAATCAGCATCTGCCGCAATCCGACTCTCCCTCTCTCTCTCTTTCTTTCTTTCTCTTCCTCTGATTCTTCGCAATATTCTGAGTGATATCAGGATAGAACAAATGGAGCTAGCTATCTTACTAAACACAGTGCTGGAGGGACACAGACTCCAACAGCAACAGCAGTGGCTCCAAGAGGAGACTCTGCAGGACACGGACCAGGAGTCTGCATGGCAGGATCAGGAGCCGGAGGCTGCACCAGCCATGCAAGGGACACACAAAGACATCAAAAATAACTGAAGGTGTACTGGACTCATGTCTCCTTCCTGGAGCCATGTGCCAACAAAGACTCTATCCAGCTGAGAAGATGGTGTGACACCTGTGCCATGTCCTTGTGGATTTGGGGCTATGTAGCAAAGGAGGCTACCTGCTCCCTGTGGCTGTCGAGGTCATGGCAGCCCTTAACTTCGTCATGGAGTCCTTCCAGAGCTCCACCAGGGACATCTGTCATATCTCTCAGGGTTCCAACCATTAGTGCATTTGTGAAGTAAGAGATGCATTGTATACAAGAGATGTCAGCTACATCCATTTTGACCTGGACCAGGCCCGGGTGGACAAGAGGGCAACAGGGTTTGGGCAGATTGCTGACCTACCATAGGTGCAAGGAGTGATAGATTGCACCCATGTTGCTCTCTGCAACCCATGGCACCAGGAAGTCCTTCATCAATCAAACAGGGTTCCATTCCCTCAATGTCCAGCTGGTGTGTTACCACAAGATACATATCATGTACATGTTTTCCATGACAGCCACATCCTTGCTCAGTCAGGGACCTTCCAGGGACACCCCAGGCCACAGGGATGGCTTATTGAAGACTGGGGATATCCCCTCTGATCATGGCTGATGATGCTAGTGCAGAGGCTGCAGACCGCAGCAAAGGGCAGATGCAAATAGGGGCACAGTACGGCCTGATGTGTCATCAAGTGGTCCATTAGTCTGCTGAAGATGGGTTCTGCTACCTTGATATATCTGGTGGGGCCTTTCAAAACAGCCCTAGAGAGTCTCCCATATTATTGTGGATTGCTGTATCCCCCAAAACCTCAGTCTGCCAGAGAGTAAGGAGCTTCCCAAGGACAGCTATGAGGAATGGCACATGTCCTTGGATGCGGAGAATGTGTCTGATGAAGCTGAGGAGGAAGAACTCGCTGAGGAGCCTGACGATGGGGGTCAAGCAGGGATGAGGGTGCACACGGGATAAAAATCTAGAGACACCCTTTGCCTCAGAAGACTAGCTCACTGGCCTACAGTGTGAACACACCCCCCCCCCCCCCCCCCCCGCACAGGACATTGTGACCACCCCACAGAACATTGTGATCCCCACCAAAAACATTGTCAATCCATTCCCGCCCTCCACAAGACAGTGTTATACCCCTCCCCACCCCCACAGGAGAATAAGGGTTTGGATTATTCATAACTCATGTCAGTTTGGTCATCCAGATGAATGTGCAATGACTCCTCACTTTTCTCTCAGAGGCCCACCTCCTTGTAAGCACAGGCCCACTCCTGCTCTTCACATAGCAGCTGTGGTGCCCTTGCCTAAGAAGGAGTCAGGGTCTTCAGCTGTGGCCGTCTTTGCTGGCTTACAACGGTTGTGGGCAAGCTTATCCTGCAGCAACATTAATGAGGATGATATCAGCTGGCCTCGTGGGTCAGACATCGATGAAACCTGACATGTATAGCACAGTGAGTGAGCAGGGAGGGCCTGTGAGGAGAGGAGGCTCAGGGAGTGTGGGGAAGTTTGTGGGAGGTTGGGTGCTGGGGCCCTGCGAGGTGACAACAGGTAGGGCTGAGGTGAGTTGTAATGTGGAGAGGATACAGGGAGCATTTACCTTAGCAGAATTGAGCACATCATTCATCTTCTTGTAATATTGCACCCTGTCCTCCTGTGGAGGGTACTGGCACTCAGCAGTGCTGCCAATATTTCCCAGGAGGGGTTTATGATCTCCAGCCAACATGAGGATAGATAGTTCCCCTTCTCTTCTTTATAACAAAGAAAATTACAACACAGGAACAAGGTTTTCAGCTCTCCAAGCCTGCACCAACCATGCTACCCAATCGAACTAAAATTTCCTAGCCTCCTGGGAACCATATCCCTCTTTTCCCGTCCTATTCATGTATTTATCCAGATGGCCCTTAAAACTCACTATTGTATTTGCTTCCACTACCTTTCCCGGCAGCAAGTTTCAGGCACCCAGAACTGTTGTGGGCAAAGTCTTGGAAAGAATTATAAGGGATAGGATTTATAAGCATCTAGAGAGAAATAAATTGATTAGGGATAGTCAGCACGGTTTTGTGAAGGGTAGGTCATGCCTCACAAACCTTATTGAGTTTTTTGAGGAGGTGACCAAAGAGGTAGATAAGGGTAAGGCAGTTGATGTAGTGTATATGGATTTTAGCAAAGCGTTTGATAAGGTTCCGCATGGTAGGCTACTGCAGAAAGTGCAGATGCATGGGATTGAAGGTGATTTAGCAGTTTGGATTAGGAATTGGCTAGCTGATAGAAGACAGAGGGTGGTGGTTGATGGGAAATATTCAACCTGGAGTGCAGTTACAAGTGGTGTACCTCAAGGATCTGTTTTAGGGCCACTGCTGTTTGTCATTTTTATAAATGACCTAGATGAGGGTGTAGAGGGTTGGATTAGTAAATTTGCTGATGATACCAAAGTGGGGGGAGTTGTAGACAGCGAGGATGGATGTTACAGTTTGCAGAGGGACATAGATAGGTTGCAGAGCTGGGCCGTGAGGTGGCAAATGGAATTCAATACGGATAAGTGTGAGGTGATTCACTTTGGTAGGAACAACAGGCATATGAAATATAGGGCTAATGGAAGGACCCTTAATAGTGTTGTCGAGCAGAGGGATCTTGGGGTACAAGTACATAGCTCTTTGAAAGTTGGCACCCAGGTTGATAAAGTTGTTAAGAAGGCGTACGGTGTGTTAGCTTTTATTGGTAGAGGGATTGAATTTAGGAGCCGTGAGGTTATGTTACAACTGTACAAAACTCTGGTGCGGCCGCACTTGGAGTATTGCGTACAGTTCTGGTCGCCGCAGTATAAGAAAGATGTGGAAGCATTGGAAAGGGTGCAGAGGAGGTTTACCAGGATGTTGCCTGGTATGGTGGGAAGGCCTTATGAGGAAAGGCTGAGGGACCTGAGGTTATTTTCATTAGAGAGAAGAAGGTTACGCGGTGACCTAATTGAGGCGTATAAGATGATCAAGGGATTGGATAGGGTGGATAGTGAGAGCCTTTTTCCTCGGATGGTGATGACCAACACGAGGGGACATAACTTTAAATTAAGAGGTGGTAGTTATAGGACGGATGTCAGAGGCAGGTTCTTTACACAGAGGTGGTGAGGGCGTGGAATGCCCTGCCTGCAGCAGTTGTGGACTCGCCTACTTTGGGGGCATTCAAATGGTCGGTGGATAGGCATATGGATGATATTGGAATAGTTTAGGTTAGAGGGTCCACTGGCCGGCGCAACATTGAGGGCCGAAGGGCCTGTACTGCGCTGTAATGTTCTATAGTCTATGTTCTATGTTCTCTGTGTAAGAAACTTTCCTCGTATGTTTCTTTAAATCTTGCCCCTCATACCTTAACTCTATGCCCCTAGTAATTGACTCATCCACTCTGGGAAAAAGCTTCTGACTATCTTGTCTGTCCATGCCCCTCATAATCTTGTAGACATCTATCAGGTCGCCCCTCAACCTCAGTTGTTCCAATGAGAACAAACCAAGTTTCTCCAACCTCTCCTCATAACTAATGCCCTCCATGCCAGACAACATGATGGTAAATCTTTTCTCTACCTTCTCCAAAGCTTCCATATCCTTCTGGTAGTGTGGTGACCAGAATTGAACACTACATTCCAAGTGCAGCCTAACTAACATCAAGCAGATTGGTAAGGGTTCCCTGTGAAGTGCCCAGATGATCCCCGGGTTGGGCGAATTAGATGGTTTGTGCCACAGGCATGGCGTTTTTCACATAGGGATTTTTTTAAAAATTGTAATCTGTGTCATGCTGCCTGAGGCGGTGGGATCCACACCTGTCTTCACATCGCAAGTGACACTGAGCTAAGTTTTGCGAAAGCTCCACCCATGTTAATTGGATAGAGTTTTATATACCTATTCTGTACTCTGAATTTTATTACTGGAGAAGAAGTGCATAGTGGTTGGACTTCAATTAATTTAAGTTTTGCTGAAAGATAACATTCTCTTATTGAGAATTCAGACTAGTAATCCTGCCCCTATACAATCTTGTTGAGATGGGTTAAGACAGTGGAAAGAAACTGATTCCCAAACCATAACCATTTTATCATTTTGCTGAGTCAACTTATAAGAACCTTTCCTTAAATGGATAAATCAATTTTTAGTTAAATCAAATTGCCAGCATAAAACATGTGGTTGACGTGTTTTATAGCTCTGTCTCTCAATACTACACAGTTATCACCATTGAACTAATTTATTTGGAATTAAAATCCAAATTTAATGTGAGAATTTCCAGACTTTTCTGCTCTATTCTTAACTTAAAATTCGTGAAGACTCTTGCATTATTCCTTTCCTCTCATCCTTACACACTAAACACTCAGTCCCAACAGCTGCAGTGATGAAGAAGTGAATCCTTGTGCAACTATTAATGCAGCTCTGTAACCCACAAGACAGTCAGCATGACACTTTCTCCAATTTTTCATCCTCTCTTTAAAGAAGAGCGTGAAGTCAGCGTGCCTATTTCCACAATAGCACAGATGAGATTAGGAATCAATTGTGTGGGGAATTACATCAGTGCACTCTTGACCCAATACAGTGCATCTTGGATTGACAGGGTCTTAAAATAATTCACTATAGTGTGCTGGCTTTTGACTAGGCATGTTTTTAATTGGACAAATGTAGCAATATTTCAAATTCTTTTTACTTGTAGAATTTTGGACTGATTTCAGCACAGAAAGAGACCATTCTGCCTGTCAAATCCACGTTACCTCTTTGCAAAAGCAATTTAGTTAATCCCACTCCCCTCATAACTCTGCAAATTTTTTTCTCTTCAGATAATGATCCAACTCCCTTTTGAATGACATGATTGAATCTGCCTCCACCACGCTTTCAGGCAATTCCTTCCAGGATGAAGTTGAAGTTTACCATTCCAATTTTTTTTTTGCAGCAGGATGTTATTCACTTCACAGTTCTTGGATAATATTTATTCTTCATATAGTTCTGCATAGAGTGTCACATCAACAACTGCACAAGGCACTTCTAAAACACAAGAGATTTGTTAACTAAAACTCTCATTAACACACTTACTCCGCTCAAGATCCAGGTAATATAACCAATGCATCCACTACCTCTGCCGCCACATCTTTAATATTCGTGTACTTCTGATCTACTACCAAAATCACATTCTGAAGAATATAAGAAGAAATTCATAATTATGAAGAAAATTATAGATTGAAAACTTCCTTGAGAGTTTTGGTCCAATGCAGCACTGGTTCTTCTTGCAATCTCGAGCAATTTCTTGCTTTAATCTCCTCATCTTTCAGTCTCTATTAGCTTTCTGCTTGCTTTTTGTCAACTTTGTCCCTTTTTGCTGTAACCTGTTCACCTTCCCCTCACTCTGTCCCACCTGTGGCTTTCCTTCATTAAGTAATAACATGCAGTGTTTCAGATCATAATGTATAGGAAACAAAATATTTGTGAAAAAAATGAATGAAATATGAAAGAAAATCTGGGATTCATGATGTAAATTCATCTCAGCTTTTCTGGGGATATACAATCAATGTTGATGTAAGTTGCAGTGTCAATGGAAGTGCTGTGAGGTCCAAGTCACAGAACCCTTTGCTAGAGACCAAACCTCCAACACTCATGGGATGCCTAGATATCAACGTCCTTACAAAATGTCCCTTGATCCAAGATATCATGCTGCCAAGTTTGACTGAAATTGGCCAAGGATTTTAAAGAAATTTGCCAACAAACAGATGGATATTTTGCTTTTATAAAGGTTAACAGTATTTTGATACTTGCAGCATTATATGTGTTAGAAAAATCAAAGTCATTCAGCCCTTGAATTCTACCAGCTGCTTTGCTCATTCAAAGTGATAAACATATGTCAAAACATTCAGTTTCTTTTTTTAACTTTGGATCTTTCTGCTGTGTTAAGGGTCAGGAAAACAAAGGCTGGCAATGTCATGCTGACAAAACATTTTTTTTCACATGTTTGTTCCACAATTTTCATTCTGCTTGCCTGGAACTCCACTTGAAACATTCACTCCCTGCACCAATTCATTGTGTACCAGCTACAAAATACACTGTCGCTAAACGCCGATGTTTCATCGACAGCACCTTCCAAACTAATGAGCAGAACAAGCTCACCATCGAATGTCCCAGCTGCAAGTTCACATTCAAGTCACACCATCTCAACTGTCATTCTTTCTTCATTGTCGCCAGCGCTAAGTCCTGGCACTGCTTTCCTAATGGCTCTGTGGGTGTACCTACACACGCTGCACTGTGAAGATAGCACCACCTTCTCAAGCGACATTGCAGATGTTACCATCTTTACTTTGATATTGTTAAAGTATTGGTAGAACACCACTGTTTGAGTTCTCTATTTGAAGATGGTTTTCTTTACCTTTAAAGAATCACAGTATATATATGAAAGCAAAAGAACATAATATTGTGTGGGGATACCATCATACAGAGAGATACATTTATAAGTCACTGAAACATATTAGTGGATTGCTTATCTGCCCAGACCAGGTTACGGTGATCTTTGTTGAAGGCTGCTGCTGTGCATTTTCAGAATATTAGTTAGGTATGTCTTGTTTGTGTTGAATCTTAGACCACGTTGTTCACAATAGCTGTTTCTAGTTGTTCTCATTTAGCATCTATTTCATTATGCTGTCATATTATTTGATGTTCATACATGTTGCAATATTGGTTCTATGTATGTGCTGATGGTTTCTCCTGGATTCCATCCATTTGATGTTGTATTCAAACTTGCTGTCTAACGTTCAGTTTGAGTAATTTGTTATCTATGTGCTGGTCATGAGCATGTTTCATCTTTCCCTGTGTTTCAGTGAGTTCATCTTGTGCACCTGGGAGTACTGATGGACAATGATCGGGGAGGGTTGTCTGCTGCACACTCACCCAGCTAACCTCTCTTCATAACTTTCCATCCCAGGCAACATCCGGGTAAATCTCCTCTGTACCTCCAGTGCAATGATATCCATCCTATAATGTGGTGACCAGAATTGCACACAGTACTCCATCTATACTCTGAATGCTTAGACTTTGCATTAAGTAGACTTATATTGATTAAACTCTCCAAAATTCAAATAGTATTACTAGGACCTGCTGTTTCTGAGATGTGACCCCAGAACAAAGGTATAGTCTGCAGAATGAATTTTGAGTTTCATTAGTTGTTTCATCTTTCGTGCCTATGAAAGGTTAAATCTTGTATAGTTAGCAGTCAAATCTACCAAAACCATGCTGCCATCATGTAAACATACCAGTCATCTATAATGATTGACAAAAAACAGTGGGTTCTTTGTTTGAAGGCAAGACTATATACAGTTAGAGTTAACTACATATGATAAGTATATGATTCTGACACCCTACTGCTTATTGACTGAAAGTAAGTCATGGGACTGATATATTACATCCTGCTGAGGTGATGGTGAATGACAGCAGTTTAAGATATGCGTCCTTAAAGGTACATAACAGTAGATGGGCTGGCCTTACCAGCAACGCTTATGTCTTGTAAATATTTGAAAAATTTATCATGAGTTCAATGCTTATCTTGGGCTCCAATTACCTGTACTCACTTTTATGTTTGGGTGTGTTCTGGACCAATTTGCAGGAAATGTGCAGACATGGGAATGGGTGCATTTTTGTGTCTAGTTTCCAGGCTGCACCTGAATTCTAGTCCCTGAAGATTATTTCAAAAAAATTCTTGCTTTGTTGATCAATGATTATTTATTTTTTTGGCATAAAGTATGTTAGCTGCTGTATTTTGAAGACCGATCCCTCTCTGTCCTCGCAAAGTAATTCCAATCACACACAGTTTGGTGACAAAAGGTACACTTAAATGTGAAGCACAAGGATTTCTGATGGAAAATATTTGCTTGTGATCTTCCATGTTATTCCGTGATGAGTGCCAAGGGATTTAAATTCATCATAAAACATTGCTACTAACTAGTAATAGTTAATTGAAATCAGTAATAGCAAACTAAATGCCCGAAAGAGTTGTAACATTTGAAAAGCGAACACTGCTACAAAAAACAGCAGGCATGAGGTATGCTACTTTCAGCCATTATATGCCCCTTTTAACACAAATGGATGCAGCCTCTTACCAATAACGTTCATCACATCTGTAATACAAATGTTAACTGCCTGGACTAAACAGGGATTTTTGTGTTGAAGTTTAAACAGGTTACATGGATTCTCTGATGCAGAAAAACAAAGTAAACGGTACTGCGACTATATTTCTAGTTTACTGGTGCCTTTTTTAAAAAAAATTAGAAATAATATTCCTATTTTGCTTCCTTTTCTCATTAATAAATATTTAAGAATAGAATTGAAGGTTTGGAAATAAAAGATAAATACAGATAATCAGATAGCAAAAGCACAATCATTCTTGGGTTAATGAAACCATAAACAAGATTAAAATACTGCTTTGTAATCCATTACAAAAGACTAACATAAGGACAAAAATAGTTTGTTCCAGTTTGTAATCAAAGCTGCTTGAGACGCAACACAGGATTTAATTAGCCTTATTGGCAAAACTCTCAAAGTGACTGATCATTTCCTGTGAATGGTTGATAAATCACATTCAATTCTTTGTATTTCCCCAACCATTGTCAGTAGCTGCTGCATATTGTGTTCATTTGCATTACTTAACCGAGACATGTGGCCTTATTTTCTTGATGTTGTCCTTTCTTGGTTAATTTATTCAATTGGTCCAAGACCTTTTGAATGTATCTTTCCAATTTGGGTCATAGACGCACAGTTTAGAATCTTAGACAAAATTCATAATATTTAGAAGAGTTTGAATCATATCTGAATCATGTAAACCGTATATTATCCATAATTCATAGAGTGTTCCATTAGTTACTGGCTCCAGAGGGAATAAAAATGACAGCCAAGTTCTGCACACATGAAGATGGCCTCAATTAAGATTTTGGGTTTATATCATACTACTTGTAACCATTTGACCTGGGCTTGCAAAATCTTATTAACTGTCCTGGCTTGAAACAATTCACACTTCTTTAACTATGGTTATCTCTCTCTCTACTCGCAATATTCGTACCTGTAAAGATTTGATTACCTGTAATGACTCGCATTCCAACCATTATCTTGCAATTATGACTTTGTCTATATATGCCATGTTTATGAAACCTACTTCTTTACTCACTTGATGAAGGGGCAGCACTCCAAAAGCTTGTGATTCCAAAAAAACCCATTGCACTTTAAAATTTAAAGTTAAAGTTTATTTATTACTCACAAATAGGCTTACATTAGAACATAGAACATAGAACACTACAGCACAAACAGGCCCTTCGGCCCACACGTTGTGCCAAACACATCAAAAACCTACCCAGCCATAGACCTATCTATAACCCCCAATCCCATTGGATCCCATATACTCATCCAGAAGTCTTTTAAAAGACCCAGCGAGTTCGCCTCGACCACCACCGACGGCAGCCGATTCCATTCACTCACCACCCTCTGAGTGAAGAACTTTCCCCTAGCATCTCCTCTGTACTTGCTTCCCTGCACCTTAAATCTGTGCCCTCTCGTCTCGACCATTTCAGCCCTGGGAAATAGTCTCTGAGAGTCCACCCTATCTATTCCTCTCAACATCTTGTAAACTTCTATCAGGTCGCCTCTCAACCTTCGTCTCTCCAGGGAGAACAGTCCCAGCTCCCTCAACCTGTCTTCATAAGGCATGCCTCCAATCCAGGCAACATCCTTGTAAATCTCCTCTGCACCCTTTCAATAGCTTCCACGTCCTTCCTATAGTGAGGCGACCAGGACTGCGCACAGTACTCCAAGTGTGGTCTGACAAGGGTCCTATAAAGCTGCAGCATTACTTCCTGACTCCTGAACTCAATCCCTCGATGAATGAAGGCCAGTACACCATAAGCTTTCTTAACCACATCCTCCACCTGGGAGGCCGATTTGAGAGTCTTATGGACCCGGACCCCAAGATCCTCTGCTCTTCCACACAGCTAAGACTCCTACCTTTGATAGTGTACTCATTCATCCCGTTGGATCTGCCAAAATGGACCACAACACATTTATCCGCGTTGAAGTCCAGCTGCCACTTCTCCGCCCAGTCTTGCATCCTGTCGATGTCATGCTGCAACTTCTGACATCCCTCCAGACCATCCACAACACCACCGACCTTGGTGTCATCGGCGAACTTACTCACCCATCCCTCCACTTCCTCATCCAGGTCATTTATGAAAATGACAAACAGTAAGGGTCCTAGAACAGATCCCTGGGGCACTCCACTGGTGACCAACCTCCATGCAGAAAAAGAGCCATCCACAACCACCCTCTGCTTCTGCAGGCAAGCCAGTTCTGGATCCACAAGGCCAAAGCCCCTTGGATCCCATGGCCTCTCACCTTCTCAAGAAGTCTTGCATGTGGGACCTTGTCAAATTCCTTGCTGAAGTCCATGTACACCACGTCCACTGCTCTTCCTTCGTCAATGTGTTCAGTCACATTTTTGAAGAACTCAATTAAGCTCGTAAGGCACGACCTGCCTTTTACAAAACCATGTTGACTATTTCTAATCAACCTAAACTTCTCCAAATGCTCGTAAATCTTATCCCTCAGAAGCCTCTCCATCAGCTTACCAACCACTGAGTTCAGACTCACCGGTCAGTAATTTCCAGGACTATCCCTGTTCCCTTTCTTGAAAATAGGGACCACATCCGCAATCCTCCAGAACCTCTCCTGTCTCCATCGACGACGCAAAGATCATCGCCAGGGGCTCTGCAATGACATCCCTCACCTCCCACAATAATCTGGGGTACATCCCATCTGGTCCCGGAGACTTGTCTATCTTGATAGCATTTAAAAGTTCTAACACATCTGCTTCCTTAATATCCACATACTCAATCTTTTCAGTCTGCCACAAACTTGTAGTGCATCCTCCCAGATCACTTTCCACCGTGAATACTGAGGCAAAGTACTCATTAAGCACCTCTGCCATTTCTTCCGGTTCCATACAGACTTTTCCCCCTTCACCTTTTATAAGTCCTATCCCTTCTCTTCTCATCCTTTTACTTTTCACATATTTGTAGAAGGCCTTGGGATTCTCCTTAATCCTACCAGCCAAGGCCTTCTCATGACCACTTCTGGCTCTCCTAATTTCCTTTTTAAGCTCTCTTCTATAAGCCTTGTACTTCTCTAGATCCCCAACATCTCCTAGCTCTTTGAACCTTTTATACACCTTTCTTTTCTTCCTGACTATGTTCACCACAACCTTCGTGCACCACGGTTCCCACGTCCTACCAAAACCTCCTTGTCTCACCGGAATGTTGTCGTGCAAAGCTCCAGACAAGCATTCCTTGAATATCTGCCACTTTCCTTCTGTGCTTTTCCCCAAGAACACCTCCTTCCAGTTTATTCGCCCCAACATCTGCCTGATGTCTTCATATTTCCCCTTATTCCAGACAAACACCTTCCTAGCCTGCCTGATCCTATCCTTTTCCAACGCAAGGGTGAAGTAGATAGAATTATGATCTCCATCCCCAAGATGCTCTCCTACCGAGAGATCCATCACCTGTCCTGGTTCATTAGCTAGTACCAGGTCCAGTACAACCTCTCCTCTCGTAGGCTTGTCCACGTGCTGTGTCAGGAAACCCTCCTGAACACACCTAACAAACTCCTCCCCATCCAAACCCCTTACCCTTGGGATATTCCAGTCGATGTTTGGAAAATTGAAGTCTCCCATCACAACAACTCTGTTATTTCTACATCTCTCCAGTATCTGTTTCCCTATCTGCACCTCAACTTCCCTGTCACTATTGGGCGGCCTATAGAATACACCCAGCAACGTCACCGACCCTTTGCTATTCCTAACTTCCACCCACAGAGACTCCGTAGACATTCCCTCCTCGGTATCCACCTTCTCTGCAGCCATGACACTGTCCCTGATCAACAGTGCCACTCCACCACCTCTTTTGCCTCCTTCCCTGTCCTTCCTGAAGGATCTGAATCTCGGGACCTGTAGTACCCAGTCCTGTCCCTGAGACATCCAAGTCTCATTAACACTGCAATGAAGTTAATGTGAAAATCCCCTACTTGCCACACTTTGGCACCTGTCTGGGTACATTGAGGGAGGATTTAGCATGGCCAATGTATCTAACCTGCTCATCTTTCAGACTGTGGGAGGAAACCAAGCAATTGGAGGAAACCCACGCAGACACAGAGAGAATGTGCAAACTCCACACAGACAGTGACCCAAGCCAGGAATCAAAATCAAGTTCCTGATGTTGTGAGGCAGCAGTGCTAACCACTGTGCCACCATTCCGCTCACCTGCTGTTGTAAGACTCCTTACTGTGTCCATCTAAGTCCGACATAAGCATCCTCACATCAAAAAAATGATGGCCATTTACCATCATTGGACCACCTTTTGGCAGGTCTTTTTCTCAATCCAATTACAGTAAAAACTTTATCCCATATAACCTGAATATTCTTTTGCAAACATGTTCCTAATTTCAGAACAAAAAAAAGAGGGGGAGGGGGAGCAATTCTCCTCTGCAATCCTACCCTGATCCAATATTCTCTTCATCACAAACACCCGCACCCCACTCCATTATATTACTCATCCTGAATCCTTCTTCAGCCATCGTAACTGTCCTCCATGACTTTACCATTTGCATGCTTGGCTATTCCGATACTCTCCTCTTAATACTAAATCCCTACTCAATCATTAATGAAAAGAGAGAAAACAAAGTTCTCCAAACGTTAATTAGTCAATCATCAATAAACTTCAGATGACATAGAAACATAGAAGATGAGAGCAGGATGAAGCCATTTGGCTCTTCGAGCCTACTCCGCCATTCATTACAATCATGGCTGATCACCCAACTCAGAAGCCTCATCTTGTTTTCTCCCCATAACCTTCCATCCCATTTGTCCGAAATGCTATAGCCAGCCACCTCTTGAATACATTCAACGTATTAGCATTAACTATTGGATCCTTGTTAAAGGATTTAAAGTGTACTCATTCCACTTATAGAGCCTCAGAAGAGTTGTAGCATGGAGACACAGGGGTTAGCACTGCTGCATCACAGCACCAGGTATCCAGATTCAATTCAAGTCTCAGTGACTGTCTGTGTGGAGTTTATACATTCTCCCTTTGTCTGCATGGGTTTCCTCTGGGTGCTTCAGTTTCCTCTCACAGTCCAAAGATGTGCAGGTTAGGTTGCAGGTTAGGCAGGTAAAATTGCCCCTTACTGTTAGGGGGACTAGTAGGATAATATATGAGGTTATGGGAATAGGGACTGAGTGAGATTCATGGGTCAAATGACCTCCTTCTGCACTATAGGGATTCTATGATAAAACATTGACTGGAATTCTTTGGCCATTCACGCCCTGCTGCTGCTGCCAGCCAGAACAGAGAATTTGATGCTCAGCTAAATCCTTGTTCATTGCAACAGGACTGGTGAATCCCAGCCGTGGGCAAGGTTGGCCCATTACTTGATTTCTTTACATTTATAGATACAAGAAATCAAAGATATGTGACAGTACAGCACAGATTAACATTATTTCTGACCTACTCTTCCAATGTAGGGAAATGACTATGGAAATCAGGTTTTAAACATTATGTTCAAAAAAGAAAGAGGAAGAGGGAGCTGCTGCATTTGTCTGTCCCATCTCTGGTTCCACTGACCAAGTCTATCTGCATTCAGCATGTGATAAAACTAACTACTAACACATTGATCAATTGGTGGTGCTGAGGGTTTGGCCTTTTCTACCTTTTTAATTTTTTACAATTATAATCTATATCTAATGAATACATGTTGTTTTAATTTGCAGCAATTTTCATGCTAAGTCACCGCTTCTTACAATCAATCCATCTTTTAAAGAAAAAAATAAGTTAAGTTGAGTGGAAATATATTTAAGTCAACTTTGTTAGCCCACAGAAGGTAAACTGTTGGTAAAACATCGCTCAATTTTTATTTTACCAGTCAGATATAAGATAATTGGAAGATTGTTCATCTCAAATCTGCAATGATTTGATTTGATTTTGATAAACTGCACCCAAATTATTAGCAACATATTAATATTCACAATCTAATTTGAATACATTTACCGCTCATCAGAAATCTAACTAAATTCCCAATGCAAACTGAGCAGAATGTCCTCCAACATTATGGGAATGCAGGGAAAAAAAGATTTTGGTAAAATATTGCTCAGTCCTTGAGAAATCTCTTGCATGTGAAATGTCAATTTGTTTAAATTTTAATAATTTATTCATTTTAACAGTACAACATTACTGCTGCCACTTCTGATGTGGTGATAATAATTATGGAAATTGAAAGTTAACACAATAACTCACACCCAAAGTGGTTTAAGATGAAGTTTTGAGATTTTGCATAGTTCTGTCATTTTGGCGTTTGACTTACTTGAAAGCAACTTAAGATTTGAAGTTTATTAGCATTACAAGTAGGTTTACATTAACACTGCAATAAAGTCACTGTGAAAATTCCCTAGTTGCTGCATTCCGGCACCTATTCGGGTACACATAGGAAGAATTTAGCATGGCCAATGCACCTAATTGGCATGTCTTTGGACTATGGGAGGAAACCGGTGCACCTGGAGGAAACCCGCACAGACATGGGGAGAATGTACAGACTCTGCACCGGACCCCTGGTGCTGTGAGGCAGCAGTGCTAAACACAGTGCCACCATGCCACCTTGAAACTCAAATCCATTCTGGCTGCAGTGAGAGCCTACTGTTGGTGTTAATAAATCTGAGCATTGTTTATTAACTTCTATTTGCAAATTTGATGCACTAGCACAAAGGTAGATTAAAATTGTTAAACTTTTGAAAGATTGAGCTATATTCACTGAAATAAGTACACACCCAATTTAGGCTAAATAAACTTTTCAGCTGAACATACACAAGCTGTCCTTCAGTAAAATAGCAAAGTACACTTATATTTTATTGAGCATCAGTGCCTTTGTGGTTAATGCCTGTACATACTGCTGACACTGAGAAAACTACCCCTTCTATAATTTGGCTTGACTCTGAGCTTTGGAAAGTCAATCACTCAGCATGTTAAACTATAAGCTACATTCTTTTGCTCAATTTGGTTGCCTGGCATTGTTCACTTAATTTGACAGCTTTAGATTCTTCTTTGTTTGTACTGCACTACATGCCTTATTTTTTGCTGTGGAAGTATTGCCTCTTTTTCTCCGTTTTATTTCTAGCAGAGTGTTTTAAGCATAACGTGAAGAACTAACACTCAATGTTAGTAATGGACTTTCAGAGCACTCTGTTTTCAGTTCACTCTCAAAGGCCTGAAGCTTACATTGCAGGTTTTGTTGGAACACTGCTCATTTTTTCTGGTGTGAATGGTTCATCACTATTGCTGAAGGGAGCTAGCAGAAAATGGGGATGCATCAATTGTGTCTATAAATGTGAAAACGTGACTTATCTTTGTGCTAAGAAGGTCTGATGGGATAGATGTAAAGAAACCATGTTTTCATTCTATTCAAACTCCATGTCTGAATTTTGTAGATCAGTAGATTCCTAATAGCAGGTTTTTGAATTTAAATTCAAATTCCATCATTTCCCACTGTGGGATTATGAACCCAGGTCCCCAGAACATTAGTTGGGTTCCTGGATTGATAGTCTAGCAGTAATACCACCAGGCCATTGCCTCTCCACAAATGTCTCCAAGTTTGAACTCCTGCCACATTACTGAAACAAACCTTATCATTTAACATTAATCTTATCATTAACATTTAAAGTGACTCTGATAAAAATAAACTATTACACTTTGATCTGTCTGTAGTTTTTCACATGGTTGGCCACATAATCCTCCTCCAATGCCTGTCTCAGTTCATGTGCTGCTGAAGCCTTCATCATTGCCTGTTACTTCAAGACTTGGCCATTCCAATACACTCCTGGCTGACCTCTTAACTTCCATCCTCTTGATGGGACCCAAAACTCTACAGCTGGTGTCATAGCTTGCAACAAATCCAGTTGTGGTATGCTCCCTAACTTACAAGTAATGGCCCCCAGATAAGCCAAGTCTCAATTTTAAAATTCTCCTCCTCCTTTTCAAATCTTTCTGCGGCCATACAGTTGTCTCCTCAACTTCCTCCAGCCCTACAATACTGAAATAGTTGTGTTCCTCTAATTCTGACTTATTGTGCAACCTTGATTTTAATTGCACCACCGTTGGTAGCTATTCCTTCAGCTGCAGAATTCCTAAGCTCTGGAATTCGCTCCTTAAATCTCTTCCCCTTTCTACTTCTTTTTCATTCTATTTGACACTCCTTACAATGTGCCCATTTGACTAAGGAACTCAGAATCAAACTTTTTTTGACAACCCTCCTGTGAAGCACCTTGGGATATTTTTCCAATGTTAAAAGTGTTTTATCTATTAATACAAGTTGACAGCAATGTGACAGCAACATCTGGAATTCGCACATATTCAGTTAAATCTGGAAATTCAAAAGTTACTGTCAGTAAGTCCCTACTTATCCAAATGCTGCACACTTACAGTAATTACAAAAGGAAAAAAAATGAAAATCACTGAATAGACTAGAACTTCCCCTTCTATAGTATAATATTACTTTTAAGTATGCCTGGAAAAGTTATGCCTTGTTGATGAGATATAACTAGGTTTTTAATTGTACACAAAGTCGCAACTATTGTTGAAGAAATTCTCTGGCCATAGAAATCTAGTTCTCTATTGTATAATATCATTTTTTTGCCATTTTGTCAAAAGAAACCCTTAGTCTTATGACTAAGCTGGGTTAGTTAAGTTGAAATATAGATTAGTTGGAATCTAATTGCAAGAGATAGCAGGCTTGAGGATCTGAATAGCCTCCTCCTGTTCCAATGTTTCAAAGCTTCCAACTCGGATAAAGTAAACAAGAATTAATATTTTAATGTTTCAGTGCTAGGGTGTATTGTTGTACTGTAATACTCACAATTTAAGTAGATCCAATAGAAACACAGAAAATAAGAGTAGGAACAGGCCATTCAGCCCTTTGACCTGCTCCACCATTCATCATAATCACGGCTGATCACCGACCTCAATAGCCTGATCCCACCTTCCCACTATATCCTTCGATTGCCTTCACCCCAAGAGCAATATTTAACTCCTTCTTGAAAACATACAATGTTTTAGCCTTAACCGCTTTCCGTGGTAGCAAATTTCACAGACTCACCACTCTCTGGATGAAGAAATTTCTCCTCATTTTAGTCCTAAAATGTTTAATCCATATCATTAGATTATGAACCGTGGTTCTGGATATCTCCACTATCAGGGACAATCTCCCTGCAACTACCATGTCTAATCCTGCCAGAATGTTATAGATTTCTATAAAATCCCCCCCTCATTCTTCTGAACTCTAGTGAATATAATCCTAACCAACTCAATCTCTACTCATTCATCAGTCCTGTCATCCCCGGAATCAGACTGGTAAACTTTCTCTGTACTCCTTCTAAAATCTGAACATCCTTCCTCAGCTAAGAGACCAAAACTACTCTCAATATCCCAGGTGTGGCCTCACCAAGTTCCCCCATATAATTGCAGCCAGACATCCCTGCTTCTGCACTCAAATCCTCTCACAATGAAGACCTACATATCATTTGCCTTCTTTATTGCCTGCTTCATTTGCATGCATACCTTTAGCAACTAGTATACAAGGACACACAGATCTCATTGCACATTTTCCTTTCTTAATTTATAGCCATTCAGATTATCTAAATTCCTATTTTCACTACTAAAATGGATAATCTCACATTTGTGCATATTAAACAACATCTGCCATTCATTTGCCCACTCACTCAACTTATCCAAATCAAACTGAAGCATCTCTGCATTTTCTTCATAGCTCACCCTCCCACCCAGCTTTGTATCATCTGCAAATTTGGAGATATGATATTTAGTTCCCTCATCTAAATCATTAATACCTATTGTGAATAAAGTTTATTTATTAATCACAAGTAGGCTTACATTAACACTACAATGAAGTTACTGTGAAAATCCCCTAGTCGCCATA
The DNA here is from genome assembly GCA_024679065.1 of Sphyrna mokarran. NCBI lineage: Eukaryota > Metazoa > Chordata > Chondrichthyes > Carcharhiniformes > Carcharhinidae > Sphyrna > Sphyrna mokarran. The sequence continues at coordinate 34,367,478 of JAGIQG010000004.1, read as the reverse complement.
CACTGGCAGCTGTTTGGGTACATTGAGGGAGAATTTAATATGGCTAATTCATCTAACCTGCACATCTTTTGGATTGTGGGAGAAAACAGGAGCACCCAGGGAGAATGGATAAACTCCACACAGACAGTGATCCAAGCTGGGAATTGAATCCACATCCCTGGCACTATGAGGCAGCAGTGCTACCCACTGTGCCACCGCGCCACACGTAGCTGGGATCCTAGCACCAAATTCTATAGTACTCCACTTGTCATTGCCTGCCATTCAGGAAATGACCTGTTTATTCCTACTCTGATCTGCCAAATAGTGTTTTTATCCATCTCAATACACTACCCCAGTCCCATGTGCTTTAATTTTATACTTAATGGGACTTTGTCAAAAGCCTTTGAAAGTCCAAATAAACTACATCCACAGGCTCCCCCTTGTTAAGGTTACTCGTTACATCCTCGAAAAATTCCTGTAGATTTATTAAGCATGATTTCCTTTTTGTATGTTGACTCTGTCCAATTCTATCACTGTTTACCAAGTGCTCTGCTCTAAAGTATGCATTGAGTGTAATTTTGTGGCATTGTATATTAATGCTGTTTGACCTGACTGTATTAAAACATCAGCACTCAAATTTTATCTTGCGCCACAGTAGGGTTACCAGCTCAGATAAATAAAATTAAATCCTGACAGCTATAATGAAGATCTGCTTTCAACCTCCCTTCTTCCAAATCAAGAGAGGTACATGGAGAACATATTGCTCATGTTTATTCAAATTCTATGCAGGAAATTCTGTGAAAGGAAATAAGCCCATCAGTGACGGAGCATCCATCAAATAAATCAGTGACATCCGACCCTATCTGACCCTGGTTTTATGACTTTCATATCTTTGATGGTATAAAGGAAAGATAAGAGATGACAGGTGCTGTGTTTTGAAAAATCTCTCACTTCAATTTTGATCTCTTGTGCGACACAATGTCTCAAAGAGTTTTAGTTAAATTTTATAAAATAATTAGTTCTTGGACTTTACGATTATTTGGTAAAAGGAATTGGACAAACAAAATACCACCCAATAATTTGCATCTGGAATATATGGTTTTCCTCAAAACCCTCAAAAGTCCATCAAGTAGATAAATTTGAATTTTATACTCTTTGCTGGAATTTAATCTGATTAGTAAACTCGGGGGGAAAAGAACTCAGGTTAAATGAAATTTCCAAAACAATGAATATTTTAAAAGCATGTTTTTACACTGGGGCAGAAAACAGAATGGAAAGAAAAGATTTTCGACGGAGGTGTTTAATCATAGCGAGGATGACTGGTACTCACTCATACTGAAAACACTTTTTCACAATTTTAATAAACAGCTGACCCAAATTCAAAGTTGACTTAATAAGTCACTCATTATTCAGTGTCGACGACTTCTGTATGTTATAGCTGAGAGCACGCCTGTCTCTGTGACAATGGTTTTGGACTTGAATGCTTGAGATTTTATGAAAGGTTTATTGGATTTTGCAGTCCCTAAAGGGGCAACCCTTAAAATGTCTCTGCAATTATAAGTCTAATAACACTTTCAGCTCTTGGACAAAGCCTTGACTTGACAAAGATAAGGAACTGGAAGTTGCACAGTCAATACAAAGCTATTAATCTTTGTCACCTGGCTGTCACTGTGGTTCAGCAAAACAATGTCGTTTCTTGACCTACGTGCAGACATGTAGCGATTTTATTCAGTATGTCAGCATTCATCAGTGCAAATTTTGTCACCTTGCAGCTCACTCGCCTTATTCTTTATCTTGCCTTCAGTGACACTCATTGGCTTGCAGTAGTTTGTTTTGTCTCACTCTGTCAAATAGTGCTCAATATTGTATGGAAGCAAACTTTTTTGTAGTATAATAAAGAATTGATACGCACTTTGTTACACAATTAACTTTTTTTTTAAAAGTTAAATCTGGCTTTGGCCACCTAGTCAGGGTGGAATGAGATTTGTGTGGCCCATTTTATTGCCGAGGGCTTACTAACCTCTCCATATCAGTGACATCAACATTGGGACAGTGGGTGGGAGAGGAGAGGGTGTGGCAAGCAAAGTAGATTAAGTAGACAAGATCATTGCCAGCTCTTGATATGCCCTGTCCAATTTTCTTTACTTGATGGTTTCTCCCCCTCACAAAAGCTGAATGTTTCTGGTGTAGATGTCTCAATCACCTGTTTAAATGATATCTCAATTAAGGTACATGTCCGAGCTTTTGGTAAAGGAAATGCAGTTACTCTAATGTGGGCTCCAATTGTTGAGTTTGGATATGGTCTTGTTCCTTTAGAGGTTGAGTTTGGGAGCTTTATAATGTTTAATTATACCTCTCCAACTAATGTATTTTGCATTTTCTTCCTCATGATGTGCATGTGTTATTTAAGCTATGTGTAATCGCCGTTTGTCAAGTTGCACAACCGCCATGTACGTTTGTGAATTCACTTGTAAAACTTGATCAGAATTCTCTGCTGTCATACGCCAGGCCACACTATCAGCGAGAATGGATAATTTGACCCTCAACTAAATCTCCATTCACTGCAGTGGGACTGGAGAATCCCAGCCTCAGATGAGGTCGGAGAATTCCAGCCATAAACTCTAATTCATGCCACACAGCCAGTGAATATGACATGGGTCCAATGGCCATCACTTTGTTCTTAGATATAACATATTGCCACATTATATTGCATTGTAGTGTGAAGATATACAGAGGTCTGAAAACATTCTGAGCTTCTCTATGCATTTTGCTGTATATACATTCATTATCTGGAGCTAAGCAGCAAAGGTCTGAGTTTCAAACAATATGTGAAAAAAAAGCACAACTTCAAGACTGCAACAATTTGATTTGAAACCTGAATAGCTAACTGAATTTGAAGATGATTTAAAGGATCAACATTAATGTTCTGAGAAAATTGCCGCAGTAGAAAAAATACAGAATCAGAACATTAAGTTACTCATGTGTGATGGTGAGGTGGTTGCCTGCTGCAAAAGCTTTACATTTCCCAATCTTGGCTGATCAAACATAAAGGGAAGAGGCAATATGATCAGTGGGAAATGAAAATGATCAAAAGTTAACGTTCATTAGTTGAACCGAGTCTCTAGTTGAAGAGCTACAGTGGAAGAAATCTGGGAACAATTCATCAAACTCAGCAATAAGGAATAGGGACTCAAAAGGGGAGATAGTAACAAAGGTTGAAAGCATTTTAATCCAAGTTATTGCACACATCAAGTAGCTCTTCTAGTGATGTCTTTTCTGTGTGTGTGCTTCCTGATTGATTTGAAGCTATTATTATTTGTATTACTAAAATAGACAGGAAAATATCTAATCCTTTAGTTGATGGTGATGCGGAGATGCAGGTGGTGGACTGGGAGGTGGAGACAATAAGAAGTCTCACAACACCAGGTTAAAGTCCAATAGGTTCATTTGGAATCAGAAGCTTTCAGTCCACTACTCCTTCATCAGGTGAACCTTTTAGTTAAAGAATCTGACATTTGTTTAGTTCAACAAATATAAGTGAATTCTGAACTCTTATAAAATTCTTGACTGGAATTCTCTGACTATTCATGCTCTGCTGCTGCTACAAGTGAAGATGGAGAATTTGGTGTGCAACCAAATCTCTGTGCACTGAAGTGGGATCAAAGAACCCACTGGTGTCCTTTAGAACTCTGGCCAAAATTCTACAATGTCATCAAATAAAAATTTGTAATCCTATAATTCTTATAATTTGATAAAATATAAATTCAATAAAATTATTTTATTTTTTAAGGAACTTGTGAAGTAGCTGGCAAAGGTAATGGATGTTCTTCATTTGTAACTTTTTGGGAAAAATGCTGCCTGTCTGGAATGTGGAGATTGTCACTTTGACGCCAACACAACAGAAGAGAGTCACCTAGATTGGGAGACCAATTGGGATCAATGTAAAGTAATCTCCCCATGGAGGCGGAGCACTTACTTGGTCAGAAGACCATATGAAGACATGTAGAAGACACAAAAGATCTGGGGAAGCTGGTGGTCTGTTCCAGGACATCCAGGGGGCTGTCAGCCTCTGTATAAGTTTTCCTTGTTAATAATAACCTTTTGTGATCCTGACTACGGGTAGAATTTTCCCATCCTGCCCGCCACGGGAATCATAGCGGAAAAGTCCATTGACCTTCCAATCTTGGGGCAAGTGTGGATGGAAAATCCCACCTTAATCTGTGAATGTGCATCATTACACAGCAGGGGGGCAGGGGGATGTCGCCTAGCAGTATTTTCACTAGATAATTAATCCAGATACTCAGCTAATGTTCTGGAAACCCAGATTCAAATCTACCATGGCGGATGGTGGAATTTGAATTCAATAAAATAATTTGGAGTTACCAATCTACTGATGACCACAAAACCATTGTTGATTGTCGAAAAAACCCATCTGGTTCACCAATGTCCATGAGGAATGGAAATCTGCCATCCTTATCCGGTCTGCTGACATGTGACTCGAGAGCCACAGCAATGTGGTTGTACCTCAACTTTCCCTCCAAGGGCAACTAGGGATGGGCAATAAATGCTCACCACGCAGCGACGTCCATGTCCTGTGAATGAATAAAAAAAAATGAAAATTGAATTTTTTGCAAGAGTGACAGTAGCTTATTATCCATTTCAAATTCCTTTTCTGCAGTCAATCTTAAAGCTGGTAATTTCTTACTTTAAAACATTTTGTCTTTCCATATATTCGCTCAAAACCTCTGAGCAGCGACATTGATGGAGGATTGCCAGTGCGCTTGAGAATTCATCCAGCTCAATACTGCTGCGCATTTCTTCTAGGGTTTTCCAGCCCCAACTTTCACAAAAATGCACAGCACAGTGTTGCTTGGGAAACTCCATCGGGCAGAGTAAAGTCAGGGGAAGAGAGAACATGCAACTTGTTTGTCCTCTGACAATCTGAAGTCTAGAAGATTTGGCCCACAAGATGCTTCATTTTCACATCGTTCCCATGTGAAAAAGAACAAAGAACATTATAGCATGGGAACAGGCCCTTCAGTTCTCCAAGCCTACACCGACCATGCTGCCCAAGTTAACTAAAACACCCTACCCTTCCGGAGACCATGTCCCTTTATTCCCATTCTATTCATGTACTTGTCAAGACACCCCTTAAAAATCACTACAGTATCTGCTTCCACTACCTCTCCCAGCAACAAATTCCAGGCACCCACTACTCTGTGTAAAAAATCTGCCTCATATATCTCTAAATCTTGCCTCTCACACCTTAAACCTATGCCCCTTGTAATTGACGCTTCCACCTTGGGAAAAAGCTTCTGACTGTCCACCCTGTCCATGCTTCTCATAATCTTGTAGACTTCTATCAAGTGTCCCCTCAACCTCCAATGCTCCAATGAGAACAAACCAAGTTTCTCCAACCTCTCCTCATTGCTAATGCCCTCCATACAAGGCAACATTCTGGTAAATCTTTTCTGAATCCTCTCCAAAGCCTCCACATCCTTCTGGTAGTGGGCGACCAGAATTGAACACTATATTCCAAGTAAGGCCTAATGAAAATTCTATAAAGCTGCAACATGATTTGTCAATTTTTAAACTCAATATCCCGGCCAATGAGGGCAGGAGTGCCATATGTCTTCTTGACTACCTTCTACAGCTGCATTGTCACTTTCAGTGACCTATGTACCTGTACATCCAGATCCCTTTGTCTATTAATACTCTTAAAGGTTCTGCCATTTACTGTATGTTTCCTATTTGTATTAGACCTTCCAAAATGTATTACCTCACATTTGTCCAGATTAAATTCTATATGCCATCTCTCCCCCAAGTTTCCAACTGATCTATATCCTACTATATCCCCTGATGGTCCTCATCATTATTTGCAAATCCACCAACTTTTATGTCTTATGTTATACATACATGTACACAAATATATGAAATGAAATATGGAGGGTTGATTTACAGTCTCTCAGTAACATATTTGCATATTTTGATTCTTCAAATTTCTGATAAAGTGGCTGTTGATATTAGAAGACTCCTTGTCATGTGCTTGCCACCGTCTTTCATCTTTTTCCTGTAGACATGTCAAATTTAATTTATGGGGTAAATGCTATTGTTGCATTAAACACGTAACTGTCCTTGCAGTGATCCACCGTAATGCAGGCTGACCAACATCTTGTTGAACTCCCAGTTTTCTGGTCAATATTTTAGCTACTTCTGAAACATTATCAATCATAGTAGAATGATGCTGTGATAATCTGTCATTGTTCAGAGTGGACAAAGGCAAACTCTGAAAGTCATTCACGTTATTCACGTTAATTCAGATGATGTGCAGTTTTCTAAGAACAGTAACATAGCGCCATGTCATGCAACACAGCATCTGAACTGAATAATCTTGCTGTGATTAGCAAACTGCCTCTGGAACTATCAAAGATGTCCACAGCCCTCATCCATATCATTAGACTTGGATTTTGGAAAGGGCCAATGTTTTGGCCGTTGGTAGACCACTGATTGCAAAAGAATCATAAAATGATGCAGTGCAGCAAGAGGCCATTCATCCCATCATTGATAATGTTATCCCATTAATCCCTGCTCCCTGCGCTTAATTCAAATATAAGCTGAGAGAGCAAGCGAGAATTCCAAGGAACTGAGCGTGGCTATTTCTATTATACATTCAGTGGGTGCAGAGCCACATTTTGAAGCAAGATCAAGGAATAAATAATGACTAAAAAGGAGAATTGTATATGGAAACGGAGAGCATAGATGAGGTATTAACTGAGTATGTTGTACCTGTCTTTACCAAGGAAGAAGATGCTACCCAAGCCATACTGAAAATAGAGGCCATTCCAACTCTAAGGCTGGGATATACTGAGCAAGCCAGTGTCTCACAGTGGCGGAAGACTGTCCATCACTGGCCAGTGGCAGGATCTCCTGATCCTTGTTGTCGATGCAGTTTCCCACTGAATGCACCCTTGCCATCAGGAAACCCACAATGGTGGTAGTTCATTGGCACGATCGGAAGAGTCCATCAACGTGAAGTAGATAATACATCAGGATTAGGCAAAATACATACTGAGGGAAGTGAGAATGAGAATTGTGGAGGTCGTTAGATTTTGATGTGCTGCCAGAAAACTGGAAAATTGCAAACATTATACCCTTGCTCAAAAATGGGTGTAAAGCCCAGCAACTACAGGCCAGCCAGTTTAACTTTGACTGGGGGAGAAGCTACTATAAACAATAATTCCAGATAAAATAGTTACATGGAGAAATGTGGGCTAATTATGGAAAGCCAGCATGGATTATTTGAGGGAAAATCATGTGTACCTAACTTGCTGTAGTCTTTTGAAAATGTGACAGAGAAAGTTGATGAGAGCAACGTTTTTGATGTGGAGAATCTGAATTTCCAAAAGGCATTGTATCCAGTGCCACACAACTAACACGTGGGCAAAATTATAGCTCATGGAATAAAAGAGACACTGGCAACATGGATACAAGATTGGCTGAGTGACAATAAGAAGTCTCATAACACCAAGTCCAACAGGTTTATTTGGTAGTAAACACCACTAGTTTTCTACCAAATAAACCTGTTGGACTTTCACCTGGTGTTGTGAGACTTATTACTATGCTTGGCCCAGTCCAATGTCAGCATCTCCACATCATGAGTGACTGTAAACAGAGAATATTTGTTCAAGGATGTATTCAAGCTGGAGGAAGATTTGTAGTGGAACTCCCCAAATGTCAGTATTGGGACCTTTGCATCTCCTGATATTAATATTTTTAGGTACAATTTCAACATTTGCAAATGATAGAAGATTATGAAACAATGTGAACTGTCAGGAAGATAGTATAGAATTTCGAAAGGACATAGACAAGTTGGTGGAATGGACAGATGGGTGACAGATGAAGTTCAATGAGAAAAATGTGAAGTGATTCATGTTGGTATGAAGGACATGGAGAAACAATATAAAACAAGTGGCATAATTCTAAGAGGGGTGCAGGAGCAGATGGACCTTGATGTGTAATTACATGGTCATTTAAGGTGATTGGACAAGTTGTGGGATTGGATACTATATCATAAAATATCCAAGATTTTATCAATAGGGGCATAAAATACAAGAAGAGGGACATTATCTTGAACAAATATAAAACACTGGTTCAACTTCTGCTGGAGTGCAGCGTCCAGTTCTGGGCACTGCATCTTAGGAAGGATATGAAAGCATTGGAGAGAGTTCCCAAAAAATCATGAGAATGATTCTGGGGGTGAGGAGTTCTGTCATGATGACAGATTGGAGAAGTTAGAACTGTTTCTCTTGGCAAAAAGAAAGATAAGAGGAGATTTGCTGGAAGTTATTCAAAATCACACGGGATCTGGACAAAATAGATGGGGACAATTGTTCTCACTCGTGAAAAAATCAAGAATGAAATGGCATGGATTTAATGTTCTTGGCAAAAGAAGCAAAAGTGATATGAGAAAAACATTTTTTCATACAGCGAGTGGTTAAGGTCTACATACACTCCCCCAGCTGGAGACAGCTTTAGTTGAAGCATTCAAAGAGAATTAGATTTATCTGAAAAGGGAAAATGTGCAGGGTTACAGGAAGAAGATGGAAGAATGGCTCTAAGTGAATTGGTCATTTAGAGAATGGATGCAGACACAATGGGCCAAATGGTTTCCTTCTGTGCTATAACAATTCTGTGTTTCTGTGGGGGCATAACTCCAACTTTGTCTTTTTCATAGGCATTTTGTAAAGTCAGCTAAGAACCCGTGCAGTCTGGCTTCACCATTTTCAGCTAGTTAGAGTTCATTAAGCCGTACATTCCAAATGAGTTGTTTTAATTTCTTTGCTTTTTTTTTGTTCTATCCCATTAGTTGTCGATGAAAGGCTCAGAACCCAACCCATCCTCCCGTTTGCCCTTGCCTATTTCCTCTGTGCAGTAGCAAATATTTTGAGCCAAGTTGATGTACAGATGTTGAGGCTTCACAACAATTGGAGCTGTATAAAATCAGCAAATTTGCATTCATATATTCACAATATTCATAACAAAGGAACTTGTTGACAGCTAATCCATTAGCCCTGATGCCTGAGGACAAGCAACCTTGTTGTTTAGAATTCCAGTTCCTTGCAAAACAGAGTAGTGAACTGTAAGGATACTTCTACCGCCATAAATATTTAAACATTTAACTTAAAATCCTAGATGATATTTGTACTAAATGTAGAGTTCAGTAGCACTTCAGTGAATGAAATTCTCTTTGTTTGCTTCACTCTGTTTTGTTATCGAGATTATTTTTTCCCTAAAACTCTGTTTTTATCCCCCTTGTAGGCTGCAGATGAAGAGATCCAGCCAGGAGGTATGACAGACTCATCTCTATCTGTCTTTATTTTCTCTCACCTAATCCTACCCTCTGACATCTCTGTCAGGGTTCTTCAAAATTGGATTTGAGTTTAAATTACATATTTGCTGGGTTTTCAGTTTTGCTATCCCCTGAACAAACAGAAAATCAATATGTTCAAGCATCTGTGCATGTGAGCAGGAAGAGATCGGTTGTTTCATCTTCCTTATTAAATTCATTTTTCAGACTTACCATGTTAATGCTACAGTAACGGAAATTTAATTTCAATTGCTGAAAATTTGCATTGTATCTCTGAAGGTAAAAGTTAAAACCTCACCTTTTGTTTATGTATAATGTGTAGTTTTTACATAAAATTATGTAAACAATATAGCACTAAACCAGGCCATTTGGCCTAACTACTCCATGCTAGGTTTTGGCCTGAATTCTCAGGCCGTTCATGCCCCATCTCTGCTGCCAGTGAGGATGGGGAATTTGGCACTCATCCAAATCTCTGTTCATTGCAAATAGGACCAGAGAATCCTGCTGGCATGAACAGCCGAAGTATCCTACCCTTTATGCTCCATGCAAACCTTCTTATTTTCTTCCTCATTCAAGTTTATCCCTGAGTTCTCGCTCATGTGCTTTTCTGGTTCTCCCTCAAATGCATCCATACTATTCATTTCAATCACTTCTTAATCCATTTTGGGTAACTCACTGTACATGCTACAAAACTTCAATTCCAGATGCAATGTGCGACTGGAATCAAATGAGCATGGATTTGTACTTAAGTTTTTCCACTGCTGAGACATAACAATGGGGAAAACCATCCCTTACAAGTTATTAAAGATTACATGCATATTAGGAATGTACACAAAAGTCAGTTAGTAGAAACCCAGATATAATGGCTCAGATTATAATGGTGAAAGAGCAGTTCTTGCTATTTATTATGCCTAGCATTGCTCACCAAATTCACTGTGCACTTTTGGGCAGCAATTTCCAGCTGAGATTCTCTTCAGAAAGTGCTCTCTAAAGGGATCTGTGGTATGTATAAACAGGGCAAGTAACAGTGTGTCTCTTTAACCAATCAAATTGATGAATCCTCACTGAAGATGCACAAAATCTAAAGCAGGAAGTATGAATTAGAATCATTAATTTAAGATCAAGCCCAGAAGAAAAATACAGAGAGGAAAAGACAGATGGGTTTAAAAGAAAGATTTAAAGAACCAGAAAATAAAGGTGAAAACTAAACGTTTTTAAAGTCTCCAATAGTAATGCCAATCTGAAGGAATGAAACTCCATACTCATAAAATCGAAATTTAAGAGGAATTGACTGCATTTATGCCTTATCACACAATTAAAAACTCACTTGTACCTAAATGCATGAACCCTAGGTGTCCAGGCATGTTTAATGGTTAAAGACCATAACTTCACACTTTTCATATGCTTCTGTGTCAGATGTTCTGATGAACTGCCAATGCAATGAAGCTTACAAGTCACAGGGCAAATCAAATTCGGCTTGTTGATTTTAACATTTAACCATGTGTATGTGTGGACTCCAGCCATTGGTGAAAGATTTACTCTTGATAATAATGGTGTGCATTGATATTGTTATTATTACTGCAAACTGCAAAACAGTATGTGTAAATGAATGTTTGCATCTTACACAAGTAAGAAAGGCAGAAAAATTGCATTGAGTCTGAGTAAATATTAATTGGGTGAAAAATGTGCCATTTGATTTACTGTTTCTCATTGGATGTCAGACTGTAAAAAGAAATCCTGTGGAATTTTAACAATTCAGAGGGAAGACTTGTTCCCATTGCTATGTACAGCCTTGAGAAGCAAATTTATAGCAATGATTGTATTCCAAGTTGAGATTTTCCAGCATTTTCTGTTTTTGTATTCAAAAAGTCATTTGGTAGTGTAGAGCTACCTTTTTATCCCTTTTTATGGATGAAAAGGGAATGGTTTAGGTTAGAGGGTCACTGCTTGTTCCTAACTGGTCAGTGCAACATCGAGGGCCGAAGGGCCCGTTCTGCGCTGTAATGTTCTATGTTCTATGTTCTGACTTTATTATAGTGGAAAAAAGGGACATCTTTGTCAAAGCTATTTGTCTTGCACAAATGCATTTGGTATTGTTGTGAACCATACTGATGAGTGCAAGATGAAAAGCTTTGACAAACTTTTCTCTTTTTTTTATCAATGATTGGGTTTGTCTAACTAGTCATTGTATCCAATCTTTCTCATTAAGACTACCACAGTTCAGAAAGGCCACCAAGGGTCGGTGTGCGAAGAGAATGAGGAAAATGAGCCATGCAGCAGCTTTGAGGCCCAAGTTGTAGAGCCTGACAATCTAGACAACTCAAACAAGAAGTGTAGTGCCTGTGTCATCCCAGTTTTTGTGACTGAAAATATGGAAGAAAACCAAGAGGATATACAAGGTCAGTTCAATGCAATATTTAAACAAAATTAATTGTTGCAGCTTAAACAGTATCAGTTCAATTTGAAGGTTTCTGGGAAACTTTCAGACCCAAGGTGAAAAGCCTCTGCGTTACAATGTGGACTTTTCTTTTTCCCCATCGCTTTGAGTTCATGCATTTGAATACGCATGAAACTAAAGTAAAATGTTACTTCTGGCTACATTGGTAAGGAATGCAAACCTTTGGTGGGTACGCAAGCTGAATAAAATCTTGTTTACAACATTGCCCTCTTGAGTACTGAAATTCATTTGCAGTTTTCAAAACTGCAAAGTCATTCTCCTCCTGTTATCAAAAGAAATATAAAATCAAAGAAGAATCATTGGAAGTTGAAAGTAGTCATTCCTACTAGGTCTGTGTGAAGGGCAAATATTCTGGTGATCAACCTCTTTGAGATTTGCTTTCTGAAGTGCAGTACGGTGAATAATAACGCTTGTAATGCCATTCATGTATTGCTTAGTTCTTCACCATCCAGTTCAGTTACATCGTAATCTTGCAAAAGAATTCACTGGCAGAATGAGACAAGTGGTAGCAGGACTGAAGTGATTTTGGGTCACTGTCCTTCTATTATTGACATTGAATTCGAATGTGACTTGGGCAAATGGAATAAAAATCATCATTTAGTCCTCAGTGAAACATGGCTGAATATTTTAACTCAGATCTTCCGAATCTGCAGCACTGAACTGACCTTGATTGGAACTGGAAGACTTCAATCAAATAATTATCAGAAATGGGAAATTAAATGACAAGTTGGTCTAGTTGGGAGACTATTCTGAGTTTGATGTTGCAACATTGTATTAAGCTAGTCCATGTAGATTTGTGAAAGCAACAACTCACATTTGTATTTTGTTTTTGTATTTTTCACCTGATAAATGGGCACAGTCAAGTCCAATTTCACCCCCTTACATGTTCAACACCAAATCTGCACTTTCCATATGTCATAGCATTTGGCGTTGTAGTGCATTTCCTCCCACAAACACTGCCAAGGCAACACGGTCACACAACTAGCACATCATAATATTGTGCCTGTTCCTAATATTTGAATATCTTACAAGTGAGACGCTCATCGCAATAAACATGAGGCTGAATATTTTAATTCTGAGCTAAGTGAAATAGGTTTCTCTGAACCCAACCATTAGGGAACTGACCTATCAGACGCAATTGTTTTTCTGCCAATCATATAACTTTTGTGTGGTGGCACAGCTCTACCTATTTCCATTCTTTTCAAACCTTTATTAAATCTGTCTTCTCCCTTACAATCCATTCCACACCATTTAGCTGAAGGATTCCATGGTCTCTCAATCCTTCACAAACCATCTTGGCCCAGACATTTGAATTTTGTTCCTGGAATTGCTAATTAATTTCTATATATATCAATCTCACGCTGCCAAATGCACTTCATTTCATTTTTGATGTCTTCACTGATGATGATTGTCACATTTTCTCAGGGAGTTTATCCAATCATTTCTCTAACTTCCACAGGAGACTGATAGAAGGTCCATTTCTACTGATCTTGCATTGAAGTCATGGCAGTCAAGCGGGGGAACCTATAGGGAATTCCCAATAGATGTCTGACTTGCTGCTAAAGATCATGGCTTTTTTCCCAATGGTGAATTGGTTAATCTGTTTAACCTGCATGATTACATATTATTTTTTAGTGTGAGAGAGATTGTTTGACTGTATTTATGCCTCATCACATTATTAAATATTCACTTGTCCCCAAATGCATAAACCCTAACATGCTGGGCACGTTTGGTGGTTAGGGACTAAAGCTTCACGCCCTTACTGTGTTTCAATGCTGAGTGTCTAGGTGAACTACTAGTGCAGTGAAGCTTATGCGCAGCAGGACAAATCAAACTCAACTTGTTGATTTGGGCATTGCTGGCTAGGGCAGCACTTACTGCACTTCCCTAGTTGTCCTTCAGAGGGTGGTGGTAAGCTGCCTTCATGAACTGCTGCAGTAGGCACACTCACAGTGCTGTTAGGGAGGAAGTACCAGGATGTTTACTGAGTGACAGTGAAGGAATGCTGATATATTTCCCAAGTCAAGATAGAGAGTGACTCGGAGGGGAATCTTCTTGTGGTGGTTTTCCAGATATCAGCTGCTCTTGTCCTTCTAGATGGTAGTAATCATGATTTAGAAGGTGCTGCCTAAGGAACTTTAGTGAGTTCTTACAGCTCATCTTTTAAATGACAATCATCATCAGTGAAAGACACCGAAAGTGAAATGAAATGCATTTGGCAGTATGAGATTGATATTTATAGAAATTAATTGCAATTTCAGAAAGAAAATTCAAATGTCTGGGTTAAGATAGTTTGTGAAGGATCAAGAGACCATGGACTCCTTCAGTTAAATAGAATGGAATGGATGGTAAGGAAAAAGACAGATTTAAAAATGTTTGGAAAGAACGGAAAGAGGTGGATCTGTGGCACACGTGGCTACCACACTTCATTGAAGATAGAGGGAATAGATGTTTGTGGAAAGGATAGCAATCAAACAAGCTGCTTTATCCTGGATTGTGTCAAGCTTCTTGAATGTTTTTGGGGATGCAGTATCCAGGGCAAATGGAGAGTATTCCATTGCACTCCAGATTTGTGCCTTATTGATGGTGGACAGGCTTTGGGAGAGTCAGGAGGTGAGTTATTCGCCGAGGATTCCCAGTCTCTGAGCTGCCCTGGTAGCCACAGTGTTTCTATAGCTAGTCCAGTTCTGTTTTGGTCTGTGGTAACCCCCAGGATGTTTCTACTGGTTTATCATTTATGTTAAAATGAAATGGGAACCAAAAGTTTATCCATGTCGAGTAAGTCTCTAGGATTTACATCATCCAGTTTACCAGGCACAGCTGCCTATATCGAGCAAGTATCACTAACTATAGAAGCTAAATATAGCTGCCACTTAAAACATGACAATGTATCAACTATTTCAAGCAGTTCAAAAAAAAAGTGCCCCATACTTAAATTTAAATAGCTGCAATATCAGCTAAAGTCAGCTCTTCAATTAGCTATTCACATTTTGTTAAAGCACATATATTTCAATGGTGAGATTCTGTATGCAACTGTTGATCAGTGGGAGAGTCAGTTGCTCAATGAGATTTCCTGTTTCTAAAAAAATGTTTGTTATTTACCTTCTTGATTTTAACCATGTATCATGTCTAGCGAGTAAATGGCACTGACACCAAGGCACAGGATACAAGTGGTGGTACTGCCAGATCTAGGTTGTTAGGTAAGCTTGATTGACAAAAAACAGAATGATTGATTTGTTTATCATGTTTCTGATTTGAGGATAATAGTAGGCTATTCAGTCCTTTGAGTCTGCTCCACCATTTGGTAAGAGCATGGCTGATCTGTTTGTGTTTCAAGTTCTACACTCCCATCTTTCTCAATAACATTTGATTCCCTTTCCTAACAAGACTCTATCTACTTCCACCTTACTAATATTCAATGATTCTCCCACCTCAACTACCTTCTGAGGCAGAGAATTCCAAAGTCGCACAACTCTCAGAGAAAAATTTGTCCTGATCTCAGTCCTAAAACTGTCTGCAGCTGTTGTAGATGCGCCAAGTTTGGTGGCGTTTAAGAGGTTAGTTGATAAGTATATGGAAGAGAAGGGAATGGTTTAGTTTGGAGGGGCATTGCTTTTTATATTGGTCGGCGCAACATCGAAGGCCAAAGGGCCTGTTCTGTGCTGTAATGTTCTATGTTCTATGTTCTAAAAGACCAACTCCTAAGTTTTTAGAACAGTGCCCTCTAGTCCTGGGCTCATCCACTAGAGGTCTTCCACCTTGGGAAAACCTTTCAGGATGTTATATACTCCGATCAAGTTACCGCTCTCTCTTCTAAACTCAATTGAAAACAAGCCCAATCTGTCCTCCTTTCCTCATAAGACAATCCGTTCATTCCAGCTATCAATCCAGTTAAACCTCCTCTGAACCACCTCCAATGCATTTATGTCCTTCCTTAAAGAAGAGATCAAAACTGCACACAGTATTCAAAATGTGGGGGGCAATTTTATCAATGTGTCATGATGATCGACCGGCGTGGTAAGCCAGTACAATTGCCAAGTTTGTGTCCAGTTTCTCATCTTTTGCAATCTTACCAGCCCTGGATTGCTGGCACGATCAGTGCGTGATTAATTTTTACGTAAGTACTATCTGTTGTCACGTTGGAAAATATGGCAGCCATTCTGCATTAGTAAGTCACCAAACAAAAGTACTATAATAAATGAATTACCAAATAATCTGGTTTTAGAGGCATTGACGAAGAGGTTAGGTCAATGCAGCAATAAAAACTACCTGCTGTTGTTCAAATGGTGCCATTGGACTTTTACCATCCACCTGAAACATTGATACAGGCAACAGGACCTATATTTAACATCTCATCAAAAAAGGAATCCTTGAGAATTACAGCCCTTCCTCTTGAAACAAAAATAATAGCATATTGTCCCAAAGCAAATCCTAGTGATGTTGTTCTAGCTTTAGAAAATATAGAATGTAATGATTAAGTTTAACACTTACCATATTCAGCTACAATGATTATTTTCCAACTGACAGCATAGCAAATTCTCTGTGGAACACAACACTTCTTTATGATCCAGATGAGGGTGTTTTGTGACAGATCATTACTGTTGTGGGTTACTACTATTACATTTTGTTGTTCAATGTTTGATGCATCAGTTGTGATATAGCATATATTGTTTGAACCCTTGAGTAAATCTTGTTCACATCTATGATCAACTTGTCATTGTTAAATCTTCTTTATGTAATATAACCTTTTTATGTTAAACCCTGTCACCTATATGGATTGATGGTAATTCCAGGGCTGTATTGATGAGAACCTTAGCAAAGCCTAATGATACTATGTTTGGCAAGCATATTATTTCTTACTGTTTGTATAAAATAAAGTAAAACATATAATGTGTACCTGACCAATGGTATTAGATAATATTATATATTGTACAAATAAGGCAAAAATAATATATAAATCTCAATAAACATAAAAGTTCGATTACAGTTTTGAAATCAGTCCCTTGTAACTGCTGCTATTTGGCATATATGCTGTTGCAGTTTTAAATGAAGAGTCATTCATTTAGATTTTTATACTCAGAATTGTTAGCATTGGAAATGCTAACTATCAGTGTGTTCGTTCCCCTAGATGCAAGATAATGTTCATGTATGTGACACGGTTTCTATTATTGAGAAATAATCTGCATGTAATAATTAAGTTTAAATTCCAGTGCTTAATCAAGATGGTAATCCAGTATATTTTTATGATCACTGACAGAATCTGGCAGCTATATTGTAAGGCATGGTATCTATGAGGTAGTGATAGATGCAATTTTGATCGGGAAGTATAGATAAAAACTACTCTTGAAAATTGAAAATTTGATTAAGTTTAAGCTCATAATATTAAAAGTATTGATTTTCTTTGCAAAAGCACTATCTCGTTTTCTCAATGTACGGCAACTTCTAATTGTTTTCACTGTGTTCAGTGTGCATCTTATCATTCATGAGATTCATGAATGTCTAGAAAATGTCAAGAAACACGATATTGATATCATGCAGATCAATTCCAATCAATGTTTCAAAAGGTCCAGAGTATAATTATTCTCAAAGAATTTGACAGGCCAGAGAGCCGTGAGATCCTGGACTGATGGTCAAGTCGTTTGCATTGTGACGGATTTTCCTGCCAGGATCATGGACTTAAAAAGAGATTTGACCTTGCCGTGCGAGTGATCGGTCTTCATGAAAATTGATTGTCATACGCACACATCTCAATTTTGCAGGAAAGATCCAACAATCTGATGCCGGGAGTCTCAGGAGTGTTCAGGAAGATGAGAAGGCTGTAGAGCATCTGTCATCAGAGGGAGAAGAGACACTGGCAGCTGCAGTGAGCCCAGAGTGTCTGAATCAGGTGTCCTTTCATTAGATGGTAAACATCACATCCAAAACAAAGGAAATTCTCTTGATTTATAGTGACACATAACCAATAAACAAAAATTTCCCTTGTGAGTATTATAGTACAAAATAAAACAATATTTTTGTTACTTGGCTTGAAGGCATTGCCAATCTTAAAAAAAATGATCAAGCATTTCGCCTCTTGGCTGCATCCAGTAATGATAAGTTATTGCACAATACACGTACTGCAAGGACAGATGACACACAAAACCTAAGTGAGATGTTTCCACTGGGTAACCAAAGTTAGCTTCATATTGTGTGTTAGCCTTGTCATTAGAAACTTTATTACACTTTTTGCATTTCAATTTCAAAACAGATGAGAGATATTATAATATTAACTCATAGTTTTTGATAATTATTTAAACACGCATCAGATTTATTTGCACCTTTTTTTTTGTGCCGACATTGCATTTAGCTTTTGCAGGTGAAATTTGAAAAGTCATAAGTATATAAACTTGGAAATTCATGTTTATTGCTGTTTGGCATTATATCATGTTAAGTGGAAACAGTGGGGAGAAATGGGTTTGTCAGTCATTCAACTACAGCCCAATGACTGTACTGCATGACAGCAGCAGTGTTTTGGTGTCAAGCACCGATTATTCCATCCAGTTGTAACATCATGGTGTTGGTACAATAATGGAGTCGTCTCATTTAAAATCATTGTTGTCTGAGATGTTTTAAAGAAATGCATGACCAGTACAGCACAGAAAGTCACCAGCATGTTACGAGTCCTGCAAGCCTGCATGTTTAATTGCAAGACTATTTCTAAACTATTTTCTTCAAGCGATTTGTATCTTTTTAACTTTCTGCTGGAACTTTTAATACAACAAACTATTCGAATGTATTTTTCAAACAAGTCTAATTTCAGCTGTGAAGATAAGTGGTTTAAAATAGCATCACTTAACCTTAATCTTGCCAAGTTTTCTTACAAGGCAACCTCTCCACAGGGAGGGTAAATTAGACAGCTTGTGTCTCTGGTCTGCTTTCTGCTTATCATCATAGCTCTGCCAAGAGTGACTTTGGTAGGATCTAAAAGCAGCTAGCAAGTAATTTGGGGAATAGATAAAGCTTCAAAGCAGAAAAAAAGTCACACTCTTTGTCACCTATAATCTATCTGTATTTTATAACAATGCGTCATTGTTCCTGATGCTTCTATTAGCCACTTTGTAAATAATCCCTGACATTAGCTTCAGCACAATAAGATAAATACCACAAATTCAATAGACATTTTCACTAGTTGCAATATTGCCAGATTAACATATTCAATTGTTTTGTAACTAATGATTTTGAAAACATAGCTATATGAGTACATTTTAATTGCAAAATGTGGAAAGATCATTTATTTATCTGATCGCTGTTTGTGAGACCTATACAACTTGGCTATTATGGTCCCCAAAGTTACAATAGTGGACTATTTGCAAAATATTACATTGGTTGTGAAGCACTTTGCAATGTCTTTAAGATCATGATAGCATTAAGTAAAATTAGAAAAGATTAAAGTGTCCAGTCACAGATCATAAAGTAAGAGAACTTTGCTGTGATTTTTATTCGTCATGTACCCCTGATTGTACAATGGGCCAGAATTTGCTGCCAAAATAATAAGAAGTGCTTGGTGCTTGAAGTTGTGGATAAATGGTACAGTAACTTCAGAAAATATATGTTTTCCAAAACCAGAATGAGATAATAACCTAGGGGTTAAAAGACTGACAAAATTAGAAAAGTTAACATAATCAGAGATAAAGTACAGAAGAAATTTAAAGAACAAAAATCTGATAAATTCCCAGGAGCTGATGGCTGACACCCTTCTGCAGTGATGGTGGATGCGCTAGCTATGATTTTACAACATTCTTTTGACTCAGAGACCTTCCCACTAGGAAGTTGGCAAATGTTACACTTCTTTTCAAGAAAGGGGAGGAGGGGTGGGAAAGAGAGAACAATGAACTACAGGCCAGTTGGTCTAACTTCAACTGTTGGCAACATGTTAGAATCTGTTATTAAGGAAGTATTAACAATAAATTTAGAAAACCACAGTGTGATTTGAACGAGTCAACATGATTTTGCTAAAGGGAAACTTTGGGGGGCAATTCTCTCCAAAGTGCTGAATTGGTGGGAAAACTGCTTTAAATCCTGACTGTTTTCTCAGTTCAGCTTCTGAGCTGAATCTCCACACCTAGAGCATTGCAGATGTCCCAATCGTGAATCTCATTAAAAACCTAGGAGGCGGGATCTATTTGTGCCAGAGTTTGACAGTTTTGGAACTCTATGCATACGCAGTGGTCCCAATCTGTCACTCTCGATTGCTGGCCAGCTTGGCACCCTGCTGTGCTGTCCCTCCAGCTCTCCACCACAACCCCGATCATGTCCCCACAAAAATTCCCAGGCCAGTCCTAACCCGCCTGTCCTGGTACATCTCAATGCATAGCCCACCCCTCCCATCCCCAACACTGGCAATCTGCCCATGCCCCTTACCCTGGCAGACCCCACCTGCTGCCCTGGCCCTGTGGTCAAGCAACCCCGCCAGGAAGTAGACCAGTCCCCAACCCACCCTAATTGCTGCCCTCTCTCCATCTCAGACCAATTCGGTCTGCAGAGTGGTAGCAGATTGCCCAACCTCACTGATCATCCTCAGGCCCTACCCACAACAGGCTCCGCTCCTTGGCACAGCCTGGTGCCCAACTAATCTAAAACATATTTTAAAAGATTTAAATAACTTATCTGCCTTCCCACCAGTTTCCATTATGGTCTGACTGGCAATTGTTCGCGGCTCTGGGAGATGTGCATGTGCACCCGGCACATGTGCAAATCCCTGTTCAAGACCAACAACGTGCATCTCCTACCACGAACCAACAGAAATGCTGATGGTCATAGGTTTATTTGACTAACTTGAAAATACAATTAGTAGGGTAGATAAAGGGGAACCAGTCGATGTAGCATACTTGGATTTCTATAATGCATTCAATAAGGTGCAGCACAAAAGGTTAATAGGAAAAGAATTAAGCTCATGGAATTAGGGGTAATATATTAGCAAAGATAAAGGATTGGTTAATGAATAGAAAACAGAGAATGGGCATAAATGGGGCTTTTTTAAGTTTTCATATTCATTCATGGGACTTGGGTAATGCTGGTAGGCCAGCATTTATTGCCCATCCCTAGTTGAGAGTCAACCACATTTCTATGGCTCTGGAGTCACATGTAGGCCAATCAGGTAAGGATGGCAGATTTCCTTCCCTAAACAGCATTAGCGAAACAGATTTTTTTTGACATTCAACAATGGTTTCGTAGTCACCAGTAAGTTCTTATTTCCAGATGTTTCTACTGAATTCAAATTCCATAACCTGCCATGGTGGGATTTGAACCCAGATCCCCAGAACATTAGATGTGTTTCTGAATTAATAGTCTAACACTAATACTACCAGGCCATTGTCTCGCCTGGCAGGCAGTGACTAATACAGTGGTGCAAGAATCACTGATAAGGTCTTAACTATTTACAATCTAGATGAATGACTTAGTTGGAGAGATTAATATATCTATGTTTGCTGATGGTACCAAGACAAGTAGAAAGGTAAGCTGTAGGGAAAACATAGTGTGCATCGAGATATGGATAGATTAAGTGACTGGATAACAAGATGGCAGTGGAGCATCATATAGCAAAGTGTGAAGCTATTCACTTCGGTTGTAAGAATAAAAATGCAGGATGTTTTTCAAAAGATGAGAAAATTGTAGGTGTTGATGTTCAAGGAGACTTGGGATTGCTTGTACAAGGAACACAGGATCTAGCATGCAGGTATAGACAGTAATTAGAAAGGCAACTGACATGTTCATCTTTATTTTAAGGGAGTTAGAGCATAAGAATAAAGTAATCTTGCTACACCTGTACAAAGTTTTGATGACACCACATCTGGAGTACTGTGTGCAATTTCAGGGCCCGATTTTACCTTCGTGTTGCACCTGTTTTCGGGCATGAAAACTTGGTAAAGTCAAGCATGAGGCAATTAGTGTTGTTTGTCTTTAGCAAGGCCTGAAAATGGCCGGATGTACTTGAATGCATTTAATTTGATTTAATGGGCTGCACTTTCCCCTTTACCACTGCGTTCGCCCATCCAGAATCGGCACAAAACAGATATGCTCCATAGGACTCTGATTTGGATGCTCCAGTTAGTGAGGAGATAAGTGCCCAGTGTCCGATGGCTCTCCACTTGAGATTAGTGGAGGGAAGTGGGGAAAGGGGTCCGCTGCCACTCTGCCTGAGATCAGTGGAGGGAAGAGGGGGTCCGCTGCCACTGTGCCTGAGATTAGTGGGAGGAAAGGGAGGTCCGCTGCCACTCTACTTGAGATCAGGAGGAAAAGGGGGTCTGCTGCCTCTCTGCCTGAGATCAGTGGAGGGAAGGGGAGGTCTGCTGCCACTCTGCCTAAGGTTAGTTGAGGGAAAGGAGGGTCTGCTGCCACTCTGCCTGAAGTCAGTGGAGGGAAAAGATGGTCTGCTGCCACTCTGCCTGAGATCAAGGGGGAAGAGGGAGGGTGGGGGTTGCTGGTGGTGGTAGATCACTCTACTTCAGATCAGTTGGGGGGAAAGTGGGGGAGGGACCTGTGATCAGTCTGAGTGGCAGGGAGATAAGGGGGTCAGTAATGTTGGGACATGGGGTAATGTCTATGGGGAAAAGTAATATCCGGCCCAAGTGGGATGTGCAGTTGGAGGAGCTGACCGTAGCTGCAGGGTTTCGGGTGTGTTTAGCCCTGCCCACAGGCTTGTGCAGCGTGATTCAGACTTGTTGATATTTTTCAGATAGGGAATGTATGCCTGAGAACAGGTTTAAAATTCAGATCTGAAACATTTCCAGTTTCAAGTCCACCTCTCAATTAAAATCAAAATGGTAAAATCAGGCCTGCGTTCTCCATTTTTAAGAAAGGATATACATGCGTTGGAGATGGAACAGCAAACATTCACTAAATTGGTCCATGCCATGGGGAGGTTGCCCTGTGATAAAAAGCTGAGTAAATTGTGCTTATATTCTCTGGAGTTTAGAAGAATGAGGGACAATCTCACTGCAACCTCCAAAATTCTGAGGGTCTTGATAGGGTGAATGTTGAGAGATTTTTCCATTGGTCATGAAATTTAAAACAGGGGGCACGGTCTCAGAATAAGGGATCAATCATTTTGGACTGAGATGAGGAGAAATCACTTCACTTGAACAGTTGTGAATCATTGGAATTTTCCAACCCAGAGTGTTGGGGATGCTCCTTTGTTGAATACATTTAAGACTTTTGCTCTCTCAGGCCATTAAGGGATATGGGAACTGAGGTGGAAATGGAGTTGAAGTCCAAAATCAACTTTGATTATATTGAATAGCCGAGCAGGTACAGTGTGGCCATACGGTCCACTCCTGTTCTTATGTTCTGGAAGAGAAACAAGTGTGCGGTTAAATGGGAATATCCAAAATTCGCTGCCTGAGTTGCACTTCTTTGATAATAGCTTTGCAAAAACAGCATCTCATTTGTGGCCTCAGATTTCTTTTGGAGCTTGTTGTGTTTTAATTGTTCATTAAACTCACCACAGAAAATAAAGTCTTGTCTTTAAAAGCCCGTTTTTAAAATGTGATAAACATTCAGTACTGGCAATCAACCTCTCTAACGTAAATAATTAAGTGTTACAAATATGAAGTCTTACCCTTTCGGGTTTTTAGTTTTTCAGGGCAAATTTAAGAATTCAAGTTTTAGAAAGTACATCTTGAATTTCTTTTTTTACCCTCTCCTTCAGTTTTTTTTATTTCTTTTCCCTTTATGACTTTAAATTCATTC
The DNA here is from genome assembly GCA_024679065.1 of Sphyrna mokarran. Classification (NCBI taxonomy): domain Eukaryota; kingdom Metazoa; phylum Chordata; class Chondrichthyes; order Carcharhiniformes; family Carcharhinidae; genus Sphyrna; species Sphyrna mokarran. The sequence continues at coordinate 34,343,947 of JAGIQG010000004.1, read as the reverse complement.
TCTCCTTTTCATCCTCCTTTGAAGACCTTCCTCTGTTTGTTTCCTAATCCGTAAATTTCATTGCTTAAGGAGATGAGCTCCCGGGCGCTGGGGTCAGTGATATCTCTGACCGAGTGTTCGGGATCCTTAAGGGGGAGGGGAACCAGTCCCAAGTTGTGGTGCATGTAGGTACCCATGACGTAGGTAGGAAAAGGGATGGGGATATAAAGCAGAAATTCAGAGAGTTAGGGTGGAAACTTAGGGCTAAAACTAATGGAGTGGTTATCTCTGGTTTGTTACCTGTGCCGCGGGATGGCATAGAAAAGAATAGGGAGAGAGAACATTTGAACTTGTGGCTAAAGGGATGGTGCAGGAGGGAAGGGTTCAGGTATTTGGACAATTGGGGCTCATTCTGGGGAAGGTGGGACCTCTACAAGAGGGATGGTCTGCACCTGAACCGGAGAGGTACCAATATCTTGGGGGGTAAATTTACCAGTGCTATTCGGGGGGGTTTAAACTGATTCGGGGGGGGATGGGAACCTGAATTGTTGTGCCAGTATACAGGAGGATGTGAATAGGGAGGTCACGGATAAGGTTTCTAGGTCGCAGCAGTATAGTGGCAAACGGGAGGGTGGTTTGAAGTGTGTATACTTTAATGCAAGGAGCATACGCAATAAGGTGGATGAACTTGCAGCCTGGATTGGTGCTTGGGACTTCGATGTTGTGGCCATTTCAGAGATGTGGATAGAGCAGGGGCAGGAATGGTTGTTGCAGGTTCCGGGGTTCAGATGTTTCAGTCAGAGCAGAGGTGGTGGTAGAAGAGGGGGAGGAGTGGCATTGTTAGTTAAGGACAGCATTACGGTGGCAGAAAAGACGTTTGATGTGGACTTGTCTGCTGAGGTAGTGTGGGCTGAGATTAGAAACAAGAAAGGAGAGGTCACACTGTTGGGAGTTTTTTATAGGCCTCCAAAAAGTTCCAGAGAAGTAGAGGAAGGGATTGCAAAGTTGATCCTGGATAGGTGTGAAAGTAACAGGGTAGTTGTAATGGGGGACTTTAACTTTTCTAATATCAATTGGAAAAGCTATAGTTCAAGTATGTTAGAGGGCTCAGTGTTTGTTCAATGTGTGCAGGAAGGTTTCATGACTCAGTATGTAGATAGGCCAACAAGAGGTGAGGCTGTATTGGATTTGGTATTGGGTAATGAACCAGACCAGGTGTTAGACTTGGAGGTGGGTGAGCACTTTGGTGATAGTGACCACAATTCGGTTACGTTTACCTTAGTGATGGAAAGGGATGGGCACGTACTGAATAACAGTAGCTATAGCTGGGGGAAAGGTAATTATGAGGCTATTAGGAGAGATTTAGGATGCATAGGGTGGAGCAGGAAATTGCAGGGGCTGGGGACATCTGAAATGTGGAGCATATTTAAGGAACAGCTTCTGCATGTCCTTAATGAATATGTACCTGCCAGGCAGGGAGGAAGTGGTCGAGTGAGGGAACCATGGTGTACTAGGGAAGTTGAATCTCTGGTGAAGAGGAAGAAGGAGGCTTATATAACGATGAGACGTGAAGGCTCAGTTAGGGCAATGGAGAGCTATAAATCAGCCAGGAAAGAGCTAAAGAGGGAGTTGAGAAGAGCTAGAAGAGGACGCGAGAAGACTTTGGCGGATAGGATTAAGGAGAATCCTAAAGCTTTTTACAGGTATATAAATAATAAAAGATTGGTTAGGGCAAGATTAGGGCCAGTCAGAGATAGCAGTGGGAAGTTTGCGTGGAGCCTGAGGAGATAGGAGAGACACTGAATGAATATTTTTCGTCAGTATTCACGCAGGAGAAAGACAATGTTGTCGGGGAGAATACTGCGATATTAGGTTGTAGACTGGGCAGGATTGAGGTTCATAAGGAGGAGGTGTTGGTGAATCTTGAGGGTATGAAAATTGATAAGTCCCCTGGGCCAGATGGGATTTAACCCAGGATTCTCTGGGAGGCTAGAGAGGAGATTGCAGAGCCTTTGGCTTTGATCTTCATGTCGTCGTTAGCTACAGGTATAGTGCCGGAAGACTGGAGGATGGCAAATGTTGTCCCTTTGTTCAAAAAGGGGAGTAGGGACCATCCTGGAAATTATAGACCGGTGAGCCTGACTTCTGTTGTGGGCAAGGTCTTGGAAAGAATTATAAGGGATAGAATTTATAAGCATCTAGAGAGAAATAAATTGATTAGGGATAGTCAGCACGGTTTTGTGAAGGGTAGGTCGTGCCTCACAAACCTTATTGAGTTTTTTGAGGAGGTGACCAAAGAGGTAGATAAGGGTAAGGCAGTTGATGTAGTGTATATGGATTTTAGCAAAGCATTTGATAAGGTTCCCCATGGTAGGCTACTGCAGAAAGTGCAGATGCATGGGATTGAAGGTGATTTAGCAGTTTGGATTAGGAATTGGCTAGCTGATAGAAGACAGAGGGTGGTGGTTGATGGGAAATATTCAACCTGGAGTGCAGTTACAAGTGGTGTACCTCAAGGATCTGTTTTAGGGCCACTGCTGTTTGTCATTTTTATAAATGACCTAGATGAGGGTGTAGAGGGTTGGATTAGTAAATTTGCTGACGATACCAAAGTGGGGGGAGTTGTAGACAGCGAGGATGGATGTTACAGTTTGCAGAGGGACATAGATAGGTTGCAGAGCTGGGCCGTGAGGTGGCAAATGGAATTCAATACGGATAAGTGTGAGGTGATTCACTTTGGTAGGAATAACAGGCATATGAAATATAGGGCTAATGGAAGGACCCTTAATAGTGTTGTCGAGCAGAGGGATCTTGGGGTACAAGTACATAGCTCTTTGAAAGTTGGCACCCAGGTTGATAAAGTTGTTAAGAAGGCGTACGGTGTGTTAGCTTTTATTGGTAGAGGGATTGAATTTAGGAGCCGTGAGGTTATGTTACAACTGTACAAAACTCTGGTGCGGCCGCACTTGGAGTATTGCGTACAGTTCTGGTCGCCGCATTATAAGAAAGATGTGGAAGCATTGGAAAGGGTGCAGAGGAGGTTTACCAGGATGTTGCCTGGTATGGTGGGAAGGCCTTATGAGGAAAGGCTGAGGGACCTGAGGTTATTTTCATTAGAGAGAAGAAGGTTACGCAGTGACCTAATTGAGGCGTATAAGATGATCAAGGGATTGGATAGGGTGGATAGTGAGAGCCTTTTTCCTCGGATGGTGATGACCAACACGAGGGGACATAACTTTAAATTAAGAGGTGGTAGTTATAGGACGGATGTCAGAGGCAGGTTCTTTACACAGAGGGTGGTGAGGGCGTGGAATGCCCTGCCTGCAGCAGTTGTGGACTTGCCTACTTTGGGGGCATTCAAGTGTTCGGTGGATAGGCATATGGATGATATTGGAATAGTTTAGGTTAGAGGGTCCACTGGCCGGTGCAACATTGAGGGCCGAAGGGCCTGTACTGCGCTGTAATGTTCTATGTTCTATGTTCTAATATATCCTATTGCTTCCCTGTTCATTTGTGTCCCAGAAGAAACTACAACAGAGGATGCTTGAGAAACTCAGCAGGTTTGCCAGCATCAATCAGGAGAGAAACAGAGTTAACATTTCAAGTCATAGACCACGAAATGTTAACTTTGTTTCCCTTCTGAAAGATGCTGGCAGACATTTGAGTTTTCTAGTGTCCTGCGTTCTTGTTTCAGATTCCAGTATCTGCAATATTTTGCTTGTTTTAACTCCCAGATAACTTCTCTTCCTGCAAAATTATCAGCTCATGTTTTCCGCAGTTATGATGGTAAAAATGTTTTGAGTTGAATGTTACAGGGACAGCTACCCTTTCTGTGCCCAGTTAACAAAAGTGCCAGTCCTCAGCTTACCATTTATTTGGAATTTTGCATTTCAGATCCCGTCTTTATCAGGCTCTCGCTGTTCTGCTGAGTTCTTGTAAAAATGTTTCATTAATTAGAAGACAACTAGGCTATTTTTGCTTCCAGAAACAAAAAATGTTCTTCCTTACAAGGTTAAAAGAAAATGCTCATAATGAAAACGCAAAGGGAAAACTTTAGAAGATGCACCTAAAATATGTACAAAGCTGATGTATGTATTGTAATATAAAGCTACCAAATCACTTGTAAGGAATTGTGTAAACATGTAGTAAGTTCAGTTATTAAATCTAGGCACACATCAACATATACACTTGAATACAAAAGTTGAGGGCATCAGCAGCAGAGCAGTATGTGCTGTGTTCTGCTCTATGCCAATGTGAAACTGATGCTGGATCAAATGACACACTTACCCTAATGTGATGGTATGTTGCTATCACTAAAAGGAATACTGCAACATCCCCTTTTTAAAGAATATAATTTCCCCCTTTCTGATGCAGTAAGAATATTCACAATACATGTTCATGTTTAGTTACATTGCATAAGTGTATAAGACTGGTGAGTCTCTAATGCACGAAGGTAATCTGTTAGCAAGCCCAGATCTTGTAATGGTAATCTTGGTTGGTTGGAGGATTTTTTGGATTGCTCACAAGATCTGAGACATTGTCGCTCTAAGGATGTGATAGCACTGGTGTGGGTGGGGGGGTGGGGTGGGCAGTGTAGAGAGGATGTTCACCAGGAGTGGGGTGAAGCATCGCCTGGGGTGGAGCATTAGAGCTGTAAAGAGAGACAAAATAGGCTTCGATTGTTTTCTTTAGAACAGAGAAAGCTGAGGGGACATGATTGAGGTGTAGAAGATTATAAGAAGTATGGACAGGGTGAGTAGTGAGCAGCTATTCCTTTTGGTTGAGAGGTCAATCACAAGGGGGCATAGTTTTAGAGTAATGGGTAGGAGATTCAGAGGGGATTTGAGAAAAAACATTATCACTCAGAGGGTGGTGAATATCTAGAATGCATTGCATGGGAAGGTAGTGGAGAAATCATCCAATCTTTAAAAAAATTTGGACAAGCACTTCATTCAAGAATGTGGAACAAGTGCAGGAAAATGGAATTAGTGCACTTTTTGTGGTAGTTATTGTTGGTGTAGATTTGATGGGCCAAAGGGCCTTTTCTGTGCTGTATGACCATGGATTTTGTTCCTCAATGCATTTGGGATTTTGTTGTAAATGCAATAGGACAGTATAGCAATTGAGGAGCTGGAATAGATCTGATTTGTCCTCAGGTATGTCTCACCATTGTGCCTGTGTATAATTACTTCGTAAGACCTTGAGTTCAGAACAAATCCTTGTCACCTTGGCCGGTTGCCATACATTTTCTGTGAGATTCTGGATGCAAATTTGTCCCAACTGTAAACTTGGCAAATTGGTGCCCACATTGTTACTGTGCATGTTGATAATCTTCTGTTATGTTTTTTAAAGTTGTTCTTTAGTTTCTGAGAGAATAGAATGGTAAGGGTAAGTAAATTGGTACGCACTAGTCTGCCATACATGAACACTGTTAGTGATGAAGTAGGTGCACTTAAAAGTGTTGTTCTCAAATGTAACATCGTAATGTCTAGATCTTGCTTGGTCTGGTTACATTTGAGAATTAGGATTTCATCACACAAATCATTCATTCAGCTAGGCTGTGAGATCTAGGGTAATGAGAAGAAGAATTAGTGTGATTGATATTCCACTTCTCTCAAATATCCTGAGTGACTGAACAGTAAATTGTGGACCATTGTCCATAATGATCTCTCCAGGCATACCAAATAAACTGATAATAGCACTGTTTTGAGAGAATGTGCGCGACTGTTGTGTTTGACTTATTATGCAATTGTCAAACAATGGGTAAAGTAGTCAAGGATGACGATGAAATCAGTGCCATGGAAAGAAGTTGGATGCAATTTTGGACTGAGGATGGCTGGGAACTTCATGTGAAGTCAATGGTGCTTTGGTGCTGATATTGCATATGCCCTCGACATGCCTTGCAAGTCTTGACGATGACTTTATTGTCATTGTTTACACTTGGCCACAGGCTCTAGTGAGTCTTCTCATTCACCTTATGCCCATAAGTGAGTGATGAAGTTGTTGAAGAATGTGAGATCACAAAAATTCTGGTACGATGACTCCCCATAAGATACCTGGCACATTCTCTTAAAGCCAAAATGGTCTTGTGTTTGTGGTTATACTGACTTAAATCAGACCATCCTTTCATAATAGTTTTCCACAGTTTCTGTAGAGTGAAATCTTTCACCATTTATTCTTGTAGCTGTTGATTTGTGTAAAATATACCAGATCAATTTGGAGAACTTCTTCAAACTTGCTGTCAATTATATTGACTTGTAGATCCAAGAATACATCTTCTGTTTTTGCTGAGTTTGGAAATCTGCTAAGACTATCTGATGTGACCACCAAATTACCTGACTTGTACCTGATCTCACAGTCATAACCTTGAACCTTTATCACAAGACACTGTAATCTTGGCAATGTGCTGGTCAATAGTTTTCACCAAATCATCTCTGGTGATTTGAGGATCAGTTTCAACCACAAATCTTTTGCCAAATAATTATGTAAGAAAACACATGATAACATTTGAGTTCATGTTTCCTGTTCAATGTAGGAGTACTTGAATTGCTTTACAGAGAGAGATTTTGAAGCAAATTAAATTTGTTTGCCTTTTTGTCCTATACATCCTCGCAGACCTATTTCAAGGGTAGTCATTTCCATAAGACTGTAAAATTGCAATGTTAATACTTCCAATAATGACTCTTTCAGTAACTCAGACAGATACCTGTGCTCCTCATGTCACAGGAAAGGCACTTCCTCTCTCACCAATTCCCTTAATAAGGATGAGATTTTTGGGTGAAATTGGGAAATGTATAGAGACAGGATATTTGAAAAGTCTTGACATTTTTGAAGACCATCCTTATCTTGTGGCATTGGAATGTCTTTAATATTCTCTATTTTACTTGGATTGGGATGTATGCAAGCACTGGAATAAATTGAACCAGAGAAATTGATCTGCTGCACATTGATGGCATATTTCAAACTGTTGAACACCAATCCTTCATTATGTGCTGCTGCACCTCCTTTCCCACCCAACCCCCACATTGATTTTCAGTGTGATTCAGGCTAGCACATTCTGCAGTGCACTGAGTGTGGGAGATTCATTTTGAAATTCCCACTGGAAAAAAAAAGTGCAATTTACTCCAGTCTTAACGCAAATTCGGCACTTAAAATTTTTCTGAGAGAATCGCATCCATGTGGCTTGCTTTTCTGGGTCAGGTAAACGTAAATCAAGAAACCATAGGCCTGTACATTGTTTGAACATTCTGGCCAGGCTTTCGCTAAAAAATTTTAAGTCCCCAATTTGTGTGAAAATGGGAGTAACTCCCCCTGGTTTTTTTTTTAGTGTGATTTTCAAATTGAATCTCCGACATACTGTGTACTACAGAATATCTGAACATGATTCACTCTGAAAATCAGGGGACAACGCCTATTCCTGCTGAAGAGACTGGCAGCATAGCACTGAGTGGGCCCTGCCACTGGCACTGTCCCCTCTGATCACACTCCCTTGGCACTGCCTGATACTTGGTGGGTAGTGCCAAGCTGCCCCTTGGGCATTGTCAATTTGTCTCTTAGGCATTACAAACTACTAGGCTGGCACTGCACAGAGTGAGTCCCCTCTTTCCCCTGACCTCCTGTGGGAAGGAAAGGTGGAGTCACTGGCAAGCCTGGAGACTTCAGTCCAAATGGGATGGAAACTACAATTTAAATATTGAAATCAGCTCTGCGCTGGAAATCAGCATGGAGCTGATGATGCACAAAATCTTGGGCTGGGAGATTCGCGGAGGCATGGGCACCAAATGAAAAGCCCGTAGAACGGTCTCTGCTAATGTCGTCTGGCCACTTGGGTTGGGAAAATCACTCCTCTAAATCCTGATGGTAGGTCAGCTGCTTTCCAATTCAAACTGGAAAATTTGGCAGTCATTTTATCGAATCCCTTTGACCTTCCTTCTCCTTGTACTTGGGATGAGTGTCACTGTAGCTGCTTTGCCAAAACTCTGCCTTTTTTTTAGACTTTGATTTTTTTGGCTCCCCTTGCTTGCTGTCCATCCATCTCCCCTCATATGTCACTTGCCTTTCATGACGAAGCTAACCCAGTCTGGTCCTCTCAAAGCTCAGTCCTACTCTCTACAAGGGCTCCATCTGCTTACCAGGTTTCTGTTGAGCATTATCCTGGCACTGTGTCTTCAAAGTCTTTTTGCACAGGCACATGCTGCAGTTCTAACATTCCCTGACATTGCAGCTTCATTATAGTCTCACTAAAATGTCAAGTGCAGACTTTTCACCATTTCATACCTGTACTTAATCTCGCTGTCAGGCTGATCATTGTGTCATTTAGAAGGAAGCACTGCAAACTATGTTGTGTGCTTTATAATGATATAAAGACACAAATCACTGTGAAAGGATTGTGCAGACCCTGAGGGTTCAGTTAATTCTAGGTACAGGTGGACAGTTATAGATGGATCGAAAGCTCGAGAACATCAGAGCTGTGTGTCTGTGTTCTGTTCCAGGCCAAAGTGAAACTGAAGCTCGGTCATATGACACACTTCCCTTAGAGTGATGGCATGCTGCTGTTTTGAAGGCATTTTGCAACATGTGACCAAAGTACGTGCAAAGCCTCTGCTGCATCTGTTTAAATGCTTTACTGGGTGGCCCAAGCAATTTTCAGACAATTAGATTTTAAAGAAACCAATTACTTAAATGCAGCTTCTTTATTTTAAACTGCTTGACAGTAGCTTTGGCTAATTCCATTAGTTATAAAATCACTTTATTAATGGTATTTTTAAAAACAAGTAATGGTTTTAATTCACGTAATTCACGGACATAATGAAAAACGCAGTCAATGATATTTTAGAAGGACCTGTAGTAAGGGTGATAGTGATATCTGATTCCTGACCTGTCTTGTGTGGTCTTTCAGACTGGTAGATAAATGTGGGACTATACACCTAGTGTAGGATCTTCGTCCATAAAAGAACAGGTTGTAGAATCAGTCTATTGGTGTTGTGACCTATCTGTAGCTGGTTCTGTGGTCCACTTAGACTCCTTAACAGCAAAGTTGCTTTATGGAATTCCCCTTCCAATGTTTCTTCTGAGTGCTCCAGTTTCCTCCCACAGTCCAAAAGACAAACTGGTTAGGTGCATTTGCCATGCCAAATTCTCCCTCGTACAGGTGTCAGAGTATGGCGACATGAGGATTTTCACAGTAACTTCATTGCAGTGTTAATCTAAGCCTACATGTGACATCAATAAGTAAAACAAAAAATGACATAGAATTCAAGAATTGTGAGAAACTGTGATAGATTCACTTGTTCCTTTGGTGTGAACAGTTGCTTTTGTTACTTTATATTTTGTGCAAAACTATAGCTGCAGTTAAAAAGTTGGAACATGAAGACTTTAATGATGATGAATATTCATTTTCCATGTGATAAGTTTGCAAAAATGCACTCCTTGGTTTGTTCTCCAGTTATATATATGTTATTTCTATGTACAGTGCTTCTAGTTTCCAATTATTATTTGTCATAATTTTCTCAGTTATCCCTGATAATAGAATAAGATTATTTCTCAGCACTAAAAGAAAGATTTGAGTTCTAAGATCAACCATGTCTCTGGTGAGCATTTTGATAGCTTTGAAAACCAAATTTAGAGTGAGACTTTTTCACAAAAGTATTTGTCACAATTGAGGTCAGATTCATGCACAGTGATTCTTTGTGCTGTGTTCCTGTGCTGTAGAAAAGCTGTAAAGTAGAAGTCAGTGTGAAACATTCTAGGTGATTCTCTCAGCTTGTTGTGCTTCATCATCGGAGGCCATTTAGCAGACTCCCCGCTCAGTGCCATGGCCTCCCAGCTGGACACCATAACCTCCCACTGAGCGCCACAACTTACCCACTCAGCACCACCAACCTCCTGCTGGGCACCATAACCTCCCACTGAGCGCCACAACTTACCCACTCAGCACCACCAACCTCCTGCTGGGCACCATAACCTCCCCACTGGGCACCACAACTTCCCCACTCGGTACCACCAACCTCCTGCTGGGCACCACAACCTTCCCACTGGAAGTTACAGCCTCCCCACTGGCCACAGTCTCCCTTCTGGCACCACAGCCTCCGTGCTGTGCACCACAGCCTCCGTGCTGTGTTCAATGACCTCCCCACTGGGTGCCACAGCCTTTCTGCTGAGCACCATGTTCACTGCACATCTCTGAGCCAGGATTTCTGGAATAATCAACTTCACACTAGAAATTGGTGTGAAGTTGATTTAAATGTCAAAATCAGTGTTTAAATGTCATTAGCGGGCCCAGGACTGAAGTCTCTGAACCCACTAACCTCTTCCCCCAAATCTCCACCAGGAGTGGTTCACCCCTGCAGGGCCACTAGTGGGGAACTGGTGGCTGACTTCAATAGAGGCTTTGCCCAGGAGACCAGAGGTAAGGAGGGGTGCCCCCCTGAGCCTGCCAACCTGGCAATGCCTGCATGACTCCTTGACACTGCCCAAGGGATAAAGTAGCACTGCCCAAGGGGCAAAGAGGCAATGCTCATCAGATGTTGGGCAATGCCTGGGAGGGGAGGGTGGGGAGAGACGGAAGAGGGCAGGGCCTAAGAGGGGCGGGACCTATGGGGGTGAGAATGGGGGGGTCCTGCTACCACTCTGCACTCAGGATCAGTGGCAGAGGGAGGGAAGAGGCTGATTGGGGCTTCAGGGCAGTGTGGGAGAGGAGGTGTGGTTGGGATTGCCATGGTCGGAGGTGCTCGGGAAAATAGGGATTGCCGGGGTAGGGGTGAGGGGGGGATGGTTTGGTGGTTGTCAGGGAGATCAAGACTGCTGGAGATGGGGGTATTAAGGCAGGCCGGGGGTGGGGAGGCAACATGGGAGCTGTCCTGGAGACATCTGGGAGTGATGTAGAGATGCCGGCGTTGGACTGGGATAAACTCAGTAAGAATCTGGCAACACCAATTTTAAATCCAACCGATTTATTTATTAGTAAATCTGCTAGCTTTCAGCCTTTGTAGCCTTCGTCAGGTGAATGAGGTGTTCTGGTCTCCAAAAGCACACATCTGGGAGGCCAGCAATTGGGGCAGGAGGAGCGTGGCGGGCAATTGGCAAGAGCAGCGATACGGGGATACTGTGCTCGCCAGCGATTGAGCTGGCCAGCAATCGGCATGGGGCTACTGTGCATGTGCCGATCACCGGGATGACAGATCAGTGACTATGCAGCCGGCCTCTCCAGCGGGAATATTGATTTTCAATGTAAATCTCCCTGAGGTACTCTGCTGTGCACAGAGTGTACGAGATTCATTTTGAAAATCCTGCTTTAAAAAACAATCAGCAGGAATTACTCCAGTTTTTACGCCACTTCGAATTTTTTTATGGAGAATCCCGGCCCTTATATTTATGTCACATACCTCAGGGCATCTGAAAGTACAGCTACTTATAACCACTATTCCTATTTCTTTGTAACAATTTGTGGCAGCAAACTTGCACATAACAAGTTTTCACAAACTGGAGTGAAATGAATTGCCAGTTAATTTAGTTTTAGTGATGAGGGCACCTAGACAACTCCTTACCCTGCTTCAGATTGTTCCATAACTTGTTTAACAGCTGCTTAAAATATGTGGGCTTTTTTACATCTGTAGCATCTGGACAAAAAGATAGTTAAAATAATTTGGCAACGCTTCATTTATAAGGGACACAATGCAAATGCTTTGTGGTTGCATACACATCTGAATTTGTATGTTGAATTTATGAATATCTAAAATGCTTAAAGACATTTAAAAAATTGCTACTTTATTTTAATAATTTGGATGCATCAGAACATTTTATTTAAAATTTTCAAGAAAAAGTGAAGTATTGGGATAGAAATACATTTCGGGCAGTCATGAAAAATGGACAATATCACATTGTCTGCTTGTTATACACCCCAGTTTACATTCAGTTCAACTGATCTAAGTCATGATACAGCAGAGTGTATAACAAAGCTGCCAAATGTTTATAGACTGATTTCATAAACAATGATTTGTAGTTTAGAAGCTTCTGATGAGACCAACTATGATACTTAATGTAGCAAATTAATACGGTCAATTGCACAAAATAGTGAAAGTTACTTTACCATACTAAGAACAGTGAAATGACTGTGGATTCCATTCAGTTTATTAGTATTCATTCCTGGACACATGAGAACTTGATCCCAGTTGACTCATTAAATCACGTGACCAAAGTCACTGCTATACAAATCATGTCAGTTCTGCCACATCATGAAGGCACAGGCCAAACTATTATCTGGTGTGAAATTTTCTAGCAAGTATGGGAGATTGCTGCCAACCCAATCTGAATCAAAAGCAAAAGCTGGTTTATAAAGTGGAAAGAATTTTAACGTGTTATCTATCGGGTCTGAAAGTGTAAGTTGAAAGTGAGAAACATATTACCACGGAATTACCGAACAGTGAGCAATCAGAGAAGTTTCAGAACTGCAGTTTTAAGTGTTGGGGAAAGGAGAAAGGCCATTGCACAGTTTTCTAATCATCTTAAGAAATATCAATGGATAAATGAAACGAATATTAGTATTGTTCATAAAAAAATGAATGTTGTGGAATGAGAAGTATGCTGATTCATCACATCTGTTATATGCTGTTCTATTTAAACTTGAATAGTATCTATTTGAATAATATACTTTCCTTCTGAAATATTGTAGATACATCTTTATCCTGTAAGATGGAAAAGTGACTGATTTTGTATTTGTACTGTCTGAAGTTATCAGCTGCAACATACTTCTGTTTTCCAGCTTAAGCGTTCTTTAGATTGCATACATAGAAACAAATTATCATTTATAAAGTTGACGGATGACTGCAGCACATAGCTTCTCACACTGAATCCCTCCAAAACTATATCTAGTTTATTCCATCCCCACAATGCCAGAGCTAAAACAGAAATGCATATCTAAGTGGATGGTCAGAGACCAAAGCATGATACCAACCCAATATACTTCAAAGTGAGTCTATAAAGTTGGAGGGTATTCATGAAGACCTGTCTGCTCAACTTTGCCTCTTGCCTGAGGTGTGGTGATCCTCAGTTCAAATCGCCATCAGTCAACTCCCCCCTTCAAAGAAGAAAGTGGCCTATGTTCATCTGGGACTACGGTGACTTTACCTTCATATAATTGGAACAAATCCTTCAAATCCTGGGAATATCTAAAGGAACAACAGTGAAAGCCACAGACATACATAATGTAATAACATAACTTTCTGAATCTATGTGGGATACTGCTGCCACAGTTCTCTGGGCCTCAGCACTTGTGCTTTCATTCTCCACAGCGGAGAATCATCTTAGTCAGATGATCTGACTAAGATCTTCACACACACACACACACACACACACACACACACACACACACACACACACACACACACACACTTGTTGACATTCAATAAAACACAACAATGGGCATCATAATGGGAAACCTCTGCTTCAATTCCCCTCGTCTGGCTTCTTGTCCTTAAAGTATCACTCTCTGACACATCTGCAACTGACAAAAACATACAAGCTGTTAAAAACCATTAGCGTTGCAGCTTACTTACTACTTCATGATGACCACTGCCTGCCTTTCAGTCTGTACCCCATATGGGGCTATGTTTCCAAACAAGTCCAGGAAGGGGTATGGAGTACAAGAGCTGGCTTTTAATGTTGCAGTTGTATAAAACTGCATTTGGACTACTGTTTCCAGTTCTGGTCGCCCTACTACTGGAAGGACGTGGAGACTCTGGAGAGAGTGCAGAGGAGGTTTACCAAGATGCTGCCTGGTATGGAAGGTCTGAGTTACAAGGAGAGGTTAGGCAAATTGGGACTGTTTTCCTAAGAAAGACGTAGAATTAGAGGAGATCTAATAGAGGTGTTCAAGATTATGAGGGGTATAGATAGAGTAAACAGGGTTAAGTTTTTTCCAAGGATGGACTCGAATAGCACGAGGGTCATGGGCTTAGGGTGAGGGGGGTAAGGTATAATTTGGATGCTAGAGGGAGATTTTTCACACAGAGGGTGGTGGGGGTATGGAATGCCCTGCCAAGTAAAGTGGTGGAGGCAGGTACTCTGGAGTTATTTAAGAAATACTTAGAATGGCATATGAACAGAATGAGAATGGAAGGGTATAGAAAACTGATTTAAAATGGGGATCATGAGCCTTGGGAGTCCCTGGGAAGTGTGTAAATAGATAATGATATTGATGTACTTGTTTTTATCCTACAGGTGCTTTGGTCCACCTTGTTGTTTAACGAAGGGCGTACACGTGATGGGTCGTGAGAGGGCTGCTCTTGGATTTTTTTTTTGAGAGTATTTCAGTGCTTCACATCGTTAGTGTACGCTTGACCTGCACCATTTGATGGGCAACACTACAGCTCAATGACTATCGCTGTGCTGTGCAGATACATGGATTTGGGCCTGTGTCTGTGGGAGTTTGAGCATTCTCCTCGTGCTTATGTGGGTTTTCTCCGGGTGCTCCGGTTTCCTCCCACATCCCAAAGATGTGGTCTTACGCTAATTGGCAAAACAAATTTTCCCTAAATTGTCTCAAATTTGGTTTTTAATCCATAGATCTATAAACATGGACAGGGATCGCGGGTAGACGTGGGAACATCGGGATGGCGGCACGGGCTCGTTGGGCCTGTTTCCCGTACTGTTTTGTTCTTTGTTCTTTGTAATGGAAAACTCAGGAAGTCACTAACAAGTTCCTTATGACAAGCCTCACTTTGGACTTTTAGCTAGCACAAGAGTGTTCCTTGGTAAAGAGGTGCAGGGCAAAAGCCAGGGCCGATGTGCAGCCAGCCTTCACCAGTGGGGCCTCAGTACAAACCTTTTATGCACCTGAGAGAGGACACAAACAATTACCAACTTAAATATAGATCAAAAGACAGCTTAGCAAATAAGGAGGCAGTCGCTTGGCTTCAGGGGTTTGTGCTTGCCAAATAAATAAATATATTGCTTTATTGCATATCCCGTCCAACTGCACTGTGGTTTCTCTATGAAATGTCTCCTCATGGATGATGCAAAGATCTACTATTTGTTTTCTTGTGATGTCAATTCAGCATATAGTTCCCTCTCACCTGGATGAAGTTTGACAGATTAAATTGCATCTATTAATAATGCAGAGAAAATCCACCTCAGCTTCAATTTGCCAGGTGGTTGAATGATATCATGGGAAGCTTGTTGAATATGAGGAAACATTGCAAACAAGTTTCCTACAGCTCTGTAAGGATGTTTCTAATCAAAGATGTCCCAGCAATGCATGATCAGTCATCATCAGAATCAATTTTATAGAATATTGATTACCATGCTGTAATACATCAAAGTGATTAAGCTCTTTTGACCATACACAAGTTCAGTCTTGAAAAGCTTCATTGTTTGTCCAATGCTTTGAAACATCTTCCAGGTCAATACCATGTTTTCCAGTTGTCACTTCCTCATTAGACGGATCAATATCGTTGCTCAGCATGACAGCATCATTGGCAAACTATACACATGGAGATATCTTCAATAAATCCTGTCTGGCATCGAAGTATCATTATAACATTGCCAGAACACAGTTCTGCAATATAAACTTTAATTGAAAATTATAAACCAGCTTACCATCCATCAAAAGGCTTTGCCCAGGGTTAAAGATTTTAAATTGATGGGCATAAATACTCTGGGGAACTATTAGGTTAATGTCTTTGGATATTCCCCACTGGGAAAAAGAAAATCCAATGCTGCCTGGATTTTGACCAAATTCAACACTGTTAGCTGCACAATGGTTACAAAGTAATCATATAAACAGTGCTGGATCTATCTCATGCACTGAACAATATTTTCCAGTCACAGAGGATTAATGCCAAAAAGGATGGGGGCTCTCCTACTTAAAGGTTAACTTTACATTTCTTCTGTAACTATATTCTCCATGGTTTCACTGCTTTAACATTAGAGCCCAAATCAGAAACTCCCAAGATAAATTATGAATAAACAAGGCTGCTCAGTGGCACAGTGGCTAACACTGCTGCCTCACAGTGCCAGGGAATCGGTTTAATTCCCAGCTTGGGTCACCATCTATGTGGAGTCTACATGGTCTCCCTGTGTCTATGTGAGTTTCTTCTAGGTGTTCCAGTTTCCTCCCATAGTCCAAAAATGTGCATGTTAGTTGGATTGACCATGCCAAATTCTCCCTCAGTATACCCAAGCAAATGCCAAATCCAGCAACTAGGGGATTTTCACAGTAACTTCATTACAGTGTTAATGTAAGCCTACTTGTAACTGATAAATAATCTTTAATTTTACTTTACTTTGAAGTCTATCTAGAACCTTAACTTTTCCTTTTGAATTTGGCATTAGGGTGAGCATAATTTATTTTGCTCTGGTATAATTCTATTGACTCACTAGATTTATCAAAATAAACTTTATTTACGAATACAGTTAGAATACAACAGAAAGAATTAGCATAACTTTACCAATTCGAATATTTAAACATGAAAAAGTGTGTTTTTTAACAACTAACAATCTCCATATTTCAAATTAAATTCCCACAGGCATATACCTGTCTTCAAAATTAATTAGCACGAAAACCAAATAGCTCATGTGGTGCCAGAGTTCAAGCCTTTTAATATCTTTGCACAGAAGTGCAGATGGGCACCTGTCTTTTAATAGTTATATAGCCACCTTCAGAGAAAGATTCATTTCCAAACAGCAGAATCTCAAAGAAATCTCAGACTTATTTCCAAGCAGATTCCAGTCCCCCACTCCAGACACAGGGACAGATCCTGAACTGCAGATTGTTCCTGATTTCTCTCTGTAACCTACCTCTACCCGGTAATATGACCTTACTTGTCCATCAACCTAATCAAGCCCCACTTTGAAATATCCCAGAGGATAACACTAAAATAGGAACCCTGCATTAATCTAGATTAAAACAAATATTGTAGCAATTAAGATCAATTATGCTGCTGCAGTGATAACACAGTTATGCTGTATACAGAAACAAAATTGCTCCCAGTGCACAGAACTGCTACAAATGATCCTGCATAAAAAGAAACATGGCACAAATACATTTTTAAAAGCACAGTACCTTCTGTACTTTGGACAATTTTATAATCATAGTACTTTCTAATCTATCAATGCAGTTTTGATGTAGTTGCTGACCTTAAAGTTTAAATTTAACATAGTAGCAAATGCATGGCATTCATATCTGAAGTCTCAGATTGTGGTGATTGTCCCTTTAATGATCAGAATAAGGGCCACATGACCAGGGGAACCAATCAGGAAGCAGGGTGGAGGTAGACCCCTGGCAAGGATGGGCTTCTTTACTCAATGTCATTTCAGGAGCTGGTTGCAGCCACAAGGCTGAAAACCTCTGTAATGTTTTAACCTATAAATAAGCAACTTGTGTTTTCCCTAAACTGGTGAACGAGCATCTTTACACAGAGTCAGAGTAAATTCTTACAAATGTTAATATATCAAATAGGGAGCTGAATAGACTTGTCAAAGGGCTTTGAGAAGGTGATAGTTTTGCATCTCCATAAATAGCCTCATTAGTGGCCTTGCCCATGTGCTCTCTGGCGTGGGCACAGTTATTTGATGGAAGGATGCAGATATGTTGCCATCCAAAGACTGTGATATCATAGAATCAGTGCAGAAGGAGGCCATTCGGCCAATCGAATCTGCATTGACCACAGCCCCACCATAATCCTATTGCTATAACTGTTCATACTTGTCCTACTAATCTTACTGACACTGGGGCTAATTTAACATGGCCAATCAACATAACCTGCACATCTTTCAACTATGGGAGGAAACTGAAATACCTGGAGGAAATCCATGTAGACACAGGGAGAATGTGCAAACTCCACACAGTGAACCAGAATTGTAGTTGGGTCCCTGGGACTGTGAGACAGCAGTGCTAACCACTGTGCCACCCTATATCATTCATGCCCACCCCTTGCTTCGACATGGCTGGGTCCTAACGTACTCATTAATCTATGTGGAAACAGATTCGACAAGAATATTAACATAATTGATACCTCTTTCAATGATTGTCTCAAAAATCCTCCTCAGTCAATGCAACCATGACTGCTATGGTGGTTAAAGTTCCACTAAACTTCAGTCTAGAGAATTGCCTAAGCTTAGTCCATGGTAGAGACTTGGGAGGACAGAATCACATAGCAATTGCCTCTCATTATCTGCCTACCTGATATACCTCCTGTGTTGTGTTGAATTACTCTGACAATCACAGCACTATAACACAAAAATCTATACTAGAAACAAAACAAACTGAAAATGTTCAGCAGGTCAGGCAGCATCAGAACTGGGAAATGATGGAAATATAATTGGTTTCAAGCAAATGAAAAGGACAGCTGGGAAAAGAAGCAAAAACAAAGGTCCGTGATATGGTGACGGAAAGCAAAAATTAAATGATAAAGTGGTTAGTGATATAAGGTCAGAGGGCATGGTAATGGGATGAGTGAAACAAAAGATGTCTGAATGGCAGAATGATGAACAGCTGCCACCTCCAAGCCAAATGGGAAAAGGATAAGTTAAAATCAAAACCTGCAAAGTAACAAGGAACAATGTGGGGGCCAAAGGTTACAGTCTGAAATTGTTGAATTCAATCTTGAGTCTGGAAGGTGGAAAAGTGCCTGATTGAAAGATGAAGTACCGGTCCTCAGGCTTACAGTGAGTGGCATCAAAAAACTGCAGGAGGCTAAGGAGAGAGAGGTCAATGCAAGAGAGAAAGTTTAACAAATAAAATGACAGGTCAGCAGAAGCTTGGGACCGTACTTATGGATTAATTTGTGTTTGGAATTCCCAGTGTAGAGCAGACTGCATTGTGCTCCGCAAATACACAACGTTAAATTAAAAGGCATACGTGTAAATTTCTGATTCATGCAGAAGGTCTGTTTGCGTCTTGGACAGTGAGAAGAAAGGAGGCTATAGGACATGTTGAAACAAGAGTCATATTAAACTGGAAATGTTAACTTTGTCTCTCTCTGCACAGATGCTGTCAGGTCTATTGGCTGGAAATCTACCACCTCCACAGGAAGTGGAGGAGGAACTCTACCACCACCACAGAATTGGAGTGGGCAAGGGACTAACAACGGAAATGTCCATTGATCTTGGACAAGAATTTCCGGTCTTGCTCAAGCAAGGCGGTAAAATCACGCCCACTGAGTTTTCCCAGCACATTTCACTTTTATTATAAAAGGGCAGAGGATGCATTTCCTATGGCTTGCATGGAAAGGTACCATGGGAAGTGAAAGGGATGTTGGGAATGATCAGCCAGTTAACACGGGTGTGACGGAGGGGATAATCCATTTGGAAAGCTGGAAGGGAAGAGCATCACCCAGGACATGGTAGAAATAACAGAGGATAATTCATTGAACATGGAGTCTGGTGGGTTGGAAAGTGAGGACAAAGGGAGTCCTCTCGCCTTGTTCTTGGAGGGGACAAGAGCAGAAGTGCAAGAAATGGTGCTCACCCAGTTGTCAAATGGTGAAGGAAGACATATCAGAAGTGTTTCACTTCACTTTGCACTTCACCTTGAAAAGAACATTTTAAAATGCATCTTTTCAGCAGTCGTTTGCTTAATTCTAACTCGACATCTCCTCCCACCTCCCGTGGCTCAGCAATGATGCTTTTCATTTCTCCTACAGAAAGCACCTTGGGATGTCAGAAGAGCAATCCAAATGTAACTATTTTGTTTGCTGAAGCTTGAGTGGCCTTTTCGCATTCCATACGAACCTATATTTTTATTTTCCATGATAATAGCACAACAGGTATTATAAGGTCATTTAGGACGAAGGTTTGCTGGTTTATGTGCTTAATAAGCACATAGTTTATATAAAATGTCACATTGAATAGTAAAATGCTATACTGTGGTTTTGGTTCCATGCAGTTTCTATCACTGTTTACAATGCATCACAGAATTAAACCAAAATAAATTATTCAAAAGAATAAATAAAATAGTAGACAGCTGATGCCTACGAACACGTAAGGACATTTGTATTTCCCTTTCACTCGAACGCTTTCAGCAAGTGTTACACTCAATGCCACAGTAGGTTGCATAGGGCACCCTTATCCGAAGCTTAATGTTAATTGTGGAATAAGCTGGATTTTCTGGAGCATCTCATTAAAATGAAAGCAGCATACATCAGCTACCCTCAGTGAATCAGTAATGTTAGTCCATGCCGCACCAAGCCCAAATCTTTTGGTGGCTGTGACTGCATAATCGCACAACTCCTGCATCTTCATTAAGGTCAGGTCCATGTATTGTTATTTAATGGAGGCACTAGATCATCTTAAAACATTGCTCATTTCTCTCCCTGTGCAATCTTTGCAGCAATTGCCTCAATGGACACATAATTAGACCATGAATATTGGTGTACAAACGCTTAATAGCAGTCATCTAAAATTCCTTTGTCCACTCATTTGATCTATTTATCTGAAACTGTTTAATGCCTCCATTTAAATAGTTGGCCGAGAATTTTACATGAGCACATTAAGCATTTATTTACTAATATTTGGTGAGATTAATTTCAAAGCACATCACGTTGACCACATTTTCTGACACAAAACAGTCCTGTCATTGAGCCAATGACTTCATTGGGCTCCAAAGATCTTCAGCATCCTTTTAATTAGACCACTAAACAGAGAGGCCCAAGAGAAGTAACTGAAATCAAATTGGGGCGATACGTTGATGCAGTGGTTAGCACGGTTGTCTCACAGCACCAGGGACACAGGTTCAATTCCTGGTTTGGGTGACTGTCTATTTTGAGTTTGTATATTCTCCCTGTGTCTGTGTAGAGTTCCTCTGAGTGCTCTGGCTTTCTCCCACACTCCAAAGATGTGCGGGTTAGGTGGGTTGGACATGCCAAATTGCCCCTTAGTGTCAGGGAACAAGCTTGGCTAAACGCATGGGGTTAGAGGAATAGAGCTTGGATGGGATTGTGATCGGTGCAGACTCAATGTGCCGAATGATCTCCTCCTGTATTCTATGATTCTATTCTCAAGAGAACCAATATATATCTAAACCCCCTGAGAAATCAGTGTTAAACATCAATGTGGGATTATATTTACTTGAGGACCAGATATGTTGCAGTTTCACCAGCAAGGTTCACTGCATTCCAGTCACAATGTTATATTTAATATTAAATCTCAGGATATCCTAAGTATTTTAAATACTCATTTACTGACGAAGTAGGATCCAAAAGTTTAGACTTTGGAAATAACTTGCCTCAGGGAAGAGAGTGACAGCAGAATTTGCTGGTCTTGTATGATAGCCAAGTATCAACTGAAGTGTAGAAGCTTGGAGATCCATAGAAAATCTTCCCTTGGCATCAGCAGCCATAAGAGGAACATTTTCATATTTCTAAATGGGCCAAACTGACACAATATGGATTCATAGTAAGGAATGTAATACAATGTAATGCGCATTCACACTGCATTGGCACAAATCAACCTACACAGCTGGGTATTTATGTGAATTGACCCCATCTCAGCAGAAACATTTGACTAATTCAAGGATTGAATTGGAGAAAAGACTGAGTTTTCATTTTCAAAGGGGATGACATTACCCAGTTGAGCGCTTGTTAAATAGTATGAAGTGTAAGTTGTGACAGTCGAACAAGAGGGCAACTGCTCATATTAGTGGAAGTCCAATTTGGGACTACACCTCAGGAAATTCTTCTTTACTTAAAGACTGATCAATAAATGGAATGAACTTTAGATCAGGCAATGAAGGTGAAACCCCTGAAATCATTGACAAAATAATTAGATGCTGTTCCGGGGGACTGCTGGGTATGTTTAAATGAAGAAGTTAAGATGAGTCAAATCTTTCTCCATCCATAACCAGCTTTGACCTTGCACAAGAAGTGATAATGAAAGGAGTTTTGGGTTCTTTACAACAATGAGAATTCCTAATTGAAATTATCCCTTTGATATAAGGGATATCTTTTATCAAGAAGAATAGGCTAGCTGCAGTATATGTTTTTCAATATCAAGCAATGAAATGAAACAGCTTTTCTTTTACATATGTCATATTACATCAAACATGTGAACGTGATAAACTAATATGAACAATCTCTTTATTTACTCCCTGTTGTGTGTCAACTCAAATCAGATGGACAGTGTCAAAATAGTTAACTTAGTAATTGATCAATATTCTTAGTAAACCAGATATGAAGAGCTAATAATTTAATAGATCCTGATAATGAGTGTGGGATTTATGATGCACAATGAACACACACCTGTGGAAATAAAGCAAACTTTGTTCTGCCTGTTCATTTCCATGATGGTAACATGCAGTCCAGTACTAAGTGTGCTACTGAATCACTGCATGTTTAGTAGGGTCTCAAGTTTGTGTGGGCTTACACTTACACTGTTTGAAGCTAACCTGCACTTTTTAAAGTGAAGGTGCATTCTGGTTGTTCCAGCTCATTCAACTGGCTGATAAACCAATTAGGAGCAAGAGGAAACCTGAACAATAATACAGCAGACCAGAGATAAGACTGTTAGGTTCTTGGGTGCAGACATTGGAAGTAACTTGGTGGTCAGGTTATAAATGATATATCAGGTCACCATGAATTAGAAGGAACACTAAATACCAGGGAAATTCCACCCTCTCATTCCCTGCTTTAAGTGGTTCAGTGGATCCATTGTTTTAGGATGTCAGTCATCTGCTTCATGACACTCCTCATGGCTCTCACTATCGGAGCCCTTGCTATGTGTCGTGGGTTTTTGGGGGAGCAGAATCATTAGTCATGCATTAATGGCCAGTCCTTGTCACCAACCCTCTGGTTCGAAGATGGCTAGAACTGTGGGCTTGATGTAGGGTGGATACATTCTAACTGCTCCTGCTCCCATTTCTGCATTGAGGTGCAATGCCCCCAAAGTCCTGTACATGCAGTACGCATCATGGAGATGCCTGATCTTATGGCAAACCTACATGGCCACTCTTCCTGCTTCTCTCTTGACAAAAGTCCACTTTTCTGGTATACGAATCCCTGTGATCACCTAGGTGAATTGTAAACTGTAATATGTTGGTGATTTTAACTGTTCCAGCCTGGGAGGATCAGTTGAGAAGAAATGAGGACCACTTGATAGCTCCTGGCATACTGTTCCTTCATTGTTCTGTGGGTGCAGGTCCAATCACATAGTTCTATGATCAACTCCTTGGTGAAGAACAGCAGCCAGACACACAGTTCCTGGCTTAGGTGCAAGTAGACATGTTCTCTAAAGACCCCTGCTGGATAAGATCATATGCGGAGAACCCTCCATTTGCCTCTGCAAGGAGCCTGCCTTCTCTGCTGCCTTCTCTCTTCTCTCTCTAATGCTGCAGACTAAGGGGAATTGCGGCTAGACAAGAGCAAGTGGTGTACAGCATTGTTAGAAATGTACAACTCCCATTTGCCTCAAACACAGCTCCCATCTGCCTCAAACACAGCTCCCATCTGCCTCAAACACAGCTCCCATCTGCCTCAAACACAACTCCTGTCTGACTCAAACAATGGCTACAACTTTTCCAACAACGCTATGTCCATTAACTCTGCAGAAATAAGTGAATGATCAAATGCACCTGGTATGCAGGTTGGATGATAATGCCTTTAACTAACAGTAGCAAAGAGATCCATCTCACAACTCTGGATGATTACAAGAGGACAATACAATCCCATTCACAACATAGCAAACAACACTTGGCTGTGCCAAAAGTATGAATGGCAGTGCACATCCAACATTATTTTGCTTTCAACTGTTTCCTC
This sequence comes from Sphyrna mokarran, assembly GCA_024679065.1. NCBI lineage: Eukaryota > Metazoa > Chordata > Chondrichthyes > Carcharhiniformes > Carcharhinidae > Sphyrna > Sphyrna mokarran. The sequence continues at coordinate 34,320,224 of JAGIQG010000004.1, read as the reverse complement.
AAGTGCCAAAACCATTGGTGCTCTGGATCTAGAATTTACCACCTAAACTCATGATTAATAGTTCCTACTTAAAAAGGAACCCCTTTTCGGGAACCAAGTTTAGCCAGAGAGTCCTATTCTTTATATATTTGATACTTAACTAAAAATTAACTTTGAACATTACTTTATTGACGTTTCATGGTAACAAAGCTAATTTTCAAGATTAATCCATACATTATAAAATAGCCTGGCCAAAAAACCTAGTTCACCAATGTATGCTTGCAAATGTCAACCGAACATTTTAATTTAGCATTATCTATAGTGTTGCATTTCAAGATTGGATTACTTGATATATGTTCTGTGTGGACATTTGTTTCTACAGCAGCTCAATAAACCTATTTTAAGATTAAGAGCTAAATCCTAAAGTTGACAGATAAACAAGCTCTTAATGAGTCTTTATGGAATAGCTGCTAATGAAACCAAAGCAGGCTGTGAGCATTTTTTCAGGCTCCTTTCACCATGACTAATGAAGCCCTTGCTCCATAACTCTATTGTACTTGAATTGTCTTCAGTTAAACACGGTGCATCACCAATCCACTTCCAGATTCCAAGCTTTGTGCTGTTCATAAGATTTTTTTATGTAAGTTCCTCAATTAACTCTTAATGAATGCAGGTTACCCCCCCCCCCCCCCCCACAACTCCCATGTTTATTTTTAACTTTTTATCTATCATGATAAATTTGCAATATTTAGACAGTGACAAAGGCATGTCTTGAGATTAGCCAATTTGCTTAATTCAGCAGATTTTTTTTTAGTGTGGTAAATCTTGCTATTTCACAAAGCTTAAATCTGCCATTGACAAGCTTGTTTGTCTGTTATACATCTTGCTGATTGCTGGCGTCACGTCGCTGGTTCATCGAGGCTTGTAATCAGATCGACTTCAGGATAAACCTCCTTATTGCGAAAAATGAAAAGAAAACTTAACCTGAAGCTTGAAATTAATAGATTGTAAATGCGAACACGTTACCAGCTCAATATAATCAATTCATCTTAAGCAGAGAATTGACAGGAGCTAACACACGAAACCAGGGTTTGATATTGGTGGTCCCAGGCGAGCATGTTGTTTGTGTTAGATACTTGGATTGCTTAAAGCAATTGTTCAAAAACATATTTTTTTTGCCATCCTTCACAATTCATCCATAATCCTATTCTATGGAGACATTGTGGTGTAGTGATATCGTCATTGGACTCAATCCAGACACTCTGGGGTCCTGAGTTTGCATCCTACCAACGCAGATGGTGAAATTTGAATTCAATAAAAATTTGGAATTAAAAACCTAATAATAACCATGAATCTATTGCTGATTTATGGTAAAAGCCCATAACGTTCCCTAAAGGTTCCCTAATATTCATTAGGAAAGGAAATCTGCTACCGTACCTTATCTAGCCTACATACGACTCCAAACCCTCAGCAATTGATTCTTAAATGCCCACTGAAGTAGAGGGCAGTTAAGGATGGTTTGCAAGTGCTGGCCCAACCAATGATGCCCCTTTAATAAATATATTATTGAACCCCAACAGTGCAGAAGGAGACCATTTGGCCCGCCAATTCTCTGCCAGAGCATTTTACCCAGGCTCACCCTATCCTCATAATCTCATGTATTTAGCATTAACCTACACATCTTTGAAAGTAAAGGGCAATTTAGCATGGCTAATCCATCTAAACTGCACATGTTTGAACTGTCAGAGGAAACCAGAGCACTCAGAGGAAACACACACAGGCATAGGAAGAATCCATACAGCTACCCAAGGCTGGAATTGAATCCAGGTTGCTGGTGCTGTGAGACAACAATGCTAACCATTATGCTACCATGCTGTCCCAAAATCAAAGTCAAAATCAAAATAAAACAAAATCCAGTTAACACCACAAAATAAAGAATTTCATTTATTACCATATTTCACAACGTTTGGCACATCCTAAGGCCATGAAGGTCCCTTTATAAATGCAAGATTTTCTCACTTTGCATTAGCCTTGGAAAGGACAAAATCAGATTTTGTGCAACTATGGGGGGAGGCTATCATGCCTCGTAGAGCTGCATAATATGCTCAAAATGCATATGCAATGTTATATCCAATTCAGGGTAGTTCACTGAAAGACATGGTGAGACATATTTCTGCCATTTGTGCCTAATTTGAATATGCTCACTCATCATTGGGAAGACATTTCTTCAGTATCTCATTATACTGGGCACTGATAGGACATCTCTTCAGTTAAGTTCCTAACAGTATCCACCGGAATTAGATCAGGTAACCCAGGGAGACCCCAGCAGAAAATCAGTTCAGAGATTTTCTGCTCAAGCTGTAAGTATTGGACAAGTAAAATTCCAGAGGTAGGAAGAAGGCCCACCTGCAGAAATGTTCAGAGATACTGAACTCAAAAAAAAGTCTAGCATCAAAAGCTTAAATTACAACACTTTGACAGCCATCAGCCGAATCCGTGCCTTTTCTAGTCTTCTACCTCCTGCTGGACACTCAATAAGAATAAATACTAATTTGCAAAAACACAGGTCTGAGAGCAGATTCTCTTTATCCTATGGCTCATTCCTCTGTACCCATGCACAATGATGTATTTGGTATCACCTCCTAATGTTTACAATTACATATCTCTGGTTGATGTACTGCATTGGTACTTACAACAGTTGGTATGAATGACATAAGCTGCTGGTATGCTTCAGCTCTCTTGCCGAGCTAGCAGCCTGTTCTTCAAAGCCGAGAGAAGCTGATCAGGAAGATGTGTTATAATGATGTTAGTGTTGCCGCTTCAGAGGAAGTTGAAGCTTCATATTTCTGGGCTCCCCTTCATTGTGTGATGTTCCTTTCCATTATATGTTTTCTCGTCCTGCAAATAAAAAGGAATTTTTGAAATATTGCATGTTTAAACAGCGCAACATTTGGCGCTCAAGTGCTTAGACTGCTCACCATGTGTGACAGTAAATTAACATGTACCACATTATTCCATTTCGATAGATACACTCCCACGATTTACACGCTTGTCATAGGCATCCACCTATATCAGACAACAAGCACAAACCACTTGCCATTTCTATTGAAGTCAATCATTAAGCTGCTGTCAATTAGGGTGATGATTCAAGCTTGTCATATTACATGGATTATCGAACCGACTTGACCATGAGTCTCAGAATAATCATTCCACAAAAGGATGGTAGCCTACTCTTTCTGATACTAGTTGATTTCTTTGGTGGATTTAAATCTTGCAGTCCTCAGGCATGTTGGAGTAGAAATATATTTCAGATGATTACGGTGTGTCTCACAGCACCAGGGAACCTGGATTCAATACCCAGCTTGTGTCACTGTCTGTGTGGAGTTTGCACGTTCTTCCCATGTCTGTGTGTGTTTCCTTCCACAGTCTGAAAGATATGCACCTAAACCAGCACTGGTCATGGTAAATTCTCCCTCAGTGTGTCCAAACAGGCTCCATGTGTAGTGACTAGGGGATTTTCAAAGTTAACTTCATTGCAGTATTAATGTCAGCATACTTGTGACACTAATAAATAAACTTAAACTGATCAGACAGCATTGGACTTCTTGTTCGTTATGTGACCCGTTAGACTTTTAATTGGAGACGTTTACTGAACTCAAATTTCTCCATCTGGTGGGATTCAAACCTTGGGTCTCGAGATTATTCGTCCAGTGACAATATCACTACACCATCTTTATACTTAATCTCATCCTTAAGTTCTTTAGTTAGCCACAGGTGGTGCATACTCCTTGTAGAGTCTTCTTCAATGGAATATATCTTTATTGAGAATTATGAAATATCTCAAGTTTCAAAATCATAGAGCCATAGGGAGCAATCTTACGAGCTCATCCTGCTGTCATTCAGTGAGGTGAGGTGGTACGATAGGATGAAAGGCAAAAAATCAAAAATGCACCAATTTCTCGCCTCTCCTGATCATACCAGCCAGTTTTGCCAGGAAAATTGGCTTTATGCCCTTTCTGGGTACAAAGCCAATTTAAATATTTATGATATGCTTACATGTTAGTAGCGAATCCTGGACACAATCTTACAAACCCCTAATTATTTGTCATTTTATACTCCTATAGTGTAGCTATGATCAGAGGGGCACTAAATTATGTCCACTGGTGATTTTTTTCCCATTGCCATTTCTAGCCTCCATCTAAACCAAGATCATTTCTTGCCACTGTATTGATCTCATTCTTTATTAACAGAGCCACCCCATTTCCTGCTCGTTTTTCCTTGCTCTTTCAAAATGGCAAATACCCTTGAATATCCAGTCTTAGCTGTAGTCACTTTGCTAACATGTCTCCAAAATGGTTATCACTTTTTCCTATTCGTTCTGTTAATTTGTCCATATTATTATGATTTATTTTATTCATTTGTGGGACATGGGCATTTCTGGCTGGCCAGCATTTATTGTCCATCCCTAGTTGCCCATAGAGGGCAGTGGAGAGTCAACCACATTGCTGTAGCTTCGGACTCTCACGTAGGCCAGACCAGGTAAGGTCCCTCTCCCCAATCCCCCTCTTCCCCTTCACACACCCCTATTAAGTTTAAAACCCCCTCCGCAACCCTAATTATATATTTTAGCAGGGCACAGGTCCCAGGTAGTTCAAGCGAAGGACATCTCAGTGTGGTACTGTTTCCCTTGTACTGATGCCATCCAGTTTGAAGCACAATTATTCTTTGCAGATTGTATTTATTACTGTCACAAGTAGGCTTACATCAATACTGCAATAAAGTTACTGTGAAAATTCCTAGTTGCTACACTCAGGCGTCTGTTTGGGTATACTGAGGGAGAATTTAGCATGACAAATGGACCAAACTGGTGCATCTTTCAGACTGTGGGAAGGACCTGAAGCATGTGAAGGAAACCACGGGGAAAATGTGCAGACTCTGCACAGACAGTGACCCAAACTGGGAATTGAACACACATCCCTGGCACTGAGACAGCAGGGCTAACCACCTAAATGATGAAATGATCAAAATGTGCTGTTTAAGGAGCTATACAGATAATGAATAGATGTTTGGATGTTACTTTTAAAACTGTCGCAAGTAAACAGTTGGTAACTAAGTGGTGAATTTTATGGAAGTGATTGGGATCTCAGTCACTATTGGAGAGCTGGTGAGAGAGAGACATTTCCTTTTTTGGGGAAATTATGACCCAATTTGGCAATTTACAAGCCATCAGTGGCTTTCCACAGGATCAGGATGCCATGAGAGGAGGATGGGGTGAAGAAGCAGGGGGTGGTGAAGACTCACTTACCAAGAGCTGCCAGCCAAATAGAAACTCTTCTGTTCAGCAGCGCCATCAGAGAGGCCATTGGCTAACACCCACTGAGGATCACAGAATAGAACAGCAGAGATCTCAGAGCAGTCAGAGTTAAATGATGATGGGAGGATATATGTAGAATGGGAGTTGCAGGTTTGAGATTGTAGAGGGGTTGGCATTAAGGAAAGGAAGGGTGCTTCTCAGTGGATACCTCCCACCGCCCCCCCACAAGATGTCAAGTTCCTTGATCAGATCCCTTTGAACAAAGGACCCCCTGAGAGATGATGTGTAACCCACCCTCATTTACAGGTTATGCTCCCCATGTGGCAATAGGCTCTTAATACAAGCAGCAGTGGAAAGACACCCTTAATTGGATAGTAATTACCTCTGAAGAGCTTCAATTGGCAGCAGGGTGAGAAAACAAAACTGAATACTAATTAAAAGTTATGATAGAACAGTTTAATAATACAAGACAACTTAAGTAAACAATTATGAATTAGCATTCTATCCAGAGCAGCTAATTTTATTTAGGGTATGCATTTTATTTTAACGAAGACCTAGATATAATGATATATCATTTAAAAGAACAGCAGCACTTAAATAGACCTCAATTTTTATGCAACTCTGACTAATCTATAGTGAATTGGATACTGAAAGGCACAGAATTGAAGTGCTTAGCAAAGCTTTGTTCACCCTTCCTGTGCAAATGGTGTTACAGAAAGCTGTCACTGACATTAAACTATCGGCACATTTCAAACACTAATTTGCAAGTTGAAAATAAACAATTGCAATTACTTTTTGGCTTTAACTTTAATAAGGTAATTGGATTAGTCAATACAAGATTGATTTTCACAACCTGCATTCAGACAGAAAATGGCATTCGTACTCTGAAAATTACAGGGTTAGTTTATTCCTCTCTTCCCATTCCCAACCTTGCCACTGTTTTTTGTTGGGCTCTTCACATTGTTGGGATCTCACACATCTGCCTATTTTAGAAGGCATCCTGTTCATAATATGTATTTTAGGGACCAATGATATACATAAGATTTCAGATGCGATATCAAAGTGCCAAAGGGCAGAATATGGATTTCATTCGTTGGTGTTAGATGTTGAGTGGTCTACTGGCTGTCTTTCGAGGCAATGCTGCAAGCAACAACAAAACCAAATAATAGATGAAGTGGCACAGTGGTTAGGGTGGCACGGTGACACAGTGCTTAACACTGCTGCCTCGCAGTACTAGAGGTCTGGGTTTGATTCCTGGCTTGGGTCACTGTCTGTGTGGAGTCTGCATGTTCTCCCCGCTGTCTGTGTGGATTTCCTCTGGGTGTTCTGGTTTCCTCTCATAGTCTGAAAGACATGTTGGTTAGGTGCATTGGCCATGCTAAATTTTCTCTGTGCACCCAGGGAGCGGAATAGCTTGATCTTGGGTTTGGACATAACTTGGCACAACATTGAGGGCCGAAGGACTGTACTGTGCTGTACTGTTCTATGTTCAAACAGGCACTGGAGTGTGGTGATAAGTGGATTTTCACTGTGACTTCATTACAGTGTTAATGCATATCTACTTGTGACACTAATAAGAATTTAAAAATGTTTGTTGAGCCAAAAGGTGTGTGAAAAAGCTTCCAGCTTGTGAGCATATTCCTCCAGTTTCACATTGAACCTCTCAGCCCCATGCAGTCAGCTATCTGTAAGCATTTGATTGGTGCTCACAGATGTTTATGCAAATAACCATCAAATTGGCTCAGACCTCTTACTGAAGACATTAGGATATTGACATCTGCCCAGCATCTGTCTGAGGTCAGACTCACTCTGTCCATCCCTTTGTATATGGGCAGTATTTGACGCTGTTTAATAAGGCTGATAGAATTGGTGTAAATAACTGAGGTTTTAAAAATTAGAAATCAAAACACAGCATGACTTAAAATTATTTTTAAAAAATTATAATATTTTTCCAAAGGATTGTTTGAAATGTTCTGTTCAGGAAACTTTAAGTTATTCAGCAGTTTAATAGCTAATGCTATCACTGGTATACATGCTGATATGTTATGTGTTTGGCTTACAAATCCTTGTGTAAAGTACTTTCAATATACATGATGTTCACTTGCATTAGACACTATCATTGAAGACACTGTCTGGATATGGTTAGTTTGAAGGTTGTGCTTCTGTTTCTTAGACATAAGTTTGAATCAGGCTAATAAGTGAAAGTTTTATTTATTTGTGAGATAGGGGCATTGCTAGCTGCCCAGCACTTATTACCCAACCCTAGTTGTCTAAGGGCGATTGAGAGTCAACCATATTGCCGTGGCTCTGATGTCACATGTAGGCCAGACCTACATGTAAGGACAGCAGATTTCCTTCCATGAAGGATGTCAGTGAACCAGATTTTTTTTTTGACAATTGGCAATAGTTTTATGGTCATCAGTAGATCTTTAATTCCAAATATTTTTTATTTGCCATGTTGGATTTGAACCAGGGTCCCATGAACATTAGCTGAGTTTCTGGATTAGAGGTCTAGCCGTAATACCACTAGGCCATTGCCTCCCCTAAAGTCTCCAATATGTGGTAACCATAAGCGTTTGACCTGGAGCTATCACCACAGAAACATGACTTCAGTAAAATGTTCTCTTTTAGCTTCAGTCTCTGCCTCTGTCTGAGCTGAACAGTGCCAAAACCCTCACTATGCCTTTGACACTTGAGTTGATGACTTCAGTGCTCTCCAAGATACCTAACTGGATAGACTGAGTTGCCACTGACCTTCCCTCCTCAGATGGTCTTTACATTCTCTTCCAGAGGATTAGCTCCTTGGATGCCAAAGAAGCTTTGTTTTCTGACCCTTTTTATTCATAGAATCATGTAATGCAGAAGGAGGTTACTTGGCCTGTCGAGCCTGCTCCAAGCACAATCCTACCCAGGCCCTATCCCCATAACCCCATGCATTTATCCTGGCTAATCCTCCTAACATTAAGGGGCAATTTAGCATAACCAATCCATCTAACCTGCTCATCTTTGGATTGATGGAGGAAAACCGAGCACCCAGAGGAAACCCATGCAGACATTGGGAGAATGTGCAAACTCCACACAGACAGTGACCCAAGCTGGGAATTGAACCTGGGGTCCCTGGCGCTATGAGGCAGCTGTTCTAACCACTGTGTTACTGTGCCAGCCCATCGTCAGCATTCTGCAGCTTCTGAGAATGTTGGGGTCTTAGCCATTACTTACTCCCCTGATGAAGCTGAGCTTTCTGCTCTCACTCTTGACTGCACCCATTTCAATGCTGTGCTACAATTGAAGCCATTTCAGCTGATGCAGCTTTTAAACCACTGCAGCCCACCCCAATGTAATGGTATTACAGACTCAGTCAGCTATGGGTTTCTTGAGAAAATCTCATCTTCCGCACTCAATTGAGAATGCATTCAGATCACTGGGTCTTTGGAAATCCCGCTTTACATGAAAATGCAGTCATAATTTCAGTTCATTTGGATTCTCTTCAAATTGGCCGACATAAATATATTCTGGTCTGATTGATTTACCAAGAAGGGTTAAGGATTGTATTTTCATTTTTTTGTTGTCGTTGGTCAGTGTTTTTATGCCGTTAATTTACAGTAATGTTTCAATGTAGTGTAATGGTGTTCGGCAGAGCAAGGGTTAATGTGGGACTAAGAAGCAATACTGCCCATGGAATGATGTGGAGAGTTGAGTGATAGTTGACTGGGGAATAAAACCCGGAATGAGCAAGCACTGAGGCAGCAGCCGTGCATGGCAGTGTCTGGGATGTGTCCATAGCTATAGGTTAACAATAAATGGTTTAAGTTTAAGCACACAAGTCTCCATGTCTCATGTTGGGACACCAAACAAACCTTTACTGCAGTCAGGAAGGAATTGAATTTAATAAAAGACTATTGATTTGATTCACGTGTATTCTCCTTTATGGAATGCCAGCATTGGATAAATGGGAAAAACTAATCGGCCTGATGTGGCACAATACTTAGTGTATTTCAAAAACTGCAAAAAGGAATCTGTGACTTGTATTAGATTCAAATGCAATGTGTTTTAGTGCCAGACTTGACTTTCCAATGCAATGCTGAGTGCTGAAATAAAGAATCTTCTGAAAATGTGCTCAAGGTGCAGTTTGCACTAGAAACAAAATAATTCATGGCACCTTTCTGTTTGTGAACATGGTGGAATGAGCTGACCATAGTCAAATCAATCCAAAAAATAAAGGCACAGGCAGGCTGCAATAGGTAATGAGTATTTACTTTACACTCAAGGCCATCTGCTTTATTTACACTTACCTGCACATTGTTACATCAATATATGTTTTAGAAATAGGTTTTGGAGGTGAGATGTCAAGTGATTCACACAAAAGCATTTCAAGGCAATCCCTCACAAGCAATTCAGGCAAAGAAGAAGAAGCAATCAATTTAAAATAAATCCATCATTTGCCCGGTCTTTTCACCTATACAGGGCAGGAATTTCCTCGGAGCTGGACCATTCACACATAGAAAAGGTTTTGTGTAGTTTTTTTGATAAAGTTAGAGCAGGAGACTGGGAGCAGCATTGAGGACATTGCTAGGGTTTTGTGTCATAGGAAATAGGAATAAGGGTAGGCCATTCAGCCCTTCCAGCCTATTCTGCTTTTCATTATAGGCTTCTGAACATATAGAGCTAAATTTTCATCTTCATCATCTGAACATTGAGCATAGTTTGGCCATAGAGCAGAAAGAAGATCAGGCAGTGAGGTGTGCCTAAGCCTTGACAGAAGCTGGCATTAATTTTAGTAGGACCACTTTCAGACAGGTTCTATAACTAGCCTCTGTTACCCTCCTTCAGATTTTCCTTTCTACCTTCAGTCCAGCGAAAGCTCAATGTTTAAGCATTATGATGGAAATCTATCCAGAGATCCTTAAAGATCCTGTGCTGCTTCTTTCATGGAGAGACAGGAAAAGACACAACACAATTACAGTAATAGCTTTGAAGTGCACTGATTGTTTACAAATAGAGAGAAGTATGAACCTCACAAAAATATTACAAGCCTGTAAAGGTCTTTGTACTACCAAGTTTCCACACTGGTGAGACTTGGAGTATATTTAGGCAGCACACTGATACAATGGTTAGTATTGCTGCCTCACAGCTCCAGGGTCTAGGGGTCGATTTCTGGCTTGGGTCACTATGCGGAGTCTGTACGTTCTACCTGTGTCTGCATGCATTTCCTCCAGTTGCTCCAGTTTCCTCCCACAGTCCGAAGATATGCTGGCTAGATACATTAGCCATGCTGAGTTCTCTCTCTGTGTACCCAAAGAGGCACCGGAGTGTGGCAACTAGGGAATTTTCATAGCAACTTCATTGCAGTGTTAAAATAAGCCTACTTGTGACACTAATAAATAACGAAAGTTCAGCAATATTGGATGATGTCTCTCTTTTTCCTTACTTTGGGGGTGAGAGAGGAGAATGAAAGAATGGATGTGAGGTACGATCACTTGCATTAGAAATGGAACATACTTCCCTGAACATCACACCACTGCTGTTGCCTAGAATTCAAATGCATCTACCTGGGAGTTACTATTTGGAGAGTTCTCCATTTCACCATGGAGAAAATAACTCACTTTTGCCATCTGCAGGAACCTGAGCTGCAGATGGTTTGAAAAGTGGGACAATATCTACGGAGCCGACTGTTACATCTCAGGCTCCTTCCAAGCTACTTCATTGAATTACAGATCAATCCCTAGGACACTAATGTATTAAATGGGTTGCTGATACATTGTTCAACTGAATCTTTTATCATGGTTCCCATTGAAAACCAGCAGTTGAGTCCAAGCATTGCAATTCTTTCCAAAGGGCAGGACATTATTGATGATATGCATGTGGCCATCAGTGCTTTTATACACAACACTACCGCATTCAGTATCCTCAGTGCTATTGATCATAAGTATAAACATATATAGATGAATGCCCACTTCTTGGACAGCAATTATAATACTTTCATTCTTCAGCAATTCTGCTGTTCTCATATGGTTTTTAGGAAGTGCCAGTTTAGAAAAAAAGTAAAGGAATTGAGTGGCCTTCATGTTTGCAGATGTCTCAAAGCATTTTACAGCCAAGGGAGTACTTCTGAAATGTAGTTACTGTGGTAATGCAGGAAACACGGCAACCAATTTATACACAGCAAACTCCCTGGGACATTTACCTGATAATAAGCAGGTAATTTATTTGATTTTTCCTGATGTTGATTGAGGAATAAATATTGATGAGAACAACAAGGATCACTCCCTTGCTCTTACAATCATAGAATCGCTACAGTGCAAAAGGAGGCTATTTGGTCCATCAAGTCTGAAAGAGCATTTTACCCATACCCAGGAAGTCAGGGCAAGAAGGAAGAAACAAGGTGGGGAAATAGAAGTAGGAGGGCACAGGAGGGCACAGGATTGGAGTAAGAACGATGGCAGGGGGAAGGGGAGGCGAGAAGAGGGAAAAGAAAGATGGAAGAGATAGATGAGATAATAAGTTGGAGGAAGTGGAAGGAGGAGAAGGGAGGGGGATGAAGTAGATGGTAATGAGGTAAAGCACAAATGATGTGTAGGGGAAAGGGGAAGGAAAAAAGTCAAGGAAGTGATTGGGTGGAAAAATGGAGGGGCAATGAAAAGGAAGGGAGACATTCAAACCTGGAGAGACAAAACATAAAAACTTTAAAAAAAAATTGAATTTTGAAGATTTAAAGGTCACAGCAACTGTAGCTAAAAGAAAAATTTGCAAGGTGGTGGAGAAAATCAAGATTTCCTCTTGCTTTCCTCTTGAAAAGCAGCATGGTGGCACAGTGGTTAGCACTGCCACTGCACAGCGCCAGGGACCTAGGTTCGATTCCCATCTTGGGTCACTGTCTGTGCTGAGTCTGCATGTTCTCCCCGTGTCTGCATGGGTTTCCTCCCACAGTCCAAAAGATGTACTGATTAGGTGCCGCTAAATTCTCTCTCAATATATCTGAACAGATGCTGATGTGTGGCAACTAGGGGATTTTCACAGTAACATCATTGTGGTGTAAGCCTACTTGTTACAATAATAATAAAATAAGATGGCAGCCATACTAGCAAAGGCTGTTCGGCAAAAAAGGGAATGTAACATTGTGCCATATTTACCTTGGTATGTGAAATGTAGACCCTGAGATCCATAATTGTAAAATATTGACACAAAACTTATGACAAAATTATAGCAATAACAAAATAATGCATCAGAAAGCACATGTTGACATTTCTTGTTTTATATGTATTCATGGATAGAATTCTAGTACATATAAAAGTTGTTTGATTTAATTGGAACATGCATGGTTTCATCTGAGATTTCGGAGGGAACAGTACTGATGTACAAGATGTTCTCTCTATTTTTTTTACATTGGAATACGCCAAGGAGAAGTGTAAACACAATAGATTTTCTAACAATTCCTTTCTAACACCATCTCTTTTTTTGTAAAGAAAGATTTGAACTCTAGGTGCTGCCATTCAAATATATGATTAAAGAAGCAGTAACATGACCTTGAGATTATTTAATTACATTTTTCATGCTGAAAAGGAGATGCAAGCCATAATAGGTTGTTAATTAAAATGCAGTTTTCATAAGGCAATGGGAGCACTTACTCTTTTTTTTCCCTTCCTTCTCTATTGATGATGCAGGGTCCAAGAAGCGGAAAAAGAAGAAAAAAATTGAAGAAATTCCTGCAGAGTCACAGCTGTTCCATCTACCAGCCTTCCGATTTGTGGACTTCTCATTAGGCTATCCAAGTACGGCCACATTCGCAATGCCAGCAGACCCTCTTTAATTGCTCATTCTATCTGTCCCTGTTTAGTGCTTTCACCCTGCAGAGAAAAAGACATTTAAAGATTACTGAGGCAAGATTGTAATGAAGTGGATACCTCTTTGTCTGTCCTTTCGCCAACAGCAACAGAAGGGATACTAATTAGAGGATGAATTATTGGCTTCCCATGGTGAACTACAGGGGTATTGAAATGAGAGTGGTTTCTCGTTTGCCTCTTAGCTGGCCACTAAGCAGCAGAGAAAGATATTTTTTATTATGGTTTATTACTAAAATCTACGCTTTGACTCAATTACAATAATCTGCATTTTCCACTTATAATCATGTCATACTAGCGGTTATATTAATGTTCTTCTAAATGTAAACTCTTTACCTTTGGTTTAATTTACCTCAGAGATGTGGGGTCATGGTGTTAATTTGATCTCTTCTATTTTTTGTGTAATAGAAAATGAGAATTTGTTGTGGGGGAGGACTAATGATTCAAGCTGAACTTCTCAATAAAAAATATGCAAATCCATTACTAAGGTTTATTATTAGTCATAAGTAAGCTTAGTGCATAACACTGCAATGAAGTTACTGTGAAATTCCCCAAGTCGCCAATGCACCTAACCAGTACGTCTTTCAAAATATAGGAGGAATCCAGAGCAAACCTGCACAGCACAGGGAGAACATGCAAACTCCACACAGACAGTGATCCAAGCTGGGATTCGAACACAGGTTCTTGGAACTGTGAAGCAGCAGTGCTAACCCACTGTGCAACCGTGCCGCCCCCTAGGGCCAATTTCACATTTCTGTGAGCAATTGAGGTAGTTCACTTTATGGGTCCCATACAAATATAATTACAAATCAGCTTTTCTTCATCATTTAAATTCTGGAAGCAAGCATTTAATTTCATTACACTACATTAATAGGGTGGCTAATTTTGATAGAGGAGCAGTTATATAGTTCTCCAAATTTGAATGCATCCTTAGAAACAACAAAAAATGATTTTCACAAATCAAAGTAAAATTCTGCTTTGCTGACCATTGCTTTGTAAAATCACCTAAAATTGATATGATCAATAATCTGTTTATTGTGCCCCAAGTAACACAAGATTTTGGAGATTAACATTGAATCTGAAGTTGTTAGCTCGATGATTTATTTACCCTGAGAATTTAAAGAATTCTGCATTCTACTGTGTCTCTTATGCTTAACTTGACAGCTTGTTCAAGTGGTATTGAACAATGATTACAAATGCTGAAAAATTTAAGTAAAAAAGAACAGGTCCAGCAATGTCTGTGAACATAGAAGAAGGCAGACGGGTAACTCGTTCTGCCCACAGTTCTGCTGGCATTTATTTTGGCAGGAGTGTGGTGGGATAGTCAGGAATGAGTCTGGGAAATGTTTCCACAACTACTTGGTCTCGCCACCAGTTTCCTTGCAGTCTTATTAGGAACTGTATCCCTTTCGTGGAACATTTCCAGAGTAGTATTCCAAGCGATAATAGGCAAAGCGTCCTCCTGACCTCCGATTGGACTTCATCTAAGATCTAGATCAGGGACATTGCTTAGACTCTCCCCAACAATTTGTTTTTTTTGCCATTTTAGAGCCAATGGTACACTGCTAGGACCATTTCAGGGATAGCTGTAGCACAACGAGAATGCACTTCAATTGATGCAAACTTTGGAGGCCAGCAACTCAGCTCATTATTGGACTCCCATTAACCAGGATCGATGATGCCCTGTGGATGGCACAGGGACACAGTGGTTAGCACTGCCTCACGGTGCCAGGGATCTAGGTTTAATTCCTGGCTGGCGCCACAGTCTATGTGGAGTCTGCATATTCTCCCCATGTCTGTGTGGGTTTCCTCCCATAGTCCAAAAGACGTGCTGGTTAGGTGCATTGGCCATGCTAAATTCTCCCTTAGTGTACCCAAACTGGCACTGGTGCGTGGTGACTAGGGCATTTTCACAGTAACTTGATTGCAGTGTTAGTGTAAACCTATTTATGACACTAATAAATAAACTTTAAACTGGACTTTCTGTTCCTGGTTAACATTTTCAGATGGAGACCTTCAGTGAGAAATGAAAGTTATTATACGGCTCTATAGTCTAGATGTTAGCCTGCTTTTCTTTCCATTCACAGACACTAGTGGACCTGCTATAGTTCCTCAGGCATTGACTAACACTGGCGAGCTCAAGGGATAAATTTTACAGACATTACATGTTTTGACACTTCATCCTCCAAAACATGGTACAATATATTTTCACAGGGATATATACATATGCTGGTGCAACTGCGCAAGATTAAAGAATAAATGGAAGAAAACATACTTGCTGTAGCTAACTATATTTCCCAGTATGGCACATGGCCAGTTGTGCGTATATCACATCTGGAAATTGAGTTTGATATGAGCTATACGATTATTCGGCTGAAGTTTAGTTTATCAAATGTATAATGTAGCTGCCTATATTTTGAAAAAGTAATATTAATAAAATCAAACTTATTTCCAAAGGAAAATTTTCATGAGATTAGCACCATACAGGATACAGAAAGGGATTCCTAAACTCAACCATTTTGTGACTGTTCATACTTCTGCCACATTATTTAGATGGGGAAAAAAGTAGCCACGATTACAAGTTCAAATGCAGAGTTTGCAGGAAGTGGTAGTGTCTTTTAAGTAAGAATCAAAACAGCAGCATTATCAGGCATAAGCATTTTATTGTAATAGTTGTAAAAAGAAATGAGATCAAGAAGGTATATATATATCATAAAAATGTTTTCACTTACGATCATAACACAACAAAATGTTAGCCCATTAAGAAGATTTAAGATTGGAACTTGAAGTATTTTATATTGTCACATAAATCTTGGAAATATAAGCATCTATCCAATAATCTTTGCCATTATTTTGAGGGAAAGTCTTGTCAAGTAATTCTCGTTGCACAAGCCACAAGTCATTCTTTAGTCATATGTTACGAGCTTAAGTATTCAATGCTATTTTGCACCCCCACCTCCCCCCCCCCCACTCCAGGATTAACGCAGAGTACAACAGACTCGCATCTTATTGTGACCTTACCAATTATATCATCCTAGTCATAAACTTTTTCATATGTAGCAAAATTGCCTGAAGCTGTCATTTGATCATCATCTAATATCAGACAAATTACTGTAGAGGCACCATATGAACCAAATGGGAATACAACCATGCTTTAAAGCTTCAAGCAATGTGCATGTTAAGCAACACACATTAAAATGGGAGTGAAATAGATCATTCATTTTAATTACTCTTCCTGAAATCGCTATTGTGTTTCTTGAACCTTTTGAATGGGAATAGCATTTTTAAACAAGTGATCACTGCAAGTATTTAGAGTTGGCCAAGTGAAGAGAAATAATGCCAATTAAAAAATTATTTTTTGTCAATTATATTGGGATAATTTTGCCATCACTGAAGAAATAACAATAGGTATCAAGGTTTTTATTCCAAACTTATTGTGCATCTCCCTCATGAAGCAGAAACTGTTACCTATCAGGTAGGTACAGGGATAGCTTATAAAGAAGACCTTCCATTAAGTAAAGTTAAGCCCAATTTTACTTGAGCCCTTCTTTTGCAGTTTAGAAAATATGAGGTTATCCAATTTGGAAGAAATAATAGTAGGATGGAAAATTATTTAAATGGTGAAAAGTTGCAGCATGCTATTGTGCAGAGGGACCTGGGGATCCTTGTGCACAATTTGCAAAAACAGTCTGTAGTGCAGCAGGTGATCAAGAAGGTGAATGGAATATTGGCCTTTATCGCAAGGGGGGTAGAATATAAAAGCAGGGAGGTCTTGCTGCAACTGTACAAGGCACTAGTGAAGCTGCAACTGGAGTACTGTATGTAGTTTTGGTCCTCTTATTTGTGAAAGGAAATATTGCCTTAGAGGGAGTACAGAGAAGGTTCAGTAGGCTGATACTGGGGATGAGGGGGCTAGCTTATGAGAAGAGATTGAGTAGACTGAGCCTGTACTCGTTGGAGTTTGGAAGGCTGAGGGAAGATCTTATAGAGACATAAGATAATAAGGGACTAGATAAGGTACAGGTAGAGAGATTCTTTCCACTTAGAAAGGAAACCAGAACTAGAGGGCACAGCCTCAAAATAAGTGGTGGGAGGGTACAGTTTAGAACAGAGTTGAGGAGGAACTTCTTCTCTCAGAAGGTGGTGAATCTCTGGAATTCTCTGCCATTGAAATGGTGGAGGCTACCTCGTTGAATATGTTTAAGTCAGGGGTAGATATATTTCTGATCGATAAGGGAATTAAGGATTATGGGGAGCAGGCAGGTAAGTGGAATTGATCCATTTCAGATCAGCCATGATCTTATTGAATGGCGGACAGGCTCAAAGGGCTAGATGGCCTATTCCTGTTCCTATTTCTTACATTCTTATGTTCTTATGTTGTCCAGAAGTAACTCATTTTTTTCTTCTCAATCCTTTTTTTCCAAAACCTGAGCAATTAGTATGTTAGCCTTTATAGGAAGGGGTATAGAGTACAAGAGCTGGCCTTTAATGTTGCAGTTGTATAAAACGTTGGTTAGGCCTCATTTGGAATACTGCGTCCAGTTCTGGTCGCCATACTATCGGAAGGACGTGGAGAGTCTGGAGAGAGTGCGGAGGAAGTTTACCAGGATGCTGCCTGGTATGGAAGGTCTGAGTTACGAGGAGAGGTTAGGCAAATTGGGACTGTTTTCCTTAGAAAGACGTAGACTTAGAGGAGATCTAATAGAGATGTATAAGATTATGAGGGGTATAGATAGAGTAAACAGGATTAAGCTTTTTCCTAGGATGTACTCGAATAGCACAAGGGGTCACGGGCTTAGGGTGAGGGGGGTAAGGTATAATTTGGATGCTAGAGGGAGATTTTTCACACAGAGGGTGGTGGGGGTATGGAATGCCTTGCCAAGTAAAGTGGTGGAGGCAGGTACTCTGGAGTTATTTAAGAGATACTTAGATGGGCACATGAACAGAATGGGAATGGAGGGGTATAGAAAACTGATTTAAAATAGGGATCATGAGCCTTGGGAGTCCCTGGGAAGTGTGTAAATAGATGATGATATTGATGTACTTGTTTTCATCCTACAGGTGCTTTGGTCCACCTTGTAATCTAACGAGGGGCATACGCACGATAGGTCATGAGAGGGCTGCTCTTGGATTTTTTTCGAGAGTATCCTAGTGCTTCACATCGTTAGTGTACACTTGACCTGGACCATTTGATGGGCAACACGACAGCTCAGTGATTATCGCTGTGCTATGCAGATATATGGATTTGGGCCTATGTCTGTGGAAGTTTGCGCATTCTCCCCGTGTTTGCGTGGGTTTTCTCTGGGTGCTCTGGTTTCCTCCCACATCCCAAAGATGTGCTCTTAGGCTAATTGGCAAAACAAATTCTCCCTAAATTGTCTCAAATTTGGTTTTCAATCCATTGATCTATGAACATGGACAGGGATCGCGGGTAGAGGTGGGAACATCGGGGTGGCCCTCAAAATGGCCCCCACCATTTTCACAGAGGGTAAAATGGAGATGAGTTATACTTTGTATATCATAGATTCGCAGATCCAGATGCACATGGAAAATTGCAGCTGGATCTGTCAGATTAGATCCAATTTTGACTAGTGGGCTATCTGAAATATGACATGCGCTTTAGATCTATCAGGAGAAAATCTAAAATTAGTGGAGTTCTTTGGAGAAGAAGGGTACCCTTTTGGTAATGTTCAGGGACAACTTTGGGAGAGGTAATATGCCCTTTGAGAAAGGTAAGTTACCTTTTGGAGTTGTTAAAAATAGACAAGAATGTGCGTAAAATAGTGGATAAACTCAGTTGGAATTGTCAGGGTAGCAGCCAAGGATAACAATTGAGGAAACTATCAAAGAAGCTATCAAACTGTCTAAAGATTTTCAAGGGAGCTGTCAAACTGTCAACAAAACTGTTGAAGCTCATTGGAACTATTAAGCTGTCAAAAGTTTTAAATTTCAAGCCTTTAACTTTTAAAAAAAGTCAACAGGTTAAAAACAATTAACGCTTGCTATTTCACTCTAGGGAGATTTTCCAGTCCTGCCATGATGTGTTTTTCGTCAGCGCAAATAGCCCACCAGTAGTTGGTGGTGAAATCTTCTAGTTCCATTGATGCCTATAGAATTTTGTCTGGCTCTCACCCTCTGCCACTGGGCAGACCAGAAGATCCCTCCAGTTGGAAGGGCTGTAAAGTTCCACCCTCTGTTTTTTGACTTAAGCCTGGGTGTCATCATTATAGATTTCACAATCTATCACTATCACAGTTGGTTACATCTCATAATGTGTGATTGAGGTTTCGTTCTCTTAGCAAGGTAAGTTTTAATTGATTCATAATTATTTATGCATACACAGTAAAGGGCACAAGCTATACATTGTGTTCATGTTTAGGTAAACATGTGACTCTGTCCAACACCACTCTTACTCCTGAGTGCTGGTCATGCATTCTTTTACATAACTATATGAGGGGTATTTTACTCAGTCCCACATTAGCCCCTTATATGTCAAACGTCTGTTAGTTTTCCATTTAATTCAGTGCTCTATGTGTTTATAAAGTCTGGACATAGGACCATGAATACAAATGCTTGTTATTAAGGGATTAAGTAGTTGAGGAAATTTAAATGTAGTGAATATATATTTTCAATTAGCTTTTTTAAAATAGTGAATTCAGTTAGAAATTTATTTTATCTCAACATGGTTAAATGGAATAAAGGATGAAAGAGATATATCAGTACAGATGTACAAATCACTAAATGTAGGGACAAAGGTTAATAAGATTAATATCAAGAAAACAAAACAGAGTAGTGAAGTTTATTTCTAGAGGATTGGAATTAAATTGAACAGAATCTTGATTACAAGATTGTAATCAATTGGGTTTGATTGTTTTGGGTTCACAGGGGCTGCAAGGGAACTGCAGGAGGAGAGTAAAGCAGAGTCAGCTGCAGGCTGTCCACCTTAGAGGGCAAAAGAGAGTCACAGCCACGCTCTGCTGGCTGAAGGTGTGGGGCCAGCTATTTAATTCAAGACCACATTCAGGACGTATTGCCAATGTGTTCTCTGAGTATGGAAACAGAGCAGTAAACTGGTCAATAAAAGTGGAAAGGAGGCGAATTTAAGAATAGGCATCAATATGAATTACTGCTTAAAAATTCAACCATTTTTACACCAGCAAGTGGAGAAGTTCAAATAGAATTAGAGTGACGTTAACTCTGCATTTCGCACTGAGTTGTGACTCAGCAAATGAAACATGGAACAAATGGGAAACAATGCATTAAAATGCATAGGCAGCCCTCTTCAAAAAATAAATGCAATTATATAGCACTTTCCAATGCCCTGCACCACATCCCCACCCTCCCACCCTTACCCTGGCCAATTTGAAGAATGAATGACTACCTTTTGAACTATGTCAATGTAGAAATGTAGGAAACTGTTTCAAGAGTCTGGCTAGTTCTTCCCTGAGTATTGGACCTCCGATGGGTATTAAACTCAAGTTTAGCCTACACATGAAAGATAAGTAAAATATGCCCAATGAATCTGAAAATGCCATCCTAACCCCATTATATTGTAATATATTGTTTCCTTATTTATTTCAGAATATTATGATGGTATAGTCCTACTTATACCATTTTGGAAAGAAATGAATTAGATTGGACAAGAGATGTCTCTTAGATGTATGGGCAATGGAAGGAGTCAAAATGGCACAGCCAACTCCCAGGCAGCAGTTTGAAATGGGACAAGTTTAAATATGCAGAGTGTAAAATGCAAATAGGTATTTTCACTGTAACTCTGCCCAACTAGTTCAGTAGTACCACTTAGGGAAGGTAACCTGTAGACCTGTCTCAGTCTGGCAAAATATCTGTCCCAGAGATACATGATTGATTTATCACAGAATCATAGAATTCCTACAATGCAGAAGGAGGCCATTTGGCCCATTAAGTCTGTACCAACCACAATCCCATCCCAGCCTTATTCCTATAATCCACATATTTACTCTGCTAATCCTCTGACACTAGGATCAAATTAGCATGGCCAATCAACCTAACGTACACATCTTTGGACTGTGGGACGAAACCAGAGCACCTGAAGAAATCCACATAGACGATATACAAATTCCAGATAGATAGTGACCCAAGGCCAGAAGTGAACCCAGGTCCGTGGCAAGTGAGGCAGAGTTCTAACCACTGTGCCACCATGCCACCTAAGCCTAGCTCCGCAGTAATTTCATAAGCCAATCATGTGTATCTGTGATTTAGACAGATTGTTAGAGCTGGACAAAAAATATTAATCTTTCTAGTGATGCCTGAATGCCGAGTTTGGAGTTTACAACTTGGAGACTTCAAGGAGGCAGAAATATATGGAATTCAGCTAAGTTCATTTTTAAAAATCATAGAATTACTTGTAATTTTTACACAGTTCTTTTAATTTTATACTTTATGGCTCTTTGCATTGAAGGGACTGTAAGTGACAATACCATGCAGCTAGTTTTCATTATCAATATGGCAGAGGAATTAATAATGGAAAATATGGCAGATATGAAAGGTATGATGGAGTTTATTCCTGCCACTGTTCCTGGTGGGAACATTCCATGTCCTAACAACCCTTCAATTCATATTAATAATTGTTGTATTATCAGATTTAATTTGGTTGAGAAATTTATTACTGCATACAACCAGGTACCTGCTGTAAGAATGTGTTCAATTTTCAGAAAGGTTTCAAAAATTGAGATTGGAGTTGCTGGTTGATGGAAACAAATTATAAAGAGAAACAAAGTTACTTCCATAAATAGTTTAGAAAGTAGCCTCAAAAATAAATATTTCACAAAGTATGAAACAATGGCAAGATTTTATACATAAGTATCAGTTAGAATCATAGAATCCCTGCAGCACAGAAAGGGGCCATTTGGCCCATCAAGTCAGAACTGATCGCAATCCCTTCAGGCCCTACCCCATAACCCCATTTATTTATCCTGCTAACCCTTCTGACATTAGGGGGAAATTTAGCATGGCCAATCAAGCTATCTTACACATCTTTGGACAATGGGAGGAAACTGGGACACTCAGAGGAAACCCATGCAGACATGATGAGAATGTGCAAGCACCGCACATAGTCATCCAAGTCGGGAGTTGAACCTGGGCCCTGAGGTTGTGAGACAACAATACTAACCACTGTGCATGTAACTTCACTTACAGCTGAAGTTAACTATAAAGTCACAATTGAATGCTAAAAATGTATTATAAAAAAACAACTGATCGGATGGCTTTCCCGTGGTAAAGCTTTATAAGTTCTCTTAGTGAACAGAAAAGTTACATAGGTCCTTTGAAAGATTTAGCATGGTGGTTAGGATTGAGGAGTTGGATATGGCTTACATGTAAATATATAGGTTTTTGTATTCATTTTCACTATTGAAGATTATGCATGTCTCAAAACTCACTTCATAATATTGAGCATCTTGACGGTCAAATCCAAGAGGTAAGTTTGGATTTGAGCAAGGCAATTGTTCGTACCAGTGTGTTTTTATAAATGAAAAAGCAGTGATCATTTTCCGTGTGTTTGCAGCTCCCATATTTGCGCTCCATGCAGCGACAGTGGGTGGGAAGAGTGAGATTGGGGATGGGGGGGGCATTAAGCTAAGTACGGGGCTCCCCACTAACTATAAATCTGCCTCAGTCAGCAACTTCATATTCCTATCAGGAGTCCGTGCCACGCTGACTAATGCTGAGCACCAATGATTGCATCACTGAGCCACAGGTTGATATCTAGATGTTATGGATTCAAGTTGAGTCAGAAGGCCTTTAAAATTGGCACAGGGAACCTGATTCTGGGATTTCCACTCCATTCTGATTACCAGCAATTCCCACTAAAGTCTGACAAGGATGTGAGTAGCCAGCCCACAAGCAGCATGCATGCATTTGCTGGCTCCATTGCAAGTGTAGAAACATCTTTGCACTTCTGATGGAGCCAAGTTGTTCTTTCAAATGATACAGCTCAAAGTCTCTCAGAGGAGTTGCAAACCAAGAGCAATGTCTAGTTTTGTGTCAGGAACCAAAAATAAAACAGCTATTTACTGTTCTCTTTGGAGTACACAAGCATCTTCCCTTCTCTTAAAGTTATCAGTCAATCACAACCTTTCAAAAAGTTATTTTCTACTTCACACATTTTGATCTTGTGTAAGTAAGCACACAGGGTATTGAAAATCTTCAAAGAAAGATCAGGTTGTTGCAAAGTAGTAATTATGTCAATCAAACAGAACTTGCACTCTCCTCTGCAACTGTATAAAAAATGACTGCATTACCCATTCTTCTTGCTCAGCCAAGCATTCATCGTGAGGCCATCTGGCAACAATATCAGTACAAGCATTTAAAACAATTGACCAGGCACGTGCTTTTACCCACAACCTCAACTCAGAACTGAAATTGACTTGAATCCACAACCTATAGATTCAAAGGCTGAGTCATGGCTAATAATCAATTTATTGGGGAGGGAGATCGATAGTGTAATTAATTTTGAATTTGTCTAGCCAAGATCAAATAAAGACAAAATGAGCCATTTGTTTTTCTTGGTACGGACTTCTAAGATTCTATTTAGACTTGCAAGTTACTCACCAGATGTGATAACTCGCAGAAAGTCCATGGGAAATCACTGATTGATCTGTCTATGAGGCTGGGCTTGTTAAACTTTCAATGTTTCACTTTATTGATACATTGACCTTATATGAAGCATGCAATACTATCATAACATTCAAATGAATGGTCTCTTCATTTTATGTGGTGTTATATGAATAGCAACGACGATTAAGTATTAGTGAGGATAAGCACAATTCAGAAAAACAAAATAATAAAAAGCAAACAAAAAAAGCATTCGCCAGCAAATTAATTAATGCATGGAGCAAATAGTATAAAAAAGACAAAAGGGCCTCTTCAGAGTATCTCTGTAACTTTAACCTATCTTTAAGCAACCTACTTGAGGAGACCAAGCTCTTCACTGCTCAAGGGTATCTAATGCATATTTTTTGCAGTATCTCCCCATCATCAGGGAATTCAGCTGAGACCTAATTTGAAATATACAAATATTTATCCAGGAAAAAGGCACAGCTGATTTTCAGCATCAGAATGCTGAGTTACAGAAAAAGATTGGAAAAATCTGGACTGTGCGGCTTTGAAAGCGGATCACCTAAAAGATGAGGGCCTAGAAGTTTAGAATTTAGTAAACAATACAGAAAAGGTTAATCAAAGGAACAACTTTAAATCCAGGACTTGTGGTAAAGGGAACACATTTTAAAATCAATGCCAACAAGGCTTTGCATTTATATGATGCCTTCAATATAAAATATCGGGTGGTTCCCCATATGGTGGAGGGCATACCAACTGCTGGTAGAATGCCATTTAAGGGCTTCAGTTGGCCTCTGTGCAGGAGGCCATCTCTGTCCTTCCCTGGGGCTGAAAGAATTGCATGACATCAAGAAGACAGCAAGCTTTCTATTCCATAGCATTCCTCCCAATTCTTGAGCTGTCTCTTCCCGACTTCCCACAGCACTCCCACCCAATGTATTCTGATTATGTTGCAATGAAGTGGAGGCAGGGAAACTCAGTCCATCATCTTACTCTAATTTAATCTTTCACGGGATCTTAATTTCTTGCCTTCATCAGTCTTTCCTTTTTCCAGCAACATTAAAAGTTTTGATTAAAAAGTCAAAAGCTGCCAGTCACTAGTTCTTGAGTTACTTCACCTTTTAATTGTTTTCCTCCTGGGATTGGCTTTAGCTTTTGAATGAAAGAATAGATCATTATGATCGTAAAACAGCCCGGCCCAGTAAGAATAGCGAATAAACATTAGGATTAATTTTTGTCGATCAAAGAAATATTGGAGAAGCCACAAGCTGGGAAAATTAAGCCTTTTAAGTGAATCTTGCAAAACCATTCACCAAAGATGATTTGAAAAAGGACAGAAAGTTTTTGCAGAAACATTGTCTGCAATATTTAAGAAGCCTTGGTATGGTAGGGCACGGCTCACAGTGCCAGAGACCCGGGTTCAGGTGGGATGACTGTTTGGGTAAAGTTTACACATTTTCCCATGTCTGGGTTTCTTCCAGGTGTTCCAGTTACCTTCCATACTCCAATAATATGCAGATTAGGTGTATTGACCATGCTAAGTTACCCCTCAGTGTCCAAAGATGTATAGGTTAGGGGGATTAGCAGGATAAAAGTGGGGTTACAGGAAAAGAGCCTGGGTGGGATCCCCTGATGGAGAGTCATAGAATCATAGACTTCCTACAGTGCAGAAGAAGGCCATTCAGCCCATCGAGTCTGCACTGACCACAATCCCTCTCAGGTCTTATTCCTGTAATCCCACATATTTAACCTGATAATTCCCCAACACTAAGGTCAATTTAGCATGGCCAATCAATCTAACCTGCAAATCTTTGGAGTGTGGGTGGAAATCGAAGCATCCAGAGGAAACCCATGCTGACACAGTGAGAATGTGCAGGCTCCGCTCAGACAGTGGCCTGAGGCCAGAATTGAATCTGGGTCCCTGGCATTGCGAGACAGCAATGCTAAACACTTTGTCACTATGCTGCCGGCCACAGTGCTGACACAATGGGCTGAATGGCGTCTTGCTGCACTGCAGGCATCCTATGATTTCTATGATTCTATGAAATATTCTGTCCAGCAACTTATGACTGATTGTCAGGAAAAAAGAATCTTTGTTGTATTACAACAAGAATTTCCTGTCCGAAGTTTACTTTGTAATTTCAAGAAATTCGGACCTATCATGTTTACAGCTCTATTCATTGGGCTGAGGTGAAACCAGCAACATCAATCACCAGACCACAAATGAAAATGAACCATAATGTATCTTAGCCTTTCAGCCCAATCCCCATTATAACTTAAGTTTTCCTGCCCTTTAGATCCTAATGAAAACAAATTACTCCATCTGCTATGAACTTTATTCACTCTATATATAAGCTGTTGAAGTGTGGCTCTGGTAACCTGGTAGTGTTATATTTTAAATCAATATAAATGTCTTCAGCTGGTTTCTTTCACATTAAAAAGATTTACAGTTGGACAGTGGTTTAACCTTTCTGGAACTGACATTTCAAGAATGCCATTGAAAACATGGAACGTTTGGAATGGGCCGGGATTGAAAGAGTTAATTCTAATTCATCCAAACTCTTCCTATCAAATCGAGATTTAAAATGTTGACTTGATTTCCAGCTGATTTCCCAAAATCAGTTAAGTCTCAGGTCAGTAAACACAGCTTGACCCATTTATCAATCCAATTAAACATTACAGGTCATCCTGGGTGGGAATATGTGACTTTGTGTTTGTTTTATTTAATCATGTCCTCTTGATATGGAAGTTAAGACTCATCACTTACTCTAATTCAACATTAGGAAGATTGAAGACATGATTCTCAGCTCTCCAGCTCTGTTCCCTTGCCACTGATTCATCTACCCAGGCTGAAATAGATAATCACAACATCAGCATTCTGAACAACACTAAGCGAAGAGATTTTTTATTTATCATAAACATGATCATAGAATCTCTACAGTGCAGGGTGAAGTTATTTGGCCCATTGATCCTGCACCAACAACAATCTATTGGCCCTATTCCTATAAACCCACTTATTTACCCTGTTAGTTCTCCTAATACTAAGACGCAATTTAGCATGACAATCTAACCTGCACATCTTTGGAGTGTGGAAGATAACCAGAGCACCCAGAGGAGCCCATGCAGACACAGGGAGAACATGCAGACTCCACAAATGTTGTCAGCTGAGGTCGGAATTGAACCTCTGTCCCTGGCACTGAGAGGCAGCAGTGCTAATCACTGTGCCACAGCGCCATTGATTTGGGTGTCATTGGCTAAGAATAGCATTTATTGCTGATCTCTAGATACATGGTGATGGTATTGTCATGATGCTGTTAGATAGATTCTGTGAATGGCACAGTAGCACAGCGTTTAGCACTGCTGACTCTCAGTGCCAGGGACCTGGGTTTGAATCCCAGCTTAGGTCACGTTCTCTCCATGTCTCCATGGGTTTCCTCCAGGCTCTCCAGTTTCCTCCCACAATCCAAAAGATGTGCTGGTTAGGTGCATTGGCTACGCTAAGTTCTCCCTCAGAGTACCACAACAGGCACCGAAGTGTGGCGACTAGGGGATTTTCACAGTAACTTCATTGCAATATTGTTAATGTGATTACTATGACAAATAAATAAACTTTTACTTTAAAGATAGAGACCCGGGAGAAAGACTCCCAAAAATAGGGATTTTCATTAAAGGGTAGTGGGGTTTTCTTGGACCCAGAGCAGGAATGACATCTGCTGGGTACTGATGCCAGCTGTATGTAGAGCCTGCCTCAGTACTCTCGCATAGTTTCAAAAAAGAACAAAATAGGTAAAACAGAAAACAGCTCACATACACTCTCACCTCTTTCCCGACACACACCTTCCCCCATGCCCCATTCATGCCAGCCCATGCTGCTCTTTAACCCCAAGGCCTCCACATAATTCATGTCACTTCATGGTGACAGGGCCTACCCCCTTCATGGACTCTCATATCCTTAATGCCAGGGTTTTTCCTATAGGTTGTCATAGCCCCTATGCCAACAATACTAACACATGGCATTGTTCACTACATTTTGCCTTTACACCTACTATGTCAACTCATCCAGTATCCTTCATGAACAGACCACAGGAGACATGCTCAAATAAAATAATATGAAGTTCTAAGTATCCATTGCAGTCTTTACTTCTGTAAAAAAAAATCACTCGTTCATAAAACACACAACATTTGCATTCTTTTAACTAGATAATTCTTTATAAGAACAAATACTTAATTCAAATGCATAATTCTTCATAAGAACAAACACTGGAAGTCATAGTTCTACTTGGAACTGTCAATCAAACTGTGAAGTGGCAGGCATCTTACTGTGATAATGGAAGGTTATAAAATCAGTCATGAAGCACGAATCCAGTAATGGTATCCTCCAGCTTATGTTAATAGAAGAGAGAAATAGTAAGCAGCTATTTTTTAAACACTCCAGGCATTTTCTCAAAGATTTTAAGGAGTTCTAAATGCCTTGACAGCTTGATGTTGCCTTTGACAGCTTATTTTGACTCTTTATACTGTTGCTTCTAACCATTGCTTTTGACAGTTCATTTTGATACTTCTAACATTTCTGATGTGCTTGAGGGTTAATGAATTTATGCACTTTATACACACATTCATATCTACTTCTAATAATCCCAAGGAGAACTTGCCTCTCCCAAGTAACAACTGACTTTCCTCAGAGGTGTCCTAGAATTATATCCAATAGGATACCCTACTGCTCTAGAGGTATACCCTGAAGGGCTCCATGATGTTCAGACTTGTTCCTACTAGATGAAGAGTCACCTAGACTGGAAACATTGGCTCTATTCTCTCCCCACAGATGCTGTCAAAACTGCTGAGCTTTTCCAGCATTTTCTGTTTTTGTTTCAGATTCTGGCATCCACAATACTTTGCTTTTAACCAACTTATACACATTGGCCAGAATTCTCCAACTGTTCAAGCCCCATTGCTGGCGAGGATGGAAAATTTGGTGTGTACCCAAATTTTCATTCACTGCAGTGGGATGGGAAGATCCCTGCCATGTACAAGGCCGGAAAATTCTCTCCGTTATGTTTCACACACTTGGATCACCAAAACTAGACATGAATAAAGGCAAGTATTGATTTATTTGGGCAGCTGCCTCAATGAACATGCATATGTAAAATGTGACCCACCATCTTTTCCACCCCTCACCCTCCCCTAGAAAAGCGGTAGATGCCATGTCAGAGGCAGAACTTCAAATTTCCGATCTCTCCCACAATTTTCATAATGAAAAAGGGTCTCTGCATCATTACAAATATCCAGGTCACTGGGTTCAGGGATTTTGACTCTGTGACAGTATGGGAAGGCAATTTAATTCCAATAAGAAGTCTCACAACACCAGGTTAAAGTCCAACAGGTTTATTTGGTAGCAAACGCCACTAGCTTTCGGGGCTTTGCCCTTCATCATGAATACAATTCCAAGTCAGGATGGTCTGTGACCAGGAGGGAAACTTGCAGGTGGTGTTCCCATACACTGACTACCCATATCATTTTAGAGAGTAGAGTCTGGGGGTTCGGTAAGTGCTGACAAAGAATCTTAGTCAGATTGCTGCAGTACATCTTTTAGATGATATACTCTGAAGCCACGATGCAAGAGTATTGGAGACGGCAAAGCTGGTAATTGGGTGCCAATGAAGTGGAGAATATTCCATCCTGAATTGTGTCTTGTTCATGGTGGAGAAAAGGCAAAGAGAAGTTTGTGCTGAGTCACTTGTTGCAGAAACTCTGATCTACTCTTATAGGCACAGTATTTATACGGTTGGTCCAATTAAGCTCCTTGGTCAATGGTGAATCGCAGCATGTTGTTGCTGGAGGAACTTGATGATGGTAGTATTATTGATTATCAAGAAGAAGATGTTAAAATGGTTGTCAGCGTAATTTTTAGCACTGAGGATTATTTAGCAAATGTCCAATCGCAGAATAACATTTAATATTGGATACTGTATTTCGAGTTTTGTAAACATGCGTTGCTTGAGTACAGTTTGTACCTTGTGCATTGAGAACAATGGAAGGGACCTGCTGTTTGATATGATTCATCGGTCTTTGGGATGTACTGCCTATATACCTAGCATCACACTGACAATGAAACTCATATACTACATTACTCATTACTGCACTTAATTGTCAATCACCATCAACTGGTGCATTCTCCATGGCAATGCCTCTCCCATTCAGAGGATGGGCATTTTCAGGGAGTCACCTCCTCTTGATATTATTAATTATCCACCACTATTCACAACTGGAAATGGCAGGATGCAGATCTTATATCTGATTCATTGGTTGTGGGATCTCTTAGTTGCGTCTATCTCATGCTGCATCCTTGTTTAAAACATGTGTTGTCCTATGTTGTAACTTCCCCAGATTGGCACCTTATTTTCAGATATGATGGTGCTACTGCTAGCATGCTCTTCCACCCTCCTTAGTGAACCACGGTTGGCTTAATGGTAATGGTAGAGTGTGAGATATGCTAGGCCATGAAGTTACAGATTATGGTAAATACAATTCTGCTGCTGTTGATAGCCCAGAACACCTTACAGATTATCCAGTTCAAACTGCTAAATCTATTCTCAAGCTATCCCCCAATTAGCACTGCGGATGTGAAGATGAGATTTAATCAGTGTGAAGATGAAATTTAATTCTACAATGACTGTGTGGTAGTCATTCCTATCAACACTATATTTGGCATATGCATCTGTAACAAAAAAGATTGGTGAGGATGATGGCAAATAGATTCTCTCAGACCTGATTACATTATTCTTCACAAAGATCAAATTCCCCAACTCTTCCCTACATCAAGACTTCTGCTTATACAAGCTTGTCTCACCTTCAGAGCCAAATATATCAAAATTCTTTTGCCAAATCCTCACCTCTGCAAGTTCTGATTTATTCTAAATACAGCTGCGCAAATGTTTTGTAGCATCACATTTGCCAGTCACTCGGTTCTTGTTGATGCACATTGGGCTGGATTTTACCAGGAGTCTAGGGACTGACTCAGAGACAGAAAGCCTTAACAGGTCGAAGGAAGATAGGGATGGAGTGCCCATCATCTTTGAAAGCCATGTTAGCTTACTAGCAGCAGGGAAGGTGAAGGATGGCCCTATTGATCAATAGTCCAATTTAGACACTTAAGTGGCCAATTAAGTGGGTTTTCCCATCACTGTTGGCATTTCCTGCTGCATGGAAAATTTTCTGAATAAACTCTGGCAGCTTCCCCGCAAGCTTGGAGGATTGAATGTTCTCCTATTTGGGCACTCTGTGATTCATAGAGGGTGCCCCCTCCTCCTCCCACGCCCACTATGGCAATGGCCTCCCTATCAGCAACCCACTCCTTACTATTATCAAGTCCCTCAACATACCCACATCATGACCTGCTAGTCTCTACTTGATTGGCACCCAATTACTGACCTCAGTGCCTCCAGCTTCAACTTACCTAATTGGAAGGATGGCTTGCTTCCTTGGCATCTTCTTCTTCTCTGCACATTCCGAGTGCTGGCCACCTTCCACTGCTGAAATTACCAGGCTGCTGGCCATCCAACTGGCCAACAACTCCTGGATGTGGGTGACCATCCTTAATCATTACACAGCCCTGACAATTGATTAGTTGTTGAACTGCCAATAAATGCAGCCAGGGTCCTGAGGCAATGTTATTTCTGGTTTTTCATTGCCACCAGTTAGGACTGTGTCACTATGATACAACTGAGCCAACTGACTTGCTGTCTCATGGCTCAAGTTTAAACTTTATCCTCAATTATCTCCATATTTTCACTCTCAGTGGTAGTACCCATCTCTTCCAGTCAGAAAGTTGTGGATTTAATCCTAACTCTATAAATTTGAACGTATAATCCAGGTTGGATTCACTGCAGTGTTAGGGGATTGCTGCATTCTTAAAGGATGCTGTCTTTCAGATGAATGTTAAACTGAATTCTTGTTTGCCTACTCATGCGGATGCATAATGCTATTTGAAGAACAAGCAGTTTTCCTATCAACATTTATGTTGGAGCTGTATAAAACATTTGTTAGACCACATCTGGAGTACTGTGTGCAGTTCTGGTCGCCAAACTGTAGGAGGGGTGCAGGGGTGATTCACCAAGATGTTTCCTGGGCTGGAACACTTCAGTTATAACAAGAAGCTGGTTAGGCTGGAGTTGTTCTCCTCAGAGAAGATTGAGGAGGGACCTGATCGAGGTGCACAAAGTTATGAGAGACATAAATAGAATAGATAAGAAGAAAATTTCCCCTTAGTAGAGGGGTCCATAACCAGATGATATGGATTTAAGTTAAGTGGCAAGAGATTTAGAAGAAAAAACATTTCACCAAGAGGTGTTGGGAATCTGAAACTCATAGCCTGAAAGGGTGGTAGAGGCAGGAATCTCACACGCAACATTTAAGAAGCATTTAGATGAACACTTAAATGCCATAACATGCAAGGCTACAAACCAAATGCAGGAAAATAGGATTAGAATAATTGCTTGATGGCTGACGCCAACATGATGAGCCAAAAGGCCTTTTGTTGTGCTGTAAATCTCTATAGCTGGGATTTTCCAGCCATGCTTGCCACAAAACTGGAAACCACCCCCGCACCACTATCCGCCCATTCACCACCACCACCACCAGCTCCCCCCCCCCCCCCCCCCCCCCCAACCCCCCACCTCCCACCCCCGCCCTCACCTCAATTCACTGTTGCATTCTAGATCATGACCGTGTGGAAACGGGTTGCTGCCCTTTGCTCAAGTTAACAATATTAAAAAAAAACAATTTCTTGGCTGTGGAGCAGTTTGATATCATGAATACAAATGCAAGTTTTTTTAAATTTAAATTTTAAAATCTTTAAAGCCCATCTCTTCACTAAATCTTTTGGCAATCTCATAATATACCTTGCCCTGACAAAGAGTCTATTTTCCAAATGTCTTTCTATGAAGTAGATTGAGATATGTCAAATAAATGTAAGTTGTGGCTAATTTGGCACTTCATGTATAGAAACTCCAACATCTGATTACCTGCAACGTTATGTAAGCAGGAACTGAGATTCTGTGGCTAGCCAAAAATGCTGAGCTGAATTAGTTAGATTTTTAATGAGAGTCAATGGCAGTCATATTCATCCATGATATTGAATAGGGTTGATTGAGTAGTATCTAGCAGAAGAACATGATATTTAATTAAATGTGCTTTTGGTCAGTTCAGGATTGTTTAAAGAGACCAATATCCATTCTAATTTTAGTAACTTTAATAATGTTTGAGATTCAAATAATATAACCTGTAACAGATCTGCATAATTTAGCTTGTCTATCCTCATTGTCTTCAGCTTTGGAGAAAGCCATAGCTTATTATCCATTTATTGCTGTGCCTGTAGCTTTTGATGTTCCGTGATAAAGTATATTGCCATTTCCCACCCGTGCCGCACTGTCTGAAAAAGAAATGGTGTCACCAACAGTGGAGATTTAAGCTCGGATTATCCTCCCAGCAGTGGTGATTCAGAGACGTGGGACTGCCAGCTACCCTTCTGTCACTTCAGAACCCCCGACCATTTTGTGCGTCAAGGGTTTTGTTCCATATTTGTGGCAGCTTTCTGATATAATTCCCTCTGACAGAGACACCCCGTCATTGTCAAAGTACAGCAGCATAGTGAATATATTACTGGTAATCAGAGGTGTGGACTAATGATCAAGTGACATGAGTTCGAATCCCAACATGGCAATCAGGGAATTTAAACTCAATACCTTAAATGAAACTCGATGCAAGGTCACATGACACCAGGTCATAGACTAACAGGTTTATTTGCAGTCACAAGTTTTCAGAGTGCTGCTCCTTTGCCAGGTGAAGTGAACAGAAATAAAACTGGAGTAAAAATCCAGTATCAATAATGCAGCTACCAGATTATCAAAAAGGCTTTCAGATTCATCCAAATAAAAGCAAAATACCAAGGATGTTGGAAATCTGAAATAAAAACAGAAATTGCTAGATAAACTCAGTTAACATTTCAAGTTCATATGATCCTGCTACAGAAATGGTCTAAAATAACATGCGGAAGCAGAAGTAGACCATTCAGCCCATCGAGTTTGTTCTGACCATCGAGTCTGTTCTGCCACTCAATGAGATCATGATTGATTTGGCACATTCCTCAACTCCATTTTCCCACCTTATCCCCAAAACCCTTGATTCCTTTACTAATTAAAAATCTGAGTAACTCAATCTTGAACATACTTAACGACCCAAGCTCCATAGTTTTCAGAGTGAAGAATTCCACAGATTCACTACCCTCTCAGAGAAGAAATTCTTCATCACCTTTGTCTTAAATGGGAAACCCCTTACTCTGAGATTATGTCTTCTGATCCTAGACTCTAACACAAGGAGAAACAACCTTGCATATTTACCCTGTCAAGCATCTTAGGTGAGAATGTTCTAATAAGGTCACCTCACATTCTTCTGAGTTCCAATGCATACAGGCCAATCTACTCACTCTCTCTTCAGAAGAAAATTCCTCCATACCTGGGGATGCATCACTAAGACACCTGATTGGTCTCTACTTGTGAGCTCAACCTTCCCAAATCATCCTACATTCGTCAAAATTAAAACTTTAATTTAGATGCTACTGTAAGCAATTTGAGATGGGGAAATAATCATATGGCCTCTACCGAAATGGTTTCTCCATTTTCATTCTATGCATTTTATATTTCTTTTAATTATAAAAATGTTGCATAATGTGAAAGTGTCTTTGACAGAAATTCCAGAGAAGAGAACCCGTATAGTTGATGGTCATTGAGAGAATAGAGGCTTCAGGAGTGAGGAGAAGATTGGGAGTCAGAGCTACATGAGAATCCTGGAGTGGAATAGTTATGGGGTTCCCTATTTGCACCCTGCTGAATAATTGTAAGTTTTGAAAGTACATTAAGATAATGTAAAAGTCATGTGATTATGTGACAACAATCTCATAATATTCTTAAACTTCCTCCAAATTGTTTCCAAATGTTATCTTAATGACTAGAATTCTATTCTAATTGACAAACTGTTGGATATCATTGGTTTTGCCAATGGTTGTTAATATCATTTCAATCCTGAACATCGGTGCCTCCCGTTCATTTCAAACAGTAACAGGAAGTATCAGCAATATCTGTCAATCCTAAGGGCACAGACTGTACTTGGGCAAAATCTTCCAGGCCCAACAGCAACAGGAAGTTTGGTAGGCTGGGGAATTTAATTAGGCATGAGGTTCAAAATCAGTTTCCTGGTGGCGGAATGGATTTCAGCAATTAAATTCTCGGGACTTGCAGATCAAATTTCCCACCGAGTAATGTTGGGAAGCTCTTTTGCATGTCTTAGGATATCAGGCACTTCATTAAAAGGCTACTTCACCAGAATTAAGCTCATCATCAGAATCTATAATGCTCAGGACTAAAGCAGGATAATTTTGTAACTCAGCCTAATAATTCTCAAAACTAGAAAAATGGTTGCCAGAAGTCATTCATTATTCCCACCTTTATAATCTGGATTTGACGCTGGCCCTGAAAAACTGCTTATGTCTCTTATGAGAGGCAGCTGTGTGGTCATAACCTAATTTTTATTGGTCAATAATCCACATGGAGAACAGAGCTTTAACTTTGCAAGGGAGGCCACAAGGATCAATGGTGTCCAGGAGTACAACTTCCTGTGTGTGTGTGTGTGTGTGTGTGTGTGTGTGTGTGTGTGTGTGTGTGTGTTTAGAATTTCGTTCTCAATTGAGGCATGCTGTATGAAAATCTAGCCTGTATTGAAGGAAAGCGAGTATTGTATTTCTGGTGCTGAACTTCTTTAGAAAGTTGACTAAACTCAAAACATAAAAAAAGACGTTTTCTGAAAGCAGTCAAATTTAACCATCTCACACTGAAATGCAAACTTTTCATCATTACAATTAAAGCTATAAATTCATGGCCATCTCTAGTGTGAATTGAATAGAATCTTCTGTTTGTACATGTTCCCAGTAACGACAAGTGAATAGATTGGACATTTCAAAAGATCAGAAAATAAAAAGCGGGTGAGCAAGAATGTTCTGAAGAATCCAATGACGTGCTGCTAGCGGCTGTGAAAAGAATGTCATGTCTGTCAAAGAAATGCCTACGTTTAATGAAACCAAGACAAGGCTCAGTTTCATTACCCACGTAGGCAGCAATTGAGGTTCAACTGAGGTTGAATCTCAACTCTTGAGCAAGGCAGCAGGAGTCAGAAAAGTTGCAATCGCTTCAGGAATTTCCCTGAGTGGTAGGATCCAGGTGCAGCGGAGGGAAGAGGTGGGACTCGGCTGCAGAATGGAGATGGGCAAGCCACCCCAGATGTAAATTCGAGGTAGCTAAAATTGGCTGCTGAGTGCCAAGCTGGCTGTTTGAAAGGCCTGCCTCAGGCTTCTGGGACTTAACTCCTGTTGTTTTCTTAAACATTTGGCACCTCGATGTCACCCTTCACATTCATTCATTCACCCACTCACTCCCCATATATGCCAATCCATGCCCCTCCTCACTCATGCTTTCTATGCCAACATATGCCACGTACCCATCCCCAAATCCCATTATAGCCTCTATGCCAATTTAGTACCAACTCATGTCCCTTGCTCACCACCCTTTTCACCTTTCACCCCAGGAGTTCAAAATATTTTTTTGGAAGCTCTCCTTGAGATTTTTGGGGGCTACTTTTAGGTTTTCAGGAGCTATTTTTTTGATCTCATTAACTGGCATCTTAGCA
Organism: Sphyrna mokarran; assembly: GCA_024679065.1. Classification (NCBI taxonomy): domain Eukaryota; kingdom Metazoa; phylum Chordata; class Chondrichthyes; order Carcharhiniformes; family Carcharhinidae; genus Sphyrna; species Sphyrna mokarran. Next base: position 34,283,765 of record JAGIQG010000004.1, on the reverse strand, counting down.
TATTAGGAATGGTTGCATGTTTGTCTCTAACCCAGTAACTGCAACTCAAATAATTCACAGAATGCTTTGAAATGTAATTACATATAAATTCAAATCTTCTGCAATAAAAGCATTCAGTATTAAACTATCCAAATACTGATAAAGACAATAGCATCCATTGCATTTCCCCAGATAATAGCTTTTGACTTTATGCAGTTTTAAATTGGAGACTCCACATTCATTTGCAAGGAACTGATTATCTCAGCGATTTCAAGTGTACTTGGCTCTCAGTTAGCTGAGCATTTATTTGCTGACAATATGAAAACTGTCGTATGGAGATGCCAGCATTAGTCTAGGGTGGGCACAGTAAGAAGTCTCACAACACCAGGTTAAAGTCCAACAGATTAGATTTTAACCTGGTGTTGTGAGACTTTTTACAGTATTAAAACCCTTGTCCCTTTATCCCCACTCTGCAGCCTCTCTTCTCTGTCTTTTGAGCCAGGAGGATTAGTCTCAAGGTGAAAGGCCCCTGAGCCATGGATGTCTGTGTCTAATACCTCAGACATAGGTGGGAGAGAGGTTCATGCTGCACACTCACCGAAACTGTCAATGTTGGTCAGGCATGATGTGGAGATGCCAACATTGGACTGGAGTAAACAAAGCAAGATTTATTACAACACCAGGTTAAAGTCCGACAAGTTTATTTGATAGTAAACCCACAAGATTTCAGAGCACTATGCCTTCGTCAGATGAGTGGAAAGTTCTCTACTGAGAAGTTCACCTAAAATTTTCCACTCACCTGACGAAAGAACAGTTTTCCGAAAGCTTGTGGGTTTACTGTCAAATAAACTTTTTGGACATTTACCTGCTGTTGTGAGACTTCTTATAATGTTGGTCAGCCCAGGGAAAATGAGTAAACTCACAGTATATTCCCAGCCGCCCCCCAATTCCCCACCGCCACACCTTTCCACACTCCTCACAGATTCCGAACTCCTATCTTCCCAGCCACTCTCCCTCAGTCCACAAAATCTCTCCCTCCAGAACCTTTTCCCCCTTCACGCACCCTCTTCCCTCCTGCAATCTCCTATCTCCACACCAGCCCCTTCCCCCAAACCTCTCCCTCTCCCACCACAACCTCGTCCCTTTCGCAACCTCCGTCCCACTCACATTGTGTCTCTCTCCCTCGCAACCTCTCTCCCCACCATAATCTCTGCCCCACTGCAGCCTTATTTTTCATTGCAGCATCTCCATCATTGCCGCCTTTCTCCTATTGCAGCCTGTCTCCTAGTTCCCTCTCCCCTATCACAGCTTCTTGTCTCTCCCCCCCAAAACACCAGCCCACCCCTATTGCAATCTTTACCCCTACAACATCTTCTCCATTATAGCCACTCCCCATCCTCAACCTTTCTCCCCTACTGCAGTGACTCCTTCATTCACCACTGTGTTAGCAATGGGTTGTAGGAAGTAGCCACTCTCCCTCAGTCCACAAAATCTCTCCCTCCAGAACCTTTTCCCCCTTCACGCACCCTCTTCCCTCCTGCAATCTCCTATCTCCACACCAGCCCCTTCCCCCAAACCTCTCCCTCTCCCACCACAACCTCGTCCCTTTCGCAACGAGGTAGTGAAAAGGCAGTGCCAACCTGTGCCAGGGAGTGCCAGGCAGACCCTAGAGGGATCCTCACATGTATGGGGTTTGTGGTGGGGGGAAACGCACATTGCAAGTGATAGGGACGACGTGAGGGGGAGGCCACAGATTCCTCTGTGGTGGGAGGGTTTAATTTTTGTATTAATGATCAGGGCCGCCCTTTATCACAGTGGAGTCGGTTCCCAGCTCTAAGAGTCCCTACCTGTCCAAGCCGCTTCCACTCTTTATTTAGGCAGATGTGGAGAGGAAACTGATCAGTGCAGCTGGAGAGTTCCATGCCAGCTTTCTCACTAGAACTAGCATTCAGCCAAATTCTTGTAAACATCTGCCCAAAGTGGCCAAAACAGAGTCCGGGGCAAGGTGGGATTTCCCTTCTCACCTCAAAGGAGACAATGGCCTAGTGATATTCTCATTAAACTGTTATTCCAAAAACTCAGCTAATATTCTGGGGACCCATGTTCAAATCCCACTATGGCAGATGGTGGAATTTCAATTCAATTAAAGAAACCTGCAGCTAAAAATCGGCTGATGACTATGATGACATTGCTAATTGTTGGAAAAACCCATCTGATTCACTAATGTCCTTTAGGGAAGGAAATCTGCCTTCCTGAATTGGTCTGGCCTACATGTGGCCACAGGCACAGCAATGTGGTTGACTCTCAATTGCCCTCTGCACAAGGGCAATTAGGAATGGGCAATAAGTGCTGGCCAGCTCGTGATGCCCATGTCCCACAAATGAATGAAAAACAACATCCGAGGAGTCAGTGTGAACACATTGCCGCTGATACTGTCTGCCCCACCACCATTTAACTATTCCACAAACATTAATTGACTGGGGATAAAACTTATGTTCCTCTATTCAGGTGAACGTCCCACCTCACAGGATTGTGGCAACTCTCTAGCCCCAACAACACTGCCCACATCCCAAGAACAAATGAAAAAAACTCTTAGTACTAAAGGAAGAATTCTGCATGAAAAAATTGCCTGTCTGGGCCCTTTTGTACCTCTCGTCTCATCTTAAACTTATGCTCCTTAGTTTTAGACCCCTCTACCTTTGGGAAAAGATATTGATTATCTGTCTCATTTATGCCCCTCATTATTTTATAGACCTCTATAAGATCACACCTAAGCTTCCTATGCTCCAGCGAGAAAAGTTCATGTCTATTCAGCCTGTCCTTATAACTTAAACCATCAAATCCTGGTAGCTTCCTAGTATATCTTTTCTGCACTCTTTCTAGTTTAATAATATCCTTTCTACAATAGGTGACCAGAACTGCATACAGTATTCCAAGTGTGGTCTTATCAATGTCTTGTAAAACTTCAATGTGACGGTCTCAACTCCTGTATTCAATCTTCTGACCAATAAAACTAATCATGCCGAATGTCTTCTTCACCAACCTGTCCACCTGTGACTCCACTTTCAGGAAGTTATGAACCTATATCCCTAGATCTCTTTGTTCTATAGTTCTCCCCAACACCCTACCTTTAATTGAATAAGTTCTGCCCTGGTTTGATCTACCAAAATGCATCTATCTAAATGCATTTTAGATAAAGGCATTTATCTAAATTACGCTCCATCTACCATTCATCAGCCCACTGGCCCAATTGATCAAGATCCCGTTTGAATCCTAGTTAACCTTCTTCACTATCCTTTATGCTACCAATCTTGGTGTAATCTGCAAACTTACTAACTATGCCTTCAAAATCCTCATCCAAATCATTAATATAAATGAAAATAACAGTGGATCCAACACTGATCTCTCAGGCACACTGCTGGTCGCAGGTCTCCAGTTTGAAAAACTACCCTGTACAACTACCCTATGTCCTCTTTATTCAAGTCAATTTTGTTAAGACTAAGTGTGGTTGCTGAGAGAGACTGAGACAAACACTTGTTAAAGCATTGGATAAGGTCATAACCTGGCATGTCACATCTTTGAGGCATAAAACACAACTGTTACTATGGAGAAATTGTACCCAGTGACAGAAGAGGGCATAGATTTAAAGTAATTGGCCAAAGAACCAGAGGCAACATGTGGAAACAGATTTTTACAGTGAGATTTTGTGGTCTGGAAAATACTTCCTGAAAGGTCATTGCAAGCCAATTCAATAATAAAACTTAAAAGATAATTGAATGAATAAAAATTGCAATTAATAAGTGCCTTTTACAACCTCAAGAAGTCCCAAAGTACCTTACTGTTAATTAAATACTTTTGAATTGTAGTTAGTCACTGTTGTAACACACCATTATTCAATCTTTTGGTTAATGGGTTTTCAAATCTGAATGACATTTGATGAATAACAAGATTATCTGGCTGTAACACAAAAATGCTTTCTCCAATGATTTGTCTACAATTTTGCTACCTATTTTTAAGGTACCATTCTTGACCACTTTAGTTTGTAAATGTATACTACATTTATTTCAATGCATTCTACTGTGCACTTATAATTTTCTCCTCTTTTGACATGTCATAATCAGTAATTGCATTGTTTTTACTGTTAAACTAGAGATTTACAAGCTCCATGCTTGTGATGACATTCATTCTCACTCTTTTCAAAGAAAAATAAACATAAACTCTAACATATCCTGGTATATGCTTTTTTGAATGGTAAAAGGCATCTTCATTAAAGTGGCCTCTTCGCTTGCTTATATGAATAATAATCTTTAAGGCAGGGAGCTGGCATATGCAATCATGTTTTAGCCACAAGCTACCTATGAGTAACACTATGGAGATCAGCAAACAGTACCAAATAAAAACACAGCCACATTTGGCCTAATTATGCGATCTGTGACAACCAGTGAACAACCTCTCCATCTTTTCTCATTAAGCATTTAAATTTGTTTATAAATGTTTCCTGAGTTTTATTCTGAGCCAATCAGTGAGATGAGACACTTCATTGACATTACTTCTAGGTGGAAAAGAAAGGCACATCCACTGCTAGCTGTCCACTGAACAACCTTTGTGGTAAAGGCTGACTATTTTAGACGTCTAAAGTTGTAGAATGCCAATTAAGGAGAATTAAAGTTTGCGTCCTGTATTCTTAGCAGGCCCCCTTACAACTTTTCATTTTTGTTCGACTTTCTAATGAATTTTAAAATTACACAGAAAGAAGAAAGGGCAGTGTTTTAAGCAAAAATAAAAATTTCACTGTCTATTTTTCCAGTGCGAAAGAGGAAATGTCATGGTTTTTTTAATGCTTAATGAGCCTATCAAGCCTAGAGTGCACTGACTGTAACATTTCAGTTAATTGGATGCAATATTATCTGCCTTCAAAGGTTTTCTAAGGAAATACAGGAGCATGAAGACATTCAGCAGTTACCTTGGAATAGATCACTTCCCTTCAACAGTCCAGGGCATTTTATATGGTATTTCAAAAGAAGTCAGTTAAGACGGTATGTCAGAACTCATCTGTTTCATCTTGTGGAAGCTGACATTTCTTTTGACAGCTAACAATAGAGTGAGAGCAAGCGGTGGTCAACTGATAATCAGTTCAGAGTTTTTTTTTATATTCCACCTTAGCCTTTGGCTGAATATCAGCTCCAATCTTTTTATGTATGCATTTAAAAATGTATTTTTATCCTAAAAAAAAGGTTAAAGGAGTAAACAACTTACAAATAAATCACAATTTTAACAGTTTCACACTTTGATCTTACCGAATCCTAAAGCGAACTTTTAATAAAATGAATAGTGGACCATGCTACTCTCATATCTTCCCTTAAACATTCTTAATTAATGTTAGCTGTGTATATCACATTCAGAATCATAGTTAGCCAAATCTTCATCACCTTTAGATATTACGCATTTTATGAAATTCCAAAAAGACACCCCAGAAAGCCACTGATTTCCTGAATGTGCCAAGTCACTACTGATCTGGAATCATTTCAATCTGCAGAAGAAGCCAGTAAACAACGTGAGATTCCACTTGTCTTGATAAAGTTTCCGCAGCAAATAATAGTTGGATACCCAAGCACCAGAATGATGCTCCAAACCTTAGGCTATCAATGGATAATGGCACAGGAGACCATCCAGTATTTTAGAATTATTTACTATCGGCTCCTGGACGGCATGGTGACACAGTGGTTAGCATTGCTACCTCACAGCGCCAAGCACCTGGTTCAATTCCAGTCTCACGTCACTGTCCGTGTGGAAATCATCGTAAAAATCATTTAAAGAGGTTATAGAAACCCTACAGCACAGAATGAAGCCATTCAGCCCATCGAGTCTGCACTAACCACAATCCCACCCAAGCCCCACTCTAATATCCTGACGTATTTACCTTATCCTTCTAACCTTCTCAGGACACTAAGGGACAATTTAGCACAGCCAATCAATCTAACCCATGCATCTTTAGACTATGGGAGGAAACCGGAGCACCCGGAGGAAACCCACGCAAACACGAGGAGAATGTGCAAACTCCACACAGACAATGACTCTAGGTAGTCATTCCCAGGTAGCTGGGATTCGCACATTTCTCTTCATGCTTGTGTGAGTTTCATTTGGGTGCTCTGTTTCCTCCCACAGTCCAAAGGCGTGCCTGTTAGGTCAATTGACCATGTTAAATTGACTCTAGCATTAGGGGATTAGCGGGATAAATTAGGGTTATGGAAATAGGGTCTGAGTGGGATTGTAGTGGTGCAGACTTGATAGGCTGAATGGCATCCTTCTGCATTCAGGGATTCTATTGTCTATGCTATTATTAAAATGATCAGAATGCACTTCTCTAATATTTGCTTAAGTGAGTACAGACAGAAAAATTTATGTATATATGACGGAACAGAATCTTTGGTGCTCTCCTGGAATTTGAATGGCCCAACTATTCGACTCAGTATTGGAATTGCTTTGTCTGACACTGATCAGATAGAACACTACCCACTTACTCACATCCTATTTTTCTGGCCACAATGCAGAAGAATTCCCTCAACACTGGAATTCACAGAGAAAGATGCAAACAGAATGAGTGCAGAGGCTATGTTCCCTTTTTAACACCACAAGTTCCTTTATTCTGGTCAGTGTTTAATGGTCCTAAACCTTTACAGTGTGTGTATGAATAGGTGAATGCGGCTGTGGTTAAGGTAAGTGGGTAGGGTTGCAGGTGGGCAGGGTTGCAAATGGATGAGGTGGAAGGGTAACAGATGTGTAGGGTGGTAGGATGGCAGGTTGGTGAGCTAGGTAAGCGGGTGAATGTATGGTGGATTAGTACGATTTGGGTCAGGATGGTTATCAGGGAATAGGCAGGGGATAGATAGCTAAATGGGCACTTGAGTGAGTGTCAGATGTTATCCATGAGTTAGACTCGGATTTTTCTGTATAGCATTTTGTGAGTAACTATCCAGGTAAACAAATCAGAACTATCCAAGGTCCCTAACTCATGACTTTTTCAGAGGGTTCTGTGGGGCAGGGGAATTGTCCATCACAGATTTATTCTTCCCACAGAATCAGTGGGCTAAATTTTATAGCCATTCACACTGACAGGATATTCCAGTCCTGCTGACACTGACTCCAAGTCATGGGTTCTCCGGCACAGAGTGTGTGAATAATAGAAAACCCATTGACAGCGGTGGGAACAGAAGACTCTGCTGTCAGCCAATGATGGGCCACCACAAGGGGAAAGAGGCGGAAAATCCTATTCAATGTGTCGGATTCCTTGAGCACCCAGCATGCATCTTGGATTATAGGACTGCTCGACTGGGAAGACCTAGAACATAGAACATTACAGCGCAGTACATGCCCTTCTGCCCTCAATGTTGCACCGACTAACGGAACCAATTTTATGATCCTCTAACCTAAACTATTCCAATGCTATCCATATGCCTATACACTGAATACACTGAATACGCTTAAACTTGACGAGTCAACCTGGGCCATTAAAAACTGTATTTTAGTGTACTCAAAAAATAACAAGAGTGCAACTCACACACAACATACCCACATTTCATGATGAATCAGAATATTTTTTTCCCTAAATATTTTATTTTATTAGCTTCGTCAAGTTAAAAGTAATTTGATTTGCACTAAGTATTCAAATTCAGAACAATAACTCAAACAAAATCTAAGATATTAACTAGCTAAAAGACGCAAGGTTGCTTCAGCTTTTAAGGAGGCAAGCGAGTGATTGATAGATATTCCTGTGCAGACGCGATGACAACAACATCATCCCTTCCCATCCCACATCCATCTCACCCATTTATATCCACATCACTCCTCTCAATAAACCTTAAACAACATAGCCTTAGGAAATATCCTGGACTATTTCCAATGAAGAATATATTGCTGTTCAATGTGTGTGTATAATTTTATCAGAAGGAAGGTGCCGATTATTGCAGTTGAGCCTTTCTTCTAGGAGGAAGTTCAGAGTGCAGAGTTTGACAAAATAATTTGGGTTCTGAATTATCAGCCTGCCATAATGTCCTTTAGATGCTTTGCTCAGTGAAGGATATTGATTGCTTCATTGCCACTGCTGTTAAGTCTCACTGGAGAGGACAGTGTCAGTAAAAACAAAAGAGAACAAAACTGTGAAAAATATGCAATTGATTGAGTGAAGGAGGCCTATGGTTTGTGCCAGATATTGATTTTCACACTTTATTTTTTCGTTTGATTGATGAGAAAGGGTGTTTCATGTCTGTTGGAGCCACCCTGTAGTTTATGACCCTGCTTGTGATTATTAAGCTAAATGAAGAGAATTAGTAGAAATGTCTCCCAGTCACACAGCTTTGATTTTTCGGATCAGTTTTGCTTGTTCCTTTGTGCTCCAACTACGCTCACCTTTAATTAAAGCACAGTCAGAATCTGCTGCTTCAAATCTGTGTAGTTAATAGCACGACATGTACAACAAGTTGTATAATATTGAAAACTTGTAAAACAACCAATAGATCAGCTAGTGACTGGAAAATGACGTCAAAGGACAGAAACAAACAAGTAGCCATTCTCCAGGCTGCAGCAAAGGGAGATGTTGCCTGCAGACCAGGTTATATTTTCTGTTTATCATTGCTTATTCACTTTACATGCTGCATAAATGGAGATGACTGGATTTTTCTACATCAGCAATACATTTATGAATGACAATAACTGATCAGTTGACTTAAGACACATTCGCAGAGCTTTTACCAATCAGCTTTTCCATGATTGTAATTAGTTATTTGCAGGCGTAATGCTGAAAAAAATAACTTTTGTGGAATAGTTGCAACACACCACATTGTCAACATTTTCATCAATAGGAACCATAATCCATAGTTAGTCATGGAGTCAAACAGCATGGAAAGAGGCCTTTGGCCCTTCATGTTGGCACCAGCCATCAAGCAACTATCTATTTTAAACCCATTTTCTAATACTTGGTCCATTGCCATATGTGCAATGATGTTTCAACTGCTCATCTAAATGCTTCAAGAGTTCCTGCCTCCACCACTCTTTCAGTCAGTAAATTCCAGATTCCCTTTACCTCAAATCCCCTCTATATCTCCTGTCCATTGCCTTAAATCTATGCCCCCTGGTTATTGACCACTCGACAAAAAGGAAAAGTTTCTTTCTATCTACCCTATCTATGTTCCTCATTATTTTTTACACTTAAGTCAGGTTCTCCCCTCAACCTTCCCTGTTCTAAGGAAAATAATGAACTTCTCTTAATAGTTGAAATGCTGCAGCCCAGGCCACACGCTGGTAAAGCTCTTCTGCACCATTTCTGGTGCAATCACATTGGTACTATATTTTGGTGACCAGAACTGCCCATAGTACTCTAGCTGTGGTCAAACCAATGTATTATATAACTCCACTTTAACCTCCCTGCTCTTACATTTTATGCCTTGGCTTAGTCTTTTTAACTACCTTATCTACCTGTCCTGCTGTTTTCAGGGATCTCTGGATGTGCACCCCATGTCCTTCTGATCCTCGGTACTTCTAGTGTCCTACCATTCAATGTGTATTCATTGCCTTGTTAGTCTTTCCAAAATGCATCACCTCCCACTTTTCAGGGTTAAATTCCATTTACCTCTGTTCTGCCCATTTGATCAACCCATCTTTATCATCCTGTATATTAAAGCTTTCCTCCTTGCTATTTAGCACATGACCGATCATAACCTTCCCCCTGCCCATAACCCCTTCCCCCCTTCTCCTGCTCATTCCCATCTTTATTACACACTACAACAACAAGGGACCCAGCATCAATCTCTGCAATACGCAACTGAATGTAAGCTTCCAGTAATAAAAATAAACCTTCAATCAACACCCACTGCCTTCTGCTATTAAGCCAATCTTTGAATCCGCTTTGCCAGAATTTGAATCCCTTGGGCTTCTTGATCAGTCTTCCATGCTGATGTCCATGTAGACTATACTAACTGCACTGCTACCATCTACACATTGAGTCACTTCCTCAAAAAATTCAATGAAATGTGTTCCCCATGACAATGCCATGCTGACTATCCTTGATCAACCTTTGCTTCTCCAAGTGGAAATTATTTTTTTTCCCCGTAATTTCTCTACCATTGATGTTAGACTCACTGGTCTGTAATTAGCTGTTTTTTTCTTAATTCCCTTCTTAAATAATGGTCCCACATTAGCTGTTCCCCAATTCTCTGGCACCTCACCTGTGGCTAGAGAGGATTTGAACATTATTGTCAAAGTCCTGCAATCTCTTCCCTTGCCTCACACGGCAACCTTGGATATATCTCATTCACACCTGAGGATTTATCCATTTTTAATCCAACTAAAATCGCCAATACATCCTCCCTCTTGATGTTAATCTGTTCAATTATGTCACTGTCTCCCTCCCTGCTTTCTATACCTACCAAGTCCTTTTCCATCATGAACGCAGATGTAAAATACTCATTTGGTACTTCACATACATCTTTCAGCTCCACGTACAAGTGTCACTTTGTTCGTTAAATAGCCGCCTTCTTTCCCTACTTATCCTCTTGCCCTTAATATAATTATAAAACATGTTGAGATTTTCCTTTATTTTGCCCACCAATGTTTTTTCCTCTCCTCACTCTCCTAATTTATTTTAAGTACCCCCTGCATTTCCTTTAGGGCATCCACTGTTTTAAACCTCCTATATCCGCCCAAGCTGTCCTTTCCTTTCTTATCTAATCCTGTATTTCGCTTGACATTCAGGATTCTCTGAAATTTTTGGTTCCATTCTATACCTTTATGTGAATATGTTGGCTTTGTGATCTCTATTTCTTTTTTGAATAACTCTTGCTGTTCTAATGTGGATTTTCCTATTAGTCACTGCTCCCAGTCTACTTTGGCCAAATCCTGTCTTATCTTATTAAAATCAACATTTTCCCAATTCAGAACCTTTATTTATGTTTCATCTTTGTCTTTTTCCAGACCTACCTTAAATCTTACCAAGTTATGGTCACTATCACTGAAATGCTCCCCCACTGACACTTCTACCATCCGCCCTGCTTTGTTACCTAAAATTAGATTCTATAAGAGAAGGTGCCCTTCTCTTGTAGGACTTTCTACATGCTAGCTTGAAAAACTCTCTTGGATGTGCTTTAAGAATCATGCTCCTGAAAGCCTTTCACATTTTACCTATCCCAATTAAAATTGTTGAAGTTGAAATCACCTACTAGTATTACCCTATGGTTTTTACACTTCTTGAAGGACTGTACGTTAGCTAATAAAATAAAGAGAGTGCTGCAGACAATAATTTTATTGCACTTGCTAGCAATATGCTTATTTATCATTAAACGTTACATTTGTTTTAATCACCAATTGAGTTTGTAGATTAAATACAGTGGGCAAGATTTTGACTCAATCAAAATTAAATCACTTGCAAAGAATTATAATGGGGCCAAGTGTAATTCAAAGTTATTTATTCTTTCACCAATGTATGGAAAACAAAATCATTCTATTAGCTGTGTCCTTTGGTTTATTAAGGCAGTTACTGTGTTTGCCTATGTTGCAGACACGGCACCATTAGCTGTTCAGAACACAATAAGAATATTGACACACTGTTCAAATATTTGATTCTTTCCTTTCCAGTGATCCTTATTCATTGTTGTTGGTCTCATGCTAAGTTACAAAACTTGTTACATTAAAAAAACAGTGCATATATTGGACCACGTACATAAGAGGCAATGGTAGTGCTTTGCATCTCAGTGCTATGATCTTCTCATCTGACATGACTCAGCATGCTACAGAGAAGCGATAAGGTATCCTCTCAAAACGACCATCAGAAATAAAGTTGTTCCTATCTTTAATTATGAGTCTGGCTTGTGTACCATCAATAGCAGTATAGAACTGGGTAACATACCAAATGTTTAAACTGTTCCATGGCCTAACAAGATTCTGGAGATTGAGAAGAAAGCAGTAGGAGTCTTAACTTGATTTTAAAAAAACAAGATCTGAATTTCACTGAATCACGGGAGCATGTTCTGTCACCATAATTTTCAGAACAATGTGACTGAGACTCCCTCGATTGCTTGGTGCACTTATACAGTGAGTAGAAAGAGTCACTGTAACAAGTAAGTCCCTAGATTTGATTACAGTCCATCAACTCTGAATTTAAGAGTAGAAAATATCTTGTTCTTAATCACTCATCAGTGATTCCTCCTAAAAGTGCTAAAGTATAGAGATCGGGTGAGGATATGGTTTGGCATGGTAAAATAGTGCACTGAGATTCATTATCAACTTGGTCAAGTTACTGGAAGATAATCAATACATATGAGACTAGTCCAGAAGAAGGAAATACCAATAAAAATAATGAGAAAGGAGAAAAAACCTAGCAGAACATTATGTTTAGAAAAGCACAAGTTGAAATTACGTGACATAAAAATAATAGCATTTTTTTTAAGATAATGAGGAGGATTTGACTCTAAGTGAGAGCATTACACACATGTCTATGTATGTCTGTTAAACACGGGGAATTAATATGGTAAATGAAGCATTTGATATACAATGCAATTACAAAACTAAATTCCAAACTTCCTGAACATACAATTATGGTATGTTCTCAAGTTATTATTCCAGTGATGGATTAATTTTCAAAATCTAATTTATAGTGAATTTGTAGCTAAAATGGCCCAAATCTTCTGAGAATGGCTAGTACCATTGCATAGTGATTTATTTCTACTTTTCAGCACCATGTAAGGACTTCACATTTTTGCCTAAGACTTCGGATTCAAACATTTCCAGATATACAGTGCGTACCTGGATTAGAATTGCTTCTTACTAATGCATGCTCACCCAGAGAAGATGTGCCATACTGTTTTATGACACTAGTTGCTGTGTTCTACTAAGTAGATCAGAGAATCATAAATCATAAAATCCCTACAGTGCACAAAGATGTCATTTGTCCTTTTGAGTCTGCGCCAACTCTCCAATAGAGCACCATATCCTATCCCTGTAACACGGTGCATTTACCATAATTAGTTCATCCAATCAACATACCTTTGGACACTAAGGGGCAATTTAGCTTGGCCAATCTGCCTAACCTGCACATTTTTGGACAATGGGAGGAAACCAGAGTAACCCAAAGGAAATCCAAGCAGACACGAGGGAATATGCAAACTCCACAGACAGTCGCCCAAGATCGGAATTGAACTTGGGTCCCTACTGTTATGAGGCAGCACTGCTAACAACTGTGCCACCATACCACCCAAGAGTTTAAACATCACAAAGCTCTTTGGACAATTTACAGAGAGAAGGTAAGTGGGCAAGTAGTGGATGGAGGAGAGAATTGGGTGAATAAGATAAATGGGAAGCAGATAGGGATAGGCAAGGGGCTAGGGTGGGTAAAATAAATGAGTAAGGGATAAGGTGAGTAGTGTAAGGGGTTAAGGTAAGAGGTAGGGTGGGTAAGGGATTGGACGAGTAAGGCGATAGAGTTTGGTCAGGTCGGGTTTTGTCTGGGAGGATCAGGATGTTGGATGAAGGGCATGGTTAAGGTATCAGGGTTGGGTACAGGTGAGTAGGGACCATCAGATCAGTTTGGGGGGGTCAGATAATGAGATGGGTTCAGGGCAGTCAGGATGTCAGAGATGGAGTCAGGTGGTGTGATAGTAAAATCAGGTTCAATGGAATTGGGGCATCGGGGATAGGGGAAAGATCAGGTGGTGAGGTTGAGCCATGGGGGCAGTTGGGGAATTGAGGGGTGGGGTGGGAGCAAATTCTATAATTACCCAAGGTTAGACTAGGATTTTTCTGTCTAACATTCCCTGGCTAACTATCCAGACAAAGTAAGCCAGAACGTCTAAAGCTTCTGGCCAGAATTTTCCTATCCCCTCCATCAGAGTGAGCAAGGGATGGCCAAGGGAAAGTCCATTGACCTCGGGTGAGATTTCACGGTTCTGGGATGAGTGAAGCAGTAAAATCCTGACCTCTGACTCTACCTCAAAGTTGAAGACTTTTTTGAAGGGTCCCGAGGAGCAGAGGAATTGCCCATCAGAAGTTTAATTCCCATGGGCCCTCCAAAGGGTTAGCAGCACATCTTTCAGGGTATGTCTGATCCCCGGCTATTGGGAAACAGAAGATCTGGGCCAATATGTGAATCATTAGTCAGACATTCAGACTGAAGTAACTTTTATCTTGTGTTATACAATCTGATTTCCATGCGACCAGATCAAAGCTGTAGCTGGCTACAGAATGCAGTGCAGGTTCATTCTATAATAACAACTTGTGCCATCAACTGGCCAGAGATAGGAACTACACAAAGGATCTCCAAAAAATTCAGAGGATCAAAAGTCAGGATTTAACTTGATTTATTGTTAGAATTAGTGAAAAATACTATTTCTTGCACTATGCAGACAAAGCATAAAATACATAGGGGAGAAGGAAAGGAGAAGGTGCAGAATGTGGTGCTGCAGTTATAGGCACGATGAAGAGAAAGATCAGCTTGATATATATGATAGGATCATTCAGATGTCTAATGGTAGCAGGGAAGGAGCTGTTCTTGAGTCGATTGGTACGTGATCTCAGACCTTTGTATCTTTTCCCCGACATAAGACGATGGAAGAAGGCATGTCCGAGTCACGTAGGTCCTTGATTCTGCTGGCTACTTTTCCAAGACGCCGTGTAGTGTAGAGCAAATCAATAGATGAGAGATCAGTTTGCGTGATGGACTGGGCTACATTCACAATCATTTGTAGTTTATTACAGGCATGGTCAGAACAGGAGCCATACCAAGTTGTGAAACATCCAGAAAAGATGTTTTCTATGGTGATTTGTAAAAATTGGTGAGAGTCGTAGCCTAATTTCCTTAGCCTTTTAAGCAGGTAAAAGCATTTATGGACTGTCTTAACTATAGCATCTGCGTGAAGGAACAACATGTTGTTGGTGATGTGGACATCTAGAAACATAAGCTTTGCAAGTGAACCTGATACTTTAGCTTCCAGCCATTAACACCAAATAGACCAATACAAAGCAGCAGCAGTGATCACCATTAAGTTCAGGTGGGGCATGAGACTTTGGCCTGTTTAACCTAAGATCTGGCACAACAATTCCAAGAATTATCCCTGATTTCATAGAATCATAGAATCATAGAATAGCTATAGTACAGAGGGTCATTCAGTCCATCGGGCCTGCACTGACAACAATCCCAAGCCCTATCCCTATAACCCTACATATTTACTCTGACAATCCCTCTAACCTATAGATCCCCGGACACTAAGCATCAGTTCATCATTGCCAATCAACTTAACCTGCACATCTTTGGACTGTGGGAGGAAATCGGAGCACCCAGAGGAAACCTACGCAGACACAAAGAATGTGCAAATTCCACATAGACAGTGATCCAAGCCAGATATAGAACCTAGATCCCTGAGCTGTGAGGCAGCAATGCTAACCACTGATTTAGTTGAATTAATTATTTGATTTTACTCAAAATAGGAATAACTCCAAGAAACGCTGATCAGGAAATGCAAAGTGGAAAACCAATATATTTTGTGTAAAAGATCAGAATGCCAAACGTTTTCATAAAATTTCAGAATTCAAATAAATTTCTGAATCATGTGAAACCAGAAGGAGGAGATTACTTGATAGCTGCTTGCAATGTAAAAGACTAAAGAAGCTTCACCAGGGTCAAAAGATGATTGGTAACGTTAGAAAATGCATTAATGATTTCTAATTCCCTCATGAAACCAAACATATGGAGAACAACCAAATGTGTTGAAGGAGTCATGGAAGTATTGAAACATATAAGGAACATATAAGATGACATATTGAAACATATAAGATGATTAGAGGTTTAGATAGGGTGGACAGTGATAGCCTTTTTCCTAGGATGGAGAAAGTTAGCACAAGGGGACATAGCTTTAAATTAAGGGGTGGTAGTTATAGGACGGATGTCAGAGGTAGGTTCTTTACCCAGAGGGTGGTAAGGGTATGGAATGCCCTGCCTGCTGCAGTTGTAGATGCACCAAGTTTGGGAGTGTTTAAGAGGTCAGTAGATAAGTTTATGGATGAAAAGGGAATGGTTTAGGTTAGAGGGTCATTGCTTTTCCTTAATTGGTCGGTGCAACATCGAAGGCCGAAGGGCCTGTTCTGCGCTGTAATGTTCTATGTTCTATGAAGTGGATTATAGAATGCCTTGCCTCTCAGTTTTGAATAATGATCTCTAAAGCTGAGGTAAAAGTTTGTAAATCCCTGCTAATATTCTCCATATGTAAATATTACTATGTAATATATCACAAAAGCATATTCTTCTTGGGATTTGTCAATATGACTGGAAAACTTTACAAGTCATATGTTATCCTAATTTGACACAATGGGGATGCTTTTCAGTTGCCTTCTTCCGGCAATCCTTTTAGGGCTGCTGGTTCGGTCATATATTTGGTATAATTTAGCCTCCTGTTTCATAGGATTAAGAAATTAATCATGTATTGTAGAAATATTGTGCAATCAGACCTATTTTGTGAGCAAGGTGCACAATGCACGCTTCACCCATGTTTCAATATAGTGTTGAAATTCTTTATACATCATAGAGCTCTGATTAGAATTGATGAAAGTAAGCTCTGACTGAAATAGCAGCTGGGGCCTTGGTCATCAGTGTGAAGACATCTCAGAAAATGGCTGCCACCATACTGGGAGCAGGAACAGGAAAACTAACTGAAGCACTGCTAATTCAACACACTATTATCCCATTGCTTGGCAGAAGGGGACAGTGAAAAATCAGTCCCCTTCACATTTCTTTTGACTGGTCTCATTCAATTCTTGTCTTAAATGGCTGAGGTTCTTCCGCAGTAGAATGTGCTGAGATTGTCACAAATCTCACTTGTTAATATTGTTTCATTCATTTAAAATAAAGTCTCTTCTACATTACACCACAACATTTGAATGGTTTTAGAATATGTGGTATTTATATATAGTTATAGTTTCTATTGTTGCAGATATTAAAAAAATTGGGACTTAATTTAACAGCGATTATTTAATGTTTAGTACAAACAAGTTATATTCTGATTGTTGCAACTTGATTTCATGTCTTGAACTTTTAAATCTGAAGACTATACCAGTATGTTAGCTTTTACCCATTTTAAAACAATTGTTGCCTGGGCCATTAATCCAAATTGCATTTGAGCAATTTACACTGCTTGTTTTTTTAGAACATAACTCATTCAAGGGAGTAGTTCATTTAATTTTTGGCATCTAAAGAGGTTCCTTTTTGACAGTGTGGATAAATACCAAACAATTAGAACTTTTTTGGCTCAAAGTACAACATTAACAAAATAATAATTTAATTACTTTGTCTTGAAAACATGCTTTATTATCAAAATTGATTTATGAGTCTACGGGCTGGAAATCCCAAACTGAATGGGGGAATTCTCCAGCTGTCATGCCGACAGGATTCTCTGGTCATTCCATCAGTCTTCACCTTCAACAGATCAACTTCTACCATTTCCACCTTCGACAGCATGATGCTGCATCTTTCTCTCCCCATTCAGCATTGTGGCAATGCTCACATTTCAAGAACAAATTTTAAAAAGAAAGAAAATTATCTCTGTGACACCATTGTCCACGCCTCAGGCACCCCCTTCCCCTTCCTGTCCAACCGCAGGAGATGTAACTTTTACCTCTTCCCTTTTCACCATTCAGGACCCAAAAAATCTCCGTCCAATTGGAATAGCAATTTATACTTCTTTATAATTTGGTAAAATGTATTCATTGCTCAACATGTTGGGTCTTATTTTACCATTTTCATTCAAAGTGCTGGATCTGGGCGCAATTCAGATCTGACTTGGAAATCTGCTTTCAGGTGTCCCCCCCCCATACGCACTTAGCCTGAAAAAAAAATCATGAGTCTGAATCGTGCTGTGGGCAGGGTTTATCATGCCTGAAATGGTCGGAGCTCTGAACTGTACATCGCAGTTAGAAAAGATTTGAAAACGTGCCCATGTCAGATTGTGCCCGGGCTGAAGAAAGAGGAGAAAGCAGCCCCTACAGACATTACTGTCTGCCTTATCCACCCACTGCACCCCCCCAACCCCCGCTACCCAGACTGATCATGACCCCCTGTTCTCTTCACCGCCATCAGTCGCCAGCAGAATGGCAGTAGACTCCCCTCTCCAGAGATCTATCTTACCCGCCTCCCTCCTCCCCCACCACAGAGAATAATCTGGTCTCACATGCCCTGGTAGCCCCACCACTTCCCCAGAGGTACATCTGACTTGCCTCCTCCTCTCTCCCCAACACCTCACCAGAGAATGACCAGGCCCGCTCCACCCCCCATCTACCCCAGCCCCACCACCACCAATCTGAGTCAAAGAGCTGTTGGAATCTCTGATCTCATCTCTTCAGCAGCTGGAGCACCTGATTCAGATTTTTATTTAGCAAGTCCATTTTGGCGCGATTCCGGATTGGCAAACATGGTGATAGAGGGGGAAGTGCTGATAAAGTTGGGTGGGCTGTTCATTAATTCAACTTAAATGCATGCAAATGGCCTCACACCCGACTTTACCATGGTTTTGCACCCGAATGATAAAATTGAGCCCGTTGTTGCCTCTTTATTGGAAACGCTAAATGCAGAATGGTTGACTGTTTTGAGGAAAGGTAAACATGGCCCTGAGTTTCCATTTGCCAGTCATTTTAATTCTCCACCTGATTCCCAAGCAGAGGGATCTGGGTGTCCTCATGAGTCACAGAAAACTAGCATGCAGGTTCAGAAGATAATGAAGAAAGTGAATGAGATGTTGGCATTTATAGATAAAGGAATAGAATATTAGGTACAAAAGTATTGTTGCAACTGTACAGGACATTGGTGAGGCCATAGTATTGTGCACAGTTTTGGTTCCCATATTTGAGGAAAGATGTAGTGGCATTGGAGGTTGTTCAGAGGAGGTTCACAAGATTGATTCCAGAGATGAGGGGTTTGTTGTATGAAGAGAGATTGAACAGTTTAGATCTATACTTCCTGGAATTTAGAAGAATGAAGGAAGATCAGATTGAGGTATTCAAGACGATAAATGTATGGATAAAATAAATGTGGAGCAGATGCTTCCACTAGTAGGACATTCTAGGACAAGAGATCATAGTCTCTGGATTAAAGGGTAGCAAATTTAAAACAGAGTTGAGGAGAAACTACTTCTCCCAAAGGGTTATGAATCTATGGAATTTGCAACCCAAAATGCGGTGAATGCTGGGAAAGTGAGTAAATTTAAAAAGGAATCAGACAGATTTTTAATTTGTAATGGTTCAAAGGTTATGGGGCGAAGGCAGGAAAATGGGAATGAGATGCATATCAGCCCTGATTGAATGGCAATGGGCCAAATGGCCTGATTCTGCTCCGATAACTTATGAACTAATATGTTAGCCTTTGCCCATTATAAAACAAACTGTCACATGGGCCAGTAACCCAAATGCTTTTGAGAAATTTATAGTGCTTGTTTTTCAGAATGCAACTCATTCAAGGGAATAGTTCAGTTAATTGTTAGCATCAAAAGAGGCTACTTTTTGGCATAGTCCCACACAGTAAGAACAGTGGCAATGTGGATATATACCAGAAAAACATTTAAAATAGGTTGATGTAGTGGCATAATGGTTAGCACTGCTGCCTCACAGCACCAGGGACTCAGGTTCAATTCCAGCCTCAGGTAACTATCTGTGTGGAATTTGTACATTCTCACTGTGTGCAGCTGTGAGGCAACAGTGCTAATCACCAAGCTGCCACATATTTCCCAGCCCTGTGCAAATATTTCTTCTGCAGATAATGATCCAATCCCCTTTTGAACGCTGAATTGAATCTTTCTCCAACACCCTTGCAGATAGTGCATTCCAGATCCTAACCCCTTGCTGTGTAAAAATGTTTTTCCTCCTGTCGTGCCAGTTCTATGCTGCCTTGACAGCAGAAGCTGTGTCAGCAAAGGCCATTACAGGAAAAATGTTTTCTCCAAAGGGTCCATCGTTTTTGCTGTAAACTGTGGTTTTCATCCATTCTACCTTGCATTGTGTTCTGCCTATGTGTGGCAGTGTGTTCATAAACAAGAAGTCAGTGATGTCCCTGAGTGCACAAAATTCATCTGCAAATCACTGAACGCACAGCACAGAAATAAGCCATCCATCATCGCAAGATATTTTTCTCTGCATGAGCCCAATCTAATTTCAATCTCTTACTTATTTGTAAAACCCTTTAATAATCTTGTTTTTCAGTCGCCCATCTACCAAATTTGAAGAGCTTCCACTTCAACGTGAGACAGAATTCCATACTTTAACCACCTTCTTTAAATAGATCTTTTCTCATGTACCCAATAATTGTCGTTCAGATTATCTTCAATGTGTGTCCTCTTGTTACCATGTTACCAATCAGAAGAAACAATCTTGGAGGAATTCTTATACTGAAACGTGTACCACATGTGTAACACGTTCAGATTAATACTTGCAATGTAACTCTTTTTTTCCCACCACTCCTTGGCTTTTTGTAATTTTTGATTCTAAATATTGTAAAAACGTAAGTTGGAGTGCGGGCTGGCTTGATCATTCCTTCTTTGTTTTTCTCATGACGTGTTTTTGTGGCATAGTTTAGACCATAAAAGCTTTCCAAGGCTCGCCAGCACTCTTGTATTCTCGTCATGTCACTGTCTTTTATCATATGGAAAATGCCCAGTAATGCCCTATCTACCAAAAGCAAGATAAATCTACCCAAGACAATTATTGGCTTATTGGCCTATTTCATCAGTAGAGGGAGTCATTAAGAGCGTTAGCAGTGACATCTACTCACCAGTAAGCAACTTGCTGGTAGTCATTTTGGATTTCACCAGAACTATTCTGTTCTGGACCTTATCATTCAGAAGGCAGGAAAGGGTAGACTGTGGATATTGATGATATTATCATTTCTGACAAGAGGTTAGAAAGAGATCTGTACCAAGTCACAAAAACAGAAAACGCTGGAAACTCTCAGTAGGGTTGACAGCATCTATGGAGAGAGAATAGACCTAATGTTTCAAATTGGAATGAAGGGCCATAGAATCCCTACTGTGCAGAAGGAGGACATTCAGTCCACTGAGTCTGCACACACCACCATCCCACTCAGGCCCTATTCCCGTAATCCCACATATTTAGCCTGCTATCTGCCCTTGACACTAGGGTCGATTTAACATGGCCAAACATCTTTGGACTGTGGGAGGGAAGTGGAGCACTCAGAGGAAACCCACGCAGACACAAAGAGAACATACAAACTCCACACAGACGAGCCGGAATTGAACCCGGGTTCCTGGTGCGAACCATTGTGCCACCATGCTGCCCTTGAAATGTTAGCTCAATTTTCTCTCCATA
The DNA here is from genome assembly GCA_024679065.1 of Sphyrna mokarran. Taxonomy (NCBI): domain Eukaryota; kingdom Metazoa; phylum Chordata; class Chondrichthyes; order Carcharhiniformes; family Carcharhinidae; genus Sphyrna; species Sphyrna mokarran. The sequence goes on along the minus strand of JAGIQG010000004.1, from coordinate 34,262,444 downwards.
GATGCTGCCAGACCTGCTGAAATTTTCCACTGTTTTCTGTTTTTGTTTCAGATTCCAGCATTTGCGGTGATTTGCTTTTATTTGTATCTAGTCACTTTGCCAACTTTCCCCTTAGTGTGAAATATATCTTCCTTCCTTTCCCTGCCTTTCCTTGTTTCATAAAAGGAATTGTTCCATCCACTTCATGCTATTTTCAGCTGCACTTCCCAATAAATTCATTCATCTCTTCCATTTCTATTACCCAGGACCCTAAACACCCTTTTTGCATGAGACAATTTACGGATGTAATTTAATGTTTGCAACAGGGGTCTTGCTCACCAACTGGAGAACAAGAGGGAGCCCTGCTTCATCTCCATAGGTGGCTAGCCACTGGAATTAAGAGCTCATCATGTACTTAAGTAGCCAGCATCAGGCCTTCACCTGGATCAAAGACCCCACAAGTGTAAATCTCGCCCCTGCTCCAAGAACTGTTGACCGATCAGAGGCTGGCATTTCCCAGTTGCCCATCAACAAGACTGGAAACAGTGGTCGCTACCAATAATATATCCAACAGCAACTCAGGTTTATTGAGGGATCTCAGACCACAGGTTTGTGAAGACTGGTAGAAGACACTTATTTGGACAGAAGTAAGAAAGCTGTGGGGTTCCCACTCCTCACCCTGCTGTCTCCAAAGTCACTGCAAGGAGAGCATTAAAATCACCACTTCCTCTAAACCAATGCACTGCAATTGCTGCTTTAGGTAAAGTGGAGTGAATTCTCCTGTTCTGCCCACCACAGGAATCAGAGCGGGCAAGGGGTGAGCCATGGAAAAGTGCATTGACCTCAGGTGGGATTTTCCAGTTTTGGAGCGAGTGCAGCTGGAAAATCCCACCCATTCTCTCTGATGTTGGGGAGACCAAATGCTAATGAAGCAAACAGTATTCCAACCACCTTCATTCTGGTCATATTTACAACCCTGAGTTCCACATGATTCACCATTTTAATTCTCTGTCCCAAACTCATTCTGATCTCTCTGTTTTTGCTTTTTTATACTGTTGCAATAAAGTTCAACACCAGCTCCCGAAACAGCACTTCTTCTCCTGAATAATTTGCAGCTCAAAGATTGATTTCTATAATTTACAATCTTAATTGGAGAATCCTTATTGTCTAGATGGGGCAGCAGGAGAGATGGTGAGCAGTGGCTGACACTGGATTCGAATCGTGAACTCTGCTTCTCTCTTGATAGATGCTGGTAGACTTGCTGAGTTTTTCTGGAATCCTCTGTTGTTGTTTCAGATTCTAGCGTCTGCAGTATTTTACACTGGCATTGGGGATGGGTTAAGGTCTGAATGAAGAATCTGGTGTTGGCCTACTCATTTTCTCACTCTTGGATTGACAGACCTCACCATGCTACAATCAGATCTCATTTACAACTTTTCAATGCGTCCCATTTTGCTCATCTTTTCTTTACTGAGCTCTTTAAAGTCTTAATCATTTTGTACTAGTGTTTTTTTTCCGATGATGCGTTTTACTCTTTTCAATTGCCTGATGAAAAGAATGAACCACTCCTGTTAATTCTTTTAACCAGCTTGCAGTTTTCTCTCGCCATATTTCTCCTCTGATCCCTAATGATGCCTATATGTTGCTCAGAGATTTTGAAAACAATCAAATTATCTCCAAGTGTAATTGGCATGTAAACATGTCAAATGTCCAACTCTACATGACATAACAAATAAAACCTTCAGAATGTCTTTGTTAGGGTGCTTGGGACAAGAAAGGGAGATCTTTTAATCTTTTAAAGAATTGGAAAAATAAACAGTTTGAACTTGATTACAGAATTACAGAATCTGAAAGTTAACTATTGTCATGTTAGAAGTTTTTGAACATTTATAATTAGCCTTGATACATTTAGTTTGAAACCATAAAGATATAAAAACAAGGGTGATGAGTCCCTCTAGAGGTTGTGTTGAGTACAGATGATTTAAGTACATTGCAGAATATGTCAAACTGTTCATGTGTTCTGAACAAAATGTTCGATGTTGCCATTGACTACTCACTTCAGGGCAGTCAGAAGTGCTCAGTTATCTGGAATATGAAATGTTGAAGGAAAAATCATGGTGCTTTGTTATGTTTGAGATCTTGCCATTCTTAAAACTATAATTCATGAATTAATCATTAAAGGCTTCGCTCAAAACAACTTGCACCAGTTGTGATACGTCTCCCATAAATACGGAGAAAATGTTGCACCAATTAATCTTGCTTCTAACATCTCAGCTGCAAAGAACCATCGAGTGGTAATTAGGCAAGTGAAGTATCTGACAAGTAATTGCTGTGATCAGGTATGAACTGGAGCAAATGAGAACCCAAGCAGTAACAGTGTGTCAGTGCCAATTAGCAAGTATTAATACATAGTTTATGAAAAGAATTATCTTGATTAAAGGTAGACAGAAACTAAAAAGTGTTGGGGAACTGCTCACGGAATATATCTTTCAAAATAATAGAGGTCATTAGGAAAAGGATCAACAAGGCTGACAAAGCATATCAGCTTGATAATATGAAAAATATCTGCACATTAATGGCATGATTCATTTTCTAAACATCCAATTAGAATCAAGGATCCTTCAGCATTGCAAGCTATGTTTGAATGTGATACAGCTTTATTACAATGGCTCACTAATTAATATGTAAAGGTTGCTGATCACTGCTTAATTACAAAATGTGGTGCCTATCTCCAGCTGTCTATTGCCATGTTCCCAGGACTAACATCATTAATTTCTTAGTTTGCAAATAAAGGAGTCTGGAGAGCATAAACCTGCAGACTGTCAGAATATACAGCAAATTTCAATAATTACAGAACCAATATTCTCCAAAGAAGCTGTTGTGAAACAATAACAAACATTATTTATAACATTTGCTTCCTTCATTGAATCTTGCCTCGTTAATTAGTCTGAGAAGGAACTAGAAGAGAATAACAAAACTAATTAGCTTTTAACTTTAGTGAGCTTGGAGAAAGCTAGAATGTTCCTACAATCATAAATTATATTTAAATATCAAATCTTCCATCATGAAAGGACAATTACTTTATGTTCATTTCAATATGTTCATTTCAATACATTCTTAAAATGAAGTTTTGAACAAATCTTCAACCAAAAGATCCAACTGACAGCCTTTGTCTTAATATAGTTTTTATATATTTGGAATATTTTTCACAAGATGTCCATTATTACCTTCTATTAATTCTGCAAATGCAAATAGAAAATGAGCTATTTCAGTTTGTCAGTTTGGTTGATGATAACAGTTCCCTTTGTCATAAACTCTTGGCTCTCAGACATATCGATAACCATTATTCTCAGTCATTTACTCTTTAGTCTTTCTCTGTCCTTTCAGTTTTTCTTTCTCCTTTGTTCTAGATTGTGAGTCCTTGCTTCCCTGAGGAGGCCTCTGGTTCCTTATGCAAGTAGCCATTCCTAATGACTAAAACATCTACCCACCTGCCACCTCACTCATATGCCACCCAATCCACCTGCCACCCCACCCACCTGCCATCCTACCCCCTTGTCTTCACTGATGAACCTGATTCTTTTTTAAGAGGTGCCTGGAATCACAGTCAGGGTCTATGGATATTATTTGCATTAACTTCCACAAAGCATTTGATGAAGTTCCTCATAAGAAACTGTTAATTAAGATATTTTTCATGGAACTCCCAGGGAAGATGTGAAATTGGCCTTGGCCAGTCGTATGAAGCAGACTCATAATGAATCAACAGCTGATTTTCTTTGGAAACAATGGATAGTATAAAACAGGCTGTTGATTTGCTTTATCAACAAGACCAGTTCCACCTTGTCAAAAAAGCATTCCACGCTGGAGATTATCACAGCTGATTCTGTTGTACCCCAATGTTCATATATATGCAGTCCTAAATATTACATTCTCTGGAGCATCTAAAATTAGACATGTGATCTAAGGTGTGCAAGAATACAGTGTGAAAGCCCCAATATGCTGACCACTGTGGAAATTGCCTCAGAAGTTTTCCTCTGTTCCTCAGGGTCCTCGACAAAAGGCTCCAAACCTGAACTATAGTTGAAGGCTTTGGGCAGCTTAATGGGATTTACCTGGAAGGGTGCCCAGGAAATGTGAGAGAGAGAAATTCTAGTCTAACTCCTGGATAACTATAGACCTAACATCCTAATCACTCACACTGACCCCGACTACCTCTGTAATATCCCGGCTATCCCACTTGACCCATCCCATCCCGATTTATCCCCGTTACCTGCTCTGAATATTCTCCAAGCCAACCCAACCATCTAATCCCATCCCAGCAACTAGACCTGTATACCCTCTGATCTGACCTGAAATGCCCCAGATCTGACTACTTCTCCAACCTGACCCTTTTATAACCTATCCACCTGCCACCTCACCCACATGCTACCCAATCCACCTGCCACCCCACCCACCTGCCATCCTTGTCTTTTCTGATGAACCTGATACTTTTTTAAGAGGTGCCCAGAATTGTAGACAAGATCTGTAACTATTATTTATATTAACTTCCATATAGTACTTGATGGAGTTCCTCATAAGAGACTGTTAATTCAGATATTTCTCATGGAACTAAAGACAAATCATTGATCACATTAAGAAATTGGCTAAACAGAATGGAGTTGGGATTGTAAGGAAATATTCTAATTGACAGGATGTGATGAGTGATGTCACAAAAATATCCATATTGGGGCCTCTAACATTTGTCATTTTCATTAGACTTAGATAATGACATATTAAATCATATATCTAAGTTTGAAAATGACAGAAAAATAGGTGGCAACAGATAGCAGCATAAAATTACAGAAAGATATTAATAAACTTATTGAATAAGAAGAATATGCCAAATGTAATTCAATGTAAGCAAATGTCAGAACATCCAATTTAAAACTAAAAGGGATACTCAGCATACTTTCCAAATAGTGAAAAACTAGAAACAGCACAAGTCAAAAGAGACTCGAGGGCCCATGCATCTAGACCACTAAAATATCATGAAAAGGCATAGAGAACAATCAAAAAATCTGATGGAACATTGGCAGATATCTCTACAGGACTAGAATTCAAAGGGTAGAAATCATGCTATAACTATATAAATACCTGCTTCGACCACAAGCTTCATCAATCATGACCTATACTTTGCATTCCATGCTGGTTCACTCTGAGCAGCTTAAACATTTTCAAGGTATTCAGTCACTTAGCCCTTAATTATAGATTCTGCTAAAATTTCCCAGCAACAAATTCTGGGCTAACTGGTCTATAATTGCTGGTTTCGCCCTCTCATCTTTCTCAAAAAGAGGATTAATAAGATTTCTTTAAGTATTGCAAGCATTTCAGATCACCAGCTCTGAGGAAAGATATATTGACCTTGGAGGTAATATATTGTCAATTTATCAGAATAATACCTGGACTCCAAAGATTAAATTACAAGGAGAGATTGTTCCAACTGAAGTTGAATTACCTGAAATTTAAAATGTGAAGAGTTAATTTAATCCAAGTTTTCAAGCTATTGTTATGGACAGGAGAGAAAGAAACTGAACTTCTTTATCCTCCTCCCACCAGTCTGTAAGAGGTACTTTTGAATTATTTGTAAAGTAGACATGTTTCCCCCTCCCCTCAGTTTATGCAATTTAATAACACCTCACAGCAAACTCAAGTTATAATTACTCAGCGGGTTAGTTTATTCACAATCAAACCACACGCAGGATGGGGAGGGAGGAGGGAGTGGGGGGTTAATGGTAATGTGAAAAATTTCCCAGGAATGTCCTGCATACATAAAGCAGGATAAATCCAACTTGACCAATTGCTATCCTATCAGTCTACTCTCAGTCATCAGTTAAGTGATGGAAGGGGTGACATCAAAAGCATTATCAAGCAGCAACAATCTGCTCACTGATACTCAGTTTGGGTTCTGCTAGGGCCACTCAGACCTTGATCTCATTGTAGCCTTGGTTCAAACATGGAGGGAACAGTTAAACTTCAGAAGTGAGGTGAGAGCGATTGTCCTTGACTACAAAGCAGCATTTGACCTTGTGTGGCATTAAGGAGTCCTAGCAAAACTGGAGTCAATAGAAATTGGGGGAACACGCTCCATTGCTTGGAGTCATACCTGGCACAAAGAAAAATTATTTTGATGATTGGAGTCCAATCACCTCAGCTCCAGAACATCATCACAGAAATTCCTCAGGGTAGTGTCCTAGGCCCAACCATCTTCAGCTGCTTCATCAATGAGCATCTTTTCATCATAAGGTCAGAAGTGGAGATGTTCACTGATGATTGCACAATGTTCTGTATTACTTGTGATTCCTCAGATATTGAAAGCAGTCCATGTTCAAATGAAGTAAGACCCGAACAATAGCCAGGCTTGGGTGACAAGTAACATTCGCACCACACAAGTAATGACCAGCTCCAATAAAACAGGATCTAACCATCGCCTCTTGATATCCAATGGCATTACTATCACTGAATCCCCAAATCACATCCGGAGGGTCATCGTTGACAAAAACAAAGAAAAGCAGCCCTCATCTCTCACACACTCTCTGTGCCCCAGTATACAAACTCATACTCACACCTATCCCCATGGCCCCTCATCCCCCTTGAGTCAATCCATATCCCCAGTATGCACCACCCCGCTACACCAATGGCTCCTCATATCTTGTGTCAATAGTACTGGCCTATACCAACCTGTGCCCCTTATTTAATATTTTGCCTCTTATATGCCCTCCATGCCAATTCATCTTGTATCCTTTAATAGATTCTTGACAGTTCCTTAAAAGCTGGATAGTTCTTTTTCTAGATGGAAATTCTTTCAGGGCTCGACAGTTCCAAAGGGTTTGCACATAAAAGTGTATTATCAAGTTCACTTTTAATAATCCCAAATGGTCCCTTATCTCTCCCCAGTGGTGCCTTACCTCTTCTATAGGTGGCCCTAGCCCCTTTACAAAGGAGTACCTTACCTCTCCAAAAATGTACCTTGGCTATCCAAATGAATCCGCCATTTTAGACCACTTCTTTCCTGTTCTAATCTGCACACTCCAGGTTTCACACTCCTGGCCTCCCAAAATCTCACTTTGGTGGAGGCAACTGATGATTTAAATGGCCAGCTTCCTCCAGCAATTGTGAGAACCTTGGACAAATTCCACTCATGTCCTAGCAAAGATGGGAAATGGCAGGGGTGGGACTTGAAACTTTCAAACATTTCTGGGACTTTTACCCAGATATTGAGCTTCCCTAGCATGCTGAAAATCTGGGCCACTATGTTCAAGAAGAGCAAAGGAGTTATTCGAGGTACCCCTGGCCAATATCTATCCCTCAATGAACATCACAGTAAACAGATTATCTGGTCATTGTCAATTTGCGAGCTTAATGTGTGCAAACTGGCAAACAAGTTTCCCACATTAAAAGAGTGCCTTTGCCTGTCCAAACAAATTCAGCCCCTACCAGGTCTGATTTGCACACATTGGGTTTCACAATAAAATCATATGACTTAAGACAGCTGTTGATTTCTATGGACAGGTTCCTCTGAGAGATGCACACATGTTAATCTCGACCTGGGGCCATTCCCGCTCCTGTGGAAATGATTGGTGTCGTGTTCTAGGGTGGGATATCTGGATTCAGGCCTCTTCTGCCATTGTGAAAGCCATAGTCTCGATGTTTACCAATCAAACCCTTTCATAATCGCTAAGACTTCTATCACGTCATCTTCTCATTTCTGGAGAAAAGAACTGAGTGTTTCTGATTAGCATCAAAGTCATTGGGGTGCAGTCAGTGACTTTCTGCAGTGTTGGGAATCTCACTATTCTGGCTAAACCGCATCCCATCCTGCTTCATTCTTATTTGAGAGAAGATGATGAACAGGCTTCTCCTCACGAGCAGGACATCCATCATGTTTCAGACGTAATAATGGATGGCACATATGTTTGTAACGTTGCCTGTTCTCCCCTGGAAGGACCCAACTATGTAGATGTTAACACAGAAATATAGAAAATAAAAGCAAGAGTAGGCCATTTGGTCCTTCAAATCTGCTCCACTATTCATTTTAATCATGGCTGATCATCAAATTCAATATTCTGATCCCGCCTTCCACCCTTTTCTTTGATCTCTTTAGCCCCAAGAGGTTTATCTAATTTCTTCTTGAAATCAGTTGGGAGTAATGGTGACCCAGACAGCCACTTATAGTATCATTCTTGCCCTGCCATGAGGCTGCAGATCCTGTCGAATGAAGAAACAGAGTTATGCAACCACCTCCTGGGTAAATCACAGATCCTTCAGGCATTGTTCCTGGATGCAGTGGAGGTAGGAGAAAAGCTCCCTGAAATTGTTTGGTGGGTAGACCACTCTGTGGAGCCTGCATACTTTTTCACCAGCCTGTGGCCTCTGCTTCAACTCCCGAGGGTGCTGCAGAAACTACAGCTCCCACAATTGCTGCAGCCTCATGTCATAAAAATCCTCTGCCCTTTTTGCCAGAACGCAGGGGTAGAAAGGATTTGGAAACAAAGATGATAATTTTAAAATTGAAGCATTGCCAGTTCAGCAGACAATGGAGTTCAGTAAGTACAGGGGTAGTAGCTAAATGGATCTAGATGCAAGTTAAGACATGGGCACAAGAATTCTAAATGAACTCGTGTTAGTGTGGTGTAAAATGGGAGGTTGGTCAGGGGAGTATTGGCATAATAGAGGTAACAAGGGTTCATCTGTTGAGAATGTGTCCTGGCCTGGACAAAATGCTTCCTAATGTTCTGTGAACTGCTATTTGTATTTAGTTGTGTTCAGCACCCACCAAGTAAACGAGTTAATGGATGTACAGAACACTAAATGACTTGCCATTTTATTACACTTTGTATGTAACATTTAAATCTCGCTTTATTGGAGCAGTTGCTTGGCCTTACTTAAAATGTTGAAGTGAGGTATAACTCGAAGAAAAAGACAGTACTAAATAAATGGAAGTAATAAATATAAAATAACTAAAATATAGCTAGAAGAAACCTTTCTAAAGATACGCTTTAGAACAAGTATTCAAAAAGAAAAGAGCTATCCTCTAGTTGAGAGAATTCCATTTGTCTGTGAATAATTCTAGCCTCAGCACTTTTAACTGGGAGGCTAAGAGCCTTTCAGGCATTTTCAGATTGTTATATGACAAGTGCAATACATCAACCTTCTTTTTTTTTGGCTTTGTTGATACCAGGGGTACTATTTTCCTTTTGGTGATAGCATCTGTACAATATTACCACTTGTTTATCATTTCTTCTTATTTCTGAATTCTGCCATTATTGAACTTACAGAAAGGAACAGTCTAGTCATCAAAGTGGCTTGTCAACAAAACTGTCACCATTAATGTGCACACTGAGCTCCCATTCTAGATTTGGGTTATTGCCTGCATTGGAAAAGAAAAGGCTAGAATTTGGAATTACCTCCAGTGCGATCCACAAACTCTGCTTCTTAGCTTTTGCTAAAAAAAAGTTTATTTATTAGTCACAAGTAGGTTTATATTAACTCTGCAAAGATGTTTTTATGAAAATCTCCTGAATATGATTATGGTCTTAAAAACCATTTTTAGCTACATTAAGGTAAAATTAGAGTAAAGATTGGTGGTGAGCACATATAAGCTTTTCTTTATCCAGTGCAGAAGGGGACAAGAAGAGGACCTTCTTATAAGCCTTCTCCTGTGCCTGGCCAAGTTGGCTATTGACAGGTCCAGGCAGAAGACAATCAAGGGCATCGGCCGACATGACTGTCTGCTCTTCTACCATTGCCACATTTGGTGCCCTTGAAGAGGGAGCAAGAGGTGTCCACCAGCACACTTCAGGCCTCCCCCAACCAGTGGAAACTGTGAGGACTGAGAAACATCATCATCATCATCACACCCCCCCCCCCCCCCCACACACACACACAAATTGGTTCGATTTTGTAGGATTCTTTTAATATTTGATGTCTTTTTGTCACGGGCTGTCGCACTTCTCATTTTTTATTTATTGATTTTTATTTTCCCCAAAAAAGAATATAAGCTTTTCTATTCTTGACCATAAGCACCACAGAGCCAGTTGCATTGCAATAGTAGCCACATTTTGAATGTATTTAATTGACTGTAAAGCACCTTGATACCTACTGAAGTTATTAAAGGCACTATATAACTGCAGCTCTTATAAGTCTTTCTTTTATTGCCCTATTGCAACAGTACTGGCATGTTCTCTCCCAGTGATTGTCACTGTAATAAATTAGAATAAGGATGTCTCCATTCTATATTAAAATGCGTTTAACAAACTGTAATATGGTGAAGGGGAGATCACAAAAGGTCAGCACATGATGACGTACATTTAATATCTCAAATATTTTTCCACTTTAGAATTGCATTTAATTATGATAAAAGGGGAAATTTGTCTCAAGACAGAAACATCTACAAAGAGGTAACACAGAGAGGTGGGCTAGCAGTGATATTTTCCTAGAAGTGAGTGCTTAACAGTTTTGCAAACAAAAATTTGTTGATTGTTCTTTAGTTTTAGCAGAGATTTATCTCAGGAGATGCACTATGGGACTCCTCAAAAGTCCCACCACAATTACGGACTCCATGGCAACTGCTCGGGTGGCTTGTATTTATGGTAAGTTATAGAACATAGAACATAGAACAATACAGCACAGAACAGGCCCTTCGGCCTTCGATGTTGTGCCGACCAAAATAAAAAGCAATGCCCCTCCTAACTAAACCATTCCCTTCTCATCCATATACTTATCAACTAACCTCTTAAACGCCACCAAACTTGGCGCATCTACAACAGCTGCAGGCAGGGCATTCCACTCCCTAATCACTCTTTGAGTAAAGAACCTACCTCTGATATCCGTCCTATAACTCATACCCCTTAATTTAAAGCTGTGTCCCCTCGTGCTAGCTTTCTCCATCCTAGGAAAAAGGCTATCACTGTCCACCCTATCTAAACCTCTAATCATCTTATATGCTTCAATAAGATCCCCTCTTAGCCGCCTCCTTTCTAACGAAAACAACCTCAAATCCTTCAACCTCTCTTCATAGGACCTGCCCTCCATACCAGGCAACATCCTGGTAAACCTCCTCTGTACCCTCTCCAATGCCTCCACATCTTTCTTATAATGTGGGGACCAGAACTGCACACAATACTCCAAGTGCGGCCGCACTAGAGTTTTGTACAGCTGCAACATGATGCTGCGGCTCCTAAATTCAATCCCCCTACCAATAAAAGCTAAGACTCCATAAGCCTTCTTAACAACTTTATCCACTTGACTGCCTACTTTCAGGGATCTATTGACACATACACCAAGATCCTTCTGTTCCTCAACACTATTAAGAGCCCTACCATTAGCCCTATACTCTACACATTTATTGTTCCTGCCAAAGTGCATTACCTCACACTTTTCCACATTAAACTCCATTTGCCACCTCTCGGCCCAGCTCTGCAACTTGTCCAAGTCACTCTGTAAACTAAAACACCCCTCTTCACTATCTACCACACCACCAACTTTAGTATCATCTGCAAATTTACTGATCCATCCCTCAATACCCTCATCCAGATCATTTATAAAAATTACAAACAGCAGGGGCCCCAAAACAGACCCCTGAGGCACACCACTCGTCACCGAACTCCACGATGAATATCTCCCATCAACCACCACCCTCTGTCTTCTATCTGCCAGCCAATTTCTAATCCAATTAGCTAAATCACCCTCTATTCCACACATCTGCATTTTCTGTAGAAGTCTTCCATGGGCCACCTTATCAAAAGCCTTACTAAAGTCCATATATACTACATCAACCGCCTTACCCCCATCCACCTCTCTGGTCACTTTCTCAAAAAACTCAATGAGGTTAGTAAGGCATGACCTACCCTTCACGAAACCATGCTGACTATCCCCAATCAATTCATTTCTCTCTAAATAACTATAAATCCTATCCCTAATAATTCTCTCCAATACCTTGCCCACAACAGAAGTAAGACTCACTGGCCTATAATTCCCTGGAAGGTCTCTCTTCCCCTTCTTAAACAATGGGACCACATTCGCTATCCTCCAGTCCTCCGGAACCACACCCGTAACCAACGAGGACCCGAAGATCAGAGCCAGAGGCTCTGCAATCTCCTCTCTTGCCTCCCAGAGAATCCTAGGGTAAATCCCGTCCGGCCCAGGGGACTTATCCAACTTCAAACCCTCGAGAATTTCTAACACATCCTCCCTATCTACTACAATACTCCCCAATTTGCAACCCTGTACCTCAGTGCTCTCCACAGCTACATTTCCAGCACTCTGCGTGAATACCGAAGAGAAAGGGATAGGTTATGGTAAGAACAAATACAAATTGGCTGGATTGGATTTGTCTTGTATTTTGGGGACAATATCTGCCTGGGCAAAGTTCTACAATATTTATGATGTAGCTGTCATGGAACAGCTTGGCTAAGGTCATGCCTAGTTCAGGAGCACATTAACTGATATGATGAATATTAGACGCTTGTGTAAGTAGAGGTCATGAATTGATAGTGACTTTGTTATCGGGGCCATGGGATATGATTTTTTAATTCATTCATTGAATGTCTGTGTTGCTGGCATTTATTGCTGACATTGAGGAGAGGTTATTGTTGTCACCAGCAGTTCATCAGATTCTTTATCTCATTCCTGTATTCTGTTTCATCATTGTCTGAAATTTGACCACAACAATGGTATCATCACCAAACTTGAAAATCAAGTTGGAAAAAAATTTGGCCACACAGTCAGAAGTGTACAGGGAATATAGTAATCGATTGAGGACACAACCTTGTGGGGCACTGGGGTTGAGGATGATCGTGGAGGAGGAGTTCCTGCCTGTCCTTACTCACTGTGGTCTGTGAGTTAGAGGCCTCAGATCCAATCACAGAGGAAGGAGCCAAGCCCTAGGCCATGGAGTAGGAGATGAGTTTTGTTGGAATAATGGTGTTGAAGGCTGATCTGTAGTCAATAAATAGAAGTCTGACATAGGTGTCTTTGTTGTTTAAATGTTCCAAGGTTGAGTGCAGAGCCAGGGAGATGGCATCGGCTGTGGACCTTTTGTTGTGGTATATGAACTGTAGTGGATCCAGGCAATCAGGGAGACCAGAATTAATTCATGCCATGACTAACCTTTCAAAGCACTTCATAATGATGGATGTCAGAGCCACTGGATGATAGTCATTAAGGTACGCTGTTTGGTTTTTCTTTGGTACAGGGATGATGGTTGTCTTCTTGAAGCAGATGGGGACTTCAAATTGGTGTAAAGAGAGGCTAAAGATGTCTGCTCTGCACAGGATCTGAGTGCTCGCCCGGGTACCCCATCCAGCCAGTCACTTCTGTGGGTTGAATTTTAAGAAGGCTGATCTGACATCATCAATGGTGACCTTGCATACCAGTTCGACCAAGACATCCAGGATGAACAGCATGCCCTCTTGCTCAAAATGGGCATAAAATATGTTGAGCCCATCGGGGAGGGGTGCATTGGTGCCAGTGACTCTACATACTTTCATCTTGTAGCCTGACATGTCTTGAAGATTTTGCCATTGTTGGTGGGAGACCATGTGGCTAGTCCGGGACTCTGACTTTGTCCAGTCTTTTGGCACCTTTGATGGATCTCCATAGATGGATGGTGTGTCTGCTGCTCCCGTACTGTGAAATGATAGTGAATATAGGTTTGAAAAGTCTATGGAGCCCCAGTAAGTTCCTGCTGTACATCTTGTAAATGGTACACACTGCTGCGTTATGCATTGGTGGTAATAGGAGTGAATATTTGTAGAAAAAGTAGCAAAGAGGCTGCTTTGACCTGGATAAAGAACAAAGAGCAAAGAACAACACAGCACGGGAAACAGGCCCTTCGGCCCAACAAGCCTGCGCCGCCATCCTAACGTCTTAATGACATATAGAGACCAATATAGGGACAATTTGTTACCCAATCAGCCTAAGAGCACATTTTTGGGATGTGGGAGGAAACCGGAGCACCCGGAGAAAACCCACGCAACCACGGGGAGAACGCGCAAACTCCCGCAGACACAGGCCCAAATCCATGTGTCTGCACAGCAACAGCGATAGTCTCTGAGCTGTCATGTTGCCCATCTGATGGTCCAGTTTAAGCATACACTAACGACGTGAAGCACTAGGCCACTCCTGAAGTAACCTCCAGGAGCAGCCCTCGCACGACCTGCCGAATGCATGCACCTATGTTGTCAAGCTTCTTGAGTGTTGTTGGAGTTGCACTCACTAGGCAAGCGGAGCATGTTCCATCACACTATTGACTTGTTCTGTATTGATGGTGAACTGGCTTTGAGGAGTCAGGAGGTGAATTATTTATCCCAGAATTCCTACTTTCAGACCTGCTCTTGTAGCTACAGCATTTTTACGTTGAGTCTACTCAGTTCCCGGTCAATGATAATCCCAAGATGTCGATGGTGGAGGATTTGGCAATGGTAATATCATTGAATATCGAGGAGCGATTCTCTCTTGTTGAAGATGATCATTGTCTGGCACTTATGTGGTGTGAATGATACTTGTCACTTGTCAGTCTAAATATTGTCCAGGTCTTCTGCATTTGGACATGTATCTGAGGAGTCACGAATGTTGCTGAATATGGAGCAATCATCAGCGAACATCCCCACTCATCACCTTGTGATGGAGGAAAGGTCAATAAAGTAAAAGTAAACTTTATTAGTCACAAGTAGGTTAACATTGACACTGCAATTAAGCTACTCTGAAAATCTCTAAGTCACCACACTCCAGCACCTGTTTGGATACACTGAGGGAGAATTTAGCATGACCGATGCACTTAACAGCACGTCTTTCAGGCTGTGGGAGGAAACTGGACCACCTGGAGGAAACCCACACAGACACAGGGAGAACATGCAGACTTGGCACAGACAGTAACCCAAGCCAGGAATCGAACCCCGGTCCCTGGCACTGTGAGGCAGCATTGTTAACTACTTTATCACCATATCATCATCGATAAAGCAGCTGAAGAAAGTTGAACCTGGGACAATACCCTGAGAAACTCTTGCAATGTTGTCCTGGAACTGGGCAGATGAACCTCCAACAACCACAACTACCATTCTTTATGCTATCAGTGGAGGGTTTCCCCTGACTTCCATCGATTCCCAGTTTTACTTGGGCTTTTTGAAGCCACACAAGATCAAATGCTGCCTTGATGACAAGGCATTCAGTCCTTTAATCCATGTTAGAACCAAAGTTGTAATGTGGTCTGGATTGAACAGCCCCGATGGAACTCAGACTGAGCATCAGTGAGCAGGTTATTGCTTTGCAAATGCTACATGACGTTTTTGATGGCCCCTTTCACGTTAGTCATTCATATGAGTTGGCAATGTGTTGAGATCGGGGAGCACTGGGGCACGGTCAAGACCTTTTTTTGCAGTCATTTTTCAAAAGGTTCCTGAATCCAGGCTCTGGGGTGAATTTTAAGGTCATTACCCATGTACTTGAAGATAGTGGGGCTCATCAAATAAAGAAATGGCCTGCCTGATTGCCCCCATTTCACCCAACCCCAAGCTGATTTGAATATTTGATGACCGGGTAAAGCATCAGATAGTCCACCTGCCCTAGGGCTGATTGAGGTCTATAAGTAGCCACACTGGGGCTACTATCTCTGTCCCTAAGGAACGTCTGGAAGGGAAAGACAGAAATAAGGCTGGCAGCCCAACAGTTCACACCGAATAGGCTGCTGGCAAGCAGGAAGAGAGCAGTATCTCCTTTTGTGAAATCCTTGATGCCCACTGGGGGTCCATAATCCCCAACCCACCCCCACTTTATCCTTCCACCGATCTGCAGAACATGAACACCTAACATGACCATCTAACCCCATCCCTTGCTTGGATTTGCCAGGCAGAATGTGCCAGGCAGGCTCTCCAATGTTCTCAGCCTCACATGAGCTCCAATATCTATGTCTCTCCTTCTCTGGGAATCGGCTGAACAGTGGCTACTGTTCAACCCTGGCTACTGAGGAAAACAGAGCTATTGGCCGATCAGGCAGCTCTCTTATGGTGAGGGCAGATGTCCAATATTGAAATAATTATGGCTGCCTCCAATATTTTATTGCTGCAGGGCAGTCAGCTTTCAGGTTGGCATGATGCTGGCAGACATTTTGGTTGTCTGTTGCATGTAAACTCCACCCCAATTTTTCATGACTCCTCTGAAAACCATGGAGAAGACAATACCTATTTTCACAATGGAGTAGGAGTTCAGGGTCTGGGCATCCCCACAACAATGAAAATTGGGGCACCGGGAATGGGGACAAGAATCCCTAATTGGGTTGCACCATTTGTAAATGGCTTCAGAACACACCTGGCTTTGCAAAAAAGTAAGCACTGATTTGGCTCAGTATTATGTATCATCCTTCATGGTGAGCTTAATGTTGATTTGAATAAGATTTTTCTAAAATGAAACAAATAATTGGTGTACACTGAAAGCAAATGTCTTAGAGTTGAGCCACTGAATGATTAGAGGCGTTAATATATTGTCCCAGACCATTAGCACATTTGTTGCAACCTGCAATTCATTTCGAACGGGGTTTGACCAAGGAAGCTTGCAGCAGAATTCTGATGATTATGATCTAACACATCATTACCGAGAACTGCAGCTGTATTAACCAGGGAGATGCGTATGGAGACTCGCTCATTTAACAGCATTATTTATCCTGACTGTCAATATTTCCTTTTATCATCTGTTTTCACTTTGTTTCTACATAATTAAGAAACCTTCTATTACAAAATTATTTCTGTGTATGTCCAATTTTTTGAATCTTTTGTTGTGTAGAAGCTTGTCCCTTTACCCATTATAATGTTTTGCTTCAAAAAATAGCGGCACATTAATGCCAAGATATCATTTGCACTTTAAGATGAATGCAGTTTGTCAGAGAGGGATATGGGCAGACCAGGAACCCATTATGCTGGCTCCCCATCTCTTTCTTTGCACCTGTCACAAATTATGCTTTATCTAATCGTGTTAGTTTAATTATTTGTGCTTAGTTCTGTTTTGTTTAAGAGCTCGCTGTAATTTTAATGGCATCACCCATAAACGGGATGTCTTAAAGCATGCCAGTGAAGTTTGACTTAACCTAACTTCATAATTCTCGCTGACCTACTGATTTGTTGGATGCCTTATGCAAAAAAATGGGCATCACAAAGAACTTTTGTTTTGATTTCACCCAACCTGATTTCTTCAAATTAAGTTTGTTCTTTGTGTTTTTTTTGGTAAAGGTCAATTTAAACCTGAACATTTTAATGATGCTTCCATTGGGAGAATTGTTGCATCAATTCTAGTGGGATTAGACCAACCAATTCAAGAGCTCCAGCAAACAACCTAAAATAGAACTAGAATGTCTAGCCCTAATGAGGATGTTACTCATAGAATTACTACAGTGCAGAAACAGACCATTCAGCCTATCAAGCCTGCACAGACCAGTCCCAACCAGGGCCATTCCCCCTAACTGATACATTTACCCCATTAAACCCCCTGACACTAAGGGGCAATTTAGCATGGCCAATCCGCTTAACCTGTACATCTTTCAGACTATAAAACTGGAACACCTGCTGGAAACGCACGTAGACACAAGGAGAACATGCAGATTCTACACAGACAGTGACCTGAGGCCAGTATTGAACCTGGGTCCCCGGCGCTTTGAAGCAGCAGTGCTAACCACTGTGCCACTATGCCATCTCATTGACCTGAAATTTTAGCATGAAAGGGAGCATTTTATGTGACAAACAACTGTTCCTTTTTTCCCCATATCCACATTCTCTCTAGCCTGTCAAAACTAGGACCATGACATGCAAATTAATGCCTTCTCTTTAAAGAAGAATTTAATGTAGTTGGTACCATTAAGTAACTTTGAGTTGGTGTTCTTTACTCTTACTATCTACTTGTCATTTTAACATAATCTTGTTAATCTAATACTTCTATTGGTTTATTTCATTTTAATATTTGTTTGGGCTACCTCTCTAAATTTCTCACTTTGCTCTGGTTTGAAGGGAGAAACCTAAAATATGTGCACATAGTTTAACTTTACCAAAACATACCATTTCTTTGACCTCTTGCATAACTATACTTACTAGACACAAATTTCTGAGATATTCCATAATTTTGCTAAAACACCAAATACTTTTTTTTACATCCATAGTTCATGTACTGCAGTGAATTATCTTAGATTAATAAATGCTAGTTAAAGACTTCAAAACCACTTCAGTTACAATGAAACAATTTATTCAGCAGGCAATACTAATTGCTTTCACTTGAGAATCAAGATTAATTAATATATTTAAAAACCCCTCAGTCCTTCCTTGATTACAGGTTCAAATCACTGACTTAGAAGAACCTTGAAGCACATAAGAAATAGTCATCATCACAGCCTGGCCCAGCTAAATAACTTCCTGATGATTGCCTCCAGGGCCTGGAAATTGCTGTTAACATGAAGCATTATGCTGGTGATTGACGCATTGCATATTTCCTAACACAAACTGCAGTTGTAAAGACCAAAATGATGTGTAAGTAATGAAGCACTCAAGACATGCATTCCAGTGAATAAAGCACTTTTCATGCTATTTCTTTTCCTGTTTGTGTGTGATTATGTTTTTGCCTCAGTTAACTACCTTTTCCAGTTTATGTTTCTTTTTAAATTCTATTTATCTGCAATGTCTTTCAGCTTTAAGTAAGGGTCCATGCCCAAAATGTTTCACCCATTCTGTCTGTAGATTCTGCTTATCCTGTTGAGTGATGATATGGAGATGCCAGCGTTGGACTGGGGTAAACACAGTAAGAAATCTCACAACAACAGGTTAAAGTCCTACAGGTTTACTTGGTAGCACAAGCTACAAGCTTTCGGAGCACTGCCCCTTCATCAGGTAAGTGATGATGAAGCACTGCTGAGTGCTGATAATATTTCTTTTCTTTTCTTTTGATTCAGATTTCCAGCACTGCAGAATTGTGTTTTTTTGCTCACAGTACTTAGACAACATGGTGGCATAGTGGTTAACACTGCTGCCTTACAGCACCAGAGACCAGGTTGAATTCCCTGCTTGGGTCCCAGCTGTGTGGAGTCTGCATATTCTCCCTGTGTCTGCGTGGGTTTCTTCCAGATGCCATGGTTTCCTCCCACTGTCTGAAAGATATGCTAGTTAGGTGCATTGGCCATGCTAAATTCTCCCTCAGTGTACCCGAATAGGTGCCAGACTATGGCGGCTCAGGGATTTTCACAGCAACTTCATTGCAATGTTGCTAATATAAGCCACTAATGAATAAACGTAAACTAAAGACCAAATTATGGTGTATTCTTACCGTCCATTCAAGTCACACTCGTACTGCAGCAAAGATGAAGAATTTAGCAACAAGCTAAATCTCCATTCACTGCAGCAGAATGGAAAATTCTGGCCTGTGTGTTTAATGAGCACAAGAAATGCTAGTGCGATATATCAATGTTGTCCACAAGGACGATTTAGTAAGGGATAGCCTTAATGCCAAAATGGACCTGAAGTGCTAGTTGCATATTTGAGACGGAGTGCAGTGGAAGAGTACTGTTCACAACCTTTTTTCCAAAGTCTGTTCATTATATTGCATATGTGAATGATCACACGATTGGTTAGAGCAGAACATTGCACAAAGTTTAAAGGTAATGCAATAATTACAGGGAAACAGTATGAAGTAAAAAGGTAGACAAGTCCCCAGCATCTGATGGGATAGATTCCAGAATACCAAGAGAGGCAAGGGAGGAAATTGCTGGGGTCTTGAGAGAAATCTGTTTCATCACTGGCTACAAGGGACTCCGAAAGCTGGTGCAGCGAAATTAAACTGGTGTTGTGAGACTTCTTGCTGTGCTTACCTCAGTCCAATGCTGGCATCTCCACATCACAGGGGACGTCCCAGAGGATTGGAAAATAGCCAATGTTGTTTCTTTGTTTAAGAAATGTAGCAAGAATAATCCAGGTGATTACAGGCCAGTGAGCCTCATATTGGTAGTAGGGAAATTAATGGGGAGGATGCTTCGAGACAGTCTTTATTCCCACTTGGAAATAAGTGTATGTATTAGTGAGAAACAACATGGTGTTGTGAAAGAGAAGCCGTCTCATGAACTTAATCAAGTTTTTTGAGGAAGTGAAGAAGGTGATTGATGAGAGTAGGGCAGTGGATGTTGTCTACGTGGACTTCAATAAGGCCTTTGATAAGGTCCCTCATGGCAGACTGGTGTAGAAGATGAAGTTGCGTAGGATCAGAGGTAACCTACCAAGGTGGATATAAAACTGGCTAGGTCAAAGAAGACAGAGGGTAGCAGTGGAAAGATGTGCTTCTGAATGGAGGGCAGTGACACGTGGTGTTCCTCAGGGATCAGTGCTGGGACCCTATATATATACACACACACACACACACATATATATAAGTGATTTGGAGGAAAATGTAACTGGATTGATTAGTAAGTTTACAGACGACACAAAGATTGGTGGATTTGGAAATAGTGATGAGGATCATCAGAGGATACAGCAGGATATAAATCAGTTGGAGACTTGGATGGAGAGATGGCAGATGGAGTTTAATCCAGACAAAAATGAGGTAATGCATTTTGGAAGGTCTAATGCAGATAGGAAATATACAGTAAATGGCAGACCCTTAAGAGTATTGATAGGCAAAGGGATCTGGATATACAGGTATGCAGGTCACTGAAAGTAGCATGCAGGTAGAGAAGGTAGTCAAGAAGGCATGCAGAATGCTTGCCTTTATCGGCTGGGGTATTGAATTTAAAAATTGGCAATTCATTTGCAGCTTTATAGAATCTTAGTTAGGCCATAATATAGTGTTCAATTCTGGTCGCCACACTACCAGAAAGATGTGGAGGCTTTGGAAAGGGTACAGAAAAGATTTACTGGATGTTCCTGGTATGGAGGGCATTAGCTATGAGGAGATGTTGGAGAAACTTGGCTTGTTTTCACTGGAAGATCGGAGGTTAAGGGGAAACCTGATAGAAATCAACAAGATTATGAAAGACATGGACATATTGTATTTTCAGAAGCTTTTTCCCAGGGTAAAAGAATCAATTACTAGTGGGCATAAGTTTAAGGTGCGAGAGGCAAAGTTTAAAGGAGATGTACGAGGCAGATTTTTTTATAGAGACTTTTGGGTGCCTGGAACTCATTGCCGGGGGAGGTAGTGGAAGCGGGTATGTAGTGAGTTTTAAGGGGCATCTTGACCAGTACATGAATAGAATGGGAATAGAGGTATATGGTCCTCAGAAGGATAGGGGGTTTTAGTTAAGTTGAGCAGCATGGTCGGTGCAGACTTGGAGGGCAGAAGGGCCTGCTCCTGTGCTGTAATTATCTTTGTTCTTTGTTCTAAAAGTATTATTGAATGTCTATAAAAGACTTCAAAGATGTCTAAAGTCAGGACTAGTCTTTGCCAAGTTTCAAAGTGAGGAGAACTAAGAAGTAAAATGAACCAAAATGAACAAAGGAATACTAATATGTCAGCTTGAGTCTACAGGCAAACAATGACAACCCAGAAGCTAACTCTGCCATGGCTGCAAAGATTGGGTTGATGCTGCGTGAGATGGCTATGATTTCAATGACCATGAACCCTTGACACTGATTGATTTAGACTATCATTGACTGTGCCTGTTAAACTGTGGGGCTACTGCAAGTATCCTTGCAACAGATGCACAACTCTGGTTGGTCTGAGGCATTGAGAGTTCATGTCATTCTTACGCTCCCTGCTTTTTCTGTTTCTATTCCTATTCCTGTATTTTCAGCTGCCCAATTGTAATAACGTCCAATCCTTCAATGTCATAAAGTTATGCAACAAGCAACATACAACCACCAATCTGGAAGCATGCTTTTGGGTATACTACAGAACATTTCCTTGTGGACTAGATAACGTTGCCTGAACACACTAATGTCTGCTGGTTCTGGCATGGCTGTCAAAGCAAGGTGGATTCCTGACTCTGGTTTAGACAGGATATTCTTTAACACCAATTGAGAAAGCATGTGATTAGGCAGCCTCATTTGAATAAAAGCAGTAGAGAGGACTGGCTCAAGTTAAATGAATTGCAGCCTTGTTTGAAAACCAGGAACAGGCTTAAGTGATGCACTGCCTTTCGTCAAAAAGATGCTGGACATTTAGGGAATAACTTCTCTTCCTATTGAGAAAGATGCCAGGTGATGGGGAATATCTGAGGCAATGTGGATGCAGTCTGAGGCAATTAGGACCTAAAGAAAGCTCACAATAAAGACATAGCCTTGTTTGCTCTCATCCTGCTATATTCCTCTGGAGGAAAATCTTGAACACTGCCTCAGTTTAGTGGTGCACAACCAGCTGAGAGACGCCATTGATGTAATCTGCTGCAGCTTGAAATGGTCCTGTGGTGGAGAAGTTAAGGCTTCCACTGAAGATTATAACCATGGACATTGCTGTCCCTATACCAGTTTGGGGCTTGTGTTGTGGCTGCAGCAGGGAATATAACTCAGCAACGCCCTCCTTTGTGTTGCGTTGGTACCTCACACATTGTCTTCAGTAAAACTGAGCTATACGAGGTTCTATCTGAAACCCTGTCGTGAGTCTGTCTCCCTGCAGTGTCCTCACTCTTCCTCTTCTCCTGCTGCCTTACTATCTTCTGCACTAATTCTTCTTTTCCAGCTCCAAAGACAAATCAACCAGACCATCTATGACTACTAACATCTGTTTCCAAGGCAGACAAAAACATTCCAGACCAGTACATAGTTGTTCCCAGAAATCAGTTTCGTTTGAATGGAGTGAATTACCGTAAAAAGGATTTGATGTTAATTGAAAGGGACAAAATAGCAATTATTGTCCCTTTAATAAGGGACAGATAAGAGATAAGATGAAACAGATAAGCTCTTTAAACATCAGTCTTGCAGGATTCTTGTTAACTGATAATGTTTGTCTTGCTGGCTGAATTTATTCCACTATGAGTTATGCGAGGGGGCAGACTACTTTCCCAACAACAGGGCAGCAGAGTGGCACAGGGGCAATGTGTGGCACAGTGGTTAGCACTGCTGTCTCACAGTGCCAGAGAACCAGGTTCAATTCCAGCCTCAGCTGACTGTCTGTGTGGAGTTTGCACTATCTCCCCGTGTCTGTGTAGAACACGTGTGTTTCGGTTTCCACCTACAGTCCAAAGATGTGTGAGTTAAGTTTGATTGACCATGCTAAATTTTCCCTTAGTGTCAGGGGGATTAGGAGAATGAATATAGGGATTACAGGAATAGGACCAGGCTGGAATTGTTCTCGGTGCAGGCTGATGGGATAAGTGGCCTCTTTCTGTGCTATAGACTCAATGATTCTATGATATCATAAAACAAGAAACGGACCCTTATTTTAAGACTTTAATGAAGCATTTCAATACCACTGTCATGTTCTGGATGTTTATGGAGCAGTCTAATGCAATATGCCAGGTATCGCACCTTCAGAGCAGGATTGTATGCACCACCTGACAGACTGGATGCTCAAGCTCCCATTTTATGCCTTTAAAATAGGTGCTGTATGGTCAAAATGATAAGCCATATACTTGGTAAAATCATCACCTTTTTAAAAGGTTTTCTGTGTTTGGCCATCTGACTCTCAGGCTTGGTTGAATGGTGACACTTTCACCTCTGAGTCAGAATATCGCAGTTGCAAGCTCCGCTCCAGAGACTTCTGCACATAATCTATACTGGCACTTCGGTGCAGTACTGAGGGAGTGCTGCACTGTTGGAGGTGCTATCTAATGTGAGTTGTTGCTTTAAAGTTTATTTACTAGTACCACAAGCAGGCTTACATTCACATTGCAATGAAATTATTGTAAAATTCCCCTAGTCACCACCAATGCTTGTTTGGGTACACTGAGGGAGAATTCAGCATGGCTGATGCACCTAACCAGCATGTCTTTCGCACTGTGGGGAACATAGAACATAGAACATTACAGCGCAGAACAGGCCCTTCGGCCCTCGATGTTGCACCGACCAATTAAGAAAAAGCAATGACCCTCTAACCTAAACCATTCCCTTTTCATCCATAAACTTATCTACTGACCTCTTAAACGCCACCAACCTTGGCGCATCTACAACTGCAGCAGGCAGGGCATTCCATACCCTTACCACCCTCTGGGTAAAGAACCTACCTCTGACATCCATCCTATAACTACCACCCCTTAATTTAAAGCTATGTCCCCTCGTGCTAGCTTTCTCCATCCTAGGAAAAAGGCTATCACTGTCCACCCTATCTAAACCTCTAATCATCTTATATGTTTCAATAAGGTCTCCTCTTAGCCGCCTTCTTTCTAACGAAAACAACCTCAAATCCCTCAGCCTCTCTTCATAAGACCTGCCTTCCATACCAGGCAACATCCTGGTAAACCTCCTCTGTACCCTCTCCAATGCCTCCACATCTTTCTTATAATGTGGGGACCAGAACTGCACACAATACTCCAAGTGCGGCCGCACTAGAGTTTTGTACAGTTGCAACATGACGTTGCGGCTCCGAAATTCAATCCCCCTACCAATAAAAGCTAAGACTCCGTATGCCTTCTTAACAACCTTATCGACTTGATTGCCAACTTTCAGGGATCTATGCACATATACACCAAGATCCCTCTGTTCATCAACACTATTAAGAGTTCTACCATTAGCCCTATACTCTACACATTTGTTATTCCTGCCAAAGTGAATTACCTCACACTTTTCCACATTGAACTCTATTTGCCACCTCTCGGCCCAGCTCTGCAACTTGTCCAAGTCTCTCTGCAAACTATAACACCCCTCTTCACTATCTACCACTTCTCCGACTTTGGTGTCATCCGCAAATTTACTAATCCATCCTTCTATAAGGTGGAAGGAAACCGAAGCACTGGAGGAAACCCATGCAGACACGGGGAGGACATGCAGACTCCTCACAGACAGTAACCCAGGGAATTGAACTTTGGTTCCTGGCAACAGTGCCAACCACTGTGCCACCGTGCTGACCAGAGGCCTGTTTGCTCTCCCAGCTGTGTGTAAAAGATCCTGGTATATATTTGATCAAGAGAAGGGAGTTTTCTGGGTTGCCTTCACCAACAATTATCCCTTTAAACAAGCAGATCAAACAAATGATCTGGTCAATTTCTTTGCTATATGTGAAACCTTTCTGTGCACCATCTGGCTGTTTGTTTCCTATACTATAACAGTGACTACACTTCAGAGTCCTTCACTGGGGTTCAGGACATCCTGAAGTCGTGAATGGTGTTATATAAATGCAAGATCTTTCTTTTAATGCTTCTCTTAGGACAAGTAGATACAGATACGGCTTGCTTGATTGACCAACTGAGAATTAAGCTGACAAATCATATTACGCATGGTGGACTGGCTATTGCCTTGCACACTACTGATAGGGGATTGGAGAGAATCAACATTGAAGTTCAGGCCAGCCAGTGGCAAGGGTGTACTCATGTGTGAATCAGTCTCTAAATCTGCCTGAAGTTTAGCACATTAATCTACAAGAGGATTATTAAGGCAAAAGTACTTTTGGCATTGGTGTTGCAAAATGTTGTGAAGATGAAAAATAATGTAAAGATATATACTCCTGGGTCTTCTGTCTCTTTCAACAAGTATTACTACAAATCCCTCACTCATGCTGTTTTTATATTGCCCTCTGCCTTTATTCAAAATTGTTTTTTCTGGAATTGGCAAGAATTGTACCAGGTAATTACTTCTGATTAATGTGCCAAGCTCCCTGCTGCGCTCGAATGCACTCTTCCTGACACTTGCAAAGGTGAAAAGTATCTGGAGAGTAAAACTTTAAAACAAATTCAAAATTGCAAACCCAGTGCCAAACAACCCTGTTTTGTTTGCAGCTCTCACCTACTAACTGGCCCCGAAATTCTGCAGTAGCGTTTTACCAAGATAAAATTTGTATGTGCATTTCCCTTCTGCTCCACTAAGGTAGCACCAATAGTGTGGTACATAGCTGTTCTCTGCTACCTTGTTGAAGGGGCAGCTCTTCATATGTGCACTTTGGAAGCAAGTGTATTCAAGTTGATTGGATCATGATCACACTGACCCTGTCCAAATCCTATATTTCAGCGGGGATAACTGAAAAGTGATTAAATGTGGGAATCATGTCCAATTCCATTTCTCGCTAACCACGTGGTCAGTTGTAGCTGTCCTACTACCTTGTTATCTAAGATCAGATAATGGACAACATATATTGAGGGGCAGTGAGTAGGGTGGTGGGGGGATAAGTCTGCAACCTGTCTTGTCTGTTGGCTTGGTTACACACAATCAGAATCTTGCATCAGAATCGTGTAATGCAGGAAGAAAGAACAAAGAAAGAAAATTACAGCACAGGAACAGGCCCTTCAGCCTTCCAAGCCTGCACCAACCATGCTGCCTGACTGAACTAAAATCCCCTACCCTTCTGGGGAACCATATCCCTCTATTCCCATCCTTTTCACATATTTGTCAAGACTCCTCTTAAAACTCGCTGCTGTATTCGCTTCCACTACCTCCCTCAGCAATGAGTTCCAGGCACCCATTACTCTCTATGTAAAAAATTTGTCTCGTACATCTCCTTTAAACCTTGCCCCTCGCACCTTAAATCAGTGCCACCTAGTAATTGACTATCCACCCTGGGAAAAAGCTTCTGACTATCCACTCTGTCCATGCTTCTCATAATCTTGTAGATTTCTATCAGGCTGCCCCTCAAAGTCTATCGTTCCAGTGAGAACAAACCAAGTTTCTCCAACGTCTCCTCATAGCTAATGCCCTCCATACCAGGCAAAATCCTGGTAAATCTTTTCTGTATCCTCTCAAAAGCCTCCACATCTTTTTGGTAGTGTGGTGACCAGAATTGAACACTATATTCCAAGTGCAGCCTAACTAAGATTCTATAAAGCTTCAACATGACTTGCCAATTTTTAAACTCAGAAGTGGGAATGCTTGTTGATGTCTGCACACAGTGTTCATAACCCTTCACAACTCTTCAAAACTTGAGGAGGTACATGGACATTTGCAGTGAGACCTGGGCAACATTCAGACTTTGTTTGATAAGTGGCAAGCCACACAAGCATAAGGCAATGAGAATCTCTAACAAGGGAGAATCCAATCACTTGTTCTTGGCACATTACCAGCACTGAATCCTCCATCATCAGCTATGGAGTTGATGATAGATGTAGGTTAGCTGATGATAGCTTGATGATATAGCACCACAATGGTTAGCACTGCTGCTTCACAGTTTCAGGGACCCAGGTTCGATTCCCAGCTTGGGTCATTGTGTGGAGTTTGGACATTCTCTCTGCATCTGGGTGGGTTTCCTCTGGATGCTTCACTTTCCTCCCACAGTGTGAAAGACATGCTGGTTAGGTGCATTGACCCAAACAGGTGCCAGACTGTGGCAACCAGGAGAATTTCACAGTAACTTCATTACAGTGTTAAGCCTTACTTGTGACTAATAAATAAACTTTACTATTTAATGTTGGGTTGACCAAAAATTGAACAGGACCAGCGATGTAAATATACTGTGATTTACAACAGGAAATCAGAGGCTGAGAATTTGCTGTGAGTAATTTACCTGCCGTTACACAAAGCTTCTCCACCATCTACAAGTCATAAGTTGGGAGACATGTGATGAAATATTTTTCAATTATTTGAATGAGTGCACTCCACCAAGATTTAAGAATCTTGATACAATCCGATACAAAGCAATCCACATGATTATGTATCTTTGACAATTACTCCCTTCACCATTAGCACACAACACCAGTCTGTATCATCTACAAGACAACTGCAGCAATTCACCAAGATTCATTTGACAGCCCCTACCAAATCCAACACCTCTATCATACAGTAGGACAAGGGCAGCAGATGCATATAAACATCATTTAGGTTCTCTCCTAGTCACACATCATCTTGATTCCTTCACTGTCACTGTATCAAAATCCTTGAACTCCCTTCCTAACCACATTATGTGTTTACCTGCATTAGATTCACTACAGGGGCTCAGGGACACAGCTCATCAACATCAATCGCCAGAGCAATTAGAAATGGGCAATAAATGTTTGTCAGCAATGTCCACATCCCCAGAACATACTTTAAAAATGCTTAACTTGATTCTTTTGAACTTTTGAACAAAGTTGGGCATGTATAAGAAATTCTGAATAGTTTCTTGTTAAGTAGAACTGAAATTACTGAATAATTGTTACAGATTCAAAGACAAAAGTCTAGTTAATAAAAACAATCCTGAAATACTTTGCATTATACAAGGCTGAAAACCGCAAAGGTCTGATGTTCAATAGTTCTAAAATCCATGGGTGCTTTCATCTCCATATCAAAGTACAGGAAAGCATCCAATTAGTAGAACTATTCTGTTTGACTTTCCTCCTCCCCTGACCCTCTGAAGACAAACTTCCAACTACGGTTAATTGAACATGAATATTCAAATGCAAAGAGGACAAACATTACTGTTTTTCTAGGATAAAAATTAAATCTAACTCAATAAATCCCCTGACTCCACTGTCTATTCCATCTTGTTGGCAACACACTGTTGGCAGCTGATTTTAACTAGCTAAGGATGTTAGTCAGAGAATTCCAATGTCCACTAATTCCACTATACCATTCATTACAAATTGCAGTCCCACTTACTGTTGGACTGACTTATAGTGCCTAATTTTTGGCCCAAGTCCACTTTTTAAGTCGTGGTCAAGATTCCACAGGAAAGGCTGTTCTCTCGGTTTGGTTCCAATTGCTGAGTATTTTGCATTGCACAAGCAAATGGAATAGATGGACAATTTTACCAGTTGCAAATTGCTGGGCAAAATCCAGATTCTAAATAGTTTTGTAGAAAAAGAATCAAAAATAAACTATTATTATTTATGAACTGCCACACATTTTTATCCCTTGCATTTATTTTTCCTCTTCCTTGCTCTCGTTATTCTTTCTTGATTTCTGCAATCCCTTTTTGACTTCTTCTCCATTCTATTTCTCCCATTTTCTCTCAACTTCTCGCTACCTTATCTTCTTCCTTTCAGTATATTTAATTTTCATCCTTGGTCTCCTTCTGAATTGTTTGACTTCCCATCTGGTTGGACCCCACTTTTGTCTTTACTCCCATCTGAGATTTTAACTTGTGCTACCTTTGGAAAGTTAATGTCATGGCACTTGAGGAGTCAGCACAAATTATCCCTCTCTGTCTTCCTTCACTTGTTTTCTCGTTTATTACCAGAGTGTTTCTCGTTCTTGTATGATGCTTCTGAATCCTTGGCATTTTTATTATCAACCCATCAACCTAACTGTGATCTCACAATCTTCCAGGAAAGATTTCTTCAAGTGTGAAGGAAGATGGAGTGGAAAAATCTTACATCATATCACTTTTGTCCTAATTTCTTTTTTTTAATTCTTTCATGGGATGTGGGTGTCACTGGCTGGGGCAACATTTGTTACCCACCCCTACTTGCTGTTGAACAGAATGGCTTGTTAGGCCATTTCAACCACATTGCTGCAGATCTAGAGTCACATGTAGGCCAAACCGGGGAAGAATGGCAGATTTCTTTCCCTAAAATAGATTAGTTAACCAGATGTTTTTATTTACAACAACCAACGGTGGTTTCATGGTCATCATTAGACTTTTTTAATTCCAGATTTCTTTTTCCTTGAATTTAAATTTCACCATCTGCCCTGGTAGGATTTGAACACAGGTCGGCAGAGCATTACCCTGAGTCTCTGGAATATAAGTCCAGCAAATACCACTACACCACTGCCTCTCCCGTGACTGTCACCACTAGTCTTGAGCTCTCCACACTTTGATGCAGGCATACCAGGTCTTGCACTTCTTATGAATTCCTTTCTATCAGGTTCTCTCAAGGAAACACTGTCACTAAAGGAGCTGGTTCTTGGACCAGGTAGCATCAGAAACTCATGGTTTGCTAGAATTGTAGGAGTTTAAAGTACATTGGCCTGCTCTGTAAAACTTTATTGAAGCCTCCACTGACTGGAGCTGCTTGGGGCCTGCAGCAAAACAGGACCCAAAGGCCTCAGTGCAAACCAGCTCTGGCAAACTCAGGAAGGACACACCCCATTTGTTACTGCACTGGCTACAATCAAGCAAGTAGGTTTAAAGGACCCAGTGACTTGCCAGGGATAAAATAAGTGAATGGGATTTGGGCGAGTTATGTCAGGAGAAGAGGGTCAGGATCACGGATTGAGTTGGAGGGATTGGCTGGGGAGAGTTGGACTTCAAGGGGTGGAGGGCAGATGTTAAGTGGGTGAGTGTTGAGTTGGGAGATCAGGATAGCTCAAAGATTGGGTGGGCATGTTGGATTTCTGGGGAGGGAGGTGCGGAGTTTGGACATCAGGGAGCTGGATCAGGTCAAGAAAGTCAGTTCAGGCTGGGGTGTGTCAGAGGCAATATGGGTCAGGTCAGCGGGGTTGGGTCGGAGACAATACACGGGTCATATCAGGTCGGGGGTGTTAGGTCCAAGGTAATATGGGTCAGGTCAAGTCGGAGGGGTTGGTTGAATCTTGGAGGTGTCAGAAGTTGTCTTGTCTGGTTTGGGGGAGAGCGATTTCGAGTCAAGTGAGCAGAAAGGAAAGTGAAGGAGAGGCCCAAGAGTCTCGGGGTCAGGGGCTATGGGAAATAATCTGGAGGACAGTAATTAGTTGGGACTGGAGAGTCTGGAATGTGGGCAGGCCATGTAGTTGTCCCATGTGGGGCTAAATCTGGGTGTTTAAGATAGTTATGCTGAAGGGTAGAATGCTTTCATTTCTTCTAACTCTTTCAGTATAACTATTAAGACTGGCAGAACTATCTAAAGTTAGCGATTTAAGATGCTTTGTTGGATAGTTCCTAATGCAGCACAATTATCCAGGGGAAGTTAACCCTTCTGGACAATTCCTCACATGGAACTTCCCAGAGGAATTCCCCAGCACATCTTTGTGGTAGCCCCAAATTCAATGCTGGAGAGCCAGGAAGTTACCAACAGATAGGAAAGCTTATGGAAGATAATTCCCAGTACTTACAAGTGATCCTATGGGACAAGTCTGGTTGTGACTGTTGGCATGTGATCCGTTTTAAAATTATGACATTAAAGGTAATTGCTACATTTCACTGGAACTACAAGAGTTTAAAGTGTATTGAGGTGCTCTGTAAAATTTGGTTCAAACACCACTGGCTGGAGCTGTCTGGGGCCTGCAGTGAAAGAGTCCCTGAGGGCCACAGCTCAGCCCAGCTCTGACAAACTCAGGGAGGCTGTGCTCTGTTCTTTTACTACACTGACTGCCAGGGAGGGGGTTGATTCAAAGAGTCCAGTGAATGTGACAGGACAGGGAGAAGTATGTGTTCAGCTAAATGCATGGCATTGGGATGTCTAGGAGATGGAGGGTAAGTGTCAAGTCAAGTCAGGTCTATTCTCAGATGTAGGGGAGCGTCATACCTGCTCTGGAAGGTCTATGCAGAGAGGGATGGGGTGAGGGGTGGGGAAGGGTCCATTCCTGAGTTGGAGAGGGAAGGGGGAATCTGGCTCCACTTGGGGATTTCCTGGGTCTGGTAGAAGCAGGGAGCAGTGGAAACAGCAAAGGGGTTGAACTCAGAGTTGTGCTCACAGATTGTGAGTCTTGTGTGGCTGGGAGTCAGGAGATCCCACTGAGAGGCAGGTATTGGGGGTCAGAGGGCAGTTAAGAATGCCATGAGGCTTGATTAGTCAGGGGATGAGGGGTGGGATCTGGAGTGTGACCATTGAAGGCTTTGGTCTGGGTGTTTGAAAAGTGGAGGTTAGAAATGGTTTTATTTCTTCTAACTCTTCCAGAGTAACTATTAATATAAACTTGGCAGAACCATTCAAAGTTAGTAATTTAAATGATTTTGTCGAATTGTTCCCAGTGCAGCATTATCGTACAAGGGAAGTTTGCACTTGTGGATAATTGTCGCATAAAGCCTTACTTAATCCCCTCACCCTCTTCATTGGGCCCTGCTAATCTGGCCATCTTTTCTCTCTGGAACTTCCTATGATCTCAGCAGTAGCCCAGTGGTTTCTTAAGGGGTCAGAAATCTCACTTCAGACCAATTAACAGCATAATGGTAATTAAATCTCTGTGAGGTGCAGCAGCCAAGCTCACTTGACCATACCTTGCAAACCAGTGAATGAGGATCCCTTCCCCAACAAATAATTCAGCCCTTATTTCAGTGTGGATCAAGGAAAATTCAGGCTTGATTTCCCTCCCTCTCAAAGTAACAAAAAAATGCCTGTCAAATGGGGCCAGAATATTTAATAAGTTAAAATCTTGCCACCTTGGATGCTTCCTATTTTTGTACCAGATCATGACAATAGTGCTGCACCTGTTAATCCTCAGATACTTTCGATACTTTTGTTTACTCTGAGGTTTTATCCTGGTGCTCTTATTTACAAGATGAATATAGGGCAAACACAAGCAAAGGTTCAATAAATTTATTAACCCTTAAAACAAGAGGACACCCCAAATTCAAGTATACTACCTGCAAAGATGATTTGGCTAAACTGCAAACTCAATTCTAAGTCCCTCTGATCTATCATCACGAAGGTGAGTCTCAATGGCACCTTCTTTCTTCCTTCCTTCTCTGGTCAGTCTTCCAAACAATCAAGGTTGCCTTCTTCAGAGTGTTCACTCCTGATATGAACACTTTATCCCCCTGTCTGCTTGCCTTTCCAGAAACTTCTCTGGCTTCCGGCCAGTGAGGTCCCAGGAGGGGGTTCCAACATCCAGTGGGTTTCTTGATGCCTGCTGGACAGGACACCAGGGTCTGTCCCCCCGGTGTCCATCTCCATTCTGTTGCCAAGTGGAACCTGTTATCAGATAACTGCAGGAACTCTCAGTGACAGAAAGTCTGGCCCAATCTGGGCTTCTAACAGTATACCAGTATATTTCAATGCGGTGCAATGATCTCCTGCTAAGTATCAGTAGACTGCAATGCCCTTTGATGGGTGATTGATGGGTCAGGCCTGGACATGTTTGTGTATTTGTACAATTGGCCTGCCTGAGGTTTGACAGTGTTTGATTTTTAATATGCCTGATTCTTAAAATTGGATATCCTAAATTAATCGGCCTTAAAACTAGGCCTTGATTATATTACCACAATAGTCTCTGATATGAATTGGAGGCTCTAATCCAAGAAGCACTGAACACAATCAAATGACTTATGCAAAATACTAATGCAACAATCATTCTACTTCTGCATAACTTACTTCAGGCATTTTCTTCAAGATTACTAGTACTTGTGTTAAAAATATATGACCAAAACAGCATACAAGGTGGGCTCAATAATTTACTAACAAAATTCTAAGTACTACCAGTGCCTTAGAATGTGAAATTGTGAATTCCATGAGTGACTGCCTATGGATTATTTCATATAGGTATGGAATGCTACATTAATGATTTCTAGAATGTCTTTATCAGAGGTGTTTGGCAGAAAATATCCATTAGGTATGAAACATACAAAAAAGGAATTCAGTAAAGTGTTCAATTTGTTCTTGGTAAGCAATTCATCTGCTGCAAAATTGTAAGAAATGATGGAGTGAAAGAATCAGAAGGTCACTGGTTCGTTGATTCAACCATGCACAAAGAACGTGGGCCTTGAAGAAATCTTACAACAGGGTGACTGGGAGGGTTTCTGACCATCATTAAAAACATTTGAAGAACATTTGACAGATACTGCCTTAATAGATATAGGCTATAGCACACTGGGGAGTTAATTACTGTAACCACAAGTGAAAATGGCTACACAGCCCATTGCTTTCTGGATAACAGTCACTGACATTAGGAAATTGCCATCTTGCCTTGCCCTAATCAGCATGAAGAATTCTGTTTATTTAACAGATGTCACTTTTATTATAAAATATTCATTCATTAGAAGGATAATGAACAGTAATATAATAAAACGGATACCAAAAAAATTATTCGCTTATTATGTACAGTTTGGTATAATTTCTGGATTAATCCAGTGAAATGCTAAGACAGTTCAAATCTCACATTACTTATCATGAGCAAATTGCATTTGACGTGGTGCAACAGTCTTTTTTACCATATGAACCAACAGATTCACAATTGCTTGCTCACGTTCAGGGTGGCAATCTGCGTAAACTATGATTGCATTTGTCAGACTAGTACAGCTGTGATTGAACATCTTCATGTAGTTCAGGTTTTGGTTAACTTGCATCCCCAAAGAAACTATCCTCCTCCTCATAACCAGCACTCTCGCATTGACCTTATGTATCACAACCCATCCCACATTGGCTGACACCAACCCTGCTCTCTAATCTGCCAACAGGAACATACAGCATTGGATAATCAATGCAATGTTTCCTTCCCCACAAAATGGCAATAGTGATCAGGGCTCAAATTTAGTTTCCTGCTCAATCAGCAAAACGTTATTGTATCTGATTGAAAAAAAGATATTCTCTGACACAATTTATGGGAAATTTGTTAGAATTTACTTTCCTGTAACCTTTATGATTCACCAAAGATCAGCGTAACATGAACTCAAAAGGTAAACTGTCAGAGAATCCCTACAGTGCAGAAGGAGACCATTCAGCCCATTGTGTCTGTACTGACTACAATCCTACGCAGGCCCTGTTCCCGTAACCCCACGTATTTACCCTACCAATCTTCCTGACACGAGGGAAATTTAGCATAGTCAATCAATCCAACTCACATATCTTGATTTGATTTATTATTGTCACATGTACTAATATAGAGTAAAAGTATTATTTCGAGTACATTATACATATAAAGCATACCATTCATAAAGAAGGAAACAAGAGAGTGCAGAACGTAGTATTACAGTCACAGCTAGGGTGTAAAGAAAGATCAACTTAATGCAAGGTAAGTCTATTCAAATGTCTGACAGTAGCAGGGAAGAAGCTGTTCTTGGGTTATTTGGTACATGACTTCAGACTTCTGTATGTTTTCTCATGACAGAAGAAGGTGGAAGAGAGAATGCCTGGGATGCGTGGAGTCCTTAATTATGCTGAGTGTTTTGTTGAGGCAGCAGGAAGTGTAGACAGAGTCAATGGATGGGAGGCAGGTTTGCTTGATGGTTTGGGCTATATTCATGATCTTTTGTAATTCCTTGCGGTCTTGGGCAGAGCAGGAGACATACCAAGCTGTAATACCAACCAGAAGAATACTTTCTATGGTGCATCTGTAAACATTAGTGAGAGTCATAGCTGACATGCTGAATTTCCTTAGTCTTCTGAGAAAATAGAGGCTGTAGGCTTTCTTAACTATAGTGTCAGTGATGGGGGACCAGGAAGACAGCTGGTGATCTGGACATCTAAAAACTTGAAACTCTTGACCCTTTCTGCTCCGTCCCCATTGATGTAGATAGGGACATATTCTCCCTTACCCTTCCTTGATGATGATCTCCTTCATTTTGTTGACATTGAGGGAGAGATTATTGTTGCTGCACCTTTCACCAGATTCTCTAACTTATTCTTGTACTCTGTTCCGTCGTTGTTTGAGATCCGACCCACTATGGTGGTGTCATCAGCAAATTTGAAAATCAAATTGGAGGGGAATTTGCCATACAGTCATAGGTGTATAAGGACTATAATAGGGCGCTGAGAACACTGCCTTGTAGGGCACTGGTGTTGAGGATGATCGTGGAGGAGATGTTGTTGTCTACTCTTACTAATTGCAGTTTGTGAGTTAGGAAGTTCAGGTCCAGTTGCAGAGGGAAGTGCTGAGGCCCAGGCCAGAGAGTTTGGAGATGAGTTTCGTGGGAATAATGGTGTTGAAGTCAATAATGGTGCTGTAGTTAATAAACAGGAGTCTGACATACGTGCCCTTGTTATCTGAGTGTTCCAGGGTTGAGTGTAGGGCCAGGGAGATAGCTTCTGCTGTGGATCTGTTGTGACAATAGGCAAACTATAGTGGATCTAGGTAGTCCAGGAGGCTGGAATTGATTCATGCCATGACTAGCCTTTTGAAGCACTTCATAATAACAGATGTCAGAGCCACTGGCCAATAGTATTAAGGCAAGCTGTTTTCCTGAGGTGCAAATCTATTCACTTTGTACAGGTGCCATTTCCCCAGAACTGGTCCCTACATTTCCCAAGACTCTAAAGCCCTCCCTCCTGCACATCCCTCCACACACATTCATCTGCTATTTCCTCAAATTTCTGTACTCATCAGTATATGGAACATTCTGGAGATTCCACCTTTGACGTCCTGCTAACTTTGACATGAGCATCCTAAAATCATCATGCAAGACCTCATGCTTCTTTATGGTTGGTACCAGTATGGACTACAACTTTTGTTGGTTCACTTACCTTCTCAGAGGACTATCCAGCCACATCGTGGCATCCTAGTCCCTGGCATCAAGGAGGTAACATTTCATCCTGGAATCATGTTTGTAGCCATAAAAGCATCTCTTTTCTCCCTAAACTATTGAATTGCTGATCACTTTTGCTTTTCTCCTGGCTCTCCATATAACCGAAGCACCTAAGGTGCCATGATCTTGGCTACTGAGAAGGTAGAGGCATTGGTGAGCCTTCTTTACTACTGTGCCGGCATAATTTAAAATGCGTAGAAAATTACAGCATTGTACAAAAAAAGTGAAAAACCAGAAATCATAGAGTGTCATGGTAGCTAGATAGAAATATGATTTATGAAAAAGCAGGTGCCTAAGTTAATGAACCACTAGGTTATTTTAAAAGATATCTTCTGTGAAATGGGTTCAAATCTTTCTATATTTTATAAAACTGTCTGTGAAACCTGTAAAAACTAACAGCCTCACCAAGAGCCATTGCATCTATTACTGGCTGGCATACTTCAAGTATCACAGACATCAAGAGCTGGTTAATTATTTGTTCCATGTGCCACTCTATGTAGAATATTCCATAGCTAGGAAGTGTCCCATTAAATTTATGTCAATGATGGAACCCATTGCAACAGAGGCCAGCATACTTGATTGCTGAATAGTTCCAGGACATGATTTGTGTTAACTGAGTTGTTAATCTATGCATTCCTGTTATTGTGATTTCAAATACTTTGTGTAAAACAAGAAGATTTTCTTGATTTCTGAAAATACTTAGTTCTAATTTTAGCATATTTCCCGTCCAAATGAAATCATTTCTTTGCATCTAACTTCTCCTGTAATTCTTTCCAACATTCTAATTGGATGATTATTCAATCTTTTATACTCAAAGCAATACAAAGTGTGTGCAAATTTCCCTGATAATTTAACCTTTTTGGTGAATCTGCACCAAAAACAATATATTCTGAGATTTAGTGCCCAGAACTGATCATCACTTCAGATGGGGATCTGAGTTTTTAGTCTACCTAGAATCCAGCAGCCTCAGTGCCCTTTTACAGTGTAATGAGTGATTGATATAAGGCAAGACTTTTCTCCTCACTCAGGAGGAATTCCCAACAATCAGATTGGCTAGGAGCTTTCCAGTTTCTCCAGTCACAGCATTGCAGTGGCTGGAAGAGCCACAGCAGGGAGCTCCCAAGCACTAAATCCTGGTATCCAAAGGACAGGTAAGTGGTAAGGGTCCCAGGGCAGGGAGTGTGAGGGATGACCAGTCTCAAAGAATAGACTGTGAGAGAGAAAGAGAGGTCAGGATGTCACAGGCCCTTAAGGGGAGCATACGCCCAGTTGAAAGGGACTTTTTGATAGAACTGTCATTCATCAGCCGGCCCTAAAAATTGAGGCTGGGCAAGAAAGGGCCCTTAATTGACCATTCAGTATCCACTTAAGGACTTTAACTGGGGCAAGGCCGGGATTTCTAATCTTGAAGCTCTGCTGGCCCCAGCATGAAATTGCAACAAGATTCGAATGGACAGGAGCTTGGAAGGAAATCTGTCCATGCAATTTCCCTGCAGAATGTGTAAAATTCTAGCAAGAATTTATCAAACTTTCTGTACAACTGAAGTATAAATCTTTGCTTTAGTATGCCAACTTACATGAGATAAAGGCCAGTATTCCTTTCATTTTTATGATTACTCTTTGCATCTCTGCACTAGCTTTTAATGACTTTTCCACTTATTTATCAAAATCCTTTTGTTCCTTCACAGCTTCTAACTTCTCTCCATTGAAAATAAATCTGTTTTGTCTTTTCAGAACCCAAGGTGGATTCACTGCATTGAACTCCACCTTTCATATTTCAGCCTTAGTCTATCTTCTCCTTTGGAACTTCCCACTTGCAACTAGATAATTCACTTTGTCTCCTAACACAGCATCATCTGTAAATCTGAATATAGAATTCTATTCCTTCATTCAAATAATGAACAGTAAGAAGTTTCACAACACCAGGTTAAGTCCAACAGGTTTATTTGGTGTCACAAGCTTTCAGAGTGCTGTTCCTTCGTCAGGTGAGTCTTGAAGGCTTCTTATCATGTCTACCCAATACAATGCCAGCATTTCCACATCATCAAATAGTGAAGATAATGCTGAATTCACTAGATGTAGTTGCATCCAAGTATAACCAGGAATATAATTATCCCATGCTTTGACCTCTTACAGAAGTCCATGGAAATTTTAATCCAGTGAAATCCACATTTGTATAACATGTTCTCCATTATAGGAAGGCAGCGGGATAGTGCTATTGTTACTGTATTGGTAATCAAAAGACTCAGGGTAATGTTTGGGGAAGCTGAGTTCAATGGCAGATGGTGGAATTTGAATTCAATAAAAATCTGGAATTAAAAGTCTAATGACCATGCAACCATTGATTGTCATGAAAACCCATCTGGTTCATTAATGCCCTTTAGGGAAGGAAATCTGTTATTCTTACCTGGTGTAGCCTACATGTGACTCCAGAATCATGATAATATGGTTGACTCTTAACTGCCCTTTGAAATGGCCAAGTGAGACATTCAGTTGTATCAAAAAGCTAAAAAGATCAATACAAAAGGATGAAGCCAGGTGGACTACCTGCATTAACCTAAGCACTGGAAATGATAAATGCAAATCCAGCCTTGTTGACACTTCAAAGTCCCTCTGACCAATTACTTCAATCTTGTACCAAAATTTGGAGAACTTTCTCACAACTAGTCAATACTCTTAAAATTATACCTTTTGGATAATGCCCCAGATGCCGCTACCACCATTCCTGGGTACGTCCTGTCCTACTGGCAGAACAGGTCCAGCAGAGGTGGTAACACAGGTGTATAGTTGGAAGGGATTGCCATGGGCGTCCTCAACATTGAGTCTGGCTCCCATGAAGTCTCATCCATGAAGTCTCATCAATGGTGGTAGACAATTAAACAACTAACAAGGGGAGAGGATTCCATAAATATCCTCAATGGTGGTAGTGCCCAGTGTATCAGTGTAAAAGATAAGGGTTTGCAACAAATTTGAGCCAGAAGTGTCAGTGGATGATCTGTCTCAGATTCCTCCTGAGTTCCCCAGCTTCTGCCTATTCGAATCAATCCACAAGATATCAAGAAACACTCAATATTGCAAAGGCAATGGGCCCTAACAAAATTCCAACAATAGTCCTGAGAGTTTGTGTCCAGAACATGTCACGCCCCTAGCCAGGCTATACAGATACAACACGGGCATCTACCCTGCAATGTATAAAATTACCCAGGTATGTGCTATACATAAAAGATGTGACAAATGTAACCCAACCAATTGCCATTCTATTAATCTATTTTTGATCATCAGTAAATGATGAAAGGGGTCATTAAAGTGCTATCAAGCAGCACTTACTCAGCGATAACCTACTCACTGACGTGCAGTTTGAGTTCTGCCAGAGCCATTCAGCTTCTGCCCTCTTTGAAACTTTGTTCAAACAGGGACAAAAGAGCTGAACTCCAAAGTGAGTGAGATTGTGTCCATTGCATCAAGGCACTATTTGACTGAGCATGACATCAAGGAGCCC
Organism: Sphyrna mokarran; assembly: GCA_024679065.1. NCBI lineage: Eukaryota > Metazoa > Chordata > Chondrichthyes > Carcharhiniformes > Carcharhinidae > Sphyrna > Sphyrna mokarran. The sequence continues at coordinate 34,222,606 of JAGIQG010000004.1, read as the reverse complement.
TAACACAACTGGAGTCAATGGGAATTGAGGGAAGCTCTCTGCTAGTGGTTGGACTTCAACGCCTCAGTTCCAAGACATCACTGCAGGAGTTCATTAGGATAGTGTCCTAAGCCCAACCATCTTCAGCTGCTTTGTCAATGACCTTCCTTCCATCAAAAAGCCAGGAGTGGAGAAGTTCGCTGATGATTGCACAATGTCCAGCACTATTCATGATTTCTCAGATATAGAAGCAGTCTATGTCCAAATGCAGCAAGACCTGGATAATATCCAGGCTTGGGTTGCAAATGACAAGTAATATTTATGCTACATAAATGCCAGGCAATGGCCATCTCCAACAAGACTGGATCTAACCATTGCCCCTTGGCAGTCAATGGCATTTCCAATACTGAGTCCACACTATCAACATTCAGAGTTACTATTGACTAGAAACTGAATCAGGACCAACCATATAAATACAGTGACTACCAGGCAGTCAGAGGTTGAGAATCCTGTGGTGAGTAACTCATGTCCTGACTCCACAAAGCCCATCAACTGACTAGAAAGCAAAAGTCGGAAGTGCAATAGAATACTTGGACGAGTGCAAGTCAATACAGTCAAAGCTTAACACCACCCAGGACAAAGCATTCTGTCCTGCTTTGTCCCACCATCACCAACAAACTATAGCAGCATTGTGAACAATCTTTAAGATGAACTGCAGGAACACTCCTTCAACAGCAAATTCCAGACCCATGACCATCATCATGTTCAAGAACAAGGGCAGTGAATGCATGGCAAGAGCATCAGCTGGGAGTTCTCCTTCAAGCCACTAGTTCCTTCATTGTTGCTGGATTAAAGTCCCGGAACTCCCTGATGGCACCATGGGTGTACCTACACCACAGGATCTGCAGCAGTTCGAGAAGGCAGCTCACCACCACCTTCTGAAGTGCAATTAGGGATGGGAACATATCCTAGCCTAACCAACAATGCCCACATCATTTAAAAATGAATTTAAAAAAAAAATCATTGTCCTGCATCCTATACAGGTTATAAGTGGTATGTATACACCTCATGTTTTACTCCTGTGATTAGTTCCAACTTATGAACAATTATCCCAGGTGGAAAAGAAAGTTGAAAACAGTTCACAACTGTAACAGAATAATTAGGATCAACTGGAACCAATTTGAACTGGGACAGGCTGAATCCGAGCATGTCCCTTACCCCCACTGGAGACACACTGGGATTCCAATGTATCCTTACTCTGATTTAAATGTGACTTTTGAGAAGTGAACACTTTCGCACTTACCCTTTCCCTCACACTCATCATGACTCACTCACTCTCGTTCACTAACACTCACTCACTCATTCTGTCAACCACACTCATACACCCTCACCCCACTCCACCTATGATGTGTACCCACATCAATTATGAAATATATTGAATGCCCAAACTCAGTTCATTTAAGGTGCTCTGAGTCAGAGGAAAGAATCTTTTATACATAGAAATCCATGTACTAGTTATTGGAGCTCTTGTTTCATTGTGCTGCCAAGAACGACATTGTTACATACTATCTGCACTTGGAAATATAGAATTAAAGTTGTAAAGTATATAAATCAGCAGCAAGCAACAACTTCAAATAAACATTTTTATTACTAAATTAAGTAGGAAAAATGACTAGCTGATAAATGTTCAAAAGTAATAATTTAAACAAGTTTTGCATAAATAATTGTTGTAATGTAGCATAAAAATCTGTACATTGGGCAAGTTGCTTCATTCGCACAATTGTAAAATACCTTAAGTTGATTTATTGTCACAAGTAGGCTTGCATCAATACTGCAATGAAGTTACCGTGAAAATTCTCTAGCTACCACAGTCCAGCACCTGTTCAGGTAAACCGAGAACTTAGCATAGCCAATGCACCTAACCAGTGTGTCTTTTGGACTGTGGGAGGAAACTCAAGCTCCTAGAAAGAATGTGCAAACTCCACACAGACCATAACCCAAGCAGGGAATCAAACTTGTGTCTATGACATTATGAGGCAGTAGTGCAAACCACTGTGCCATCTTGCTATCTATGGTGACACTTTGCTATATTCTCTACTAATACACAACATAAGGAAAGCAAAATGCTTAGAATAATTTGAAATCCTCAATACTGCACCATGAAAACACAACTGCAATTTTATGCCTGTTGATTCCTGATACTCTTAATATTTCTAATGTTCATGAAGTATTTGCATTCAGACAGTGCGACTTACAGCAAATCTATTAATTGGAAAATGTTTGATCCAAACTAATTACCATAGGCAATAGGCACATTGGGCTGGCAAGTGAATCATTTTAGTCTTTCAAATCTCCTGATGGTTAAAAAATGGTGAAAATGGAAAAGAACATTAGGGTGTGTAACAATTTCTGGCATTTGTAATGTCTGAAGAGTCAACAGAGTGGGTTTTTTACTTTGGAATCTGTTAAATTTCTTATATTGTGACTCAGTTGTGTAAGATTAAAATATGCCTTTCATAAACATTTCCAACTTCTTCCTTCAGTTGATTTTTACTTTCATTAAGCTTCCTTCAATTCAACAGTTCAGTGAGCAAATTACTTAATTACAACATTGCCTATGCTACATTCAGCAAACAAGGAACATAGCTGAAAGCTAAAACACGCTTGTCTCTAAATGCCTGCTGTCGATATTAGTAGATGAATGCTTAAAGCTTTTGTGCAATATTCCCTGTTCACCACTTCTACACAAATATTAATCAGTTTCTTTTAATAAATTACTGACAGTGCTAAGCAAAAAAAAAGCAGATGGAAGTATTTCCTAAAAAGCAGGACAAATCCAATCCAGCCAATTTCTGCCCCATCATCCTTTTCTCAATCATTAGCAAAGTGATGGACTGTTTCATCGATAATGCTTATCAAGCTGCATGCACCTGATCACAAATTTTAATTCTGCCAGAACCACTTAGCCCCAGAGCCCATTGCAGGCTTAGCTCAAACATGGGCAAAAGAGCAAATTCCAGTAGTAAGGTAAGGCAACTGCCTTTGACATCAAGGGAGCATTAGATTAAGGTGGAATAACAAGCTCTGGGAAAAAGTCACCAGGGTGGCACGATGGCCCAATGATTAGCACTGCTGACTCGCAGCGTCAGGGATCTGGGTTCGATTCCTGGCTTGGGTCATTGTCTGTGTGGAGTTTGCACATTCTCCTTGTGTCTGCGTGGGTTTTCTCTGGGTGCTCTGGTTTCCTCCCACAGTCCAAAAACTTACCGGGTAGGTGAATTGGCCATATTAAATTCTCTCTCTGTACCCTGAACAGGCACTGGATTGTGATGACTAGGGAATTTTCACAGTAACTTCATTACAATGTTAATGGAAGCCTACTTGTGACTAATAAATAAACTTTAAATAAAGTCAGTGAGGATCAGGGGTAAATTCTCCACTGGTAGAGAGAGACCTAGCACAAAGGAAGATGGCTGTTATTATTGTAAATCAATCATTGTAGCCAGAGAATATTATATAGTTCTACTGGTAGTTCCTAGATCCAGCCATCCTCAGCTGCATCATCAGTGACTTTCCCTCCAACATAAAGTCAGTAATGGAAATATTCATTGATTAGGTAATATTGAGTACCTTTTCAGCTTCTCAGTTATAGAAACCATCGATGCCCTATCTGTGCAACATTTAGCCTTGATCTAATAGCTGGCAGGTAATATTCATGCACACGTGTGACAAGCAATGACCACCTCCAGCAATAGACTAACCATGTTCTCATAACATTTAATTGCATTACCATCATAGAATGCCCACATCATTGACATTCTGGAGATAATCATTGAACAGAAATTTAACTGGATCAGCTATATAAATAGTATGGCTGTAATTCATGTCAGAAGCTAAGAATTCTGGTGAGTAACTCTCATTTTAACTTCACAAAGCATGCCTACCAACATTTTTAAATTCAGTTTTGTCATATGTGGGTGCCGCTGGCTAGGCCAGCATTTATTGCCCACCCTCAGTTGTTCTTCAGAAGACTGCGTGGACTGCTCTCTTAAGTCACTGCAGTTCTGAATTGTAGGTATACCCACAGTGCTGTTAGGGAGGGAATTAAAGAATTTTGACTAGTAAAGGAACAGCGATATGTTTCCAAGTCAGGATGGTGGGTGACTTGGAGGGGGGCTCTCCAGATGGTGGTGTTCCTAGGTATCTGCTGCTCTCGTCTTTCTAGATTTAATCATTGTGGTTTTGGAAGATGCTGCCTAAGGAACCTTGGTAAGTTCCTGCAGTGTATCTTGTACATGGTGTACACAGTTGCCACTGTTCATCAGTGGGGAGGAACTGAATGTTTGTAGGAAGGATAACAATCAAGTGGATTGCTTTGTTCTGGATGGTGTTAAGCTTCTTCAGTGGTGTTGGAGTTTCACTTATCCATGCAAGTGAAGAGGGTTACTTTACACCCTTGACTTGTGCTTTGTAGATGGTGAAGAGACTTTGGGGGATCATGAGATGTGTTACTCACCACAGAATTCCTAGCCTTTGACCTACTCTGGCTGCCACATTATTTATATGGCTAGTCCATCTCAGTTTCTGGTCAATAGTAATTGCCAACGCGTTGTTAGTGAGAGAATCAGCTATTATAATACTACTGAATGTCAAAAGGCAATGGTTAAATCCTCTCTTATTGGAAATGCTCATTGCCTGGCACTTGTGTGGTACAAATCTTACTTATTGCTTCTCAACCAAAGTCTGGATCTTGTCCAGGTCTTGCTGCATTTGGACATGGACTGCTTCAGCATCTGAGAAGTCATGAATGGTGCTGAACATTGTATAGTCATCCATGAACATCCCCACTTTTGACTTAAGATGGAACGATGTTCATTGATGAAGCAGCTGAAGATGGTTGGGCCAAGGACACAAACCTAAGGAATTCCTGCAGTGATGTCCTGGAGCTGAGATGATTGGTCTCCAACTAACACAGCTTTTTTCCTTTGTGCCAGTTGTTAGGGAACCAAAAGTACTTTGAAGGGATTTATATTTGTATGAGTAAACATTAGAAATAAACTACAGTTTTAGATGGATTTAATTTAATGTTTGTGCCTGGATGGGACCTTTGTTCAATTTACCTTGGGCAAACGTGTGAATATGTGTTGGGAGGGATTAAACTCCAACTCTGATGCTATTGTGCTTAAAGAGAGCTACAATGTGAAGAATAAATATAGTTGCTTAGCAACTAGAAGCTTGTGTAAAAAAAAATAATTTTTCATTGTTCTTTAATTTTAAGCTGAAAGCTGGGGCAGTTGGTGACAGCAACTAGAGAGAGAACATCTCTCTCAGCTTTGCTAGAGGAAAATCCATGCAATGGAGTAATGCTGAAGAAAGCCAGTCCAGATATCTAAAAACAAGCACCAGAGAAATGAAAAGAAGCCTTAAGTTAAAAGAACAAAGAGGAACTAGAAGGAGAACAGAATATGTTCATTTAAATCACAGAACTGAAATGTCAGTTCAACTGAAAGAAGTCAAAGATATCCAAAATAGTCCCTGGGACAGTGAGGCAGGAGTATTAGCCACATGAAAATGCATGATTCTAAACACTACATGCTAATGTTTCCCACTCAATGTTGGAATGATTAGATTGTGCTACAAACAGGGAATTTGAAGCAACTACAATTGGGGCTTTGCCTTTTTGTGTACTATGTGCGCTCCCAGACCTTTCTGCAAGGCATCTATTTCCAGGGTAGCTGTCACTCTAGGACATTGCAATGTTATAGGAGCAGGCAGGAAGAGTTAAGGCAACAATCAGATCAGCTTTGATCTTATCGATTGGTGAGGTAGACATCAGATGGGAATATTAGAAGTTGAGTCAATTCAGAGCTCCATCTCTGGAGCAACTCTATCAAGACAAAGGCACAGATGGCCCTCAGGTGATGCTGCAAATCATTGGAAGCAGGAGAGAGAAACAGGGCAAAATGACCACAGAAAGATTAAAACAATTATATACTCAAAGTGGAAGTGATATCTTTTCATATTTTCAGTACATTATTGAGAGATTGTTTGCCTTTAAATCCTGATATTCCTATTGTTTTTAATTCTAACTGTAACATTACCACAGAAAGCATGGCAAGTTTGGGGTCATTTCTATCTTTCCAGATGTGTCACTGCCCTCTGCTGGTCAGTGGCTGTTGCACAACAATATTTGAAATAATATTAAAGTGCAGCTTTAAAAAAAACAGGAATTAGTTGGCATCATATATTACTGGTGATTTTTCCAATCATTTAAAATCTCAATTATGATTTCCAAATGTTTCCCAGAAATTCATAATATTGCAATAAGTGAGTACTAAGTGTTCCAACCATCAGGTTGCAATAACTTACTTGTGAATACTAACAAATTATTATAATTCAGGAGGTATTTTGTCTTACTTTAAGTTTCTCATGGTGTGTGAACGTTGCTGGCAAGACCAAGATTTGTTACCCATCCTTAATTGCCCTTGTGGTGGTGAGCTGCCTCCTTGATGACTGCATCCATTTGATGTTGGTAAAATGATGGAATGGGGATATAGTTCCAACTCAAGATAGGGTGCAGTTTTATAAAGGGGGCATGTTGAGCACTGCTCCCTCACCAGGGACCCAGAACTGATTCTCGGTTTGGATCATTCTGCGGAGTCTGCACATTCTCCCTGTGTCTGTGTGGGTTTCCTCCAAGTGTTCTGGTTTCTCCCCACAGTCCAAAAGACATGCTGGTTAGGTGCATCGACCATGCTAAATTCCCCCTCAGTGTACCCAAACAGGCAACAGAATCTGATGACTAGGTGAATTTCACAGTAACTTCATTGCAGTGTTAATGTAAGCCAACTTGTGATTAGGAAATAAATAAGATTGTAAGACATAGCAGCAGAATTAGGCCACTAGGCCCATCGAGTCTGCTCTGCCATTCAATCATGACTGATATTTTTATCATCCCCATTTCTCTGCCTTTTCCCCATAACCCTGGATCCCCTTATTAATCAACAACCTATCTATCTCTGTCTTAAAGACACTCAATGACCTGACCTTCACTGTCTTCTGTAGCAAAGAGTTCCACAGACTCAGTATTCTCTGGCTGAAGAAATTCTGCTTCATCGCCGTTTTAAAGAGTCGTCCCTTTAACCTGAGGTTCTGCCCTCTGGTTCTAATTTTTCCTCCCACTGTATTGAGGGGACATCCTCTCCATGTCCACTCAATACAGGCCTTGCATTATCCTGTAAGTTTCAATAAGATTTCCCACTCATCCTTCTAAACTCCAACGAGTAATGACCCAAAGTCCTCAATCATTCCTCATATAACAAGCTCTTATTCTAGGGATCATTCTTGTGAACCTCCTCTGGACCCTTTCCAAGACCAGGACATCTTTCCTTACATTTGGAGCCCAAAACTGTTCACAATACTTCAAATGGGGTCTGACCAGAGGCTTATACAGCCTTAGAAGTACATCCCTGCTCTTGTACTCTAGCCCTTTCAACATGAATGCTAATATTGCATTTGCCTTCCTAACTGCCGACTTAACCTGGACATTAACCTTAAAAGAATTTTGAACGATGATTCCCAAGTCCCTTTGTTTCTGATTTCCTAAACGTTTTCTCATTTAGAAAATAGTCTATACCTTCATTCCTCCTTCCAAAATGCACAACCGCACACTTTTCCACATTGTATTCCATCTGTCACTTTTTTGCCAACTGTCCTAAACTGTCCAAGTCTTTTTGAGCCTCCCCCGCTTCCTCAGTACTACCTGTCCCTCTACATATCTTTGTAGCACCTGCAAACTTAGCAAAAGTGCCTTCAGTTCCTCCTTCAAATCATTAATGTATGTTGTGAAAAGTTGTGGTCCCAGCACTGACCCCTGAGGCACACCGCTTGTCACTAGCTTCCATCCTGAAAAGGACCTCTTAATCCCCATTCTCTGCTTTCTGCAGTCATTCAATCTGCTATCCGTGCCAGAATCTTACCCTTAAAACCATGGACACTTAACTTATTTAACAATCTCTTACATGGCACCTTATCAAAGGCTTTCTAGAAATCTAAATAAATCACATCTACTCTTATAAATAAACTTTATAAACTGATTACAAACACTGGCATTGAGCCAGTTATTATTTCTTGCTTTTTTTTTTAATTAATGTGATGTGGGTGCCTCTGGCTGGACCAGCATTTATATCTGATGGCTGGCTAGCCATTGCTGCAGGTCTTGAGTCGAATGTAGAGCAGGCAGGATAAGAACAGTAGAGTTCCTTCTCTAAAGGAAATAATTGAATCAGGAAAGTTTTGATGACAATCAACAATGATGGTTATTAGACTTTTAATTCCAGCTTTTAATGAATTCAAATCCTGGTGGGATTTGAACCCGAGTGCCCTAGAGAATTCTTCTGGGTCCCTGGATTACTAGCCCAGTGACAATACCGCTATGCCACTGCCTGTCCTATTAATTTTAAAAATACAAATGATGACTGTTGATGGCAATGAAAGCTTTACTAATATTTTTCATTTCAGTATTTAATACTTGAGTATTGATTAACAATGATAGATGTTAAATCCATCGGATAGTTTCCAGGTCGCCTGTAATTTTACATACTGAACATTTGCAATGTGTAAAACATTTTAGTTTTACAAATAGAATATCACTGTTTCAGTACATTATGCTCTATATATTAGAATATTTCCGTGCATTCTATTTTTGGTGAGGTATTGTTATGAGTCAGGTTAGAAACTCCAAAGGACTTTATGGAGGCCACTCAAACCATAAGTTTTGCATCTTAAATTTTGTTAGGATGAGAATAATATGTTTCACTTCAGGTAAAATTCAACAACCCACTGGGGAGATTTTATCAAACAAAGTTTTTATTTAAGAATATAGTTACCATGTATAGAAAGAAAATTAGCAATAACTTTTATCAATTACAAACAAAAAAAAACAAAAAACAAACAATCACAAGATATTAACCCTTAATTGAATGTTAAAAATGTTCAAACAAACCAAAACCTTTCGTAGACAAAACTCTTTTCACATGCTCAAACAGCATAGATTAAAATTTCACTTGATTGGAATTGAGTATTTTCAAAGCTTGCACTTTCCTTCTGAAAAGCAAAACATCGATTTCAGATAACTAGCAGAATTTCCAAATAGAACAGGGAAACAGAGAGAGAGAGAGAGAGAAAGAAAGAAAGAAACTTCAGCTTCTTTCTTGCTTGATGCCACTCGCTAAAACTAAAAACTAAACTGTAGCCTCAGAACTCTCAAAACTGAAACCTTAAACTCACTGGAAAAACTGATCTGCTCCATCTTTCTCCAGAACCACATTTCACAACTTTCTATAGTTCGGATATCCAATTCATCTTCAAGTCCATTCAGCCTTGAGCAACAAGACTCTCCAAATCACATACTGATAAGCAAATCCTACTCCATCACATAGGAAGTTAGGAGTGGCACAGTGGCTCAGTGATTAGCACTGCTGCCTTACAGCACCAGGGACCCAGATTCGATTCCTGGTTTGGATTGCTGTCTGTGTGGAGTCTGCATGTTCTCTCTGTATCTGCATGAGTTTCTTCTGAGTGCTCTGATTTCCTCCCACAGGCCAAAGATGAGCAGGTTAGATGAATCAGCCATGCTAAATTCTCCATGTGTACTCGAATGGGACCCTGCATGTGACGACTAGGAGATTTTTACAGTAACTTCATTGTAGCGTGAATGTAAGCCTACTTGTGACTAAAAAATAAATTTTAACTTTACCTTAAGTCTGTTTACACGGTGCCGATTTATCTTCAGCAGAAAGCTCCATGCTGAGAATGCAGGAGAATAACTGATTTTAGATCATGGGGTATTTGTTTTAATCTGGATTCACGCATTTTTGTTTATTTTTGGTTTTTCCTCTGGAGTTTCAGAGTAGGGTTTTCATTATGTTGATTGACGAAATAGTCATGTGAAGGAGAGGAGCTAAGTTACAGGGAAAAGCAGACAGTTTTTGCTTCTGAAAGAAACTAACAGTGTCCTTGTTTCTCTCTCTTTCTCTGGAGGCTGCTGTTTTTGAGCTGTCAAAAGACAGGTCTCTCTCTCTCTCTCTCTCACTCTTTCTCTAGACGTGTTCAGAGGCCCTAACAATTACAATTAACAATTAAAGCAAGTAAGCCTGTGACATTTGCTAACTGATTTTGAAGAGGAATTTAAGTTCTGAGGAATATTGCTTAAATTGGAACAAAGCAGTTCCAATTAGCAGTTAAGAATTGTATCTTGTCATGTTTAAATATTTTAGTTGATAAAAGGTAAATTAACTCATTCATTATAGTTAACTTGTATTGTTAAATAAAGTTTGTTTTGACAAAAACTCCCTAGTGTGTCAATAGATCACACCTGGAGTGAAACAACTTATTCTCACATTCATGCCAAAATAGAAAAACTGTTGGGATTTAATTGGGCTTTGTAACATACTTTGGGGTTTCTGCTCTGGTACCCTAACATCATAATCCCTACATTTCAGGAGGGTGATGATGATGACTTACAGTGGGATCAGTGCAAGATTTCTCAGAGTTTCTGTGAATGTCTGACTCCTATCTGACTAATGGCAGCTTGCCTGCTCTCAATACCTAAGGTCATATCACAGCAATGCAACAAGCAATATTTCACCTCTTCTGATCTTATGGTATCCTTTGTGATGTGTACCCTTGAGGTTGAGGGTCACTAAAGGCTGAGGCAGATGGAGTCGGGGAGCCAGTCATCCTCAAAAGGTTCAGAGACCACATCATCATAGACAATGACTGGAATGAGCAATCGTGGCCCATTACATTGTGGAAGATACTTTCATCCCCTATAAGGTACAGGCATGACGGATGTGTTCAGTTACTGTGACAGAATGCCATCAATGTGCTGGTAACCTTGCACAGAGCAGATGAAGGATGTTCTGGATTGAACACCTTGCCAATTACAGGAACATAACTCATCAGAACAAGGAACTATGGAAAGGGTGCAATTGGAAATAGTTTATTTACAGAGATGAACATTATGAAGAAGTGCTTAACAATATGTCCGTATCGTGAAAGTAGATCTTAACTTTTGCAACCTTGCCATTACATCGTGGGATAGTGGAGGCAGCCTGCTGATTGCTATGTCCTGTCATCTATGATGATTTTGGTGGATATTCTTTCAAGGGCCAAGACCTGGGAGCTCCAACCTGCTTTCAGTGTCCTGCTTTGTGACCTGTAGAGTTAGAATTGATGAGATCACAGAAAAAGGGGACTTGGGTGGGCAGGACATGTCCAGAATCACTGGATAGATGTTGCTGGTATGTGCACCATCTGATCCTGACCTGATGGTCTCTGGTTTCCTCCTTGGAATAGAGAGGCAGATGCAGTGAGGTTAAGAAGGCCCACCGACCTCCAGAGTTGACAGTGATGGATCCCAGCAAGTACTTCCAACCTGGAGTGCATTACCTGAAGCAATGCAAGACAAAGATCTTGCACCAAGGTCTCCATGAGGCCACTATATTGACCACATTACGTTGTAATGGAAGCACAATCACCTTAAACATAAGGCAGATTGAATCCTCCATGCAGCCTTACGACCCCCGAGGAGTGTGAGATTTTCCTGAGTTTATCTTTGGACCTCCTGCACCAGATGCATGATTGAGTCCAGAGGCTTGTCACCTGACTGGGACTCAGCAGATTCCTGGCCTCTGGCAATCCTGAGTGCCAGCATCTTGGGATATCTCTGCTTCTGCCTGCCGTGGATCTGATACTGTGATGTGCTTGCCAGATTGTAACCTCAAGGCTCCCGTAGAAATAGGTCCCACCAAAGTGTATGTGCCTGTGCTGGTGCAGGCTATGGTTAAGCGCTGTGATGGTTCCCTTATTTCAGAGTCCATGAATTCTCCCTCTGTGCTGCTGTCAGGACTGGAGTCAAGGACCTTGCAAGTGGACTCCTTTTTTTTAATTTTTAGTTTCAGGAGGTGTTAGTTTTCCTCAGTGCAGTGAATAGTGTGAAACCCTATCTATATTGCCAGAGAGCGCCACTATTCCAGTCATCTGCCATATTATCATAGCAGAGACTATCCAGAACATCCATGAGTGTTAATGACTCTGCTAAGCAGCTTTCATTCCATGCCAGGTTCTCAAAGATCACCATCCTCATGTTCTCTAGCCAGGGGCAAAAATTTCCTAAGCCTCAGCCACTTGGCAATTCATGTTCGTATCTGTGTCCCTAGGCTTCCTTGATCTCTGTCTCAACACAATTCAAATTCTCATTTGCATTCCCTGTACACTTCTTGTAAAGTTTATTTTTCTGTGTCACAGGTAGGCTTATATTAACAGTGCAAAAGGACCCCATGCAGCCCAGACATAATCTCCACCTCCTTCTTCCATCAGGAAAAATATACAGAAGTCTGAGGATATGTACCAACCAACTCAAGAGCAGCTTCTTCCCTGCTGTCATCAGACTTTTCAATGGACTTACCTCACATTAAGTTGCTTTTTCTCTATAGCCTAACTATGACCGTAACACTGCATTCTGCACTCTCTCTTTTCCTTCTCTATGAACAGTATGTTTTTTCTGTATAGTGCACAAGAAACAACACTTTTCACTGTATATTAATACAGGTGACAATAATAAATCAAATGTATTTGGACTGTGGAAGGAAATGCTCGCAGGCACAGGGAGAACATACACACAAAAGGAACATTCCATAATCCAAATGCATATGTTTAAGTTCAGAAAGACAGATTAAATTAATATCTTATGGTTATCGCATACCAAGAATTGCCCCACTGAGTTTGGTTAAACTTGGTGCTTATGTCTTTGAAATATGTCTATTGAACATCCAGCAACATTTAATGCTGATTGTCTGCTTGTCAAGTGCTTTGAGAATCGTCTTATTTCTTAGAGTTTATAAAAAATGTATATTTGGAAAAGAAAATCTGAAAGCTTTTAGATAGCTTCAGAAAACTTCATAGCCAAAAGGTTGAAAAGTAGCAAACTAAATCAAGGGAGAAATCCCACATGTCAGCATGAGTCTGCAAACAAATAACACAGCAGACAAGCACTGGGTCCATAGTTTGATGGTTGCTCAAATAAAAGTGGCTCTTTATTAAAGGCTTAAAAAACTAAAAATATGGTTGTGCTGGTTTTCAAATGAGAGGATCACAATTTGTGGTCATCCTACACCCATGTAATTAAGGCAAAGCAAACAGGTAGAAAACTTCATACGGGTGATGTCAGGTGGACATCATTAAATGACCTACTTTGCATTAAATTGATTTTTCTGCATATCCTAGCTATCGGTAACTTCACAATCTGCACTATCTCCTTTCCTTCTCTAAAAAACAGTATACTTTATCTAGTGCGCAAGGAACAATATTTTTCACTGTATATTAATACAAATGACAATAATAAATCAAATCAAATGTCTTTCAGACTGTGGGAGGAAACCAGAGCATAACCCACACAAATATGGGCAGAACGTACAGACTCTGCACAGACAGTGACCCAACTGGGAATCAAACCCAGGTGATGTCAGATGGATAATACAAATGAGAATCAAACAGAATAGATAAACCTAAAAGGGATTGAAAAATGTTATAAGAGAGGCAAAGAGAAACTGAGAAGAAACTGGCAGCTTATGAATACAAAAGTCCTCTTTAAGAACACAAATATTAAAAAGCTAGTAAGAAGAGGGGCAGAGTCAATTAAGGACCAAATTAGAGGTCTTCAGAAAAAGACAGAAGGCAGAACTGAGATACCAAGTGAGTACTTTGCATTTATCTTTAGCTTGGAAGAAGCTGCTGCCAAAGACACAGTTATTTTCTAAAATTAAGGGAAGTATACAATTGAGATTCCCAGGGGCCATTAGTAGGTCACTAATTTCATTAATATAGATTAGTGACTTAGTTTTTATTTATTAGTGTCAAAAGTAAGCTTACATAACCACTACAATGAAGTTATTGTGAAAATCCCCTGCGTTGCCACACTCCAGCATGTGTTCGGGTACACTGAGGGAGAATTTCATTTAGACTGTGGGAGGAAACTGGAGCATCCAGAGGACACCTATACAGACATGGGGAGAATGTGCAGGCTTCTCACAGAGAGTGACCCAACCAGGAATCGAACCCAAGTCCCTGGCGCTGTAAAGCAGCAGTGCTGACCATTGTGCCATGTACAGAACACAATTACAACATCTGTTGATGGCACAGAAGTATTGTGAAGTGTGGGCAGGATTGTCAAGGCGACACAGACAGGGTGGTGCACTGGCAAGCCTGCCAGAGAGCTTGATGTAATTTCAAACACATAGAGGAACAGGTTCAAAATCACAGTTAAGGGCTTTATAAAGAGCTTTGAATCCATCCTTCCCAGTGTGAATGTGCCAGCCAACTCCATGCTTGTGGACTCACTCATGATGCAGCAGCAAGTGGTCAGTGTCTCAGCTTCCACCACAGACAGAAGCTGCAGAGAAAGTTCAGCCTGAGGCACACGATCTATGCTTGGTTCCAAGCAGGCCTAATTTGGTTCCATATGAGTCTAGTTTGTTTTCAGGTGGGGTCAGAAAGACTTCATCATGCTGCAGTTACCAGTTGTCAAAAGGATGCAAACTCTCACTACAATCCAGCAATCTATGCTCAAACATACTATTAGGATTGCTAAGGCAAAATGCGGGGAAATGGCTCAATGATTTGTGAACATGCTGATCTCACTCAGTAGGACTGCATTTGTGTTCTGACCAATGCCATTCCATCACTTTCATTACTGTTACCATGTCCAATCTAATGGCACCAATGGGGAAGTGGTGGAGTAGTAGGCCAAGCCCTCAAGGTCTCACAGCTTGAGGGCATCCTGCATTCTTCCTCACTGAAAGTTAGCCACATTTAGCTACCTTTCACTAGCTATGTTGCAGCCACTGAGGTAGCGCAGAATGGAAGCACAAAGTCAGGGCAAAGGGAGACACAAGACGGACACTAAGAGAATGCACATGGTGATTAGTTCAATTTTGTACATACAGTAAAGTCTCATCATTCAGAGAGGAGATAGCCTTGTAGTTTTATTGATAGATTATTAATCCATAATTCAACAATATTCTGGTAACCCAAGTTTGAATCCTGCTACTGGTGGAATTTGAATTCAATAAAAAAAACTATCTGGAATTAAGAATCTACTGATGACTATGAAACCATTGTGGATTGTCGGAAGAACGTGAGAGCTTCTCTGAAAATCTCTCAGCAGATGAGATGTATCCCTTTTTTTTTATTAGGGATGGCAAGACTTGCCATGAAACACAGGAAGAATACAACAATAATACAGTTCAGTACTCAGACAAACCATGTTTAAAATGAAACTTTTTAAATTGGGGATAGTGACATTGAAATATTATAGTTTAATTTATGTTACTTTCTTAATTAAAAAAACTATTTGTAAACAGTTTGTGAATAAAATACTTGTGGGAAAGGCTTTTGTAGATCTGCATCCTGCAACATTTCTCAGTTGTTCAATAATCATGATTGTGGAGATGCCAGCATTGGACTGGGATAAACACGGTAAGAAGTCTCACAACACCAGGTTAAAGTTCAACAAGTTTATTTGATAGTAAATCCATAAGCTTTCAGGATATTGTTCCTTCGTCAGGTGAGTGGAAAGTTCTGATCAGAAACAGGGCATATAAAGCTGAGTCACCTGACAAAGGGGCAAACCCCAAAAGCTTGTGGGTTTACTATCAAATAAACTTGTTGTACTTTAACCTGGTGTCGTCAGACTTCTTATTGTGCTCAGTAATCATTATAGGGAGATGCCGGCGTTGGACTGGGGTAAACACAATAAGAAGTCTCACAACAACAGATTAAAGTCCAACCAGTTTATTTGGTAGTAAACCCACAAGTTTTCGGAAACGCTGTGCCTTCGTCAGGTGTGTATAAAGTTCTTTACACTTTACACAAGAACGTCACACACACCTGATGAAAGAACAGCATTTCCGAAAGTTTGTGGGTTTACTATCAAATAAACAGGTTGGACTGGTGTTGTGAGACTTCTTACTGTGTTCAATAATCATCGCCAGCATTTGCAATGCCATGAAATGTCTGCAGGTGATGCTGCATCTCCATCTAACCGTGCTTAACTGCACCACCAGCAGGAAGCTGGTAGTACTGCAGCCTTCATTTCATAGCATGTTGGAGTGTCAATTTTGCATTCCCAAAATTGGGTGTGAAATACAAGAGTAGGCTCAAACATGGAAGAAAAATTGATGGTGTCTGCAAATATTTGACTCTCAAATTGTTAGCAACATTAAAATATTACTTTCTTCTTTCTGACATTTCTGTCTCCCTCCTCTGGCTTGAACATTTTTTTATTGACAATCTAAAGTGAATGGTCAAAGACTAAAGCAAAATACCATGGACACTGGAAATCTGAAATGAAAATGGAATGTGCTGGCAGTACTGAAATAAGGAAGCATCTTTTTTATTCCTTCATGGCCAGCATTATTGCCAATCCCTAGTTGCCATTGAGAAGGTGGTGGTGAGCTGTCTTCTTGAATAGCAAGAACTCAGTAAGAATTTAGCAACACCAATTTTTAATCCAACCAATTTATTTGATAGTAAAATTGCGAGCTTTCGACACTGTGTCTTCCTCAGGCAAATGCAGTGTTCTGGTCTGCAATAGCACACATCAGCACAGACAGTCAGAGATTGCTGATTAGAATGCGAATCCTTACATCTAACCTGCTATTCAAGTGTTAAAGTGGCTAACAATGTGTGTGAGGGAATCCTGAGCATTGTTGGAGAATTGTGTATTTTCTCCAGACAGCACAGTAAGTGAGGTTTTTTGCTAACCCAGGCAAGTTACGGGGGTTACAGAGAGTGTGTCATGAAGCCAAGATCCCTGTTAAGACCGTCCTCATGTGTGCGGAGCTTGGCTATCAGTCTCTGCTCAGCGTCTCTGCGCTGTCGTGTATCACGAAAGCCCCCTTGAAGAACATTTACCTGCAGGTCGGAGGCCGAATGCCCATGACTGCTGAAGTGTTCGCCCACAGGAAGGGAACTGTTTTGCCTGGTGATTGCTGAGCGATGCTCATTCATCTGCTGTCGTAGTGTCTGCATGGTCTCCCCAATATACCATGCTTTGGGACATCCTTTCTTGCAACGTATTAGGTAGACAACGTTGGCCGAGTTGCAAGTGTATGTACCGTGTACCTGGTGAATGGTATCCTCACGTTTGATGATGTCGTCCATGTCTATGATCCGGCATGTCTTGCAGAGGTTGCTGTGGCAGGGTTGTGTGGTATTGTGGTCACTGTTCCCCTGAAGGTTGGGTAGTTTGCTGCGAACAATGATCTGTTTAAGGTTGTGCGGTTGTCTGAAAGCAAGAAGTGGGGGGGTGGGGATGGCCCTAGCGAGATGTTCATCGTCATCAATGATATGTTGAAGACTCCGGAGAAGATGTCGTAGCTTCTCCGCTCCGGGAAAGTACTGGATAACAAAGGGTACTCTGTCCACCGTGTCCCGTGTTCGTCTTCTGAGGAGATCAATGCGGTTTATCGTTGTGGCATGTTGGAATTGTCGATCGATGAGTCGAGCGCCATATCCTGTTCTCACGAGGGCATCCTTCAGTGTCTGGAGGTGTCTGTCACGATCCTCCTCATCTGAGCAAATTCTGTGTATACGGAGGGCTTGTCCATAGGGAATGGCTTCTTTAAAGTGTCTAGGGTGGAAGCTGGAGAAGTGGAGCATTGTGAGGTTGTCTGTCGGTTTGAGGTACAGTGAGGTGCTGAGGTGACCGTCATCTTTACATCATTACTTCTTGAATAGCTGCAGTCCTTGTACTGTGGATTAACTCACAATGCCAATAGAGAGGGAATTCCAGGATTTTAAACCAGCAACTGTGAAGAAACACCATCCAAGTCAGGATGGTGAGTGGTTTGGAGGGGAATTTGCAGGTGGTTGTGTTCCCATTTATCTGCTGCCCTTGTCCTTCTGGATGGAAGTGGTTGTGGGTTTGGAAGGTGCTACTTAAGGATCTTTGGTGAATTGCTGCAGTACATCTTGTAGATAATATACACTGCTGCTACAGAGCGTCAGTGGTGTAAGGTTTGAATATTTGCAGATGTGGTCCCAATCAAGCGAGCTGTCAAACTTCTTGAGTATTGTTGGAGCTGCATCCATCTAGGCAAGTGGAGAGTATTCCATCACAGTCTTGACTAATGCCTTGTAGACGGTGGAGAGACTTTGGGGGAGTCAGGAGTTGATACTTATTGTCAACTCAATCTCAAAGAATCTCAAAGAAATTACTTGATGCTCAGGGCTGGTCCTCACATCAAACGGTTTATTTTTGCTGACAGGGAGATGGCTTCTATTAAACTCCGTACCTCTCTTCGATGAACAAAAGAAAAACATCCACTCATATATGTTTTTCAAACATCTACACAGCCCATCACGGCTGGACCTTATCCAATAATATTGATAACAGATTACATACATTAGTCAAATATCCAATGAAAAAGGCATTATGTAAGGTGGGGCTTGTACATGTTTAGCTTGTGATCTCTGGAACTCAGTTTTTATGGTATCTTATTAATTTTATCATCTTTTCTCTCATCTTGAGTCCTTGAGCTTACAATCCTGTAGGCCTGGGAGACTGCTCCAGCCTAGCTACCCATGAACAAATTTACTCCCTTAAGTAGCAGGCTTATGATTAAACCTGTTTTCGTGTATCCAAAAACAGGTAAGAGAAGCTGCCTTTCTGTACTCCATTGTGTTTAAAAGAATTTGGTCTGTCTACCACTGTTTCCCATCAGTTGGCCAAGGCGCACAATATCTTACAATACTCCTTGTCTTATTTCCCATCCAATAACCTTGGCTATTATGTTGGCACCAGCTACCAGTATTTCTGTAAACAGTCCTTCTCTCTGTGGTAGCTGTCCCTGCTGCTGTACACAAGCTTATGATTATCCCAGCTAATTGTGTTTAAGAATTTGTGGCTAACCCAGCTAGTGTCTACTTTGTGTCTTTTAATATTATGAACTTATAATTAACATAGTGGAGCTTATATGCAGGCCTTCTGTGATTGTATAACAATAAAATTCATACATATTTATTATATACTATTTATCAATACCAATATAAATTGCTATACAGGTACCTACGAATATAAATTGTTATACAGGCACTTAAACCAATGATATTATTCCCTCTAAATTTATTCTCTACATCTCTGTTAAGCACTCGCTACAGTATTTCTAGCCTCTGACCTGCTCTTGTAGCCATTATGTTTATGTGGTGAGTACTCTCTTCATTGAGTTTCTGGTTAATGGTATCCCCAAGGATGTTGGCAGTTGTGGATTCAGTGGTGGTGACACCATTGAATGTCAAGGGGCAGTGGCTAGAGTACCTTTGGAAGGATGAATAAAATTCTGACAAATGGTCATCAATCTAAAATAAATTTTAACTGTTTCTCTCTGTCTGCCTGCTGAGTATTTCTAGTATTTTCTGTTTTTAATCGAAGTTTTTCAATCTCATAGGGGTCATTTTCCAGTCCTGTTTTATGCACGTGCATGGTAGCACAGTAGTTAGCACTGCTGCCTCGCAGCACCAGGGTCCCACATTCAATTCCAGTCTTGACTGTCTGTATGGAGTTTGCACGTTCTCCCACATCTGCGCGTTTCCTCCAGATACTCCAGTTTCCTCCCACATTCCAAAGATATGCAGGTTAGATGGATTGGCCACACAAAATTAGTGTCCCAAGATATATAGGTTAGGGGAATTAGCGAGATAAATATTTGTACGTGTAGTTATGAGATAAGCCTGGGAAGAGTCAGTGTAGACTTGGTGGGCTGAATGGCCTTCTTCTGCACTGTAGGCATTCTACGATTCTATGAAACCCCAGCAAGGATCTGACCTGATTACCATTCATTTAAATATATTTAAATATTCAAGACCAGCTTAACACTGAATCTTCCAGGAAGGTCACATGTTAAATTGATTGTCAGTGTAATTCTTAGCAAACTCAGAATTATTTAGCAAATGTTGTAGGGTCACGTGGAATTTTGGACACTGTGTTTTGAGTTCGCAAGCATGGGTTGGCTGGGTACAGTCTATACATTGCCTCTTGCAAACAGCCAAAGGAATATGCTGTTTGATACAATCCACCAATGCTGAAATTCTACACACCAGCCTACACACTAGTCCTGAAATTCAAATACCATGTCACTCATTTGTTTGACAGGCTAAACATGTTTTTGGCTTGACAATGATCACCAGTTAATGATGAATCACTCATGTTGCGAATACAAAATAACAGAAAAATGGCTAGCTTCACCTGCTCAAATTCTCATGATATATTACCTTTCCAGGATAATCTGAGGGCACTTTTCAAAATGGATAGTGGTGGCCTGAGGCCTATTCATGAGTTTGTGTGACATGCAGCCAGCAATGAACTGACCAAGATAATCATTATCTTGCAAGATGGCTTTGATGGAGACCTATTTCAGCATTAAGTTTGCTTACTGAGCAAATGTCTCAGCTCCTTTTATGAGGTTGCCAATAAAACCAATAGTATAACATGCGGAACTGGAGAAATCGCAACACTATATATAGACCAGTGAAGTATGCTTGTGGTAGAGAACTCATTGGCAGATTTTTCAATCAGCACGTTGAGAAAATGAAACGTTGAGAAACGACTGCTCCATTTCAAAGGTGAATATGAGCGCAGAACACCATCATTAAGGTATTTAAAAAAATTCTTTCATGCAGTTGCAGAATGAAATATAGTAAATATGTCATCTACATATTGGAAATGTACAAGGGTTGGGCAGTTGTGCTATTCCATTAAAGATCCATTTCTTGTGGAACCCAATAAAGATGTTTGCAAGAACTGGGCCCTGAGGGGATCCCATGGCAACACTATCTATTTGGACATACATAATGTTCTGAAAACTGAACACAGCTGTTGTGTTGCTGAATTTGTAAATTCAATAAATACTAATTCACACTGGCATGGGTGTAAGTCACCATGATATAGTGCTGCAATGTTAACATCCGTGGCTTTTTGGTGCACTGGTGAATCGACTAATAAGCATGTTAGACATCGCCATCAATATGCAAGTTCTTTTCAGTCTTCACATTTGTAAAGGAATCTTTCACTATGTATGTGGAATCTCCTTCTCAAAACTGTTCGCCTAATCACTTGGCCAATTTATGTTGTGCAGAATATGCTAAGGTATAGTCATCCTTGACAAGCATGACCCTGTTAACAAAATGTATGCTAAATTTAATGATGGGTCCGTAAGAGGGGTTTCAGAATAATCTGCAGCTAAAAGATAAATAAATTAGAATAGATTAAGTTAGAATTATGTCATGAAGTGCCTGAAATACATTTCATAGAAGTACCTGTTTGCAAAGAGACAAATGTAACCACTGTTAGAGAATTTAGACATGTATTTCTGAATATTTTGTATTAAAAGCATATACCTTAGTAATGGTACAAAACTCTAAGACATAATAGGACTTATTTAAGTAAGAAGAACCATATTCTTTGGAACAATGCAGCCCTTTTCAGTGTGGATTCAGACAGTCTGAGCAATCCCGAACAAGTTAATGAACAGTGTATACAGTTTCCTGATAAGGAGTTGTAGGAAACTGAGAAAGGCTTTCAAGATCCATGAACGTATGTGTTTCCATGCTGTCAGAGAATAAACGTTAATGGCCATGGTAAATAATCCTCAAACCCATTGGCTGAGGAGGGGGTAGGCAAGTGACTTTTGAAAATTATATAATTGTAATACTGAAAGGATGTACTTTTAGTTTTAGATCGCCACCAAAATCATTCTCCTTTGCTGCGTTGAACTAGTCTAAGAAATAAAGGAACATCTTTAAACACAATACCGTCTCCGAGTCTTTATATTAGCTGAGAAAGTGAGCTTACTACTTAGTCTCCAAAGAAAAGCTTCAACCGAGTTCAAATTCACATCCAATAGGTCTACCGCTCAGTCTCACATGAAAGCAAGCTTAAAAAATGTTTGTTGCACATGTGTAAAAACAATGAACTGCCGATGATATATATGATAGGAGTTGTCCTCATGGCTCACTACAACCACATACTTTGGATTGCTCAAGACACACAAAAGTGATGTTCCTTTGCACCTATCTTATTTATAATCTGTTCTACACAGAGTCTCATTTCCCTACTGTTTTCTATAGTCTTTAAACATATAATTTTCATTTTTTTGTTTCCTTTTTAAAAGCTATCATGAATTCTGTTTCCATTAATAGTTCTGGTATGTCCATCTCTGTTTTAATATCTATGCAAAACAAACTATTTCCTTTTATTATGAATTGAAATTCATCTCCTCCAATTATTTATATGTACTATCTCATCATGTCACTTATGGTTCCAATGACAGTACTCTCACCTCAGAGGAAAAAAACTGTGGGTTTAAGTCCTACTCGTGGACTTGAGCACAGTAAGGTAGACTGACACTCCAGTGCAGTTTGGAGGGTGTATTGTGCTTTCAGAGGTTCTAGCCTGAGGACAACGGGGATTTCCATTCTGTAGAGCAGGCGTGGCAGTAAAAATCCGACTACTGTCTTTTGGATGAGATGTTAAACCAAAGATCTGTCAGGTAGCACATTACAATTGCTGGAGAGCTTAGGTTAACTCATTCCCTGACCCTGACTCTCCATCCACAATCTACAAAGCACAAGTTAGGAGAATGCCCAGATGAGTGCAGCTCCAACAACACTCGAGAACTTCCTAATTTGTGCCTTGTAGATGGCTGAGTTTGGGGATTCAATAGGTGAGTTACTCACTAGAAAATTTCCACCCTTTGAATCTACTTTTGTAGCCATAGTATTTATATGATTGGTCCAGTTCAGTTTCTGGTCAATGGTAACCCCCAGCATGTTGATAATGAAGGTTTCAGAGATGGTAATGCTATTGAATGTCAAAAGGAGGTAGCTAAATTATCTGTTATTAGAGGTGGTCATTGCTTGACACTTGTGAGGTGTAAACATTACTTGCTTATCAGGCCTGTATATTGTTCAGATGTGTATGGACAAGAACTGTTTCTGAGGAATCACAAATTTGTTGAACATTGTGTAATCATGAGCAATCATCCCCACTCCCTTTATTGATGAAGCAATTAAAGATGGTTGGGTCTTGTACACTGCCTTGAGGAACTCCTGCAGTGATGTCCTGCAACTGGGATGATTGATTTCCAACAACAATGATTTTTCTTTGTGCCAGGTATGATTCCAACCATCAAGAATCACTTTCATTAAAATGCTCTCCAAATGAATGATACGCCTTCCTTGGCCCTGCTTTATTTCCCAACAATAAATCCATAGTTGCCACTTTCCTTGTTGGGCTTGCCACATTCTGGCAAAAAAATGTTCTCATGAATGCATTTTAAGAACTCTGCACCCTCTATACCCTTTACACTGATCTCACCCCAGTTAATATTAGGATATTTGAAATCCCCAAATATTATTGTCTTCTTGTTTCTGTATTTCTCAGAAACTTTGCCCGCAAATTTATTGTTCCATCTAGTTCTGATTGTTTGGAGGGGTCTGTGGTATGCTCCCAGTAGTATGAATGCCCTTTTTTTTGTTCCTCTATGAAATCCAGATATGGCCTCATTCGATGCTCGTCCTATCATAACTTTCCTCCACCCTGCCCTGAGTTGTTTTTTTAACTATTATCATGAACCTTTTTTTATGCCCCATTCAGTCCAAAAATCCGGTAATTGGATATGTTGCCACATCTCCTCCTTTCAGCCATTTTTCAGTAAAAATTATGATATCACTTCCAAGTTTCTATCTTTGATTTGATTTGACTGATTTATTTTTGTCACATGTATTCATATATAGTGACAAGTGTTGTTTCTTGTGCGCTACACAAAACATACAGTATGTAGAGTACGTAATGGGGAAGGAAAGGAGAGAGTGCAGAACGTAGTGTTAAGAGTCAAAGCTACGGTGCAGACAAAGACCAACATAATATATAGTAGGTCCACTCAAAAGTCTGGCAGCAAGGAAGAAGCTGTTCTTGAGTTGATTGATGCGTGATCTCAGACTTCTGTACTTTTTCCTGACTAAAGAAGGCGAAAGAGTTGATGTTCTGGTTGTGTGATTATGCTGGCTCTTTTCTGAGGCAGCGGGAAGTGTAAACAGAGTGAATGGATGGGAGGCTGGTTTGCATGATGGATTGGGTTACGTTCACAATCCTTTTTACAGTTGCTTGCAATCTTGGTCAGAACATCTGCGCCCTCAGCTCATCTGCCTTATTCACTAAATAACTTGCACTGAAGTACAGTCAAGCATATATATACTTAACTAATGGGCGATCTCATGCAAAGACTAACTCCTGACGTTTGACCAAAAAAACCAATCTCCTTGAATTTGCTGCCTAATCACCAATGAATTTAAGCCTGGCAAAAATCTACTGACTGATAGAATCACAGCAAAGCATACCACTGAAAGTGGTTGTGTAGTTTCTCATGTCTGTGCGTGCCAATGCATGATGCTAAGGCTACTACTTAATTGGTACGCTCTGTATCCGTGTCAATCCGCCCTCTACTATGACAACCTCGTATCAGAAGGAACAGGTACAGTTCAAATTTAAAAGTTCTCATAGCAAACATATAATTGTACAGGAGATAGTGAATTTAGGATATTGGAGAAAAAGGTTAGGGATTGGAGGAGGCTGTCTATACATCTTAAGCAGTGCCTAAGTATAAATGTGCAAGCAGAGAAAAGTTTAGCATATGGCCAGTGGTAGAAAATTAAATTGCAAAATATGTCATTGAAAATCACCAGAAGGGGCTCTCTTTCTTAAAGACCTTTCTGAATCTTAGCTCTGAGACAAACAAGAAAATTAGGCATCACAGATTTCAAAGACAAACCCTGGATGGTGAACAAGGTTTATGAAAAAGAACAATTTTGTCCTCCAACAGAAGACAAGGCTGGAATTTTCCGACCATTCATGCCAGTGAGATTAGACTATCCAGCCAAATTCTCCATCTTTGCTGCAGCGGGAACATAGTTGAACTGGTGGTAAGATCGCACCCTTGATTTTGCAGCATCTCCCTGCAGAACCTGATGACAGCTTATCGCATTTCAGTGGCACGTAATCAAACATCAACAAAAGAATGGATACAGATCGGCTTTTGTTGAGAACTGGATGAGACTCCCATGAGTTTTGACATCCCAACCAGTGAGCAAAGTTGGAGAGAAAACAGTGAAGAAAACTAGATGTGAAAAAACCCAAATGAAATTGTATAAATCCAAATATATGGATTTTGCTTCTGATAGTTTGATTAATTTTGACTGTTAGTTGAAGAGGAAGATGGTGCAGAGCTATGGAGAGTTGTGGAGCAAGAATGGAACTAAGTGAATTGCTCTTTCAGATAGCCAGTGCAGACATGACTGGCCGAATGGCCTCCTTCTGCAGAAACAATTCTGCGATTCTGAATTTAACGTACACAAATTAATGTCTGTATCCATGGGGGTTATTATTTATTTATTATTAAAAATCAATAATGTTTTGGTTCTTTTACATGACTTTTGGGGGTGAGGCTGATGAACACTCCTGATCTAGCCACTCTGTAATAAGTGTGACGATGGGAGAGGGTGGATTTCAATCCCTGAAAAATATTACCTGTGCAAAAGTCAATCCCCTAAAGTTTAAAGTTTATTTATTCCTGTTATAAGTAGGCTTACGTTAACACTGCAACGAAGTTACTGCGAAAATCCCCTAATTGCCATGCTCCAGCACCTGTTCGGGTACACCAAGGGAGAATTTAGCACGACCGATGCATCTAACCAGTATGTCTTTCAGACTGTGGGAGGAAATCAGAATTTTCCTCAGAACCTGTTCCATTGCCCCAAGAATCTAAAGCTTTCTCTCTTGCCACATTGCCCAAACCACACATCCTGCACCTTTGGAAAATGGCGATTTGGAAAGAAAAGGAGTTTCAGGAAAAAAGAATGTAATTGGAGGAAGAGAGAGTGAGACTGGAGAACAGGTTCAACATGGGAATCTGTATTCTCTGCTGAGCCAAGGACAACAGCATTCTGATGAATGGGAGCAATAGCATGAGTGGAAAAATCAGGAATGGGGTGTGTAACTCGGAATTGTATCATATTACTGTTAGTTATGAGGAAATTCTGAGTTTTACCAGGATGATTAACAGTAGGTTATTATTATATTATTATTATTATAAGAAGTGAAATTAAAGGTCCTTTGCACCTCTGGTTTCTCCTGCGTATTGCTCCCCCACATTTGGTTTCCCTTGATCACATGCTTGTAGGTGATATTCTGGTTCTGGAGTCTTCTCACATGACAGCTGTTGCCACAAAACAATGAGCAGATATTAATTACAAGGAACCTAACACAGTAAGGTAAATGCATCAACAGTTGCAGATGTGGTGGGGATGTATTAGAGACGATGGTAGGACAGTTATGTTGTTATTGGACCAGTAATCCAAAGATCTAGATGAAGGCTCTGAGGATGAGTTCAAATCACACTGTAGCAGTTGGGGGAATTTACATTCAATTAATTCATAAATCTGAAATAAAATGCTAGCCTTGTTAATAATGATCATGAATCTACTGGATTGTAGTAAAACAAAACAGCTTAACTAAAGGCTTTCAGGGAAGGAAATTAGCCATCCATACCAAGATTCAGATGCACAATAATATAGTTGATTCTTAACTCTGAAATGGCCTGGCAAGCCACTCCTTGTAGGCAACTTATTACCAAGGTACTCAAGATAGGCAGTAAATATTGGTTTTATTTCTCTGTCTTTTGGCTAACATCAAGCCATGATAGAGCATAATGTCTTGTCAACTTGGATCTTGTTTGTCTCTTGTGGAGATCATGAATTGGACTTTTGGAGCAAGCAAGGAATAGATTTGAGTTTGCCCAGTTCACTGAGCATTGGCTTTATAACTTTAAGAGTGGACCAAGAATTTTTTTAAATAAATACCGGTCTTACCAGCTTTATGCATATCCCAAGAGTTAACAATAAAAAGTATCAAACCTCAAAGAATGCCTGCACCAGAACCGGTTCGTGGCGTATATCGCAACAAAAACATTTTTTTTACGAAGGTGGAGTCTCAGAATGATGTTGCTTATTTCCTCGTGATATACCCTGTCATTAGTAAGTTCGTTCCTGTTTGCATGTCTAATACATTGAAAAAGTCCCTGCCCTGTCACTGTCATGCACTACCCTGACTGGAAAGTCCCATTTGTTGTTCTTGCTTGTCCCCTGGGGGCGCTCGTGCACGATGATTTCATTTCCGGGGAACGTTGGGGGAGCGGCGGCGGGGCGTAGAGGTCAGTGGGATGACGTCATAGCGGCTCGGCACGGTGACATCGCGGCGGTGCGAGGACGCTCTTGGCGTGGTGACATCACGATATTTTGTGGTACTGGGACGCTCTCAGGATGAGGACGCTGGGGAAGAGGCACGCAGCGCGGTGACGTCACAGAGGCGAGGGGACGCTGTCGGCGTGGAGACGTCGCGGAGACGCACTCGACGCGATGACGACACGGGCTGGTTGGTTGTGGGAGGAGGTTCCTGTCTCTTCGTTCCTGGGCAGTGATGTCGGAGTTTAGAGACGGAGGTTGTTGTGAAACGGACGGCCCGGGGAATAGAGCAGCAGCGCCTCACAATCTCACCACCACTAGCGGCCGTCAAGTGTTCTTGTAGTCTCGCCGACTCCCACCTATCGATCCAGTTATGGCCGGCGTGGCGGCCTCGAGCGGGCACCGACCTAAAGCGCAACCCCGTAGGCCTCCGGCTGCACCCGCGGCCCCTGTTTCCTCGGCCGCCTGTCCAGCGCAGAGCGGCGGCCCGGGCCACATCAGCGACGAGTTCGCCGTTTGCAGCGACAAGCAGAGTTATCTGGAAAGCAGCAAGGCCGCCATCCAGGAGCTTTTCAAAGTGGTCCTGGTCATTTCGGTGCCTCTCTCGATGGTTCATTACCTGACCGAGTCTCCCAGCTCTCAGCAAATCTGGGTCCAGCTGAAGGGGAAACGTGAACAAGTTAGGAAAGCCAAGGTAAGTTTTGGGCTGGGGGGATGCGGGAGGAGAGTGACCCTGGACCTGGAGCAGAGTATGTCGTCACTCTGTATGAAGAGCGCCTCAGGTCCGGAACTGTCTCAATGCGATAGGTCATTTTAAAAGTAAACAGTTCGAGAAGAAGCTTTTTCCTTTTTTTGTTGTTGTGGAGTAATTGTTGTTTGGAGCAGGAAACTGGACTTGGTGTTTCCCAGAGTTTGGGGTGCTGTTTGTTGGGGACTTTTTGTGTAAGGAGTTAATTTTGGGGGTGGGGACATTAATGACAGAATCACTCCATTTTGATTGTAGATTATCTTTCAGAATATTGAGGGGGAGGTGAAGCCATGTCGCTTGAAACCAATTTGCTCCAAAAGATAATTGTATTTTTGTGGATGTCAACATCTGAACTGGGACGTTTGAGCAACAAGTTGCCTGACTGTCATTGTCTTTTTCTCAACTTGGGAATCTTTTAAGTTCCAGTATAGACATACACACATATTAATTGATAGTAAAAACAGATTTTTTTGATTGTATAATTTTTATTGTGGGACAAATTTTTATTGTAACGTTGTACTTACTGAATTGAACTCTGAAAGAAAAGCCCCAAGTCTGTAATAAGGTAATGTAAAATGTTGCTGAATGCTTTTCAAGTCTACGTCAAATGTGTTGCTATGGAATTTGCATTGTACCACTAGATAATGACAGAAAAAAATTCCATCGTTGCAACATTTGAAAGCTAAGGTCATATCCTCATTTGGCTGCTGTAAAAGAGCATAGGATGTAGACTGGAGTCTTAATGCCTCTTAACCAGCCAGCTGCTGTAACTTTATTTGTTAAAGTTAAAGTTTATTTACTAGTCACAAGTAAAGCTTACATTAACATTACAATTAAGTTACTATGAAATTCCCTAGTCACACTATCCAGTGACCGTTTGGGCTAGGTACCTTAAGTTGCAACACAAGTCATTTTGTTAAATTCCCATGGATTATGCTATAATTTGCCATTCTGCTCTTGACATGAGTGTTCAGTTGTACGTATTTTAGAAAGTGTACATTATTAAGCATAGAATGTGCATTTATTTTGGAATAGTTTTTGAAATTTAACACTCATTTGAGGTACGAGTGTCGAGCAATAGGCAATTGAATTATTAATACTATATTTAATTTCTCTGAGGTAGATGAGCGAATGAATATCGCTTTTCAACAAGTGAAATCATATGAATCAGAACTCTTATCATTGCAAATTATAATTACATATTTGCAGAGTACATTTGGCTTGGGATATTGCATCTGATTCAGTGCCCTTGTCCACAGGTGCAAAAGTGGCAAGTCATTCTGAGTTGGTCAGTTGAATCTGCAATTATCACCTCACCTATCCACATACAGTTCACAGTACTTTTCAGTACAGTTTTTTCAGTACTTGTTTGACTCCTCCCTCTCCCCCACCACCCTCCTTCCCTGGACATTAATAAGAAAATTGTAGATTTGATAACAAAATTTAAATGTGCTAATTAATTGTGTTATTGATTAATAGTTCTAATATCTCCTTTTACATTTTATAGGAGTATATCAAGGGTGTTTGTAATCCAGAATTTCGCCAAATTGAGTGTTACCCAAAGGATATGCATTGCATTTTTGCAGGAGCTAAAGGCTCGTTTCTCAGGTGCCTCATCCAGGATACCTGTGCTGACATTTCCATGGCAAGCGCTGGAGTGATTGCCATTACAGGAGGTACGGAGGCAGTGATTATGGCAAAAACTCGAATACAGCAGTTTGTGCAGCTCTTCAAAGATAACCAAAGCTTACCAAACAAACGGGAATCTTCAATTAAGAGAAACTTCAAACATTTTGTCGAATTGCATGCTGATAAATATACAATGGATCTGCTGCTCTTACCCAGTTCTGTAAAAGAGGAACTTTTGAATCTTGCTCAAGATGTACTTCATCATGAAGAACTTGTAGATCTTACTTTGGAACCTGATGATTATTCACAAATAGTTAATAATGATGCATTTAACTCCTCCCAAGACACTGAGAATTCTGAGGCACAACCTAAAGATCTGCCTTCCATTGATGAAGCCAGAAAACAGGCTGGAACACCTATATCTGAACTTGCTCAACAAATGGACACAATACTTACACAAGAAACTCCAAATTTATTTGCTGCAGAAACAGAGCAAACATGTTGCGAGGCATCTTCAGCAGGAAGAGAGAGGCAGTCATGCAAAAGAAGATCATCTTCTAATGAGGACAGGCACACAAAGCGTCAGTTTTCAGGAGATGTTGATGAATTTTCAGCAGGTATCACAACAACTAAAGTGCCTTGTAATAGCTTGGTCACTGATGATCCCAATGTATGTAATTTAGTTGAACAACAACATAGTGAAATTGAAGAAGATTCACCAGATACTACTCCAGAAATGGAGTTCAACATGCTTGTGGATTTTTTTAGAACAATGGGTTATCCTACTGATATTATAAAAAGAGTTATTATTGAACTGGGACAAAATGAAGAGCCTATGTTACTGCTTAAAAGAATTGTTGAGGAAAGTAAACATTTGGAAGAAGAGCAAACCGCTGGAGTAAATCATGCAGTTGTTCCAAGTAGCTCTCATGCAAATTCAATCAATGAAACAAAGAAAAATCTATCAAGTGAGAGACCGGGAAGTTGTACTGTAAGAACTGCTAAAGGTGAAGGAAGTAAACCAGTAACCAATTACTTACAAGACCAATGGAAAAATGAGACACTTCATGATGTAGTTTTGGGCAGTAGCTCCCAGGGCAACAAAGATGAAGTTGTAAAAGCACCTACTACAGCCGGATTAATTAATGACACTGAGAATTTTTACCCAATCAGGCAAAGCAATGATGACTTAGTCACTGAGCGAAGATTGCTAGGTGAAAGTGATATTGTAGCAAGAGGCAGTTCCGAACAGCCACTGCTGCCCGTGTCTTCTAATCGACAAGTGGGTCCTTCAGTGACTGGAGTTCAACGGTTCCATGACTTACTGAAAAGCCCTTACAAACTAACCCTAACAAGCAATCCAGGAGATCTAAATTTAAAACATATCATAATTGATGGAAGTAATATTGCTATGGCGTGAGTATTGTTAAATTACCTTCAAATGTGTGCGTAACACGGAATGTGGCGAAATGTTGGACAACTGATAGCTTTGGCTCAGTTATGGTGCTCTTTGAATAAGCTTGAATGATACTCTGATAAAATCACTGTCTCTACTCCAGCATTTAATCATTTTCATGCAGTACTTACTGCATGTTACCTTGCTAGAAGGGATGTTTTCAGGAGCAGACTTGAGTTCTGTTTGTTCCTCTGGCCAACATGGCTTCCTTAACCAAGCACCATAAAGAGTTAACTGATCATTCTTTGTCATTTGAAATCCTGTGTAGAAATGACTGAAACAAAATGTCTAAATATTGATTCATTGCCTGCAAAGTACTTTGAGTTGCTTGAAAAGTGTAATGTGTTAGATAAATATAGACTTTGGTTTGAAGATTATACCACTATATAGTAGACCTATGCTGATTTGAAATGGTTTAGAAAATTGAATACATTTGAGCCATATGGCCATTATTGAAATAACTACCTGTTAGAAAAATAAATACAATTGACTGACTTAAGTTTATTACTTGAAATTAAGTTTACATGTTAAATAATCTTTATACATGATGCTATTGTCTTTACTATTAGCTGTTATTTCTTGCTGATGAATCACATTTTCAAATAACTCCATTTCAATCATTCAATTTCTAATTTTGAACAACTGAACAAAAACCTGATCCAACTTATTTACGTGTAAAATTTATTATTTGTATCAGACATGTTTGTATTTATAAGCAAAACAGATAGCTACCTTCAACTTGATTAAAATGGTAAGTGCTCGAACCTCAAAGAATCAAGTGATTAAATTAATATTTTCAAAGGCTATGACTATTCAGTTGCACCTAACCATTGTAATATAATCCTCGTAGACCCTTAGACAAACGCCTTTGGAAAAATATATGAGATTATTTAAAATGATTTTAAATTTCCATCATAGAAAGTAGAAACAATAAATATGATTTTTTTCTAAAGAGAAGTATATTGCTAAATAAGGGTATAAGCAATGAATTGAGCTTTCAGAGATGGTTTTGGGCTCAATCTCGAAATTAACAATATACATGGCAATTTCTGTAATTTAGAACAAAAAATAATTGTGTTGCTGGGAACTGGAAACCATCATGAAGTGATAAAGTACAGGTTTCATTTTTCCATTCTCCCTGATTGCTTTGGAGGAAATGAGGAGAGAATATGTCAAGGCTTTGGGAGCAGCCAATGATTATCTAGTAAAGATTAAGTTATTGATTTGTGGTCTGTAGCTATGATGTGGAGATGCTGACATTGGACTGGGATAAGCACCATAAGTTTCAACACCAGGTTAAAGTCCAACAGGTTTATTCGTACAAACTTTCGGCGCTTTACTCTTCAGGTGAGTGAAGAGTTGTGCTCGTAAACAAAGCATACATAGACACAAACTCAGTTTACAAGATAATGGTTTGGAGTGTGAGTCTTTACAGGTAATCAAGTATTCACAGATGCTGAAATGTGAGTGGAGAGAGGGTTAAGCACAGATTAAAGAGGTGTGCCTGGACTTGCAAAATCTCACTAACTGTCCTAGCTGGCAACAACTCTCATCTCTTTGACCTGTGCTTAACTCTCTCTTCACTAATATTGTCTGCATCTGTAAAGACTTGATTACATGTAAAGACTCGCAATCCAATCATTATGTTATAAATTGAGACTGTCTATATATGCTCTGTTTGTGTACAATTCTTCACTGACCTGAAGAAGGAGCAATGCTCCGAAAGCTTGTACTACCAAATAAACCTGTTGGACTTTAACTCGGTGTTGTGAAACTTCTTAGTGTAGCCAGGTATTTAGCTCAAAGGATGGCAAATAGGTTTTAATATAGAATAATATATTCCATTGCATGCTTTTAAAGGAAATGTTTGTTTAGTATATGGCCCAGATTTCACAATCAGCAACAAAACAACAATACTCGCTATTGCAGCCCATTGTCATTAATTTTTGTTTTTTAACCAGACTGCGTTAGCTTTCATTCGGAAATGTTAGACAGTCATGAGTACTTTGTCCGTTGTTCATTTTTAATATTTTCTTTTCATTTCTAATTTAATTTGAGTTCTTCTGCCCTGTATTAAAATGGAGCATAAACATGCTTTGTCCTGGGATGTCCTAATCAAAAGCGTGAAGTATAGATTGACTGCTGCACCCCATATTCAAGCTAATAGTGCATGTTATTGTGTATGGAAAAGAAGTAAGAACATGTTACCCTGCAAGCCTATATTGCCATTCAATTAGGTCATGGTTGATCTGTACCTTAGCTTTATCTTATCTGCCTTCGTTCTGTAACCTTTATTATTCTCTTGTAAAAAAAACTATCAGTCTCAGTTTCAACATTTATAATTAACCACTTTTTTTGGGGAGAGGAAATTTATAATACCCTTTTTGTGAAGAAGTGCTTCCTGACATCTTTCCGACCTAGCTCTAATGTTAAAATTATAACCCAGGTGGACTTTCCATTTAGAGGAAATAGTCTCTCTTTCTGTTTTACTCTATCTCTCTCATTTGTATGGGTGTTTCTCTTTGCATTCACATCGTGTATGTCTTTCTCTCTGTCTTTGTCTCCATCTCTCTCTTTCTGCATTCACACCGTTTTGCATTCATGTGTCCCTCAGAAGGAAAAAACAATATGGCTGAGGAGCACAAAAGTTGACATCTAAAATCAGAGATAATTGTTATGATTTGGTTAGCTCAGTTGACTGGTCAACTGGTTTATGACCCAAGGCAATGCCAGCAGTGTTGGTTTAATTCCTATACCGGCTGCGGTTTTTCATGAAGGTCCCACCTTCCTATCTTGACTCTCAGCTGAGGTGTGATGATCCTGAGGATCATCATACTGCAGAATCACCACTAGTCATCTCTTCCCTTTGATAGAGGAGAGCAGCCTATGGTGATCTGGGACAATGATGATTCGGGGAACTGGAAGACATTTCTGGTTTGATAAGGATCTACTTCCTAACTCAATAAGAGTTGCACAATTAGCTAGTCACCCTGTTCAACACAGATTCAGAGACTTGATAGCTTCTTTGCTGCTGGTGCTGAGTTGAGTAAACAGACACATGTGGCCTGAAAGCACTGCTGATCACCTTCCCAATTCCCATGTCAGCAAACCAACAAGGCATCTGTCACGAAAAGGATTGCCTCTGGCTTTTTTAAATAATTAAATAAGCGTGAAATAAACACAATGTGCTGGGAATATGGGAATAGAAATAGGCCATTCAGCACCTAGAGCTTGTCCCACCATTTAATTATATAATGACTGACGTGTAACTCAACTTTTCCACATACTCTGCTCTATATTATCTAATATCCCTGTTTGATCAGAATCTATAAATCTCCATTTTGACCCAGCAACCCCATGTGATGGAAGAATTCCACACTTCAACCACTTAGCTAATCTATCAGATTACAATTTTAAGCATCTTGGTGGGGACACCCCTCAACCTGTTAAGCTCCAGTTCCTGGACTGCACCCTTACAATTTAATCCTTTAAGCCTTGCAATCATTCTGGTGAATTTGCAAGAACAAAGAGCAAGGAAAATTTGCAGTATATGTTTCAGAGACTGAGCTTGCCACCTTGTTTCCCCTGATAGGTTTGTTGTAATTTTTTTTCTGACACTGGTCAGTGAACCAAAGCCAGTTCCCCTCTGTCCCTGTTGAAATCCCTTAGCCATTGGTAATATCTTTCTGTTCATTACAGCTGCTGGAGCAGTTTGCAGCTATTCAGCTGAGGACAAGTCATTTGGATTTGTAAGATTAACTCTGTTTTGCTGTCCGTAGGTATTGCCTGATCTGTTCAGTTTTTTCGGCATTTTCTGTTTTTATTACAGTAGAGTTACTGTCTCTATTCCGGGCATTAGGTTTAAAAATACAGTTTCAGTTTTATGGAATTTATGATCAGAATTGACATGCAGAATACCTTGTATAACAGTGTGAAAGCTAAAGGAGACCTCTGGTTCCAGATGCTGAGTTTGTTCAACTGATAAAATTCTTCCCCACTTTTAGAAAGATTTTGTTTCAATAGTAGCTGAAGTGCCTCATGAGTTTCACTTTCATATTTGCAGCTAACTTCATTCCAAAGGGTCGATATCATAACAAAACCTGTCCTTACACTACAGAAAAGATAAGCAGATTGTCTAGGCAAATCTGTTTGGTTAGTTTCTGTTTGGTGTTTCGAACGAGCAGCAGCAGCATTCGAGATGCCGAAAGATCTAACTTTATTAAACATTTTTGATCATCCAATTTTTATTTGGAAATAGAACTCTTAAATTTAATTTCCTGCTAACATTCCTAATAGTTCTAATATTTTGAGTCATTCTACGTGAGAGATATAACATGATAGAACTTGTCTCGATTTTGAAGCGTCATGTATGGTATCCGTTCGAGCTTTTTATTATGGCATATGATTGGCTTACGATGTAAACAGCTGTCTGGTGGTTCTGGGGTCTCTGGTTTGTTAATATGCCTCCTATTGTGTTTTCAGCTTATCTGAGGAAGTTTTGATCTAGGTTTTCAAGCAGAATTTAGAATGCTGAAACTGTAATTTAGGATATACATCATGGCTTATGTTTCATAAAATTATCACCAATTAAGTCAGCTGATTAATCTGGTCATTTACATTTGGCCCAGGGACTATCAACCTGAGCTATCGAGAACCTCAAAATCTAATTTTACATCTTTGATCCTATTGTCACCATAGCCTTCGGTATTTTAAATTTCAAATTTTTTTTGTAAGCACATGTGTAATATCCCAACAATGGCATCATGGAATTTTAGAGAAAATGGGCATGAATTTGAAAGAGCCAGTGTAAAATTATTTTCTAGAAAAGACCTGGCACAAGCTCTTGATCCCACTCATCAGTGAATCTCAACTCCTATGATATTCTCGCACATCTACTTGTGACTGTTTCATTCACTCAATGTATAGTGGTTGAATTTATACTTTAAAACTCAGATCAAAAAGATACATTTAAGTTTCAGAAACCTGTAATAGGCTAAACCATCCAAGCCATAGCTAAAGTTGAGAATCCAAAGAAAATTGCAATCTGTAATCAGATGGTTCTCTTAAGAGATAGTTGACATATTTAAAGGTCAATTTAACACCTGCAAGCAAAAAAGACCCCATGATGAAACTAATTGTCTTGTCAAGGCAAATAAGGACTACGAACTAAATAGCAAAAAGCCATCTTTAAAATTTTCTAAGTAAATGGAAATATCTGGTGCTGTTTTTGTTTTAGGTGTGTTAAATATCTCCTCTCTCACAACTTCAACTTTAAGAAGTAATGATTTATTTTCATTTGGATTTTGTTCTATGTTGCATTAAGTTTTCCTGGTAAGCTGATTAAGTCAACATTTTAAGAACCTGAGTGTTTGTGAAAATCAACCAGCTTTGAGATGAACAGAAATCCGTAATATGCTGTTCTCTTGCATATTTTCCACAGCTTACAAAAACAAATTGGTATTTAATTTTTTAACTGTTTTGCACTTATTCACAATCTGCACTGTATTAATTACTGGAATTCGAAACTTGATTCCTTTCTATGATCTGAAAAATTATAGAGTGCAGCTGTCAATGCTTTATCTGATAGTTGGATTTACCATTGTCATTTTTGGCCCAAACCAAAGGGATTCTCAATTGCTTAATTAAAGATTATATTTAAGGCTAGAATGAGATACAAGACTGCCCTTTAAACAAATGTTTCAGTGACCACAGTATGACTAACTTTTTTCCCCTTCCACTCTACATACTTGTGAAGAAGTAGTGTAGGCTTTCACTCTAGAATATTAGTTTATACGTAGATGAAATATTTTCAGTAATAAAAACTGATAGTCATGTCAGTCTGAATCATAACTAGATTCTTTGTGTCACATATAATTGTGTAGTGCAGGTGCAAAGTATATTCTATTTGGTATTCTATGGAATGAGTCAGTTAATCACCAGTTGTGTTCTGATTGGGGGATTCCCGTATTACTATATTACCATAAACATCGCTGCTTTGCAGTAACCTTTGGTATTCTGTACTTTCCTCCCCATAACTGTGTGAATAAACTTTTGACAATTGCTTTCGTAGGTTGTAGCTTCGTGAGAAATTTTTCCAAATCCTTAATTTAGTAACACAGTTTTTACCACTACCCTCAAGAATGTAGAAATCTTTTTGTTAATATCCTAGCATGAAGCTTTTAGGAAGTTAACATGTTTTGTTTTATTAGGGACAGAGTTCCAAATTGGAAAGATTTACAAAATTTGCAAAAAGATTTTTCCCAATCACATTTGTGTACTTTTTCTATGAAAGCTATGTTTTTAAAAGGCTAGTTTTGACTAAATTAAACCCAGATAACACTCAAGAACTATCTAATCGAATGATGTGCAGCTGCAATTCATATTTGCCTATTAGAACAAGGAACAATGGAAAGGGACATTGAGGTACCATTGGTCAGAGGTATCGCAGTCATTTCTTGACAATATAATATGCACAAGTTGTAAGTGGACAGTATATTATGAATGCATGATGTAACCATAACAATGATTGGATAGAGATAAATCCTATTCTTTGGTATATGCTAATTACTTGCAATTGATGCTAAGGTTTTAATTACCTTTGTATTTCTGAATTTTTCACTTAATGCCCTCAGTGGATATTTAGGGTCCTGTAGTGGCTAAATTGTAATAGCCCCTAACACTTCCTTCTATCTTTTGGGGATAGAAAAATTCATGGCATTTTTGGATTAATTGAAACTTTTGATACCAAAATAAGATTTAAAAATATACTCTAATCCACGGGAATTTTTATTAGTTAAATTGTTCCTGTTTGCTTTAATATTCTCATTGATCTGTTAATTTTAAGATGCTAACCTTTCTTGAAAGCATGAAAATTTTGTCCTGAGTAGCTGAATGTTTTAATTTAAGACTGATTCTGAAATTTTGAACATACAGAATGGACACAATTTCCCAACTTATCACAATAACATTTAAATAGTGTTTATATCTGTCTCTAGTAGAAACTTTGCTATTCAAAGTTGTTTGATATCAGAGGACAAGTCTCACTAGCTTTATTCGGGTAAAACTTGTATTGGGTTTTAAAGAAGAGTTGTTGTCAAGCAGATACACAGACAGTATTTGGCCTCACCGTAAATAAATGTCTGTTCAGTTTAAAAAAAACTTGAAAGCAAACAAAGCCTTGAAATGAAGATTCACAACGGTATGACATTAGATTTAATGTTGAGAGTTATCTTTGGTATAAATCAGTGCTGCCAATTGAATCACACCCTTGTTTCCTCATCCCCCAGCAATGCTGTTTTTGATCCATGCTTTCCTGCTCCCTCTATTCCTGACAGGTTTGAACAGTGAGTCATATCCAACATTCCACTTTTGCGCTGCTCCACCTCAGAGGCTCTATTAGAAGTCCTGCTGAATTTGATGACTGCGCCCACCCACCCCACCATTGTGTTTTCTAAAATCATGCTGCAGAATTATCCAAATCTTTGATTGTTAGTAGTTCAACAATAGCCCATTCCCCTTGCATATTACTACAAAACAATAGATTTGTAATTCCAACTACTTTACTTTGCATACTTGCTTGCTGCATATTCTTAACATTGATACTAATAAGACATAAAATGATAACTTAAATAAAATAATGTAACTAAATAATCAAATTGAAATAAGCCAATCTCTCATTGGATGCTAGAGGGAGTTTTTTCACACAGGATGGTGGGGGTATGGAATGCACTGCCAAGTAAAGTGGTGGAGGCAGCCACTCTGGATTTATTTAAGAGATACTTAGATGAACATGAACAAAATGGGAATGGAAAACACGTCGTTAGTGTACAGTTGACCTGGACCATTTGATGGGCAACATGACCGCTCAGTGACTTTCGTGCTGTTGAGATACAGGATTTGGGCCTGTGTCTGTGGGAGTTTGTGCATTCTCTCCGTGCTTGCGTGGGGTTTTTTTGGGTGCTCTGGTTTCCTCCCACATCCCAAAGATGTGCTCTTAGGCTGATTGGCAGAACAAATTCTCCCTAAATTGCCTCAAATTTGGTTTTTAATCCATAGATCTATAACATAGGCAGGGATCATGGGTAGAAATGGAAACATCGAGGTGGCAGTGCGGGCTCGTTGGGCCGAAGGGCCTGTTTCCCGTGCTGTTTTGTTCTTTGTTCTTATAGGTAAGAAGTTAAGATCAAATACAATATTCAATACCAGAAGGATTAGTTAGAAAGTGAAGGAAAATGGAGTGTGGAGGGGAACGGAGGGGTGAGGAGCATTCTGCTGCATATTGCTTCAGGGCTGAGAATGAGTGCTGGTCTGCTGGGATTGCTCAAAGTAGGGATTTACTGTATGAGATCTGAATAGATGCAGGGGATGCTCAGGGTAAGGATTTGCTGTCTTAAAATGCTGAATTGAAGCCAAGATTGCTTGACAGAGGTTGCTCAACAGTGATTTGCTGTTTAAGATGCTAAATTGTTGAGGATTGTTAGATTCCAATTTACAAAGGATTAGAACATAGTACAGCACAGTACACACCCTTCAGCCTTCAATTTGTGCTGAGCTTTATCCGAAACCAAGATCAAGCTATTCCTTGCCCTATCATTCTGATGTGCTCCATGTGCCTATCCAATAACAGCTTGAAAGTTCCTAAAATGTGTGACTCCACTATCACAGCAGGCAGTCCATTCCATACCCCAACCACTCTTTGAGTAAAGAACCTACTTCAGACATTCCTCCTATATCTTCCACCATGAGCCTTATAGTTATGCCCCCTAGTAACAGCTACATCCACCTTGGGAAATAGTCTCTGAACGTCCACTCTATCTATTCCCTTGTCATCTTACAAACTTCTAAGTCGCCTCTCATCCTCCTCCGCTCTGAAGAGAAAAGCCCTAGCTCTCAACTTTTCCTCATGAGACCTACCCTCTAAACCAGGCAGCATTGGTAGGAGTGTTTTTTTTTCATTGTTTGTAGGAAGTGGGAGACCATGGCCTTGTGTTATTATCACTAGACTGTTAATCCAGAAACTCAGCTAATGTTCTAAAGACCCGGATTCAAATACTACCACAACAGATGGTGGAATCTGAATTCAATTAAAAAAAACTGGAATTGAGAATCTACCGATGATCACGGAACCGATTGTTGGCAAAACCCGTCTGGTTCACTATTGCCCTTTAGGGAAGGAAAGCTGCTGTCCTTATCCAGTCTGGCCTACACATGACTCCGAGCCACACAATGCAGTTGACTCTCAACTGCTTTCCAAGGGCAACCAGGAATGGGCAACAAATGCTAGCCAGCCAGCTACAGCCATGTCCCAAGAATGAATAAAAAAAAAATTGTAAATACCGTTGGCATTTCTTGAGTCAAAGACTCTTTAACTCAAGAAACTCAGTTGATGTACAGTGAACAAATTTTTTGTAAGATATCTTATGATTTTCAAAGACATAAACTCCATCTATTGCAGTGCTTTGAATTGGTCAGTCTTTCAAAATAGAAAAATTGCTCAAGGACAACTTGCCTTTAACAACTCTATGCCAACTATCCTTACCGAAATATAAGATTCCGAGGGGACTTTACAAGGTGGATGCTGAAAGGATGCGTCACTTTGTGGGGAACACAATTTAAAAGTAAGGAGTCTCCCGACTAAGGCAAAGAAGATTGTTTTCGGTGAGGGTGAATCTTTAAAACTCTTCTCTAGAG
Organism: Sphyrna mokarran; assembly: GCA_024679065.1. NCBI lineage: Eukaryota > Metazoa > Chordata > Chondrichthyes > Carcharhiniformes > Carcharhinidae > Sphyrna > Sphyrna mokarran. Next base: position 34,181,750 of record JAGIQG010000004.1, on the reverse strand, counting down.
AATGGTGGATCAATGAATGTTTCTAAGGCAAAGGTAGCTAGATCTTTGACTAGTAAAGGAGTCAAAGGTTATCAAAGATAAACAATGTGGAATTGAGGCTACTGTTAGATCAGCCATGATCTTATTAAATTGTGGAGCAGGCCCAAGAGACTGACTGGCTTACTCTTCCTCCTAATTGTCTGTATCTTTGTATGTAATCCTTTTATTTCAAAGTTTGTGAACTTTACCTCAAATTGATTCTGAATTTATGTAACCTTGATAACTTAACAAATCAATGATTACTAGACCAGTGCCTTGTTTTCTTCTTTGTTTCATCTGCCAAGAATGCATGTCATCACCTGTGACTTATCTGGAGTTTTAGTTTTTTTGAAACATCCTTTTCTCTAGTTGTTCCATATCCTCTGGTACACTACTTTCTCACTTCAACCATCACTTGTAAAATCTCAAAGAACAATACTGCACAAGAACAGGCCCTTCAACCCCTCCAAGCCTGCACAGATCATGTGTTCCTAGTAGACCATCCGTTTATATTCCTCTATTCCCAGTATGTTTATGTGGCTATCTGGATAAGTCTTAAATGACGCTAGCATGTCTGCCTCAACCACCCTGCTTGGTAGTGCATTTCAGGTCCCCACCAGCTTCAGGGTAAAATACATTCCCTGCATATCTGTATTGAACCTCCCCCCCCACTCCCACCCCCACCTTGAACTTATGATCTCTTGTGTTTGTCATTTCCAACGTGGGAAAAAGCTTTCACTCTATCTGTGCCCTTCGTAATTTTATAAACTTCTATTAGGTTGCCCCTCAACCTCTGTCTTTCTAGGAAGAACAATCCTAGTTTACTCAATCTGACCTCATAGCTAAGACGTTCCATATAAGGCAACATCCTGGTAAGCCTTTTCTGCACTCTTTCCAAAGCCTTCACCTCCTTCTGGTAGTGTGGCAACCAGAACTGGATGCAGTATTCCAAATGTAGTCTAACCAACATTCTGTATAACTGCAACAAAATATGCCAACTTTTATATTCTGTGCCCTGTCCAATAAAGGCAAGCATGCCATATGCATTCTTCATCACCTTTTCCACTCATGTTGCTACCTTTAAGGATCTGTAGATCTGGTCGAAAATATTTGTTCAATGTCTATTGTATACTTTAATTCTTCACTTTTAAGCTCCATTCGTCATCCAGATGCCCTTACTATTTCCTATTATTGTAGCTTGATAACTTTTTCTTTTTTTTTGGCCTTCTGATCTTTTTTCACCTTCCTTCTATACTTCCAAGTTTGTTTTGGTTTTAATGTGACTCTTTATCCATTTACCTTTATTTTGTTTTATAATGCACATTTTTGCTGCCAAATATTTGCTTTTTTTTTTCTGGCTGCTTAATTTTTTTATTTCATTGAAGGTTGCCTCTTCCTGTTCAGCACTTTTTACCTTTTTGATACTGTTCCTGTTTTCACGTGGATACTAACTGTGTAATAGTCACTATTTCTCAATTGTTTTACTAATTGCATCAACTATTTCTATAGAGTCATAACGACTTACAGCAAGGGAACAGGCTGTTCGGCCCAACTTGAACTATTTCTCTAATTTTATTTTCTAGAATGAAATTAACTTTGTCATTATATAATTTGTATGACAAAGCTGCCCTTTATAAAAGGCTATAAAATTATAACAAAGTGCAGAGATTCATTTCTAGAGAAATATAATTGAAAAGAGGAAGTGTTATGTTAAATTTGTAAATAAACTTCATTAGACCACATTTTGAGTACTGTACACAATTCTGATCCTTTTGTATTTGAGTACAGAGGGACTGGAGATGGTGCAGAAAGGATTTACTAGGCCTATTTATTAGTGTCATAGATAGGCTTACATTAAATTGCAGTAAAGCTACTGTGAAAAGGAGGATTCCAGAAACTATCAGAATAAACTGGGCCCATATTCTCTAGAGAACAAAGAAGTGTTAAAAGATAATATAATTGATGCCTTTAAAATTATAGAGCCATGGAACCCTACAGTGCAGAAAGAGCCCTTTGGCCTATTGAGTCTGCACCGACCACAATCCCACCCAGGTCCTACCCTCATATCCTTATATATTTTATCCAATAATCCCTTTAACCTATGCATCTCAGTTCACTAAGGGGCAATTTTTAGCATGGCCAATCAACCTAATTCACACATCTCTGGAGAAAACCCACGCAGACACGAGGAGAATGTGCAAACTCCACAGATAGTGACCCGAGGCAGGAATCAAACCCAGGTCCCTGGAGCTGTGAAACAGCAGTGATAACCACTGTGCTACCATGCCACCCCGCTTAACCACCTTAATCGAATAGATGCAGAGAAGGTACTTCTACTAGTGTAAAATACAATACTAAGGATCATTAATAGTCACTAATAAAGCCACCAAGGAACTCCTGAGAAATGTGTTTACTCAGAGTGGTTTGAATGTGGAACTGACTTGCATATGGAGTAATTGATGTGGATTGCAAAAATACATTTAAGATAAAACTAGATAAGTATGAGGGAGAAAGAAATTTTAGGAGGTATGTCAGATAAAATAGTGGAATAAGACATTGATTAGTTAAGTAGAATGACCTGTTTTTATGTGGTAAATGTATGTAATTAATGGGTTAAATTATGTGTAAAATCTCTTGTAAAGATTTCATTATGTCAAATATTGTTACTGTCTTTAATGTCATTACTTTTTTAATACAATTCAATTAAGTTTTCTTACAAATGACAATTTGAGGCAGTCTTCAAATAATCCTTCTGTGAAGTGATTTTCTAATTCAGGTTGTGCTCTCATTTGTGATCCTCTTTTACTTTGACAATTGCTTGACCGTAACTACTCTGCTTACTAAGTAACTGGATAATTCAGATATTATCGACAGAAGCTTCTAAATTACATAAACTGTATGTGAAAACTGAGCTTTGGCATCCAGAGAGTCCTCACATCTTTATTCTGTCCAACAATCGGTTGTTTTGAAATCATTGCAGTAATTTGTGGCAGTCTTTACATGTCAATAGTTTTATAATTTATCGTATTGTATTTTTAATCTCAGCCATGGAATGAAAAAAATATTTTCATGCCGAGGTATTGCTATTGCAGTGGAATATTTTTGGAACCGCGGCCACCGAAAAATAACGGCATTTGTTCCGCAGTGGAGAACCAAACGCGATGCCAAAATCACAGGTATGTTTGAAGAACAAAATCTGCATTAAACATTTAAAATAATGTGATTTTTGGTCTTGAGCATCAGTGTATTTTATATGCTGAATGAATAAAAGTGTTACATTCTCGATGTAAAGAGTTACATACCTGTTTGGTGTTGCTGATGAGAGCAATTCTAAGTACCTCATGAGATTCTTAGTTCTGTTTGGATTTACACAAAATGTAAGCTGCTAAACTTTTTTTAGAGCTGCATATTTGTAATTATGAATCTGTATAAATTTAGTCAATAAGATTTGGGCTGTGAAAGCCAGAGGATTTTCAGTACAATCATTTCTGTTTGTCAATTTAAATGCTAGTCTGAAAATTAGAAGGTGAATGTGAAATACTATCTTTGTTTTTCAAACAGAGCAGCATTTCTTAACTGAACTTGAAGATCTGGGTGTGCTTTCTTTCACACCAGCCAGAACTGTGTGTGGAGTAAGAATTGCATCTCATGATGACAGGTAAATAGCCCACCTTCACTGTATTCTTACTTGAAGGACCATACAGCTACTTATGCTTCTAGTTCATATGTTTGTGTTGTAAGTCAAATTTGGAAGCCAATGCCTGGCAACAATTGTCTTCCCTATAAATACTTGCATCAGCAAAGTTGTGATGGAATATCAAAAAGTATTGGAAGCACAAGGTGATATCTATTCCTTATGGTTTGTGAATGAATTGTATTGATATAAAAATATGACCTAATGAGCCATAACTAGCAAATGACCAAGCTTTCTCAAATTTCTGTGCTGTTCCTATTCCCAATTTAAAGTTTATTTATTAGTGTCACAAGTAGGCTTACATTAACACTGTAATTAAGTTACTGTGAAAATCCCCTAGTCCCTTCACTCTGCCTGTTCGAGTACACTGAGGGAGAATTTAGCATAGCCAGTGCACCTAACCACATCTTTCGAACTCTGGGAGGAAACTGGAGCACCCAGAGGAAATGTTTGCAGAAACAGGGAGAATGTGCAAACTCCACTCAGACAGTGACTCAAGCCGGGAATTGAACCCAGTTCCTGGGGCTAAGATGCAGCAGTGCTAACCATTGTACTGCCTGCCACCACCGTGCTGTCCAATGTATGTAATGATTTTAATTTGTATTGTACCTTTAATGTAGCAAAATGTTGCAAGAGAATCTGGCCGCAAGCTGACGAGAGACTAACATGCTAGTCTCAGAAAATGGTCTTCAAGTACAGTTTGGAATTAAGAATGGGGAAAAAGAGCTTAGTGGGGAGTTTGATGTCAGCAGCAGGGTTGGGATTGGCCTGTTCATAAAGAATTTAAGCCTGTGGTAATGACAAAAAGTAGGACATTGGAGAAAATGAGATGAGCTAGGTATGGATTGGCAACGTGAAAAATGTGAAAGCACTTTCCATCTCCACTACTTAACTGTGAATGACAATCTAATGTTTCCAAACTATTTTTGTGCACACATGCACTGTTGCAGGTTTCTTTTGCACCTTGCTGAGAAAACTGGTGGAATTATTGTCACTAATGACAACCTGAAGGAATTTGTTTGCGAATCTCCAACATGGAAAACAATAATTCAAGACAGGTAATTAAATGAAAATTTTATTATTTCAACAGTATCCATTTAACATATTGGGCATGCCATGAAATAAAGGCTGTATGTGTAGTGTATGTCAGGGCATTTCCTGATATCAGGAGTGATAGAGAGGGATCTGGGAATTTTGGTGGGTATTAGCATTACAAAACCAGTCTGAGAAATTGGGGATAGATGAAAGTACTGGGAGTACTGGCAATGTATTTGAGGAGTTTGAGGACTAACATGCTAGTCTCAGAAAATGGTCTTCAAGTACAGCCAGACCAGGTAGTAATTTTGGAATGTGTAAACAGTTAAATGCCTTGTGGCATTAATTGGGGTTGTTGAAATATTGGCAATGCTGAATGGAGCAAGATCTAGTGGTCTTGTGGATAGGAGCTAACAGAATAATAGGAACCAAATTACTATTGTTCACTTTCTAATCAACCCCCTCACCTCCTATGTTCCATTATTGTTCTCTTTCATTCAATCCATCCATTATTTTCTTGGTGCCCTCAGCTGCCCAATCCATCACCTTTCCTGTTAGGAGTTCCTGTCATCATGGATCTTCCTTTGCTACACGTTAGCCAAAAATATTTCTGCTTAAAATAACTGGATGGATTATGTAATGTCCTGTTGTGCACTCCAAATGTGCTGATACAGAAATAGGCAATTTAGTGCCTTTCACAGTCATATTAAACGCATTTCCATAAATAGAAATTAATTAATTTATATAATTTCCATATTATCAATATTTGAAAGGATCCTTGTGCTTCAACACTGGTCTGAAAAGATTTAACTAAAATTAATAAAAATATTACTTTTGCAATTGGCAGACTATTTACAGCCGTTGTCCTTTTTTAAAAAAAAAATCAATCATTTAAATAAACACCAGTCACATTTAAAGCTTTTCAGAATTTGGCACCTGTTCCTGTCCTTAGAAAAGGCAAATTAAGTTTCTGATTCTGTGTGTAAGAAGTGTCTTCACTTTCAACAAAAGTTTGCAAACCTAAATAAGCTCAATGCATAGACAACTGACACTTTTTAAGCAAATGTTTGCTCTCAACAAACCTTGACAATTAAAGAAACAGCTTTCTTTTGAATATTATATTGATTTTTGACATTAGATGTTGCAAATATTAAATCAAAAGCAATGCTCAAATTAGTACATTAAGCTAATCCTGTGCAGTATACCAGAGTTGAATATGATTTTCCCCATTTCATTCTTTCTAAGAGTAGTATGGTTCCACTGCCACTAGTAGTCCTCAGATCTTAAAATCACAGCTGCCTTCTGTTGAGCTCCACTGATGCTTTATCTATGAATTACAGCACCATCTGGTGACCTGATCACACTAATGCATCTTCCAGCAAGTGTGACTGGATATTGGGAGCAGAAAACTGCCTATACTTTTATTTTTTCCAGTTGTATTGAAATAATCTGGGATTGTATAGAAATTAGAAGCTGGAGGAAGCTATTCAGCTGTTTGTATATGCTGCACCATTCAGTACTCTCATGGCTGATCCTCTATCTCAATGCCATATTCCTGCTTTCTCCCCATACCTCTTGATGCCATTAAAATCTAAAAAGAATGATCTTTCTCTTGAATGCATTGTGATTTGGCCTTTGTGTAAAAAAAAAAAAAATTTCCCCATCTCAGTCCTAATACATTGTGTCTCTTGGTTCTAGATTCGTCAATCAGGAAAAATATTCTCCCTACGTCTGTTCTGTCCAGTCCTGTTAGAATTTTATATGTTTCAATCAGATTTCCTCTCATCCTTCTAAACTCAAATGAATGTAGGCTTATTTCTTCTCATAGGACAGTCCCATCATAACTTGTATGGACCACCATAATTGCATATCTGGTACAGCAACAATATTTTGTATTGATTATAGTTGTATGGTGCTGTTCTAAATGATACTTTTACCTGTTTAAGCAATTGAGATTTTTTTTATCTCTCCGATTAGGATCAGTAAAATTTGGGATCTTCCAAATTTTTGAGTAAAATCCAGTAAAATACTATAATGTAGGAAGTTTAGCTTCATATTGAATTTGAGATTATTCTAATCGGTGATCTAATGCAGATCTGTCCTGTTACATGTTTGACAAACTACATATGTTGCTTATTCTTCTAGTTTGTACTTTCAAACTACAATTTAAAAATATACCATTATGAAGTTTAAGTTGTTGTCAAAACTGCAGTATATATTTATTCACATTGAAGAAGTCGTATCCAGGTTCCTAACTTAATAAACTATCTGACTACAATTGTTGCACACAATGATGTTTTAATCTAACTTGATTAGGCAATGATTGATATCAGATTCAGCTGTGTGTTTTCAGGGACTAAATACTTCAATCTTTTTGGAAGGAGAAATGGACAGTTTTCCACATTCATCTAGAAATCTTGCAATTTGTTTTAATGCACGTTTGTTTTGATAAGCTGTAAACTATTTATTTATGAATTAGTTTACTACAGTATACATTTGTTGGAGACATTTTCATGATACCAGATGATCCCCTTGGAAGGCATGGACCTGGATTGGAAGCTTTTCTGCATCAAGCGGGTGCTAGCAGGTACTTGTTCCAAGATACCGTATGTCAAATGTTTATTTTGCAGGAATTGCTCATGTTATTTTATGGCTGCTTCCACAGTTCAATTTTTTTAAAAACAAGAAGTTTTTGTATTTTTGTTTTTTTCCCACATGTGGGGTATAGTTGCAAGGCTGCTATGAATCTGCAGTATCTTGCTGAAGTTTTCAAAGCTAATTAGTGTCACAAGTAGGCTTGTGATGAAATTACTTTGAAAACCACCTAGCTGCCACAATCCACACAGCTGATCAAGTACACTGAGAATTTAGCATGGCCAATGCTCTTTACCAGCACAGCTTTTGGACTGTGGGAGAAAACCTATGAAAACATGGGGAGAATGTGCAAACTCTACACAGATAGTGACCCAAACCAGGAATTGAATTCCAATCCCTGGCACTCTGAGAAAGCAGTGCTAACCACAGTGCTGCCTTAAAAGTAGTTCTTTATGCTTGAATCTTGGTATTGTCAGCAGCGACAACTATAGGAGTTGCAATTGTGTGTTCACCTGACATAGGTTGTGTATTTTAGTAGGGAAGATTGAATTTTGTTTTGTCTTCCTTGGGTATTTATTCCAGCTATGGCACTTCTGTTGTCAACAATAATGAATCAACAGCCTGTAAGGATAAAATGTGAAACCTTTGGGTTTCATTGTTTAGCTGCTAAATACTTCCACCAGCTGAGCCAATATAGAGTTGCTATCCATTTTTGTAATTTATATTTATTGTATATCCTCAGGTCAGTTAGTATTAAAGATATAGCTAAATCCTGATATAATGTACTATTCAGAACTACACCCTCAGGAGCCAGTTAGCTTCATGAGTGAAGTGCAAAACTACAAAGTACTTTGGGTGTCCTAAATATGCGAACAATTAATGCTAGTTATATTTTTTGACAATGTAAATATTCGCCTCCTCGATAACTTGTAATTTTTTTATCTTGCTCTCCATTACAAAAAGAACTTATATAAAACACTTGTATTGGCCCTTTTTCTCAGCCTTTCTAAAATCCCTTTTTTGGAGATTTCCTATATTCTATTCATTACTAACTTATCTATTGTATAATGTTGTGCCTTTTATTTAGTTTAATATGTAATTACCTATTCACATAAAATGTTAGCCTTCTGCTCATTCACCTTTATTTATGCTGAGATATGTTTGATTTATATCTTTTGCATCTCTTTAACTAAAAGTTTTTTGAAGGTTTTCATGAAGAAACAGTAACCTGAGTAAGGTGATTTAACAGTGCACCATATAAATTTCACTCTGAAGCGAGCAGAAGTTGTGTTAGGAGTTTCTTAGAAAAACCAGTAAGCCTTTCGTTTTGGTAGCATAATCTACCTGCTATCTGGAGAAATAATTGGAGCAGGTGAAAAAGGGAATGTATAGTGGAAGATGAGAATATGGGATGGGATGGTATTGCTGATTAGTCAGGCTATTGTTTTTATAATAGTTTTCTGCATGTTAATGCCCTTGCTGCTAATTTTAAAACAGCAGAAAGGATAATCATATGTTTCTTGAGTGAAGGTAGCCAGATGTCAGTGATGAGAAGGCAATGGGGTCCTTTACATATCATTTGCTTTGTGAAGGAATGTTACAGTGAATTAGAACGCTTTAAGGAGCTGAGTCTGAATCCAGCCTTATTCACTTTTGATAAATGCAAATCCTGCTTGAAATGAATTTGGAAATTCTCAACCAATCTTCCTGAGCATTGTCTTCACTTGCTATGCAGTGGCATTATTGTTGTCAGATTTCTCACCATCAACATTATTGTGGTCATCACTGACAAGAAAATTAATTGACCAACAGCATAAATACTAATGTGAGGTTGAAGGTTCTGCAACAAGTGATTCATCTCCCAGCTCACCAACCTTTCCACTAACTACAAGGCATAAGTCAGGAGTGTGATAGAATATTCTTCACTTGCCTGGATGAGTGCAGCTCCAAAAACCCTCAAACTCAATAACGTCTTAAAGAAAGAAGCGTGATTCTATTTCCCTCCATCAGCACAACTTGACTGCTGTGTATACCATATCCAAGATGCTCTACAGCAATTCACCGTGGCTTCTTTGAAAATATCTCCCAAATTCATAACGACAGTTGCCTGGAAGTACAACTGTAGCATAGGAGTGCCACGATTTCCAATTTCCCCTCCTGGTTTTGCTGTATTCTGAATTGGAAACATACCACGAGTTCTGTGTTGTTGCTGGGTCAAAATCCAAAACCCCATTTACAACTGCACAGATAGTAAATTCACTATGTGGACTGCAGTGGTTTAAAAAAAAGCAGTTTATCATCACCTCGAGGACAAGTAGGGATAGGAATTAAATGTTCTTGTTAACAATGCCCACATATGTGAATAAATGATGAAAACAGTTTCAAGCTAGAGAAAAGCAGGGGATGACATCGCTTGGAAATCTTTGCCATAGAAAACTCCAAATTAGTGGAAAATTAAATGTATTTTGAAAGTGTGCCTGGCACACTTTCCAAATTAAGCTAGCATTTTTTATCATATTTTAGAAAACCTGCTGACTGTCTTAATTACTGGTGGTGTTCCAGTGATGGAAATGCCTCCTGCCTGGTAGTGTGTCAGCGGTATTTCAACACAGTAAGTGAAGGTAGGGAGGGAATCCCTGAAACGCTGTCATCAGTGAGGCAGGTAATAGATATACAGTGGCAGGTTGCATTTTAAATGGTTCCAGCATTCATGGAGGGGCCACAGAGCTGAATCCACTCCAGGAAAAGCAAGGTGGTGATGTGGGGTGAAGTATTCAACAGATATGTTCCTGAACCTTAAGGTTAATTTTCAGCTGAAAGGAAACTGAATGCTTTCATTTCACCAATCATATCCCTGTTCTCTATATCAGATAGGCCTGGAAGAGCTCTATGCATTCCAGTTGACAGGCTATTGATGGATTTTACATTCAGAAATGTGAAAGGGGTTCACAGCTTTGCAATTTAAATGATGGCTTTGATTACAAACCGAATTGAAAAAGGGTCTTCAACTGGAAGAGTTGGAGAATAACTGTCTTAAATCATGTTCATGTTTCTATATGATATATGGTGATATAATCCATTACATAGAAATTGCATTTCCGGCAATTCTTTGAACTGAACTAATGTTTTTTTTTGTACTACTTCTTCTTGCCTTTTTAGGACTGTACCAGAGAGGGCAACTTTAATGCCTGGTCCAAATTTACCATTTACAGCATCATCTGCCATTTTTCCATTCATCCTGAAACAACCTGGGATCCCCCCTTTACGATCGAAAGAAGAAACCGAACAGCTAAAACAAGAGTTGTTGAAGATATTTCCTGAGTTCCGACAAAGACAGAAAATTGATCAGATTCTAGCAGCACACCCACACATGAGAGACCCAAATGCACTATCTGCAATGGTGCTGGATCAAGAGGAAATTGCGCTGTAATGAATCTTGAAATATTTGTAATGTTAGAATATTACTGGTCATTTTTGGATAACAAATCTAATTTCACAGTCGACCTGTTACAGAGCGATAAGGCTCTTCTTCAAAGTACCATCATTCCTTGTCTCAGAGTTGGGACAGAAGATGAGCTTTTAACCAGAAATATCGAGGCTTTTGCCCAATCAGTGATTGGAAGTATTTCTATGGGATAAAAACTGCCATATTGTTGTCTCAATGCAGCTTGCATGTTCTCCTTCTGTGACAACTGGAGTAATGCTGAATCAAATATCTTTTCATTTTATCTGCCTCTTTTCAGTTATGGACTTGTGATGATGGAAATAGCTTGAAGAACAAGGTGGGGAAGATAGGGTGTTCTTCGAGTCTCCTTATGCTTTATGTGAAGTAATATTGAAAGATCAAAAGGAAAACTTAGTAAATAGGTTTTTAGTAGTAGATTTGCAAATACTGAATTTTTGTTGAATCCTCATTAATAGACAAGCCAGTGTATAAACTGGGTGATGTTTTATTTAATTACTGGCTACAAGAACATGTAAATAGTACAAGAAATATATTTTTGTTGAATATTCAAGTGTAAATTTCAAAAACAAATTCTTGGATTGGTTAACAACACTTTTTAAGAATGTATTTTGTTAAACAGAAACTAGCTGGTAAAACTAGCTATAAGCATTGAACAAAAGTATTGAAAAAACTTCAAATCGATCACTACTGAAATGCTTAAAACCAAATTAAATTTATACTTTAATACATTGTTTTCTAGTACGCTACTCCTTATTTCTCAACAAGTTTCTAAAATGTAGCATTTCCCAGTATTCTTGTCAATAGACTGTAGGAAAGCTGGCAATCAAATTAAGGGATTCCTTGGTTATTCTGCACATTTAACCATTGAGAAGAGCCATACAGACTATGATAATCTAGAAGTTCGATCCCTGATCATTGCTGCATTAACTGGCCACATCTGTGGGCTCATGTAAATAATGGCCACTCTGTGGTAAAGGAGAGTGGGTAATTGTGTGAATTGTAGTTGGAAAAGGAAAGCTCCTTAAAAATGAAGGGGGGTGGGAGGAGAAAACTGGCAACGTTTTGAAAAATTATCTGCCATTTCAACTTGTGTATTTTCTTTAAGAAGGTGAGCAATGTGTATTGGATTATCACTTTTTTTCTGGAACAGACTGATTATTGAGATACTTTGTGAATTTAATATCATTTGCATCTAATAGGATGCTGGTCTTAATTGTTCTTATACAGCATTTTGTATGCCTTTCATCAATTGTAAAATTGATACTTAAAAGTTTGTAAATAATTTTTAAGCACTGCTTTTCCTATCAATGAAAGCAAGTGCTAAAAGTAGAACCATTTTAAAGCCTTTTTTCAGTAACTTGTATGAAAACAATGCTGTTGTTTCATATAATAGCCTGTGATCTGGCTGTCCAATTTTCATGTGTATTTGATCTGAAACTGAAGCATTCAACAACATTTTTATCTTTGAATTTAAAATTTCACTGCTAATTTTGCAGTCTTGTACAATTTACAATTCAAGTTTAACTTGTATCCTCCATGGGTAAAGTAAACTTAACCTATTTGAGTCCAGTGCTTCCTTCTCTGTATTTTAGCTGGGTTGCTGGATGATCCTTTAAGAACAGTTCTGCCACAAATTTTTTCAAGAATTTACTGAATTCAACCAAACAAAATTCCATTTGTCTCAAAGTATTGCATGGCATATATTTTGAGTGTTCATTCCTACATGCTAATCCAAATCTTCCAATACTATCTATACAGAATGCCTGATATTGTGCTCTAATGGGCCAAGAAACAAACTTTGCTGCTGCTTTTGAGATTTTTCTATTGTTGTTGCTCTCATCTTCAAATAATAATTGAAAGAAGTTGTTACAACTGAGATATAATAAGTTGCGTTTTGTAAATCCAGTTGATTGACTTCACGAATTTGGTAGTTCAGTATTTTATACACTTAATTACTGCTTTTTAAAATATTATAAATCCAAAGATAATTGACAATCAAAAATTTAATATCACAAGAACAGTAGTTATATTCAACCAGTTCCATGTGTGATGAAACTCAATTTGAACGCAGGACATGGTTACAGTGCATTTATAAATTGCAATGTAATTTGTTCAATGTCTGAATTTCACCATTGATATAACTTGAATGACCCAGATGTGCCAATTCCAATCATATTTTGACTAACTGGCGCAAAGAAACAGTAGGCTTGTCCAACACATGGCTAAAAGACCTTTACCTGGCCAACCAGGCCTCTATTCAGTCCATGTACCCATGTTCAGAATGTCAGTAAGTTTGAAGATATTTCAAAGAAATGCTCCTTCAATCACAGGGCATTTCATTTCTGCATTTGTTGTTAGGGTCACTAGTGAGCAAATCAACAGCAAACCTGGGAGAGATCCAGCTATGAAGGAACAGTTTTTCTCACTCTTGAGGCCCAGAATTTGGCACAATGGCAGTGGCGAGTCTGCTCGGGAGAGAGGGAGATTTTCGGGGCAGGGAGGGAAGTTGGCTACTGAGTGGGAATGGTGTGATAGTACATGGCTAACCCCCAGTCTCAGAGTTCCCACTCATTCTTATCCCCACACACCAATGTAGTCCTAAGAGTTAGGCAAATAAGTCACATCTTGGCCTCATCTCCACTTTCCTGCCTGCTGCTCATAACCATTCACCCTGGTAATAATTTAAAACCTGTCTACCTCAAATATGTTTAGTTTTCTGGTGTCCACTGCAGCCTGGATCAAGAATTCCACAGATTCACAGTTCTTTGAAGTAATTCTTCCTTGTTTCTGTTTTAAATTTGTCACCTCTTAGTCTAAAACAATGGCCTCTTGTTCTGTATTGTCAACAAGAGGAAATAGCCACTCTAAGTTTACCCTGCCAATCTCCTTTGGCATCCCACCTCAATTAGATCTCCTCTCATTCTCTAAAATCCTACAAATATTGGCCTAACTGGCTCAATCTCTCTTCATAAGACAAGGTCTTCATCCCTGGAATCAATCTAGTGAATGTTCTCTGAACTACCTGTAATGCGTTTGCATCCTTCCTTATGTAAAGGGACCAAAACTATGTGTGTACTACAAATGTGGTCTCACCAATGTCCTATATAGTTGAAATAGCACATCCCTACTTTTATTGCTAGTTCATGTGCAGCGAATGCTGAAGTTCAATTTGCCTTTCTTATTACATGTTGTACCTGCATACTATCTGCAATTTGTGCACAAGGACATCCAAATCTCCACCAAAGCATTTTGAAGTTTCCATTTCAATAATGAGTGATCTTTTTATCCTTTTAACCAAAATGGATAACCTCATACTTATCTCCGTCAAATTTTGGCTTACTCCCCTAACCTATCCATACCAATTTCTACATTTTTTTATTCCCTTATTGCAACTTGTTTTTGTTTATATTTTAGTGTCATCCATAAATTTGGCTATAGTAAATTCCATCCCTGCACCCAAGTCATTGATATAGATTGTAAATGGTTGGTGCCCAAGGACTAAGCCCTACAGCACACTACTAGTTATAGCCAGAAAAAGATCCATTTATCTCCACTCTCTTTGCTGTTGATTAGCCAATCCTTGCCCCGCCCCCCCTCCCCCAAAAAACCCTGTGGGATCGTATTAACCTTTAATGCCACACCTTATCAAATGCCCTCTCGAAATCCATTTCACTTACAGGAACCCATTGTCCACTTTGCTTGTTACATCTTTAAGGAGCTCTAGCAAATTAGTCAAACATGATTTCTCTTTATAAAATCATGCTGATTCTGATGAATTCCATTTTGACTTTCCAAATGTCCCATTACTACTTCATTAATAATGGCTTCCAATAATTTCTCAACAACGGGCGTTAAACGAACTGGTCCATAGTACCTACATTTTGCTTTTCTGCCTTTTTGAACAGCGGCATTGTATTAGCTTTTATCCAATCCACTGTAGCCTCTTCAGAATCCACGGAATTTTAGAATATAACCAATGCCTCCACTATATGCTGCCACTTTCTTCAAGACCTAGGATGTAAACCATCAGGCCCTAGGGTTTTTCATGTCTTTAATTCCATTAGTTTGCTCAGTATCTTTTCCCTAATGGCGTGATTGTTTTAAGTTCTTCCTTTTCAACAATTTCTGCATTACCTGTTACTATTGGGATGGTTCTAGTGTCCTTCACTGTGAAAACTGAGGCAAATATTGATATCAGTATCTTTGCCATTTCTGGGTCCTCATTCCCAGACTCGTCTTCTTACACTGACTTTAGCTACTCTCTTCCTTTTTATATCCTTATAAAATCTTCCTACCTGTTTATATCTTGCACTAGATTTCATTCATAATTTATCCTTGCCCCTTTTATGACTTTTTTAGTAATTCTTCAGGTCTTTAAAAATTTGCAGTTATCGTTAATTTAAGTTTGTTCTATTGTTAATGTTCCCTACTCTTGTACAATTGCCTGGTGCAAAATAACATTCACACATTCTGTCCCTTTCATTATCTGGGAACAATTGACCTGTACTCATATATCATTACAAGTTTTTTTTATATTTCTGTGAAACTGAACCCTCCCCTGTCACCCTCCACTCTCTTCAGTTGCAGCAATTAGTGAGTGAATGAGTACCTTGACAGTAAGTTGGAAAAATATAATTAGACCTTCTAGCATTCTAATGGTCATCTTTATTAATTATTCTATTTTAAATGATCAGGTTGTTGATGTGACTTCAATTTTGTTCAGGAAGTTGTTTCTTCATACCTCAACATTTTATTGAAATTCAAGTTTAATGTTGTGTCAAACCTTATCTTTTTGAAATTTGCGCATAAACCCTTAGAGGGAGAAAAATGAAATGTGGACTCTTGCATGAAAAAGTTGGACAAGCCCAATTTAGAGTAGGGAACATGTGCCCCTGATTCACTTGCCATCTACTAATTTTGAAGTTCTTGCCTTTTTCTTTTCTAAGTTGCAAACATTATGCAAGCCTATTTAATTTTGACTACTGCAAATATTTCAGATTATATGACACTACTTTCTCCTGTTCTTTTCTAACATATCTTTACTTCAAACACTGACCAATACTTTAGTTATCAGTCTTCAAGGTTAAAGTTCCAATCAAAAGAACACAAACATATGCTTAAACTTCAACTGTTCATCCAAGTATCACACTTTGCCTACTTATGTTTTAATTCAAAACTGGAGTTTTCAATTTCTTGTTCATTTCAAAAGAAAGATAAAGTAAGCTTAGGTAGACTTCAAATTTTCTCCCAATAATTGTTTTTCCACAAACTTCAAGAAAAATCTAAATTTTATATTGCTTTTCAACAAACTATGATGGTCATTATAGATAAAAATGGATTTTTTTTGCTTATTTCTGGAGTTGGTACATTACTTATCAAACTAATGTATTTACAGGACCGTAAATGACCCTCTATCATAGGAGGCTTGCGAGAAGAGGTATTTCAAGTGGCGGCAGGGAAAGAAATTCCTTAAGATCACCAATTGCTCAATCTGGATTTGACCCTTTGAAAATTAAAGATTTTGTTCTGGAAGTGCACATTTGAAAAGACAGTCGAATATTATAGCAAAATAAATCCTGATATTGCCAGTTTAAATTGGATTGCTTTGTCACATCATGCCTAATCAAAACATCTGTGTCTTGATGCCCACAATTTGCATGAGCAATTGATGCACTTCAACAGTAATTAAATTGCCCTTATCGTGAAATGCTGGAGCTGTAGGCACACTACCTAAATTATCAAACTACTTGTTATTTTTGTTATTTCCATATAACATAGTGGAGTGTGCTTCAAGGCAATCACCTAGGTGACCAATCTGAAATGAAAATAAGTACTGAGACTACGTATCATGTCCATTAGTATGTGTAAAGAGACCAGAGCATATAATCAAAACTAACTATAGTGGGAGCACTGCAGAATTAGAGGTGCCATCCTTCAATTGAATCACTGGATGAAGGCTCTGCTGCCTTTTCCAAGTAAGTGTAGAGAATAAATGATACAATTTTGCTCAGCAAAATCAGCATTTATTTCTTGACCAAGATCACCTTTTAAAAAAGATTGCTTTATCATTTTTCTTGTGTGTTAAATGGTTGCTGCATTTTTCTGTAATAATACTTGCATTTCACAGCCAAGGGATGTCAAGGAAAAGTGCCATATATCTACAAGTTCATTCTTGTCGATCATGTGAATTGGAGAAAGAAGGTAGAATTATATAATGGACCATATTTGCTGCGACAGGAGCATCCATCAGTGTTTGCTGTTAAGTCCAAGCGGCAGGGTGGTACAGTGGCTAGCATTGCTGCTTCACGACGCCAGAGATCTGGATTTATTCCTGGCTGTGGAGGGTCACAGTCTGTGGAGTTTGCACATTCTCCTGGTGTCTGTTTGGGTTTCCTCCAGATACTTCAGTTCCCTCCTGCAGTCCAAAAGATGTGCTGATTAAGCGCCTTTGCCATGTTCTCCCTCAGTGTACCCAAACAGGTGCTGGAGGATTGGGGGATTTTCACAGTAACTTCATTGCAGTGTTAATGTAAGCCTACTGATGACACTAATAAATAAACTTTAAAAAAACTTTTACAAAACTGGAAATCTGAAGTAAAAACAGGGAATATTGGAAATATTCAAGTCAGTCAGCATCTGAATAGAGAACAGATTTTCAGTTTGATGGTCTTTTATCTGAACTGGCAAAAGTTAATTGGTTCTGGGCAATTTGAATCAGGCTAAGAAGGTGAGGAAGAAAGAACGAAAGAAAAAGTTTGTGATAGGTTGTGGGCTAGAGAGATAAACTGGTGAAAGGAAAGTCATTTGGTCTTTGCATACTGAGGATTTTGAATTTTTCCTGACAGAGGTCACAAATTGAAAACTAATAACATCACAGAGAAGGAAAAGGCACCTGGGACCTGAGTAAGTGGGGCAAGCGACTGTGTATTTTTAACCAATCAATTTAAAGATTGTGGAATTTACAATGCAAGGATTGAGCAGGAAACACAAATGCTGAGTTTAATGTTAAATCAAGTGCAGAAAGAAACAAATAAATACTGGATTGAGAAAAAAGATAGGAAAAGTTGAAAAAAATACATTTTTTAAGTAAACAACATCTGAAAGAATAAGACTATGCCTTTGTGATAGTTCATTTTCAGTGCCAGAGAGATTGCTAGGCAGTAATTAATTTTCCATATCTTTAAAGGGAACTGAATCAAAAATGGATGAGAGTTGATCTTTTGTAATTGAAAACACAAATACTGGAAAAGTTCAACAGATTTGGCCATATCTGTAGAGGAAACAAATGCTTCATTCAGTTCAGTAATCTCTCATTAGAAATGTACAAGTTAGCAGATGTAAAAGATTTTAAGTGAATAAAGAGCCAGGGAAAGAGGGAGGCAAGGGAAAAAAAAGGTCTCTGATAGTTTAGATTAACCTTCTGTGGTGAACCAAGTTCTTAATTACCATGCAGAAACAGCAAAATGTATTGTTCATCTAATGCAACTTGAGAGGTTAAAACATCTGCTGCCTTAATAACAGTGGTGCAAACAGTGCACAGAAAATGGATTATGCTCTTACAACCATTTCTACCTGCAGTGACAGAAAGCTCTCTAGCATCTAGAATCGTTGAGGTATGAAGGGAGGCCATTTGGCTGATCAAGTCCATGCTGGTTCTCTAGAATAATCCAAACAGTCTCATTTCCCTTGCTCTAATCATCATCTCCACTTCCACCATCCTCAAAGTTCCAATTCATTAAAATCAAAGATTTTCCACAGTTCCTCCTGATGTCTCATAATTTATCTGGATCTCACTTGAAGAATTCACCTGAAATGCATCATGCACCCTCTTGTTTGTTTTTGTTTCATCATATTTTACATCTCCTTCATCAACCAAGGGGCCTATTGTACTCTTCCCTTTCACCCTTTTCAGAACATATCTAAGCTGTAACTGAAACATCACTTCCTTAAAGATCATCCACTATTTTGTTGCTATGTTTTCTGTCAATATTTGGGTATTTGGACCTTGGCTAGGTCCCCTTGTTCCAAATTAAAAGTTCTACTTCATCGGTGGAAAGAAATAAGGCCTGTGAGTGTCAAGGACTCAGAACATGCAGCAATCCCAGAAAGAGATTTACAATATTTGCATTTCTCTCTCTACTTGTAACTGCATTAATTACAGCACTTCTAGGAGTCCCTCATTGCTTCCTTTCCACCCCTGGAGTCACTATATCACCTCTTCCTCATATTCTCACACTCACCATTATTACAACCCTCAGCTTACAGTTGCATTCTCCAAATAGCTCACGATATCCTTCTTGCAGGAAAAACTTGCACACAACTCCAGACAGTGTGAACAAGAAGCAGAAGTAGACCATTCAGCCTGTTCCATCATTTGAAGTTACTATCAGATCATGGCAGGTTTGATTGTAACCTTAAATCTGCATTTCACCTACTCCCAATAACTAATCCCTTTGCTCACTATCTACCTCTGCCTTAAGAATATTCAAAGACTCAAATATTCAAAGGTTTGGCCATGGTAAATTACCCTTTACTGTCCCAAGATGTGTAACTAATGTGGATTATGGGAAATGTGTGGGGTTAGGGACATAGGGTGGGGGAAAGGCTCTGGGTAAAATACTCTGTCGAAGAATCAATGCAGACTTGATGGTCTGCACGGCCTCCTGGACTGTAGGGATTCAATGACTCTGCTTCCACCACCTTTTCCAGGAGACAGTTCCAAAAACTCTTACTGAAAAAAAGTGTTGCCTCATCTTTGTTTTAAATGGGTGATGCATTATTTTTAAACTCTTAGTCCTAGTTCTAGATTCTCCCATGACAGCAAACATCTTCTCCACATCCACCATGTCAAGACCCTTCAGATGAATTGCCTGGTCATCACAGGTTGAACGAATCATGTGTGCTGCTAGAACGGTAGGAACATGATGTGCTGCCTGTTCCAAGCCAGCAGCTTGTTGCAGGAGTGGAGTCCCTTCTGATTGATAAATATATAAGGCTAGTGATATCGGGCACAGCAGGCAAGGTCTATGCTGCCTCTGGCATCTTGTACCCTCAGAAGCCTACCATGCTGGCAAAACAAAGTTCTTTGTTGTGAGATGTGGCTGATGGCGCTGTTGTAGGCTGGAGAGAAACTGAGGGGCATGGTAACCTTGACTGAAACAGGTAGAACTCTCCATCCTAGGTTCAGAGTTCAAATTGTGACTGCAGTAGTTGACACAGCTTTGTAACAGCTTCCTTTGTGAAGTAGAGTTGCCTCTGAAATTGTTCCTTGGTAAAGTTAATGTAAGAACACTCCTTGAATACCTGCAGTAGATAAGACCTTTCTTGCAATGCCCTCTTCTGTCTTGTTCTGTTACTGCTCCAGCATTATACTTCTTCCCCTCATCATCGAGCTCTAAAGGTAACCCTATGAAATCATCTGTAACAATGGCCCAACAATTGCCGGGGAACTCAGCAACTATTAGGCACAACAACTTAAGAAATATAAGCAAATGTAGGCCTTTTGAGCCTGTCCCACCATTAAACAATAGCTAATTTTCTACCTCAACCTCACCATTTCCAAAAGCCTTAAATCCTTTAGTAAGAGAAAACCTATCAGCTTCTCATGATAGAATATCCATAGTGGAGTAGAGATGTCCAAAGATTCATAAATCTTCCAGTGAAGAAATTTCTCCACATCTCAGTGAAGAATGACCAGTCTCTTATTGTATACCTAGCCAGGGGAATTAATGGGAAGATGCTTCCGAGAATTTTGTAGTGTGTTAATTCCAGAGAGAAAACTGGCATTTTCCTGCTTCACTGGCCAGTCTCCTCCCAGATCCTATCACCTCAACTACTTAAGAAAAGAGTGGGCATTGCTTGCATTGTCATTCTGGTGAGGCGGGGACTCAGAGCTGAATTGGCTCCACTGAGATCAGGGCACCCTTTTTAAAGAGCTCTCCAAACACTAAATGAAAATCTCCCTCCTTTTGAGGCTATCTCCCCTTACCCCTGACCCTAAATCATCACTGGCATTGGCCTCCACCCCGTGATCATCCTAATATTTCACCCGCCACCCCAACTGAACATCAACAGCCCCGTGGCATTCCCATTGCTCGCATGGTCTGCACTCCCCTTCCTTCACCACAACCACAAATAGCTGAGTCCCTACACGTGATACTCCCCATTGGGCCTATGCCTGGCACAGTGCCCCATACAGATTGGTACTGCCAGGGCATTGTCAGGTCACTGCCTGGCCATGTTCCTCTCCCCTAGGAGCCATACTGACTTGCTTCCCCAGAGGGATCATCATGACAGGCTCACGTGTACGTGAACTTGTTGTAAAGCTCGGGGAGGCATGGAAATCTAGCGGGGGTGGGGGAGAGAACTGATGAGGAGGGTAGTTAATTACAATGAAATTTATCAAAATGAATGCAGATCCAGACTCTCACCCTTCATGGGCCTGAACCTAATTACATTGGCAGTGAAATCAGATGTCATGATCTCATCGGTGTGATTCACAATTTCTGGATTTCACCAGAACTTGAGCCAGCACCAGCGAACTCGCAGGCAGAGATTGCAGCTCAAAATCCCGTTGCAGCTCAAAATCCCATTCACTTTCTCAGCATTCACCCTCCCAAAGCAGATAAATCCTCACCACCGCAAACAAATAGTTTTTTGTAAAGTGATGACACATAGCAAATAAAAACTTCCAGAAGCTAATCCACTAGTAGAAATGGAAAAACAGCAACAAGTATTGTATCAAAAACAAAAAATGCTGGAAAATCTCAGCAGGTCTGACAGTATCTGTGGGACAGAATAGAGCCAATTCTCTCCCCACAGATGCTGTCAGACCTGCTAAGATTTTTCAGCATTTTCTATTTTTGTTTCAGATTCCAACACCTGCAGCATTTTCTTTTAACAAGTGCCATATAACTTCTTCAAGTACCACTGGTCAGAAAACTATCTTACCTGTTGATGCCATGTTCTGCTTTGCAAGTACAACAAATCCAAGAACATGGAAAATGTTTTTATTCCAATTCAATCAAATCGAGTCCAATTCAGAGCCTCAGCAAGTTGAGATATTCCTGATCCAAGCTGATAAGACAGGGTTCTCACCTCCTGTCTGGGGCTTGATCTACATGATCCAAGCTGATTGGACTAGGAATAGCACCTCCTCCAAGACTCAATCTCATTTGCATCTTAGCCAAAAGGCCTATATACTGCTTTTAAAAATTGCTTCAAATGAAGCAAAAATGTAACCTAATGACATCAACCAAGCACAACATGTCGATCATACACTTGATCTTAACCAAAAGGCCAAGAAGCAAAGAAAATGGAAAATGTGTTCTACATGTAGCCGTTTCGTGGAGATGCCCAGCGTTGGACTGGGGTAAGCACAGTAAGAAGTCTCATAACACCAGGTTAAAGTCCAACAGATTTATTTGGTAGCACAAAGCTACCAAAATCTTGTGGCTTGTGCTACCAAATAAACCCGTTGGACTTTAACCTGGTATTATAAGACTTCTTACTGTTCTACATGTACCACAGAATTTTATTTGAATAAATTATTCCTAGAATTTTCATCTTAACCAATCGGGCAGGTGGTGTCTGTATACCTTGGCTGGTCAGCATCTTAAAAATGAACCCTGCACCATTGAATTTCTATGACGTGGAGATGCCAGCATTGGACTGGGGTAGGCACTAAGAAGTCTCACAACACCAGGTTAAAGTCCAACAGGTTTATTTGGAATCATGAGCTTTTGGAGTGCTGCTCCTTCATCGGGTGAATGGAGATTAGTTCACAAACACGGCATAAATGGGCAAGGATACAATTGCAAGATTATTACAGGTTGGACTGTGAAGAATGGTTAGGATGTGAGTGTTTATAGGTAATCAGGTCTTTACAGGTACAAAGAGTGTCAATGGAGAGAGGGATAATCACAGGTTAAAGAGGTGTGAATTGTCTCAAGCCAGGACAGTTAGTAGGATTTTGCAAACCCAGGCAGCATAGTGAGGGTTACATATGGTGTGACATGAACCCAAGATCTCGGTTGAGGCTGTCCTCATTAATGCAGAACTTGGTTATCATTGAATTTCTAGACCGTTGTTTCAAAGACTTTTTTCTTGATTAACAATAGATTCTAAGGATATGAAAATGGTGCTATCTAGATGTTTTTTGACTGTATGTTTTTACTCTGATCTATTTAGATCATCTGGGTCATCCTGCTCCTTTTATATTATTAACTGTTTTAACAGCTAAACCATCAAGACGGCCACAATGTCAAGTCTAGAATTGAGCAAGAAGCCACTCACTTTAATATACATTCTGGGTATTTATTGGTTTGGTGGAGGTGGCTACCTTCACTGCTCACACTCCCACTGAACTGGGTTATGGTAGTATGGAATAGTACCTAGTAACAGGATTATGCACTGCATAGTGAGACTGCAAGAATACAACCTGATAATCAAATATACTGCCAACCTCTTGTATTTATCAGCTGGTCTTTTGATGCTAGAAATATCACGCAAGTCCACTTTGGTGAAACCAGCATTGGGTAAAGGGCCATTTGGCACTTACCCTATACCTACCTCACTTGCATGTCTTTGTGGACCGGTCTAACATAGTTACGCCAGAAGGATCTGTGTCAGAGTTTGAAGTTAGTAAGATCAAAGAAGGCATAGAAACATAGAATTATTGGGCGGGAGACCAGCACAGCAAACTGACATAACCGCTATGGCCCTAATCCTCCACATACTATTTGGGGAAAAGCCATTAGCTACCATCTCTGATTGAACCTGTATCTAAAGTTTATTTCTTAGTCACAAGTAAGGCTTACATTAACACTGCAATGATGTTACTGTGAAACTCCCCTAGTTGCCACAGTCCGGTACCTGTTTGGGTCAATGCACCTAATCAGCGAATCTTTCAGACTGTGGGAGGAAACCAGAGCACCTGGAGGAAACTTACACAGACTTGAGGAAAATGTACAAACTCCACACAGACAGTGACCCAAGCCAGAAACCAAACCCAGTCCCTGGTGCTGTGAGGCAGAAGTGTTAACCACTGTGCCACATATGCCACCCTGCCTACCCATAACTGATTATCTACCCAAGGAAAAGAAAGGCTTTGCTTCCACAGAGGACAACCTTCTTCCCACATCCTTAGTTAAACAAGGAAGCGGCAAAGCTTCGGGGTCTATGATGAAGATTAAAGCGCATTCTTAGAAAACCCTCTCGAAGATGGAAATCATAAGGCTGATGAATTGGCCAAAGGTTTCCAGCAGGTTGAAGAGGAGTGGCAGACTCAGTTGTGGCTAAGGCTTCCATTACTCCACTATATCCCAATTACTGGAGTAAGCTGCCTTGCTGGATATGCAGAGCCAGGACCCTTGGATTGCAGCATCCAGACAAGTACATAGCCTCCAACGTGTACCAAAAACAGGGAGGGCAGGTGGAAATTGTATCCAGTCAACATCAGAGGGGAGAGTGTCTAACTCAGAGAATTGCCCAAAATAGATGGTGACTTAACATAAGACAAATGTTGGATGGAGTGTTGAATCAGTGCATTATCTGTGCACAGTATGATCCAGGCATGAAAATCAAAATCTCATTGGCATCCACAAATGGCAACAAATGGTCCATGGAAAACATCAAAATTGACGATGTTGGACACCTGCCTCACATTGCTAGAAGCAAAGAGTTTGCCCTGATGGTGGTAGATTGCTTTTCAAAATAAGTAGAAATTTTCTAGATCAGAAATTATCTCAAAAACGTATAACGATTCTTATTTTCAGTGCAAAAAACAACTTTTAGACAAGATCAAAGGCGCAAAGTACGTCAAAAATTTATGTTAAATGTATTGATGCCTCTATGAAATCACAGGATGTGGCGATGTCAGTGTTTGACTGAGATGGACAAGAGGTCACATGATACCAGGTTATAGTCCAACAGGTTTATTTCTTCAAACTTCTAGATGTGACTTCTCATCTTGTGACTTCAAGATGTGACTTCTCATCTTGTCCATGAAATAACAGGTAAAGCGATGCCATATGAACCAAATTAAGTTTGGCATTATTGGCCACCATGATTTCTAGCCTTATGTTTGTTACAAAAACAGAAAATGTCGGGATATACAACAACTTGACCGAACCCAAAGAAGACAGATCTGTTTGATAATTTGTCAGGTCTAAGCATTTGCTTGAACTGTGCTGACTCTCTTATTCCTCTTGTAACTACTTAAAATTATATATTTTATTTACAACTGTTTACCGTCAATCCCTGTTAGCCTCTGGAGTTTACTTTGATCTGAGGCAGAGACAGATACAATGCTGTTTGGAATTATTGTGCACGTTATAAAAGGTTTTAAGATTAAGATATTTCTGCGTTAATAACCTGACATCTGTTTTTATTTTCATGACAATTTTTATGTGAAAAACTCAATTACAGTACACTTCAACATATATATAAGCATCAAAAATATTTTCAGCAGGATGTGAGAAGGCTGCCATTTCCACATCAGTAAAGTTTCACAACACCAATTTCAAATCCAACCAATTTATTTGATAGTAAAATAATTTGATAGATTTTACTATCAAATAAATTGGTTGGATTTAAAATTGGTGTTGTGAAACTTTACTGAGTTTACCCCAGTCCAATGCTGGCATCTCTACATCATTTCCACATCACCCATCTAAAAATAAAATCTGACACTTCCTCACCTCCTCTTCAATAATTTCTAAATGCATGATTACTATAAACAAATTGTATGTGGAAGCATTTTCCCTCCGCAAGTTTTTACAATCTTGTTGCCATATTTGATCCAGAGATGAGCTTCTGAAAACATTTCCACTCCACTACCAAGCCCACCTACTTCAATCTCTATAACATCATTTGGTCCGGCCCTTGTCTACTATTGATGCACTCATCTATCCCTTTGTTATCTCAAGTTGTGCTTATTCCAATGCACTTCCAGCTAGAATCTATTTTCCATCCTCTATAAACTTAATTGCAATTCCAATTCTTTTCCCGCACTTAGTGATGCACTAAAGCAGTCTTTCATCTATTTCCAAAGTTAGTAATTCCCGGAACAGGTCTCTAATCTGTCGGCAGGGTCTTATAACTTGTGGAAAGCCATCCTACATCAAGTGTGATTGACCAGGAGTTTCTCCTGTTCTTACCACGAGCCACTGGCGTGTTTGGGAGAATTTGCACATTGACACTCAACCCATTTGATTATGTTGTGAACACAACTTCCTTAGCCATCAAACTCCAAAGTTAGATTCAAACCCAGAGCTGTTGGCTCAGATGCAGGAATGCTACTCACAGCACCACAAGACCTCCCATAAAATCATCCAGAATGCTGCCTCTCATAACCAACGCCATGTCCTTCTCACCCATCACTCTGTGCTCACTGATCTATATTGACTCCCGATACATCAATAGCTCAATATTAAAATATTCATCCTAGTGCTCAAATCCCTCCATGTCCTTGTCCCTCTCTATTTTTGTAATACCCTCCAGTCCATCACACCTTTTAAAAATCTGTGTTGCTAAAGTCTGACCTTTTGCACATTTTTGATTATAACCATCTAGCATCGGTGACTATGTTCTGGAGCTTCTTCCTATTATTTCTTCACCCCCACTCTTCCCCCTTAATGTGCTCCTATTTACCCACCTTTGACTAAGCTTTAGATCTGCTATCTTAACATCATCTTATGTGGCTTTGTGTCAAAATTTGTTTGATATCCTTCCTGTGGAGTGTTTTACTAGATGATAAATAAATGCAAGTTTTTGACTATTACAGGCTGAAATAAATCTACTCGTACATTAAGCCATGATACATCTATGCCCCGATGTATTTTTAGTCCACCTCCTTATGCCTTAATGCTCATATTCAAGCCTGTTTTCGCACTGTTGCTAATTTTCTTTCCTGCAATTTACCTAATGTTGCGCATCTAACAAGCTAATCCTGTCAAAAATAATTTCTGCAGGAATCTTGATATAATTGTTGCTGATTTTCAAGTCACAGTTTGTAATGTCATTCCAATCAAAATGCTTTTTAGTAAATGTCACCCAGTAACATTGGTTAGCACTGCTGCTTTGTAGCACCAGAGACTTAGGTTCGATTCCTATCTTGGGTCACTGTGAGTGTGGAATTTCTGCATGTTCTCCCCATGTCTAGGTGAGTTTCCTCTAGGTGCCGAAAGACATGCTGATTAGGTACACTGACCTGACCACATTGCTAGAGTGTAACAACTAGGGGGATTTTGTGGTAATTTCATCACATCATTAATGAAAGCCTTACTTACGACTAATAAGTAAAGTTTTTTTAAAAACTTTAAAAATTAACAAAGTGTGATTTAGCTGTTGAATTGCAGGCTTATCTCAGTTCATCAAATCTGCAGAATTTGATTTTAGCCTTAAACTTAGTTAAATTTATTGATTCTGATATTTATTTCTTCTGAGTATTTTTTCACTAGTTTGACAATCAGGTCATTCATTAGTTATATTGCCACTATTTAACACCACACAATCTAGAGGTGTAACTGAGCCTGAGATTAGTAAAACTGGTTCAAAGTGCATTCTGCAAAGTTTGTGACAAAACACATATTTTTGGTAGTGGTACGGCCAGCATTTGTTATTTATTGTCCATCCATAATAAGCCCTTAAAATGAGTGATTTACCAGGCCTTTCAGAGGGCATTTAAAATGCTGTGGACCTGGAGCCACATGTAGGCCAGACCAGGTAAGGATGGCAGATTTCCTTTCTTAAAAGACGTTGTTTAAACTTATTTATTAGTGTCACAAGAAGTTACGGTGAAAATTCCCTAGTTGCCACACTCCGGAACCTGTTCGGATACACTGTTGAGGAATTTAGCATAGAATTTAGCATAGGAATTTAGCATAGGAATTTAGCATAGATCATGTTAATAGATCTATGGATTAAAAACCAAATTTGAGACAATTTAGGGAGAATTTGTTTTGCCAATTAGCCTAAGAGTACATCTTTGGGATGTGGGAGGAAACCGGAGCACCCGGAGAAAACCCACGCAAGCACGGGGAGAATGCGCAAACTCCCACAGACACAGGCCCAAATCCATGTATCTGCACAGCACAGCGATAGTCACTGAGCTGTCGTGTTGCCCATCAAATGGTCCAGGTCAAGCATACACTAACAACGTGAACCTCTAGGATACTCTCAAAAAAAAATCCAAGAGCAGCCCTCTCACGACCCATCGTGTGTATGCCCCTCGTTAGACAACAATGTGGACCAAATCACCTGTAGGATAAAAACAAGTACATCAATATCATCATCTATTTACACACTTCCCAGGGACTCCCAAGGCTCATGAGTGCCTGCCTCCACCACTTTACTAGGCAGCGCATTCCATACCCCCACCATCCTCTGTGTGAAAAAACTCCCTCTAGCATCCAAATTATACCTTGCCCCCCTCACCCTAAGTCCGTGACCCCTCGTGCTATTCAAGTCCATCCTAGGAAAAAGCTTAACCCTGTTTACTCTATCTATACCCCTCATAATCTTGTACACCTCTATTAGATCTCCTCTAAGTCTATGTCTTTCTAAGGAAAACAGTCCCAATTTGCCTAACCTCTCCTCATAACTCAGACCTTCCATACCAGGCAGCATCCTAGTAAACCTCCTCTGTATTCCGGTTTCTCTTGATCCTATTCAATTTTCCCTTTTTCATTGGATTTGTTGCTTTATTTCCATTGCGTTTGATGAACAGTCCCTCGCTTTTACTTGCTATTAAACTGCAGATGGCTTTTTCTCTC
Organism: Sphyrna mokarran; assembly: GCA_024679065.1. NCBI lineage: Eukaryota > Metazoa > Chordata > Chondrichthyes > Carcharhiniformes > Carcharhinidae > Sphyrna > Sphyrna mokarran. The sequence goes on along the minus strand of JAGIQG010000004.1, from coordinate 34,153,168 downwards.
CAAACCCCATAGCAGCAGATATTTCTGCGAGTGCAGATTTCAGTGGCTATGCCAAGGACTCAGTGAGCGATTGACTCGAGAAATATAGAAAGTGCATTGAGCAGAATCTGGGTAATTCATTTCCTCAACTGCTTGGAAGTAACTGCCTGACATTTTTTCCCTATGAAGGGAAAATGTGCCATCATTCCAAATCTTTATCCCTTCACATTCCCCGTGCTTTAATCCCTTGTCTAACATATTCCCCTGACAGGCCTATTTTTTTTCCTTGACACACTTGCTGTCACTTCTCTCTGCTACTGCCCTTTATCCATTATCCTGGCCTTTCCATTCTCATTACTTGTTAATAGGTTGCCTGCACGTGATCAATCTGGCCTAGTTCCCTTTTCAGATCTTCATGTGGTTAATTAAAATTAAGCGAAGAATAGGAATGCTGCAAGGCTGTGAGTTAATTTTTCACATTTAAATTCATACCACCATGTCCTGGAAGGGCCCTTTGCACCCTCCTGGGTGGACTTTACCACCTTAGCAGCAATATTTTCCTGGCTTCTCTCCTCTTGAGACTGAGTTTTTGATCAGGACGCTAAATTTTTGATCAGGATTTTCTGGCCGTGCTTGCCCCAAAACTGGAAATCCCACCTGAGGTCGACAGACCTTTGCATGGTCAGCCCTCCCACCGCTACGATTCCCATGGCAGGTGGACCGGGAAAACTCCTCCCTTTGTTTCTCTTCCAAGTTGCTCAGGAGAGCAATCCTTGATTCCCAGAGTTGTCCAGACAATCTGGAGGGTTTCGGAAAAAAAACCCAGTTTCACTTGAATTTCCAGTGGGCTTTATCATAATAATTGATTAAGAGAAGTAAACCCTGACAGGTTACTTCTCCAGTCTGGGGACACAAAAGGCAATTGTATCCACTCACTGTCTCACGCATTGATTGAAATCAGAAAACTTGTTGCACGCTGAGAACCAAACCTGGGATCTTCCTGTGCTGAGGATTTAACCATGACCATTTTATTCACAGATTAAATATACCTTAACCCAGTGATGTCAGTGACAACTTATGTAGTCCGTTTTATGGATGGAGTATAATTGGTATTTTCTAACTTTTTTAATTAGGTACCTTATTAAATCAGGAATGAACTTTGTCAACAAAGTAGTAGCAGAAATCATTGAATTTGCAATTTTATGAAGCATTATAACAAGGCTGGTTGCTTTCACTTCATTATTTGATGCATGCTGGATAATTAGGAACCCAAATAATGTGAATAGCACAGAAATATTTCCATTACAGTATGGCTAGTATGGAATGTTACTGCAACCTTTACCTCAAGATGTTTTTGCTATGAGAATATTTGTGCCAGAAAAGGTGTCATCCTATTATTGCAACTCTTTCTGACTTCAGAAACTTAACTGTATTCTTGATTTAGATGTTTATATACTGCTGAAACTATCTAAACGTTTGAAAGTAGTGCACACATTATTTCAGGTTTCTGTATACCTTATTCCTTCATATTATGCACTTTGGCCACTTGCCCACCAGTACAGTCAACTCACTCCAATTCATGGTACATCTGTTAGAACCAACATGTGAATATATATATCTTACAAAAAAGGTTGGATGGCTTAACTTCAAAAATGGTTTTGCACCCTTTATATGCTCTGAAAGTAAGCCTAGGTAGTAGATTTTTAGTGTATTTGACCATTTGCAAGTCATTTTCTCATTATATTCATTCAGTAAGCTAACAAGGCCAAGACACCATTTTGTATCAACATGGGCCAAAGAAGTCATTTTGTATTCTGTATTATATAATCAGTGGCATGTGTTAAATAAGAATTACTGCATATAATTAGCAACAGTCGAAAATAGTTGATTGACTGAATAGCATACGTCAATTAAGTTGTAATTAAGGGATTAGAAATTAATCAAGTAGTTAGATTATTAAGGCTTATTAAAGATAATTAAAAGGAGTGGATAGTATTCATTATACTTTCTTTTTAGCCAGCATACATACAATGGGGTGATGGCCTCTTTCTATGCTTTAAACATTTTTTGGTTCTATGATTAATTCAAAAGTGTGTAAGTTTTAAAAGTTCTATCATGCTGTTGTAAAGCTCTGCCTGTGGGAATAGCATGTGATTAGATATTATGTTCTAGCTGAACATTACCTTGTCCTTCACCATAATGCAGCAGTGAGATTAACCAATTATTTAATTATAGTGGACTTGATGCAAGATGAGGTAATAGTAATTCAGGGGCTAAAAGCAGAGTCAACAATACCTTCTCCACAATCATCGTCAACTACAGTGCCCCACAAGGCTGTGTCCCAGCCCCCTACTATACTCCTTATACACATATAACTGTGTGGCTAACTTCCCCTCAACTCAATTTTCAAGTTTGCTGATGACACCACCGTAGTGAGTCAGATCTCAAACAATGATGAGATGGGAGTACAGGAAAGAGATAAAGAATCCAGTGAACTGGTGCAACGATAATAATCTCCCCCTCAGTGTCAACAAAATGAGACGTAGTCATCAACTTCATGTATTGTAGAGGAGAACATGTCCCTGTCTACATCAACAGGGACAAGTGGAAATGGTTGAGAGCTTCTAAGTGTCTAGATCACTAACAATCTATCCTAATCCCTCCATGCCAATGCAATAGTTAAGAAAGCCCACCATGCCTTTGCTTTCTCAGGAGGCTAAGGAAATTTGACATGACAATACAACTCTTATTAACATTTATAGATGTCCCATAGAATTGTATCACAGCTTAATACGACACCTGCTCTGTCGAAGACCGCAAAAACTACAAAAGGTCATGAATGAAGCCCAGTCCATCATGCAAACCAGCCTTCCATCCATTGATGCTGTTTACATTTCCCACTGCCTGGGAAAAGCAGCCAACATAATCAAGGACCCCACCTTCTTTCATTGGAAAAAGATACGAAAGTCTGAGGACACGTATCAACTGATTCAAGAACTGCCTATTCTCTGTTGCCATCAGACTTTTGAATAGACCTACCTTGTATTAAGATGACCTTTCTCTGCACCTTAGCTATGTAATGTAACACTATATTCTGCACTCTCTCCTTCTCTATGTATGGTATGCTTTGTCTGTTTACAGCGCAAAAAACAATACTTTCACTGTATGTGACAATAATAAATGAAATTAAATCAAGCCTCCAAGTGACATCTTTGCTCACTTGTTGTGTAAGGGGTGATCCTGAGGCAAAATTCCAAAAGAATTGATATCAGTGAAGGAACTTGAGGAACTGTGTAGCAACCTCTAGAGATGGAATCAGAGGCACCTCCACCATGAGAATGCCTGCCAGTGTATCTTATTTAAAACAGAGTCATATGGGCAGAGTGCTTCCATCTGACATAGGGGCAGGCCACAGAGGTGTCAAAGAATAGTCGGTGTCAATTTAGTCGGAGTAGAGAAGAGGTAGAAGGGGGGGAGGAGTGGCATTATTAGTCAAAGACTGTATCACAGTGACAGAGAAGAAGTTTGATGAGGACTTGTCTGTTGAGGTAGTATGGGCTGAGATTAGAAACAGAAAAGGAGAGGTCACCCTGTTGGGAGTCTTTTATAGACCTCCTAAAAGTTCTAGAGAGGTTGAGGAAAGGATTGCAAAGTCAATTCTGGTCAGGAGTGAAAGTAATAGGGTAATTGTTATGGGGGACGTTAACTTTACTAATATTGATTGGAATAGCTATAGCTCTAGCTCGTTAGAGGGGTCAGTTTTTGTACAAAGTGTGCAGGAATGTTTTTTGACTCAGTAGGCCAACTGGAGGTGAGGCTACATTGGATTTGGTGCTGGGCAATGAGCCAGACCAGGTGTTAGGCTTGGAAGTTAGTGAACATTTTGGTGATAGTGACCACAATTCGGTTACGTTCACCTTAGTGATGGATAGGGTTAGGCATGAAGCTGGGGGCAGTAGTTTTAGCTGGGGGAAGGGTAATTATGAGGCCATCAGGAGAGAATTAGGGTGCATAGATTGGACTAGGAAACTACAGGGACTGGGAACATCTGGAATGTGGTGCTTATTCAAGGAGCAGCTGCTGCGAGTCCTTGATAAGCATGTCCCTGTCAGGCAGGGAGGAAATGGACGAGTAAGAGAGCCTTGGTGTACGAAAAGAGTTGATTTGCTGGTTAAGAAGAAAAAGGAGGCTTATGTCAGGATGAGGCTTGAAGGCTCAGTTAGTGCAATGGATAGCTATAGATTAGCCAGGAAGTGAATTGAGGAGAGCTAAGAGGGGACACGAGAAGATGTTGGCTGATAGGATTAAGGAGAATCCTAAAGCTTTCTTTCGATATGTTAAGAGTAGAAGATTGGTTAGGGCAAGATTAGGGCCAGTCATAGACAGCAGTGGGAAGTTGTGCGTGGAGCCTGAAGAGATTGGAGAGGCACTGAATAAATATTTCTCTTCGGTATTCACGCAGGGTGATGTAAATGTAGTTATGGCGAACACTGAGGTACAGGGTAGCAAACTGGAAAGTATCGAAGTAGATAGGGAGGATGTGCTAGATATTCTCGAGGGTTTGAAGTTGGATAAGTCCCCTGGGCCGGACGGGATTTACCCTAGGATTCTCTGGGAGGCAAGAGAGGAGATTGCAGAGCCGCTGGCTCTGATCTTCAGGTCCTCGTTGGTTACGGGTGTGGTTCCGGAGGACTGGAGGATAGCGAATGTGGTCCCATTGTTTAAGAAGGGGAAGAGAGACCTTCCAAGGAATTATAGGCCAGTGAGTCTTACTTCTGTTGTGGGCAAGGTATTGGAGAGAATTATTAGGGATAGGATTTATAGTTATTTAGAGAGAAATGAATTGATTGGGGATAGTCAGCATGGTCTTGTGAAGGGTAGGTCGTGCCTTACTGACCTCATTGAGTTTTTTGAAAAAGTGACCAAAGAGGTGGATGGGGGTAAGGCGGTTGATGTGGTATATATGGACTTTAGTAAGGCATTTGATAAGGTGTCCCATGGAAGGCTTCTGCAGAAAATGCAGATGTATGGGATAGAGGGTGATTTAGCTAATTGGATTAGGAATTGGCTAGCGGATAGAAGACAGAGGGTGGTGGTTGATGGGAGATATTCATCGTGGAGTTCGGTTACAATTGGTGTACCTCAGGGGTCTGGTTTTGGGGCCCCTGCTGTTTGTAATTTTTATAAATGATCTGGATGAGGGTATTGAAGGATGGATTAGTAAATGTGCAGATGACACTAAAGTCGGTGGAGTGGTAGATAGTGAAGAGGGGTGTTATAGTTTGCAGAGGGACTTAGACAAGTTGCAGAGCTGGGCCGAGAGGTGGCAAATGGAGTTTAATGTGGAAAAGTGTGAGGTAACGCACTATGGCAGAAATAATAAATGTGTAGAGTATAGGGCAAATGGTAGGATTCTTAGTAGTGTTGATGAACAGAGGGATCTTGGTGTGTATGTGCATAGATCCCTGAAAGTAGGCAGTCAGGTCGAGAATGTTGTTAGGAAGGCATATGGAGTCTTGGCTTTTATTGGTAGAGGGATTGAATTTCGGAGCCGCAACGTCATGTTGCAACTGTACAAAAACTCTAGTGCGGCCGCACTTGGAGTATTGTGTGCAGTTCTGGTCCCCACATTATAAGAAAGATGTGGAGGCATTGGAGAGGTACAGAGGAGGTTTACCAGGATGTTGCCTGGTATGGAGGGCAGGTCTTATGAAGAGAGGCTGAGGGATTTGAGGTTGTTTTCGTTAGAAAGGAGGCGGCTAAGAGGGGACCTAATCGACACATATAAGATGATTAGAGGTTTAGATAGGGTGGACAGTGATAGCCTTTTTCCTAGGATGGAGAAAGCTAGCAAGAGGGGACACAGCTTTAAATTAACGGGTGATAGTTATAGGACGGATATCAGAGGTAGGTTCTTTACCCAAAGGGTGGTTCGGGAGTGGAATTCCCTGCCTGCTGCAGTTGTAGATGCGCAAGTTTGGTGGCGTTTAAGAGGTTAGTTGATAAGTATATGGAAGAGAAGGGAATGGTTTAGTTTGGAGGGCATTGCTTTTTATATTGGTCGGCGCAACATCGAAGGCCGAAGGGCCTGTTCTGTGCTGTAATGTTCTATGTTCTATGTAATAGAGACCACCGCATTGGGTAGGGTACTGAGTGGCTGTCCCGTAATTGTGCACTTCTCCTTTTCAGCAACATGTAAACCTAACAAATTATCCATGTCCGTTTCCACTCTTCAATGGCAAGATAAGAAACGAGGAGAAGGCGGTGAAGAAGAGCAAAGGCTTTGAAAGCTCTGGACAGATTTGCGTCATTCATTAATGGTGACAGTGATTCATGGCTGTGTCTTCATTGGAAACATTTTCACAAGCAGTTCAAAGTCAGACCTTGCCATCCTTCTAGGTTAGAAGGGCTCAGCTGAAAGTTGCCTGGATCAAATAATCCCTGATATTGATAGCACTCTGACGAGATCCTCAAGTCTTGAACCGGGCATAGCCTTGCCCTTGTATAGGGCACCTCTGCATTGGATATCATTTTCTGTCCCCTTCTTCTCTTATTTTTCCTCTTCTTCCAATAAGCTGTGTCATTCCTGGGCGTCACTTCTTCAACATTCACATCTGTCTTGTAGGCCATATTATGGGAAGTACAGCAGATCACAACAAGTGAGACGCTTGCTGAACAGTACTGCAGGGTGTCACCCCAACCGGTGAAGACACCGAAGCTGCATCTACAAAAGACCAATAGCATCTAACTCAATGGTGGTCCATGTGAGCCGATGGCTTTAGTTGTAGCAGATCTGATTCACTATCATGAGCACGCGTGAAGGGGTGAGTAGTAATTTCTTCCTTGAATCCATCCGTTGACTTTGAATATTGGAGTGAAAATCTTTGGCAGCCTGGACTACCAGAAAAGGAAAGAATTATGGTAGCTCCCAGAAAAGTGAGTGCACAAGTAGAAGAAATTTCTATTGTGGTTGCAAATCAGTTGAACATTGAGAAAGTGGAAGCCCTTTCTTTTGATGCCTAGCTGGTCACTTGGTGTTGTGATACCAACATAGATGCAATTGATAATGTCCTGCATGTGGCGAGTCCATCAACAGAGCTAAATCACACTGCCCTCTGCGTCTGTGAGGCCCCATCTGTCTGGAATTAAATGGAATGTCCAATTTAGTCACCAGAGTAATGCAATGGTGCACAGCCATTTGTGAGACACAACAAGATCACAGCTGATCCTTGTCTGGAACATCTAAATAACAAAGTCCCCAGTGTCAGACTCCTAGTTATTGACTACAACTCAGCCTTCAACACCCATCATTCCTACGAAACTCATCTCCAATCTGTATGGCCTGGGCCTCGGCTCCTCCCTCTGTGACTGGATCCTGAACTTCTCAACCCACAAAACATAATCAGTAAGGATAGGCAACAACACTTCCTCCATGATCATCCTCAACACCAGTGCTCCACAAGACTGTGTTCTCAGCCCTGTAATATACTCCTTATACACCAATGACTGTGTGGCCAAATTTCCCTCCAATGTGATTTTCAATTTTGCTGATGACACCACTGTTGTGTGTCAGATCTCCAACAATGATGAGACAGAGTACAGAAAAGAGATAGAGAATCTGGTGACCTGGTGCGTTGATAATAATCTCTCCCTCAATGTCAACAAAATGAAGGAGATCGTTATCAACTTCAGGAAGCAGAGTGGAGAACATGCCCCTGTCTGCATCAATGGGAATGAAGTAAAAATGGTTGAAAGCTTCGAGTTTTTAGGTGTCCAGATCACCAACAACCTGTCCTGGTACCCCCTGCCCCATGCTGACACTACAGTTAAGAAGGCCACCAATGCTCCTACTTTCTCAGAAGACTAAGGAAATTTGGCATATCCATTACAACTCTCACCAGCTTCTACAGATATCCCATTGAAAGCATATTTTTCTGATTGTATTGTTGCTTGGTATGGCTCTTGCTCTGTTGTATTTTACCTCATACCCTAGCAGTCTTCTAGGTTTGCCTTGCCTGCCATTACCTCCATGTCAGTCAGTTTTACTCTCTGTTTAATTTAGTTCGCTCTTTATTTCACTTGTTAGAAATGTTTGTCAATGCATTTAGAGTTACACCTGTTTAGTCAAGGTCTGCTGAATTTGGTATGTGCATGCCCAGAATTATTCTTTCAAAATGTTCATTTTGTCTTTTGCTTGTGTTTAGACTGTGGTGAGACTGTGGTGCGATTACTTCAACAATAACAAAATGCATCAGCCTTTTTACCTTACAGCTATGGAACTTTTATAAAGTACAGGGAGTGAAAGTAACAGGGCACAAGTCATCGGTTGAGAATAGTTTAGAGTGCTCCCCTCCTAATATCATTCCTTCAACTCACTTCAGGACTCACCATTGAAATCAACATTAAAAATTATTGTTACATTATAAACAATGTTAAAATTAAATGTGTTTTTTGTCCTGCACATTTTTTTGCTTTACTTTATTATTAACTTGTTAAAATTAATCATCATTTTGGCAGATGACATGCCTGTAGTTAAGCTTTTTCAGATCAATAATTTGTTTCTGTGATGTTTGATTGAGTGATAAATATTGGCCAGGCCACCAGAAATATCTCCCTTGCTCATCATCAATATAGTTGTCAGTGGATCTTTAACACCCATGTGAGAGGAAAACAGGAGCTCAGTTTAACATCCACTCAGATAGACAGCACCTCCAGCAGTGCAGCACTTCATTCCAGTCCATTACCCTGTCTCATTTGTCACAATGGTTGACATGTGGAATGAAGAATAAGCTGAGATTTTTTTATCTCAGAAATTTCTAAGGTGTTTCGAAACTCATAAAGGTGCTACTTTGAAGCAATTAGCTGGAAAGTTGAAAGACATCTTATAAATGTCGGGACTCAACTGAACTCATCGTTCTCCAAACCTGCCGCAAATAGTTGCCCAGTCCCCGTGTGAATATTTACCCTTTAGTCCTTGTAGAAGCAAATTAACTATTACTGGATCTGCAGCAGTAATAAGGTGAAGGGATGGGGGCAGGGACGGTAATGGGAGGCAGGAGTGAGGAATTGTGGGGCAGGGGGATGTCTGAGAATGGAGGCATTCCCTCTCTAGCCCTTTTAACTTGAACATTACCCCATTCACTACCTCCAGCATTCATTCCTACCATCACCAATGCACAGTTGTAACAACATGCACCGCACCAACTCACCAATGTTCTGTTCTCCAACAGCACTTATCAAACCTGAAACTACCACCTGGGGCAGCAGTTACATGGGAACACCACCACTTGGAAGTTACCCTTCAAGACACTCATCATCCTGACTTGGAAATATATCACTGTTCCTTCACTGTTGCTGGGCCAAAATCCTGAACTCCTTCCCTAGCAGCAACATGGGTGTACCTACAGCACATGGACTGCCGCAGCTCAAGGAAGTTGCTCACCACCACCATTCCAAGGGCAATTAGGGATGGGCAATAAATGTTGGCCAACCCAGCGACGCCTCTATCTTGTGAAAAGAAATTAAAAACTGACTCTGACCCACCCTGTCTGTGGGAAAAAGGACTCAAATGTTAAAAATTCAATGTTGATGTTTTGTGGCTTCATTCCTTCACAGTTGAATTATAATAAGGTGCTTCAGGGAGAAAAAAAACTTGACATTGTTAATCGTTCAATAAAAGCTGATCAGACAATTGCGAATAATATCAAACAATGACCTGCAGTATTTCTCATGAATCAGCGGAGGGCAGTGTTTCATAAAAAGTTACAACACTAGACATCTGTCCAAACCACATTGGTAACCTTGGTAACACAGGATGTTTGGACATGTAAACAAGAATCAGTACTGCAGAGTTCGAGCCATGTCCCTTATAGCCTATATACCCTGTCATTCAGTAGCAGTTGTTACTGCATACATATTACTAGCAATTCAAACTTCTCAAAGCATTCCCAGCACTAAGGACTGTATAAATCATAAACGTGTTGCCTTCACTTAATTTTAACAGCTTTAATCTGGCAGTTGGGAATATTCTCTAGCTCTGTGTTTTAAAGTCTGAACTATTAATAGGACAAGAGGGTCGTTTGAAAGTATGCCACAACTCTTGACTTCACCAAACACTTTGCACAAGGGAAATCGGAATGCACTTTTGGACATACTTGATTTTATCAGGTCAGATCCTTATCCCTGTCCGTCTCCCTGTACTGAAAATCAACGGAATGATTTTTTTTTGATTTTCAATTTTTATTTGATTTATTATTGTCGCAGGTATGGAGTGAAAAGTATTGTTTCTTGCGGGCTATACAGGCAAAGCATACAGTACAAAGGGAAGGAAAAGAGAGGGTGCAGAATGTAATGATACAGTCAAAGCTACGGTGTGAAGAAAGATCAACATAATATGAGGTAGGTCCATTCAAAAGTCTGACAGCAACCGGGTAGAAGCTGTTCTTGAGTCAGTTGGTACCCAATCTCAGACTTCTGTATTTTTTTCCTGATGGAAGAAGGTGGAAGAGAGAATGTCCAGAGTACACAGGGTCCTTGATTATACTGGCTGCTTTTTCGAGACAATGGGAGATGTAGACAATGTCAATGGATGGGAGGCTGGTTTGAATGAGAGACTGGACTTCTTTCATGACCCTTTGTAGTTTCTTGCAGTCTTGGACAGAACAGGAGCCCTACCAAATTGTGATAGAACCAGAAAGAATGCTTTTCATGGTGCATCTGTAGAAGTTGGTGAAAGTTATAGCGGACATGTCAAATTTCCTTAGCCTCCTGAGAAAGTAGAGGCATTGGCAGATTTATTTCACTATATAGCGTCAGTATGGGGGGATCAGGGCAGATTATCAGTGATCTAGACACCTGAAAACTTGAAGCTTTTGACCATTTCTATTTCATTCCCATTGATGTAGGCAGGGGCATGCCCTCCACTACGCTTCCAGAAGTCGATGCCTATCTCCTTCGTTTTGTTGATATTGCGGGAGAGATTATTACCATCACACTAGTTTGCCAGATTCTCTATTTCCTTTCTGTATTGTGTTTCATCATTTTTTGAGATCCGACCCACAACAATGGTGTCGTCAGCAAAATTTAAAATGATGGCAGAGAGTTAAATGTTAAAAGAGCAGAAACACTCAGCAAGGCACGTGACCTTCAAATCTGTTCCACCATTCATTTTGATCATGGCTGATCATCCAATCCAATATCCTGATCCTGCCTTCCCCCCCATATCCCTTGATTCCTTTACCTCCAAGAGCTATATCTAATTTCTTCTTGAAATCATGCATTTTGGCCTCAATTATATTCTGTAGTGGTGAATTCCACGCATTTGTCACTCTCTGGGTGAAGAAATTTCTCTTCCCCTCAGTCCTAAAAGGTTTATATCTTACCCTCAGACTATAACCACTACTTCTGTACTTTCCCACCATTGGGAACATTCATTCTGAATCTACCATGTCTAATCCTATTAGAATTTTAAAAGTTTAAGCGTGATCCCCTCTCAGTCTTCTAAACTCCAATAAATACAATCCTAACCAACTTAGTCTCTTCCCATATGACAGGCCTGCCATCCCAGGAATTAGCCTGGTAAACCTTCACTGCATTCCCTTTGGAGCAAGGACATCCTTTCTCAGATAAGGACATCAAAACTGCATACAATGCTTTAGGTGTGGCTTTACCAATGGCCTGTACAATCGCCAATGAACCAAAACAATTTAAGCTGGTTTTGCAGCAGAAACTTAGGTTTCAATTCAAATTACCTATTGTGGGGAGGAGATGGTAGTTTTTGGACTTCACCAGGTTCCTGATGCTTAGTTAGAATCTACAACAAGCCAAGCTGATCCCATTGAACTTGTTCAATGTCCGAAAATCTTTGATATTCATTTTATGTAATGCTTAATTGTTCTTTCCCAAACCTCAGCTTTAACTGAACACATTTTCTACTACCTACAGAAATCGAACTAGGATTGTCATGCCAATAGAAAAAAACTTCCTTGCTGTAAAAAAAAGGCAAAGAAAATGTAGGGTTTTTTTTATCAATCTAATGTGGCTTATTCTGCATAGCCTGAACTCCATTTAGCTAAATAGGAAGTTCTGTTTCAGCTCACATTGTTTTCATTAAGGAAGTTAATGGGTGTGCTACAGAAAGAAACGTGTCAGATGGTAATGATGTAATGGCATTTCAGAAGGGTTCTGAGTAATATAATTAAAGATCAAACCCAAATGATTGTTTGAGAGCAGAGCAGTTCTTGGGATCACATTCCTGCAGAGAAACATGAGCTGCTAAATTCACATGTCTGACTATTTCACCTCCTTTGTGCTATGTGCTGTGATGCGTACTACCAGTGCAGGGCACGCATTACTGCTAAAAATGTAAGTGACATATAAGACTTCATGTTCTTAAAATATTTTCAGCTATTAAAATGTAGAGGCAGTTAATTTGAAAAACAAACTAGAACGTTCTGTACAAGCAGCCAAAGAGCAAATAAGAATTAAACTGTAAATAGTATGGTTGTAAATTTTTTGCATATCTACCATGGTGATTCTCACAGGAATTGTAAAGGCCCTTGTAGTTTGTACTGGATTTAACCCCATCAGGTAATGCGCTGACTGATTAACAGGAATGTGCAGCTGCCAATGCATTAATAGTACAATTCCTATGGAATGTCTTGTGTCCAGATGGGTGCATTCTGAAGACCGTTTGTAAGTTACAAACCTATCACTGACATACTTTGGTACAAACTACAGAAGAAGGTATTGTACTGGATGTCAGCTAAATGAGATAGAGTTTGAGCTGTTTCATTTGTATTTGGATGTTACCTGTCAGGGACCAACTTCAGTGATAAAGCCTTGCTTTCCAAGAATGGATAATAGACTCCCTCCAAGAACTGAAAGTCACTGTTCTATTACATTTACAATAATGTTAAAGAAACACATTGTTAAAATTACAGCATGAAAAGGAACATTTTTTATATCCTCACCTCCTCATTTCACTCCAGGATTTATAGCCATGCTGATTCTTGCTTCAGTCCTCAGCACGCGGAACAGACACAATCGTACATTAACCTTGTGATTTACTGACGTTGTTTGAAATCAATGCTTCATGGGGTGAATTTTCTGGTCTTGGAATTATAGAATCCCTACAATGCAGAAGGAGGCCATTTGGACCATTGAGCCTGTACTGATAACAATCCCACCCTATCCACGTTTCTACCCATAACACTAAGGCATAATTTAGCGTGGACAATCAATGTAACACATTTTGAAGAAACCGGAGCACGTGGAAAAAACCCATGCAGACATGGGCAGAATATGCAGTTACCCAAGGCCAGAATTCAACCCGGGTCTCTGGTGCCGTGAGGCAACAATGCTAACCACTGTGCAAAACTAGTTGTGAAGTGGGAGTAAGAACTCAGTAAGAATTTAGCAACACCAATTTTAAATCCAACCGATTTGTTTGATAGTAAAATTGCGAGCTTTCGACACCGTGTGTGTCTCCTGACACAGAGTGTCGAAAGCTCTCAATTTTACTATCAAATAAATCGGTTGGATTTAAAATTGGTGTTGCTAAATTCTTACTGAGTTTTTACTACCCCAGTCCAACGCTGGCATCTCTACATCATGTGAAGTGGGAACCAGGGAGTAAACAAAGAAATGAACACATCAGTTTGGTTACCTGACAAGTTGCCACCTCCAATGAACCTACCAGGGAGGGTGTGTGTGTGTGTGTGTGTGTGTGTGTGCATGTGTGCCTGAGGCTATCTGCCTCTCACCAGTGATTGGCCAATTAAGCCCAATATTAGGTCAGCTGGGAAAGGGATGTCACCACGATCTAGCCAACAGTAGCCGGGCCCTTGTAGCGGCCAGAACCCAGAATTGAACTGGAGGTGATTGAGTGCAGGCTTAAGGTGGTGGATGAGTGGCTAATGCGATTAAGTGGAACTACATCCATCAGCTTTGGAGAGCATTTCATCCCACTCCTGGCTTGGGCCTTGAAAACAATGGAAAGGCTTGATGTGGGCGGCACAGTGGCACTGCTGCCTCACAGCGCTATGGACCCAGGATCGACTCCCAGCTTGGGTCACTGTGTGGAATTTACAAGTTCTCCCCTGGCCTGTTTGGGTTTCCTCCGGGTGCTCCGATTTCCCCCCACACTCCAAAGATGTGCAGGTTAAGTGGATTGGCTATGTTAAATCGTCCTTTGCTGTAAGGGAGACTGGCTAGGATAAATACATGGGATTATCGGGATAGGGCCTGGCTGGGACTGTGTCTGTGCACTCCTTCTGCGCTGTAGAGGTTCTATAATTCTACATCAGAAGGTTAGTTACTCATAGAATTCACAACCTCCGCTCTGTTCTAACCATGTGGCTGTTGTAGTTAGATTTCTGGTTGATGGTGATCTTCAGGATGTTTCTGGTGAGTGACAATGGTGAAACTGAATGTCATGGGAGATGGTGAGAATTTCTCTTGTTGGAGATGGTCGTTGCCCGGCACTTGAGTGAAATGAATATTACTTGCCACTTACCATGGCTGGCCTGAAAATTGCCCAGGTCTTGTTGCGTGCAAGTAGAATTTTCTTTGTTATCTGAGGAGTTGGGAGAAGAATTGAACACTGTACAATCATCGGTAAAACAGCCCCACATTTAACTTTCTGTTGGAAAGAAGGTCATTGACGAAGGTGGTTAGGCCTAGTTAACTGCCGTGTTGCAATGTGCTAGTCTGAGATGATTGATCTCCAAAAACCGCAACCATTCCTTTGTACCAGGTCTGACTCCAGCCAGTGAAGAGATCTCCCCCGATTCCCATTGATTTAAATCTTGTGAAAGCTCCTCGATCCCACACTCTGACAAATGCTGCCTTGTTGTCATGGACAGTCACTTTATCTTTGGAATTCAGCTTTTTTGACCATATTATAATTCTGATGCTGCTGATGGCCCACAGGTGCTTCCTGGTTGTCCAACTTTAAAACAGTTAGATTTGCTTGGAATCTATCTTATTAGCAAACCTCTCTTAGTTATACGCATTGAAGTTCCATACCCAGACTATATTGTATTTCTTTTTACCCTCATTGCTGCTTCCAAGTAGTATTCAACATGGAGGAGTACTAATTCATCAGCTAAGGGAGGTAGTAATCCGCAAGTGGCTTCTTGCTCCATATTTAACCTGATGTCATGAACAATCATGGGATTCAGAATCAATATTGAAGGCTCCCAGGTCAATACTGAGTACAACAAGTCAATATTGAGCATTCTCTCCCACCTTTACAACACTAGCCACCATCTCTGGTGAGTCATACTTAAAGGTGATGATTAAAAAGCCTCAGACATATGATTTGATGAGTATGACGAAATCAAGCTGTTGCTTGACTAGCTGTTGCGTGACTAATCTGTGGGGCAGATCTTGTAACTTTGGTACAAATCCTCATAGGTTAGAGTGGAGAAATCTCTTTACTGTGTGTGTCTTTTGATGTGTCCAATGTTGCATGGTCTGTCCTATTTCATTCTTATTGGAGCTTTTCATAAGATTTAATGTAAGTATGTGTCTTCCTAAGACATTTCAGAAGGCAGTTAAGAACCAACCATATTTGTACAGGGAGGTCATGCCTCACAAATTTGGTGAAGTTTTTTGAAATTTGAACCAACCATGATTTTAGTTGAGTTTTTCAAGGAGGTGACAAAAACGATTGACGAGGGAAGGGCTGTGGATGTCGTCTATATGGATTTTAGTAGAGCGTTTGTCAAGATCCCACATGGCAGGCTGGTGCAAAAGGTTAAATCTCATGGGATAAAAGGTGAGCTAACTAGATGGGTGGAGAACTGGCTTAGCCATAGATGAGAGAGGGTTGCAGTGGAGAGGTCTTTTTCCGGTTGGAGGTCTGTGACTAGTGGTGTTCTGCAGGGCTCTGTACTGGGACCTCTGCTGTTTGTGATATATATAAATGATTTGGAAGAGGATGTAGCTGGTGTGACCAGTAAGTTTGCGGATGACACAAAGATTGCTGGAGTTGTGGATAGTGGTGAACATTTTCAGAGAATACAGCAGGATATAGATAGACTGGAAAATTGGCAGAGAAATGGGAGATGGAATTTAATCCAGGTAAACGCAAAGTGATGCATTTCAGTAGATCTAATGCAGGGGGAAGCTATACGATAAATGGCAGAACCATCAGGAGTATAGGCACACAGAAGGAACTGGGTATGCAAGTCCACAGATCCTTAAAAGTGGCAGCACAGGTGGAGAGGGTGGTAAATAAGGCATATATCATGCTTGCGTTTATTGGATGGGACATAGAGCATAAACAAAGAACAAAGAACAACACAGCACAGGGAATAGGCCCTTCGGCCCAATGAGCCTGCGCCACCATTTTAATGTTCCTTCTTCCACCGATGATCCTTGTCTCTGTTTATGGAAATCTGCATTGGAACCAAATTGGGGAGACAAGTTAGGGACAATTTGTTTCGCCAATCAGCCTAAAAGCACATCTTTGGGGTGTGGGAGGAAACCGGAACACCTAGAGAAAACCCATGCAAGCACAGGGAGAATGTGCAAACTTCCACAGATACCAGCCCAAATCCCTCTATCTGCACAGCAACAGTGATAGTCACTGAGCTGTCGTGTTGCCCATCAACTGGTCCAATTTAAGTATACACTTACGACGTGAAGCAGTAGGCTACTCTCAAAAAATCCAAGAGCAGCCTGTCATGAACCATCGCGTGTATGCCCCTTGTTGGACAACAAGGCGGACTGAAGTATCTGTAGGATAAAAGAGAAATACATCATTAACATGCACAACTTATACAATTCCGAGGAACGTCCCAAGGCTCATGATCCCTATTTAAATCAGTCTCCTATATCCCTCATGTTTCCGCTCATGTTCCTATCTAAGTATCTCTTATATAAGTCCAGCGTGCCTGCCTCCACCACTTTACTTGGTAGTGTGTTCCATACCCCCACAACCTCTGTGTGAAAAATCTCCCTCAAACATCTAAATTATATCTCTCCCCCCTTACCCTAAGCTTGTGGTCCCTCGTGATATTTGATTCTAACCTAGGAAAATGCTTACCACTGTTTATTTTATCTATACCCTTCATAATCTTGTACACCTCTATTAGATCTCCTCTCAGTCTCTGTCTTTCTAAGGAAAACAGCCCAATTTGCCTAACCTTTCCTTATAACCCAGTCCTTCCAAACCAGGCAGCATCCTGGTAAACTTCTTCTGCACTCTCTCCAGGGTCTCCACGTCCTTCTGGTAGTAAGGCGACCAAAACTGGATGCAGTACTAATGTTTCATACAACTGCAATGTTAAACGCCAGCTCTTGTACTCTATACCTCTTTCTATAAAGGCTAGCATACCATAAGCTTTCTTCACAACCTTCTCCACCTGTTCTGCCACTTTCAAAGACTTATGCATCTGCAACCCCAGGTCCCTGTGCATTTCTATACTCTTAATAGGTCTACCCTTTATCATATAACTCACTCCTACATTCTTTCTCCCAAAATGCATCACCTCGCATTTATCAGGATTAAATTCCATCTGCCATATATCTGCCCAATCTACCAGCCTATCTATGTCCTGCTGTATCGCCCGACACTGCTCCTCACTGTCCGCAAGTCCAGCCATCTTTGTGTCATTTGCAAACTTGCTGATCACACCACTTACTCCCTCTTCCGAGTCATTTATATATATTACAAATAGAAAGGTTCCCAGGATTGAGCCCTATGGCACACTACTAGTGACCAACCTCTAGCTAGAAAAACACTCTTCCACTACTGCCATCTGTTTCCTATTACCAAGCCAGTTACTTATCCATCTAAATACCTGTCCTTGTATTCCATTAGCCTTGACCTTTTCAACTAGTCCCATGTGGGACATTGTCAAACGCCTTACTGAAATCCATATAGACAACATCAACGGCTCGTCCTTTGTCAACCGTTTTTGTCACCTCCTCAAAAAATTCTACCAGATTCGTAAGGCACGACCTCCCTTTAACAAAGCTATGCTGTGTATCCCTAATCAGATTGCAACGCTCTAAGTGCATAAACGTCCTATGAAATATAAAGTAAATATAAGTATCAAAGTTGGTACATGATATTGCAGCTATATAGAGTGTTGGTTAGACCACATTTGGAATACTGCATCCAGTGCTGGTCATTGCCACACTACCAGAAGAACATGGAGGCTTTGGAGAGAGTACAGGAAAGGTTTACCAGGATGTTGCCTAGTATGGAAGGTTTTAGAGAAGAGATTGGGTAAACTGGGGTTGTTCTCCCTGGAAAGAAGGAGAATGGAGAATGAGGTGTATAAAATTATGAAGGGCATAATTTTAGGGTTAGGGTGAACAGTGGGAAGCTTTCTCCCAGGTCGGAGGTAACGAACACAATGGGTCACAAGTTCAAGGCGAGGGGGGCAAGGTTCAACACATGTCAGAGGAAAGTATTTTACACAGAGGGTGGTGGGGGCCTGGAATGCACTGCCAAGCAAGGCGGTTGAGGTGGACACGTTGGGATCATTTAAGACTTATCTAGATAGCCACATGAACAGACTGGGAATAGAGGGATACAAACGAATGGTCTAGTTGGGCTAATGAGTGGTACAGGCTTGGAGGGCTGAAGGGCCTGTTCTTTGTTCTTTTCATATTGGTATTGACTGGTACATGTCTCAGCCAGATGGTGAGGATGGCAGATTTCCTTCCCTGGGGGATATCAGTGAACAAGATGAGTCTTTTATGACAATCTGGTTTTTCCATATTATTGAAGCTAACTTTTTATTCCAAATTGATTTAATTAACTGAATTTAAATTCCCCAGCCATTATTGTGGGATTTGAATGCAAGTTTCCAGATCATTAGTCCAGCCCTTCAGATTACTCACTTAGTAACAGAAGCATTATGATCTCACAATATTGACTGTCCCTCCCAATTTTTTGTCCTGTACAAACAAAGAAATTGTGTCCTTGATTCCAAGCCTAAATCATTAATGCAAATTGTGAATAAATAGCTTCCAGCACTAATCCTTCTGAGATCTCATTATCCACCTCCTGCCACTCCAAATAACTATCCGTTGCTCATGCTATCTGCTTTCTGTCTTTAAATCAGTTAGCTATCATTGTTAATTGTCCCTGATGCTACATGGTGCCATATTATTCAACTGTCTAGTAGATGATATCTTATCAAAGGCTTTTTGGAGATCGACATGAACTATACTATCCTTACCTACTTTCTCTGTTACCTCTTCAAATAATTAATTGCAATTGATTAAACAATACTTTGCTTTTTAAAATTTATGCTGACTATTCATTATTATATTCTTGGCTTCTTGATGTTCTTCTAGTCATAAAATCATGGAGGTTTACAATGTGGAAATAGGCCTTCCATCCCAACTTGTCCATGCTGCCCTTTTTTTAAACCCCTGAGCTAATACCAATTGCCTACATTTGGCCCATATCCCTCTATAATGTAACTATGCATGTAACTCTCTAAATGCTTTTTAAAAGACAAAATTGTACCCGCATCTACTATTACCTCTGGCAGCTGTTCCTGTCACCACCCTTTGTGTGAAAAAGTGGTACATAAGTGTCCAGAAGTGCTCCTCTGGACACTTATGTACCTCTCCCTCTCACCTTAAACCTATGCCCTCTAGTTTTAGACTCCTACCTTAGAAAAAAATATTGACTATCTAGCTGATCTGTGTCTCTCATTATTTTATAGACCTCTATAAGATTATCCCTCAGCCTCATATGCTCCAGAGAACAAAATCCCAGTCTATCCAGGCTCTCCTTATAACTCAAACCATCAAGTCCTGGTAGCATCCTAGTAAATCTTTTCTGCACTCTTATTAGTTTAATATAGCTTTCTATAATAGAGTGACCAGAACTGTGCACAGTATTCCAAGTGTGGCCTTACCGATGTCTTGTACAATGTTAACAAAATGTCCCAACTCCTGTATTCAGTGTTCTGACTGATAAAACCAAGCATGCCAAATGCTTTCTTCACCACTCTAGCCATTTGTGATTCCACTTTCAAGGAGCTATGAACATATACCCCAACATCTCTTTGTTCTGTAACTTTCCCCAGTGCCCTACCGTTATCTGAGTAAGTCCTGCCCTGGTTCAATCTACCAAGATGCATCAGCTCGAATTTGTCTAAATTAAATTCCATCTGCTATTCATTAGTCCACTGGCCCAATTGATCAAGATCCCATTGCAATTGGAGATTACTTCCTTCGCTGTCCAGTGTGCCATCAATTTTGATGTAATCTGAAACTTACTAACCATGCTTCCTATACTGTCATCCAAATCATTAATATAAATGAAAAGTAACAGTAGGCTTAGCACTGATCCCTGAGGCACAGCACTGGTCACTCACCCCCAGTTTGAAAAACAACATTCTATAACTACTCTCTGACAAGAAGCCAATTTTGTATCCATTTAGATACCTCACCTGGATCCCATAAAATTTAACTTTATGCAACAACCTACCATGCAATACCTTATCAAAAGCCTTGCTAAAGTCCATATAGACAACATAAACTGCACTGCCCTTAGCTATCTTCTTGGTTAGCCCTTCAAAAAACAGTCAAATTTTCCACTCACAAAGCCATGCTGACTGTACCTAATCAGTCCTTGAATCTGTAAATGCCTGTAAATCCTGTCTCTCAAAATACCTTCAACAACTTACCCACCACAAATATGAGGCTCAGTGGCCTGTAGTTCCCAGGTTTTTCCCTGCAGCCCTTTTTAAACAAAGGCACAACATTTGCCACTCTCCAATCTTCAGGCGCCTCACCTGTGACTATCGATGATTCAAATATCTTGGCTAGGGAGTCCTAGCCTCCCACAATGTCCTGAGCTACACTTCATCAGGCCCCAGGGATTTATCTACCTTGATCTGCATTAAGACTTCCAGCACCTCCATCTCTGTAAAATGTGCACTCCTCAAAACATCATTATTTATTTCCCCAAATTCCCTAATACCCATGCTTTTCTCAGTAGTAAATACTAATGAGAAATATTTATTTAAGATCTCACCCATCTCTTATAGATAGCAAACAGACAACTTTGTTGATCCTTAAGAGATCCTATTCTTTCCTTTGTTACTTTTTTGTCCTTTATGTATTTGTAGAAGTTCTTTGGATTTTCCTTTGCCTTATCTGTCAAAACAATGTTATGTCCCCTTTTTGCCCTCCTGATTTCTCTCTTAACTTTTCTCCTACACCCTCTATTCTCTTCAAGAGATTCACTTGATCCCAGTTGCCTATGCTTGTCATGTGCCTCTTTCTTTTTCTTGATCAAGCCTCAATATCCCAAGTCATCCAGGATTCCTTACTTCTGTCAGCCTTGCCTTTCACTTCTAGTCTTTTATTTAGTAAGGATTCCAATATTATTCCTCCTACCTTATTAATCAGAAGAGTTCATAATACTCTGGAGTTGATCTATCTTCCTCTGTAAATATAAATGTAACATTAGCATGTAACTTACTAAAGTAATCTGATAAACACAGTTGCTAGGGATGGCAGATCAGAGCAGGGCTCCCAAATAGAAAGGTATTTCAAGGCCAGTTTATAAGGTCCTTCATTTCTTTTCTGCTTAGTTTACATTCAATTGTTTATTCATATTTTTTTTACTCTGGCACCATTACCATCACCAATGTGTTTCCTAATGAGACTCCTCCAAGCTGGTGCTCTTTGAAGTAAAGGATGGTCTATGACAGAATGTCACATAAAGTCATTCTACCTGACCGAATCTTCCCAACATCATTCACAAACTCATGTGAAATTACTTCACTCTGGGCAAACATAATGCTGGTGAATAAAGTTGGGAAAGGCAGTCATCATAGTAAAAATTGTGGTCCCTTTGCTGTGGTAGTCATCTTTCATTGACCACTGTCTTTTTGAATTTCACTCATATGCAATTTTCTTCTCACACCAGTCTTGTGCTTCTTGGACCCATCCACACTCATACCTGGTGTGGCGTGTATTGGGTGGTGCAAGCAGTCAAACTCTTAAACAGGATTTACATCAGTTCTTAAATCTTTAGTTGGTGAATTTTTACTAGGCTGTCTTGTCATCTGCTGTAAATTCTTCTGAAAAGCAGCTGAAACCATGGGCTGGATTTTATGGGCAAGTTTGATTTGATTTGATTTATTATTGCCACATGTATTAATGTACAGTGAAAAGTATTGTTTCTTGCATGCTATACAGACAAAGCATACCATTCATAGAAAAACAAATGAGAGAATGCAGAATGTAGTGTTACAGTCAAAATAGGGTATAGAGAAAGATCAATTTAATGCAAGGCAAGTCCATTCAAAAGTCTGACGGCAGCAGGGAAGAAGCTGTTCTTGAGTCAATTGGTACGTGACCTCAGACTTTTGTATCTTTTTCCCAAAGGAAGAGGGTGAAAGAGAGAATGTCTGTGATGTGTAGGGTCCTTAGTCATGCTAGGTGCTTTGCCAAGGCAGCAGGAAGTGTAGATAAAGTCAATGTGTGGGAGGCTGGTTTGCGTGATGGATTGGGCTACGTTCATGACATTTTGTAGTTCCTTGCGATCTTGGGCAGAGGAGGAGCTATACTAAGCTGTGATACAACCAGAAAGAATACTTTCTATGGTGCATCTGTAAGAGTCGGTGAGAGACGTAGCTGACATGACAAATTTCCTTAGTCTTCTGAAAAAATAGAGACATTGGTGGGTTTTCTTAACTATAGTGTTAGCATTGCAGGGCAGAGAGGGAGAAGGGGGATGGTGTGGCCAGGAGAAGTTGTTGGTGATCTGGATATCTAAAAAGCTCTCGACCCTTTCTACTTTGTCCCCGTTGATGCAGACAGGGGCATGTTCTCCTTTACACTTTCTGAAGTCGATGACAATATCCTTTGTTTTGTTAACATTGAGGGAGAGATTATTGTTGCTGCACAGTTCACCAGACAGAGAAAATTGAGTGGGAAGCTGTGTGACAGACTTCTGATAACTGGAAACCATAACTGATTAAGTTCACACGCAACAGGAGGGTAACAAAACAGGAAACCTGCCCTTTAGAGGTGCATAGCTCATTGATATAATTGTGTATTATTACCCTCCTGTTGTGTATAACTTAAATACAGGAAATTCAGAACCCAAGAATACTGGGTCCAAAATTCAAAGGGGCAATGCACAAATTTCAAAGCACAGTGTCATCAAGGATCTGGGAGGACACTAAGGAGACTTTTCAGCAGAAAAAGATAGAAATAGTGGCAACATGGGAATATTCCACCATATCCCTCCTTATCCCCAAGTGCTGGAAAGGCTATGCCAATATATAGAGGCAATAGCCTTATGGTTTTTTTGATAGACTATTAATGCAGAAACTCAGCCAGTGCTCTGGCAACCCAGTTCGAATGCCACCACTGCAGATGGTGGAATTTGAATTAAAAAAAAAATAAGAATTATTAAAAATAATTAAGAATCTACTGATGAGCATAAAACCATTGTTGACTATCAGAAAAACCCATCTGGTTCACTAATGTCCTGTAGGGAAGAAAACCTACTGCCCTTATCTGGTTTGGCCCACATGTGATTCCAGAGCACAGCAATGTGGTTGACTCTCAACTGCCTTTGAGTAGCTAGGGATGGGTAATAAATGCTGGCCAACAGCAACGCCCATGTCCCATGAATGAATTTAAAAAAACTTAAACTGGAGCACCTCAAACCTCAGTTAAATCCATTCATGCCATTAAATAATCCTGTGTGACAGTGGGAAATCTTCTCACTGGATTTTGGAACTTTTTTTTTCTGGTGTAACAGAAATTCAGATTCTGTGGATATAAATTTTTAAAAAATTTATTTATTTATGTCACAAAGAAACATTAATACTGCAATGAAATTACTATGAAAATCCCCTGGTCGCCACATTCTGGCATCTGTTTGGATACACTAAGAGCAAAGTTAACATGGACCAGTGCTCTGAATCAGCATATTTTCAGACTGTGGGAGGAAACTGGAGCACCCAGAGGAACCTCACATAGACACAGGGAGAATATGCAGAAGCCGCACAGAAAGTGACCCAAGACGGGAATCAAATCCAGCTCCCTGTGCACAGAGGCAGCAGTACTATTCTTATAAAACAAGCCTGCAAGGTAATTTCCAACTCAAACTCTATCCTTTGAATATGCCCCTGTGCCACCTGGGTCACCAGATGGTGCAGGCTTCCTGATATCAGAGCTGTCCCCTTCACTGTGTAATCTGCCAGCAACTCTGCATTATTGCAATTAAGAACTTGCCACCGTGTAATTGGCTTCAGTTGGCTGCCACGGACCTGCACAAGCTCTTCCATGACTTCTGGATCTGCTGGTGTGTGTCGTGACTGTAGGACTAAACCCAACCTCCACGTTGGTATTGTTTAATTGGAGCCTCTCTGCCCGCTCTGCCAGAGAGTTGTTCTATAGCTAAGAATTTTCACACTGACTTTACTAAATCAGAATTCTCACCCACCAAAGCATAAATTCCCCTGCTTCATTAGAGAAGAACTGGGAACAGCAGTGACTTCATGCAGGATGTGTTCCTGTTAGCAGTCTGCAGGAATTCCTGAGCGTGGGAAAGAGATTTCCCAGTAGGAATGAGTCTATTAATGGAAAGAGGTCGGGGTCTGGGGAAGTGAGCAATCGAAACAATCTGTCATTGTCTTGCACCAAGCGATTAGGAAAGAAGTGTGTCTGCATGAACTGAGTGAAAAGGATCTCACAGTAGATCCTAGCATTAAGTAAAGGACTAACTAAGGTAAAAGACATGCTGCCAAGACTTAAGGGAACAAGATACCAGTATGAACTGAAAAGGAGGGCAGCAGATAGCCAGGGGAAGAGGCAGAGGCAGAGTGGCAGCGTGCTTGAATGAAAAAGGAGTGGAACCAATGTCTTTGTGCTTCTCTGATAGTTTGAATTGAGAGGGGAGAGACAGAAAATTGTTAACATGCAGTAGAATGAATTGCTCCTTGAACACTGTGACAATGATGTAAACAATTGGATACAATGAAGAAATATCCTCAGGCTTATATTCACTGTACAGAACCAATCAATCTATTGGTAATGGTAAGAAATAAGAGCCTTTAAAAAAATGATTCATCGCTAACTTTCCATTCTAAAAGAAATCTTTTTTAAATACAGGCTAATAAAAGTGACAATCATCTCGCCCTTTAAAATATCAATGGGTGAAACTGGAAGTACTTGAAACCTCTTTATCTTCTTAAATAACTATTGAGCAGTTGACAGAAGAGATCAGAGAGTCAAAATTGTCAATCAAGCAGTGTTTCTCTGGGGCTCAGATATTTCAGGTGCACTTGTATTTACTTTTGAAATTGAACAGGCAAATGAACATCCTTTCTTCAGCCTGCTAGTTGTGAAATCTGCCAGTGGGCCCTCTAATAATGTCTACCACAAGCCTACCTTCACTGATCAATATACTCACTGGGATTCTTACAGTTCCATGCGTTATGATTTTGGCCTCATCGACAACATTGCAGATAGGGCCCAAGCCGTTTATACAAGCTCAATATTTAAAATAGGGCACCTCAAAGCTACCCTGAAGGACAATGGCTACTCTGATAAGATCATTGCTCACAGTGTATCGCAAGATGTGCAAACTATTGAATGGTCTCAGGCTGTCACTTTCAGTACATTGAGAAGAGTTAGGGCATAGAACAGAAATTGGAGGGAAGTTAAAGTTAGCAAAACTTATGGTCTAAAGTCTCATGGAGTGTTATGTTCATTTCTTTAAAAATGATACTAAAACACAGCTTTCAGAACAATTTGAGTAAGCATTCAATGGGGAAATTACTAGCTTCAGTGAATAATATCTGATTGTGAATAATAGGATAAAATAATCTATTATTGGCCGCATTCCTGCTGCACATTTTTTTATTCTGAACAATAAATTAATATAATATTATGTGTGATACACATTTGTTCTATTTTATATCATCTCATCTTTGTTTCAACAACTGAGACGAGCAGCGTCTGCCAGACTTCTCTGATAAACAGCAGGAAATGCTGACTTTGCTTGTTTAATGTAAATAAATTTGATATACAAACTGCACCTCAGAGAATTTGTGTGGACTGTGGACTGTGCCACTTTGTTTAGAAAGGAATATGAGTGATTACAACACAACTAACTTCAATAGAAATAAAAATTGTGGAAACTATTAAATGGACTAATGATTCACAATCATTCATTTCATACTGCAGTGTATTGTACAAAAACAAAATTGTCCCTAGATATTCACATTCTTATTTATTGGGCTCCATCTTCTATAACTTTCTAACAGTTTGCTACGTATATCCTACCTGCCCTTTATTTAGACCTTACTGAGACTCACTTACTATTCATCTTTCAACACATTCAATTTGAAAATCTCAAGTTTGTTGATTCAATCTCTACATGTTCTTTTCCATGCTGACTCTGAAATTTCCTCCAGCTTAGTATATATGGTCTATTCCTTTGATTCTGGCCTTGTTTGCTCCCCTGTTCCCACTCACTCACTGTGCCCCACCATTGATGACACAGGTTTCAATCCCAATTTTTGGAACTGTTTTAAAAATCTTCCCAAAATTTATCCCTTCATCCTTTCTATCATTTCTCCTTCATTACTTCCTTCCTGACTTAGCACCTATTTCTCCGAGCATTTCTTTATCTGAGAAATGATCCATAAATGCAATGTTTTGTTATTACAATGTTCTGGAATCAGAGATTTGCAAGCACTTTGGATAGAAGTTGCAATGGATATTGAAAGTTACCAATACAATATGTGAAGTGCACACGATGGTTTTGAATAATTTTTTTAAAGTTAAGCTCAATGCATTTGTTTATGTGAATAGAAATAAGTGATTGTACAACGCCATTATATTCTAATGAATGCATATTCAATGCTGGCAGAAATACACTACTTAATACAACAGTGTTTATTTTGTCTGTTAAGAATACTATACAAGGTATTGCAATAAGAAAATATTTTACTTTATCTCTATCTGTCTGTCTGTCTGTCCACCTGATCGTCCGTCCATCCATCCGTCCGTCCGTCTGTCAGTCCATCCATCCATTCGTCCATCTGTCTGTCCGTCCACCCATCCGTCACAGATTTATTAAGGTCACCAAATTAACAGCGAGTCATTAAATGCTGCAGGTATGCGTGGTGGCAATCAGTCTCACCAAGATGCTAAGGATGCCAATGAAAATACACAAAGTACTTGGCTGGGACAAATCGACAGAAAATAACTTGGGGAAAACATATTCTATGAAAAGCAAGGCATGGCTAAGATAGTTTCCATAGCAACACCCTTTTTACCCGGAGGAAGTGAGTAAAATTAATGGTAACGCTGTTCAGTGTGGGAACATATTCAGTCAGGCACAAGAGGGCAATGCGATGCCTTGTCCTCATTTTTCACCCCTTCTGGCTATGCATTTGATAAATTGGGCGGGATTTTCTGGCTGCGTTCACCCCAAAACCAGAAAATCCTGCCCCAGGTCAATAGACCTTTCCATGGTCTGCCTCTCATCTGCTCTGATTCCCGTGGTACCCCATCATCTTCTAATATTTCTGCCACTACCAAAAGCATTATTTCTTCCTCTCCCTTTTCTGGTATTTTGAATGAATATTCCTTCCAATACACTTTGGATACCTATGGAACATCTTCAATAGGTTCTGTCCTCTCACCAATAGTTTGCCTTCCAAGAACAGAACATAGAACTGCCCCTGTTTCAGCCACTGTCCAGTGTCCCAAACATTATCTCAGAGTGATACTGTGATTTGCCCATATTTCTATCAACTTATTTTGGTAGACATGAGGAAGATGGTAGTATAGTGGCAACATCACTGAATTCATAATCAAGAGGCCCAGGTTAATGGTCTGGGGACATGAATTTTAATCCTCCCATGGCAGCTGATGGAATTTAAATTCAGTTAATGAATTCAGTAAATTTAGTTAAAGCTGTTCTCAGTGATGGTTGCCATGAAACTATCACCAATTGTCATAAAAACCCATCTGACTCACTAATAATCTTGAGGGAAGGATATCTGCCATCCTTACTTGGTCGGGTCTACATGTGACTCCAGACCTTTAGCAATGTGATTGACTCCTAATGTTCCCTGAAGTGGCCTAGAAAGCCACTCAGTTCAATGGACAATTAAAGATGGGCAACAAACGCTGGTCTTGCCATAGACACTTTCATCCCATTGGAACAATAAAGCAAAATGTAGTTTCCTCTGCATTAGGATGCCCAAATGCAGATAGTTTTATAAAAAATATCATTCCATGTTGCACCTCTAAGCATTCAATCACTTTCCATTTTGAATCCTCCATTACACCCCCAGACTTGAGCATTCTGTTTGAGGCCTCCTACAATGTTTCAATGAAGCTCAATGCAAGCTTGAGGAACAGTACGTTAGGCAGCATTTTCATGTTGGCTGCCAGGCTCAAATAGAGATCAGGAAGAGGGAGAAACATACTTTACCTCATACTTGACAGATAATCTAGACTGGCCACACAAATATTGTAGCTGCAAGATTACCCAAAGTATGTCTACCATCTACAAGGCACAAGTGTGATGGAACACTCACCACTTGCCTGAATGAGTGCGGTTCCAGCAACATACTAGAAGTTTGACACCATCCAAGCAAACCATTTGATTAGCACCCCATCAGCAAACTTTCACTCCCTCTGCCATTGACCATCTACAAGATGCACAATAGGAATTCAACAAGTCTCCTTAGATAACTCTTACCAAATTTACAACTACTACCAACTAGAAGGACAAGGACAGTAGACAGATGGGACCATTACCACATGGAAGTTTCCTTTCAAGCCATTCAGCATCCTGACTTGGAAATATATTGCTGTTCTTTCACTGTCGCTATGTCGAATTCCTGGAATTTCCTCTCTAAGCACTATGTATGTACCTATGCCACAGCAGTTTAAGGAGATGGCTCAACACTGCTTTCTCAAGACCACATCTCGCAGGCTGGAAAGCTGACAAGAAACCCATGTGCCTCCTTTGGGGAAGGCATACCAAATCAGACACTCAGGCACCTGAGAGCCTTCCATTGGATCAAGAAGTCCCAGCAGCACACCTAGGGAACTGCACCCATCAATGACCCAGGGTCATGGAATGACCCAGGCCAGAGGAATGTGATGGCAGGAAGGGATTTGTGGAATGGAGCTAGTTGTAGGGGGTTGGCAGCAGGGATGGTGGGTGGCTGTCAGTGCTCCCCCTATCCCTGCTATCCAATGCCAGGAGTACTTTTGAGAGATGCCTCTCCCCTCCCATCCAACCCCCAATCGCCTGGATATCACAAGCAAGCAGCACAGGTTTGGTTGTCACTCACTCCATATGGCAACAGGCCCACCTGCTGTCATTGAATGAGTCCTTTACGTGGGCATTAAATATGCTCTGCCTGCTTCTCCCCTCTCCCAGTATAAAGAGTGTCAGTGACTTACCTTATAGAGCAATGGTTAGGAAACAGGGAAATAGTAAGGATTGCTGCATTCTCCAGTCTGGAAGCATCCTGACACAATGAAGTTCACAGCCATTGTGATCATACTGTTCTTGCCTTTTTTCTGAGTCTGCAAGATGAGATAATTTCAATGAGGTCTCCTTCATAAGATAGAGGTTTTGTATACTGTTCCTTGCTGAAGTTCAGGCAAGGGATTTACTCCTGAAAAATCTGGGTGGGTAAGTCATCCTGCTGTGGGCCACATTCCCCCTTCTCTGTGAATAACTTATAAAATCCTACAGTGCAGAAGGAGGCCACTGAGTATGCACCGACCCCCATAACTTACCCCCATAACCCCATGCATTTACCCAAGCTAGTCCCCTGACATTAAGGAGCAATTTAGCTTGGCCAATCCATCTAACTTGTCCTGCATGTTATCCCTACCCCTGTTACAGGCCAAGGAAAATGGTAGCTACAACATCCATGACTCGGGACAAGTAGACTGAGCAGAAAGTCAAAACAAAAGACCATCATCTGCAACACACTAGCTGTAAACATCACCAGGTTTAAATAATAACAATCCTCATATCACTCTTACAAATTCAGCTAGACTCAGTAGATATCAATTGGCAGCTAACCTGAAAGTAGCCAATGATCCTTTGATAGCGTTAGTGGGTGGGGGCAGGGGTGTCCTTCCTGTTGTTAAATGCATGATCAGCACTGTCTATAAGAACGTTAGCTTGATTATTGAGGTTGAAAATCACACTGCTGGCATCAATTCAGCATTACAAGCTGGTACAATCTGCCTGCATACATTTGGTGCTTGTCTCTCATGCCCATGCTGATGCCTTCATTCAGCATTCAGCATGGGCCACACTAGGCAAGCATGTGGTTGCTATTTTGCAACCAAAATGGCATCCATTGCAGGAAAGGTTTTGCAACCTTAATCTTTCATGGTTCACCAAAGTAGCTACGTTTGGGGTTTCAAAATATTTAAGAACATTCTTTGCTTGAGCAGTATCAAATGTAGTAATGAAATCCATCTGTTAAAGGGATAGCTTGTCAGGTTCCAGCTGTACAGGGAGGATAGGAAGGGCTGCTGGAACATTCTGTTATACAATTACATTGTCAAGAATGTTTACATCTACCGACAGTATTATTATTCAGGCAGAACAAGGCAATTTGTTCTGATCATCAGCTCAAAGTAACTAAGAATTGAATAAGATAAAGCTTATGGCAAAATGTTATCTTCAAGAAAGTAAATTTTCTGTTTAATGATCCTTTCAACAATGTTCCTATCCCATCCCCATTTGATTGCTGTGTTTGACAGCTACATTTGTTCCCTCCCTCTGTCCCACGAGTGTGCAGTGACATATGTTGATGTTGGAAGTTCTCCACTTTTTAAAATTGAGTTATTTATCAAAGTACAAGGTCTGCATGTGTGCTTTAGCCTGTTGCATGACCTTGTAACAGACATTGATTTGGATTCCCAAGACCTTGTGTCTAAGAATCATTTCATCCATGCTACTACCAATAGTGCTCTGAAGCCGCTGGAGAAAAAGTATGCAAGCCATTGTGAATTCCTTATAACAATGATCCCGGTCTTCTGGTCAGCAGTGGAGCAGGCATATGCCGCTAACCACATTCAAAACTGTGGCCTTATCATTTTCCGTTGGAACATTTCCTGTTATCCACACACCCCCTCCCCCACAAGCTCCCAGCACTGGTCCATCAGTGAGACAAGGCCTAATGGTGAGGAGCAATGCCAGTGGCAATATGCCCTCTTCCAAGCCATGAACTACAAACATGCCCCTTGAGGTCCGGTTGAGTTCAGTGAATTTCAGTTTTTAAATGTGCCTGTTAACTCTGCTTTATAATTCTAGGTTTCCCCACAATCCTTTCAGCCCTAATATTGTCCCTCAACACTGCCTGGCACTACTCACCTACCCCCATGATATTTCTCATCCCCGATATTGCTCACTCATTGAAAAGTGCTCATCCTTTCCTAACACTGCTCACCATCACAATGAGAAGGATGTCATTTATTTGAAATAACATAAGAAATAGGAGCAGGAGTAAATCATATAGCCCATTTAACTTGCTCCCTTACTCAATATTATCGTGGCTTATCTTAGGCTTCAACTCTATTTACCTGTCCATTCCCATATTCTTTAATTCCCTAAAAGACCAAAACTCCATCTATCTCAGTTTTAAATGTATTCAATGATGGAACATTCACAACATTCTGGGGTAGAGAATTCCAAAAATTCACCACCCTTTGAATGAAGTAATTTCTCCTCATCTCAGTCCGAAATGACTTCTCAGCCTTAGATTGTGCTTTAGGCACCCCGACCAGTGAAAACAATCTCTCAGCATCTATTTTCCAAATGCCTTCAGAATTTTGCATGTTTCAATGCGACCACTTCTCATTCTTTTAAACTCCAGAAAATGTAAGCTCAATTTACTTAAACCTCTCAATGTCGGACAACCCCTTCATCCAGGGAACAATTCAGTGAACCTTCTCTGTACCACCTCCAAAATAAGTATACCCTTTCTTAAATGCAGAGATCAAAACTGAATCCCATATTCCAGATGTAGTCTCATGAAAGCCCTGTTCAATTGTAGCAAGATGCTCTATCCTTGTACCCTAATCCTCTTATAGTAAAGGCTATCATGTCATTTGCCCTCCTAATTACCTGTTGCACTTACATACTAACTTTCTTCATTCCTGGTATGAAAACAACCAAGTCTCTTTGAACACTAATACTTGCATGTTTTGTATCTCTTTAAAGATATTCTGCTTTTCTATTTTTATGACCAGAGTGAACAATTTCATACTTACGTATCTGCAATCTTGTTGCCCACTCACTTAACATGTCTATATGTTTTTACGGCCTTTGTGTCCTCCCACAGCTTATTTTTCCAGCTAGCTTGTTATCACCAGCAAACTAATACAGATTATAAATACATGAGGCTCCCCACTCATCCTTGTGTTACTCCACTATTCACCACCTGCCAACTTTGAAAAGTCCTATTTATGCTCATTTTTTCTTTTCTGCCCATTAACCAATTTCTGTCAAAGCTGATATGTTATCACCAACTCATGGACTTTTATCTTGCCAATGAACCATTTGTGTAGCACCTTATCAAATGTCTTTTGAAAATACAGGGCTGTTACACCTACTGATTCTCCTTTATTTTGCTTTGCTACATCCTCAAAAAAACTAATAAATTTGTCAAACATTCCCCATTAGTAAAACCGTGATGACTTGGGCTAGTTGTATTATGCTTTAATATGTGCATTTTTAAGACTTCCTTAATAATAGATTCTAGCATTTTCTCAACAACTGATGTTAGGTGAATTGGCTGTTTTCTTTATTCCTCCTTTCTTGAAAAGCAGTGTAATATTTGCAAGCTGTCAATGAAAATATAGAAAATAGAAACAGAAGTGGTCCATTCGGCCCTTCAAACCTGCTCCTATTTATTATGTGCATGGCTGATCAACCAAGTTGGTAACTTATTCCTGCTTTCATTCTATATCCTTTGATTTCTTTAACCCCAAGAGCTATATCTAACTCCTTCTGGAAAGTATGCAATATTTTGACCTCAACTGCTTTATCAAGTAGAGAATTCCAGAGAGTGTCCGCTCTCTGGGTGGAGAAATTTCTCCTCATCTCAGTCCTAAGTGGTTTACCCCATGTCCTTAGACTGTGACTCATGTTCTGGACTCCATCCATCAGGAATATCTTTTCTGCATCTACCCTGTCCAGTCCTGTTAAAATTTCATAGGTTTCTGTGAGATCACCTCTCTTTCTTCTGAACCCCAGCAAATATAATCTTGGCTAACTCAATCTATTCTCATATGTGAGTCCCGCCATCCCAGGTATTAGTCCAATAAACCTTTGCTGCACTACCTCCATAGCAAGAACATCCTTCTTCAGATAAGGAGACCAAAACTGCATGCAATATTCCTGGTGTGATTTCACCAAGGCCCTACATAACTGCAATAACATATCTCTCTGCTCCTGTATTCGAATCCTATCACCATGAAGGCCAACATACCATTTGCCTTCTTCACTGCCTGCTGTACCAGCAAGCTTATTTTCAGCAACCGATCTACAAGGATACCCAAGTCTTATTGAACATTCTCCTCCCCAAGTTGATAACCATTCAGATAATAATCTACTTGCAACCAAAGTGGCTAATCTCACATTTGTCCACATTATACTGCATCTAGCATACATTTGTTCACTCACTCAACTTGTCCAAAGCGCCCTGAAGCAACTTTGCATTCTCCTCACATTTCACCCTTCCACCCAACTTTGTGTCATCTGCAAATTTAAAAATATGACACTTAGTTCCCTCATCTAAATCATGAATATAGATTGTGAATAATGCCAATGCCCTGGAATCCTGCAGCTAGTGTCTGCAGGTACCATTTGACTGGTTATTCAGAAGGCCAGGACAGCGCAAAGTTGCTGAGCAGAGACAAATAGCCAAGTTCCGCACACATGAGGACAGCCTCAACCAGGATCTTAGGTTCATGCCACATTGTCTGCATACCCTACGACTTGCCTGGATTTGCAAAATCTCACAACTGTTGTATCTGGAGACAATACACATCTCTTTAACCTGTGCTTAACGCGCACTCCACTCACATTGTCTGTACCTTTAGTTGTAAGGACTCGCATTCTAATCATTATTCTGTAAATTGAATTTGTGTCTTTATATGCCCTGTTTGTGAATAGAATTCCCATTCACCAGACAAAGGGGCAGCCAGCATTCCAAAAGCTAGTGGCTTTTGCTATCAAATAAACTGTTGGACTTTAACCAATGTTGTGAGGCTTCTTATTGTGTATTGTCAGCCTAAAATAACCTGCCCCTGGTTAGTGAATGTACTGTTCTAATAAATTGTTCCAAATACACTCTATGAACTAATTTTCCAGGCAATCTTTGCCAATCTGATTATTCAGTTCACATGTAGATTAATGCAATAACTTCTTACATGCCCCATTTTTCTTTCTATACAGTGTAACTACAAACGATTTCCCTTTTCTATTTATTACCTGTAGTCAAACTGATTCTGCAGCTTGCTCTTTTCAGCTAATGACATCTCTTCCTCCTGGACTAATGCATCCTTAATTAACAGAGCTACCTGACTAACTTTTCCTAGCGCCCTGTCTTTCTGAAATGCCAAATAGCTTTTAACATTCAAGTTACAGCCTTGATAACCTTGCAACCATGTCTCGAGGCTATCAGGTCATACATATTTATCAGTGTTTACAACTTATCCATTTTGTTTTGAATGTTGTGCACATTCAGATGCAGAGATTTTGACCCTGTATTTTTTACGTCATTTTTGCAATCTCTGGCCTTATCTACCCTTAAATTTGTATGCTCTATAGAGGAGGTACTAGGGAACTGTCACAAATGAAGAAAGAGAGCAGTCATTTTATTTTATTAGTCATTTTCAATCTATAAAATGTTCAATGATTAAATGTATATTTTTAGCACCAGATTACAATTAATATCTTCAATTAGTCTTAATTACTGTAGCAGGAAGCTATGTCCACTGATGACTCATCAGAGTCTCTCTGTATAAGTAAGGATATTTAAACTGAAGTCATTAAGAGGAACTATGCCTGAGTGAGACAGAGTCAGAATGAATACTTGAGAAATTGATTCAAAGTGGAAATTCGGTGCGTAGGGATAAGACAGTAAGAGGTGCTTTTCTTCATTCATTCATGGGATGTGAGCGTCACGGAGTTACTCATTCCTAATTGCCCTTGAACCAGTCTATAATCTCAAATAATGATCTGTCCAGCACCAGCTGGGCAGCACAATGGCACATGGTTAGTATTGCTGCCTCACAGTGACGGGAACCCAGGTTAAATTCCCAGCTTGGATCACTGTGCGGAGTCTGCACCTTTTCCTCGTATTTGCATAGGTTTCCTCAGGGTGCTCCTGTTTCCTCTTACAGTCTGGAAGTGATGCTGGTTAGGTGCATTGGCCATGCTAAATTCTCACTCAATGTACCCAAACAGGCGCCAGAATATGGCAATCATGGGATTTTCTGAGTAATTTCATTGCAGTGTTAATGTAAGCCTACTTGTGACACCAGTAAATAAACTTATAAAAAACATAATTGTTCTGCATGTGGAATTAGGTTGTTACTTTTTCCATTTTGTTGATGCCTCCCACTTTCTGCAGTTGCTTATGAAGGTGGTGAATGGTCCAGTGAAATAAAAGTTGTTTTGTTGCCCACATTACAGGAAACATGACCATGTGAGCCACTCAGCCTACCTTGAGCAGATACATGGCCATTTTAGTTCTGGTGGTGAGCGCTTAGCTGGTGCCAGAGATGTGACTGCCATTAAGAGGCTCAGATCCGTACCAGCATTTTTGTTAGTGAATATTCATGTTGCCTGCACTCACACATTCACATTTACTCCTTTGCTGTCAATTTTTGGTAATTGGCAGGAGAAGAAGTGGCGTATAAAGTGTCTCTTCCATCCCATTGAGCTTACAAAGTTAGATCATGGCCTTTTTCCTTCGAGCTACTATTGTGGAAAAGACTCCGAATAAAAATACTATAGAGCAAAAGGATGTAAGATTTTAGAAATAAATGGCTTCTCTGCATATCAACAACTCCAGGATTTGAATTTAAGCTGGTGTCCATGGAAACTTTCACTCATCAAGTGGACCGCAAAATGAAAATAACAGCTCTTCATTTTATGAAAATAAAATCAAAAAGGAAAAACATCGAGTCCAAGTTTACAGAAGTTAGGACAAACAATTTTTTTATGATGAGAATTGAATTATAAAGGAGAATTTGTTTGGATTTCTTACCACTTGGAACAGTAAGTTTATTTTCTTCACTCATTTAGAGAACATTTCATTGAACTTTGACAGCAAATTCTGCCCTATAAACAGGAAGAATTACTTGTTAGATATGTAAATGTAGAAATACTTCACCATCTTTTGACAATAGAGAAACTGTGTATTTCAGCAAAAACACCTGAATGCTTAAAATAATCTGAAAAGTTCAGCTTTATAATTTTAATAAGATCTCTGATCCATGTTAAACAGTATTTTGAAAGTGATTAATCTTCAAATGCCATC
This sequence comes from Sphyrna mokarran, assembly GCA_024679065.1. Lineage (NCBI taxonomy): Eukaryota > Metazoa > Chordata > Chondrichthyes > Carcharhiniformes > Carcharhinidae > Sphyrna > Sphyrna mokarran. The sequence goes on along the minus strand of JAGIQG010000004.1, from coordinate 34,116,629 downwards.
AAATATTGGGTTTGAAATTAATGTTTGGCAATTAGTCAAAATAGATTAGCTTTGGCACAAAACACACAGATAATAAGTAGTATGTTGTAAATCCTATTTAAATCATAGCTGTTCTGGCATACTTGAATATTCCCAGCAGTGTTCTGCTTCATTCTTTCTCTAACTTTGCTGTGTTGATAATTAAGGCAGATTCCTTTCCAGGAACAATATACTTACACAATAAGGCTTTTATCCCCTGTTACCAACTAGATTGAAAAGTTTTTTTTTACAGAGTTATTTCCAAAAGAATACTGCAGCAGGTATTTGGCTTCTAACAAATTACTCTCATTTGTAATGTAATCCTTTGAATCTATGTTGAAAAACACTCCAGGAATACAAAAATTTGAGTTTTTTCTCTTAAGAAAGCTAAACTTGGGAGTCTGATTTTTGATTAACTCTGACGGTTTTAAAGTGTGTTTAAGCAGATAGAGTAACTTGCTTTCAGACTATGCTACCAGTTGACAACAATGAAAAATATACTGTGCTGCAACATTATTTAAGGATTACCAATTTGTAGAAGGGAGCAGTTAGTGAAAAGGATATGGGCAGGGATTCAATGACCTACTAGAAAAGAAATATTTTTAGGTTGGTGTTTTCAGGAAATTACAATTTCCTGATGGAAACACTGCTATTAGCAGAATTGCAGATTGGTATGTGCCTTGTAAAGAAAGAACTTGCATTCCTCTGGTCCTTTTCACAATACTGGGATATCTTGAAGTGCTTTACAATCACTTAAGTTCCTTTGAAATGTTTGCCGGGATTTTCCGGTCCTGTCATGGTGGGACCAGCAACCGGAGATCCAGCAGCCAAGCCAAAAATCCACTCATCTTCAGCAGGACGATGGGCAAGCCCAGACGATCCAGCCCTTAATCAGTAGAAAAATATCAGCCATGATTGAATGGCAAAGCAAACTCGATAGGCCGGGTGGCTTTATTCTGTTCACATGCCTTACGGTCTTATTATTTTAGTGTAGGTAAAAGATATTTTTGGAATGATCAGGAATTCATGGGAAATTTCTATTTTAGGAGACTGTGGCCTTCTGAGTGCAGTAAGAGGAAACAACACAATGTAAGCATTGTAATGTTACTGTGACCATTTAACTTGGCTTGTTTGATAACTGCTTTGATGTATACACAATGTAGTGAGTCTACAACAAGATAAAATATCAAATGAAGTGGGTCCATTCATTTTCAATTATTGTTTCTTACTAAATATGCAACAAACTAATATAGTCTGAAATTATTAATACTTTATTACCTGTAGTAAGCTTTGGCAGCTGTAAGGAGTTATGTTGTTCCCAGAAGGACGGTGATCAAGATTTATTTTTAGACTTATCATCAAGTAATCCTAACGTTTATTACGATGTTACACACTTGTTCAAAACAACTGCATGTAATAATATAATTGGGCAGCCCACGGCCATTAAAATAATTTGACTAGAATTCAATCAGCAACACCCACTCCCTGAGATCTCAGTGACAAGAGATACGGAAACCAGGATGCAGCATTCTTTCAGTCTAAATATCATAAGTTTAACACCATAACATAACAGCGGTGCGTATAAATCTTGTTACAATCCCTGTAGAACCAAATAACTTTTTAAAAAGAATAATTTCCAAGCAACTGACACAAATAAATGAAATACAAGATTTCATATTTTAAGACTTTCACCATAACAGATAAACTAAAGTCAAGATAGGTCAAACATTACCAGATAGGCTGGTAGCTTGGGCAGACAGATGCAGATGGAATTTAATCCTGATAAATGTGAGGTGATGCATTTCGGGAGAAAGAATGTAGGGGGGAGGTATATGATAAAGGGTAGACCTATTAGGAGTATAGAAACGCAGAGGGACCTGGGGGTGCAGGTGAACAAGTCTCTGAAGGTGGCAGAGCAAGTGGAGAAGGTTGTGAAGAAAGCATATAGTATGCTAGCCTTTATAGGAAAGGGTATAGAGTACAAGAGCTGGCCTTTAATGCTGCAGTTGTATAAAACGTTGGTTAGACCTCATTTGGAATACTGCATCCAGTTCTGGTTGCCCTAGTACCAGAAGGACGTGGAGACTCTGGAGACAGTGCAGAGGGGGTTTACCAGGATGCTGCCTGGTATGGAAGGTCTGAGTTACGAGGAGAGGTTAGGCAAATTGGGACTGTTTTCCTTAGAAAGACGTAGACTTAGAGGAGATCTAATAGAGGTGTACAAGATTATGAGGGGTATAGATAGAGTAAACAGGATTAAGCTTTTTCCTAGGATGGACTTGAATAGCACGAGGAGTCACGTGCTTAGGGTGAGGGGGGTAAGGTATAATTTGGATGCTAGAGGGAGTTTTTTCACATAGAGGGTGGTGGGGGTATAGAATGCACTGGCAAGTAAAGTGGTGGAGGCAGGTACTCTGGAGTTATTTAAGAAATACTTAGATGGGCACATGAACAGAATGGGAATGGAGGGGTATATAAAACTGATTTAAAATAGGGATCATGAGCCTTGGGAGTCCCTGGGAAGTGTGTAAATAGATGATGATATTGATGTACTTGTTTTTATCCTACAGGTGCTTTGGTCCACCTTGTTGTCTAACGAGGGGCATACACGCGATGGGTCGTGAGAGGGCTGCTCTTGGATCTTTTTCGAGAGTATCCTAGTGCTTCACGTCGTTAGTGTACGCTTGACCTGGACCATTTGATGGGCAACACGACAGCTCAGTGACTATCGCTGTGCTGTGCAGATACATGGATTTGGGCCTGTGTCTGTGGGAGTTTGCGCATTCTCCCCGTGCTTGCGTGGGTTTTTTCCGGGTGCTCCGGTTTCCTCCCACATCCCAAAGATGTGCTCTTAGGTTAATTGGCAAAACAAATTTTCCCAAAATTGTCTCAAATTTGGTTTTTAATCCATAGATCTATAAACATGGACAGGGATTGCGGGTAGAGGTGGGAACATTGGGGTGGCGGCATGGGCTCATTGGGCCAAAGGGCCTGTTTCCCGTGCTGTTTTGTTCTTTGTTCTATTATTTAGCAGGCAACGAACATACCAAATTTTAAAAAATGTACTTTTATGGTAACTCAATAACACAATCAAGAAACATCATGGTGCACACGCAAAGTAATGATTACTGTGACCTATTTATCAAAATTCCTACATCTATTTCCTGCCTTGTTTATCAATGCACTGTCATTTAATATGTAATTCACATTCTTGCATCTTTATTATCTCACATTTACCAGTGTTAAACTCTAGTCTGCCTCTCTCTCTCTTCATTAATTTCAATTACCTAAGTACTCTTGGATTAAAACATATTGGTTAACAACATTAACCACTTACTACAATATCTGTAGATCTTTAAAAAAAGTTAAAAAAAACATTTGAATTCCCAATGCCTGGCTCAAAGGATCACCTGGTAAGGTTTCACACTTAAAATTTTTACTGTGACATTTAAACTAAAATCAATATAGATTACAAATCACTTAGCAAGTAAATAACTTTAAAAACCACAAAAAATGTATTACTTTCGATGCATCCAAAAATACGTTGCTATGGCTATACCAATCCTTAAGTGAATGCTTCAAGTTCTTCAGCAACCAGTTCAGCATTATTCAGCAGCACAGTGGCACAGTGGTTGGCACTGCTGCCTCACAGCGTCAGGGAACCCAAACTCAATTCCGTGTTTTCGGTGGAATTTGAACGTTCTCCGCATGTCTGCATGGGTTCTGTCTGGGTATCTGGTTTCCAAAGCTTGCAGTTTAGATGGATTGGCCATGCTATACTTCCCCTTTAGCATCCAAAACAGTGTAGGTTTGGCGGATTACCCATGATAAATGTGTGAGATTACAGGATAGGATGGAGGGTGTACCTGGATGGGATGCTCTTTCAGAGAATCAGTGCAGACTTGATTGGCCAAATGGGCTTCTTCTGCACTGTAAGGTTTTCATGGGAATCTCACTTCCAATGGCTTGCTTCCCTTTTCCTTCCCAGCCAGATAACTTTTAATCCCAGAACTGACTTTCACTGTGAGATATAGACTGGGGATTTTTTCAAGCAAAATTTTCTAGACCCCTTTAAATCCTCACAAACTCAGTCCCTTCACTTCTATATGGTAACAGAAAAGTATATTTGCTTTGCAGGACTTGTTCCAGTAATCTCAGTTTCCTCCTTCTCTGCAACTCTAAAACATTTCTCCTGACTTTTTTCTTCCTATGTCATCTCCATTGCAATGTGAATCGCATGGGTCTTGTATCCAGGCAGAACCACTGATTTGCTATCTTCCAGATCCTAATTCCATTTTATCATGAAATTATATAGGCAGTTTAAATTGTAACACATTTCCCCTAGTTTGCAATGACACACAAAATTAATGCCTTGAACCATCACTTGGATTCCAATTCATTTATAAAGATTTACATACTGGCACAACTCTTCAGAGTACTGGTGAGACTGCACATAGATTACAGCATAAACTTCCCGATTCCGGCTGATGTATTATCAGTCATGATTACATCAGGTTCTGTTCCCAACATCATTCCAACAATTATGTTTAATACAGCAGGTAGGTGGGTTAAAAATCAGGAACCCCGCTACATTATTCAAATATAATTAAATAGATAGTTAATGTTGTTAATGACTCAATATCTGCAATACTACATTGTGTCAGCAATAATACACTTGCAGAATCTGTTTAATGATGTGAGGTTCCCATTTTTTAATGAAAAAAACTTGTTATGGTGGGTTAAAAGGTTGAGCTGAGTGCTGAGTCTTATCCTAGCAGTGCAACACCATGTGACTCATGTCACTATCATGTCAATGCACTTAGCCTTTCCAGACATTAACACATGATGCATCCTGCCCTGCATGATTATCAAACTTTCATTTATCTCCCAACGCAATCCCACAGCCACAATATAGTATGGAAACATCAACATGAGGGACTATGTAGTGTGGGTTTTTTACAAGTGTACAATGGTTAGTTATATTCATGGGAACAAGCTTCTCACTCATGTGTCCCTCTTGCTAGCTGCTGTGGAATTATTTTGATGCATTTACAGTTGCTCTAGTGCAGGCACCCTGCTCTCTTGTCATTGCATTGGAGAGAGTCTTCTGATCTGTTACCTCCCTTGATCTGGATAATTTCAGAAGGCCTCATTTGTGCGCTGCAGCTTTGAGTGGTCAGCAGCGGAGAAATGGGGGAGATGCTGTCCCCATCAGAAGTGGCCTGACTAATGTTCCCAGATGACACTGGCTGCTTCTCATCATCCTTCACTTGGAACATTTGGTCCTCGCTGCCTATTGATGAGGTCCCAGGAGCTGGGTCAAAATCCATGCTGCCAGTACCTGTCCCCCCTCACCCCGTCACCTCAGCTCTGAGGTGCTGAGCTCAAAGCCAGGGTGTTAGTAAGCAGGTCATTCTGCATCACATTGGCTGTGTCAACAATGTGCTTGGTTTGCCCTTCTAAGACTGTTGCCAGTCTGTCCATGAAGGAAGCTTGGTACAGTAAATAGAGCCTGGATGGATAACTTTATAGTCTGTACCAGAGCATTTAACTTCTCTGGTATACCTTCCAAATCTTCGCTGATACTGCACTGGATATCCAGCATTTGCTGCTTTACAGATGACGCAAGAGGTTTATGATCTGACTCTGAATCAACCTCTGAATAATCCAGGAAAATCCTCTACCTGCCCAATGCCTGCTCCATCACACCCTCCAGCATTTGCATGTATGACTGTGATTTCCTTCAGTAGACTGTGCATGCTTCCATTCTGATGCATTAATGCCAGTATCTGTGATGGTGCTTGGAACAGAGAAAAAAGATGCGACTCTGCATCCTCCTCTTTAGAGAGGAGCGGCGGCATAGCATCTGGAGGAGGGTCTGTGGAAGAGCCTTCACCCATGACAAAGAGACATAAGTATATAGTCACTAAGATCTTCAACATTACTCATGCCCGACATAACAGATGAGACTATGCAGACACAATACATACTTGTACCAAGATCTGAATTTTCTCATTATGAGTTTCCCAGACTTTCTGTATTAGAACTACGTTAACAAGCTTTAATCATCTTGCAAAACCTCCATGCACTTCTCAACTGCCCTCTTCCCTTTTCTATTGGTTTGGGTCTTTTGCCATCTCATCAGACTCAGAGCTTCCTCTAATCTTGCCTCTGCCAATGAAACTGATGATTCGATTTTAGTGAGCATCAACAACTCCAGTTCAAATGGAGCCAAGATTCCTTCCTTTGCCTTACCCCCAGCAGTATCGGGCACTGTGGCCTTGCTTTTCCCGAAAAAATGTGTAAGATCACACTCTCTAGCATTGTCAGCTTGTTTAATGGCATGTTGCTAAAGCCATTATTAGCAAAGTGTCTGTCCAAAGGGATGCTGTGCACATCCTGCATTGGCACAGTCTGTCAATCTCTCAACCTCCAACTGGACCAACTTGTGGATGACACAATGGTTAGCACTGCTGCGTCACAGTACCAAGGACCTGGGTTTGATTCCTTGCTTGGGTCACTGTGTGTGCAGAATTTGTACGTTCTCCCTGCATCTGTGTGAGTTTCTTCTGGGTGTTCCGGTTTCCTCCAAAGATGTGCGGATTAAGTGGATTAGCCATGCTAAATTGCCCTTTAATGTCAGGGGGCTAGCTCGGGTAAGTATGTGGGGTTATGGGTATAGGGTCTGGGTGGGATTGAGGTTGGTGTAGACTCAATTGCCCAAATGGTCTCCTTCTGCAGGGATTCTATGACTCTATGAACCAAGGCTTTCTTTGTTGCAGAGTGCTGGCTTGGAGCTCCAGCCTTCCTCTTGCATTTGCGATGGCAACCTGAAGATTACTTATCCTGAGGACCCATTCATCCTGGCTGCCCTCTTGAGGCCATTGAGCCTGTTCTGGTATTAAAACCAAGTTTCCTTCAACAGCCAATCTCCTCGGCTACCTCCTCACAGGCAACATATATTTGGGTCAAGTTTCTCCTCCTTCCACTTTCAGCTATTCATGTCAGTTCAATATTGCAGGGAGGTGGCCTTTGCGGAATCATCATTAAATCAGGAGGTTGAATTAGCCCTTCCCCCCTTTCTCTCCGTTTACTTTAATGGCTTAGACATCTTTGGAGGGAAACATGCAACAACTAGACTACTTCTCTCTGCAAAGATATGGAAAACTTGTTCCAGTTCAAAACAAAACCTCCTTTACTCAATGGCAAAGGCTGGACACATCAGATTAATACCCATCTCAGCTTAAAAGATGCAAACCACGGAAGTCGCAATGTGCTGTCGAGCTCTGAACAATGCCAGCATTTCCTAGGTCTCCTTACATTGTCCTGTGCCGGAGACCCTTTACATTAAATTAATTTAAATTAGGTCATTATCTCATTCCAGGTCATGACCAATGACCTCAGAGGCCAGACAGCCTCCCCTCCAGCACTGGTCAGGTGGAATAAAAGCCTCAGACTGCACCCTGTGATGTCATGTGCCCCAGTTAGTGCTTTGTTGGATGCATTTTGAAGGTAGGCCCAAAGTCAGAAAGCCGTGGACTTCTAGTGCAGAACCCACTCACTCTGTACTTCAGCATTTTATTCAGCTCTTAGTCTCTTTATCTAAGGAGGGATGTACTTGATTGGAAGCAGTTCAGGGAAGCTTAGCTAGGTTGATTCCTAGCTGGGATGAAGGATTTTCTTATGAGGAAATGTTGAGCAAGTTGGGCCTATACTGAAAGATGCTCCTTAAAAGAAGATTAGATTCTGAGGGGACTTGCAAAGGTAAATGCTTAGAGGACTTTTCACCTCCTGGGGAGGCACAGTTTTAAATTAAGGGTCTCCCATTTAAGATAGAGATAAAAGAAATTTCCTCACTCTTAGGGATGTTAATTTTTAAAATCCTCTACCCAAGCTGTCTTATTGAATATATTCAAAACTGCATTATACATATTTTTGGTCTTCAAAAGTGACAAGGGATATGGGGGTGGTGTTGTGGGTCAGTGGAGCAAGGTGAAAAGTGGAGCTGAGTCCATGATCAGATCAATCATGATATGATATTATTTAATAGAAGAATAGACTAAAGGGGCCAAATGGCCTATTCCTGTTTCCAGCTGTTATATTCTTCCAACACTAATCATGTGGGGCTCCATTGTTAGTATTTGGAATGCACAGTCTGATGATTGAGTCAATAGTATTTTTTAAAAGAGAACTTGAAGGTGAACTTGGGGCTAACCAGATTGCACTTTAAAAGAGCTACAACTGACTTGAAAGGCCGATGACTTCTATTCAAGGACATGTCTGCTCATACAACCACTTACATTCACTCATTAACTCATTTTTGAATTGTCAGGTTTCTTGCTTCTATTCCTTCTGCCTGCTCTGTACATTACCCTGAAGACAGAGTACCTTCATCACTGAAATCTCTGCAGCCCCCAATTAAGTAACTATTGTACCAAATCACTCCTGTTAGTCCATTCTCTAATAAGCTCATTGACAGATGAAGTATTAATTTCTCCCCTCTCCTTTCTAGAGCCATGTTAGTTTCCCTCTTCTACTCACCAGTCTTTGTAATTAATAGATCACCTTCACATTTTTTTTGCCAGATCCAGCATAAACATGATACCATTGCGAAACACACCTATCCCTGCTCTCCCCTTCCAACATTTTAAAGAAATTGCTCTGTCTTTGATAACCTGATTCATTTCTCAGTCACCCCTAATATCCCATTCCTTCCCTCTGCCTCCATTCTACACAACCGCAGGACGTGCAACACTTGCCCTTTCACTTCCTCACCATTGAAGGCCCAAATGTTCCTTCCAAGTGAAAAAGTGATTTATTTGTACTCCTTTCAATTTAGTGTATTGGTTTTGCTGTTCACAATGTGATCACTATGTTAAGGAGACCAAACTAAACAAAGTGATTATTTTGAGGAGCACCTCCATTCAGTTCCCAGTCATGACACTGACCTTCCTGTTGTCTGTCGTTCTGATTCTCCATTTTTCTTCTAGTCGGATCTTTCTGTCTTTGGCCTTTTACAGACTTACAATGAAACTCAATAGGAGGTTGAGGAGCAGCACCTTTTCTTTCATCTAGGCATTGTACAGACTTCTGGACCCAATATTGAAGTCAATAACTTTAGACCATACTAGTCCCTCCATATTGTCCTATGTGTTTTATAGGGAACAGGACAGAAATGTCTGCTGGCCTATTCATTTTTTTGTCACTTCATGTTGGATTCAGATGGCTGTTATGTAGTCATTCATACTTTATGTAGACACAACCTTTGTTGCTTTAAGAACATAAGAATTAGGAGCAAGAGTAGGCAATTCAGCCCCTCAAGTTTGTTCTGCCATTTAACATAATCATTGTTGATCTCACCTCAACATCAATTTCACTTTCCTGACCATTCTTCATAACCTTTCAACCCATGACTAATTAAAAATCTGTCTGTCTCCTTAAATTTACTCAATGCCCTGGAATCTACTAATTTTGGGGTAATAAATGCCACAGATTTACAACCCTTTGAGAAAAGTAATTTCTCCTCATCTGTTTTAAATCAGCCACCCCTTATCCTAAAATTATGACCTCTCATTCTACATTGCCCCATTAAAGGAAGCATCTGCTCTATGTCTACACTGTCCATTCCTTTTATTATCATCTATATTAGATCTCCCCTCATTCTTCTACATTCTAGAGCATATAGGCCCAAACTGCTCAATCTCTCTTCATAAGACAAACACCTCATCTCTGGAATCAACCTAATGAACACCCATTGAACTGGCTCTAATGACACTACATTCTTCCACAAATAAATAAATGACTATACCCATTTGGCTTTTGCATTATGAAATCTTTTATTAGTTCATCCCCCCTTCACCCAATCACAGACCTTCGCTTTTGTTCTTCCTGCTCCTTCCTCATCTATTGGCTTGGAATTTCTTATCTTTCTATCTTTCTTCAGTTCGGAAGAAAGATCATCAACCTGAAATGATGGGCAGAATTTTCCCACCCTGTCCATCAGAGGAATTGTAGCAGGCAGGACAGGACCATGCAAAGATCTGTTTTTCTGGGATTTTCCAGTTTGTGGATCCAATACAGGTAATATCAACAAACCATTCCATTACCTTTTAGCTTCATAAAAGTTTCATGTTAATAAAAAAAACTCCTACGAGTCTCACAAGCTTTTCTTTTGGGAAGTAGGTGTTGCACTGGATTTTAAGTGTATAAAATATTTTCTCTATTAATCAAAAGATGGAGAGTTATACACACCCATTGCTCTGGTCTTTCCTAATGAATGATTTTCACAGATACTCCAGTTCATTCATTCATAGTTAACGGTAATTGGTCCAGTACAGTTAGTCCCAGGGGTTGTCTTCTGAGAGCCTGTAATAAACTAAGCAATACAAAATAAATACCATATGTGTTCATTATTGACCCAGAGTGTACTTCATTAACATGGTTTGTTTATGAAAAAGAATATTTTCAATAACTTCTAAAGGTCATGCCTGTACCAATAGCTAAAATATACACTAGTAATATAGAAGTGCAACTAAGCAGTCAGTTTTTAAGAACTTTTTAGAGTGAAGATTTTCAATAATATACAAGCAGTAATTAGGACACAATGATTATTGATGATCTTATAACCAGATATTCACAGAGTAACATGTTAATTTGAATCAAAAACAAGTAGGTCTTCACCACCCAATATCATAAATTATTCATATTGTAACCAAAGGCAGTGCTAATTAAAGAAGAAAAACATATCTAAAGACATTAACTAACATGTTGCTTAGAGTTTTGGATGGGTCTTCATGCCTGACAGTTGTTATTTCTAATGTATGTGAATAGCTGTTGTTATCAGTATTGGCACAAATAATTAACAGAAGGATTGGTCACACTACTGTCTGAAAAGGCAGTAGTGTGGTCTTTCCTAATGAATGATTTTCACGGATACTCCAGTTCATTCATTCATAGTTAATGGTAATTGGTCCAGTACAATTAGTCCCAGTGTCAACTGTTATCCAGCTCTATTGCCCAGAAATGACTATTTACATCTTCCATTCTTCAATTTCGACAATGGCACCCTTAGCAAACCTTTGAGGAAATGAGGTTAGACATAATTTAATGAACACATAGACCAGAATCATACCAAGCCCTGCAAAGCCAACTATGAGTTGGGGGAGTGCAGTAAAATGCCTGGAATACATGGAAAAGTAAGGTTGCTGAGTCTGGCATCTTCAAGCCAAACATGCCATCATGGTCAAATTCACAGGTACAATGATGGAGGTGGCCAACGCTTCCATGTTGGAAGAGTTGGGCTCCTGATTCTCCCCAAAGCCCTATGCCAAGTTGGTGCTGACTTATTCTCCTCAATAGTAAATGCACCAACAGTTTGATTGTGTATAAACGTTAGTCTTCTTTTATGATGGCAGGGTAGCATATTGGTTCAATCTACTGCCTCACAGAGCCATGGACCTCACTTCAACTCTGGCCTTGGATCACTGTCTGTGCTGAGTTTGCACATCCCCCCCCATGTCGGGGCTTTCCTTCCGATGCTCCAGTTTTTTCCCACAATCCAAAGATGTGCAATTTAGGTGGATTGGCCATGTTAAGTTGCCTCTTAATGTTCAAGCATGTGTAGTTTAGGTGGATTAGCCATGGTAAATGCTCAGTGTTATGGGAATAGGATGTAAGAGGCCTGAGTAAGATGTTCTTTCAGAGGGACAGTGCAGACTTGATGGACCGAATATTCTCCTTCTAGGGATTCTATCGTTCTTTAGCCTGGCCCATCAAAATCATCATCATTAGAGTTCTATACCATGGAATGGATGTGTCATTCTTTCCCCTTGCCCTGGCAGCAGTATACTTGTAACAAAGGTTATACCCCGTACAAATCCTTCCTTTATTCTATCCTCAACATTATGCAGAGTGTCACTATATGAGCTAATTGCTGCAACTGCGAAATTGAATAATTTCTTTATAATGTCTTTCTCTTCTTCCACAGCGAGGATAGGTAACGCATCTTGACTATTAGGAAAAGGGAAAAGAGCCAAGGGTAGGGTTGTGTACATTGTAGGTGGGAATGTGAAGGTTTAGCAGGTGGGAAATCTACTTCTTGGGAGGTCCTAGTAAATTGGGTGGTTGATTTTGGCTGCTGCAGCCATATAAAAGGCTGTTAGGAAAATAGATCTGCAACTCAAGGCTGCATCCATCTGGTATCGGCAAGGTCAATATATGACCTAAGGGAGTTGGTAGCTGGATGGGATGTCAGATCATAAGGGTGGATGTGGGCATTTGGATGGATAGAAACAAACTCCAGAGAAGTTCACATGGACAGTCAGGGAAATTTATTTTTTTGGGTCTTGGAGAAGTACTTCCTCTCCTCCTGCCCACAAGCAGCGCTATAAAAGTACTTTATTGCATCCTTTAGCTGTTAGTTGTCCCAAAGTTCTGGAGCCCTTGCCTCCATTATAAATTATAAAAATAATTTTTAGAACTATTTTAAGGAGGCCAGATGCCTCCATTTTCATGTTGCTTTTTTTGGACCAACTTCCTTACATTGAATTGGTTGCTTAGGGATTTCTCAGTTTTAGTTTTTAACCCATTAACTGTGTCTAAAATTACCCAAACAGATGAGGAATGTTTATCAATATAATACTTAATATAATACAATATGATAAATTGGTTATTAGTAACTAATCGAAGAAATACAACTTCGATTAGCTGATTAATAACCATTCTTATAAGGGTTTTTGTCCTTATAATAGCTTTATAAACCTGACATCAGAAGTAACCGGCCTGATCCTTTCTGGGATAAACGGATGGGACATCCTGAAATGAGACAAAGGGTAGCATGGTAGCACTGTGGCTAGCAATTCTGATCTTGGGTGACTGTCTATGTAGAGTTTACACCTTCTCCCCGCTGTCTGCGTGGGTTTTCTTTGGGTGCTCTAGTTCCCTCACATAGTTCATTGATCACGCTAAATTGCGCATTAATGTCTCAAGATATGGTGGTTAGGGGAATTAGTGGAGTAAATACATGGGATTACAGAATTAGGATCTGAGTGGTATGCTCTGCTGGAAAACCGGTGCAGACTCGATGGGCCAAATGGCCTGCTTCTGCACTCTAAGGATTTTATGATTCTATTAAGTCCTCTTCGTACTTCAGTATCTTACAAGTCCAGAGAATAGACGTCCTGAAAACCTTCAGCTTCCTCTGAATGCACCACAGCTCTGCTATTTTAATCTTTATTCCAGTAGTACCTTGCTTCATCTTCACTGCCCTCCAGTGAGTTGAATTTCTGGGCAACAGCAGACGGGAATAAATTGAGGAAGCAGCTTTCCTGATGTTTTATTTGCAAGTTAATTTGCATGCACAGAGACCATGCTTGTCCTGCCATGTAAACAAAAGCTGTGGTGCGCTGTTCATCTCCCATGTTCACCAATTCACTGTTATTTAAACTACGCCATAATATTCAACAGCATTCTGGGCTGGTATGGATAAGTGCTGTTGCTCAGCAAAAAACAATCATCGTTCATAGATTATTATTAAATTGCCAATTATACATTTGTGTGTAACTGGAATAATTGGGAATTACTGGAATCACGTTTTGCTGATTCCGAACAAAGACTTTTCAACATTTTGCTCCCTGGGGTTTTTCTGTGTTTGCACATACACATGTATAGTCAGCAAGGATAATAGCATTCCTCAAATATATGTGCTCTGCTTTATCATTTGTCCCCAGTCTAGTGTTATCAGTAAAATTACAATATAAAGCAATCAGCTTAATGCCACGCAAATCTTTACTTTCAATATTCGTTGCTTGGTACCTCATGGGAAATCGTAGCTGTGCTTCTTTGTTCTTGAAATCTGATCAGCCTACCAATGCTATTGGCTTCCTGCCTGACCAACGCTGTAGCAGAATAGCTCTGGGCAACAAGCAGCAGCATGCAGTGACTTCAGGGATCCTCTGTTTCATTGTCCATTAAAACCCTACATTCTCTCTGGCAGATCAGGATGTTTTCAAAATCATTGGAAAATTAAGCACTGTACAAAGCAAGAATCTCAATGTGAAACACATTCCGGGTACAAGAATGCCAAAGAGCTAAGCTAAAATGAATGCAATGATGCAATCGCAATTGGACAAGTAACAGTATTCATCCTGATTCAAACTTCACTTTTAGTAGGTTCTTAAAACTAAATCCTTCATAGAATAGTATCGTGAGACAGAAAGAGGGCAGTATATTACACAGCATTGAAAATAGGAAAAGTAAATTGCTGCACTAATGCAGTCTTCAGTTTTTGAATGATTAAACCAATAACAATTTATTCATAATTCCTTTCAAGTCAAATAACAACAAAAACTTGTGTTTACATGGAGCACCTTTCATGTAATAAAACACAGGAGTGACACAGGGGTTAGCACTGCTGCCTCACAATGCCACAGACCTAGGTTTGATTCCTGGCTTGGGTCACTATCTGTGCAGAGTCTGCTCATTCTCCCCATGTCTGCATGGGTTTCCTCTGGATGCTCTGGTTTCCTCCCACAGTCCGAAAGATGTGCTGGCCATGCTAAATTCTCCTTCAGTATAGCCGAACGGGCACTGAAGTGTGGAACTAGGGGATTTTTACATAAATTAATTGCAGTGTTAATGTAAACACTCTTGTGACACTAATAAATAAATGGATGGTGCATGGGAAAAGTGGTGTTGAAGCTGCTGGCACCAATGCTGCTTTACCTGCTGTATTGTCCCAGACTTAATAAAAGAAAGGCAAGGTGCAGGTCCCACAATGTCTTGCATCAACTCTTACTTTTCATTGCTGCTCTCATTCTCGGGCCTTGTTGACTTCCACCATTCCAGTCTTGGGCCTCATTTGCCTTTCCACTCTGATCCTCAGCTGCTTTTCTGTTCCTTGGACCTGGTTCCCCGCCATCGCTTAGATCATTAGGCCTCGCTTTCTGCTGCTATTATGGCCCTTGGGCTTCACTCATGTCACCACTCTAGTTGTTAGACCTTGTTTGCCGCTGCCGCTCCAGTCCTCGTGCCTTAGTTTCAACCACTGTTGAATTTGTGGACCTCACTCACGCTGCCATTTACCTTCCCACTGTTTGCTGACCCTCCAATCACAGAGGCTGTTTCTCTCCACCTTTGCTGCCGATTGAGTGAGCCTATCAGCAGCAAACTTGGGAGAGAAACAGCCTATGATTGGAACGGCAGCTCCTTCCATTTCAGGGTGTGACTTTTCTCTAATTGGTCACTTCCATGATTAAATTTTCCAGAATATTTTTGAATGCTGAACCAAACTGAGTGGAACAAAAGAAATTCATTTATGGGTATCGCTGGGTAGGCCAGCATTTATTGCCTATCACGAACAGCCCTTCAACTTGTGAATTTTATCCAAGTGCCACAAAGTGTGCCTTAGGGATCAGTGCTCGATCCACTGTTATTTGTCATTTATATTAATGATTTGGATGAGAATATAGGAGGCATGGTTAGTAAGTTTGTAGATGACACAAAGATTGGTGGCAAAATGGACAGTGAAGGAAGTTATCTCTAATTTCAATGGGATCTTGATCAATTGGACCAGTGGGCTGACAAATGGTAGATGGAGTTTAATTTAGACAAATGTAAGGTGATGCATTTTGGTAGATTGAACCAGGGCAGGACTTACTCAATTAATGGTAGAGTGTTGGGGAGAGTTACAGAACAAAGAGATCTAGGGGTACCTGTTTATATCTCCTTGAAAGTGGAGTCACTTGTGGGCAGAGTGGTGAAGAAGGCATTCGACGTGCTTAGTTTCATCAGTCAGAATATTGAATACAGGAGTTGGGACATATTGTTGAAGACATTGGTAAGGCCACACTTGGAATGCTTTCTGCAATTCTCTTCACCTTATTAAAGAAAGGATGTTATTAAACTAGAAAAAGTGCAAAAACTAGGATGCTACCAGAACTTAAAGGAATGAGTTATAAAGAGAGACTGGATAGGCTGGGACTTTTTTCTCTGGAGCATAGGAGGCTGAGGAGTGATTTTATGGAGGCTTATAAAATAATGAAGGGCACAGATCAGCTAGATAGTCAATATCTTTTCCCATAGGTAGGAGAATCTAAAAACTAGAGAGCACAGGTTTAAGGTGAGAGGGGAGAGATACAGAAGTGTCCAGAGGGGCAATTTTTCACACAGGGGGTGGTGAGTGTCTGGAACAAGCTGCCAGAGGTAGTAGTAGAGGCGAGTACAATTCTGTCTTTTAAAAAGCATTTAAATAGCTATATATGGATACAATGAGTATGGAGGGATAGCGGTCAAATGCAGGAAATTGGGATTAGCTTAGGGGTTTTAGAAAGAAAAGGTGCGGCATGGACAAGTTGGGCTGAAAAGCCTGTTTCTATGCTGTAAACCTAACAATATTAAATGGAAAATACTTACGGATGCTGGGATCTGAAACAAAAACAGAAGAATACTGGAAAATCTCAGCAGGTCTGACAGTGCCTGTGGAAAGAGAATAGAGTCAGTGTTTGGAGTCTAGATGAATCCTTCATCAGAGCTGAAAGGAAAGAGAGTCAACAGTGATTTATATTACGAAGGTAGAGATGGGTGATGGAGTTGGACAAAGGGAATGTAAATGAGCATGCAGAAGGCTGAGAAGGTTTTGAAAGTGTTCATTAAGTGTTCAGAATGTGTGAATGACAAAACAAATGTACAGCTTGTGATAAAAAGGAGAATTAGATGAAATTTGCTTGCCATTCAGCACATCACTGTGCTCTCCTGATCACATGTCCATCTTTGGCCTTTCATAATGTTCTAGCAAACCCCAATGCAACCTGGAGGAACAGCACCTCATCTTCTGATTAGGCACTTAAAAGCCTTCCAGACTGAGCACTGAGTTCAACAACTTCAGATGATGAATTCTCTTCTCCACCTTTGCACTATTTCCATTTATGTTATCTCATTTCATTCCAAGTGTACATTATGGAGCTCCATACTTGAACCACCAGTCTTTCTTTGGCTCACACAGCTGGGCATGTGTTAAGTGAGTAGAAGGATTTCACACTAACTCTATTTAAAAGGATCATCAACTACTTCTGGATTAGTTGCTTATTGATTTTGCTGAACTGTTGCCATAATTTTAGTCTCTTCCATTGTTGGTTCAAGCTTGAAAAGTCTACAGGAATGCTATGACAGACACTGAAGTACTTTTTGCTGATCCCACAGCATCTACACAAAACCAGTTGTTCCCAAAGAAGGGTGGGCAAGTGGGCATTTCTCTTGGAATGAAGCATAATTGGGACAATAAGCAGAACAGGACAAGTTGCTGAGAGAGGAAGAAGGAGGAGGTGGAGAAGGGCTCTCAACAAGATCCAATCCCACCCAAGGAGCACAGAAAAATATGATGAACAATGGTTCACACATACAAAGAACAAAGAGCAACACAGCACGGGAAACAGGCCCTTCGGTCCAACGAGCCCACGCCGCCGTCCTAACGTCTTAATGACATATCCTTGTCTTTAGGCTATGCCTATTGTTGAAGATTCCCATATAGGGACCAATATAGGGACAATTTGTTACCCAATCAGCCTAAGAGCACATTTTTGGGATGTGGGAGGAAACCGGAGCACCCGGAGGAAACCCACGCAACCACGGGGAGAACGCTCAAACTCCCGCAGACACAGGCCCAAATCCATGTGTCAGCACAGCAACAGCGATAGTCTCTGAGTTGTCATGTTGCCCATCAGATGGTCCAGTTTAAGCATACACTGATGACGTGAAGCACTAGGCAACTCCTGAAGCAACCTCCAAGAGCAGCTCTCGCACGACATGCCGCATGCATGCCCCTTGTTGGTCAACAAGGTGGACCGAATTGCCTGCGGAAACAAATAAGACTTAATTAAACATGCTAAAAAAAACTAAGACATTCCCGAGTTTTTTTTTCTTTCACTAAGATAACTGAAATCTATAGACTGCCACAACTACAACTCCAACCTCAGAGTGAAGAAACTTTACCAGAAGTTGTATAGGTGACCATGGCTATGAACTTTTATATGTCTGGCTCCTTTCAAATTGATATTGAAGCTATTAGCAACACCACATAGTTTATAATTCCGTGTTAAATAAGGGGTTAATCTATATACAGAAAGGGAAATTCACTTCATTCTCTCTTGCTGGAGGCAAGCAGATGGAGCAAAAACAAGTATTTTGTCACATTTTTAGGCTTCTCCATGGTAAGAGTGTCATGACAGTACACATATTACCTTGTGCGCTGCCTATCTGCTCATGTACAGAAACTGAAAAGAATTTTATGCAATGAGCAGTTGGCGTATGACCAGAGGCACCACATAACGCAAGCCCACACCTGATATCCTGGCAGCAGTCATAAGGCTATCACTGTATGGCAATAAAACAATATTTTAGACACCATGTCAAACCAAAGAGTGG
Organism: Sphyrna mokarran; assembly: GCA_024679065.1. NCBI lineage: Eukaryota > Metazoa > Chordata > Chondrichthyes > Carcharhiniformes > Carcharhinidae > Sphyrna > Sphyrna mokarran. The sequence goes on along the minus strand of JAGIQG010000004.1, from coordinate 34,098,194 downwards.
CTAATAGATCACAAAGGCTATCTGCTGACAGGGTGGTGCACGACTTTGTCTGCAACCCACACATATGTGTACAACATACATATAATGAGTGCCACACTGCCACAAGAAATATGACTGGACAGAACACTGAAGCAACAGTCCCACTGCCTGGTCCATTCTCAAGAAGCCCTGCAGTACTCGGATCTCAAGATTTTGGTGGTCTGTTGCACGCTTCAAAACCTTGTCATCATGCTGGCCACCACAGTAAGAAGCTGAGGAGCTGAAGCATGAGGATGTAAAAGAAGAGGAAATTGAAGGGAGACTGCATCGTAGAAGACTCCTTTCTTCCTGCATGGTGTATGAAGATCTAATGCAAATTCAATACCTTTAACTTCAAAAGGCAGAGGAATGACACTCTGTGAATGGTTCCTGCAAATGGCCTCCTTCTGTACTCTAACCATTCTATGATTTTATGATTCTATGAACACCAATTTCCCATTCATCAACAGTGTCACAATCTTCACCTTCCCTTCGATACTTCTCGTTACTGTGTACAGGTTTTTTTAGCTGAGTTCTCTAGTACACCAGGCATTTTGTTGTGTGTTTCCACCAATGCTCTTCTGTAACCCAGGCAATCAAAGTCCACACATGAGACCTCTTCAATAGAACTCATATGCAACGTGCCCTCTAGGAAGCTGGCACCTATGCTATCCTTGCCTCCTACCCTACAAATAAATATGTCTGTTGTCTATTCCACTTCTAATCTCTTCTTTAATTTAGGTGCAGCATCAGTATCTGAACGGATGATTACAAGTGTGAAATCAAACAATAGTATTTCTTCTTCATCAATATCTTCTTGCCTTTACTCTGCCAGAGCAGGGTATGCTTCTTGTGTATCTGAAAGGAAAAAGGTCCAGGGATAAGGTTGTGAGAGGGGGAGTGGGAGAGCATGAGGTGCATGCTCGTACCTTCTGCTATTTGTAAATGAGAGATTGTGGTATGTGAGAAGGCAAGTTAAGTATGAGTATACTGTTACTTTCATTTGACTTAGTCCTGCTGCTGCTCATGATTTCAGCAATGACCCTTCCAATAATAGCCATGCCATTCCTCCATGGGGTGAGATTGGCCAGCAATTGGGAAATTAAGGACCTCAATTGAAGGAAGGATGGGCAGCCAGCCAATGGCCTCATCCATCCACCCCCATAACACTAAAGACACATAGATGGGGCAGGAATTTTCGGCCGAGCTCGCCTCCGAAACCACAAAATCCTGCCCAAGGCCAACAGACCTTTGCATGATTCATGTCCCACCCACTACAATTCCCATAGATGGGAAAATTATGCCCTGGGAGTGTGGTAAGAAGGCCACAAGAGTTCATTTCTATCTGAGTTATTTTAAGTATTGCAGCTTGGTGGTATGTTACACGAATAACAATTGAAAGCCATGAATTCAAATCCCCAGCAGCAACTGGTGAGTTTAACTTCAGTTACTTACATAAATCTGGAATAAAAAACTAGTTTCATTAATGGTGACCATGTAATAATTTGGACTATCACAGAGAACCACTTAATTCACTGATACCTTTGAGGGAAAAAAAATCTACAGTCTGTACGTTCTCTTTGTACTGTGTGGCAGCTCTCAAATTCCAAAGCTTCAACCTGAATTACTTCAAAATTCAATCATTATTATGTAGGCAAGCATAATAGTCATCTTGTACTGACTACTAGTTGAGACAGTAATATCAGCTAAACGCCTGGGAAATAGTCTGGGTTGAATGGCCGAGGGATCATTATTAAATCCACATTAAAAACACCATAATGCCACAAAACATCGTCTAACGGATAATTCCTACAGCAATGCAGTGCTCTTTTCATATTGCACTGGAACTTCTTGTTATATTTTCAAGGAAAAAATATTTGCATAAAAACTGGAGCAAATCCCACTGCTTTTTTCAGGAGGACTTTCAAAATGAATCTCAAACACACTGTGCTTCACAGAATGCCCTAGCATGAATCAAGTTAAAAATCCGTTGGTGGGATCTATCTTTGCTGGAGAGGCCAGCAGCATAGTGCTGAGAGATCCACTTTGCATGCGCCGATCTGTTAGTGCCGAGATTGGAGCATGCACAGTAGCCCCACAATGCTGGCCTCCTAACTGCTGACCAGCTCAATCACTGGCCAGAACCACTCCCACATCACTGGCCATGCAAACCCCTATCTTCTGATTGCTGTCCTTCTGGACATGTCCAGCCTTGATCTCCCCACCACTCCAAAATCCCAATCTCTAAATCGGCCCTCCCCCACTTCTCGCGGTCTCAAACCTCCAGCCCCAGCAGGCTGAATACCCCCCCCCCAACACCTCACCTCCCCCCACAACCCTGATGGGAAGTCCTGATCCCTCTGTCCCTAATCCAAAGTGCAGAGTGGCAGCGGGATGCCCTCATCCCCACCAATCTCTCCTCCAGAGCCCTGCCCCTATAGTTCCTGTCCCCATGGCTTTGCCTCATGGCCAATGGGCAGTGCCAAGATTCCCCTTGGACATTGCCACTTTGCCCCATGGGCAGTACCAAGGGGCCAGATTGGCACGGCTTGGCTGGCAATGCCCAAGGGATACCCTCCCTTACCCTGACCCTCTGGGAGGCCTACATGACCATTAGCGGGGAACTGTTATAAACCCTGTTGGAGTGAAACATTCCTGAGATGGTGATGCTTGAGGGGGAGAGATGCTAGCGACCCCAGAGACTTCAGTCCCGGGCCCTCTAATAGTATGCTAATGAATGTTTATGTAATTTATTCAGTTCTGTGCTGATTTCTGGTATGAAGCTGATGATGCTGGAAATTCAACAGCTAGAGATATGTGAAGACCATTGTAGCCAGCAGAAAGCCTGCTAAATGGTCTCTACTTCTGTCTCCCGCTTGCTGCACTGCAGGTTGGGAAATTTCTTCCCACGGATTCTGTGTTGAGGCATGTCAAATCTCTGGGATGGAGTGATTATCAAACAGGTCAACATACACATACCTACATTATATCAGTGACTACACTTCAAGATAATTTAATTGGCTCTGGGACACTTTGGGCATTCTGAGGTTGTGCCAGGTGCTATATAAATGCAAGTTTTTCTCCTCTATAAAGACACATATCTAATTTTCTTTCCATTAACTTAAAGAACATTAATTTAAAATGTGCAATCCGATCAATTTGACACACTGTAATTTGTTAAGCCCAGCACACAAAGAAAATGACCCAGGAAAATTTCACTTCACTGGCTGAATTTCCAAACTGAATCCAGAACCTTTTGACCCAGACATGAAAAATGTCAACTATCTCAAAATTCCTGTTGGAAATTGAGAATGTTAATATCTGATGTCAAATCTGAAAGACAAACCATTTTTTTTGGAAAAAATATACTTTATTTGTAGTATCTCTGAAAAACATTATAAATATTCCAAAATGGCCGTCAAAGTGCAAAAATATTCAGGGTTCTCTTAATACAAATGTTGCTCTTACACTCCGAAGTGCTTCAATGTTGTCAAAGAAACATTACTGACATTTCAAAATGGCCATTACAAATGGTATAAGATACTTAAATCGTTGACATAGTTCAAGTTGCATTCTAAGTTCCTCAAATACAATTGTGATAATTGTAACATTCACTGTGTACAATTAATGTGATTCATACAGTCAAAGGCGTTCTATAAAAATTTCACACTCCCCTCTGTTCGCAATGGCTGAAAAGCTTTAGACAGTGTCCTTCCACCATTGCAACTCTGCAGCAACTTCACTGAGCTTCAGTGCATTCCTTAAACACAGTTCTGCGTTTTGGAATGTGCCAGTCTGAAACACTTGGTTAGGGACAACTTTTTACACTGGATGACTAACAAGTTTCAGGCTGACCAAAGAGCATCTTCCACCGAGTTGATGATCCTCCAGTTGATGTTTATCTCAGAGATCCTGACCATGACTAAATCCCCAACTTGGAAAACTCTGTCGATTTTCCTTGAGTCATGATCTTCTTTCTGAGAGGCTTGCCAGTCTTCCAGTCTCCTCGACAATCTGGGAATATCATGTCCAAACATTTCCTTAAATGGCGTCCCATTAGTAGCTCAATAACGTGGCTCCCATGGTTACATTTGGCATGGTGTTGAAAAACACAAAACTGGATATATGTAAGCATGGAACTCTATTGACTTGTTTCTTCATCAATGACTTGAACATTTGTACAGCATATTCCACTAACTCATTGAGGCTGTATGATAAGATACTGACGTAACATGACTCCTGGACTGCTGAATGAAATTTGTATTTCAACATAATGTTTGAGGGTTGGTGTTTGAAATGATTTTTAATCAACTCAAATATCTGGTCAAAAGACTTCGGGGGTGATCCTACCACTCACCCTGCCCATTGACCAGCGTGATGAACCAGTAAGATTGTGTAGAGTTCACACTTGGTTTCTCACCTCTCGCATTCTTACCAGCCCCGGATTCCAAGCATGATCTGCCTTGTTCCCAAGAATGGTGCAAAGCTAATATTAATATTTAAATATGTATTTCCATATAATTAGTGAGTCCCAGATGCAATAGTCTAGGCTCACTTGCCTTAGCAACCTCACTAGTGAAGGTCTTCACCAGTGAGGACCCCATAAGGATCCTATCAGCAAGGACTTGATGTGTTGGCCTTGCCAGTAGGACTAGAGGACATTGAGGCCTCTAAAGTGGTTGGGGGTGAGGGAGGTTAAATAGTTCAGTCTGGCATTGCCAGCTTGGCACCGTGACATTGTCACCTTGGCATGGCCCACTGGGCACACTGGCACTGCCCATCAAGCACCAGGCACTGCCAAGGGGTGGAGCCATAATAAGAGTAGAGCCTCAGGGGAGAGGGTGGGACAGTGATAGTCGTGGGGCCTGAGGGGAGGCTTCAAGTGTGCTGGGGGAGAAATTAACCAAGCAGGGATGCAATTGACTGGGAAGGTGTGGGGGGTGTGATCGGCTGGAAATTAGGGGGAGATGATATTCGGGGAGGGAGTGGGGGGAGTGATCAGTCAGGGAGGGCAGCAATCTGAGGGGATGGGGGAGATGTGGGCAATATTCAGGAAGCTGTGACAAACAGATCTCTTTGTTCTGCATGTGTGCAATAGTGCCCTGTAGTGTGAGCAGCTGGCTTTCTGATGAGAATAGGCTTTGTCAACTCCTTCTACTGTTGGGAATCAGATTGTGCATCACTTTTTGCACTAAATGCCATAAGATTTCATTTGTAGCCTCAACAAAAAAATGGATCTGAATCTCTCCCATTTTCACAGTCATTTGGCACTAAAGAACTGGGCAATGTTAAACTTCTCACTAAGCTGTAACTCTGTGGGCCACAGACTGTGAACAGAATAACATTTCACTTTCCTTCAGTTGTTATTTAATTTGCCACAAAGAAGTGATGCAGCCTTTTAATATACAGTCCCTTGTTTTCCACTTTGGGGTCAAATGGCTCAAGTTTCCCAAACAAGGGCAGTTTAACATGCATATGTACCTTGTGTCTTCATATTGTCAATGCTCCAGTCTCTGCTCCCTCTAACTGTGCACTTAATGACTTTGAAAGTTGTTCCTCATCGCCAGAGTAATGAATGCAGGGTAAATCAATGTGGCTCAAAGAAACAGACGGTTTATTGCCATTGATAAATAAACATTTACAATGAAAAGGTCAGATGGAATAAGCCATTGACTGTACAATGCTCCTCTCTGTGTGATGATAGTGATATACAAGGTGATGCTGAGAGAGCGGGGTAATTACTCATTTCAGCTAAGAATTTGTTACTTTGAGACAGCTAACAGATCTTTGTTTACACAAAAGATTCTTTGGCAATGTTGATTGACAGGGTAATATGATGGTATGGTTTTTGTGCAGAGTTGGATCTGTGGCAGAGAGGCTGAGAAGCTTTTGCAGTTTATAGTTACAGTTATAATTGGGAATTGTTTGAAGGCAGAGGTTTCTGCATGCTGTTCTGAATCTCATTTTCTGAAAGCTTCAAACCTATCTACACTCATTATCACAAGCATAATTATGGTTGCTAATTGTATTTAAAGTGGCTTTCACATCTGTAAGAGGAATGTTGTTTATTTGGAACTGAATCAGTGATGAGTTAGAAATTAAAGTTGTTTCTTCTTAATTTTAAGTATTGTTCAACTGTTAATAGTTGTGCGGGTTCATTTGCTAGAGTTATAATTATACTGTATTTGTTTTACTGTAAAAAAGCTCTAATTTGTCAGTGGAATCATTCCTGGAAAGAAGTATTCTTTCCTCACATATGTGCCAAAATAGAAAAATTACTGGGATCCAGTCCTAATGTCATTTGGAATTCTGATCCAGCATATAACACTCTAATTACAAATTCAATTAGATCATGTACACCAGTTTTGGTACAGCAGTATTTGTATAGAATGGCCAAATAAATGGGCAGGATTATAGTAGAAATCTTTTTAGCATGATTTCTGTAAAGCACCTGAGATTTCTGAATTGGAATGCAAGATATTCCACATAAGCTTTGAAGGAGTTTCATATTCCTATGGTGCTAATTTGGTTTGGGTACTAGGTTAACATTAATTCGTGACAATCCTGGCTCTACTGGAGAATTCTCTCTGTCCTGGAACACAAGCTCTTGTATTTGATTGGTTCAGCTTCCCATTTCAACACTCCTCAGGGTCCAGCCTGATCACATGATCTCCAGGCTATGCCCCCTAAAGAGGCCATGCTACCACATAACTTCTTGGCCTTTTGACTAACATTAAGCATCAGATCAAGCCAAAGATGGTGTTCAATGTCTTATCTTGTCAGCTTGGATTTTGGTTGTCTCTCTCATGGAGACCATTCATTGGAGTCAATTGGAATATGAATTTGGTCTTCGGAGCAAGTGAGGAATAGATTTGTGTTTGCTCGGTCCATTCTGAGCATTGGCTTTGCAACTAGAAGGATGGAATAGTGTTTTAAAAAATAACCTTGGCTGTGCTAACTGGCAAGGACAAAACTGAGCTCAGGTGTAATGTCCTGATACTTGCTGTCCAGGTTCTCACATAAAGATAGGACTTTTTGGTGAGGGTATGTGTATCTATCCATGCTTGTGAAATGCCAGCTCTTAAAGAAAGGAACTGATACATTTTATGGCATCAATCCTGTTCTCATGATATTCATTCCTTTTTATTTACATTTAAGAACAAGCATAAATTAAATAGCCTGCTTCACTAATCTTCAATCTAATCCTTACATTACTTGCGTGTGAAATGAGTTGCGCCCCATGTTTTTCTGTGTTATTAACTATTCTTTTGTTCTACTGCTCCCTCTGACATTCAAGTCATTAGGAACCCATGACGTGTTCATCAGGATCAGGAGTGTCAATTCACATTTTATCTGTCCAATCAACATGATGGGTGCAAATTAAGCATCAACAAAGAATTAACCCATGGCTGCAGTGAAATAAAAGCAAATGTTTCCAGCATACATGTCATCCCATTTGTCATTTGCATGATCAGTGCAACACTCTGCAACAACTAAAAATGTTTCCATAGTTGCAATAGCCTCAGGAAAAATAAGGAAGGTACATATCCTTTCACTGCAATTCTCACAGGTGAGAGGGTAAGATGATGTTTTCTGCTTTTTGAGTAAGCTTTTCTGACACAATTTCACAGTCAAATTACAACTTCCCCTCTTATGTTTGCTAACGTTCATTAATTCAACTATTAAAAATTAACCCTCAAATTAGACACATAAAGAGGATCTCAATGCTTTTTAAAAATAAAATTTCATTGTGGGCTTCCCCCTGATCACAAGGTGTAGTAGAATCCAGATTTTAATAATGAGCTGACATGGATAAGAATTTGCCATCTAATTTCGCTGCAGCACAATTCCTAGCTAAAATGGTTTTAACAGAAGTCAAGAGGACAATTGTTATAAAACTCATGAAAAAATATTTCCGAAATTAACCTTCTTCAATTTTCCTCATCCAACAGCAAAGTGTTGAGCAGAGCTCACCAAATATTTGGGATTCCAGTTAATAATGCTTTCTGTTGCTGAGGCACACTGTACCAATTGTAGCATCCCAATTATTGTTTCAGCTGAGATTAGTACACCCCAGAGATTAAAGCAGAAATTTTCATCAATGCCACACAATATATACACTCACTGTGTTATCTGTGGAAGGATGATTCTGGCTATATTCTGTAAAAGTAAGTTTAATTAATTTTCCAGTGTATTTGTATAGAAGCTTCATAACCACAGTTCCCCTAAAATGACATTTTTTAATAACTTTTTGTTGAAGTCTAACTATAATGTTTTTTGGTGTCACATTATTTTTATAATCTGACTTTTGTGCCCTCAAATTTCTCCTTGATTTTTCCTTCTTGCTTCTTTCACAGGAACTTAGGAACATTGGAATTCGGAGCACGGTAGGCAATTCAGCTCTTCGAGCCTGCTCCGCCATTCAGTCAGATCATGGCTGATCTCTTCCTGATGCAAAATAAATCTCCCTATCTATTCTCCGTATCCCTTTCGGCCTTCTTGCATCAGAAATATATCTATCTCCTTTATGAAACCATTTAGTGCTTCCGACTTCACTGTGCTATGGAGCAGCAAGTTTCATAAATTCCCCACCTCCTGCGAAAAATAGTTCCTCCTCATCTCGGTTTTAAATCTACCATCTCTCAACTTATACCTGTGATCCCTTTTTCTAAGTTGTCCTACAAGGAAAACATTTGGTCTAGGTTTACTTTATCAATCCCTTTTAAAATTTTATATACCTCAATCAGATCCCCTCTCATCCTTCTAAACTGCAGCGAGTATAAATCCAAATTGTTTAATCTCTCTTCATACATCAACCCCTTCATCCTCCAAATCAATTTTGTGAACCACCTCAGAACTGTCTGCAATGCCACCATATCCTTCCTCAAATAAGGAGACTAAAATGGGCACAATGCTCCAAAATTGTGGTCTCATCAACAACCTATGCAATTGCAACAAAACTTTGCTACTTTTATACTTAAGTCCTTTTTCCTGAATAAATAAATTGGAACTGGGTTCCACAGCAGCAGCCTTGAATTCCTCCCCTCAAGTGGAGCCTAAATTGGTGTGAGTCAGACAACTGTGTATCAGTAGATTACTGAGTAGTGGAAACAATCATAGCCACTTTTGGATAATGTACTTCCAGAAAAGGGGAAGTCCTGCCACTTCTCCTTCTCCTTGACATATAGGGACACTGAGGCATTCTCCTATTCTCCCTAGCTGACATAACTAATTCTGCACAGGTTAGGAGTCATACTTACTCTGTTTTGTATGGCTCAAGGTCATACTCAAAATTCACTTGCCAAAGGAACCATTGGAAAAAAATGATCATACTATTCAATTTCTCAGTGGAATTGTCCATGTGTGATCTTCAACATTATAACATGAAACAAAATGAAATCATTTAATTACTGGGAAAAAATGTTTGTAAATTATTATGAAGGAGTATACATAACTTGGCAAAGTGTGACTGATATTAGATTTCAATGGTTTGGTTAACACCTCTATTAATAGATACCAGTTACTTATTGATGTGATAGCAAAGTTATGAGTTAGGAAATCCCAACATTTCCTGATATATACCACAGCAATAGAATTTATAACTATTTCAAATTGCTTCTTGTTAAGAGGCATTAGGGAAATTAACACAATCTTCCTGAATGTGTTCCAGAATAGAGCCTTGATAGTGATGACACAAGTTGACTCCCCTTGCACTATTAATTTCCTGCACAATTGCTGACTTCAGGGAATCGTTTGCAATTTTTCATCCATCCGAGCGTCTGGATCTAATTGAATGCAAAGAAAATTGCATCTGAGACCTGGCTATCATCCAGCCTCTTGTAAAAAGGTATCTGGTAATAGCGCACCTATGTCCTCAGAATGATCTGTTGCTAGATCTATTATACTGGATATGAGCAATGAAACATAGGCCAGAATTCTCTGACCTTTCCTGCAGCTGGGATTCTCCAGTCCCACTGCAGCAAACGGATATTTGTCAGCAAAAACAGGGCATGCGAGACCAGAGAATTTGGCCATCATAAAAGTAAGATTTAAAATTTAAACACCTGAAGTTCCCCAATAACTCTAGAGGATATATAATGCATTGCCTGCCAACACTACACAAATGTAGTATGAACGCATTGCATGTGCCCTCTGCTATTAATGTGAAAGTTCTGTCAAAATTTATTTATGTATTTTTCCCCATTTGTTGCACTCTCATTACTCTCCATTTCATTCTTACCAAAACAAGATTAATCACACATCAATATTAATATTAATTTCTTAATGTCAGAATACTGCTTACTTCCAAAACTTGCTGTCAGACTAACTGAGCACACATAAAGCATTTTAACAACTATAAGATTTAGTTCCATAAAAGATGGTTTAATCAATTTTTAACTCTGGGGGTGGTGGGGAGGGGCTCAACTGGCCAAAAATGGCACAGTTTAGGGATGGAGTTGCAAGTGTGTAGGGTCATATCTATTATCCTCACTCCCTGTGAGCCTGGCTACAAACTGAGCGCACAGATAGTCCAAATGTAATAAAATCATATTGTAATGTTCCTTTCATTAAGCAAATACCAATTTTAAAGGGTGCACAATTATTATCATGGTCTCCTTAAAAATGAATGGTGACCTTCAGAGAAGTCATTGAATTTCTGAGAAAGATTGAACTGTGTATTAGTTCAGATAATCTGAATAGCATTATTAAAACTCACTTTGATTTTCTTTTTCTATCCTCCTGCTGATTTGTGGATGCATAACCCAGGTTAGTGCTACATTGTGCCTGCATTGTGCCCAACAGTTTGGAAGACAAAGAAGCAAAAGAACAATGGCATTTTTTTTAATATTTATTTTGTGGTACATGAATGTCGCTGTTTGGCCAATATTTATTGTGCATCCCTAGTTGCCCTTCAGAAGGTATAGTGAGCTATCTTTTTGAATTGCTGTAGTCCATGTGTGCTGTTCATTGACTCACAATGCCATTAGGGAGGGAATTCCAGGATTTTGAACCAGTGACCGCAATATTAAGTAAAGGCAAATATTTGGGGAGTTTGTGGGGAGAGGGTAGTGAGCACCAGTTAGGCTATTTGATCATGAAGAACGTCACTATTAAGTCCAATCCCGTCATACTTAACACCTGCTGCGATCATCAAAATATCCTGTTGAGCTTTTTTATGGGAATATTGGATTTTGCCCTAATTTTCACTAGGATTGAAGAGTAAATGTATATTTTAAATTCCTGTGTGCCTGCTCAATATTTATCCTTCATATCAATATTACAAAAACAAGTTATCTGATCATCATCACATTTTTGTGGAAATTTTATGTTTTCAAATTGGTTGTTAAATTTTCTATGTTAAAAGGTCATACGATATGTTTCAAAAATTCTTAATTGCCTGTAAAGCTCTCTGGAAGTCTGTGATCATGGAAGGTACGATGTAATTGGAAGTATTTATTCTTCCATTTTCTTTTCAACAGGAAATTCCAGAGAAATATCTTTAGACAGGGAGTTATTGGAGAGTGGAATCAGATACCATAGTTGTTTTATTTATTTTTTAATTCAATCCTAGGACATAGGTGTATCTGTCTTGACCAGCATTTATTGCCCATCCCTAGTTGCCCTTGAAAAGGTGGTAGTGAGCTGCTTTCTTGAAACACTGCAGTCCATGTGCTGTGGATTGACCTTCAATGCTGTTAGGGAGAGGATTCCAGGATTTTGACGCAGTGAAGGAATGGTGAAGTATTTTCAAGTCAGGATGGTGAGTGGTTTGGAGGGGAACTTGCAGATTGCGGTGTTCCCAAGATGGAAGTGGTCATGGGTTCGGAAGGTGCTGACTAAGGAGCTTTGTTGAATTTGAAGCAATTAGCACAGATTCTTTAAGGAAAAATTAGGTAAGCATATGAGGGAGAAAGTTTAGTTTTTATTAGTGTCACAAGCAGGCTTGCATCAACATTGCAATGAAGTTACTGTGAAAGGAATGGAAGATATGTTTGTTACGTATTTGTGGCAGTTGTTGGGTTGTTGCACTGACATTTTAAGAGTCTACAGCTTGCGATGTCATTGGCTGCTTCACGGGCTTTTGCCTAGTCTACATCAAGCCTCTGTAGAGTCAACATGAGGCATACCTAAAAATATGGTGTCAGCTTGATGAAGTTACCAAACTTGCATGCCAAATGGCAGAAACAGCAAGCGATAGACAGAACTAAGCAATCCCACAATTAATGGATCAGATCTAAGTTCTGCAGTCCCTCCACATCTAGTCGAGAATGGTGATGGACCATTAAACATTAAAATTAAACAACTCACTGGAGGAGGAGGCTCCATAAATATCCCCATCCTCAATGATGGTGAAGCCCAGCACATCAGTACAAAAGATAAGGCTGAAGTATTCGTAGCAAACTTCAGCCAGAAGTGCCAAGTGGATGATCTATATCAGCCTCCTCCACCGGTCCTCAGTATCTCAAAAGCCAGTCTCCAGCCAATTTGATTCACCCCATGTGATAACAAGAAACAGTTGGGGGCACTGGATACTGCAAAGGCAATGGACTTGGATAACATTCTAGCAATACTACTGAAGATGTGTTCCTCTAGCCAAGTTCTTCCACTACAGTTACAACACTGGCATCTATCCAACAATGTGGAAAATTGCCCATGTATAGCCTATACGCAAAAAGCAGGATAAATCCAACCTGGCCAATTACCGCCCAAACAGTTGACTCTCGAACATCAGTAAAGTGATGGAAGGGATCATCAACAGTGCTATCAAGCAGCACCTGCTCAGCAATAACCTGTTCAGTGATGCCCAGTGTGGGTTTTGCCAGGGTCACTCAGTTTCTGACATTATTACCACCTTGGTTTAAACATGAACAAAAGAGCTGAATTCCAGAATTGTGGTGAGAGTGACAACCCTTGAATTCAAGGCCACATTCGACAGAGCCTGAGCAAAACTGGAATCAATGGGTATTGGGGGCAAACTTTCTGCTGGTTGAAGTTGTATCTGGCACATAGGAAGATGGTTGTGGAGAGTCAGTCTTTTCAGCTCCAGAACGCGTCTGCAGTACTTCCTCAAGGTAGTGCCCTAGAACATAGAACATTACAGCGCAGAACAGGCCCTTCGGCCCTCGATGTTGCGCCAACCAATTAGGGACAAGCAGTGACCCTCTAACCTAAACCATTCCCTTTTCATCCATAAACTTATCTACTAACCTCTTAAACGCCACCAAACTTGGTGCATCTACAACTGACGCAGGCAAGGCATTCCATACCCTTACCACCCTCTGGGTAAAGAACCTACCTCTGATATCTGTCCTAAAACCACCACCCCTTAATTTAAAGCTATGTCCCCTCGTGCTAGCTTTCTCCATCCTAGGAAAAAGGCTATCACTGTCCACCCTATCTAAACCTCTAATCATCTTATATGTTTCAATAAGGTCTCCTCTTAGCCGCCTTCTTTCTAACGAAAACAACCTCAAATCCCTCAGCCTCTCTTCATAAGACCTGCCCTCCATACCAGGCAAAATCCTGGTAAACCTCCTCTGTACCCTCTCCAATGCCTCCACATCTTTCTTATAATGTGGGGACCAGAACTGCACACAATACTCCAAGTGCGGCCGCACTAGAGTTTTGTACAGTTGCAACATGACGTTGCGGCTCCGAAATTCAATCCCCCTACAATAAAAGCTAAGACTCCATATGCCTTCTTAACAACCTTATCGACTTGATGCCAACTTTCAGGGATCTATGCACATATACACCAAGATCCCTCTGTTCATCAACACTATTAAGAGTCCTACCATTAGCCCTATACTCTACACATTTGTTATTCCTGCCAAAGTGAATTACCTCACACTTTTCCACATTAAACTCCATTTGCCACCTCTCGGCCCAGCTCTGCAACTTGTCCAAGTCTCTCTGCAAACTAGAACAACCCTCTTCACTATCTACCACTCCTCCGACTTTGGTGTCATCCGCAAATTTACTAATCCATCCTTCAATACCCTCATCCAGATCATTTATAAAAATTACAAACAGCAGGGGCCCCAAAACAGATCCCTGAGGTACACCACTTGTAACCGAACTCCACGATGAATAACTTCCATCAACCACCACCCTCTGTCTTCTATCTGCTAGCCAATTCCTAATCCAATTAGCTAAATCACCCTCAATCCCATACATCTGCATTTTCTGCAGAAGCCTTCCATGGGCCACCTTATCGAACGCCTTACTAAAGTCCATATATAGCACATCAACTGCCTTACCCCCATCCACCTCTTTGGTCACTTTTTCAAAAAACTCAATAAGGTTAGTAAGGCATGACCTACCCTTCACAAAACCATGCTGACTATCCCCAATCAATTCAGTTCTCTCTAAATAACTATAAATCCTATCCCTAATAATTCTCTCCAATACTTTGCCCACAACAGAAGTAAGACTCACCGGCCTATAATTCTCTGGAAAGTCTCTCTTCCCCTAGGCACAACCATCTCCAGCTGCTTCATCAATGACTTTCCCTCTGTAATAAAGTCACAAGTGGGAATGTTTGTCAATGATTGCAGACTGTTTAGCGACATTCACAACAAAATCTGGACAATATCCAGGCTTGGGCTGACAAATGGCAAGTAACATTCATGCCAAACAAATGCCAAGCCATGACCAAACTAACAAAAGATTTTATCACCACCCTTTGACATTCAATGTTGTAATCATCACTGAATCCCCTACTGTCAACATCCTTGCGGTTACCATTAAGCAGAAACTCAACTGGACTCAGTGGCTTCAAGAGCAGTTCAAAGGCTACGAATAGGTCAAAGGCCAGGAGGTGAGTAGCTCACCTCCTGCCTCCCCAAAGCCCATCCACCATCTGCAAGGCACAAGTCAGGAGTGTGATGAAATATTCCCCATTTGCCTGGATGGGTGAGCTTCAACAACACTCAAGAAGCTTGATACCATTCAGGACAAAGTAGCCCACTTGATTGACTCCATATCTACACACGTTCAATCCCTCCACCACCGACACTCAGTAGTAGCAATGTGTATTCTCTGCAAGGTGCACTGCAGCAATTCATTAAAGGTCCTTAGACAACACCTTCCAAACCCATGATTACTTCCATCTAGAAGGACAAGAACAATTCATAAATGGGAATACAATCACCTGCAACTTCCCCTCCAAGCCACTCAGCATCCTGACTTGGAAATATGTTGCCTTTCCTTCACAGGGTCAAAATCCTGGAATTCCCTTCCTAACGGCATTGTGAGTCAACCCATTGAACATAGACTGCAGCCATTCGAGAACGCAGCTCAGCTGTTCAAGGGCAATGTGAGATGGGCAACAACTGTGGCCAGCTAGCGATGCCCATGTCCCACAAATGAATGAAAAAAAACAGCTTATCAATAAAGCTGCATTCTTGTTTTTACCCAACCCCACGTGCTGTCACTTTATGTTCTTTTATCCAACAAGCTTTTGATTTTGATTTGTTTTGATTCGATTTATTATTGTCACATAAATTAACGTACAGTGAACAGTATTGTTTCTTGCTCACTATACAGACAAAACATACAGTTCAAAGAGAAAGAAAGGAGAGAGTGCAGAATGTAGTATTATAGTTATAGCTAATGTGTAGAGGAAAATCAACTTAATCTAAGATAGGACCATTCAAAAGTCTGATAGCAGCAGGGAAGAAGTGTTCTTAAGTCACTTTGTACGTAAGCTCAGCCTTTTATACCTTTTTCCCAAAGAAAATAGGGGGAAGAGAGAATATCTGGGGTGCATGAGGTCCTTAATTATGCTGGCTGCTTTGTTGAGGCAGCAGGAAGTGTAGACAGAGCCAATAAATGGGAGGCTGGTTTGCGGGATGGATTGGGCTACATTCATGACCGTTTGCAATTCCTTGAGGTTTTGGGCAGAGCAAGAGCCATACCAAGCTATGATACAACCAAAAAAAATGCTTTCTATGGTGCATGTGTAAATGTTGGTGAGAGTTGTAGCTGACATATCAAATTTCCTTAGTCTTCTGAGGAAGTAGAGGCATTGGTGGGCTTTCTTAGCTGTAATGTCAGCATGGAGAACAGGACAGCTTGTAATTGATCTCGACAGCTGAAAACTTGAAGTTCTCAACCCTTTCTACTTTGTCCCCATTGATGTAGACAGGACATGTTCTCGTTTACACTTCCTGAAGTCGATGACAATCTCCTTTGTTTTATTGACATTGAAGACGAGATTATTATTGCCGTACCAGTTCACCAGATTCTTTATCTCATTCCTGTACTCCGTCTCGTCATTATTTGAGATCTGTCCCACTACGGTGGTGTTGTCAGCAAACTGCAGTGTATAACAGTGTTGATTAATCCAGGGTGGGGAAAAGCTTATTTAGAGTATAGGCACTGACATGGACCTGTTGGACCAGATAGTCTGTTATTGATCTGTAAATACTTTATATAGCAACGTCTTAATTAAATAATTAGGAATATTGTCTGCATCCAAATAGTTTCATCTGTGCTCCCAGACTCTGCTTGAAGACAACAGACAGGGATTCTCCGGTCTCCTACAACCCCCTCAACAGCCGACAAGAACAGAAAAGTTGTCAAATGTCCATTCACTGCAGCAGGACTGGAGAATCCCAGCTGTGGGCGACTTCGGAGAATTCTGGCCAGAAACCAAGAATTGGTAAGCATGCCTGCACTGACAGTACTGTCATTTCATGCTTTTGAATTGGCATTTCAAAACATTTCATGCTTTTAACTA
The DNA here is from genome assembly GCA_024679065.1 of Sphyrna mokarran. Taxonomy (NCBI): domain Eukaryota; kingdom Metazoa; phylum Chordata; class Chondrichthyes; order Carcharhiniformes; family Carcharhinidae; genus Sphyrna; species Sphyrna mokarran. The sequence continues at coordinate 34,081,432 of JAGIQG010000004.1, read as the reverse complement.
TCAGCTTCAATTTCATAAATAAAACAGAAAACATTATTGGAAAAAGACTTAAAACTGAAAGAAAAGAACCAAAATCATTGAAATTTTTGTGGTTGACATGGATATCTTTTGTTTTTCTTCAGAACAACAAATCTCCTTCAAAATATTTATAATCTTTCCTTAGATTGTTACAGTGTACTTACAAATCAGAGCAAAACCATTCCTAATTAGCAGCGTATGTTTGTAACACTTGTCAAAGGCACTATTCCAGGGCGCAAAGCAGGCTGCGTCCATCAGATTGTCATTTAGCTTCTGCTAAATTATTTCACCTGGCAGAGTGATTGTTGTGTGCAGCTGGTTTGCATGCTTCTGTAATATTTGAAAGTTCTAATTGAGGATTGAATTTAAGGCTGAATTTTACCAGCCTCTTGGTGAAAGACTGGCTGGCAGGAGAGTGGGAAATACTGTGGGAGAAGACAGCTGGAGGGAGCCTGACATCTTACCATCAGTGGCAACGTCAGCCACTTAAGTGCCCAATTACAGGCCACTGTCCACCCCCATTGGCATTTTGCCCAAGATCATCAGGTAAATCCTGGCAGTTTCCCAGCAGATTCTCAGTTTGGGAGAGTCCTCCGTAATATCCATCCAATGATCCAAAGAGAGGCCTCCATTTGAAGGTGATTAACTTGTGACTAAGACACCACTGCAGGATAAGACCCCCACCCACCCTCAGTTGCTGTGGCGTGATGGCCCCCTCTTGCCAAAAGAAACTTGCTTTTTATTTTGAGGGCATCCGACCATGGAGGTGCCACCTTCCTTGTCTTATAGCCTCAACAATAGCCACCATTTGGCTGTGGGGCAGACAAGTTGCTGAATTGCAGGCACTCTGACTGGGCTGGCAGCTCTGAGCGGCAGGCCACAGCCTTCCATTGATTTGCAGACCTGGCAACAAAATGCCACCTTTGAGCCCTGATGGCCAGTGGTGCTTGACAACTCCCCCTTCAACCCAGCAGTGGACTCCTCAACATCTGACAAAATTCAGGTTGGGTCTGTCTAACAGGAAGTTAGCAAATAGTATTGAAATATTTCAATTGTATCTTCTTACAAAAACTACAGTGAAACTTTTTTAAAATTTATTTTCTGTCTTGCTCTGTTGCGATTTTTTTTTCCGATGACTTCCTTTGCATTAGATGATCAGTCACATATAAAATCTTAGTGAGTAACAGGAGGGTTTTTAGGAAAAGACTTCATTTGAAAAACAGAAAGGTATGTGGACAAGTCTGTACAAATGAAGATTGCATCTGGTTGCTGTGCAGCAGAACTGTAAACGTCATGTGAGCGTTTCTGCTGACTGACCTTTCGAGCAAAATCATAGCTGTTCTCTTGGAACCCTTCTATTATTTCAGTGGAAACAGCCATGTAGATTATTCTTTTGGCTGGTACAGAAAGAGCATTCACCTAACTTCTTGTGTGCTGACAATTCCCTCATAGAAATGAAACATTGACCCACAGAGTGACTACAGCAGGATCCCAGGAAATGCAGCTCAGTGCGAATGGGAAGAGTGACAGTATGAATGCTATTTCCATCATATAATGCAGCTGGAAATACTGCTGGAAGAAGCTTAATAATCTTGTACTGGGTTCGTGAAATAGGATAAACCATCATTACCTTCCATTAGTACATTGCATACCGCATTTACAATTTATTTGCCCTCGCATTGCCTGAAAGTGCTCTCAAATCTTAAGCCAAATGCCTATTATGTAGCACCATGTTTTTTGCATGCTAGAACTTAAACTGAAGGGCTGAATTTTCCTAACTACTGTTACAGAAATGTGGTTATTGGGGTGCAGGGACTGGGAGCTGAATGTCCATGGCTATCAGGTGTTTAGGAAGGCTAGACAGTAGGAAAAAGGGGGTGGGGTGGCTTTGTTGATTAAGGACAGTGTCAGGACGGTGGTAAGAGAGGATATAGGCCCCAAAGAGCAAAATGTGGAATCGCTGTGAGTAGAGATAAAAAATAAGAAGGGGAGGAAGACACTGGTGAGTGTGGTCTATCGGCCACCAAATAACAATGTTGAGGTGGGGCGGGCTATAAACAAACAAATAAGAGATGCATGCAGAAATGGGACGGTGTTAGTAATGGGTGGTTTCAATCTACATATTGACTGGGCGACACAAGTCGAACACAGCGGGCTGGAGGAAGAGTTTTTGGAATGCTGTAGGGATAGGTTCCTTGAACAGTATGTTATGGAACCAACGAGAGAGCATGCTATCTTGGGTCTGATATTATGTAATGAGGTAGGTAGAATTAGGGATATTCATGTGAGGGATCCTCTAGGGACGAGTGATCATAGTATGATAAAATTTATGATGCAGATGGAGGATGAGATAGTAGCGTCCCGGACCTGTGTACTATGTTTGAACAGAGGGGACTATGATAGGATGAGAGAGGAATTGGCAACTGTGGATTGGAGGAGTGCATTGGTTGGTAGGACAGCTGAGGTACAGTGGGGGATCTTTAAAGAGATTTTTTTCGGTACTTAGCAAAAATATATTCCGATGGTGAAGAAGGACTGTAGGAGAAGGGAAAATCAGCCGTGGTTCTCCAAGGAAATTAAGGAGAATATTAAATCAAAAGCTGAGGAGTTCAGAATGGCTAAAAATAGTGAGCAATCGGAGGATTGGTAAAATTTTAAACAACAGCAGAGAGTGACTAAAAAGATGATTAAAAAAGGAAAGATGGAATATGAGGCTAAACTCACTCGAAACATCAAAAAGGACAGTAAGAGTTTTTATAAATATATAAAGAGTAGGATGATGGCCAGAGTTGATATAGGACCCTTGGAAGATGAGAGGGGTGGTTTAATCGTGGATGGTAGGGATATGGTGGAGACCTTGAATAAGTTTTTTGTGTCGGTCTTTACAGAGGAGAACGTAAATAGCTTGCCCAAAATTAAGGATAGAAGGGTGGTAGGAGATGAGGTCCTTGATGAGATTACAGTCACTAGAGAGGTGGTGCTTGATAGGCTAATGGGGCTGAGGGCAGATAAATCCCCAGGACCAGATGGAATGCATCCCAGGGTCTTCAAAGAAATGGCAGAGGTGATAGCAGATGCCCTGGTAATTATCTTTCAGAATTCGCTGGACTCCGGGAAAGTGCCAGAAGATTGTAAAATGGCTAATGTTATGCCGCTGTTCAAAAAAGGTAGCAGACAGAAGGCAAGGAATTATAGACTGGTTAGTTTAACGTCTGTAGTAGGAAAAATGCTTGAATCTGTCGTCAAAGCAGAAATAACAGGGCACCTGGATACAAGCTGTTTGATCAGGCAGATGCAGCATGGATTCGTTAAGGGGAAGTTGTGCTTGACGAATTTATTGGAGTTCTATGAGGAAGTGACTAGTGCGGTAGATAGAGGGGGAACCAGTGAATGTGGTGTTTTTGGATTTCCAAAAAGCTTTTGATAAGGTGCCTCACAAGAGATTGCTGCAGAAGATTAAGGTGCAGGGAGTCAGGAGTAGGGTGTTAGACTGGATAGAGGATTGGTTGTCTAATAGGAAGCAGAGGGTAGGTATTAATGGGTGCTATTCTGATTGGCAGCTGGTGACTAGTGGAGTGCCCCAGGGTTCAGTGCTGGGGCCTCAACTATTTACCACTTACATAGATGATCAGGAGGAAGGGGCTGAGTGCAGGGTGACAAAATTTGCTGATGACACAAAGATGAGTGGAAAAGCAAACTGCGTGGAGAGTGTGGAAAGCCTGCAGAGGGATCTGGATAGGTTGAGTGAGTGGGCGAGGACCTGGCAGATGGAGTATAATGTTGGCAAGTGTGACTTTATCCACTTTGGTAGGAATAATGGTAGGAAGGATTACTATTTAAATGGTGAAAAGCTGCAGCATGCGACAGTGCAGAGGGATCTGGGGGTCCTTGTGCATGAATCGCAAAAACACAGTATGCAGGTGCAGCAGGTGATTAAGAAGGCGAATGCAATGTTGGCCTTTATAGCTAGGGGGATAGAATATAAAAGTAGGGAGGTTCTGTTGCAGTTGTATAGATGCTGGTGAGGCCGCAGCTGGAGTACTGTGTGCGGTTTTGGTCGTCGCATTCGAGGAAGGATATATTGGCATTGGAAGAGGTGCAGAGAAGGTTTACTAGGCTGATACCGGAGATGAGGGCATTGGATTATGATGAGACATGGAATAGGCTAGGTTTGTACTCTTTGGAGTTTAGAAGGCTGAGAGGGGATCTTATAGAGACATATAAGATAATGAAGGGGATGCATAGGGTAGAGGCTGAGAGACTCTTCCTGCTTAGCAAAGATAGCAGGACTAGAGGGCACAGCCTCAAGATTAAGGGGGTGTAGTTTAGATCAGAATTGCGGAGGAGTTTCTTCACGCAAAGGGTAGTGAATCTTTGGAATTCTCTGCCTGATGAGGTGATGGTGGCTTCCTCACTGAATATGTTCAAGTCAGAGTGGATAGGTTTTTGATTGACAAGGGAATTAAGGGTTACGGGGAGAAAGCAGGAAAGTGGTACTGAACCACTACAGATCAACCATGATCTTATTGAATGGCGGGGCAGGCTCGAGGGGCTGAATGGCCTACTCCTGTTCCTATTTCTTATGTTCTTATAACAGGATTGCAGGTGCAAGGTCAGGGAAATGGGGACAGCCATGACAGGCAGTCCCCTGATGCATTCCCACCATCAGGGAACATTCTCAGGGATAGTCTGGGAATCAGATCAGCTGCAGCTAATTACATTTGGTGGAGGGGTGGTTTTCCAGCTACGTCAGCATTTTGCCACTGATGGGATACCCACATGAAGACCCCACCCTCTGCCCCATACAGCTCACCAACTCAGTGGAGGCAGCTTCCCTGCAATAGGCCAGGTGGCCACTGGAACTAGAGGTTCTTGACTCATCAACTGCACACTAATCTTGGCTGAGACTGGATCTAGCTGAGGAGTTTGACCTTCATCTTAACGGACCTGACTCCCAGATCTTGTTTATCTCTTCACTGTTATGCAAGCTAGCAAGAATGCCACCATGTTGATATGCCCTCACAGCCCTCCAGCCCACCTCAGCAGTGCTTGCACCTCTTTGAGAATGCTTTTGCTCCACATCCAAAGGAACCTGGAGGCATTTGTGATGAGTTTTCCATGCTGTCTTCCTAGCACAGTGACAGCCCTGCATTCCATATGGAGAAGCATCACAAGTTAAGTTCTTCCTTCAGGTCAAAATGACAGTAATTGATGTTTCACTTTAGAAAAAGCCTCTACATTAGAAGGATTATCTCTGATATTTTCATAGTAGGGAATGCAAGGAAACCAGCATGAAAGCCAAATTCAGGATTAATTTTCCATAATAATTGACTAATCCTGTGGTTTCCCTTAGGATTGGCCTTTATTTTATCTTCTACTGGATGTAGAATCATAGAATCCGTACAGTGCAGAAGAGGCCATTCGGTCCATAGTGTCTACACTGATTCTGATAACAAATCAGCCAGGCCCTCTTTCCCCCCCTAATCCTGTAACCCCACACATCTCCCATGTCTAATTCATTTGACCTAGATATCTTGAGACACTAAGAGGCAATTTATCATGCCAATTCTCCTAACCCGCACACAAGAACATTAGGATATAAAAACAATGTAAGAACAAGGAGCAGGAGTAGGTCATCTGGCCCCTTGAACCTGTTCCACCATTCAATAAGATCGTGGCTGATCTTTTCCTAGACTCAGTTCCATTTACCCGCCTGCTCAACATAACCCTTACTCCTTTATTGTTCAAATATTGATCTATCTTTGCCTTAAAAACATTCAATGAGATAGCCTCAACTGCTTTACTGGGCAGGGAATTCCACAGATTCACAATCCTTTGTATGAAGAAATTCCTCCTCAACTTAGTCTTGAATCTGCTCCCCCTTATTTTGAGGCCATGCTCTCTAGTTCTAGTTTCGCTCGTTAATGGAAATAATTTCCCCGTTTCTATCTTACCTATTCTTTTCATAATCTTATATGTTTCTATAAGATCTCTCCTCATTCTTCTGAATTCCAATGAGTATAGCTCAGTCTACATCCTCAGATGGGGAAACAAAACAATAGGAAAGCAAGCATAGCGATTGGGAACAAGCATGGTGCCAAGACAAGGCTACCTACAAGAAAAGCAATCTCGGGGAGAATGAATTCAATAGGCCTGGAAGTCTGGAGTGCATCTGCTTAAATGCAAGGAGCGTAATATGCAAGACAAATGAACTTAGAGCCTTAATGCATACGTGGAACTTGGATGTGATTGCAGTGACAGAGACTTGGTTAAAAGAAGGACAGGCCTGGCAGTTGAATATTCCAGTGTATAAGTATAGACATAGGAGAGGCTAGAAGAGGTGGGGGAGTAGCAATACTAATTAGGGAGCATATTGCAGCGTTACAGAGGGTGGACAATTTGGAAGGATCATGTAATGAGACACTATATGTAGAGCTCAGAAACTGGAACGGTGTAGTCATTTTGCTAGGGGTATATTACAGGTCTCCCAACAGCCCATGTGAAGTTGAAGAACAGATATGTAAGGAGATTCTGTAGAAAAAATAAGGTTGTTGTAGTGGGAGGCTTTAATTTCACTCATATAGACTTGAAATTCTTTAGGGCTGGGGGTCCGGATGGGGAGAAATTTGTTAAATGTGTCCAAGAAGATTCTTTGGAACAGTATGTTGATAGTCCAACTAGAGAGAGGGCTATACTGAACCTAGTACTGGGGAATGAGCTTGGTCAGGTCATCAAAATTTCAGTGGTTGAACATGTGGCGAACAGTGACCACAATTCTGTAAACTTTTGGATAGTCATGGAAAGGGATGAGTGTTGTCCTATGGGTAAGGTGCTGAATTGGGGGAAGGCTAACTACAGCCAGATTAGGCAGGAATTGGTGGCTATTGATTGGGAGAAGCGTTTGAGGGTAAATCCAAATCTAGCATGTGTGAGTCTTTTAGGGAGCAGTTGATTAGAGTGCAGGACAGGCATGTGCCTATAAAAAGGAAGGACAGGAAAGGTAGGATTCGAGAGCTGTGGATAACTAGAGAAATAGTGGGTCTAATCAAAAAGGAAAAAGAGGTATACATAAGGTCCAGGCAACTAAAAACAGATGAAGCACTGGAGGTCTACAGAGAAAGTAGAAAAATATTCAAACAGTTAGAAGGGCAAAAAAGGATCACGAAATGTTGTTGTAGGCAGGATTAAGGAGAATCACAAAGCATTTTATATATATGTTAGAAACAAGAAGGTTGTCAGAGAATCGGATCTCTCAAGAACAAAGGAGGGAAATTATGCTTAGAATCCAAGAAAGTAGGTGAGATCCTTAATGAATACTTTACATCAGTATTCACAAAGGAGAGGAACACGTTGATTGGTAGTGTCTCAGAGGGATGTGTAGACCCGTTGGAACAAATTACTATTACAATGGAAGTGTTAGGTGTTTTAGGAAGCAGTAAGGTAGACAAATAACCAGAGCCAGATGGCATCTGATCTAGATTATTGAGGGAGGCAAGAGTTGAAATTGCTGAGCCTCTAACAGAAATCTTTGTTTCTTCATTAGACACAGGTGAAGTCCTAGAGGATTAAGGATAGAAAATGTGGTCCTGTTATTTAAGAAGGATAGCAAGTGTAACCCAGGTAATTGTAGGCCAGTGAGCTTGATGTCCGTGGCAGGGAAATTGTTGAAGAAGATTCTTAGAGATAAGCTCTATACACAGTTAGAACTGAAGTCTCATTAGCAATAGACAACATGGTTTTGTAAAAGGAAGTCATACGTCACAAATTTGGTTGAGTTTTTTGAGGAGGTGACAAAAATCATTGATGAGGGAAGGGTCGTGGATATCGTCTACATGGATTTTAGTAAAGCATTTGATAAAGTCCCTCATGGCAGGCTGGTGCAAAAGTTAAATCTCACAGGATCAAAGGTAAACTCACTAGATTGGTACAGAACTGGCTTAGCCATAGAAGACAGAGAGTACCAGTGGTGGGGTCTTTGTCTGATTGAAGGTCTGTGACTAGTAGTGTTCCGCAGGACTCTGTACTGGGAACTGTGCTGTTTGTGATATATAAAAATGATTTGGAAGAAGATGTAGCCGGTCTGATTAGCAGATTTGTGGATGACACTAAGGTTGCTGGAGTTGCGGATAGTGATGAACACTGTCAGAGAATACAGCATGATATAGATGGGCTGGAAAATTTGGTGGAGAAATGGCAGATGGAATTTAATCAAAATAAATGTGAAGTGATGCATTTTAGTAAATCTACTGCAGAAGGAAGCTATACATGAGGAGTATAGAAGGATCTGGGTGTGCAAGTCCACAGTCTCTTAAAGGTAGCAACATAGGTGGAAAAGGTAGTGAAGAAGGCATACAGCATGCTTGCCTTTATTGGATGGACCATAGATAATAAAAGTTGGTATATGATGTTGCAGTTATATAGAACATCATTTAGGCCACATTTGGAATACTGTGTCCAGTTCTGGTCACCACTCCACCAGGAGGCCATGGAGATGTTGGAGAGAGTGCAGAAAAGGTTTATCAGGATGTTGCCTGGCATGGAAGGTTTTAGCTATGAGATGAGATTGAGTAAACTAGAGTTCTTTTCTCTGGAAAGACAGAGGTTGAGGGGTGACCTAATAGAAGTTCTATAACCTAATAGAAGTTTATAAAATTATAAAATTAGATAGGATGAACAGTTGGAAGCTTTTTTCCAAGTCAGAAATGACAAACACAAGGGGTCACAAGTTCAAGATAAGGGGGGACAAGGATATGCAAGGGACATCTTTTACACAGAGGGTGGTGGGAGCCTGGAATGCACTACCAAGCAATGTGGTTAAGGCAGACATGCTAGGATCATTTGAGACTTATCTAGATAGCCACATGAACAGACTGGGAATATAGGGATACAAACAGATGGTCTAGTTAGGAACACATGATTGGTGCAGACTTGGAGGGCTGAAAGACTTGTTCCTGTGCTGTATTGTTGTACTTTGTTCATTGTCTACTCGGTCTCTACTCATAAGCCAACCCTCTCAGCTCCGGAATCAACCTGGTGAATCTCCTCTGCACCCCCTCCAGTGCCAGTAAATCCTTTCTCAAGTAAGGAGACAAAAATGTACACAGTACTCCAGGTATGGTCTCACAGAACCCTATGCAGTTGCAACGTAACCTTGCTGTTTTTAAATTCCATCCCTCTAACATGAAGGACAAAGGACACCTTTGGACTCTGGGAGGAAACAGGAGCTCCTGGAGGAAATCCACACAGACATGGGGAGAATGTGCAAACTCCACACAATGACCCAAGGCTGGAATTGAACCCAGTCCCTGGAGTTATGAGGCAGCAGTGCTTACCACTGTGCCACTGTGCTGACCACATGCAACCCCTCACCATCTACTTAGTAGCCTAAATAGATTATTTGAAAAACACATTTCTCCCTCTTCAAACAAAGTCCCACCCTGGAACATTTCTGCAGGACGTTTTCTAGTTTGGCTAGATGTTCCTGTTTTGAAACCTCTATGACTAAGACACTATTAAGTGTACTGCTACCATTGGTAGCCTTTGAAGGATGGTCTCCGTAACTCTTTAGAAGATGGCACACACTGACAAGTCCCCAAAGAGCAAATGGAAGTCCCTAATGTGTGTTGATTATTACATATTTCCAGGACGATTCATCCAGTTCAAGTTGAAGATAGGCAGGGCTAATGACCAACTTGAAGAACGTCTTGCCACCTGCTAAATTAGCATACAGACTTTTGATTCAGGGAATGGGGTATCTGTTGAGTCTGGAGACCAGATAAACTGTTAATTTATAGTCCCACAAAGATGGACTGATTTATTGAGCTACATGAACTACAGGGGTGGTCCACTCTGCAAATTGCATGAATCTTATTACATTCAAGTTTTCAAAGTGTCCTAATTTCCACCTTCTCTAGCACAGAGTAAAGAACTGCTCTGGTTATGAAATACTTAGATATGGCATTGGGGTCATTGTAGATCTTGGCCTTGGCTCCTTTTATTTTTTCCAGGCTCTCTTGAAAAACTCCAGGGTATCTACTAATTATGTTGATCAATATCCCTACATCTTGCCTGAAGATCTCCAACCAGTTCTGCCAGATCTACTGAAGTCAATTCCTACTTATAAGGCTTGATCCATGCCCCATACATTAATGAGTAAGGGATGAGCTGATTGCTGTCTATAAGTAAGTTATTGATGCCATTGTGGTGCCTTTTATTTGTAAGGTTCCCCTGAGTAGATGGCTAGTCTGGCCTTCATATCTTCTAACTGCAGTTTGGCCATTGGAGGTGCTTATAGACCTGTTCTCCAATAATAGAGACTGCAGCTCCTGTGTCCACTTCCATCTTCAAGGGATGGCTATTCACCAGTAATTCTATCCATATCGGGGCAACTTTCATTGTAATAATATGATTCAGTTGTAGTATCCCTCTCTCTGGAAGAGGGGGTACCTGCATTGTACACTTAGACATTGGCTTTGCCTTCCTTCCTAGACAGAATGCATTTTGCCTGTTCTAGAAACTTCCTCATGGCTGTGTCCTTTGGCCATGCTTGCATTAATCCATCATCCATAAGCTCCAGAGCAGACACCAATGTTCTGTCAATGATACCTCAGGATAATCACAAGCGACAAGAGGTAACTTAGTGGGCAATACTCATGCCAGACTTTGCCTTTCCAGATTTGGCTTGTTTAGCCATCAACAGAAGTGCACAAGCTGATTTCATCTGATCACATTAAGTGCGGAAGCTTCATGTCCGTTCTCCTTTACAGGAAGAAGGATGCCAAACAAAGCTATATTCACAGTGTTCCCGCCAAGATCTCTCTGCTACATCCCCAATAATGAGAATTGTTGAGCACAACTGTTTAACATGACACGATCATAGAATTATAGAAATCCTGCAACGCAGAAGTAGGTTTTTCAGCCCATGGAGCCTGCACCAACAACAATCCCACCCAGGCCCCATCCCCGTAACCCCACATATTTATCCACATAACCCCACTGAAATGAAGGGACAATTTATCATGGCCAATTCACCTAATGTGCACATTTTTGGACTGTGAGAGGAAACCGGAGCACCCGGAGAAAACACATGCAAACATGGGAAGAATATGTAAACTCCACACAGACAATCACCCATGGCTGGAATTGAATCCAGATCCCTGGCACTGTGAGCAGCTATGCGATTGTGCTGCCCCTAGACAGAGATAATGAAGGTTAAGAAGATCCTGGATGCTTGTTGGTTCACAGCAATCTCATGCTTGTTGTTTGGAATTGCATCTATTACATTAGAGTCTACATTATGTCACTAATTTCACTATTTCCATAATGAGAAGCAAGGATCTCTCCACCAGTTGCACAGTGTATTCTTCAAAATTGATGTCCAACTGCCTCTTCTGGTTTCTAACCTTTCAAGCCTTTCATGGTCATTGTGGAGATATTTTTCTTGTTGAAATAAACCTATAGCATGAAATAGGTTTGTGTTCACATGCGAAAAATCTTGCAGGTGGCATGCAGATGAAGTATAAAATTTGTTGGTTGCTTATTTAAAAATGATGTGGAAGCGCCAGTGTTAGACTGGGGCAGGCACTGTGAGAAATCTCACAACACTAGGTTAAAGTCCAACAGGCTTACTTGGATTCATGAGCTTTTGGAGCACTGCTCCTAACTTGATGAAGCAGCAGCAGCACTCCAAAAGCTCGTGATTCCAAATAAACATATTGGACTTTAACCTGATGTTGTGAGACTTCTTACTGTACTTAAAAATGGAAAAAGAAGATTTTAAGATTCATTGTACAAGTATTGTATAAGGGAGGTGAAAAGACAGCTTGTAAGATATCCAATTGGTGTATTCCTATCTCGGTGTAGCATGAAGACAATCCTTTCACAGTGGATGTTCAGTGATGAAAAAGAATGGTAGCTGGCATGTAAGTTTGAAAGTTAAAGTCTATTTAAGTTACAAGTAGGCTTACGTTAGCACCGCAATGAAGTAACTGTGAAAATCCTGTCGTCGTCACATTCCGGTGTCTGTTCGGGTACACCGAGGGACAATTTAGCATGGCCAATGCACATAAGCTGCACATCTTTGGACTGTGGGAGGAAACCGGAGCACCCAGAGGAAACCCTGCAAACATAGGGAGAATGAGCAAACTCCACATAGCCAGTGACCCACCTACCCACATCAGGTCATTGGGCTTTCTGCAGCAGTGTTCTATTGTCACCTCCCTCCATGTGGACAGTTGCTAAGGTTTCCTCGCACAAGCATCCAGTAATTTTTCTCTCTCTCTTGCTGCATTTTATCCAGATGTGGCTGCACATCTGCCTCATACAAATTACCTGCCCTTCCTTTGTGTGTCCTTTATGTCTCCTCTTCCTTAAAAAGTTAATCTTGGTCTTCTGTGTAGTAGAAGGTATTTTCTAAATACCCACAAAACCTTTCATGAGTTGCCAATGTCGATACCCAAAAGACCACTTGTACAAGTTATGACTTACTTGCCCCCAAAACTGCAGTTGAAATCTACAGCCATTATAAGCATTTTAAGATTTATATGTAGTATTGCTGCCTCTACCCCCACCCCAACCCCCTCAAATTCCTTGTACAGTATTTACATTTTGCACAAGAGTTGTGCACAATCATTTGCTGCTGTGTTTGAATATGGATGTGAGTGACCTGATAATTTGCAGTGGCTATGTGGAAGTGGGAACCTTCGCCCATCATCATTAAAGGTTGGAAGTAAGTAACCAGTAGTTTGTCAATTCCATCCCACATTTTTTTTAAGAGCAACACAGCACGGGAAACAGGCCCTTCGGCCCAACGAGCCCGCGCCACCGTCTTTACACCACAATAATCAAATGCCATTTAAAAGCCATTTTAGTGAGGGAGACAAATTAAAAATAGACACTGAAATCTCATGATTGTTTAATTATTCTTGGTTTGGTATTAAAGTACTTCATATTTAAGGCTGAATAACTCTTCTGAAGTAATGCCTCTATTGTGTTGCTAGATTCATTGTTCAAAAGCAAATATTCAAAATACCCAGAAAGTCACAAATAACTTTGATCTTAAAAAGCCTACTGGTGCCGAGACTCTTTTATAACATCATTATTGATATTCAATAAAATTACAAGTCAGAAGAAAATTGTACACCACTCATCATTTAGATTCATTCCACAAATCCTTACATCGTAATGCCCTTCAATTTCACAAACATAATCCAAATTTTTAAAAAATGGTAATAACTATTTGTAACATGCAGATAATTCTATGTGGTTTGGAAATCTTTGATCTACTTTGCGTTTCTACTTTTTCTTCCTTGAGGCAAAAACTCTGTGTACATTTCATAGGTACTTGCTATCAGAAGAAAAATAGCAGCAGAATCTTAACTTCTTTGAAGTGATGAGAAGTTTTGGTTTTGCATGTTTGCTTCCTTTAGGTTGCAGTTTTTATGCTTTGATTCAGTGAGGTATTCTATGTCTAAATGAATAGACCTTTTTTTGAGATGTCTAAACATCCCAGAATAATGCAGGGTGTCTGGGTGTACTAAATATTTACTGGAGTGGATTTAATCTGGAAATATGCGTGGAATTTAAAATATGTATTTCTGCAGCAACGTTCCCTGTAATTTTATTGCAAGCCCTCTTCTTTCAAGGTAAATAAAGTGGAATCTCTATAGTATTCTTCCTAATGAAAGCAGAAAGCAAATGTGCAGATAATCAAGTGCATAAATGTTGCTCCTCAACATGGGGTACAGCAAGTTGAGGTAAATGAAAATGAGAACAAATCAAATGATAGATGAAATACTAGTTGTTCTCATCAATAAAAGCAAATTGAATAGAAACAATACAAGTATCTGTGTGACAAGACAATGGCTTGCACTAGGCTTTATACTGCAGATAATGGAATTGCAGGACAGTTAATCACTTTGCAAATCATATTCCAGAGTCCATGAAAATGTTAAACCTTTTAAGAACTCATTAATTTAACAGTTAATTTCCAGTCTACCATATTTTAAAAATAGCTCCTTTTAAATTCACATTTTTATTTTATAATTGCCTGTGGGAAGTTGCTGATGGCAGTTTTACACAATAGCAAATCTAGGACGGTTTCTTATTCAAATTTAGCAAAACAAAAACAAAGCATCTTATGAGAATTTTTTAAATACTTTTTATTTCACCTCAAGTCCTTCAATGCCTAACTCACATCTCTTTCTGCTTCACTGTAACCTTTCTCAAAAAGTGGTAAAACCACCAGTCTATAGGATAGATTTTTAAATATAACAAGGACAGATGATTGAAGGGCAGTAACGCAGGCAAAAGTCCATGTCCAAATCACACAGAATATGCCACCACCACAAACACTCCCAGCACTCTTTTAGGCTGACCTAAAGTGTCCCCACACATTCTCTATGAGAATTTCATTTTAAATGTAGGCCCATGGAAATTGGGTTTTCAATGATTTTCTCATAGGGAATGTGGTGTGTGAATAAAGCATCCATTTAAAATAAGCAATAAAGGCCAATTATATTCCAGTCCACCATATGGGACATAACAAAAATATATATCATTTTCCGATATGCTGACGTATCTATCAGGTCACTGATTTGTTACTCACCAAGGCCAGTGCTTTCCTGAAGGAAAACCACCAACTGGTGAAGATGCTGATTTTTTTTTAGAATAATTATTGAGCATTTGGGTCATTTTTAATGTTATTACACTAGGAACAATAGCATGGGAATTATTTTACTACACTACTAATCCAGAGCCTGGACTAAACACCTGAAGGCACAGTTCAAATCTTCCAAAGCAGTTGGGTTATTTTAATTTAATTAACTAAATAAATCTGTAATAAGAAGTTAGTATGCAGTAATGGTACCCATATAACTGCCAAGGGCCTCAAAACCTTCTAGATACCCTACAACTAGATTAGAAAATTCCAGAGATAATTGTCCATAATTGGCTATAAACTAATCTGAGTTTACACATTCTCCCTGTGTCTGTGTGGGTTTTTTGCAAGTGATCTGGTTTCCTTCCACGCTACAAAGATGAGCAAGTTAGGTTGATTGGCCATGTAAAATTGTCCCTTAGTATCAGGGGTTACCTGAAGATATGGGATCGGTTCTGAGAGGGGATTATTGTCAGTGAAGGCTGGATGGACTGAATGGCCTCTTTCTGCACTGTATGGATTTTATATTTCTATTTCATGATTATACCTCTCTAAAGTTAATTGTATATCCATCACTTGCTCTTCTGCCTCTGATCCCACCTCTTTGGAAAATAGCCTGGAGGAGACATCAGCTAACTGGGATGTGTAAGTGGAATCCCTAATGGGATAGTAAGATTTTTAAACCATTAAACATGAAGGCACTGACAGAACTAGCAGCATTCAGTTAAATGAGTTTTAAAATAAGTTTATGTGCTAACAAGAAGCAATTTACATGTATGAGATGAAGTAATTGATTCAAACACGTGACTATAATTGTAAAACACATATACTGATATTTTGAATGTATTTTTATTGAATTTATGGAAGACATTAGGATGAAGACATATTTTGAGAGAATAAATGAATCTTGGAAATTTGCAAGAGTTATCAGTTAAAGTTTTACTTGGAAGAATGTTTAGAATATTAATCATATTTCATGAATAGGGTTTATTCACTGCCTGGACAAGATGGAGTGGTACTCAGACGTGATGTCACGAGTTAGTCTGGTTAGACAGTGACCTTTAAGGGAACCCATGAGAATGTTTATTTGAACATTGGCCTGAACATCTTAGGCTACCAGGCAACTAACAATGCTGGGAAGTAGGATGTAATTGGCTAAAATATTTGGGAGGGACTATTGTTGATTTGTGTATGCTGAAGATAATTGATTTAAAGTTACTGAAAGGTGGGAATAATTCTGACCAGTAATTGGAAAGGCCAGTGATCTTGAGGCCAGCAATGAGGGGCCACTATGAATGTGCCAATCTCCGCACTGACTAATTGGCACATGTACAGTAGCCCACTCAACGCTATGCTGTCAACATCTCAGGCGGGAATAGTCTTGCCCCCTAATCACTAGAGGGAATCATGCCAGGGCACTCTGATGCACAGTGTTGGAAAGTTACTTTGGTAAGTACTAAAAAAAAGATGGGATCTACTCCCATTTTCCCACTGAGAACTTAGAATTTTTGAGGGAAAATCATGGTCCTTTTCTCTGCTATTCATAGAATCATAGAATCTATGTCCTGGAGACAGGCCCTTCAGCCCAAACTGTTCCATGCTGTCCAAAATGCCCATTTCAGCTGACCTATTGGTGTGCTTTTGGCCCATATCCCTCTAACCTTTCCTATCCATGTATCTGTCCAAATGTTGTCAATATCCCTGTCTCAACCACTTCATCCAGCAGCTAATATGTACATATGTATCAACTTCAGTGTAAAAGATTGCTCCTCAGGTTCCCTTTAATTGTTTCTTCTCTTAACTTAAACCTTTGGCCTCTAGTTTCCGACTCCCCTACCCTGGAAAAAAGGCAGAGTGCATTCACCCTATCCATGCCTCTCATGATCTTATACTTCTCTATAAGATCACCCCTCAGTCTTCCATGCTCCAAAGAAAAAAGCCTGTCCAATTTCTCTCCACAGCTCAATCACTTGAGTCCTGCAACATCCTTGTAAATCTCTTCTGCATTCTCTCCAGTTTAATAACATCTTTCCTATGGCAAGGTGACAAAACCTGAACACAACACTGTACACAGGTACAGCCTCACCAACATCCTCTACAACTACAACATAATTTCCCAACTCTTACACTCAATGTCCTGACTGAAGATTTTATAGAAAATTAGTTTGAATAATTTCCACATTATATTAACTGATTGCAGATAGATAGCACAGACATATTAAGTTATAACTTGCAACTCTGCTGATAATCTAAATCAAATAATATCAAGAAGGTGTTGGAGTTAGGAGTGGGAACACTTGTACAGATGTAGTTGAAGGAGCGCTTTTCAGGTTTAGTTCAATGCATATTGTTGAGTCAGGATGAAGGGAGCTTTAATCTGTTTAGTGGTCACTTGGCACAGTTGGTTGCACACTCACTGCTGAGTTAGGAGGCTTTGAGTTCAAGTTTGTTTCAGCACTGAGAAATAATTAGGCTGTCACTTCAAAGAAATATTGGAGGAAGACTGCATTTCAGGAGGTGCCACAGTTCAGATGAGATGTTAAGCCAAGGAGAATCTTTCAGGTGGAAACAAAATATCCTATTGCTCCATCTGAAGAAGAGCAAATAGTGACGTCCCTACCAAAATTCAATGCTCAACCATTATCAACAGATTAACCAAATTTTTGCTATGATGGAACTGTGCTTTGCACAAACTAGTTGCTGCATTTTTCTACATAATTGTGATGATTGTATTTCTAAGGTAACTGGTTAACTGTGAAGTGCACAGATAAGAGGCAGAAGCAGGTTTACATTCAAGCCCTCAAACCTGCTCTATCAGTCAATAAAATCATGACTGATACGACATAGCCTTATCTCAGCTTTCTTGCCAGCCTCATAACGCATGACAACCTTGTCAAACAAAAATATACTTGACTCAGTTTTGAATATATTCAAAGTCCCAGCCACCACTGTTTACTGAGAGAGAGAATTTCGATCACTAATGATCTAATGAGAGAAGAAATTCCTCATCACCTGTCTTAAATTGGATGCCTCTTATTGTTAAACTGTGCCTCTTGGTTGTAGATTCACCCTCAGGAGGAAGTATAGTCCCAGCATCTACCCTGTCATGCCACCTCAGAATCTTACATGTTTCCATAAACTCACCTGTCACTCTTCTAAACTCCACTAAGTATCGGTCCAACTTGTTAAACTCAACCTTTCTCCAAAAGAACATCCCAGGACTCGGCCTAGTGAAAATTTTCTGAACAGCTTCTAGTGTAAGTCTGTCTTCCTTAAGTAAGGTAACCATAAAGGCACAATGTATGCTAGATGTGATGTCACCAATGCCCTGTACAGTTGTAGCAAGACTGTCCTATCCCAATTGGCAATTAATGCCAATATTCTATTTGCTTTGTTAATTATTCTCTACACTTGCAAGCTGACTCTTCTTGATTCATGTACAGATCCTATCCCCACAGCGTCTTCCTACCAGCGGGATTTCCCCCGCTACAGGTTTGCTGGTGGCATGGAGAGGATTCAATGGGAAATTGCATGGAGACTGGTGGGATCAGACGATCCCACTGCCACCAATGGCAGTTCCCTCTTGTTTTAGGGATGCTTTTTGTGCATCTGTCCTACTATGAAGACACTTACAAAATGTTATTCAAAGCCCTTGACGTAGCTTTACTGGCTTGTCATGCTGGTTGACGAGCCAGTAAGATTGGATGAGAGCTGGAAAATCAGGTTTGTGCCTGATTTTTCACCTCCCATGATGTTACTGGCCCTGTTCTGCTGGCAAAGTCATCTTCACATCCAGACAGGGCACAAGGCTGATTCAAATATTCAGTACTTGATTTAAATGTGATTAGTGAGTACTAGACACAATCATTTTGGCTCCGTTGTCAAAGAACAAAGAACAAAATAGCACGGGAAACAGGCCCTTTGGCCCAATGAGCCGCACCACCACCTCGATGTTCCCACTTCTGCCCATGATCCCTATCTATGTGTATAGATCTATGCATTGGAACTAAATTTGCTAAACAATTTAGGGAGAATTTGTTTTGCCAATCAGCCTAAGAGCACATCTTTGGGGTGCAGGAGGAAACCGGAGCACCTAGAGAAAACCCATGCAAGCACGGGGAGAATGCGCAAACTCCCACAGAGACAGGCCCAAATCCATGTATTTGCACAGCACATTTCCCAGGGAACTCCTAAGGTTCATGATCCCTATTCTAAATAAGTCTTCTATATCTCTCCATTCCCATTCTGTTCATGTGCCCATCTAAATATCTCTTAAATAACTCCAGAGTGCGTTCCTCCACCACCTTACTTGGCAGTGCATTCCATACACCCACAATGCTCTGTGTGAAAAAACTCCCTCTAGCATCCAAGTTATACCTTACCCCCCCCCCCCCCCCCCCCCCCCCCACCCTAAGCCCGTGACTCCTCGTGATATTTGATTCCAACCTAGGAAAAAGCTTACCACTGTTTACTCTATCTATACCCCTCATAATCTTGTACATCTCTATTAGATCTCCTCTCAGACTATTTCTTTCTAAGGAAAACAGCCCCAATTTACCTAACTTCTCCTCGTAACTCAGATCTTCCATACTAGGGAGCATCCTGGTAAACCTCTTCTGCACTCTCTCCAGAGTCTCCACGTCCTTACCTGCTTGCCGGTGAAAGTCCTCATTGGCGAGGATCAAGTATGGCTCCTATGAATGGAGATCTGACACGGTGGCCTCATGGTGCATACAGTGCACTTGGAGGTGAGGGTGCCTGCGCAACAGTGCCCCTCAACTCAAAACGTGCTTCCTGGTGTGAATACAAAGAACAAAGAACAAAGAACAACACAGCACGGGAAACAGGCCCTTCGGCCCAACGAGCCCGCGCCGCCATCCTAACGTCTTAATGTTATATAGAGACCAATATAGGGACAATTTGTTACCCAATCAGCCTAAGAGCACATCTTTGGGATGTGGGAGGAAACCGGAGCACCCGGAGAAAACCCACGCAACCATGGGGAGAACGCACAAACTCCCGCAGACACAGACCCAAATCCATGTGTCTGCACAGCAACAGTGATAGTCTCTGAGCTATCATGTTGCCCATCTGATGGTCCAGTTTAAGCATACACTAACGACATGAAGCACTAGGCCACTCCTGAAGTAACATCCAGGAGCAGCCCTCGCACGACCTGCCGAATGCATGCACCTTGTTGGTCAACAAGGTGGACCGAACAGCCTGTGGAAACAATTAAAGTATTTAAACAGTCCTCCTATATCCCTCTATCTGCAGACCGCTCATGTGGCTGTCCAAGAGACCCTTAAACAACCCTGGCGTGCCTGCTCCCACCACCTTACTCGGTAGTGCATTCCACACCCCCACTACCCTTTGTGTGAAAAAATGCCCTCTAATATTAGTTTTATACATAGCCCCCCTCACCCTAAGGCCGTGACCTCCATTTATATCCCCGCTGGTGAGAATGACATTTTGCCTCATTTTGTTTTGCTTTACAATTGCACCAGGGAGCTTCCCCAAAAATAGGCATGATTCTCTCCTTTGTTGAGCATTTAGAATTTTTTTAGTAAGCTTGGCCCCTTTGCCATTTCTTTGTTTCCTATTATTAATTTGCCAGTTTAACCTTCTAGAAGGGCCAACTTCTATCAGTGCAAATCTTTCTACTGTCTGTTCTGGACAGGCTTGCTGCCTTTACTTCCCCAAATGGAAAAAAGCATTTTACTTAACATTAATATCCTCATTTTGTTGTGTTTAAACATCACATACACACACACACACATATACATACATGTACATACATTGTTATGAATATGCAGTTCATAGTTCCCATTAATACTTTAAAGGTAAATATTTAGTTCGGGAAATATTAAACTTGTAAAAGATAACTAAAATGCTCAGCTTTGGAGGTTGCCAAAACATCTGAAACATGGCAGTTCAAAAGATTACCCCTGTTCGATAGAGTCAGATTGGAAGAGATGGACCCCTAAAACAGAAGGTGGGTTTACTTAGTTGGAGAACTGGAGATTGGTGTATACACTACTTACAAAGTAGCTCAGTCCAGAGAGATATTTTGTTTTGGGAGTTAGAACTAAATTATTCAAAAAGCATTCCGTGAACCCTGAAAGGTCATAGCATCATGGATGTGGGTGGAATATAAGAAGGTTTCCTAGTTGCAATTTATCTCTGTGTTTTCTAGAAAAGGGTAAGTTGTAATGTTGACGTCATGTGGTTCAAAGATCATATTGAAACTCTGGGAGGTATTAGCAGGCCCTAGGCAATTAGGCCTCAGAGAAGTCCTGGGGAGCTGTGCAGGTGGTAGAAGGTCATTTGTTCTATTCTGGAGAGGACTGTGCTCAAAAGAAGTCCTAGGAGCCATTTCTGCTCAGTACAGAGACTGACATTCAGAGAAACCAAGGGGCCATGCCAGCTTAATGAAACAAGCAGTCTGCAAAAACTTCCAAAGTGTGCTAGTAATTAGAGATGATAGTGAAGCTTTGTGAATCCCATGAAGCACAGATTCAGGTGAAGAGATTGAATAAGTTGAGCCAGTCTGAGTCAAGACGGAGGGAATTCAGAGGCTAGGTCTAAAAAAGTAAGAAGTTGATATTCCTCATGAGAGAGGCAGAGTTTTAATGTGATTTTGTAACTTACAGCAATCATTGACATATAGGTGGGTTGCTGAAAAATCCATAGGATCTTCCTTGGTTCCATCAGCCATTTAATGTGCAATGTAATGCATTGGGTCACAACATGTTGTGAATTAATATTTATTTTGTGTGAATTCTGAATATTAGGGTATACGGTAAATTTTCTAGATTGTTTTACTTTTGTGATTTTGTATCATGAAATTTATGTTGTTTGATTAAACTGACGGAATCTTGTCAATTTATTCTCCTAGTGAGTAATTGGAATTTTAAATCTTGTCTACTTTAAATAAAACGTTACAGGTCTCTGGCGAGATCTTATATGTATATCCATGCTAAACATCAATAGAGCCCAATCAAAAAAATGCATTATGAAATACACAGGGAATGCTTAAATTCAAAGATTCATTGACATTCAAATCACTGTTTATTCTACCCAAATCCTCAGCTTTCTTCAGCCCCATAGGGGATCCTGGGAATTGCTCTACTTCCAAAAATGCTAGTGAAATTGGACCAAAATAACATCAGCACGTGAATAGCTCTCTGAGTCTCATGGCGATCCTAGGAAATTAATGACAAGGTTTGTGGCTCGATTTGAAAGCCTGTGATATCCTGGTTTATCTCCTGTTTGTGACCCACACTGACTAAATAACAACGTGCATTCCATAACACAGGTTTACTATACAAATTGCAGTGATGTAAAGACAGAACAATCAGGTGGCATAGACTACACAAGATCTGAAAGAAGGCAGAATTGCAAACAAGACAGAAAATTAGAATGTTGAATGATTACAGCTTAACTTCAGCAGCCGTGAATATGAAAAGATGAGATAAGAGGAAGAGAAAAAGGAGACACGCCCTTGCAAATGATCAGTGCAAAAAATTTGAGGAACAAAGACAGAGTGAATGTAAAAAAATGGAACAACGATAAACGTATTTCTTGTAGTGTTTATACATTACAAAACAGTCTTTTTTATTTCAATTTTTTTCTTCATTTTCCTCCAGAAATCTCCTTGAGGTTGGATTTGTGCAGCAAGCTCTGTAACTCATTATCTTCCTGTCGTGATACATTTGAGATAGTGAGCAAATTCCAGAGGGAATCACAGAATGGAATTCAAATCTTACTAGTTCTAAATAAAATGTTTTGGAGTGGAAAGCTGCTTTGCTGCTTTGCCACTCATATATTTAGGTCCTTACAGGAGTTTAAAAATGTCAGTGACTGAAATGAACAAAAAGTAGTATAAAACCAAAGATAATTATCATAGCTTGATTTTCACACTTTCGAGAAGAAAAACTTTGCCTTTTTTTAACTTTTTGGAACTTACTGGAGATTTGTCTCACAATTCTGCTGGAGATGAGAGGAACGAAGAACTGATTTTCATTGAGTTAGATCAACTTGTAAGGCCTTTAAAAATAGCAGGTAGAATCTGATTCTGGGACTTACACCCCCCCTCCCCACTCCCCGCCCCCCCTCCCACAGCCCCCTATCTTCCCCATTCCTGAAGTCCCACTTGCCTGCTTGGGTGGATATAAATGGTCCTAGAGTCCTTCGGCTCAACTTGTCCATGCCGCCCTATTTTCTTAAACCCCTAAACTAATCCCAATTGCCAACATTTGGTCCTTATTCCTCTATACCCATTAAAAGACTATATTGCACCCGTCTCTACTACTACTCCTGGCAGCTTGTTCCAGACACATACCATCCTCTGTGTGAAAAAAATTGCGCCTCTGGACACTTTTGTATCTGTCCCCTCTCACCTTAAACCTATGCCCTCTAGTTTTAGACTCCCCTACTTTTGGGAAATGATAGCTGATCTGTGCTCCCTCATTATTTTATAGACACCTATAAGATCATCCCTCAGCCTGCTATGCTCCACTGATAAAAGTCCCAGTCTATCAAACCTCTCCTTATAAGTCAAACCATCAAGTCCTGATATTCTCTTAGTAAATCTTTTCTGCACTCTTTCTAGTTTAATAATATCCTTTCTATAATGGGGTAACGAAAACTGCACACAGTATTCCAAGTGTGGGTTTACCAATGTCTTGTACAACTTCAACAAGATGTTCCATCTCCTGTTTTCAGTGTTCTAGCTGATGAAAGTAAGCGTGCTGAATACCTTCCTCACCACTCTGTCCATCTGTAACTCTACTTTTAAGGAGCTATGAACAGGTACCCCTAGATCTCTTTGTTTTGTAACTTTCCCTAATGTCCCACCATTTACTGACTAAGTCCTGTCCTGGTTCAATCTCCCAAAATGCATCAGTAAATTAAAGTTCATCTGCCATTTGTCAGCCCATTGGCTCAATTGATCAAGATCCGATGCAATCGGAGATAATTTTCTTCTCTGTCTACTATGTCCCCAATGTTGGTGTCATCTGCAAACTTACTAATCATGCCTCCTATATTATTAGTACAAAGGACAAATAACAGTGGACCCAATACTGATCCCAGAGGCATACTGTTGGTCACAGGCCTCCAGTTTGAAAAGCAACACTCTACAATCACACTCTGGCTTCTGTTAAGAAGCCAATTTTGTATCCATTTAGATACCTTACCCTGGATCCTGTGAAATTTAACTTTATACAACAATCTATTATGTGGTATCTTGTCAAAGACCTTGCTAAAGTCCATGTAGACAACATCAACTGCACTGCTCTCATTTACCTTCTTGGTTACCGCTTCAAAAAACTCAATCAAATTTGGGTGACATCCTAAAGCACTATTTCAAAAAAGCAGGGAGTTATCCTCAGTTCCCTGGCTAATGTTTATCCCTCAATCAACATCACATAGAATAGTACAGTGGCACAATGGTTAGTACTGTTGTCTCACAGCACCAGGAACCAGAGTTCAATTCCAGAATTGGGTGACTGTCTGTGTGGAGTTTGCATGTTGCCCCGCACCCCCACCAAGTCCCCCCCACCCCCGTCACCCCCCACCCCCATCACCACCCCCTCCTCCCCCCCCCCCCCCCCACCCCCCACATGCCAACCGCTTGAGTTTCTTCCAGATGCTCTGGTTTGCTTGCATAGTCCAAAAATATGCAGATTTGGTGAATTGGCAATATTAAACTGCCTGTTTCAGCCCCAAAATGTGTACATTGGGTAGATTAGCCATGGGAAATGTATCGTGCTACAGGGATAAGGCAGACCAAAGGGCCTGGGTAAGATACTCTCTCAGGGAGTCAATGCACATTCAATGAGCCAAATACCCTCTTCTGCACTTTTGGGATACTATGATACTACTGCTATAATAAAACAGATTATCTGATCATGTTGCTCTCCAAAATCTACCACATTGTTTGTTAATTTCTTTGAGACATCTGGTAGGCATGAAAAGTGCTATATGGTTGCAAATCTTTTTTTTAGGAAGATAAAAAACCCAGCCTCTACAATCTATCCACATAAGTGAAGCCCTTCATTCTTGGAGTTATTTTCTTGAATCTCCTCTGAATCCCCTCTAATGTCTTCACATTCTTCATAAAGTGTGGTGCCTAGAACTGAACAATATTTCACTTGAGGCCATGCATGCACTCCTTAAAGATTTACTATAGCTTATCTTCTTTTGTATTCAATGCTGCTACTTATAAAGCCCAAGATTCCACCTTCTCTGTGAAAAACTTTGTCAGCCAACCCTTCAACAATTTGTGCATATATATCTGTAAGTCTGCTTCTCATAGTCACCATTCCTCAATGAGTGTAGATCCAATTGCAATGTGCTTGATTTGTTCACAAATCTCTTTGTTCTTTTCCCTCAACTGCTGATCTCAACAATTTATTATTTGCCAGGTGATATGGTGACACAGTTGTTAGTACTGCCATCTCACAGCATCCAGGACCTGGGTTTGATTCTGGC
Source organism: Sphyrna mokarran (assembly GCA_024679065.1). Taxonomy (NCBI): domain Eukaryota; kingdom Metazoa; phylum Chordata; class Chondrichthyes; order Carcharhiniformes; family Carcharhinidae; genus Sphyrna; species Sphyrna mokarran. The sequence continues at coordinate 34,056,261 of JAGIQG010000004.1, read as the reverse complement.
CTTGGGTGACTGTCTGTGTGGGGATTGCACATTGTCCCTATGTCTCTGTGGGTTTTCTCCAGTTGCTCTGTTTTTTTCCCACAGTCCAAAGATGTGCAGGTTAGGTAAATTGGCCATGATAAATTACCCCTTAGTTTCTCAAATTGTATTGATAAGATGAATTAAGAGTTACGGTGATCAGGCAAGCGGGGGGATTGGGTAAGAACCATAGAATTTTTATAGTGCAGAAGGAAGCCTTTTGGTCCATCAAGTCTTTACTGACCCCAATCTCACCCAGGCCCTATTCCCATAACCCCAAATATTTACCCTGTTAACACCCTAACTCTAGGGCCAATCAACCCAACCCATACATCTTTGGATTATGGGAGAAAACCGAAGCACCCGAAGGAAACCCACACAGACACGAGGAGAATGTGCAAACTCCACACAGATAATGAGCTGCGGCCTGATTCAAACCTGGGTCGCTGGCACTGTGAGGCAGCAGTGCTTACCACTGTGCCACTGTGCCACACCGTGCTGAGTCGGTGCAGACACAATGGGCCAAATGGCCTTCTTATGCACTATAGGGATTCTGCAAAGTCCCTCTGTTTCAGCACCTCCTTTAGAATTGTACCCTTTATTTTGTATTGCTTCTTGCTATTCTTCATTATGCTGCATTAAATTTCATCTGCCACATGTCCTCCTATTACATGAAGTCTATTACTACCCTTATCACAGTTCAAAATACTTACAAGCTTTGTATCACCCACCAGTTTGAAATTTTGTCCTACATACCACAAGCCAAGGTCATTAATATAGATCTAGAAAAGCAATGGTCCCACTTGGGTCCTGGAGAACCGTAGGCTTAATTCTCCCATTTCAATGTGCATGTTTTTGGTGCATCAGGATGGAAGAATTATGCGTCGGCCATTTCATGGGATTCGCGCAGATGTCCCCATGTATCCCACAGCTGGAGAACAGGCGTAGTTGGAACTCTGCACAATATTTTCCATGCCTGATTGCATCACACACCCTGCCAGAGTTATTTAGAGTAGCTCCTCACTTGTGGGAAACTAGCAAGAGACTCATTGGAATGAGGGGGGCAGGTGGGAGCAGTCAGGGCATCCCAGGGGGCCAGGTGGTGGGAGGTGGTGACCCCTGGGTATAGACATGCAAGCCATGCCAGCCTGTGCCCCCCCCAGCATTGTCCAAGGGGCAAAGTGCCTATGTTCAGGGACACCTTGGCACTGCCCATCGGGCATTGGGCAGTCCCAGGATGACAGGAGGGGTGGTCAAGGAGGTGATTTTAAGGAGCCTTGGAGGTGGGGCCTAGGAGGCAGGGCTAAGGGGGTCAAAGAGTGTGGCCTATTGTGAGCAGGGCCTATTGTGGGGGTGGGGGTGACTCCGCTGCAACTCTGCATTGGGATCGGTCAAGGCTGGAGGGAACCCAATGATCAGGTTAGACTGTGAGAAGTGGCTTGCTGGACAGTCTGCCTCCCTGAGGGCGGTCAGCTGGGGAGGTGGGGGAAGGGGGATGTCTACCTCATGGTGGGGGAAGGGGTGTGCAAGAACAGGAGGGTGGGGATCGGGCATTCCAGATCAGGCCTGGTCCAGGAATGCTTGTGAGGGCCGCAATCAGGCCTTGGAGGTTTTTGGGGAGCAGCAGTGTTGGGGTTCTGGGTTGGCCAACAATCAAACAAATAGCAAGTCTATAAGATCAGGGCCACTGCATATGCACAAAGGCCCAGAACTGTTAGACTCAAGCATGAATAGGCCCACCCCCCAGCTTTTAATGAGATTCAGCATTGTGACCTCTACATTGCACAGAGTGAGAGATTCGAGTTTGAAGTTAAACTGATAAAACAGTTGTGATTTACCCCAGTTTTCTTCTCACCAATTCAGCATTTTTGGGAGAATTATCCCCTCTCATTTACCCTTAATCTGACTATCATCACTACCCTCTAAACCCTGTCATTGACATCTTTGTATACATGCTGCGACTGAGTCTTTTACTCCATGGGCTAAACTTTTCTGACAAAACTGTAGGTAGCATTTTATCAAATGTCTTTTGGAAGTCCACATATACCACATCAACTGCATTACCCTCATCAACTCTTCCTGTTATCGCATCCAAAACTTAAACACAATTTGTCCTGAACAAATCTGTGTTGACTTTCCTTAATTAATCCACATTTGTCTAAGACTTTTAATTTTGTCCTGTATTTTCATTTCAAAAAGTTCTCCCACCTGTCTAGGTTAAACCTACTGGCCTAAAATAATTGTTGGGCTTATCTTTACACCCTTATTTGAGCAAGGGTGAAACATGTGCAAATCATCAGTCTCCCACTTCTATATTTAAGAAAGAGTGCACAGTTATGTCTAGTGCCTGTTCAAATTCCACCTTGCTTCCCTCATCATTCATATCCTGGTGACCTCTAATATAGGCAGCCTCAATTGCTATAGGGGCAAAACCTGGAAATGTGATAGTTTAAGAAGGCTTTTTGAGAGCAATTGGGAATAAGCAATATATGGTGGCCTTGCCAGCAATATTTACATTCTGTAAATGAAAAATGTTTAAAGGAAAATTTTTGGTGATACACAAACATTAAAGGATGTATGGGAGAAGTATGGGATTTTTTAAAAAAAGCTATGATGATGCGCTGAATTGGCACATATTATCTATTATCTATCCCTAACTGCCCTTGAGAAGGAAATGGTAAACGAACTTTCTGAACTACTGCACTTAATGTGGTGTTATACACTCACAATGCTGTGCGGAAATTCCAGGATTTTGGCCCAGTGACACTGAAGGAACAGCAATATAGTTTCAAGTCAGGATGGTATGTGGCTAGAAGGAGCTTGCAAGTGGTCGTGTTCCCATGTATCAGCCTTCCTAGTCTTCTTGGTGGTCATCTGTTTGGAAGATGCAGTGAAGGAGCCTCAGCAACTTGCTACAGTGTATCTTCTACATTGTACACACTGTTGCCATTGTATGTCGATGATGGAACACTTGAATGTTTAAGCGGTTGGATGGGACGAAAATCAAGCAGGTTGCTTTGTCCTGGATGGTGTCATGAATGTTGGACCTGCACTCAGCCAGGCAAATAGAGATTACTCCATCACACTCTTGATTGTAGATGGTGGCCTGCCTTTGAGGAGACAGGGGATGAGTTGCTTGCCACAAAATTCTTAGCGTCAGTATTTGTATGGTTAGTTCAGTTTCTAGTCAGCTGTAATCCCCAGGATGTTGAGCATTGAGGATTCAGTAATGGTAACGCCGTTGATATTTAATGAGAGATGGTTAGACTCTTTCTTATTGAAGATGGTCATTGCTTGGTGCTTGTGTGGCACAAACATTGCTTGCCATTAATCAGCCCAAGCCTGGATGTTACAAAAATGGAAAATGTTGGAAAAAATTCAACAGGTCTGTCAGCATCTGTAGAGAATAGAGCTAGCTTTTTAAATCAGGATGACTCTTCATCAGAGCTCAAATATTTTATCTTTATCAAGCTTGGATGTTGCTTGGCATTATACATATTGGACTGCATAGAGAAAAGAATATTTCCTGTGTTATAACATGTGATTCACTAAATTGTGTGCAAATTGTGTTGCCACCCATATGGGCTAACAATTCCAATTGATTTAGGTATAAGCAAAATACAATAGATGCTGGAATCTGAAACAAAGAATGGAAAATGCTGGAAAATCTTGGGAGTTCTGGTAGCATCTGTAGAGAAAGAATAGAGCTAGAGTTTTCAGTCAGGATAACCCTTTGTCAGAGTTCGAGTATTTTGCCTTTATCAAGCCTATATGTTGTTTGTGATTCTACTCATTGGACTGTATGGGGAAATGAATAACAAGCAGACCAGAGGGGTGATATTTGCCTTATATCTCCTGTGCTATAACATACTGAGATTTTTGCATTCCCCAATGTAAATTGTGTTGCCGACCATTTGGGCTCCAAATGATTTAGATAAAAACAAAATAAAATGTTGTGACTTGAAACAAAAACAGAAAATGTTAGAAAATCTCACCAGATCTAACAGCATCTGTGGCCAGACAACAGAGCCAACGTTTTGAATCAGTCTGACTCTTTGTCAGGGCTTGAATATTTTGCCTTTATCAAGTTTGGGATTATATTCATTGGACTGCATTGAGAAATAAAAACAGACAGGTTTCACGGGCAATATTTGCCTTAGATCTCCTGTGTTGCCGACCAAAATGGGCTCCAACTGACTTAAATAAAAGCAAAATACTGTGAATGCTGGAATCTGAAACAAAAACAGAAAAATGCTGGGAAAATTTCAGGAGATCTGAGAGGATCTGTGGAGAGAGAACCCAGCTAACGGTGCCAGTCAGGATGACCCACGGTCAAGATCTCCAAACGCGCGAGGAGCGCGGGAAAAAGCGCGAGCGAGCGAGGGAAGGAGGGCGGAGTCGGATCGGTACCGCTGATTGGCTTGGCGGCTGGAATAATTAAGTGCGTGACGCGGGGCAGGTGGACGCGTGTGGGGGCTCGAGCGCGGGCGGCGGCGGTTAGAGCCGTTCCTCAGAGAGCGAGCCTGAAGGAGCAGGGCCACCGTAACGGAGCCAGTCGGTGGCTCAGTGCTCGCTTTGTACCAGTCAGCTAGGCAGGCGGCAGCGGTGGAGGAGAAATAAGCAGCCATACCTCCGGCAGCGACTGGAGTGTGCATTTTGAAGTCGGTAAGGGCGATTAAGAATCGGACCTTTAAAAGCACAAAGAGGGAGGAAGATCCTTTTATTGGAGGGGAGAGAGATATTTGAGGTTGAATTGTGCGTGATTCCGGCGGCTTCCCGCACTCAAATTTTTGTTAGGAAGGCGGTATGTTTCCCCCGCTGTGGCGGGGGGCTCGCATTTGGCAGAGGCTGAAGCGGGGAGCGGCTTATGTTTATTGTGTGGGAGAGGCCGCCGGCATGGCGAGGGCTGACTAGGCCGCGGCCCTCTTGTCTCTTTACTCCAGCTCCCTATTGTTGTCAACAGCTGCCGCTATCTGCTTGCTACCTTTTTTGATCTTCGCCTCACACCCCACTTTCTCTTGTCGGCTGCAGATCTTCTCTCTAACGTGGCTTTTTAAAACTATGCTGAACAGCCGCCACAAGTCACTTGGCCCCCAGTCTAGTTCCTTCCACCGTGTTCTCTTTTTCTTTCATCCCGTCTCTGCAGTGCTTTTTTTTTTGTTGTGACACAACGGGAAGAGAAACAAAAAATTGCACGCTGGCGGATCGGTTGTGTTTTTTTTGTGTGGAAATGCCAAAAAAAAAATTAACCTCGTGTGTATGTTTGACACAATGGAGATGTTTGTAGGCGGAAAATAAAAAAAACCCAGCCACCGCGTCTTTGTTCCGTGTTGACAGTCGCTGATAATTTAATGTAACATCGCCCCAGGATCACGAGGTTCCCCCTATCTGGCGCAGCAGCCGCTGAAGCTATTCCTCGGTTCAACTGGTGAGAGAGTGGTGTCTTAATATGTACAGGCAGTCCCCAACACAACGTACATAGTCCCGTCTTTCACATGTAGCAGGTGCAAAACAGCTAGCACCTGGAAAATCCAATTTTTATTTTATTTTTTACAAGTGTCTTCATCCACTTAATTTTTAAACACAATCTGCGTGGGTAGAATGGCCATCTGATTGCTTAGTCACTAACCTCCATTTGAAGTAGTTACACAAAACAGGTAAGATTGTGTTGCCATGCAAAACCTACACGAAGAGTGCCTTTAATGGGGGAAGAGAAAAAAGATGGATAACTTTAACACGTGAAAGTTAGATTCTTGGCAATTGAAAGGCTGAATACAGTAGTTTACTGCATATGTTGGTTGACTGCCTTTGGTTTGATTTATTATTGTCATGTGTATTAATACACAGTAAAAGTACTGTTTCTTACGTGCTATACAGACAAGGCATACTCTTAGAAGGAGAGAGTGCAGTATGTAATTTTAGTCATAGCTAAGGTGTAGAGAAAGATCAATTTAATGCAAAGTAGGTCCATTCAAAAATCTGATAGCAAGGAAGAAGCTGCTGTTGGTTGGTGTGTGATCTCAGACTTTTGCTTCTGTCAAGAAAAAGATACAAGAGAGTATGACCAGGGTGTGTTGAGTCCTTGATTATGCTGACTGTTTTTCCAAGGCACTGGGAAGTGTAGACAGAATCAATGGATAGGAGGCTGGTTTGTGTATTGACTGGACTCCTTTCTGTAGTTCCTTGCTGTATTGGGCAGAGCAGGAGCCATACCAAGCTGTGATACAGCTAGAATGAATGCTTTCAATGGTGCATCTGACATGCCAAATTTCCTTAGCCTTCTGAGAAAGTAGAGGTGTTGGTGGGCTTTCTTAATTATAGTGTTGGTATCTGAATAGGTTGTTTGTGATTTGCACACCTAAAATCTTGAAGCTCTTGACCATTTTTATTTCACTGATGTAGACAGGCATCACTTACTGAAGTCGATGACCATCTCTCTCATTTTGTTGAGAGGGAGAGGTTATTGTCACATCAGCTCACCAGATTCTCCATTTCATTCCTGTACTGTGCCTCATTTCTTGGCTGAGAATTGCTTCTCCCTTAATAAATTGGACCCTCTTGTCCCCTGTCAGCTTCTGCATTTGGTACATAGTTGCGCAAGTAAGTACCTCTTTCCCCTATTATTTCAGTAAGCACAATGGACTTCTATCTGCAGCCCCCTAGTCATGTATGAAATTGGCCCAGGAAGATTGCTGTTCTGTTCCAGGTGAAGTATCTGCATTTTCATCTCGCTTGCTTTGGAGTTTTCAACTTAGAATACTATTTGTTGCTCATAATGTAGTTTCCCCTGCATTGGGAGACGAGAAGCAAGTTGAATGTTTTGCTAGACATCATTCTTGTTGCAAATGTTTTGAGATGCTATAATTCTCCACTCCTGACTTTTATAGTTCTATAGGTCAGTATTACAACCATTATAGCAGTGAAAACACATCTTTTAGTCTTCGTTGTAAGTAGAGAATAGGTTTTCATTGGAGACAAGTAAGAAGATTCACTAGGTTGGTTCCTGGGTCCATACTTATTGGAGCTCAGAAGAGTGAGGTAATCTCAAAAGATTGAGGGGGATTGACAAACTAATGTTGAAATTTTGATTCTCCTTGTGGATTAATCTAGAAATTGGGAATTTTCTACCTAAGAAAGCGGTGAAAGTTTGATAATTGAACCTGTCCATTGCTGAATTAGATTTTTGATTTGAATGGTAGCAGACAAGAAAGTGAGTTGGGCTGCAAAGATTAGATGTGATTGAATAGTAATGAAGGTCTGAAGAGCCAAATGGTCTACTGCTCCTATTGGGCTCCCATGCTATTCCATTGAAGCTCAATATAAGCTTGTAGAATAGCACCCCATCCTTCAACAGGGTATGTTTGCCCACTGGCCTATAATGTTTACAATCTTAATCTTGACTATAGCTTCCATTTCCCTTGGACAGCTGATGCTAGACACAGTGCTGCTCTACCTGTGATTATCCAAAAGATGGAGTTGTGGGATGGATATTACCTGTCAGTAACAAGCCATTAGACTGCCTTGCTTTTATTGTATCCCCATCTTCCTGTGTCATGTTGCAACTATGTAAACAGATCTAGATCTTGGATGCATCTTTATTTTGATTTGATTATGGTCACAGCATACAGTAAGTATTTGCATACTGCACACAGAAGGAAAGGAGGGAATGCAGAATCTAGTGTTACAGTCGTAGCTAGAGTGTAGAGAAAGATCATAAGAGGTAGGTCCTTTCAAAAGTCTGGCAGCAGAGAAGAAGCTGTTCTTGAGTCAGTTGGTATGTGTCCTCAGACTTGTATCTTTTTTCCTGACAAAAGAAGATGGAAAAGAATCTTGGTGCATGGGATCCTTGATTATGCTGGCTGCTTTTCCAAGGCACTGTGAAGTGTTGACAGTCAGTGGATGGGAGAGTGGTTTGTTATCTTTTCCTAATGTCTATTTTGCCCTTATCTACTCAATGTCCTTTTCCTCCTCCAGTCTTTTTGCTATCTTAAGTTCACTGTCTTGTTGTTGAAACTTTTTCCACTTATACTTCAGGTTGGCGTTTGTGAAAATAAATGCTTTCTTCTAATATAACTCTAGTTTAGAAGGATCACTAAGATTAAGTTGAAGTGGACTTGGTTTTAAAAACAACATTCTCAAATATTTCTACTGATATCTATGCCCATCAATCTAAGATTGGGAAATGTCAAATGAGAATTCTTCAGAGTCTGGCACTATATAGCTAGCACCTGCCACACTTATGGAACATCCTAATGTGCCTTGCAGCCAATGAAACACTTCCTTTTTGAAATGTTGTAATATAGGAAATGTGACAGTCAAGTTGTGTGCCTGCAATGTTCCTACATCAGTATTAGAATGCTGACCAGATGAACCTTGTTTCATGAAGATATCTTGAATTTAAAATATCAAACTTGCTTATGATTTTAGCAATTGTTAAAGTACAAAATTCAAGTCCTAGGAAAGAAGTTGCAAGGAGTGATCAAGCAGCATGTTTTGATTTTTGAACCAAAGATGCAATCAAAAGAGACCAGCTAGAATGACTTGAAAGAAACAATGGTCTAAATTAGATAGGAAAGGGTATGATTACAGCTGAGAAGATGTTTGCTTATCTTGCAAGTTGCAATTTCATGTGTTCTGTCTGAGAATGTCTTAGGGTTGACACGGTGGTTAGCACTGCTGCATCACAGTGCTAGGGACTGGAGTATTGATCACGGAAGTTTGCACATTCTTTTTGTATGGGTTTCCTCTGGGTGCTCAGGTTTCCTCCCACACTCCAAAGAAATGCAGGTTTGGTGAATTGGCAATGCAAAAATTTACTGAAAACCCATATAAATTTGTGACTTAGGCATGAGGTAATGATTTGAGTAGGAATTGTGTATAGGTCAAGGTGAGTTCAGATAATCTTGGGTTGATGGAGGTCAACCAGGAAAGTTTGTTAGAGGTCCTTGACTTTCGTGGCATTTAAATTAGACCTCAAAATAAGATGTTAGTTTTATTTTGACTTTACGATGTCATGCATGTGCATTAATATCCTGCACTACCCATTTGAATGACAGAATAAGCCAACCTATCTTGTTTGGATTATTCTGGAAACAAGTGCCTTTTTGGTGCAACTATCTCAGTTTCTAATGTATTTGTGTTCAGACTTACAGAAGTTCAAGGTTAAGCAGACAACTGGTGATTGCCTTCATTATATCTTCCACACTGAGGAACTTGTGCTATGACATGCAGACACTAACAGTCACCTCAACAATTTGGGGCAAGAGTTGAGGGCACTTACAGTGCTGGATGCTCCACAAATGATGTCTGACCCAAATTGTATTTGGTATGGGAAAATTTGGATCTGACTCAAACCAAAGTTTTGAGAATTGCTTGTAATGTCTTGAATCTTGGCTTGGGTTGAACTGAAAGCTGAGTCTTTTAAAAGCTCAACTCTGGATTATTTGGGAGTCTGAGTAGTCTGATCCAAGTATGAATGGCAACCAAGGGAAGAGATGAAATCCATGAGAAAAGAGCATTTTTGACAACAGGAGTGATTTGCCCAATGTAAGAAGTGTTTGTAATGCTTTAGCAATTTGACAAGGAAGCAGTGGTGACAGTGAGTAGATAATTAAACTGTGCATGCTACTGTTCAAGTAGTCTGGCTGATGTGTGTTTCAGTTTTTTTACCTCTTGTAGTTCCATATCCTTTGGTACCCATTACCAGCAAAAGTTTTTAGTGCTGTCAGTATTGTCTTGCAATTGTATAGAGTCCAGAGTCTTGGAATATATTTCTGGTTATGTTTTGTTACCACTTGTGGTGTTGATGGGGGAACATGATGTCCCTTTTTAATTGGCCTATCTCAATGTCCCCTGCAGAGAATACGTTTTATTTCTTCAATGCATTTTTGGCTCTCCACTTCAGATCATCACTTTTATTCTGAAGAATACACCCAAGTTCGTGATCCTTTTCTCATGATTTAACCCTACCAAGACCTAGTTTCATGGTGTACTGAACGCACCTGAAGTTTGTATTTTCTTCCTGACGTGGCTCCTAAAATTGAGTCCTGCACTTCAAATGTACCTTATGGCAGGAACTTGCCACGTTGCTGGATGACAGTGAGTAGATGTGAAATTGGGGGGGAGAGCAAGAAGTGACTGAGGGCAATCCCTGTTGTGGACAAGGGGTAAGATACTTGAGCAAAATGCTTGTAGTGCCACAAGAAGTTTTTAAAGAGCAAGGTATGCCAAGTTTGGAGGATGTCTGTTTGATATGGGCTACATCAGTGTGGCAAGGATGGGAAAGATTTGAGGTAATATATTTATGAATGTCAAGGGAAAAGGGTGTTGGAAATGGGTAGTATTTTGCATATAATATTTGGATTCCTGAGGATGTGACTAGTGTGGTAGACAGAGGGGAATTGGTGGATGTGGTGTTAGATTTCCAGAAGATGTTGATAAAATGCCTCAAAGTTGTTGCAAAAGGTTAGGGTGCGCGGAGTTGGGGATAAGGTATAAGATTAAGGATTGGTTGTCTAACAAGAGGCAGAGTTGGAATCAATGGGTGCTATTCTGGTTTGCAGTTGGTGACTAGTGGAGTGCTGCAGGGATCAGTGCTGTGGCCTCAACTGTTTACATAAATGATCTGGAGGAGGGGTCTGAGTGTAGGGTAACAAAATTTGCTGATGACGCGAAGATGAGTGGAAAAGCAAATTGCATGGAAGGCAAAGTCTACAGAAAGATCTGGATAGGCTGAGTGGGTGAGGACCTGGCAGATGGAGTATAACATTAGCAATGTGAGGTTATCCACTTTGGTAGAAATAATAGGAAAGATTATTATTTAAAGAGTGAAAAGCTGCAGCATGCTACAGTGCAGAGGAACCTGGGGTCCTTGTGCATGAATTGCAAAAACCCAGTCAGGTGCAGCAAGTGATCAACAAGGCAAATGGAATGTTGGCCTTTATAGCGAGGGGGCGATAGAATATAAAAATGGGGAGGTCTTGCTGCAACTGTACAGGGCACTGGTGAGGCTACAACTGGAGTACTGTGTGCAGTTTTAGTCACTGCACTTGTGAAAGGATATATTGGCCTTGGAGGGAGTATAGCCTGATGAACCTTCCCTGATATGGGAGATGAGGGGATTAGCCTATGAAGAGATTGAATAGACTGGGACTGTACTGGTTAGAGTTTAAATGGCTGAGGAGGATCTTATAGGGACTTAGAAGATAATGAATGGGCTAGATAGAGGTAGAGAGATTCTTCCTCCTTAGAAAGGATAGCAGAAGTAGAGGACATAGCTTCAATAAGTGGGGGGATGGGGAGCCGTTTAGATCAGAGTTGAGGAGGAACTTCATTCAAAGGTGGTGAGTCTCTGGAATTCTCCACCCATTGAAGTGGTGAAGGCTACCTTGCTGAATATATTTGTCGCAGGTAGATAGGTAAGGGAATTGAGCGTTATGGGGAGAAAGCAGGAAAATGGAACTGATTTGCTTCAGATCCACTCATCTTGAATGGGGCAGGCTCGAAGAGCTAGATGGGCTACTGCTCCTATTTCTTATGTTATGTTCTTAAGTGGGTGAAGGGAGGGCCCTCCTGAGTGGTGATTACATTTGTTGATCAGTAAGTTCTTCACAGAAGTTAATTCGGGCAGTTGGACTCTGTTCCAGCCTCACAAAATGAGAATTTAATTGGAGTTTGACTAAATGCTACCAGTGCTTTCAATTGGAATGTTTATTTGCTGTAGGTCACAGTATATAAAAGCCTATGTTTTTACACATACAGTGTACAAGGCACCACCCTCACCCTGCATTCAACCATGAATAGCCTCAATTTTTTTCATCCTGGGGAATTCATTAACTGAATGCAAGGGCAATATGGGCTGTTACGAAGCTGCAGTGGAGGTTAAAGCATGCCCAAATGGAACAGATTCATATAGTGGATGACAACAATGACCACCCATCCCATGTATTTTTGTACACTGCATACAAGTGGAGGGATTTTTCAAGACATGAACGAGGTGACTTGTATGTTAGCATCTGAATTGCCTGGGCATCATTATTTATGCTTTCTTGGCAGTCCTTGTTACAGTTATATTGCATAACAAATGTGTATCCAACAGTGAACTATAGGAAAGTAATCCACATTGATCAGAACCAGGCTAATTAAGAAATTTGTCAAAGCCACCTCTTTAGCTGCAACCTGAAGTAAAATCTAATTGAGGATGTGCCATCTTTTCAGTTATTGAAACCAAGGATCACTTGGTCTCAGCTGATTTTTCCTCTATTTCATTGTTCAGCCAATCAACCCTCTATAATTGTGTGGTTGAGTATTGCTAAATTTATTTTTCCGAGGCAAGAATGTTATGACAACCAAACAGGGCATCTAGATTCTGAAACCATGCTGCAGGTGCAAAGATGGAAATGCTCTGCAGTTCAGGCCGTAGATGGGAAAATGGTTAACATTAAGGTTGATGTTTCATTCCACTTGTGGAAGTATTTCTCTTCGGCTTTCAAATGAGTGGCTGATTTAATACCAGTTGTTCACATGAAGAATTATTTTTCCACTCACTCATGGAATATTAACGATGGGATTAATTTTTCTCCACCACCTGAATGGTGACATTGAACAATCTCAATTTTTAAACAATTTCTGGCATTTACCTGTTGGAGAGTATTCAGCCATGTGACCAAGATTTGGTAAAGGCATTCCCAATGAAGCAACCTTCAAAATCTAAATTTCCATTTTTATGAATGGAGGGAGTTAGTATTGAGGTCCTCAAGGACAAGTGAGTAGGGTTCTGACTGAAGCAGTATTTCTTTCATGTAGTGTAGGAGGATGTCTTATAGTGTGAAATTAGTAAACTGCTTACCTTCAGAACCTTTGTGCAACTTTATCCAATAAGAACATAAGAAATAGGAGCAGGAATAGGCCATCCAGTCCCTTGAGCCTGCCCTGCCATTCAATAAGATCATGGCTGATGTGTAGTGGTTCAATACCGCTTTCTCCCTGTATCCCTCAATTCCTTTGTCAGTTGAAAACCTATCCACTCTTGACTTGAATATATTCAGCGAGGAAGCCTCCACCACCTCATCAGGCAGAGAATTCCAAAGATTCACCACCCTTTGAGTGAAGAAACTCCTCTGCAACTCTAATCTAAACCCCCCCCCCCCCCCCGAGTGTCTCAACCTCTACCCTATCCATCCCCTTCATTATCTTGTACGTCTCCAAGATCCCCTCTCAGCCTTCTAAACTCCAAAGAATACAAACCTAGCCTATTCAGTGTCTTCTCATATTCCAACGCCCTCATCTCCAGTATCAGCCTAGTAAACCTTCTCTGCACCCTCTAAGGCCAATATATCCTTTCTCAAATGCAGCGACCAAAACTGCACACAGTACTCCAGCTGCGGCCTCACCAGCATCCTATACAACTGCAACAGAACCTCCCTACTTTTGTATTCTATCCCCTTAGCTATAAAGGCTAACATTGCATTTGCCGCCTTAATCACCTGTTGCACCTGCATATTGTGTTTTTGTGATTTGTGCACAAGGACCCCCAGGTCCCTCTGCACTGTTGCATGGTGCAGTTTTTCACCATTTAAACTGTAATCCTTCCTACCAAAGTGGATAACCTCTCACTTGCCAACATTATACTCCATCTGCCAGGTCCTCACCCACTCACTCAACCTATCCAGATCTCTCTGCAGGCTTTCCACACTCCATGCTTTTCCACTTATCTTTGTGTCATCAGCAAATTTTGTCACCTTGCACTCAGCCCCTTCCTCCTGATCATCTGTGTAAGTGGTAAATAGTTGAGGCCCCAGCACCAAACCCTGGGGCACTCCTAGTCACCAGCTGCCAATCAGAATAGCACCCATTAATACATACTCTCTGCTTCCTATTAGACAACCAATCCTCTATCCAGTCTAACACCCTATCCCTGACTCCCTGCACCTTAACCTTCTGCAGCAATCTCTTGAGGCACCTTATCAAACGCTTTTTGGAAATCCAAAAACACCACATTCACTGGTTCCCCCTCTATCTACTGCACTAGTCACTTCCTCATAGAACTCCAATAAATTTGTCAAGCACGACTTCCCCTTAACGAATCCATACTGCGTTTGCTTAATCAAACAGTTCGTATCCAAGTGCCTCGTTATTTCTGCTTTGACAGATTTAACCATTTTTCCTACTACAGACGTTAAACTAACCAGTCTATAATTCCCTGTCTTCTGTCTGCTACCTTTTTTGAACAGTGGTGTAACGTTAGCCGTTTTCCAATCCTCTGGCACTTCCCCGGAGTCCAGCGAATTCTGAAAGATAATTACCAGGGCATCTGCTATCACCTCTGCCATTTCCTTGAAGACCTTGGGATGCATTCCATCTGGTCCTGGGGATTTATCTGCCCTCAGCCCCATTAGCCTATCAAGCACCACCTCTCTAGTGACTGTAATCTCAAGGACCTCATCTCCTACCACTCTTCTATCCTTAACTTCGGGCAAGCTATTTATGTCCTCCTGTAAAGACTGACACAAAAAACTTATTCAACGTCTCTGCCATGTCCCTATCGTCCACCATTAAACCACCCCTCATCCTTCAAGAGTGCTATATTAACTCTGGTCATCCTCCTATTCTTTATATACTTATAAAAACTCTTAAAGTCCTCTTTGTTTTGAGCTAGTTTAGTCTCTCATTCCATCTTTTGTTTTTTAATCATCTTTTTAGTCACTCTGCTGTTGTTTAAAACTTTCCCAATCCTCCCACTATTTTTAGCCATTCTGAACACCTCAGCTTTTGATTTAATACTCTCCTTAATTTCCTTGGAGAATCACGGCTGATTTTCCCTTCTCCTACAGTCCTTCCTCACCATCGGAATATATTTTTGCTGAGTACTGAAAAAGATCTCTTTAAAGATCCCCCACTGTTCCTCAGCTATCCTACCAACCAACGCACTCCAATATTCACATTTGGACACAGGAGCAAGTCTGTAGGTGCTGAGCTCCCCTTTTATGCAAAACCTTTAAAGTATATGTAAAACTGTTCATGTTCTAGTGACAATTTGGCAGGATGGGTGCTGTTGTGGTTGTATCCATTTCATTGAGTATTTAATCCTGTACAAGGGAGATATTAATGAATAATGTCATTACCGTTGTACAGAATTCAATACAATAGACAAATGTTCCAAAAATCAAGAAAGATTGCCCCTTGTTATTTGAGGAGACATGGGAGACAGAATCTGAGTTGCTTCTCCAAAAGTCAGATTCTCTTGTTACTGCTCCTCCAATTATAGTTCCATTTTCCCCCCCTCTTTTCCAGATCTTGCTGGGTGGTCTGGTTTTCAACAGTATGACCTGGATGTTGTTGAAGGTGGCAGGCATTGATGTGGGTGGGTCATCTTACTTGCTCTGGCCAGATTGTTAACTTGCTGTAGAGTCTCCATGATGGTCAAAAGCTCCAGCTGCTAACCTCTGAGTGGAAGTTACCCTTCCAGTATGCACAGTGGCTTGTGAATACAGCTGACAAGTGAATGGTTCTGGTATTGGTCTTATCCTTGGCCTGAGCTGTTTCAGCTACTGGGACGACCTTCTATCAAGAAGGAACTGTGGGCTACTCTGTTCTGTGCATATCCTGCTGACAGAGACTTTGGGTGCTGGCTTTGGACCTTGGACTGTCTATATAATGGTATCCGGGCCTGGTTACAACTAGGATGGGTGAGCCTTGAGTGACAAATGGTGAGCAAAAGCTACCTCTTACTTAAAACTGGAGTAACCCTTGCTGGCGAGTAAATTTTTGACCTTGCCCTTGTATGTCGTTATGGGGTAACTGACTGGAAACTGGAGGTTTAGCGTAAGGAAAGATGGGCAGTGCTGCTAGTAAGAGAGGATCTTTTGGATGATCAAAATGTACATTGAATACAGCTCCAAACAGAATGGGGAACAAACTTTGGGAATTGTTTGTAAGGCCAAGCTAGTAGTAAAAGTTGAGAGCTGCATGTAACTTGAAATATAATGGGTGACTTAAATTTACATAGACTGGGTGGAGGATGAATTCCTGAAATGACATGGATTTCTAAAGCAGTGGTTCCCAATCTTTTCAGTAACAGCACATTTCAATGAGACAAAACTGTTTCATAACATCTGCTATCTTTAACTGTTTATGTCACATTTACTATAGTTATACTGACTAGAATATAGGTCCCATTTGCCCATAATCCTGCCATCTCTGATGCAAGTAGAGTGACAGTGGTTAGCATTACTGCCTCAGCACCATTGACCCAGGTTTGATTCCTTGCTTGGGTCACTCTGTATGGAGCTTACATATTCTCCCCATGTCTGTGGGTTTCCTCCCACAGTCCAGAGATGTGTGGGCTAACTGGAAGGCTGTGCAATTTAGCAGTTTAGTGTCAGAAGGACTAGCTAAGGTAAATGCATGGGGTTATTGGGATAGGGCTTGTGTGGAATTGTGGTTGTGACTCGATGGGCCAGATGGCCTCCTGCACTGTAGGGATTCCATGAAGTCTGGTGAACTTTGGTTGCTCTTCCCCTATTACTATATAGTTAGGCCCACTACTTCCATAAGCAAAAGGAATTTGTGTGTGCTAGTGTCATCCACTTTTGTACAAAGGACTATAAAAGGCAAAGCTTTAGAAAGCTAAATTGGAGTGCTTTTTAGTTTTTGATTATGCTGCATCTTATCTGTATTGTAACATTAATTTCCAATTGAGCTGTTAGCAAAAATAGGGACAAAATGCTGTAAATACTCAGTGGGTGAGACAACCTTTATAGAGAAGAACTGTTAACATTTGGATGGGTGACCAATCATGTTGACTCAACATTTTCTGCAGGTGTTGCTTGACAAAATATTTCCAGTTCCTGCAATGTTCTGTTTTTGCAATAAGGGCTTTTTCTGATGGCATGACTGCATCACATGCTCCCATCCTCACATCTTGTTTTTGTTCAGTCTGTGTAGGCACTTGACAAAGCTTTAATAGACTGGCTTTGCCATGTGCTCAAGGCAATGGACAGAACATAGTCCTTTGCAGGGAAAAAGATGGATGCATAAAAAGGGAAATGAGTCAGCTCAGTAATATTGGTATCTCTAGGTGGAGGATGGTATGGAGATGTAAAAAGGCTATTTTGGATTAGGAAATGCTGCCATTCTAACTTTTTTTTCTTTTTGTCCTCTTTTCAGAAATGAGTCGTCAGACTGCCACAACACTCCCCACAGGTACATCAAAATGCACTCCTGCCCAGAGAGTCCCAGCATTGGCAGGAACTACAGCCTCCAACAGTGATTTAGCAAGTCTTTTTGAGTGCCCTGTGTGCTTTGACTATGTGCTGCCACCAATTCTTCAGTGCCAGAGTGGCCATCTTGTCTGCAGCAACTGCCGTCCTAAACTTACATGCTGCCCTACTTGCCGGGGCCCTTTGGGTTCCATTCGCAACTTGGCTATGGAAAAAGTGGCCAACTCTGTACTGTTCCCTTGTAAATATGCCTCTTCAGGTTGTGAGATAACACTGCCACATACAGAGAAAGCAGACCATGAGGAACTCTGTGAGTTCAGGCCATACTCATGTCCTTGCCCCGGTGCCTCTTGTAAATGGCAGGGTTCTCTAGATGCTGTAATGCCACACCTGATGCATCAACACAAGTCCATTACAACCTTGCAGGGTGAGGACATAGTTTTTCTGGCCACAGACATTAACCTTCCAGGTGCAGTTGATTGGGTTATGATGCAGTCATGTTTTGGCTTTCATTTCATGTTGGTCTTAGAAAAACAAGAAAAGTATGATGGCCACCAACAATTTTTTGCCATAGTACAATTAATTGGAACGCGCAAACAAGCTGAGAACTTTGCCTATAGACTTGAACTCAATGGCCACAGACGGCGACTGACTTGGGAAGCAACTCCTCGATCAATTCATGAGGGTATTGCCACAGCAATTATGAATAGTGACTGTCTGGTATTTGACACTAGCATTGCACAGCTTTTTGCAGAAAATGGAAACCTGGGAATCAATGTAACAATCTCAATGTGTTGAAATCAACATTTCACGTGCTCTTGTCAGGGGCCAGTATTGAGGCATTAAATGCTATACAATGAGCTCTGAATATTGGAGGCATTGCATAACATTTGCTGCTGAGCATTTTTATTAGACTGGCTTCTTGGATTGTTCAGTCTAGGTCACAATAGTAAGATGCAGAACTGGCTCATAGTAAAATTTAACACTAATTATAAATGCAGTAAACCACTGAACAGAAATCCTCTTTTTGTAGAAGGTAGTGCTATGAATCTAAAGAGAATGGGCATAAAACAAATGCAAGAAGTGCTACAACTTCATAGTTCATTTTATTGTCAGCTAAAAGGTGTTAAACATTTGTGTTCTGATTGTCTTTACTCATGAGCCATGTTGGGCAGTTTTAAGTTGCTGCTTTTCTCATGTCACTACATAGAACTGCTGCTGTTTGTAAATTTTTCTGTGTATGGCTATCTCCATGAACTTTTTTCATCATTTCTTTTTTTTTGTACAACCAGCCCCTCAAAGCCATTTAGTTCATTTAATATTCTATTCAGTTTACAAGTTTCTTTCTGAAATTAAGTTTTTCTCTATACCTAGTACTAAACTCCAGGTTAATAATAAAACAATTTTAAAGTGACTAATTTCTGAATCCTGAAAATGCTTGAGTTGCAGTATTTAATATGTAATGGATAATTGACCCAACAAAATGCACTTTCATTAGCTGTTCAGCATGAAATCAAAATGCATTTGTTGCACATTTCAATGCATCTGCAGGTTTTTAAAATCAGTTTATCCAAATCTAACTACACTGAGCCTAACATGACACTTGGCCTTCCCCTTCCCATTGCGTATCTTGCACAACCATGTTTCTTCAGTGGCACAGCCTTGTTGCCTCAGGCTTTTGGGAACAAAAGATCTGGATTTCCCATTGCTGTGGAGAAAGATGATTGGAGCTACTGCATGAATACAGTGTCAACTTCGGAACCTCTTTTTCCCTATTTTAAAAAGACAACTTCTGGTCACTTGAGTACAACTTTAAAATATTTTATTGGTAGTTGGATGTGATTAGCTAGCTGTTTAGAATTGCCAAGCCAGTCTATTCTACCTACCTTGTAGAATATTGCTTAAATGCAATAAGTTGCACAGTAGTTTTTTTAATTTTGTACAGGATAAATCAATACTTCCAGTTTTTGGTCTTTTGATTTAATTTTGATCATGTTTTAATTATTTGCAGCTACTTACCTGAATGGTTTCAAAGATTTGTCATTTCACTGTACACGAAGGTTCAGTTGTGGTCATAGTTTGTGTGCAGATTTTCAAGTGTCTGCAGACTGGATTTAAATTTGAACCAACTGTAAATCTTTCAAGTAACTTCCAGTAACTAGATCTAGCTACCTACACTTAATGAGACCTATTCATAGTCTTATGTAGAAACTTTACATTTCTTCCCTGCAAGTTATAGCCATGTTTAAGTACTGTTGCAATGAAGTACAGTTTTCTGTCTGCCCCCACTTCAGTTGTATTTAATGAATTAATTAACACTAAATCTCATGTGCTTTTAAAATTAGTGGCAGTCCAGGAGCCATTATTGCCTAGAACTCTGATGCCTAAAATTAAACTTGATTCAGACAAGGTCTTGCCTCTAACTAGCAGCTTTACAACAAAAGATAACTAAGATTGAATTTCTATACATGTAACTCCTTTTTGTGAAGCTGTTAGTTTTGTTTCAAAGTCCAAACCAGTCAGGTACAATCCTATAAAATTAGAAGGCAGGGATTTAATATTTTTCAGATTCCTTCCTTTTTAAGGAAAGCAACTTTGATTCTCCAATCGCCATTATTTAGACAGTGTTACAACGACCTGATGCATATTAACAGTATTTAATGTTTAAAAGTTAACTCTAATATTAAAAGTTGAGCTCTGCAGTTAATTTGCATTGTATAGTGACTAATGTGCTAGGAGTAACTGGATTACTTTTTAAGTAGTATGCACATGGTTAAGTTTTGAGACTACAGAAGTATAGCTTTTGAATTTTTTTCTTTATCCTTGCCTCACCTGACTGAACAACTTAATCAAAATGGTAAGATGTCTTCCTACAATGCAGTCTGAAATGTCAGCTTGTGGGAATACCTTTCTGCATTTAACATTTAGGTATCTGAATTAGTATCTACTCTTGGATTAAAATTGTTCTAATGAAGCTTTTTGAATCATTTGTGCAATAACTTAGTAAGGATTTGATCAGAACCTTTCCAAAAATGCAGTGCCAGTAGTATAAATACAGCTACCAGATGGCTAAATACACAGCCAGTTTAGTAATAATGGAAGCTTATGACTAACTTTGCTTAACTATTACAAATTTGTGTAATAGTAAAACAACTTTTTTGTTCATACATTTTACTGTATGCTGCATAGTTCAAGCTTGGGAGTAATTATACTTTTAGTTACAAAATTTACCTACCCATTTTAAAAAAAAACCTTGCTAATGAGGTAGAGTACTGCAGCTATAGCACTGGTAGACAAGTCCCTTGTCTTCTGTTTTGTGTATGTGGAATTTCATCATTTGTACAGTACATTACTCCTTTAAACTTGATTTGGAAGTAAAATGTTTTATCCAAGGCCATTTCCTTTCCCACTGTTTTCTCCTGTCTGTGCTTGTCTCTTTCTCCTCTTGCCACCCTCCCCCTCCAACCTTAATACTTTTAAGCTAGCTTTGTGGTAGACCCATTTTTCTTGATGCTTAATACCATGCTGTTGTACAGTAAATGCTGTGTAAGGGTTACAGTTGAAACTTTTATAATACTGTTTTGCCTGAAACTTGATTTATTGTGTGTTTATGCTTTTATTTTAAACTCCAATAAAAATTGATATCACTACCTATTTCAGTTAGTCTTTTTTAAACTTTTGAAAATTTGAAGTTACAGCAGCAGACTTCCTGATCTTGGTTTCTATCATTTAGCATTAAGAACTGCAGGTTAGAATTGACTGAAATTTTGCAAATAAAGTTTGCTTACTGAAGAGATAGTGATATTGCCTCCTAAAATTGCACTTGGTGGGGTTCTCTAGTAACTTCAAAAGTCTTGAGTGTATAACAGTTTACTGGTTAAGTGCTTTGAATTTCACCTTGATTGAGGATGGAATTGGAAATTGGAGCACTGAAGTAAGGTTCCTTTGTGTAAGCTTGTGCATAAGCAGTGAGCTGAATCAGATCCCAATAATCCTTCAGTGTCCCTTTCTGTCTGAGCTAATGAATAACAAAGGTAAGCCAAAGTGCAATTATAAATTTTAACCACTTATTGTACGCAGAATTGAAATGTGTTGCATTTCAAAACACAGCAAACAAGCTGACATCACAAGATGCATGATAGATGGGTTTCGTCCTGGCTGCTCAGCTTCCTTCTACAATTTAAAGGTGTGCAAGTTAAGTTGCTTGGCTATGCTAAATTGTCTTAGTGTCAGGATCAGCAGGGTAAATATGTGGATTTATGGGAATAGGGCCTAGATAGGATTGTGGTTGGTGCAGACTGGGGAATGTTTTAATTTTGAGGTTTGCCACTTAAAGTAGGAATTTTAATCACTTGTAGATCTTGACATGAATTGCTTTGGATTCAAATGTTAAAGATACATCCTTCAAAAGGATGAAGAACAACAAATCGAGATTGGGAGGTGATTTAATGCCATAGGCTGAATATTACTTGCATGAAATATGATCAGAGGTAATGTTAGCTCTGGAAAATTTTTTGAAATTCTGGATTATTTCAGATGCAAGCAAGCCTGAAAGAGGAAATATACAGGATCCAAGTACCCACAAGGAAAAGTATGAGCAAGGCCCATTCAGAGCACAGACTGAGCAAAAGTCTTTATTGTGCAGTATTTTGTATATTTGTTAATTTTCCAGGCTTATTAACCTGCAAGAGACACAAACTGAAGTGAAAATTAGGTTTGAGCATTTAAAAACCATTTGAATGCTGCACTAGTAGTTTTGAGCATTATTCCACAGCAACAAATATAATGGAAGTTTTGCCCATTCAAACATGGATTATTTTTTGATACTCAAGTGAGGGGCCTTAGGACCTGACCATTTTGGCTGAGTAGGTTTACCCAGACTATACTAACAAAGCCAGGAAGGATCTGTTGTAGTGAAATAATACCTCCCTGAGACCAGTTGAGTCAAAGTATGGCAGGTTTATCCAAAACCTTTTGGGAGACAGCAGGTTCTCCAGGCTTCTCTCCAAACAAATTAAGAACACATACCACCCTGAAGCATGTACGCACTTTCCTATACTTCGCAGGTTCCCAAGCTATGGCTTGTCCTCCATGTGAACATGGCTGCCTCAGCAGTTTCTTCATAGTTATCTCAAGACTGCAATTGTCTCACATCTCAACACCTGTGGTGTGATTAGCTAACATACAGGCTGGCATGCAAGATAACAAGCTGGTATAACAATTGTAGGTACCTGTATAGCATCTAATACATAGTACATCTATGAAGGCATGCATGTAAGCTCCACTTAGACAGAAGTCCATAATATTAACACACACAGATAAGCTGGGGTCAGCTACATTTCTGAACACAATTAGCTGGGAAAATCAAACTTGTGTACAAAAGAAGGGACAGCTGCTTTCTTATCTGTCTGGCATACATGAAAACAAGTCTTGCAATAATTTTACAAATTGCCAAGTATTACAAAGTTCATTTACCCATTCCCTACTTCAGATCAAAGTACACCTGTTACGTCAACTATAGCAATGTTCTGAGTCCTTAATAGATTGAGTTACAATTTATATTCTTGAGAGCTTTACCATTTTGTCCCTGGCAAGTCAGAATTGGGGATTGAGATATAAATATAGCTACTTGGATTTATGCCAGAGTGTCTCTCTTCATAGTCGTCTTAGATAATGCAAAGAAATATTCCAAAGTAGGATCAGGGTCCTTTTTAGTCCTCCATGTGAAATTGTAAAGGATGACCAAGCCTTTGTGTACAAGGGTGTTAAATTGTCTCTAAATTGGATCTCCTTAATCTGGTGCACATATAATTCCCTAAACGTGCATCTCCTTTATTGTGAAGTCCACTGATTGTAGACAAAAGTTGTAGGTAGAAGAAGGACTTCAGTAAGGCACTAACTGAATGTTAAAATGGGCAGCATAGGCTTGTGGGGCCAAAGGGCCTGTTTCCTGTGCTGTTCTTTGAAACTAGTAGTGGTGAATTAAGTGGTTATGGCACTTGTGCAGACACCAATAGTATGAACACATTTTTTATTCTTTCCTCCTCGGGGAGCAATTAGGTAACTTTAGCTTTCTCAGCCTACTCCCCCTTGATAGGTTTATTCTAGTCTTCTTGTAGAACTTATGTATGCAATACTGAAAGAATTAAAGATATGACATCATTGAAAATGAATGAGGGAACTACCACTACAACCCAAATGACTATACAGGTCCAGAAGATGTTAAACCTTTTTAAAAATCACCTACAAGACCAGTTCAAAAAGATAACTATGTACCCAATTGCCAAGATGAGTTAAGGCTGTTCCTGACATGCCAATCTCCCAAAATGAATTTAAGAAAATAGAAACTTGCCACAGACCTATTTTAAATTTTGAGCATTTTCCACCTGACTCTGGCATGTGAATTCTTGTGCCAGTAGCCATTGAACTGTATTGGACATCTTTCAAGTGTAACTCATTTCAGAGTTTGCAATAGGAAAAATTGAGCTATTATGCCAACTGATCTCACACTCACCAAGTCAGTGATCCAAGTTTGAGAGAGCCAGAGAATTCATCCATTTTAGAATGAAACAGAATAAGTATAAAGGTCATTCAATTATTACTAATTTCCCCAGGTGTACGGGCCATAAGTATGTTGCAGAGCCCTCTTGTGGTCTCTGCTGGTTTCCACACATGAAATTCAGAATTCTCCATAAAGTTATCTTTACTCTTGTAGGGTGCTCTAGCTTTTCAGCTGTTCTGTGCATGAATAAGGTGTACCAGGATTTTCTTCATGTCTCTCCCCTTTTATGTGCTATTTTTACCATCTGTATATCAGTGCAATGTGGGATATTAATCAGGATATTGAATAGTAATTGTGAGAACTATTAGTAAATGTTCTAGTGCTTTCAAAAGAGGCACTGCTCTTTTGAGCAGGTTTCTCACACTATGGTTGTGTGTCAGTACTTAAGGTTTTGAACAATGTTTATGTAGCATGATTAAACACAAGGCACTCAAATTTGACAGCTATGTTAAAAATATTGGTGATCAAAGGCTTTGTCAAAGAAGGTGGTTTTACACAATCTTTAATGAGAAAAGCAGAAATTTTCAGGGAGAAAATCCAAAAATTAGGACCTACATTTGAGAATGTACAAGATGTCAAAATTGAGTGCTGTTGTTGAATAACCATGCCCAACCAGATTTCACAAAATGAGATCAGTGACCATTATGAATTTATGAATACAGGGTCCAACTTCATTTATATCATGCTTCATAAAGTCAGCATGTTCACATAGAATTAGAGTTGTTGCCACTATCTCTCAATGTAGCTATGAAGGTAGGCAGATTAGGAACCTGCCTGTAACTACTGGGATAAAGTCCATTTTTACAGGCTTGCAACTATCAACAAAGCAGGCTTAAAAGAGCCAGACATCTATTTAAGCTGGTTGAGCTTAAAGATTCACTGAATTTAGCCCTATGAGGAATATTTATACAGCTGCAAAAGGAGACTGCTAGTTGTGACAGTTTTGAGCTTTTGCAATGTCTATTTGTTTACTTGAAGGAATGTTAAATGGATTAAAGTTTTTCAATAGTAGGAATGGCTATGTTAATTTCCCTTGTTTGTAAGGGGACAGTTTTTTAAGAGCTTTTGAAGAGCATTTCAAACCCTGGCAGCATTATTCTGTAGCCAGTGGCCAGTGAAAGTGCTTATGCCTTAGCAGTTGGTACATGTGAAAATAAGAACATAAAAAATAGGAGCTGGAGTAGACCACCGAGCTCTTCAAGCCTGCCCTGCCATTCAGTAAATCATGGCTGATCTGAAATGGATCAGTTCTACTTTCCCGCTTTCTTCCCATAACCCTTAATTCCCTTGTCTATCTGTGACTTAAATATATTTCAGCAAGGTAGCCTCCATCACTTCAACAGGCAGAGAATTCCAGAGATTCATCACCCTTTTGAGTAAAGAACAAAACAGCACTGAAAACAGGCCCTCAACTCTGATCTAAACTGCTTCCTCCCCCCCTTGAGACTGTACCCTCTCGTACTGCTTTCCTAAGTGGGAAGAATCTTTCTACCTCTACCCTATCCTCTTCATTATCTTATCTCTATAAGATTCCACCCCCCCCCCAACTTCAGCCTTCTGAACTCCAAGTACAGACCTAGTCTTTTTACTGTCTTCATAGACTAACCCCCCTCATCTCTGGTATCAGCCTAGTGAACCTTCTCTGCATCCCTTCCAAGGCCAATTTATTCTTCCGCAAGTGTGGTGACCAAAATTGCACACAGTACTCTAACTGCAGCCTCACCAATACCCTCTACAGTTGCAGCAAGACCTCCCTGCTTTTATATTCTATCTCCCTTGCTATAAAGGCCGTTTCATTTGCTGCCTTGATCACCTGCTGCAACTGCAGACTGGGTTTTTGCGATTTATGTACAAGGACCCCCATGTCCCACTGCACTGTAGCATGCTGCAGCTTTTCACCTTTCAAATAATCCCTCCTATTTGACCAAAGTGGATAACCTCACATTTGCTAACATACTCCATCTGCCAGGTACTCACCCACTTACTCAGCCTATTCAAATCTCTGCAGACTTTCTACACCCTCCACGCAAATTGCTTTTTCACTCATCTTCATGTCATCAGCAAATTTTGTTACCCTACACTTAGCCCCTGTGTCCATTTCGTCTATGTAAATGGTAAACAATTGAGGCCCCAGCAACAATTCCTGTGGCACTTCACTAGTCACCAACTGCCAACCAGAATAGCACCTATTGATTCTAACTCTGCTTATTAGACAACCAATCCTCTAGCCATTCCAACACCCTAACTTTTTGCAGCAACCTTTTGTAAGGTACCTTATCAAATGCCTTTTGGAAATCTAAAACCATCACATCCACTTGTCTACTGCACTAGTCACATCTTCATAGAAATCCAATAAATTCGTTAAACATGACTTCCCCTTAATGAATCCATGCTGCATCTGCTTGCTCAAACCATTCTTCTTGAGATGCCTGGCTATTTCTTCTTTGATGATGGATTCCAGCATTTTTCCAACTACAGATGTTAAACTAACTGGCCTATAATTCCCTGCCTTTTGTCTGCTACCTTTTTTAAACAGTGGCATAACATTGGAAAACAGCTAATCTTCTGGCACTTCCTTAGAGTCCAGTGAATTTTGATAAATACTTAGTAAGGCATTCGCTATTACCTCTGCCATTTCTTTCAGAAGAAAAATTAAGGATCCTTTATGTGCTTACAGGAGGGGACTTTAAACTACTTTAGCCAGTGGATAATGTACTGTGTAAGAGTTCAGATACTGGTTAATTTAATGCATTCCTACTTTTTAAGGACAGAGCCTAATGATCAATCATTAAATTAATTATATTTAACATTTCAAACAACAATTGTTGTTCTAATTACAACAATTGGAATTGGCAAAAGCTGTTAAACTTCCCTTTCAAAAGATGTTTAACTTCACATGCAGTTTTTACCAAGGTTCACCAACTGGCTTAGTTCATGCAACCTTCAGGAACCCTCCTGTCTCAAAAGAAAATAAACCAAGGGAAAACAGCCATCTTTAAAACATATGGGAGTTCTACAACAAGCCATATTTTCTGATAGGGGGAGTGGTAGGAGTGGCTTGGTAATTTTGATCTTGCAGTCACACCTGCCTCTGGTTTGGTCCTCTTAATGTTGATTTGCCCAGTGGCAAGATGGGAAAACCAGTCCCTTAACTGCTTTTGCTTTTCACAAATGTGGCCTCTTAGAGAGATTGCTATTGTACTAAATCAGAACTACTCCATTACTCTTAATGCTGCAAATCACTTTATTTTCAGAATTGCGGGAAAAAACCAGTTCCATTATATTTCCTTCAGCAATTTTACTCCATTTTTATTTGGATTTCAAGGAACTCAAAGTAACATCCAGCCTAAAACATCATCCTCTCCCCTAAGAAAGATAAGAGTTTTATTGCAAATTTGTTTGGATGAAAGAAACAAAGCATGATTAGGTTAAATATAGGTATACCATTAGCATAAAGTTTCAGTATAAATGGTTAAATGCCCTCACTTAATAAAAACTTTGCCCAGTACTGATGGTGGATCTGTTTATAAATTAGCAAAGTTCAATAAATTTCTTAACAATTTATTACATTGTGATTCATAATGTAACAGGAATATTACTAACTTTTAAAAAGACATCTTGGCAAAATGGAATTTATTTATATCCTTATGTTATTCTCTTAGTAGGCTTTAGTCTAAGTCAATGGCTACTAGAAGGTGTGTACTATGAGCCAGAACACACTTTTCTCTTTGTCCAAGTGTTTTGACTTCACATCATAGCTACCTCTGGGTTACAAGCCTCATCTTACCATTCTGTAATACATCACCAATCCAGTTCAATGATTGATTTCTTTAGTGATGGCCACATAATATGTTGGAGCAAAGAGGGGCTGAAGAATTGTGGGCCAGCAGTTTAGTGCATTTTGCATCAGCATGGAACCTCATCAGTATATTCCCACCCACCACTCCCAGTGAGGGTGAGAACCACATCAGCATATGTAAACATGTTGAGTCCATTCAAAGCCAGAAATTTCCGATCCTCAAGCACAGCAGGAGCCTGGTGATGGCCATGCCAGTGAGAAGGCTTAGAGGCTGTTGAGGACACCAGTGATTGGGAACATGGCTGAGCATTGCCCCTTTGGCAGTATAAGCCTGGCAGTGCCAACTGGCATGCCAAGTGGGCTCTGCCAGGATGCCAAGGACATTGTCAAGGGGGCTGGGTCATGAAGAAAATCATCAAGGAAGACACATTGGCAGGGCCCCAATGCCAGTGAGCTTTGTTGCAGAGTGGGGTCCATAAACATTGCTTCAATGAGGGGAGGGAGGGATTGTTAGCACTGCTGTCTTACAGAGACCTCTTCGGTTTGTACGTTCGTCCTGTGTCTGCATAGGTTTCCTTCCCGTGTTCTGGTTTTCACCTCCCCCCCCCCCCAACACCACACACACACACACACACACACACACACGTGTGCAGGTTAGGCAAAGTGGCTATGCTAAATCCTCAGTGTAGGCAACCAGGTGCTAGAATGTGGCAACAAGGAGATTTTCACAATTACTTCATTAATGTGAATGCAAACCTACTTTGATAATAAATAAACTTATCTTTTTAAATGTCCATGAGGTGGAGGGAAGGGATCCTCAATTTCAATTTGAATTTAAAAATGATATTTTATTTCTTTGAAGCCAAGTTTACCAACATGTTTAGGGTGTGCCCCTCAGACCCAGTGCAAAACTCACCATTGTCCAAAAAAATGACAGTGTGGAAAGTCTATTTGAATATCGCATGACATTAACTAAGAGCACAAACTTACCGCCTTTCCGTTGGACATCTTACTAGTGAGAATTACAGCTTGTTTCTAGCAGTGGAGACCAGGCATGATGGCCTTGCCATGACTGTACCCTCAAGTCATCTTTTAGGAAAATTCTTAGTTGCATTAAAATTCAGCCTATGATGACAACAGATTTAACTTTAGTTTATTTATTAGTGTAACAATTAGGTTTACATCAACACCGCAATGAAGTTATTGTGAAAATCCACTAGTCGCCATACTCCTGCACTGTTCGGGTACACTGAAGGAGAATTTAGTATGGTCTATGCACCTAACTCCATCTCGGCATTCGGATTGTGGGACGAAACCAGAAAACCTGGAATAAATCCATGCAGACACAGGGAGAACATGCAAACTCCACAGACAGTGACCCAAGCTGGGAATTGAATCTGGGTCCCAAGTTGTAAAGATTTTAGAGTTTACTGTTCAAAATACTATGTCTTGACTCAGCTGGGAATCCTCCATCAAATGCAGCATTAAGTACATCATCCAAGCAAAATGCAGTTACAAAATCCAGATCTTCCTTCACGTTGGCAGGAATCTCATCCAGGTCCTTCTCATTTCGTTTTGGCAGAATAACTCTCTTCAGACCAGCTCTGTGTGCTGCTAGAACTTTATCCTTTATTCCACCCACCTATTTGAAAACAGAAATTAAAATATTTAACAGATAATAAATAAGTAGGTTCCAGTTCCTTCAAAAATGAAAACTGATTATTTAATCATGACTAACTCCCGTTTAATTCTTTATCATTTGAGAAGTACTGATAATAGCACTCCTTCATCATATATATTATATATTCCAAGTTTTAGAAGAAATGTTTCCCATTGAATGTTCAAGATCTTCAGACTATGCCCACCAGGTATAGATACTGTTAATCTTTTCAACCTGTTAAGCCCTGGGATAAGCCAGAGCAGATGATATGAGGTACTTTCTGCTTTACAAGTTAATAGATCTATGTGTAACATGAAGAAAGGCAGGGTACTTAAACAAGATCATTTGAGATTCCAACAGAAAATGACACAGCTGAGCAGGAAAAGTGGGAAAAAAAAAGCATTTCTGCCACAATGTGGTGATAAAAGAAGTTAAATCCTAAATTAGAAAGTGCTACATATGAATATAACCTGTTTAGTCAAAGGAAGAACTGTTTACCAATTGGTACTCTTTTTCTCAAATTAGATTGAAAAGTCTGAATCTGTCTCAAAATCTAATTGGTTTTACACTTTGCAGCCATTTGCCTCTCTTCTTGTTTACCTGAATGGTTACAATGCAATCAGAATTATCTGAACCCACTGAATTTGCAAACTACTTTGGCTCACTCTGTATCAGGTCATGCGACAAATATTGTATAATACTGTACCATTTTCTTGTTCCTCAGCTCTCTCCGGGAAAGCATCCAATTGCTAGATATCCCAACCTCAAACAGTCAATTCCACTTCGTAGACAAGTTTTTCAGTTTGGCAATGCTCCAAAAGCTTCTGTCTTAAATGCTGAGTTGTTATAAGGCCCTATGTTCTCACATGGTCATTTCTTCACTGTCATAGTCAAAAATCCCAGTACTCTCTTTCTAATAGCCTACGTTTATAATAACAACACATGGACTGCAGCAGCTCTAGAAGATAGCTCACCACCTTCTCCGAGTCAATTAGGTAAGGTAATAAATGTTGGTCCAACCAGCGACACCCACATTCCATGAATGAATAAATAAAAACTGCTCCACTTTGTGTTTCTCACAATGACTTCCTGAGATACCTTCAAGACAACCTCAATCATAACTATATTGAACACCAGATGTAATTATTTTTATTGTCCAGACAAATATCACTATTCAATGCTAGCTAAGATTCTGGTTTGCAGACGATCCGAGGTTATCTTTGGTGCAGCCTTGAAGTATATGATTATTCACCAATAAAATGTCAATATAATGGCCATATGATGCATAAAGGCTTCTAACCAATGGCGCAGCATCATCCAGGCCAAAGTAACCGATTAGATAGGCACCCCATCCATCACCTTAAATATTTACTTCCTCCACTGGCACAAAGTGGCAACAGTAATACACTACTTACAAAGCACACTGCAAAAATTCATCAAGACTTCTTTGGCAGTAGCTTCTACCATGGAGAAAATTAAGAACAGCAAATGGATGGGAAAACCACTACCTATTCCCTCCCAAGACACACTTCATCCTGACTTGGAACTATCTCAACATACCTTCACTGACCCAGGTTCAAGATCCTGGAACTCCCTGCCTAATACACTATGGATATTATCTACACTAATGGACTGAAGCTGTTCAAGATGGCAGCTCATTATTACCTTCTTAAAGACAATCAAGGATGGGCAGTAAGTGCTGGCCTTGCCCATGATGGTCACATCTCATGAATGAATAGAAAATAAATGCTAAGTAAATGTTCCAATTGGATATAATGCTTATCTTGCTATGTTTTTTTTAAATGACTCATCAAAAGTCAAGAACTTCCCCTATAGCAAAGGGAATTGCCAGAAATTAGTTTGTATTTCTAGTGGACAGATAATATGCACTGTCAGAATTAAAACAGCACTGTTCAAAATTTATTGCCCTCCAAATGTTACAGAATGAGCTGAGCTATCCAACCAGGAAGTCAAATGGATGATTACTTTTTTCAGACAATTTCACAGTTGTGACCATGAAATTTTTCCTCATCTTGTCTCTTTTCTTTCTGCTCTTAGTATTAATTGCAAATCCACAGCTGCAGAACTGGCATTTTCGATAGATAGACAAAAGCTAAACAGATTGGAGTTCAAAAATACTGTAACATTACCCACAGGAAAGTTTATTCCAGGGCCAGATAGAAGAAAATAGGGTTAGTGAGGTCTCAGAGAATGTGGTTCGTGGGGGCTCAGACAACGTGATTGATGAAGAAGTAAGTAGGCTTGGGTGGGAAGACTGAGAAGATGGCTAAGAACAGCAAAGAATGACAAGCAGATTAATTAGGAGTGAAAAAAATCGAGTACAAGAGCAAGCTACAGACAATAAAAATTCCTATAGATATTTAAATAAGTGTCATAATTCAGGTCAGGAATCTAAAGTATTTTGTGAAGTCCGCTTGGATCATAATTTTGCATTATGAATTTGGCTAGGTGAGCATGACATATTTCACTTCAGATATGATTCAAAATTATCCAAAAAGGAGCTTTTTATCAAACAAAGATTATTTAAGAATACAGTTAACATGTGGAAAGAAAATTAGTAATAACTTTACCAATTATGAACAAAAAAAAGAGTATAATGAATAACGATAATGGAAAACAGGAAGGAGGAGAATGAACTGAACAAGTATTATAGTGTCTGTCTTCACTATAGAGGATTCAAGTAACATTCCAGAAAGAACTGTAAATCAGGAAATGGAAGGGAGGGAAAATCTTAGAAAAACTGAGCAAATTGTTGAGGCTGAAGGTTGACAAATTCCCAGGCCTGAAAGAACTTCATGCTAGGGTCTTGAAAGAAGTGGCTAGGAAGATAGATGATGCAACGATTATAATTTCCCAAAATTCTTTAGAGTTTGGAAGTTATATTAGATTAGAAAATTGGAAATATAACATCTTTGTTCAAAAAGGGAGGGGAACAGAAAGCAGGAAATTATAGGCCAGTCAGACTAACATTTTCATTGGGAAAATGTGAGAAGCTATTATTAAATATGGAATAGAAGGACACTTCAAAAAATTCATAGCAATCAGACAGAATCTTGTGAAAAGAAAATCACATTAAACCAATTTATTTGTGTTCTTTGAAGAAGCGATGTGTTATAGATAAAGGGAAACTGGTGAATGTACTGTATTAAGTTTCTAGAAGGCCTTTGATAAGTTGCCACATCAAAGGTTATTGCACAAAATAAAAGTTCATGGTGAGGGGCGGGGAGGTAACATACTGGTACAGATAGAAGATTGGCTAACTAACAAGAAACAGATAACATAAATGGGATTTCTCTGGTTGGCAGCGTGTAATGATTCGTGTGTCACAGAGATCAGTGCTAGTGCCTCAACGTTTTACAATTTCTATAAATGTTGTGGATGAAAGTATGGTAGTGAAATTTGCTGATGACCACAAAAATTGACAGAAAATGGGCCAAAGGGCCCCTTTCTGCACTGTAGGGTTCCATGAGTGGAAATAAGGAGGCTACAAAGAAACAGGTAGATTAAGTGGGCAAAGAGCTGCATATGAAGTATAATGTAGGAAAATGTGAGATTGTCCATTTTGACTAGAATAATTAAAAAAATAAATTTATCTAAATGTGAGATGCTGCAGAGTAGTTTAGGTGAAGTAGGTACCAGGAGGAGGGGAGAGAGCCCACGATGTAATAAGGACCACACCATCATCATAGCAGTTTGGCACATAAGATGGTGATAGTTATTGCCAATGAGAAGTGTCAGTAAGTGGCAAAATTTCATCAGAGTGCATATCCATTTTAATAATAAGTAAGAAATAATTCTAAACCATTCTCTGTTAAGAAAGGTACAATGGTATAATTGGATTTGAAGGCTATCTTTCCCTGATATCATTTAACATGATATACTCTCTCCCAAAAAATAACTGCAATGAGAAGAATGAGACTGAATTGGAGTCATAAATAATCTAACTAATGTTATTGTGAATATCTGAATAAAGGAAAATGAAACAATATGCAATTTTTAAAGTTTATCTAGTTTATATATTAAAAGCTGATTACATTTTCTCAATATTGTGCATAATTATGAGAGTGAGTGTTAAGGATAATGTTCTTCAGAAATTTAGATACTCACTGGTAGAACAAGGCCTCGCAATGTTATTTCACCTGTCATTGCTACATCAGAACGCACCAAATGGCCACTGAACAGAGAGGCAAGGCATGTTACTATAGTGACACCAGCAGATGGTCCATCTTTTGTAACAGCTCCAGCTGGAAAGTGTAGATGTATATCGGTGTTGTCAAGGAGATCAAAGCTTCCAGCAGCTAAATTGTTGGGGAAAGTTTCCATTGTTATTATTACAAAAAAAATTCACATATTACATAAGCCTATTTATCAAGAATAAATTTCTGCAGATAAGTGAGGCACTAAGAAATGTGACATAAATCTGGGGACAATGAAAAAGAATCATCTAGGTTTTACTAGTTGAGTAGTTAAGTATCAAAGATTTGGCAAGGTGCAATTATCCATTAAATGCTGTATTCACAATATTATCTTTAAATCCAAACGTTCTGACTATTTGAAATTTTAAGCACTAAATTCCCACTTTATTGTGCTATTTATGTTGCTTAATTTGTGTTATTAAATAATTAAATCATTCTGCATCAAGAACTATGAATAAACAGGAGTGGAGTATCTAAATTCAAACAAGGATTTGAAAAACATCGTTTGTTAGTTAGTTCCTGCAACATGTCCCCTCAAACCACATTTCACTTTGGGTAATATATATCTCAACATCAGTAAAGCATATTATTTGCCCATTGTCTCATTCTTGTCTTGAGTCATGGCTGTGCATTAATTGGGTACCATTTTTCATACTTTAACATAGCAATTACACTTATAAATATTTCACTGTTGTACAATGCTTTTGAGTATCAAATGGTTGCACAGGTGCTACATAAATGCAATCTCCTTTTTCATTTTTTTCTTTATAGCCTGGTCCAGAAGACAAGAATTGTGATCAATATTTTTGGTATGATTAAATTTGCCGCAGAATTAATGATGTGATTGCATTTATACTATCAAGAACAATCTTACAGATTGCTCTCCTCTCCCAGTTCTCTCTGAACTATAA
Source organism: Sphyrna mokarran (assembly GCA_024679065.1). Classification (NCBI taxonomy): domain Eukaryota; kingdom Metazoa; phylum Chordata; class Chondrichthyes; order Carcharhiniformes; family Carcharhinidae; genus Sphyrna; species Sphyrna mokarran. The sequence goes on along the minus strand of JAGIQG010000004.1, from coordinate 34,021,875 downwards.
TTATAGATCTGCATTTAACTGAAAGATATGGTAATTTCACAGAAAACCTTTTATTTAGAATGCAATGTTCAGCATGTTTCTCTTGAAGAAACAAATAGGAAAATAAACATTTTGGAAAAAAAAAAGCTGACTCCACATTCCGTTAGGTAAGATTGTTAATGGAACATTGCAAAAACAAATGATTCAAGGCAAAACACCTCAATGGATAAGAAATTAATTATCATGAGTACATAATGCAATCAAATATTTAAACTATGCTGTTTATAACCATTAAGGTTGAGTGTACTTCAATAATATGCAAAAAAAATTTTGATATCCAGCAATAGCTAATGATGGCATGCCCTTAACTTGACCTAATTTTGTATAAGATTGGATTCTTGATTGCAATTCATTCAATCACAACCATCTGCTAGGAGTAGAATAGTTTAGTTAAGGAATATATAAATGTGCATAATACCATGAATGAGAATTGAAGAAATTTGCTTGCTCGAAAAAAAAGTAGAAATATCTGGGTATCTTCTGCATTATTAATCAAGCAGCGAAATAACATTTCTCACAATCATAATGTACACTGTTTCACCCAGGCTGAACCAGGTCATCCAATCTGGATCAGGTCAGCTTGACAACTGAGGCACTATTTTTGATGCAAAAACAGCCTACCTCCAAGTCTCCGAATACTAAATATTAATGGTAAAATTTATATTAGAAAAATCCTAAATCCCCTTATTTTCTTAAATTTGTTCATTGGTTGTGAGCATTGTTGTCCATTGTGAATTGCCTTCAAGAAGATAGTGGTGAGCTATCTTGTTGAACCAGTGCAGTCCATGTGGTTTCGGTACACCAATGTTGTTGCTAGAAAGGGAGTTTGAGGTTTTTCACTCAGTTATAGTTTCAAGTCAGAATGATGTACAAGATACTGCTAGAGACGGCAGTTTGTTCCATTTGGTACAGGTTACTGGATTGGAAAATGCTGTCATAGACTTACTGAGTTGCTGCAGTGCATTTCGCACATGCTACACACTGCTGTCACTATGTGCCAGAAGTGGAGGCAATAAGCGTTTAAGTTGAGTGGATGGGGTGCTGATAAAGAAGGCTGCTTTATTCTAGATGGTGTCAAGCTTTTTACATATTGTTGGAACTGCTTTCATCCAGGCATGTGTCAAATATTTCAGATAACACTCCTGACTTGGCTCTGCAGATATGGATAGGCTTCTGAAAGACAGATGATGAGTTCTGTGCCACAGAAACTCAATTTTACACTTGCTTGTGTAGCCACAGTGCTCTATATTCCGTATACATTACAAAATAAATATTTCACAGATGAAGGCTTTAGATGTCAAAAGATTTGGTTGAAATTATTATATTGATCTCTTCCTACTGCAGAGTTTATTTTACATACCATTTGTGAAGTGATACTTCTTTGCATTGCTGCGCAGCCAGCTTATTGCAAGATGGGCTGATTCCTTCATAATATCCCCTAACTGCCCTGTTAGAGTTAATTGACCCTCTCCTTCCATTCGACTTGCTTCCACAAACATGATCTCACCACCTAATGGTGTCCAAGCCAAACCTATTGCCACTCCAGGCTGGCTCAAGCGCTGGGATACCTGTGTAGCATAAGAGGAAAAAAAAATCAACTTTTATTAATGGTTTTCATTTACTTATTTCCAGAACATTTAACTTAACCTCCCAATGATTCAGTTGCTAATTGTCCTGCCTTGTGTGAAATTGCACTATAAAGGCTACAAGACTTCAGGACTGATTCCTGATCTGTATTATTGAGATTATGATCAGAATGCTACAATTTTTGTAATGTTCTTTGAGAAAGCAGGAGATAAGAAAATCAGCCAAGATTACTGTCTAATGGTCTCTGCTGTAAGCAGAAATATGGACATACTTGCAAATTAGCAGGCCATTCAGCCTTCAACAAGATCATGGCTGACCTGATTGTGACCTCAATCCCACATTTCACCTATCCCTGATAACCTTTAACTCACTTGTTGGTAAAGAATTTGTCTACCTTTGCTTTAAAAATATTCAGTGACTTTCCAGAAAAGAGATTTCGAAAGATACTCATCCTCAGTGGAAATATTTCTTCTCATCACCATTTTAAATGGAAAGTTCCTTTTTAAACTGTGTCTTCTAGTTTTAGTCTCTCCCACAAACTCAGTATTCACCTTGTCAAGTTTCCTCAGGAGTTTAATCTGGACAAATCTGTCATGATGCATTTCGGAGATTCAAATTTAGGTGTGAATTATACTGTAAATGGCAGGAACATTAACATATATCTGGGTGTGCAAGTCACAGTTCCCTAAAAGTGGCAACACAGGTCACCAAAGTGATTAAGAAGATACATGGCATGCTTGCTTTCATCTGCCGAGGCATTGAGGACAAGAGATGGCAAATTGTGTCGCAATTACATAAAACTTTGGTTGGACTGCATTTAGAATATTGCATGCAGTTCTTGTCACCACTCTATCAGAAAGACATGGAAGCTTTGAAGAGAGTGCAAAGATGATTCACCAGGGTGTTGCCTGGTGTCGAGGGCTCTAGCTATGAGGAGAGTTGAATAAACTAGGATTGTTTTCACTGGAAAGTTGGAGGCTGATGGAAGACTTGATTGAGGTCCACAAAATTATGGGAAGCATAAAAAGGGTCAGTAGTCAGAGATCTTTTTGTAGGGTGATAGTGTCAATTACAAGGGGGCACAAGTTTAAGATGAGCGGGCAAAACTTTAAAGAAGATGTGTGGGGGGAATTTTTCACATACAGAGTGGTGGGTGCCTGGAATGCACTGTCAGAAGTGGGAGAAGCAGGCACATTAGCAACATTTAAGAGACATCTTGATGGGTACATAAATAGGGAGAGAAGGGGTTTGGATCACATAAAGACAAAGTTTTTTTAGTTTAGTTAGGGCATCATGATTGGCACAGGCTTGGAGGGCTAAAGGGCCTGTTCCTGAACTGTACCTTTCTTTGCCTTGACCACCTGAGGATTTCTCTTTTCCCCAATTTCTATCCGTCATGGATTGATATTGATGTTGGAACCCAAACCTTGACTTATAAACTAACTCAAGATTTTTGCTCCACTGATCCCTCTGAAGGCACACTCCTCTTCCACCTTTACCCCACCTACAACTTTGTAATGGAGCTTTTCGAGCACACCTTCATGATCAATAACACAAAGCAGAATAGGAAGGGTGGTATTTTACTCAAATGATTTAAAATCTTGATAACATTTATTTTTTAAACTGAATATGTGATAAAGTGTAATCTTCTATGAAGAAAGTGGTACTTAGTATTAAAAGTACTCCATTTCAGTTTCTCCAAATACCCAACAACAGCAAATCTAATCATCTCCTTTTGACATTTATTAGCATTACCACTTCGCTCATTCTGCATCACTGTCATTCTGCCAGTGATATTCCTTGTACTGACCACAAGGATATGCATGAGAATTCTCTCACTAAGGAATGTGCTACTGTTCAGTGTTTTATGTATTATAATTGTGTTTTGCTAACAATCAATTATACCTTTATGTTCAACAGCTGATATAATTCATAAAACCGCACTCTGCAGAGGCTATATTGGATTTAGTTCTGAGTAATGAGCCAGGGCAGGTGGTTGATGTTGTAGTAGGGGAACATGTGGCTAACAGTGACCACAATTCTGTCGACTTTAGGATACAGATGGAAAAGGATGCTTGTTGCCCTAGGGGCAGGGTGCTGAATTGGGGGAAGGCTAACTACGGTCGAATTAGGCAGGAACTTAGGGAAACTGATTGGGAACGGTTGTTTGAGGGTAAGTCCACACTAGGCATGTGGGACTCTTTCAAGGGAATACTGAAAATGTTGCAAGATAAGTATGTGCCGGCCAAGAAGAAAGATGGGAAAGGTAGGATTAGAGAGCCGTGGATTACTAGGGATATTGAGGACTTGGTTAGGAAGAAAAGAGAAGCGTATGATAGGTCAAAGCAGCTGGGAACCGAGACAGCATTGAAGGAATATAGAGAGAGTAGGAGGGAGCTCAAACAGGGAGTTAGAAGGGCAAAAAGAGGGCATGAAATGATTTTGGTGGATAGGATTAAGGAAAACCCAAAGGCTTTTTACTCCTATGTTAGGAATAAAAGGGTGGTTAGAGGAAAAATCAGACCTCTTAGGGACACAGGAGGGGAACTGTGCTTAGAGCCTGAGGGAATGGCGGAAATCCTGAATGAATACTTTGTGTCGGTATTCACGAAGGAGAGGGGCTTGTTGACAGCTCCTGTCTCTGAGGGAGCTGTGGACCAGTTGAGGGAAATATCAATACCGAGGGAGGAAGTGTTAGAGCTTCTAGGTAGCATTAAAACTGATAAATCTCCAGGGCCTGATGGCATTTATCCCAGACTGCTTAGAGAGGTGCGAGGTGAAATTGCTGAGCCTCTGACGCAAATCTTTGTCTCTTCCTTGGACACAGGTGAGGTCCCAGAGGACTGGAGAATAGCTAATGTTGTACCGTTGTTTAAAAAGGGTGGTAGGGATAACCCTGGAAATTATAGGCCGGTGATTTTGACATCAGTGTTAGGGAAGCTGTTGGAGGGGATTCTTAGAGATAGGATGTATAGGCACTTAGAGCGTTGCGATCTGATTAGGGATACGCAGCATGAATTTGTTAAGGGGAGGTCGTGCCTTACAAATCTGGTAGAATTCTTTGAGGAGGTGACGAAAACGGTGGACGAAGGGCGAGCAGCAGGACATAGATAGGCTGGTAGCTTGAGCAGACAGATGGCACATGGAATTCAATCCTGATAAATGTGAGGTGACGCATTTCGGGAGAAAGAATGTAGGGGGGAGGTATATGATAAAGGGTATCATATAAGAGTATAGAAACGCAGAGGGACCTGGGGGTGCAGGTGAACAAGTCTCTGATGGTGGCAGAGCAAGTGGAGAAGGTTGTGAAGAAAGCATATAGTATGCTAGCCTTTATAGGAAGGGGTATAGAGTACAAGAGCTGGCCTTTAATGTTGCAGTTGTATAAAACGCTGTTAGACCTCATTTGGAATACTGTGTCCAGTTCTGGTCGCCTTACTACCGGAAGGACGTGGAGACTCTGGAAAGAGTGCAGAGGAAGTTTACCAGGATGCTGCCTGGTATGGAAGGTCTGAGTTACGAGGAGAGATTAGGCAAATTGAGACTGTTTTCCTTAGAAAGACGTAGACTTAGAGGAGATCTAATAGAGGTGTACAAGATTTTGAAGGGGATAGATAGAGTAAACAGGGTTAAGCTTTTTCCTAGGATGGACTCAAATAGCACGAAGGGTCACGGGCTTAGGGTGAGGGGGGTAAGGTATAATTTGGATGCTAGAGGGAGTTTTTTCACACAGAGTGTGGTGGGGGTATGGAATGCACTGCCAAGTAAAGTGGTGGTGGTAGGTACTCTGGAGTTATTTAAGAAATACTTAGATGGGCACATGAACAGAATGGGAATGGAGGGGTATAGAAAACTGATTTAAAATAGGGATCATGAGCCTTGTGAGTCCCTGGGAAGTGTGTAAATAGATGATGATATTGATGTACTTGTTTTTATCCTACAGGTGCTTTGGTCCATCTTGTTGTCTAACAAGGGGCATACACGCGATGGGTTGTGAGAGGACTGCTCTTGGACCTTTTTCGAGAGTACCCTACTGCTTCACATCGTTAATGTATGCTTGACCTGGACCATCTGATGAGCAACACGACAGCACAGTGACAATCGCTGTGCTGTGCAAATACATGAATTTGGGCTTGTGTCTGTGGGAGTTTGCGCATTCTCCCCGTGCTTGCGTGGGTTTTCTCCGGGTGCTCCTGTTTCCTCCCACATCCCAAAGATGTGCTCTTAGGCTAATTGGCAAAACAAATTCTCCCTAAATTGTCTCAAATTTGGTTTTTAATCCATAGATCTATAAACATGGACAGGGTTCGCGTGTAGAAGTGGGAACATCGAGGTGGCGGCGCGGGCTCGTTAGGCCGAAGGGCCTGTTTCCCGTGCTGTTTTGTTCTTTGTTCTTTGTTGTTCTTTGTTTGCTCCACTGAGGCATACAAAAAAAATCTCTTAAACACATTGTTTTCAAGCTAATTCTACATTAAATGAAAGTACATAAATGTGAAGAGTCATGAAGGCATCAGTTCTTTTATGAATTGTTCAGGGGTCAGTTTAGCTCAGTTGGCTTGACAGTTGATTAGTGATGCAGAGCAATGCCAAAAGTGTGGATTCAATTCCCATACTGGCTGAGATTATTCATGAAGGCCTGCCTTCTCAACCTTGCCCTCTACCTGAGATGTGGTGATTCTCAGGTTAAATCACTGCCAGTCAGTTCTCCTTTACAAAGGGGAGAGTATCCTATGGTCATCTGGGACTTTGCGTTAATAAATTGCTCCACTGTAAATTAGGATATGGAAGAGAGAGATTGACTTGATGAAACTACAAGCATAAGGGAAACAGAGCAGCAGGACACATCTCCGAATCTAGACAGACTTCATTCTATGGTCTTAGAAGTGACGAATAAAGTGTGGAAAATTCCCTAGATTCAGGAAAGGTTCCATCAGGCTGGAACGTAGCAAATAAAACCCCTCTATTCAAGGAGGAAGATTGGAAAAAAGGAAACTCTAGGCCAGTTTACTTGACTTTTGTTGTGGGGAATTCGTTAGAATCATAATTGAAGAGTTAAAGCTGGGCACTAAGAAAAGCTCAAGAAATTGGGAAGAGTTAGCATGCTGTTGTGAAAGGAAATCATATTCAACTAATTCAAGAGTTCTTTGAAGGAGTAACTTGTGCTGTAAATAAAGGGGAGCCTGTAGACAGCTGTACTTGGACTTCCAGAAGGAAGTTGGTAAACTGCCATGTGAAAGGTTGCGGAAAATATAAGCTCATGGTTTAGGAGGTAACGTATGAGTGTGGGCACAAGATTGTTTTCTGCCAGCCAATCAGAAAATATGCCTGGTTGACAGAATCACTGAAACCCTACAGTGTCGAACGAGGTCATTCAGCTCATAGAGTCTGCACTGTCCACAATCCCATCAGGCTCTATTCCCATAACTCTTCATATTTATCCTGCTAATCCCCCGGGTTAATTTATCATGGCCAATCGTCCTAACCCACACATTTTTGGACTGTGGGAGGAAACTGAGCATCCAAAGGAAACCCATCCACCTATGGGAAGAATGTGCAAACTCCACACAGTGACGTGTAGAGTCCTGCAGCAGTCTGTGATAGGGTTTCAACTTTTTACAAATTGCATCAATGACTTACATGAGGGGAGCGAAGGGATTGGAGCTAAATTGGCTGACAACACAAAGATAGGTAGAAAAACATATTGTGAAGAGGACATAAGGAGTTTGCAGGTGGATATAGATAAGTTGAGTGAGAAAGCAAAAATCTGGCAACAAGTGGAATTGGACAAATGAAGTACTGTTATGTAGGACATTGGTGAGACTACATCTTGAACTGTGTGTGCAGTTTTGGTCTCTTATTCAAGACAGAAGGTACATGTATTGAAGGCAGTTCAAATGAGGTTTATTATCCAAATGAGGTCGGAATGAGTGGGTTGTCTTATGAGGATAGTTGGACAGGCTGGGCCAAAGCGGAGTTTAGAAGAGTGAGGGATGAACTGATTGAAGTATACAAGATCCTAAATGGTCTTAACAAGATGTATATGGAAAGGATATTTACTCTTCTGGGTGAGTCCAGAACTAGGGGACACTATTTTAAAATTATGGATTGCCATTATATTTTAGAGATTTTTTTTTAATCAGTACGTCGTGTGACTTTGGAATTCTCTACATCCAAAGGTAGTGGAAACAGGGTCATTCAATATTTTTAAAGCAAAGGGAAGCAGATTTTTGTTAGGCAAGAGAATTAAAGATTATTGAGGTAGATGGGAATATGGAGCTTGAAACATAAGTAGATCAACCATGACCTTATTGAATGACGGAGAAGGTTCAAGGGGCCGAATCTGCTCCTATTTTGTATATTTGTAAGTACATAAGATTGCATGTTAATCTTTCCATAGATATACCTTGGTGATACACGTACTACAATAAGAAGTCTCACAACGCCAGGTTAAAGTCCAATAGGTTTATTTGGCAGCACAAGCCACTAGTTTTCGGAGAGCTGTTCTTTGATCAGGTAAATGAATTTCAGTTCACAAACAGGGCCTATAAAGACAAACTCAATTTAAAAAATAATGGTTGGAATGCACATCTTTACAGGTAATCAAGTCTTAAAGGTACATTGTGAGTGGAGAGAGGGTTAAGCACAAGTTAAAGAGATGTTTAAAGATTCACATTCCAACCATTATTTTGTAAATTGAGTTTGTGTCTTTATATGACCTGTGAACTGAAATCCCAATCACCTGACGAAGGAGTGGTACTCCAAAAGCTAGTGACTTGTGCTACCAAATAAACCTGTTGGACTTTAACCTGGTGTTGTGAGACTTCTTACTGTGTTTACCCTAGTCCAATGCCGGCATCTCCACATCATGGATAGATATACTACCCAAGTGTTTGTATTACTAAATGCCTCGAACCACGAAAGTGGCCCAAGTTAGAGATCACAGGGTAGAACACAGTAGATGGAAAAGACATGACCCCGACTGCTATGTTCTCATTCTGATGACCAACTATACTTAAATGAATGTAATAGACTATTGTGGTTCATATAACATGCGATGGATACAATATCATTTGTCTTGCACTACTGCCTGAAACAAATTTCTCTCCCAATCTTTTCAAATTGATTTTGTTTCTCTTTGTTGTCTTAAAATGTGATTATTAGCAGGAATGTTCTAGAATGACCAAATGAGATCACTAATGATTTCAGAACAGGAGACAAAGAACAGGAACTTGCTGCAAATCGAATAGTATCTAACAGAAATGTTTTCTGTTTTCGCCTTTTCTGGCAGCAATCCTATGGACATATTGTCAGGTAACTAAATTTGCAGTTTCTAAAAGCCAAGATGTAACTGGATCAATGCAATCTTAACAATGATTGCTCTCTGTTCTCACTTCAACAAAGTGCTTCAAAAAGGTCCAATTTTGAAGTATTTCAAAATCTTAGCACCTGTGTGCTTCAAACATACATATTATATCAGTGCTTATGAGGTGCAACACTAAGATTTGAAGGCATTATCTTGTCGGATTATAAAGCTGATATGGATTATCAGTGCCAAGAAGGAACTTTAGCAACAACGCATACACATGGTATAAATCTCATTTAGTTAGCATCAGGGAGAAGACGGTGGCGTAATGAATGTCACTGGACTAGTCATCCAGAGGCCTAGACTCGAGGAACATTGAATTAGTCCCACTGTCAGCTACTGGAATTTAAATTAGTTTAAAAAAAATGAAATTGAAGTCTAGTCACATATTGTTGCAAAAGGAAATCTGATTCACTTTCACCTTCTTGAGATGGACATCCATACCTTATTTGGTCTGGCTGATATGTGATGGTTGACTGATAACTGCCTTTTTGAAATGGCTTATAAACCACTTAGTCTGAGGGCAAGATTGGGCAACAAATGCTTACCAGTGACAGTGACAGCATGTGAACAAATAAAAAGTTTAACAGTATTCTGTAGAATATATTTACGTACACAAACCTACTTACTGATTTTAATATATATTCTGACCAAACATACTGGCTATTTGCTTCAGAAATATTTTCCAAAGCTTGCGGGAATAATAAAACTGTCAAATTTGCCCTTACCTCCATTTCATAGATAGGGGTTCCCAGAATATCTTTTAGTGCATGCCGATCAATCACAATTGGCATTTCAGGAGGCATTGCAAGGTCAGTTGTGTCAGTGATGGATTCAGATTTGGTGTCCTCAGGGACTCCCTCTTTTCCTACAATAAAGACAAAAAAAAGTTAGTATTTTTATTAACACACTATCTTGACCAGCTTGCTACAAATATATATTTCTCAGCATATATGTTTCCTGAGAAGTAGTACCTTAAAAGGTCAAGGAGGGAAAATTGGATAAGGCCCCAAAATGGGAGTGGGGATAGTAACGTGTTGTATATGCACACCTGTTCATCGTAGGCAACACAGAACCTTTCTGCTGTCTACTGAAAACAATGATTGCAATGCTCAGGTCAGTGCTAATTATGCGATTGAGAGCCTGTGTGCCTCAGTGGAGGATGCAAAATCTAGACAGGCTAGCAGTTTTTTGCTGTATTCATTCAAGGCATGTTCAAGGCAAGGCATGTGCAACAATATGTGACTAGACTTCAATTTCATTTTTTTTAAACTACTGGTTGGCCAGCCTTTAGTGCCCACCCTTAAAAGCCCTTGGACAGTTATCTTCTTGAACCACCACAGTTCATGTGGCATCAGTACACCCACAATCCTGTTAGGAAGGAAGTGATTCCAGGATTTTGGCACAAAGACAGCAAAAGAACAGCAATGTAATTCCAAGTCAGGATGGTGTGTAGCTTGGAGAGAATTTACAGATGAGGCTGTTCTCATGATTTTGCTGCCCTTGTCCTTCTCAGTGGTACAGGTTGCAGTTTGGTGCTGTCAAATCAAGGAAAAGCCAGGCAGTGTGCCTTAATGACTATCATCCAGTGGCTCTGACATTCACCGCTATGAAGTGTTTTGAAAGGTTATGGCGCAAATCAATTCCTGCCTGCCTGGATCCATTACAGTTTACCCATCGCCAAAACAGATCAATCTTCCTGGCCCTGCACTCAACTCTGGAGCACCTAGAGAACAAAGACACCTATGTCAGACTTCTATTCACAGACTACAGTTCAGCCTTTAACACCATTATTCCAATGAGACTCATCTCATAGAAAATAGAACACAGAACATTACAGCGCAGAACAGGCCCTTCGGCCCTCGATGTTGCGCCGACCAATGGAGAAAAAGCAATGACCCTCTAACCTAAACCATTCCCTTTTCATCCATAAACCTATCCACTGACCACTTAAACGCCCCCAAACTTGGCGCATCTACAACTGCTGCAGGCAGACTATTCCATACCCTTACCACCCTCTAGGTAAAGAACCTACCTCTGACATCCATCCTATAACTACCACCCCTTAATTTAAAGCTATGTCCCCTCGTGCTAGCCTTCTCCATCTGAGGAAAAAGGCTATCACTGTCCACCCTGTCTAATCCTCTGATCATCTTATACGCCTCAATAAGGTCACCTCTTAGCCGCCTTCTCTCTAATGAAAATAACCTCAAATCCCTCAGCCTTTCCTCATAAGACCTTCCCTCCATACCAGGCAGTATCCTGGTAAACCTCCTCTCCAATGCCTCCACATCTTTCTTATAATGCGGTAACCAGAACTGTACACAATACTCCAAGTGCAGCCGCACCAGAGTTTTGTACAGTTGCAACATGACGTTGCGGCTCCGAAATTCAATCCCCCTACCAATAAAAGCCAAGACTCCGTATGCCTTCTTAACAACCTTATCGACTTGACTGCCAACTTTTAGGGATCTATGCACATATATACCGAGATCCCTCTGTTCGTCAACACTATTAAGAGTCCTACCATTAGCCCTATACTCTATACATTTGTTATTCCTGCCAAAGTGAATTACCTCACACTTTTCCACTTTGTAACCTAGGGCTTGGTTCATCCCTTTGCAATTGTATCCCAGACCTTCTAACCTACAGACTGCAGTCAGCAAAGATAGGCAACAACACCTCCTCCATGATAATCCTCAACACTGGTGCTCCGCAAGGTTGTGTCCTTAACCCCTCACTATATTCCTTATAAATCTTTGACTGTATGGCCAAATTCCCCTCCAACTCAATTTTCATGTTTGCTCTTGACAGCACCATTGTGGGTTAGATCTCAAACAATGACATCAAAGGAGAGAATCTGATGAACTCGTGCAACAACAATAATCTCTCCCTCAATGTCAACAAAATGAAGGGAATAGTCATTGACTTCATGAAGCATATTGGAGAGGATGCCCCTGTCTACATCAATGAGAACAAAGTAGAAATGGTCGATAACTTCATCATCTTGAGGTATCATAAGAACATAAGAAATAGGAGCAGGAGTAGGCCATCTAGCCCTTCGAGACTGCCCTGCCATTCAATAAGATCATGACTGATCTGAAGTTATTCTGTCCCACTTTCCCGTTTTCTCCCCATAACCCTTAATTCCCTTGCCTATCAGAAATCTATCTATGCATTATTTAAATATAGCCTTCACCACTTCAAAGGGCAGAGAATTCCAGAGATTCACCACCCTTTGAGTGAAGAAGTTCCTCCTCAACTTCGTTCTAAAACGTTGATGTTCAGATCACCAACAACCTGTCTTGATCCCTTCATGCCGAGGCTATAGTGAAGAAAGCTTAAAGTGCCTCTAATTTCTCAGGAGACTAAGGAAATTTGACACGTCTGCTACAACTCTCACCAACTTCAACAGATGCACCATAGAACCATCTTTTCTGGTTGCATCACAACTTGGTATGACTCCTGCTCTGTCCAAGACCACAATAAACTACAACCAAAACTGCCTCTCATCCATTGACTCTGTGTACATTTCCTGCTACCTCAGAAAAGCAGCCACATAGTCAAGGACCCTATGCACCCCAGATGTACTCTCTTTTACCTTCTTTCATTAGGAAAAAGATACAAAAGTCTGAGATCAGGTACCAACCAACTTAAAAATAGCTTCTTCTCTGCTGCCATTAGACTTTTGAATAGACCTGCCTCACATTAAGTTGATGTTTCTCTACACCCTTGCTGTGACTGTAACATTACATTCTGCACTCTCTTCTTCCTTATGTATTGATATTCTTTGACTGTATAGTGCACAAGAAACAACACGTTTCACTGTATGCTAATAAAGTTGACAATAATAAATCAAATAAAAGTGCCTTGGTGAGTTGTTCCAGCTAATACATTTCAAAAAACCCACACTGACTTTGTCTGATCATTTCATGATTTTCTAAGTGTATTACTAAGGCTTCCTTCACAATAAATTTGCCCAATGATTGATGTCAGGATAACTTCTTTGGAATTCCAACCTTTCTTGAATAGTGGTGTTATATTTGCTATCTGCTAATATGCTGGGACAACTCTATAAATTATGAAATTTCCTTAGAAAATCACAGTGTATATCCACCATCACTTCAGCTATTTCTTTTAGAACCCTAGGATTTAGGCCTAGGATTTAGGCCTAGGTCAAGTAACTAAAAGCGAATGGATCTTTAAGTGCCTTCAAAAGCTTTGTTCAGAGATACAAATTTCCTCAAGTTCTTTAATCTCATCAGCCCCATGATTACCCTCTAATTCTTACACTTCTGTAAGTTGTGTCTTCCTACTGTGAAGGCAAAATATTTGCTTCACATCTCTGCCATTTTCTCATCCCGTCCACCTATTTAATTTCTTGAATCTCTGTTTCTAGGAAGCCAATGTTTACCTTTTAAAAATAATACAAGCACTGTTCTTCGTCAACTCAAGATACAGTGACCACCCACTCACCCCACTCCAAAATGTAAAAGGCATGGTATTTAAATATGACAGTTCTATAGACTATATCTACCTTTTACAAGCATTCACGTTTGTTCTTAAAAATTGCAAGTAATAAATTGTGGAAAATAGACAGCACTCCAGCAAAATTGAGTCTGTTTGAACTCAGCAGTTCAAATAGCTCTGCTGGTTCAGATTTCCTGTGTGTGAATCACGTACCACTCCCTATCCCCCATTCACAAAAACAGGCGCTGTTAGAAATGGGGGTGAAATGTTCGTATCTGGACCTCAATGTCATTTGGCAAAGAGTCTGTAATGGAGTTTTGATCTAAACCATTTCACTCTTATGCTGTTGGTTCATCCATTTTATGATAAATGCTTCATGCATTCAGATAACAGTCTTCGTGTTTGTTTTACTACTATTCTTTGAATGGGCCATAAGACAGGGGAGCAGAAGTAGGCTATTTGGTCTATCAAGTCTGTTCCGCCATTCAATGAGATTCATTAACTGATCTGATAATCCTCAGCTCCACTTTCTCTTCTTTTTCTCTTAAACCCCTTATTAATTAAAAATGTCTTTCTCAGCCTTGAACATACCTATTAACTTAGCCTCTTCAGGCTCTGTGGTAAAGAATTCCAGAGATTCACTACACCCAGAGAAGAAATTTCCCTTCATCTGTCTTTAATAGGAGACCCCTTGTTCTGAGATGTCACCCCTCTAGTCTTGGATACTCTCACACGCGGTAATAATCTCTCAGCATCTATCCTGTCAAATCCCCTGAGCATCCCATTTGTTTAAATAAAGTTGTTTTTCACTTTTCTAATTTTCAATGAGTATAGGTCCAATGTGCTCAATCTCTCCTCATATGAAAATCCCTCCATACCTGGGATCAACCTAGTGAATCTTCTCTGCACTGCCAGCATGTATTTCCTTAGATAAGGGAACCAAAACTATTCTCAGTATTCTATGTGTGGTCTAACTAGTGCCTTGTATAGTTTTGGCAAGACTTCCCTCTTTTTATGCTCCATTTCCTTTGAAATAAGGGCCAACGTTCCATTTGCCTTCCCTATTACCTGATGTACTTGTGTTCTAGCTTTGTGATTTACGCACAAGGATCACCAAATTCCTGTGTGAAAGGTCCATTTAAATAATATTCAGCTCCTTTATTCTTCCTATCAAAAGTGCATAACTTCATATCTTCTGACACATTCCATCTGGCAAGTTTTTGCCCATTCACTTAACCTGTCTATCCCTCTGCAGACCCTTTGTGTCATCCTTCCCACTTATTTTTATGTCATTTGCAAACTTGGCAATAGTACATTCATCCCCTTGCCCTATTCATTAATATATGTTGGAAATAATTGTGGCACAGCACTGATCCCTGAGGCAGTCTACTATTAAAGGTTATATCCTGAAGTGTACTTACACACACACACGCACACACACACATTTCATTCTGCACCCAAAATTGCATTTCTGGCATATGGGCACAATGGAACCAAGTTCTGCAGTTCAAACATTTAGGAAGGATCAGATTGTCATGGGAAGGAATCCTTGCAATATTTAAACATTTTAAAATGAGCAATGCATCAAAGGAAGCTTATTAAATTGAACATTGCTGTAAGGAGAAAAGCATTCCCTAAACTACTCCTCTTCATGCTTTGACAATTATTCTGTACCTGTGTAAATATAGTCTCTAAATGAAATTTCTAATTAGTAGCCATTTAGCGCACAATCCATACCAACATGTGATTAAATGGGAAGTTATAACAGGATGTCATTGGAAATGCAGAACTTTTCATGGCCATTTTTGGAAGGTTCATGATTGGGATCAGATTCAGCTGCAAAACAGTTGTGCCTCTGCTACTTCTAAGTCATAACAAGTTAGGTATGCAATAGATGTAAATTATTTATAGAAATGAAAATGATGAATGTAGTTTTTCCTCATATATTTCTACAAATAATAAGGATTTGCTTGGAAGTTGCTTCCATGCAGAGAGTGTAGATTCAAGTCCAACAGGTAGAACATAAGAAATAACAGCAGGAGTAAGCCATCTAGCCCTTTGAGCCTGCCCCACCATTCAGCAGGATCATAGCTGATCTGAAGTGGATCAGTTCCACTCTCCCGCTTTCTCCCCATAACCCTTAATTCCCTTGTCTATCAGAAACCTATCCACCCGTGACTTAAATATATTCAGCGAGGTAGCCTCTATCACTTCAATGCAAAGAGAATTCCAGAGACTCACCACCCTTTGAGTGAAGAAGTTCCTCTTCAACTCTGATTTAAACTGAACCCCCTTATTTTGAGACTGTGCCCTCTAGTTCTGCTATCCTTTCTAAGCAGGAAGAATCTCTCTACCTCTCCCTATCTAGCCCCTTCATTATCTTATATGCCACTATAAGATTCCCCCCTCAGCTTTCTAAACTCCAACGAGTATAGACCCAGTCTATTCAATCTCTCCTCACTGGCTAGCCCCCTCATCTCCGGTATCAATCTAGTGAACCTTCTCTACACTCCCTCCAAGGCCAATATATCCTTTCGCAAATGCGGCGACCAAAATTGCACAGTACTCCAGTTGCGGCTTCACCAGTGCCCTGTACAGTTGCAGCAAGAATTTCCTGCTTTTATATTCTATCCCCCTCACTATAAAGGCCAACATTCCATTCGCCTTCTTGATCACCTGCTGCACCTGCAGACTGAATTTTTGTGATTTGTGCACAAGGACCCCCAGGTTCCTCTACACTGTAGCACGCTGTAGTTTTTCGCCCTTTAAATAATAATTATTATTATTTCTACCTAAGTGGATAACCTCACATTTGCTAACATTATACTTCATCTGCCAGGTTCTCGCCCACTCACAGCCTACCCAAATCTCTCTGTAGACTTTCCATGCCTTTCACGCAATTTGCTTTTTCACTCATCTTCGTGTCATCAGCAAATTTCGTTACCCTATACTCAGCTCTCTCCTCCAGATTGTCTATATAAATGGTAAACAGTTGAAGCCCCAGCACCGATCCTTGCGGCACTCCACTAATCACCAACTGCCGACCAGAATAGCACCCATTGATTCCAACTCTCTGCTTCCTATTAGACAACCAATCCTCTATCCTCGCTAATAACTTACCCCCAACTCCGTGCACCGTAACCTTTTGCAGCAACCTTTTGTCAGGCACTTTATCAAACACCTTCTGGAAATCTAAAAATACCACATCCATTGGTTCCCCTCTGTCTACCGCACTAGTCACATCCTCATAGAAATTCAATAAATTTGTTAAACATGATTTACCCTTCACGAATCTGTGCTGCATCTGCTTGGTCAAACCGTTCTTTTCTAGGTGCCTTGCTATTTCTTCTTTGATGATAGATTCCAGCATTTTCCCAACTACAGACGTTAAACTAACTGGCCTATAATTCCCTGCCTTTTGTCTGCTACCTTTTTTAAACAGTGGCGTAACATTAGCCATTTTCCAATCTTCTGGCACTTCCCCACAGTCCAGCGAATTTTGATAAATTACGAAGGCATCCACCATCATCTCTGCCATTTTTTTCAGAACCCTGGGATGCATTCCATCTGGTCCCAGGGACTTGTCTACTTTCAGTCCCATTAGTCTATCAAACACTATCTTCTCAAGTGACAGTAATTGCATTAAGGATCTCCTACCATCCTTCTATCTTTAATATTTGGCAAGCTATTTGTGTCCTCTTCCGTGAAGACCGACACAAAAAACTTATTTAAAGCCTCAGCCATTTCCTCGTCACCCACCGCTAAATCCCCCCTCTCGTCCTCCCAGGATCCAACATTCACTCTAGCCAGTCTCCTTTTCTTTATATATTTGTAAAAATTTTACTATCATTTTTTATATTTAGAGCTAGTCTAGCTTCATACTCTACCTTTCTTTTCTTTATTGCTTTCTTATTCATTCTTTGTCGTTTTTTAAAATCTTTCCCGATCTTCTAATTGCCCACTATTTTTAGCTGTTCTGAATACATCAGCTTTTAATTTAATACTCCTTTATTTCCTTCAGTAACCAGGACTGGTTATCTTTTCTCTTACAGTCCTTCTTTACCATCAGAATATTTCTGCTGAGTACTGAAAACTTTGGTAACACAGAATCCTACAGTGCAGAAAGAGACCATTCAGCCCATTGAGTCTGCATCGACCACAATCCTACCCACCACCACCCAGGCCCCAGTTCCATACCCCATGCATTTACCCTAGCCAATTCCCCTGACACTAAGGGGCAATTTAGTATGGCCAATCCACCCAACCTGCGCATCTTTGGACAATGGGAGGAAACCAGCACACCCGGAGGAAACCCCCGCAGACATGAGGAGACAGACAATGACCCAATGACCCTCAATTTTTTTGGGAATCGAATGCATGTTCCTGCTGCTGTGACTTACTGCTGTGCAATAACTTCTCTGCATTTCAGTTCTATTTCTCTACATGATCGTTGCTGAAACTGCCACCTTCCAGTGAAGTCATGCACATAAAACAAATTATAAACAAAGAAGTGAATGTGTCAGCAGAAAACTGTTTTTTGAAATCTACTTCATACATGATTAAATTACATGGGTTTCCTCAAGCGCTCGAGTTTATCAAGTCAGCAGCTGAACAATAGTGACAAAAAAAAAGGAAAATTTAGTCCTCATCTTTGTTGTATTGGATGATTTCATGGACAGCAGCTGAGTGCTATAATTATTCTTCATCTCAGCATTCTTAGTCCAGTTTGAAGAATGCTGGGATTGGGGATTAGCAGGAGGAAGATGGAATCTGACAAGTTTCATGCTTCCGATTGCTATCCAGCATCCCTGACAGATGGATATGTAAGCATGTACTTAGGACAGTGAAGGCAAGAGGTTCAAATATCTCTGCAAGAAATCAACAGCTACAGGAAAGACAGGGGAGTAACTTAGATAGAATAAACAGCAGACACAGGCTATTCAACTTAACTCTGATTGTGTTTACACCCCACGAGTCTCCTCCAATTCCATCAGCCTCATCTCATCCTTCCAGCACATCTCTGTGTTCCCTTTTCTCTCATTTACACGATTAGTTTTCTGTGGAAACCATTTGCCTCAACTAATTCATGTGCTACTGAGTGCCACATTTTAACTGCTCTGAGTAAAGAAATTTCTCCTTCATTTCCCATTGGATTTATGAGTAACTATATTGTACTTATGATTTTTAGGGTGTAAAGTGACAAGTGCACACAAAACATGTGAAATCTTTTTGAATAAAATGGCAGAATATAGAGATATTTCACGACGACAGGATTCTCTTTAGTTTTCTTGTTGGAACCGACATTTTAAAAAAAGAAAATTTCCCCTTCTAGTTTTGAATTCTCTCAAGTGAAAATATTCTCTTCATATCTGCAGAATCAAACCCATTCAGAATTTTCAAGACCCACATCTTTTTACTGACTTTTTTTTAAAGAAAACACCTCAGCTTGTTCAATCCCTTAGTTCCAGTACAAACCCCCTTTGAGGAAAGAGCCCTTGTAAATCTATATATTTTCTGCAGCACCTCTATGCATTTTTTACAATATGGAGACCAAGGCTGAAGAAACTGGTCTTGGTAGTGCTCCTCTTTTTGCACCCTTTTTTGCACTGCAAGACCCCTTAAGGTTCAAAAATAGTGTCTGTGGTGTACACCAGATGTTCTATTGATAAAGGGGTGAGCAGATACATGTCTAACAGCTGTTAACAGCTGTCAACATCATGCAAGTAGGCAAATCATGGCAAAGACATTTCAGAGCTCCACAATTTAATCTTCTCCTCCATTTAATATTGAACAAATGCCACCTCCCCTCCCTTTTAAAGTTCAAAGCTGTACAGGTTAGGTGGATTGGCCATGCTAAATTATCCCACAACATGTAGATTAGGGGGGTTAGCGTGGTAAATATGTGGGATTATGGGAATAAGGCGGATGGGGAGGGCTGGGTAAGACACTCTGTTGGAGAGTCAGTGAAGGCACAGTGGGCCTAATGACCTCCTTTTGCACTGTAGGAATTCTATTCCATTCTGTGATGATGGGAGCCCTTGCACCTCATCAGTGCTATTAAAAGAGGTCAATTACTTCAAAATTAATTGTTGGATTAATTCCTCTTGTTAGTCTACAATTTAACACATCTTGGGTGATTTTCCATACTTGTTAGAAGTTTCAACAGCATACAGAGAAAATACTTTCTTAAGATTCACAAACCAATTGCTTCCAGAAATGAATGGCCTATTAAGGCTGCTCTTGACATTGCTGGCTCTCCCAGTTATGATCAAAGGCCACACAGAACAACACAAGCTATCAGAATAGTGAGGAGGAAAGGGTCTCAGAAAGAGGACATATCAGCTGAGGGTCTTTAGAGCGAGAAGAGAATCCAGGAGTGCTGCGATGTCCAGGAAACCTTCTTGCACTAGTATTCAGAGCCATGACGGTAATGGTTTGAGTTGTCACGGAAGCAAGCTGAGATTGCATGACAGCAATCTTGTGCTTCCACTATAGCACTCAGACACTGAGTAGATGTGCTGCAATGAAAGCCAAGACATCAGCCCCCAAAGTGCACGACCTATAGAGCTGGCCTCATATTCTATGTCAGACAGGAAGAACTCCAAGCTCTGCGTAAGGAAGTGTATGAAACTGGTACCAGATTGCTCTGTGCTCCTTGACAATGAGTGCACACTTTTTCACAAGTTTTCCAATGCTTCAAGCATTTGACTGTAAATACCCATCAGCTCTCTTCTGTAATAAAAACAAAAATGCTGGAAAAACTCAGCAGCTCAGGCAGTATGTGAACTGAGAAACAGAGTTACCAATATGAATTTTCTGTAGCCTTGTACATTGAAGTTATCATCTGCACTTGCAATTGAACTAATGAACAACCTCCCCCTGCAGCGAGCAATTCTTTCCCCTCGCTTTTACGGCAGTGCACTTGTACCCAGTGTATCATCACGAGTGGATATCCTTATTTCCCCCACCTCCTTTTAACCTATCCTCTTAAAAGACTAGTTAAACCTAAGCTGGAATATTGTGGTGTGTTCTTTTGCCACACTTTAGGAAGGATGTGAACGCATTGGAGAGGATGCAGAGGTGGTTTACAATACGGTTCCAGGAATGAAAAGCTTCAGTTATAAGGATAAATTGGAGAGGTTGGAACCATTCTTCTTGATGAGGTGAAGACTAAGAGGAGATTTGATAAAGGTGTGCACAATCATGAGGGAATTGGACAGAGCAGATAGGGAGAAACTGGCCCCACTCTTAAATGTATTGAGAATGAAAGGACACAGATTTAGTGATTGTGAAAGAAGTAATGAAATATGTGAAAAAACATTTTCACACATCAAGTTGTTTGGGTCTGCAATGCACTGCCTGGAAGTATAGTAGAAGCAGGATTAATTGAGGCATTCAAGAGGGTATAATATGATTATTTGAATAGAAACATGTGCAGGGTTATTGGAAAAAGGCAGCAGAATGGCACAAAATCATAATGCTGATTTGGAGAGCCAATGCACATGATGGGCTGAAAGGCCTTCTTCCGCACGGTAATAATTCTGTGATTCTCTAAATGAAGCACAAAGTCAGTATTGAAGCTGCTGACCATGATTATGAAATTGAGTGATAGTGCTTTTCAACTACACTGACTTTTTGCTCTTCCTTCACTGTCTGGGTAAGGATAAGATCTTGATGAGAAAAGAGAAAAAAATAAATGCAAGCTTACACCATTAGCAGCTTCTTGGTCAGAAACGATTATGGAATGACAGGCATGTTGCTTCAATCGCACCAGTGGCCATGTCTCAGCAACTGCCCTTTCTAATAATGGCCAACATCATCTCCTCTGTGGGGTTAGAACATAGAAGAATGTCTCTCTTCCTACAGCTATTTCCTGCTACTTCCAGCTGTGCGTCACCTTCGCCTACAAGAGAGAGGTAAGTGTGTCACAGCATCATGCAATATGTTTGGGCAGTCTGGCTGCCATAGCTTAATAATTGGCATTGGGTGCAATCTAAAAGATTTGAGTTTTAGGTTTACAGAAGTGCTAAATGTGTAAGGATGAGATAGAGGATGAGTATAAGAGACAAATCCTAACTGGTAAAAATTGTTGTTAGGGGAGAGATAGGGATGTAGTAAATTGGCTGAGGCTGGTGATGCAGTTGATCAGATATGACACTTAAAGATGCATTCACAGATGTTGCGACCATGAGAGATTATTAAACATTTTTCAGTGCTGCATCCAGGACCTTGAGACTATATATCTGACATTGATTACAGGCTCTCTTCCCACAGTGGTCTCATCATGTTTCAATCTCCCCCAACAAGACCTTTTGTGCAGCATCTACACCTGAAAACATGAGTGCCTGTGCTTTCCAGCTATTCTTCACTCATTCAAGGGAGTCTATCATACTTCCCAGTTCAGATGATTTATAAAACTCAGCACCTGACGCAATATGCAACTCCCCTTTAAGTTATGCAAGCTATTAACAATACTGGGCATCCTGCTGCTGCATGCTGCCAATAAACACTGTGGGGAGCATAGCTACATGCAGAAAACATGATATGAAGAAGCAGCACACTGGATTATTCTGAGCAGGTTTGAGTTAATCATGTATCACAATTCTCATGTATTTTTGGAACTAAGCAATTTAACCACCCCCCACTCCTCAGGACAGTACAAAGTATTTTAAGGGCCATCTGAGCAGGGCTCTTTACAAATTTAGGAGAATCTACTTAATTTACTACTGTTAAATTCTCTATCCCGAGAACAGTATTCTATTTGCATTTTTAAATAATCTGCTGACTTGTTCACCAGTCATGATGTAAAGATGCCGGCGTTGGATTGGGGTGGTAAGAACTCAGTAAGAATTTAGCAACACCAATTTTTAATCCAACCGATTTATTTGATAGTAAATCCGCGAGCTTTCAACACTCTGTGTCTTCCTCAGGCAAATGCAGTGTTCTGGTCTGCAATAGCACACCAGTAACATAGATTGAATTGCATTTACAGATAAAGATAAAACATAGATGATGTTGGAATCTGAAACAAAAACAGAAAATGCTGGAAAATCTCAGCAGGTCTGACAGCTTCTGTAGAGAGAGAACATAGCCAACGTTTTAAGTCTGGATGACCCTTTCTCAGAGCTTCCATTTAACACATGTATTAAGAATAAATTCAGTTTCTGTTGGTAGGTTACTGTTTATAGGATTCTGATCACTACTTTAAACTTTTAACTAGCAAATTGGTCATACAATAACAAATATGAAGGTGATGTCCAATAAAAAAAAAAGTAGTTTTCTTTTGTATTTTTCTAAGCACAAAAGCATATTAAAATTTTTAAAATATGCTTTTGTGTCCTATCAAATTATAATATGCTATAAAATAAAATCACAATCAGACATTTGGTATAATGAACACTGTTAGCTGCAAACCTAGAGGAAGCTACATTCACTTATGAAGGAAAATATTAAACATGCACAGAATACAAGAATCTCAAAATAATACTAACATCAAAAATAATGTATCTGTTTAAAGTAGTCACTTATTTTAATGAAATTACAATATCTAATTAGGAGACTATGGAGGTTGGAAAATTTCTGACACTAAATCTGAATGTATCCTTATTAGATGTAAAATAGTTACATTTCTTTCAAGTTGAAGAATCAAAAACATTCTTCTTCTCATTGGTGCATAGTAAACCTAGTCGCCACACTCCAGCATCTGTTTGGATACGCCAAGGGAGAATTTAGCATGGCCAATCCACCTAATCAACTCGATTTCAGATTGTGGGAGGAAACGGAGCAGCCAGAGGAAACCATGCAGACATGAGGAGAACATGCAAATTCCACAGTGATTCAACCAAGAATTGAACTAGCCCTGGCACTGTGAAATAGCAGTGCTAACCACTGTGCCACAGTGCTTTGCAAATAAAACATTTTAGATGGGAACAGACATTTGGTCCTTCAAACCTGCTATGTCATTCAATATAATAATGGCTCTTCTATCACAACTGCACTTTCCTGCTCATTCCCCACATTGAAAAGTCCCCAAGAGATCAAAAATTTATGGATATTAGTCTTAAGTTTACTCATCAATGGGGCAACTTTCTGTGATAGACAATTCCAAAGAGTCACATCCCTCTGAGTGAGGAAATGTCTCATCTCAGTTCCTGTAGGGAATACAGGGGCACAGACTCAGAATGAGGGGACAATCATTTAGGACTGAGATGAGGAGAAATTTTTTCAATCAAAGGGCTTGAATTAGAGTTATCTATCCCAAAATACTGTGGATTCTCCATCTTTGAACATATTTAAGGCTGAGATACATAGATTTTTGGTCTCTTGAGCAATCAAGGGATAGAGAGAGCAGGTGGTCAAGTGGAATTGAGGCCAAAGGTCAGCCTTAATTGTATTGAACAGTGCAGAAGACAGAAGGGACAATATGACTTACCCTTGCTCCTATTTCTTGTAAATACCCAAGACTCTCTGAACACCAGCATTTAGAAATTTCATATTGTTTGAAAAGTATTTCACTTTCAAATGAATGGGTAGAAATTATTCTTGAGCAGTAGTGAAAAATGGGCAACATCACATTCTAAAATGGGATGTGTGCATAACTGGCATTCAATTCAACTGATAGAAGTTAAGTGTACCAACAGTTCGTTACCCACTTTACCCTAAATTTAACTCAATTCAGATCAGAATTGAATGTAAACTAGGGTGTATAACAAGCAATGTGATGTTGTCCATTTTTCATGAATGCCCAAAATGTACTTCTATCCTGATATTTCACTTTTTGCTAAAAATTTTAAATAAAATGTTCTTATACATCCAAATTATTAGAATAAAGTATCTATTTTAAAAGTCTTTAAGCATTTTAGAAGTTCATAAATTCAACATACAAAGTCAAAAGTATATGCAACCAGTATTTACTTTTATTTCAGGTTTTTCTGCTGCATCGCTAAATGAAGCAACATTGTAACAAAATAACTAGAAAACTTTTTATTATTTTGCTATCTTGTTTATTAAAGCATAGCTTTTTTTAATGATGAATCAACAGTTCAGAATTTTAACCATAACCACAGAGCAATCTTGACCAAATGGACCGATGGGCTGATGAATGGCAGATGGAGTTTAATTTAGAAAAATGAGAGGGGATGTATTTTGGTAGATTGGACCAAGGCAGGACTTACTCAGTTAATGATGTTCCGGAGAGTTAGACAACACAAAGATCTCGGGGTACAGGTTCATAGCTCCTTGAAAGTTGAGTCACAGGTGGACAGGGTGATGAAGAAGGCATTCGGCATGCCTGGTCAGAACACGGAATACAGAAGTTGGTATGTCTTGTTGAAGCTGTACAAGATATTGGAAAGGCCACATTTGGAATATTGTGTACAGTTCTGGTCACCATATTATAGAAAGGATATTATTAAATTAGAAAAACAGATTTCCTAGGATGTAACCAGAACTTAATGGTTTGAGTTATGAGGAGAGGCTGGATAAACTGGTACTTTTTCCCCTGGAGCGCAGGAAGCTTTGGGGTGATCTGAAAGAGGTTTATAAAATAATGAGAGGCACAGATAAGGGTAGATAGAAAACATCTTTTCCCAAAAGTAGGGGAGTCTAAGACCAGAGGGGATCAGTTTAAGATGAGAAGGGTGAGATATAAAAAGGTCGAATGGAGCAATTTTTTCCACACAGAGGGTGAGGAGTATCTGAAATGAACTGCCAGAACTAGTAGTGGAAGTTGGTACAATTTTGTCTTTTAAAAAAGCATTTTGACAGTTACATGGATAAGATTGGTATACAGGGATATGGGCCAAACACAGGCAATTGGGACTAGCTTAATGGTAAAAACTGGGCAGCATGGACAAGTTAGGCCAAAGAGCCTATTTCCATGCTGTAAACATCTATGACCCTATGGCTCTATCTAATACAGCATTCTTTATTTATATTGCAAATGTTTTTCAAGAAACAGAAATGCATCTCAGTAAATAATTATACCAAAAAGTTATACACATAATATCTGGGGCCCATCTTTCTAGAAAAATGAGAGGGTATCTTGATAGAAATTAGGGGAAATTAGATAACAGAGAAAAAAATTGGAATCATTAGGTCAAACGCTCTACTGCTGTGCTGCAGGCACTATGGACAGAATTCTCTTGTTTTTAAGACTAAATGCAATGGTAAGCAGCTCCAGCAACAGCTTTCCTGCTGGCCGTAATGGTGAGATCCTGTGGCAAATTCTGGGATAGAAACTCATTAATTATGCACTGATAAGCTCTCCTCTGAACCACCTAGCAGGCTGCAGCTGATTCATTTGCTCACCAGTAGTTGCGGGCTTCAAATGCACTAGCCCATATTTAAACACCACTCCAACACACTCAAATCACTCTCTCCAATTCGCCTGTCTTCAACAGACCACATAGGATGTCAGCAAAACATAGGCAAATACTTAGCAACTTCAAAAGGAAGTTTATTCTTTGATTCAACCATCATCCCCCTCAAACACATCACTTGTAAGATCCCCCTCATTTGGACTTCTAAACATTGCATCTGCAGTCTTTGTGTATCCCTTTCTAATAAATGATGCGGTATCCCTTTGACTCTTGTTTCTGAGCTTTTCATGCAGCCTTGTCAGTGTCCAGCTTCCTTTCCTGGATCTTTATTCTGCATTCCATTATTTATCTTCCTTGCCCCTTGGCCTTGCTCTTTTGCTCCCACTCCTTGCACATCCACCCCTCTGTACTGACCCCTTTGTTTTCATCAGCACTCCACCAATCCCCCAACACACTAGATAGATACTGGTGTATATGGTATCTTGTACTCTCCAATCCCAAGCTCTGCAGTGATCTGACTCAGTGACATAGGAGGGTCCACAGGTCCAAAAACAAAATGCTGTCTATGAAGAGTAGTTTGGGATGGAATTGGAAGGCAGGAATCAGTCTGCCCCATAAGATTGGTATACAGCACCTCAACGGCAGTGCAATACCACGGCACAAAGATATTGTTACACTCATCTCAAAATCCCCTGTGAACCGAGAACTGCCTCATGCACATCGCTCTTTTTTAATCTGGTTATAGATCGACATAATTTCAAGATGGCGAAACACAAGATTGGAAGATCTAATGGGACACCAAGAGTCAGCTATTTTAATGTCATTAATGCCACCAGTCAGCAGCAATGTAGACCCGCATTCACTTATCACTGGGAGAATTGCAACATGAATATATGCCAGTGGGTTTCCAACTTTTTAGGTGCAACTAGACTCTCCTGCTCCCGCGTGCCTTAAGCCTGACAGTGGTGCCTCATCATGTCTTCCAATCTTGTGTCATGCCAGTTTGAAATGACATCTGTCTAAAACCTGATCGATAAAGAGTGGCATGCACAAGTTGGTCCTTAACTCACAAGGGACTGCAAGGTAAGTGCAACATAGTCTTTCTGCCAGAGTGTTGCGCTGTTACCGATGCGCTGTTCACTATTCTACTGGGACAGATAGATTCCTGCCCTGCAACACAGGGAGAATTGCACCCTATGTATAAAAAGTACATATTGCAGCTGTCAACGTAATTGCACACTACTAATCTAAGCATAAAGAAAACCTCTGAAAATGACTCATGTTTTCAAATATAAACTTTGACATCAGTAGGAAGAGGGACTGTGTACAGAACAGTGGTAAACATAACACAATATAAATGGAAATATGTTAGTTTAAGCATTGCACTGGCTATAATCACAAAATCCTTCTGATTAATTTAAATATGAACAACTACATGGAATCATAGGAACTTGAGAAAAAGATAACTCTGGAGAGGAACACTTTCACCTGTAAAATTCAATGTAAACGATGGAGGCGGGGGTGAAATCTTATGAATATAAAACACCCTCTACGTAAATAATCACAAATTAAAAATCTCCAACATGGAAAAAGTCCATATTCTTCACTGCTGATTCCTCACAGAAGGTTAATAATCATAAAAGTTTAAAAATCACATAAGTTGCAAGCTTCTAAACTCAGTCACACAGGGAAAACTCTGTGAAAACGACAGGATATTCTATTTCGCCTCATACTAATATTCTCTCAAGTTTGTCAAACTTTAATGCACCAAGAGCCAAAGGCAAAATGAGGAAGAATTTTTCCAAGCAGCAACTTGTTATGATCTGGAAGGTAGTGCCTGAAAGGATGCTGGAGATAGATTAAATAGTGACTCTTAAAACAGAATTGGACAAGTAACAGAATTGAAAGTAACTGCAATACTAGGAGGAGAGGATCAAGAAGTGGCACTACTAAATTATCCCTGCAGAGAACCAGCAAGGATATAATGGACCAAATAACCTGCTTCGGCATCAGAATCATCTAATGATTCCTCAGAGCCTATAAATCCTTTTTTGTAATATCTGTGGTCAAGCTAAAGTTACATAAACCTTTAACATAACTTCTCTGATTTTCAAATCTGTTCTTTTACATGAACTCAGTGTGTTGTATGAAGTTTTATGGCATTGTTAACTGAGATTGCTATTTTTAATGATTTATGAAACTGCGCCCTTTTGATTCCATCGCCCATTTAGGCTCTTATTTTCTAAAGAATACCTGGCCGCTTTAATCATCCAACCAAAATGCACGTGATAGTGAATGTGGAAAGAATAATATTCCCCTATGCCACTGTCTGAAAACTTGCTGTATAATTGATGCCATATTTATTTATTTCCTACAAGATATTTCTGGGTACCTCTGTGAGCTTTGATTATAATCATGAAAGGATCCTGGTTAAAGTTAATTTACATGATGCATACACTGTTCAATATTCTATTTTCCTTGCGATCATTCAGAATAACATAACTTACCATGGCATTATCTGTAGTCTTTCTAGTTAGGTTGTTTCCAATTGATGCCACAAACCTTTTTTTTTAAAGAGATTGGCCTGAAATTTGCAGTCTCTGACAAATGAATGGCACTTGCCATTCATTATGCTTACAACTGCCAGCAGAGCTGGTGGAGCAGGGTTGTGGGCTGTTTAAATTGAATTATTAAGTCTGGAATTGAAAGTCAGTCTCAGTTATGGCGACAATGAGAACTATTATTACTTGTGACCAAAATTCACTGTTTCACCGACGTCCTTTTGTAGGACAAGAAGTCTGCATCCTTACCCAGTCTTATCTATATGTGACTCCAGCAGTGTGATTGACTCTTAAGTGTTCTTCTTAAATGGTCTAAAGAGCTTCTCAATTCAAAGGCCATTAGGGATGGGCAACAAATGCCAGCCTTGCCAGTGATGCTTATATCCCATGAAAGAATAAAGAGAAAAAATAAGTTTGTGGGCTTTGCACAGTGAATTGTGATTATCAGGTTGTCAGAGCGGCATGGTGCCCTGAACAGAGAATTTGGGGCCTGACTCAATAGGCCAAGCAGCTGCATGAATGAAAAAAATGCCACACTTCAAACACATGCTCTAATTTTAACCTTCCATAGCTGAAAACAATGCATTAGTAGCCTCCAAATTGTCAATCGCGATCAACAGGTCAATCCTGGAGTCTTGAAAAATCAATTCTCATTGATTGTCAAACTGCTGCCAAAAATGTATGGAACTCTGGCTTTTTGTGACCTTAAGCAAATCAGCTCATTGACTGCTGAACTGCACCAGAAATGTGCAAAACTTAGGCTTCTTGTAACGACAAACGAATCAGCCCACTGATTGCAGAATCAAAAATGTCAAAACGTGGACGAAGCTGGGTGAAGACAAAATGAGTGAAGAACCAGGGTAAAAACCCACCATTTTCACAAGAGTGAAAATCTTTTTAAAAATGTCAAAGGAAAGACCATTTGTCTCATTTAACAGTAGAGTGTAGCCTTGAGTAAAAGGTAATTTTGAATGACATCACAAAACAATGCATGCAAAATTTCAAAAATATTTCCCTTTAAACAGCACCATTTGGATAAAGAAAGATGGGGATTAAAGGGGACGTTGCAAGCTGATCAGTTACTCTTTTCAAAACCTGTGGCTTAATGCAAGGCTAGCAAAAAGGCTTTTCGCATTACCCATTTGCTGGCAAAATATAAAAAACTGTCCACCAATGGTGAAGTTATCAAGGTGGCAATATTCTGCCAACATCTTATTCAAAGACTTTAAAAATAAAGATGAAATTATGGCAGCCATCAAGATCATGCCACTTGATGCTTTAACAGTAGCCAGAAAGATGGAATAGTTGTCCGAGGGTGTTTCTCAGCAAATACACAAAAACTTATCAGGCTGTGAATGTTTTCATGGCAGTTTGAGCAGATCAGTAGACATGATGGATACAAACCAGCTGACTGAACGCCAGGCAAACAAAAATAAAGATGCAATAACAAAGGAAGACTTCCTCACTCTTTTACTACCCAAAGAGAGGACAAGAGGTGAGGATATCTGCAATGAATTTAAAAGGTATGTGTCTAAGAAAAATATTCTGATTAAGAAATTGGTTTCAATCATGACTAATGATGCAACATCAGTGCAGGCTTTACTGCACTTTGCAGTATCTTAAATGAATTCTTCTACACTTAATCATAGGACATGGATGTCACTGGCTAGCCAGCATTTATTGTCCATTCTTAGTTGTCCTTTAGAAGATGGTGGTGAGGTGTTTCTTGAAACACTGCGATCCGCATGCTGTGGACTGAACCACAATGCAATTACAAGTGTTGAGTTATGATGAGGGAGAGAAAGGGAAGAAGAGGGAAAACAGCAGCTTCCAAGTCAGGAGGGATTGTGGGGTGAGAAAGAAGCAAGTTGGGAGAAGGACAATTGGAAATCTGTCTGCCCTTCAGCCTCTTCAGAGGCTAAGGCTTCAGTGATGTTCTTTCCCATGATAACCCACAACATCTTCTCAATGAGGATTAAAAAAAAGGAAATATACTTATCCTCCTCTCGTTCTTTGCTGCTGTATGCTTTTATGTGCCACTCTCTCCTCGAAGAGAGAGGGAGGTGTATTACTGAGTATCCTAATATATTTGAGTGATGTAAATGTATTGGTTGATTAGCTAACAGTAAGTCAGAGCTGTGACCTGTGATTACAAGTCTTGCAGAAGTGTTATGTGTATGAAGTACAGCAAATGGATCTTAGCATTCAATCCTGACAACTAGATTGTTGACTGATGCAGAAATGGTGAATTGAGCAATGAGTAAAGTTCACTGTTACACAGTTACAGGGATATGCCATTTGAAGTTGATTATATTCAGTATGAAAACTAACCAGAAATCATTTTAGTTCTCACCGTGTAGCATTCATGTTGCTGCAACAAAACACCCAGCATTGATCTCTGTTGCCAATTGTATCCACTACTTCCTGAGTATCTGTCTGGAGGACTCACAGCCTCACTGTGGATATATCCTTTCTACATCTCCCATCAAGACCTCCCAACGCAACATTTGAATTTGGTCTTGATGGGAGATGTAGAAAGGATATATCCACAGTGAGGCTGTGGGTCCTCCAGACAGATACTCAGGAAGTGGTGGATACAATTGGCAACAGAGATCAATGCTGGGTGTTTTGCTGCAGCAACATGAATGCTACACGGTGAGAACTAAAATGATTTCTGGTTAGTTTTCATACTGAAAATTTGAATACAATTTGGTGAAGACTCTTACATTTTCGGCCAAAGTCTCACAGCACTGATCAAAGATGCCAAAAGACAGTACCCAAAGAGTGCCAGGTTAGCCACACTGACCCCCGCTGATGATGGCAAAGTCTACAAAACACAACAGACTACAAGATGAAGGCATGTAAAATTAATAACTCCAACGCACCTCTCTCTGATGAGCTCAATTCATTTTATACCTGTTCTGAACAAGAGGTCAGCAAAAGCATGCCCTCCACCCTGGAAGCCCTGGATGAAACTGTATCCGGGGTCATCATTGCAGATCTCAGATCAGTTTTCTCAACTGTCAACCCACGGAAAGCAACCAGCCTGGATAGGGTACCCGGACAAGCACTCAGATTCTGCGCAGATCAGTTGGCAGGGATATTCACGGACATCTTCAACCTCTCTTTACAACAATCTGAGGTCCCTATTTGCTTCAAGAAGACGACCATCATCCC
This sequence comes from Sphyrna mokarran, assembly GCA_024679065.1. Lineage (NCBI taxonomy): Eukaryota > Metazoa > Chordata > Chondrichthyes > Carcharhiniformes > Carcharhinidae > Sphyrna > Sphyrna mokarran. The sequence continues at coordinate 33,990,358 of JAGIQG010000004.1, read as the reverse complement.
AGTAGCTAAGAAAAACCAAGCAGCATATCTTTATGACAATCGGCCAATGGCTCTGACATCCATCACTGCAAAGTGCTTTGAATGGCTTGTCGTGGCATGAATCAATTCCAGCCTCCTGGGCTATCTGGATTCATTACAATTTGCCTACTGTTGCAGCAGGTCCTTAGCCATCTCGCTGCACTCAACCCTGGAACACCTAGATAACAAAGACACCTATGTCAGATTCCTATTTATTGACTACAGCTCAGCTTTCAACACCATTATTCCCACAAAACTCATCTCCAAACTTCGGAGCTTGGGTCTTGGCGCCTCCCTCTGCAACTGAATCCTGAACTTCCTAACTCACAGACCACAATCAGTAAGGACAGGCAACAACACCTGTTCCACAATCATCCTCAACACCGGTGTCCCACAAGGCTGTGTTCTCAGCCCCCAACTATACTCCTATGACTGTGTGGTCAAATTCCCCTCCAATTCAATTTTCAAGTTTGCTGACGACACCATTGTTGTAGGTCAGATCTCAAACGATGATGAGACAGAGTACAGGAATGAGATAGAGAATCCAGTGAACTGGTGCAGCAACAATAATTTCTCCCTTAATGTCAACAAAATGAAGGAGATTGTCATCAACTTTAGGAAGTGTAGAGGAGAACATGCCCCTGCTTACATCAACGGGGACAAAGCTTTCAAATTCTTAAGTGTCCAGATCACCAACTACCTGTTCTGCTTCTCTTATACCAACACCATAATTAAAAAAGCCCACCAATGCCTCTACTTTCTCAGAAGTCTAAGGAACATTGGCATGTCAACTACGGCTCTCACCAACTTTTACAGATGCACCATTGAAAGCCATCTTTCTGGTTGTCACAGCTTGGTATGGCTCCTGCTCTGCCCAAAATCGCAAGGAACTACAAAAGATCGTGAATGTAGTCCAATCCATCACACAAACCACTTCCCATCCATGACCCTGCCTACAATTTCCGCTGCTTCAACAGAGCAGCCAGCATAACTAAGCATCTCACGCACCGCGAGCATTCTCTATTCCACCTTCTTCCTAGGAAAGACAGAAAAGTCTGACTTGAGAAAACTTGTTCCCTGCCACTCTCAGACTTTTGAATGGACTTACCTTAAGTTAATCTTTCTCTATATCCTAGCTATGACTGTATTCTGCACTCTCTCGCTTCTTTCTCTATGAACGGTATGCTTTGTCCGTCTAGCACTCAAGAAACAATATTTTTCATTGTATGTTATTATATGTAACAATAATAAATAAAAACAGATTCAGTTTTAAATGATTCTCACCATTTCTTGCCAATATTCCCTTTAGCTCCATGTGCTGTTCTTAATGAGCATTAACCACTCAGACATTAAGCCCTCTTCTAAAGAGCATAGCCAACAAACAGTGTGAGGGGGGATCCACAGAAAGCCACACATTAGCCCTTGTTCTTAAACCCCCTCTCTTCTAACCCAACCAGTGCCATCCTCCCTGAAAACGCCATCCTGCCCTACTTAATTGGTCTCTGATGGATCCATTATTGATCCAATTGGCAATAAGTGGCACTCTGCAAATGGGGAGCTCCTGGCCAATCAACAGCTAGCACTGCTCAGGGACAGGAGTTACACCCATCAGTCAGAGGCCCAACATTTTTCAGGTCAGTACCTAATCATCTCGGAATAGCGTTGATCCTTCTGTGGAAAGGTGATGAAAGGCTCTTGCTAGTTCTCCATCTGACTGACAGGACCTAAGTTACCACCATTAAATTTCATCCATGGTCTTTCCAATGACATCTGATGCTTTCTCAATAATTTCACATAACTGTCATCTTGGATCTTTTCCAGTTTTGGGGTAAACAGACAAGCACTGATTCCACTGCGTTTCTGAATATCTTAATATAATTTTTTCTTCCCAGACTTTTGTACTTCTAAAATCTATTCATTCACTTGCAAGTTGGCAAAGATTGAATTATCCTTATATTATTTCTATTGTTCTAATCAATGATACCAAGTAATTAAAATTGTCGACTTCCAATATTTGATTTTCAATGTATCTTAATTCTCTTCTTCCTTTGTTGATGCATAGTACCACACATTTGGTTTTCTCTCTATTAACTTATGCTCATTCTTCACCTTATTTAATAATTTGTATCCTTACGTACTGTGTCACTACAGGGAACTCAGTAAGAATCTAGCAACACCAATTTTAAATCCAACCTATTTACTTGATAGTAAATTTGCAAGCTTTCGATCTTTTCATCTTCGTCAGGCAAATGCAGTGTTCTGGTCTGCAATAGCACACATCAGCACAGACAGTCACAGATTGCTGATTAGAATGTGAATCCTTACATCTAACCTGCTATTCAAGTGTTAAAGTGGCTAACAATGTGTGTGAAGAGAATCCTGAGCATTGGTTAGAGAATTGTGTATTTTCTCCAGACAGCACAGTAAGTGAGGTTTTTTGCTAACCCAGGCAAGTTACGGGGGTTACCGATAGTGTGTCATGAAGCCAAGATCCCTGTTAAGACCGTCCTCATGTGTGCGGAACTTGGCTATCAGTCTCTGCTCAGCGACTCTGCGCTGTCGTGTGTCATGAAGGCCCCCTTGAAGAACATTTACCCGAATGCCCGTGACTGCTGAAGTGTTCGCCCACAGGAAGGGAACTGTTCTGCCTGGTGATTGTTGAGCGATGCTCATTCATCTGCTGTCGTAGTGTCTGCATGGTCTCCCCAATGTACCATGCTTCGGGACATCCTTTCTTGCAACGTATTAGGTAGACAACGTTGGCCAAGTTGCAAGAGTATGTACCGTGTACCTGGTGAATGGTATCCTCAGGATTGATGATGTCGTCCATGTCTGTGATCCGGCATGTCTTGCAGAGGTTGCTCTGGCATGGTTGTGTGGTATTGTGGTCACTGTTCTCCTGAAGGTTGTGTGTTTGGTTGTGAAGAGTTTGTTTAATACTTGCATTAAAGTATTATATACTTTAATGCAAGGAATATTCGCAATAAGGGGGAGGAACTTGCAGCTTGGACCAGTACCTGGAACTTCGATGTTGTGGCCATTTCAGAGACTTGGGTAGAGCAGGGACAGGAATGGATGTTGCAGGTTCCGGGGTACAAATGCTTTAGTCGGAGTAGAGAAGGAGGGAGAAGGGGGGGAGGAGTGGCGGTATTGGTCAAAGACTGTATCACAGTGACAGAGAAGAAGTTTGATGAGGACTTGTCTGTTGAGGTAGTATGGGCTGAGATTAGAAACAGGAAAGGAGAGGTCACTCTGTTGGGAGTCTTTTATAGACCTCCTAAAAGTTCTAGAGAGGTAGAGGAAAGGATTGCCAAGTCAATTCTGGTCAGGAGTGAAAGTAATAGGGTAATTGTTATGGGGGACTTTAACTTCTAATATTGATTGGAATAGCTATAGCTCTAGCTCGTTAGAGGGGTCAGTTTTCGTACAAAGTGTGCAGGAAGGTTTTTTGACTCAGTATGTAGATAGGCCAACTAGAGGTGAGGCTACATTGGATTTGGTGCTGGGCAATGAGCCAGACCAGGTGTTAGGCTTGGAAGTTGGTGAACATTTTGGTGATAGTGACCACAATTCGGTTACGTTCACCTTAGTGATGGATAGGGATAGGCATGTAGCTGGGGGCAGTAGTTATAGCTGGGGGAAGGGTAATTATGAGGCCATCAGGAGAGAATTAGGGTGCATAGATTGGACTAGGAAACTACAGGGACTGGGAACATCTGGAATGTGGAGCTTATTCAAGGAGCAGCTGCTGCGAGTCCTTGATAAGTATGTCCCTGTCAGGCAAGGAGGAAATGGTCGAGTAAGAGAACCTTGGTGTACGAAAAAAGTTGATTTGCTGGTTAAAAGGAAAAAGGAGGCTTATGTCAGGATGAGGCTTGAAGGCTCGGTTAGTGCAATGGATAGCTATAGATTAGCCAGGAGGGAGCTAAAGAGTGAATTGAGGAGAGCTAAGAGAGGACACGAGAAGACTTTGGCTGATAGGATTAAGGAGAATCCTAAAGCTTTCTTTAGATATGTTAAGAATAGAAGATTGGTTAGGGCAAGATTAGGGCCAGTCATAGACAGCAGTGGGAAGTTGTGCGTGGAGCCTGAGGAGATTGGAGAGGTACTGAATAAATATTTCTCTTCGGTATTCACGCAGGGTGATGTAAATGTAGTTATGGAGAACACTGAGGTACAGGGTAGCAAACTGGAAAGTATTGAAGTAGATAGGGAGGATGTGCTAGATATTCTCGAGGGTTTGAAGTTGGATAAGTCCCCTGGGCCGGACGGGATTTACCCTAGGATTCTCTGGGAGGCAAGAGAGGAGATTGCAGAGCCTCTGGCTCTGATCTTCAGGTCGTCGTTGGTTACGGGTGTGGTTCCGGAGGACTGGAGGATAGCGAATGTGGTCCCATTGTTCAAGAAGGGAAAGAGAGACCTTCCAGGGAATTATAGGCCAGTGAGTCTTACTTCTGTTGTGGGCAAAGTATTGGAGAGAATAATTAGGGATAGGATTTATAGTTATTTAGAGAGTAATAAATTGATTGGAGATAGTCAGCATGGTTTTGTGAAGGGTAGGTCGTGCCTTACTAACCTCATTGAGTTTTTTGAAAAAGTGACCAAAGAGGTGGATGGGGGTAAGGCGGTTGATGTGGTATATCTGGACTTTAGTAAGGCGTTTGATAAGGTGGCCCATGGAAGACTTCTGCAGAAAATGCAGATGTATGGGATAGAGGGGGATTTAGCTAATTGGATTAGGAATTGGCTAGCAGATAGAAGACAGAGGGTGGTGGTTGATGGGAGATATTCATCTTGGAGTTCGGTGAAAAGTGGTGTACCTCAGGGGTCTGTTTTGGGGCCCCTGCTGTTTGTAATTTTTATAAATGATCTGGATGACGGTATTGAAGGATGGATTAGTAAATTTGCAGATGACACTAAAGTCGGTGGAGTGGTAGATAGTGAAGAGGGGTGTTATAGTTTGCAGAGGGACTTGGACAAGTTGCAGAGCTGGGCCGAGAGGTGGCAAATGGAGTTTAATGTGGAAAAGTGTGAGGTAATGCACTATGGCAGAAATAATAAATGTGTAGAGTATAGGGCAAATGGTAGGATTCTTAGTAGTCTAGATGAACAGAGGGATCTTGGTGTGTATGTGCATAGATCCCTGAAAGTAGGCAGTCAGGTCGAGAAGGTTGTTAGGAAGGCATATGGAGTCTTGGCTTTTATTGGTAGAGGGATTGAATTTCGGAGCCGCAACGTCATGTTGCAACTGTACAAAACTCTAGTGCGGCCGCACTTGGAGTATTGTGTGCAGTTCTGGTCCCCACATTATAAAGAAAGATGTGGAGGCATTGGAGAGGGTACAGAGGAGGTTTACCAGGATGTTGCCTGGTATGGAGGGCAGGTATTATGAAGAGAGGCTGAGGGATTTGAGGTTATTTTCGTTAGAAAGGAGGCGGCTAAGAGGGGACCTAATCGAAACATATAAGATGATTAGAGGTATAGATAGGGTGGATAGTGATAGCCTTTTTCCTAGGATGGAAAAAGCTAGCACGAGGGGACACAGCTTTAAATTAAGGGGTGATAGTTATAGGACGGATATCAGAGGTAGGTTCTTTACCCAAAGGGTGTTCGGGAGTGGAATGCCCTGCCTGCAGCAGTTGTAGATGCGCCAAGTTTGGTGGCGTTTAAGAGGTTAGTTGATAAGTATATGGAAGAGAAGGGAATGGTTTAGTTTGGAGGGGCATTGCTTTTTATATTGGTCGGCGCAACATCGAAGGCCGAAGGGCCTGTTCTGTGCTGTAATGTTCTATGTTCTATTTGTTGCGAACAATGATCTGTTTGAGGTTGTGTGGTTGTCTGAAAGCAAGAAGTGGGGGGGTGGGGATGGCCCTAGTGAGATGTTCATCGTCATCAATGATATGCTGAAGACTCCAGAGAAGATGTTGTAGCTTCTCCGCTCCGGGGAAGTACTGGACAACAAAGGGTACTCTGTCCACCGTGTCCCGTGTTCGTCTTTTGAGGAGGTCAGTGCGGTTTATTGCTGTGGCACATCGGAACTGTCGATCGATGAGTCGAGCGCCATGTCCTGTTCTCACGAGGGCATCTTTCAGCGTCTGGAGATGTCTGTCATGATCCTCCTCATCTGAGCAAATTCTGTGTATACGGAGGCTTGTCCATAGGGAATGGCTTCTTTAACGTGTCTAGGGTGGAAGCTGGAGAAGTGGAGCATTATGAGGTTGTCTGTTGGTTTGCGGTATAGTGAGGTGCTAAGGTGACCGTCCTTGATGGACATGCGTGTGTCCAAGAATGCAACTGATTCTGGAGAATAGTCCATGGTGAGTCTGATGGTGGGATGGAACTTGTTGATATTATCATACAGTTGTTTCAATGATTGTTCACCATGAGTCCAAAGTGAGTCTATATCATCACTACAGGGAACCAAGTCATCTGTAAAATCAAAGTCTGTATTTTTTATTTTACTTTTTTAGTGAAATGATAGAATCATATCTGCTTTTTTTAGGGTCTGCTGTTTTTGTCGTTATCATTTGGCACAATAATAACTGTAAAGTATGCCTTTGATTCTCCTACAAAAAACCCTTTTTTAATCTGAAAAGGATCCATGCCGTCACTCAAGAGCAGTCTACGGCTGTGGCTGACACATAGACAATTGCTGAACTTCTTTTCTTAAAGCTATTCTGGATCCAGCTGTAGAGATTCTCTATTAAACAGTAGCATATTGTCAATTTTTGTAGCTTTTTATGAGTGATGTTTCTTTGCAGCAAATTGCGAAGCTTACATTTTCATTTCCTAGGTAAGTGCCATGATATAATTTTTCAAGTATTGCTTTGGCTTTTGTGGTTTGTGAAAATACAGTTACATAGTTATAGAAAGGAATCTTGAAATCTCGATATTTCCCATGGTTTACACAATTGTTTTTCTAGTTGCTTATGAGTAAATAATTAGAGTATATTCATATTCATTGAAAACACTGTAGAAAGCAGTTGTAGCCTCAGCTTCAAGTCCCAACCGCGAAACAGCATTTCCAATAACAGTGCACTCCGCTGCACTGAAACGTCAAGCAGTTTTAGCTCACAGTACTTGGAATCAGAGGTGTGGAGATGCTACCAACTGAGCTTAACTTTCAATCATTCTAGACTAACTGAATTTCAGCTATTAAATTCTCTGTTCTGTGTTAGTGATGGTGCTGGTTAAGAGACTCAGAACAGAAAATGAAAATGGGGAGGTACAAATTGCTTTGTCATAACTATATAATGTAATCAAGGATATTTTATCTAAGTTTGAGCACAACCAAATTAGTTCTAATTTTATTTGATTCGTTCATGGGATGTGGGCTTTGTTGGATAGGCCAACATCTATTGCCTAATCCTAATTGATCTTGAGAATGCAATGTTGAGCTGCCTTCTTGAACCACTGCACGTCATGTGGTCTAAGTGCTATTAGAGAGGAAGCTCCAGGGTTTTGATGCAGCAATGAATGAACGGTAATATACTTCCAAATCAGGATAGCGAGTGGCTTGGAGGGGAACTTTCACGTAGTAGAGTTCCCATAAACCTACTGCCCTTGGCCTTCTAGATGGCAATGGTCATGGGTGTGAAAAATACTATCTAATTCTCAGCTTTACCTTGTACCAAATCAGTCCCTAATATGCTAAAGCACAATTAAGGAATAGTAATACCAGAGCAACTTACATTACTGTACTGAGATTCTTTCATACTTAGGCAAATTAACTGATTAGTTTATGATATGGAACTTTCAGGTAAATATCCCCTCCGACTGTACATAAACCAAAGTTAACAATTTTGAAACTAATCTCAAGGAATTAAAACCAATGAACATAAGATTCCTTTCTTATTTAGCATGTGGAAACTCTTTTAGGTTAAGCACATTGGTCATGTTAAATCCTCCCTCAATATGCCCGAACAGACACCGGAGTGTGGTGAATGCAGATCCCTGCTCTTGTGATGCAGCAGTGCTAACTACTGTGCCAATCAAAAAGTAAAAGCATTTCTTACTTCAGTGCAACCAATTTAAAATGACAGACCAAGTCCCACATGGAACTACTGCCCCCACATCCCATTCATTTACCTTAGACACTTGCTTCCTCTCTGGCCTGTTATTTCAATGGGCATTTAAACTCAGCTGCTTTCTATCACTAAAAAGGGTGTATCCGCCTTCATAGTACTTCATCACTGGGGCCCGCATTTGTACCTCACCAGGTGCAAGTCAGGAACTTCACAAAAGTAAGTCAACACTGTTAATTGGGCCATAACTTCCTCAGAATGGCAATGATTAATAGGATCCAAGAGAAATATACTGCAAGAAAGTGCAAGAATAACTAGCCAGTAGTGACACATCATGGATGAATAAAGAAGGAAAATTTGTAACTTAAAAGTCAAATTTTTGATTGACTCTTCTTTTCATCAGGATGGCTTAACAATCTGTTTCTCTCATTATAGTCTAGCATGATGATAAATGAAAAGGATGCCTGTCTATCTCCTTGAAGTTGTCCTGCTGTAATCTAAATACATGGGCTACAAAGGAGTGGTTGACAAAATATGAAAAGATTTGAAAAGAAGTCAACAAAATAATTGGAAGGACAGAGAACTACAAAAAGACATTGTCAAGGAAAATTTTTAAAATAATGTATTCTGGAAGCATATAAATAGTTTAAAAAAAGGTTAGGGATGATGCCAGTAAAGCTGACATTATTTATCTAAAAAAGTAGCACAAGACAATGATGAAATAACAGAAAAAAGTTGATGGACATGAAATGATTGTACCCTGTGTGGATTTTAAGAAAATACTTGATAAAGGATCACATAAAACAAAAAAAAAGATTGAGGCTCATGGAATAGGAGAGTTTGATCAACTTGGCTTAAAAAAAAGCTTAAAGGCTGAAAACAATAAGTGACAGTTTAGACTATTGGGTGGTAGACAGAATGCTCTCCAAGATTCAGTGCCAGAATGACCGCTTGCTTTGGACATAAATGACTTGGACACTGAAATTGAAATACAGGGTAACATGTCAAATTTGACAGGATATCAAACTTGAAGGTGTGGCAGACAGGATGACAAAATTAACTGCAGCAGGATGCGGATAACTATCAGAAATGGACAGGCAAACAGCAGATGGAATTTGATACAGAGAAGTGAGAGGTGAGAAGGCAGAAGAGAGAGGGAAGGGAAATAAATGTGCAGGGTCAGAGGGACCTGGGGGCTCATGTCAATAGATCTTTGAAGGTTGCAGGATATATTGAGAAAATAGATGGCAAACCTTTTGGATCTTGGGCACCATAAATAGAGAAATTGAATGTACAAGTAGGGAAGTTATGCTAAAACATATTAAACACTGGTTAGACTTCAACTGAAGTGTTGTGTCCAGATCTACACACCACACTTTTGGAAGCATGTGAGGATCATCAAGAGGGTTCAAAGAAGATTTAAAAGAACGGTTTCAGACTGAACTCTATTTTGGTAGATTAGATCGAAGATGCTGAGATTGTACTCCTTGGAACAAAGGAGATTAAAGGAAGATTTGATGAAGTGTACAAGATGATAACTTTTAATAAGCTAGACTATAAAAATTGTTCTCATTAGCTGAAGCTACAAAGATTCAATGACAGATTTAATATTTTGGGCAAGAGATACAGGGGATGAGAGGAGAACGTTTAAAACAAAATGGTAATAACCTGAATGAGGATGGAGAAGGCTGAGATGATCAATGATTACAAAGGAAATTGGATAGGCATTAATGAATATAAAATGAACAGAACTACAGAGTAAAAAAGTGCTGAATGGGATTAATTGAGTTGTTCTACAGAGAACCAACATGGACTTGATCAACCACACGGCCTCCTGTGCCATTATGACTCTATGACTGCTTCATTACACACTAAAGTACAAAGTTTTGATTTTTAATGCATAAGCTTACAATAAATATTATCCATTAATGTCTTTCCAACTGTCAGCAGAATTAGTTTGTATTTTAGGCATAAAATAATTTAGGAATAACTTACACTGGTGCTATATCCTTCAAAAATGCTGACGGCATCTCCAGGAAAACATAGAACAAAGAACAAAGAGCAAAACAGCACGGGAAACAGGCCCTTCGGACCAACGATCCTGCGCCGCGACCCCGATGTTCCCACCTCTACCCGTGATCCCTTCTATGTTTATAGATCTATAGATTAAAAACCAAATTTGAGACAATTTAGGGAGAATTTGTTTTGCCAATTAGCCTAGGAGCACATCTTTGGAATGTGGGAGAAAACCATATACCTGAATTTCCTGCCACTGTTCACTTGCTGTTGTAAAACTGGTATATGCAGTGTAACCATTTTAAATTATCAGAAAAAGCAGTTCCACCATTACTTATCAGCAGCAAGCTGAAGGACAAGCAGAACAAGAGTGGCAGCATCCATAAGGAGAGAAAAGAACTCACATCGAGTCCAGATATCCCTTTGTCAAAGCTAAAAGGCCTAAGAAGTGGGATTTTCTAGCATTTTCTCTTTTGGTTTCAGTATCTGCAGTAATTTGCTTTTATTAAGAGAACAGTAGTGCTTGATCCTTTCATTCTACTCTAAGTATTTCACTGCACTGATTAGCATTTTTGTGACATTTGTAATCTTTAATTGCTTACTTTAGCCCCACTTACTCTATATTCTTATATTAGAAACTGGTACAACGCATGCCAAACTGTTCACCAAAGAGATATCTATTATTGACTGAACAGTAAACTGTCTTAATGAAGCAGCACACAGATGCAACCTTCCAACTGCTTCATCACTTGAGCAATCTAGTAGAAAATGGTTAGTTTTTGACACCCACAGCAAAAGTTGTACAGCTCACATCCACAGACTAAATGCATGATAATAGCAATATTCATCCATTCAGTTCCCATTAGCTCCAACATAGCCATTGGCACCACAGGAAGATAGTGGTGAAGAGAAGGAAGATGAAGACCAAGTTATCCAAGAGTCACAAATACGTGGGTGATTTCAGTTTCGAGTTTTCTGTACAGCACAAGAAGTTAACTACTTCCCCTTGATCCTGGCCCTCAGTTCAGGAAGGACAAGTACAGTACCCTTGCTGAATGCCATAAGAAGCTAGTGTGATATAAGGGAGCGAGGCTTCTCAACATGTACCAATTTGCAATCTGAAACAAGTGCATGTGTGTGTAAACATAATGGCAAAAGAAAATCTGCTTTAAAATTGGCTCCTTCTGTAGAAATTTTAGCTTTTAACATTTATTTTATGAACTCATCACATCCACCAAAACATGTCAAACTTCAGGAAACTAAGGTGTTTTGCAACCAATTCTCACACTGACAGATTCACTTCAGGCCACTGGCAACTCAGCAGGTGAACCGTGGGTGAACTTCAACAGTGCAAAAAAACTCAGGGTAGACCATATAACTACAGACATAGGCCACGTGTAGCATGACACGTGCACTAGAAACGTACAGCAAACTACTGCCCACCAGATCTCAGAGTTTAATCACCCACTAGGTCAAACATGGTGATATTTTGTTAATTATTTTCCTACGTTTCACTGTGATAATATTACATTTGGAAAGAAATAGCCTTGCACAGATCAGCATAAACATTTAACACCAACATAAAATTATAATTATCATTCAATTTTAGTCACACTTATTACCATTTTAACATTTGGTTCAAATCATGATCAGAAGTAGCAAGATACAACTTTCAGGTCCATATATGGATCTGTTCAGACCACTGGATGAATTTACGGATCAGACTTGTTACAAGTATTTTAGAGAGCTTTTACCATGATGTGGAAATTAAAATTAGGCAGTACATTCAGGCTGCTCATCTTGAACATTCTCTGTACAAATCCTAGTAACAACCCTTCAATCCCTTCAATTTTAAATTATTGTTAAATCATAGGAAATAGTCATCATCCACTATTACTCATCTGTAAAATAATTTCATAATGTACTATATTATGTCAATTTGCATTAAACAAATTGTCCCTGGAACAATCTAATATTCACTTTTTCTTCCTACATTCTGATTGTAGTAGGATATACCTGATGGTTTTCTTAAAATAATCTTGACTTGGAGAGAGACAACATATATTTAGTAGTTATGTGTCCTAACATTTTATTTGCTTTTGTCACTACCACAGACAGTGAACTACTATTTATATTAATGATTTGGATGAGAATATAGGAGGCATGGTAGTAAGTAGACAGATGACACCAAGATTGCTGGCATAGTGGACAGTGAAGAAGGTTATCTCACATTGCAATGGGATTTTGAGCAATTGGGCCAGTGAGCTGATGAATGGCAGATGCAGTTTAATTTAGATAAACATGAGGTGATGCATTTTGGTAGATTGAACCAGGGCAGAAGTCACAGAACAAAAAGATCTAAAGCTACATAGAACATAAAACATAGAACATTACAGCGCAGAACAGGCCCTTCGGCCTTCGATGTTGCGCCGACCATTATAAAAAGTAATGACCCTCCAAACTAAACCATTCCCTTCTCTTTCATATACTTATCAACCAACCTCTTAAACGCCACCAAACTTGACGCATCTACAACTGCTGCAGGCAGGGCATTCCACTCCCTAACCACCCTCTGGGTAAAGAACCTACCGCTGATATCCGTCCTATAACTATCACCCCTTAATTTAAAGCTGTGTCCCCTCGTGCTAGCTTTCTCCATCCTAGGAAAAAGGCTATCACTGTCCACCCTATCTAAACCTCTAATCATCTTATATGTTTCAATAAGGTCCCCTCTTAGCCGCCTCCTTTCTAACGAAAACAACCTCAAATCCCTCAGCCTCTCTTCATAAGACCTGCCCTCCATACCAGGCAACATCCTGGTAAACCTCCTCTGTACCCTCTCCAATGCCTCCACATCTTTCTTATAATGTGGGGACCAGAACTGCACACAATACTCCAAGTGCGGCCGCACTAGAGTTTTGTACAGTTGCAACATGACGTTGCGGCTCCGAAATTCAATCCCCCTACCAATAAAAGCTAAGACTCCATATGCCTTCTTAACAACCTTCTCGACTTGACTGCCTACTTTCAGGGATCTATGCACAAATACACCAAGATCCCTCTGTTCATCAACACTATTAAGAATCCTACCATTAGCCCTATACTCTACACATTTATTATTCCTGCCATAGTGCATTACCTCACACTTTTCCACATTAAACTCCATTTGCCACCTCTCGGCCCAGCTCTGCAACTTGTCCAAGTCCCTCTGCAAACTATAACACCCCTCTTCACTATCTACCACTCCACCGACTTTAGTGTCATCTGCAAATTTACTAATCCATCCTTCAATACCCTCATCCAGATCATTTATAAAAATTACAAACAGCAGGGGCCCCAAAACAGACCCCTGAGGTACACCACTTGTCACCGAACTCCAAGATGAATATCTCCCATCAACCACCACCCTCTGTCTTCTATCTGCTAGCCAATTCCTAACCCAATTAGCTAAATCACCCTCTATCCCATACATCTGCATTTTCTGCAGAAGTCTTCCATGGGCCACCTTATCAAACGCCTTACTAAAGTCCATATATACCACATCAACCGCCTTACCCCCATCCACCTCTTTGGTCACTTTTTCAAAAAACTCAATGAGGTTAGTAAGGCACGACCTACCCTTCACAAAACCATGCTGACTATCCCCAATCAATTCATTTCTCTCTAAATAACTATAAATCCTATCCCTAATAATTCTCTCCAATACTTTGCCCACAACAGAAGTAAGACTCACTGGCCTATAATTCCCTGGAAGGTCTCTCTTCCCCTTCTTGAACAATGGGACCACATTCGCTATCCTCCAGTCTTCCGGAACCATACCCGTAACCAACGACGACCTGAAGATCAGAGCCAGAGGCTCTGCAATCGCCTCTCTTGCCTCCCAGAGAATCCTAGGGTAAATCCCGTCCGGCCCAGGGGACTTATCCAACTTCAAACCCTCGAGAATATCTAGCACATCCTCCCTATCTACTTCAATACTTTCCAGTTTGCAACCCTGTACCTCAGTGTTCTCCACAACTATATTTACATCTCCCTGCGTGAATACCGAATAGAAATATTTATTCAGTGCCTCTCCAATCTCTTCAGGCTCCACGCACAACTTCCCACTGCTGTCTATGACTGGCCCTAATCTTGCCCTAACCAATCTTCTACTCTTAACATATCTAAAGAAAGCTTTAGGATTCTCTTTAATCCTATCAGCCAAAGTCTTCTCGTGTCCCCTCTTAGCTCTCCTCAACTCACTCTTTAGCTCCCTCCTGGCTAATCTATAGCTATCCATTGCACTAACCGAGCCTTCAAGCCTCATTCTGACATAAGCTTCCTTTTTCCTCTTAACCAGCGAATCAACTTTTTTCATACACCAAGGTTCCCTTACTCGATCATTTCCTCCTTGCCTGACAGGGACATACTTATCAAGGACTCGCAGCAGCTGCTCCTTGAATAAGCTCCACATTTCAGATGTTCCCAGTCCCTGTAGTCTCCTAGTCCATTCTACGCACCCTAATTCTCTCCTTATGGCCTCATAATTACCCTTCCCCCAGCTATAACTACTGCCCCCAGATTCATGCCTATCCCTATCCATCACTAAGGTGAACGTAACCGAATTGTGGTCACTATCACCAAAATGTTCACCAACTTCCAAGCCTAACACCTGGTCTGGCTCATTGCCCAGCACCAAATCCAATGTAGCCTCGCCTCTAGTTGGCCTATCTACATACTGAGTCAAAAAACCTTCCTGCACACTTTGTACGAAAACTGACCCCTCTAACGAGCTAGAGCTATAGCTATTCCAATCAATATTAGTAAAGTTAAAGTCCCCCATAACAATTACCCTATTACTTTCACTCCTGTCCAGGATTGACTTTGCAATCCTTTCCTCTACCTCTCTAGAACTTTTAGGAGGTCTATAAAAGACTCCCAACAGGGTGACCTCTCCTCTCCTGTTTCTAATCTCAGCCCATACTACCTCAACAGACAAGTCCTCATCAAACTTCTAATGTTCATAGCTCGTTGAAAGTGGAGTCACAGATGGACAAAGTGATGAAGACGGCATTCAGCATACCTAGTTTCATTGGTCAGAACTTGAATACAGGAGTTGCATGTCTTGTTGAAGTTGTATAAAACATTGGTAAGGCCACACATGGAACACTGTGTATAGTTTTGGTCACACTATTATAGAAAGGATATTATTAAACTACAAAGTGAGCAATAAAGATTTACTAGGATGCTACTGAGACTTGATGGTTTGAGTTATAATGAGAGCCTGAATAGAATGGACTTTTTTCTCTGCATAGGAAGCTAAGGGGGCAATTTTATGGAGGTCTTTAAAATAATGAGGGGCATAGATCAGGTAAATATCAATATCTTTTGCCACAGGTAGAGGAGTCTAAAACTAGAAGGCATAGGCTTAAGGTGAGAGGGGAGGGATACAAAAGGGTTCAGAGGGGCAATATTTTCGTAGAGGATGGTGAGTGTCTGGAACAAGCTGCCAAAGGAGTACTAGAGGCGGGTACAAATTTTGTCTTTTAAAAAGCATTGAGATAGTTACATGGGTAAGATTGGTATAGAAGGATATGGGCCAAATGCAGGCAATTGGGACTAGCTTAGGGATTTAAAAAAAGGCAGCACGGACAAGTTGAGTCAAAGGGCCTATTTCCATGCTGTAAAGCTTTATGAATCTATGATTCTATAACTAGAAATGTTATTCATGAAAACCTCTCAGATCTCATTTTCTCAACATTATTGCTATTTAGTAAGTAACACACAGGATTTGTTTTGGTAAAATCGCAAAGTGCCAATCATGCATGAAAACAGAAATCATCATTTTTGGGCATGTTCTCAGACAGTATCTTAAGCTACTTAGTACAAAAAAGAAGGCGAAGTGTGATTCATACCAGTAGAAGAAGCGGACAGAGTCTATTCTCGCTGTGATGCCAGCTGCTGGTTGCAAGGGGCGCTACTGCGCAAACGCCTTGATCTCTCAGAACACAGACCAGAAACTACCTGCAACCCCCTGGATGTGAACCCTCCCCCTCCCCCCCCCATCCAGTCCCTCCAATCACTGACCTCCCAGGTCAATCATCACTCTGATAATTCCCCCCCCCCACTCCTCCTCCGCCTGGTTGATTGCCCCTCCCTGCCAATTCATGTTTGCAGAGTGAGCGTATCATGGCCCAGCCCCCTCCTGCTTCGTGGGCACTGCCAAGGTGCTAGACTGACAATGCCAAGCTGGCAGTGCACCTGACCACGCAGGGGTCCTCAGTGGCCTCAGGTTCATTGGCGAGGCCATCATGTCTGGTCCCTGCTGCTGGGGACCATACACTGGCAAGAGTGAGCCTGGAGGATAGCATCCCGGGTTTGCTAAACATATTTAAATACAAAGTGTCAGTAAGTTTGCAAGAGGCGAGAAATCAGGCACGGACTCAGTTTTTTGCCTTTCTCCCAATCTTACCAGTTTACCACACTCATTAACCAGCATTACAATGCAGTGAGATCACTTCCATAATTTTTTTTCGCCAACCTAATCTCATAATTCTACACTAATGCTGAGGTTCATTTTGCACCTCCCATCTCACTGCTTTAACTTGTCATATCAATTCAAGTGAATGCTTTTTGGTTAACATCAATTAATTAAACATGGTCTGCATGGTCTGCCATATTGCAACATAGGAACAATATACATTCCTCTAAAGGTATCTATAACACAAATAATTTACAGCAAGCAGGCTCCAACACTGACCACAATGACACTTCTTCGCGTGCGTTTACATTTACACTCATTATTATGTGACTAAAAATCAATCTGTTCCATGAGTCTGCACTTTGGCAATTAGCCTGTTATGTGGAGCAGTACCTGTTTAGTGGTCTCCGTATATCTGAGCACCACGGAATATTTTTATATGATCGAAAGATATTTTCAAGACATTCACTCAATGTTAATAAAGATAGTGAGCTCACCTTCTTTCGCAGTCACATGTGTGCTGCTGGAATTTGTAATCTTGTGTTGACCTTCTGCCACTTTTACAGCCACAGCACGACAGATAGCTCCAATCTTTCGCTCAAGAGAGCGAACACCTGCCTCCCTGGTATATCTGGAATACATTTGAAGCTTTTTACAACTTGTTTTGAAATAGGGTACACAAAAACATCCATTATAAATCAAGAACAGGAGACACTAGGCATAATATTAATTACTTATTAACATAAGTAACCAATCCTAATGTCATATGACTGTCAGCTGATCTTTGCTCCTTACGAAACCGACCTATAAATCAGCCCATTTCCTTTTTGCAAAGTGAATTTATCAGCATCAAAGTAAAAATCAGAATGAGCAAGTCAACATTGACAGCTGCCTAAAGGTGAGAGTCGATCATTGTAATATTGTTTAAACACCAAGAAATTTTTACAATGGCTTTTGGAAAATAAGGTTCTTTTCACTGCATCTGAAAAATACTTCACAAAATATAGTTCCTTCCCCTCAATGGAGAAAGAATTCAGCTATAAGTGCATGGACAGGCAGAAGACTGGTGTTCAGCCTGCATTGGGTTAGAAATGAGTAATACAGTCCAACATGCTTGTTTTCAGCAACTACAAATAAATCTGTTTTTACGAAATGGGTCGGGGTCGGGTTTATTGCATTAAAAAGAATTTTCCTTAAAACCGGTATTGTGTACTTCACCCTTAGAATTATAGTAAAATACACAAAGATATTAATAGCATTGGAGGTCATGGGAAATAATTCTGCTAGTTATTGAATACAAAGGTGTGTGTTCAAGTGATTTCATGTGTTCAAGGGAAGCAGCCAGTACCACAACATGAGTAACTGAGAGTTTACAACCTAATCTCTTTCATTCTGTAAAACCAGCATTTTTAGCAAAATGGTACTATGTAAAAATGGGATTTACTTATATTGTCTTTTCTAAGGCTCATGTTCCCAAAGTTTGATTTTTTTTAAAGCATAATGTTTATTGAGACCTGGGTGAAATTGAACAGAAATTTCCTGGAATAGCATAAACTGAAAATTACATCATAACCTATACCATTTTACATGCCAAATTCTATAATTTATCAGAAATCTAATTTTCATATAATGCAGCAAATGTAACAGCACAGCAGGGACCTAAGCATACGGCACAATCAAAAGGCCAAGGAGAGCCACCAATGATGTGACCAAGATAGACGAAGTAACAAATTCAGCAAGTTCTTTAAAACAGACATATTTATAAGTAATTTTAAAATGGTTTTTCAACAACAGCAGCTCAATCAGACATTCCCTTGCCAGGATGTACTGGCAGAGATGGATAATGCACATTTGAAATGTGGGATGAACAGCTGCTTTCAGCAGATTAGGCACTATAAATGCCAGATGTCTCTATTTATTCAGGAAGGCACTGAACAGAGTTAATAAACTCCTTGATCTCAATTGGTCAAGGAGACAGGTCTTTTACAGTGGGACTCCAAAAAGCCTGTAAGGCAGTTTACTGCAAGGTATATCCTATTTCAAAGATGCAATTCAATGCTGACTGCCTTGCTCCCTAAGAAAGCAGCAACCAAGGAACAGAATTCCCACATAAGCTGGTACCACCTTTCACAGAATAAGTCAACAGTTGGGGCAGGGATCTATATTTTCCTCCTGTTTTTGCACAGGAAACATGTCATAAAAAAATGGAATATCTACCTATAAGTAATGGGTTGTCATGTCTTGCTCATTCAAAATTTCACTGCTCATATCCTTTTCCACATCGCAGAAAATAATACTGTAGTTGCACTAGCATAATTTCATTGGTACCATTTTAAAGTACACATTTTTGCTGCTTCATTCTTGTGCTTCTTAGTAGATTCATTATTATCAAAGCCTTAACCTTGGATCTGCCCTTCAATGAGCAACGTTTTCATCATGAAGCCCCACAATGCTCCACTGAGCAAGTTTTGAAGCTTGACAACCTTTGAGCAAATTATTTATCTGTGAGCGACTTGCCCTTTGCTAAGTAAGTTCTTTCTAAGTACGGGAAACCCTGCCATTCCACCAGTTCATAGAAAATTTATGTTTCAAAGACTTTTTTCTCAGCTGAGCAGCATAAACATTAAACAGTTTTCTGCAGAGTCAAATTAAAAGCGTGTGGAACTCCTAGTTCAATGAACAGGGTTCTGCCGACATGAATCTATTTGTACCCTCTTCTTCAGTACTTTGCTCACATTCTCTTCTTCTCCTACTTGCCCCCATTGTCTCCTGTTCCATTGCTATCCTCCATTTCCCATCCTCTTCCTGCCAAGTCAGTGTCCCCAATAAACCCATCTGACCTACAAATGATACGTGACTTGCTGCCATGATGATTTGAGTATGGTTGTTGTCAAGATGTGGACTCATAATCCTGAAAATGAGTGTTCAAATCCCAAAATGGCAGTTTGAGAATTTAAATTCAATTCACAAAATAAAGGAATAATGAAAAAGTTGTTAGTAGCACAAAACTGAATTTGCAAATTATCAAAATGTCATAAAAATATAACTGGCTCATTTTAGGGAAGGAATTCTACTAACCTTTTCTGGTCTGGCCTACATGTGATTCAAGACTCCTACCAACATCGTTGACCCTTAACTTGCCTCTGAAGCACCTGCAAATCACTTGGCCTAGTAATGAGTTAAGGCTGCCTTTAACAGCACACTATGAGAATAGAAAAAAAATTAAATGATATTTATTCTATAATTCCTTCCTTAATCTATTTGGGTCACATAAAAGCCCTTGCAGCCAAATAAGCAGGTGCCCTACTCCTTAAACTTTGCTTTACTGATAGTTAGGAGATTAGAACTATGTCTAGAGCATGGTTCCTTTCCTGCTTTGCTTTCCATGGGAAAGTACCTGATTTCCACAATATGGCAAAAATGCAGACTCAGGGTATTGGGTCCAAATCTGCATACCATCACATCTTAGCACTAAGTTTCAATATACATTGCGCCATGGCATTCACAATTGCCATGGAATTCACAATTCGAGAAACTTTTTATTTTCTAGAAGAAGAACTTTAAAAAACAAGAAGGAATTCAGACCAGTGATAAAAATCAGAGTAGAGTTTATTGATTTTCACAGAGAATTTTCACAGTAACTTCAAAGCAGCGTGAATGTAAGCCTACTTGTGACAAATAAATAAATATAAAACTTCATAACATATATATTGTGGACAAAGGTGATGATATATGCATAGAGGTGCAAGGAAAAGTCAGAATATTTTAAGAGTACTTTTGTACCTGTTTACTAAGGAACAGGGTACCATCAAAATATCAGTAGGAGTAGAAATGAAAAAATATAGTCATTCAAGGCCTCAAACGCTCCTTCCAGATGAACGATGATTCATTTGTACTTTTTCAATTCAGTACACTGTATCCACTGCTCATGATGCAGTGAACCCTACATTTAGGAGACCAAATGCAAACTTGGTGACTGCTTTGCGGTACAGCTAAATTGAGTCCACAACGTACGACTCCAAACTTCTAGTCAGTGTCATTTTAATTCTCCCCCTTGCTCCCATTCTAACCTTGCTGTCCTTGGCCTGCTACATTGCGCTAATAAAGCACAACACATGCTCAAGGAACAGCACATCTTTTAACTAGCTACTTTACAGCTTCTGGACTCAACATTGAGTATCAACATCAGTACAACACAGAGAGAGGTCATTCAGCCCATGAAGTTCATGCCAGACTTCAACAGTTTTTCATCATAGCTTTTGCTCCAGAGTTTGTTTGTTTGCTGATCTGTTTACTTTCTTCCTGTTTCAGTCTTATTTCTTTTCCTTCATATTTGAGAGAAGCTACTTAGGATCCTTCCATTCAAAGCTTCTCTAGAGGCACTGTTTTTGTTTCTTTCCTTGCCCAGATACCACTCCCTTTGACCGTGCATTATGAAACCTTTGGTCATTTAATCTATTTTGGCTTCAACCTGTATTAGACCTTCTCTTCTGTTCTTCCAATCACTCCCTCCACCACCCTTTCACTTGTTCCAAATCAATTACATTCCTTGCTTTTCCCAGTTCTGAAACACTAACCCTAGTTCTCTCTCTGCAGATGTTGGCTGACCTGAGTACTTCCAGCAATTTGTGTTTTCATCGTAATGAAAGATATTGTGCTTGTACTAAACACATTTTAGTTTTTAGGAGTTGTCAATTTTGAAGCATGATGGTCCACATTATACATAATGTGTCTGATATGACTAGTGCCAGAGCACAAATTTTATCAATTTTTTTCCAAGCCTCTGTTCATGCATTTCAATATCTGATCCACTTTTCATTTATTCTGCACAACAGTCATAACATTCCAAAAGTTGCACAGATTTTCCAAAAACTAATGTGAAGGTCATTATATGGTATAAGTGCATAAAAGAGAAGGGAAACAAAATCCTTGGTTCTCTACTCAAAAAGCCAGATTTTGTTGAATTAGTAAAATTTGTTTAGTCTATTTTTGGGAATCTCTTCACAAGAAGGATATAATAATAATTTAAAAGTTGCACTAGGATGTTATTAAGAATGAAGGGTTTAAGAACAAAGAACAGCACAGGAAACAGGCCCTTCGGCCCAATGAACCCGTGCCACCATCTCGATGTTCCTCTTCTACCCATGATCCCTATCATCCCTGTCTATGTTTATAGATCTATGCATTAGAACTAAATTTGAGACAATTTAGGGAGAATTTGTTCTGCCAATCAGCCTAAGATCACATCTTTGGGATGTGGGAGGAAACAGGAGCACTTTGGGATGCGGGAGGAAACTGCAGCACCCAGAGAAAACCCATGCAAGCACAGGGAGAATGCACAAACTCCCACAAACACAGGTCCAAATCCATGTATCTGCACAGCATAGCAATAGTCACTGAGCTGTCGTGTTGCCCATCAAATGGTCCAGGTCAAGCGTACACTAACTACATGAAGCACTAGGCTGCTCTCGAAAAATCCAACACCAGCCCGGTTTGTTTTAATTATGAATTTGTGCTCGAGAACTCTGGATTTATCACTTGAGCAAAGAAGTTTTAAAGCATAAACTGATGAAATCCTCAAGACTGTGAAGAATTAAAATAGTGATACACAGTGAAATGATCACAAGAGACACATTAAAGATAATTAAATAATTAAAGGGGGAGAGGAAATGTCTTTACACTAGATTTGATTGGAATATAGAATTCTCTTTTATGAGCCATTGCTAAATCTCATGTTACAAATTAGCCACCTGAAGTGAAATAACAAAGAATATGAAGAGTCAGCAGAGCGAGACCAGACTAGGTGGTTTACATGCAAAGAACTCCAAGCATAAATTTGATGGGCCAAGTAGCCTATCTCTGCGCCACAGAATTCCATGATCAGATTATTCAAAAGTGCTTTCTAAGGCCCCTTCTGCTAATTCTATTTATATTGCTTTTTTTTTTCATTTTCTTCAGCCAATATGAAATGCTGTGCATGTTTCAAAACCATTTCCTTTGCCACTTGCCTATGTAATTGTATAAGTGAGTGAAGATCTTCTGCAAACCGAACTGCCTCAATTGCTAACTTGACAATCTGTTTCTGTACAACATTTTCAAGTATTTTCTATACACTGTTCTCAATTTAGTTCATACGATTTACTTTATGGCATCATGGGGGTGATTCTCCCAGCCCACTGTGCTGCTGTAACAACAATAAGAAGTCTCACAACACCAGGTTAAAGAGTGATGAGAACTTTCCACATACCCGATGAAGGAACAGCGTTTCCGAAAGCTCATGGGTTTACTATCAAATAAACTGGTTGGACTTCCACCTGGTGTTGCGAGATTTGTTATTGTTTACCCCAGTCCAATGCCGGCATCTTCACAACATGATTGCTGTAATAGCGCAGGGGGCGAGGGATGTCAGCAGCAACCATTTAGCAATCTCTCTGCTGGGCACCATGGCCTCAGTGCATCACCGAGACAGGATTTCTGGCAAGGTCAGCTCCGCACTGATTTAAATATTATAATCACCATTTGAATATCATTAGTGGGTCTGCTAATATTCTACCTGCTTCCCCCTTCCCCCCAGCTAGAAGTGTTTGACTCCAGCAGGGTTTATAACAGCTCCCTGCTAACGGAGAGCTGACGACACTACCCTACTGAAGTGAAGGGAGGCCACGGAGGCTCTCCCAGGAGGTTGGAGGTAAAGGGGTGGGTGGGGGGGTGTGCCCCCAGGGCACTGCCAGCCTGGCACTGGCCAAGGAGCAACATGGCAATGCCCAAGGGGTACACTGACTCTGCCCACTGGGCATCAGGCAATGCCAAGTGAGTAGGACCAGAGGGGGTGGGACCTATTGGGGGAAATCCTATTGCCACTCTGCATTGAAATCAGTGATGAGGGAGGGAAGGGGCTGATTGTGGTGAGGGAAATTGGGACTGCCAGTGGGAAGGGTGGTGGTCAGGGAGATCGGGGATGGTGGGGTGAGGGGGCATCAGGCTGGGCCTGATGCGCATGCACTGATCTTCATTCTGACAGATTGGCACATGCACAATGGCCCGCTCCAGTACTCTGTTGAGAGTTTCTCTAGCAGGACTTGGCCTCGTCCACTAATTTTCAGTGTGAATATCACTGGGGTACGCTGCAGTATTCAATAACAGCAGGATTTACTCCAGTTTTACGCGAATTCGGCACTTCAAATTTTTCCAGGAGAATGCTTGCCCATGTGATGTTTTAATTCATTATCAACAACAGTAAAAAACAGCTTTAACCCTTCTGGATTATGTTTATCAATCAGCAGAATGATTGACAGTGCAACAATCCAATTTACCTTTGCAATTTCTTAATGTAGCTCAATAGAGAAACTTAATGACAAAGAAAAATTCCCACCTAATCTAGCAATAGCTTCGTATTGCTTAATTTTGTCGAGAAATTAGAAACATTTAGTCACAAACTAAATTCTTAAAAATTCCAGAAAAAAAATGCTTTACTTCAAACATTACTGACCTGCAGATGATACCTTCAGTTGTCTCTTTTGGAATTTGAATTTGCTGAGGAGTTAGTCCATGCAGCTCTAACTGTTTAGGAATCAAGTGTCTGTGAGCAATTTCAATCTTCTCCTCCTGAATATAACCTAATATTTGAAGAATTGACCAATTAAAATAGTGCAAGCAGCTCTGGTGGTAGGAATGAACTTTAACATATATCCGAATATAAAAATTAATTTTGATTCTTATTGCTTCTCCAATTGACCTCAGAGTTCCAATTTGTATTGCTTCCTTATGTATTGCAAACCTTATTCTGAATTTTTTTCTTTGCACCAGCACTGCTCTATAGAAATTGCTATTCCAATAAACAAATCTCCCAAAGAATTAAATGTTATGGTATGTGGTGTTTGAAAGTGATTATTTCTTAAAGAATTTTCAACTCATGTTCAAAACTTGGAACACTTTCGGAATTGTTTACCTGGCACTTGGATCAGCTCCATTCTGTCAAGTAAGGCTGGAGGAATGGTAGCAGTAGTGTTGGCTGTGGCAATGAAAAGCACTTGAGACAGGTCAAAGGGAACATTTAGGTAGTGGTCAGTGAAACTATGATTCTGCTCAGGATCCAACACCTAATAATAAATTAGTAAATAACTAATTATTGTAACAAATACCTTACAGAGCAAAGGAATAATAAAATGATGAAAAGCTGCTACAAAATAAGCATTTCACATAAGATAAATTCCTAACTATAACATTAGAACATGGAACATAGAACAATACAGCACAAACAAGCCCTTCGGTCCACGAGTTGCGCCGATGACATCTACCAATCCACAGACCTATCTATAACCCCCTATCCTATTCTTTTCCATATACTCATCCAGAAGTCTTTTAAAAGACCCCAGTGAGTTTGCCTCAACAAAGTTAGCTTCCGCAACTTGTTCTACTTCTACTCAACATTGCTAGATATTGTTCACAAGCTAGTAGGAGGGAAAAGTTGTTTAACAGATTCCCACAAATACTATAAATAACATTCATTAACTTAAATCAGACTTGTCCAAGACAGGGCCCCAGTGCCAGATGTGGCACGTGAGGCATTTTTAGGTAGCCTCCCACATTCTGCAAGTACAAGTAGCAATTCAACTACAAAATTTCCAGGACAAATTTTCAAGAAGTGCTCAGAGCCTGCTCAACCATTCACAGCTAGTTTCTCTATACATTGGCTGCTGATTGGAGGGAGAAATAGTGGGGGGCTGGCAGTGCCAACCACCCTTCCTGGTGCCACAAACTTCCACTGAGCAAGAATGGGCAGGGGGTACTGCAAGACACTGGACAAATGTGGGCTGAGGGGTGGGGCAGACCGAGCAAGCATTGGGGGGGACGACCAAGCGAGTGCAGTTGGGGGGAACAAAGTGAATGCAGAGGGAAGGGGGGATTCTGAACAAACACGGAGGTGGGGGGGAAGACACCAACCGGGGGTGGGGGGACCCAACCGGGGTTGGGGGGGGGGGGAGAGGAGGGGGGACTGAGCTAGTAGCCAATATGGGGGGAACAAGGCACTGAACAAGCATGGAGGAGGGGGACACTGAGCCATTGTGGGGGGAGTGGGGAAGCAAGACACTCAACGAGTGTGGAGGGGATACATTGAGCAAGTGTGGGGGGAGCAAGACACAGAGCGAGTATGTGTGTGTGCGCACGTGCATGTATGGGATCAGGACAGGGGCCCGAATGCAAATCTCCTTCTGTCCAATCTCAGCTTTCGCATTCATTCTCACCACCACACACCAACAAATACACACGCACCCACAAACACGTACTATCTCTTTCATCTAGTCGGTTTTTATTGCTTACTCTTTAACTTATTGCAGTAGTTTTACTAAACAGCTGTTTCTTCACTTTACACCCAACTTCTTTTGAAATTCAGCTTATCGATTAGCAAAATCTTATCTTTCCAAAATTTTCTTATCGATCCCTTAAGTGGCAAAATGTGCAAATGTGAAATGTGCTTCTCTCCCATTCCCCTCAGCAAAAAGGCTGGACAAGCCTACAACTGTTGGTACTCTTAAATCGAGAGAAGATAATGGTTGTATCCAAGGAAAATCATTAAACTTTTTTTAAGAAGGAAATGAACACTTTCAGTTATGGGTTAGTTTCTATCTAGTCACAACAATCACTATGGGGGAGCCCCAAATAATAATTTTATAAAATTGCTTTTAACTAACAGCCGAAATAGTTTTATTGTATGTTACATAACTACTGAGGCATACATATGAAAATTGAACATACATTACTGAACTTCCTCTTCCCTCCTTTTTAGTAGGCACCATGATTAGAAGATGCCAGCATTGGACTCGAATGGACACAGTAAGAAGTTTCACAACACTAGTCCAACAGGTTTATTTGGAATCACGAGCTTTCAGAGCACAGCCCCTTCATCAGGTGAGTCACCGTGATTATTAAGGTACCAAAGTCTTAACACTTGAGATACTAAGCATAAATCTTTTGAGTCATTCTCTCCCATATTGTTGCTAATTGCAACCATCCCCACCCACCATCCCAACTAGCCCCATCCCCATCACCTACCTCCCACTACAATCCTGCTCTAGGTGAAGATAATATAAAAATCAACATATGCCAAAAGAAATTTGTAATACAGAGAAATTTCTACACCACACAGAGGAAGAATGTATTTCTACATGTTTTTGATAAGAAGCATGGTAAACCTATAAGGGTAAATTATTGGCAGAATGACAACTTAGTAGAAAAAAAGTGCAGTCTCTTCTGTTTTGATACTTCAGTAGAAGTTAAGGTTTGCACTTCAGCCAAAAAAGAAAGCTCCTTTGCAAAAGCTTATTATCATTTGCATTGTTCAATGCAGACTAACAGGTCAACCAATGCTCCTTGCGCAAATTAGTCTGTGCAATTTAAATTCTAGAATATTCTATTTTGTACCTCCAACAGAGCAGCTGCAGGGTCTCCCTGTAGGCTTTTTCCTAATTTATCTACTTCATCCAGCAGGAACACCGGGTTATTCACTCCAACATTCCTTAAGCCATTGATTATTCTGCCAGGCATGCTGCCCACATACGTTCGTCTAAAAGACACAATATTCAGGTACTTTAGAAAATAGAAGCAAAGACCTTTATTCTTTACAAAGAGAAACGTTGATAACATGCCAAAAACAATAATGAATGGCACTAACCAAAATGAAGAGAGAAGAAAGAAAGTACGTTGTCGTGGTTTATGCATTGTCTGCAAATTGGAAGAGGGGAGTGTGCAGCAAGACCTGGATATCCTTGTGCACCAGTGACTGAAGTAAGTAGGTGCAGCAGGCAGTAAAGAAGGCAAATGGCATGTTGGCCTTCATTGTGAGAGGTTTCGGGTACAGGAGTAGGGACGTATTGTGGCAATCAAATAAGATCTTGATGAGACCACACCAAGAGCGTTGTGTGCAGTTTTGGTTTCTTTTTCTGAGGAAGGATGTTTTTGCTCTCGAGGGCATGCAGCGAAAGTTTACTAGGCTGATTCTGGGGACACGGGACTGATGCATGAGCATTAGAAGATTGACTAAGTTAGGATTGTTTTTGCTGGAGTTTAAATGAATGAGGAGGGATTTCTCACAGAGACTTATAAAATTCTAACAGGACTAGACAGGTTAAATGCAGGGAGGATATTCTCAATGGTGGGGGAGTCCAGAACGAGGAATCACAGTCTGAGGATTCAGGGTAGACCATTTAGGACAGGGGTGAGGAGACATTTCTTTACCCAAAGATGGCAAGCTTATGGAAATCATTACCACAGGAAGAAGCTGATGCCAAAACATTAAATGTATTCAAGAGGCAGCCAGATAGAGCATTTGGGGTGAATGGAATCAAAGATTATGGGGAAAAAGCAGGATTACGCCATTGAGTTGGATGATCAGCCATGATTATAATGAATGGCAGAGCAGGCTCAAAGGCCAAATGGCCCCTTCCTGTTCCTGTCATTTATGTTTTTATGCCTCAACACATATTTTTACTTAAAAGTATTACATTTTCAAAAAGATTACAATTCCATTTTGAAGCCCATAGATATAGGAGATCATAAGACAAAGGAGCAGAGTTAGGCCATTCGGCCCATCGAGACTGCTCCGCCATTCAATCATGGTTGATATGATTCTCATTCCCATTCTTCTGTCTTCTCCTGGTAACCCATGATCTTCTTATTGATCAAGAACCTATCTCTGTCTTGAAGACATCAATGACTTGGCTTCCTCATGCTTCTGTGGCAATGAGTTCCACAGATTCACCACTGTCTGGCTGAAGAAGTTTCTCCTCATCCCAGAATTAAAGGAGCGTCCCTTCACTCTTGAAGTTGTGCCATCAAGTTCTACTCTTTCCCGCTAGTGGAAACATCCTCTTCACATCCACTCTAACTAGGCCTCTCATTATTCTGTAAGTTTTAATCCGAATTATTTTTCTAAACTTCATCGAGTATAAACCCAGGCTCCTCAAACTCTTCATTTCTGGGATCATTTTATGCCCCCCCCTCCCTTTTCCAGGTCAGTACATCCTTCCTTAGATATGGGGCTCAAAGCTGCTCACAATATTCCAAAAGGGGTCTGACCAGAGCCTTATAAGCCTCAGCAGTGCTCTTATATTCTAGCCCTCTAAGAATGAATGCTAACATTGAATTTACCTTCCTAACTGCCAACTGAACCTGCATGTTAACCTTAAGAGGGTCCTAAATCAGGATTCCCAAGTCTCTTCGTGTTTCAGATTTCAAAGCCTTTTGCCATTTAGAAGATAGCCTATGCCTCTATTCTTCCTACCAAAGTGCATAACCTCACACTTTCCCACATTGTATTTCATCTACCACTTCTTTGCCCATTCTCCTAGGCTGTCCAAGTCATTCTGCAGCCTCTCCACTCAACACTATCAGTCTCTCGACACATCTTTGTAACATCCACAAATTTAGCAACAATGCTCTCAGTTCCATCTTCCAGATCATTAATGTAGATAGCGAAAAGTTGTGGTCCCAACACTGATCCCTGTAGAACACCACTCGTCACCAGTTGCCACTCTGAAAAGGACCCCCTTAAGCCCACTCTTTGCCTTTTGTCTGTCAGCCAATCTTCTATCCATGCCAGTACTTTGTCTCTAACATCTTTAAAGAGGTTATTGGGCAATAATTAAGACTTAACAAGTCCTAACTTTTTCTGGAATGTTTGATGAGAGGATTTCTACCAATAAATAACTTCACTTTACACCCTTCTGTGTGTTGGAATCCTGATTCTCTCTGCAGGATACTGATAAAGCACAGCTTCTGGAGATAAAAGTAAAATATTCCCACAATCATAGTGGCATTATAATGTACATAGAACATAGAACATTACAGCACAGAACAGGCCCTTCGGCCTTTGATGTTGCACCGACCAATATAAAAAGCAATGACCCTCCAAACTAAACCATTCCCTTCTCTTCCATATACTTATCAACTAACCTCTTAAACGCCACCAAACTTGGCGCATCTACAACTGCTGCAGGCAGGGCATTCCACTCCCGAACCACCCTTTGGGTAAAGAACCTACCTCTGATATCCGTCCTATAACTATCACCCCTTAATTTAAAGCTGTGTCCCCTCGTGCTAGCTTTCTCCATCCTAGGAAAAAGGCTATCACTGTCCACCCTATCTAAACCTCTAATCATCTTATATGTTTCGATAAGGTCCCCTCTTAGCTGCCTCCTTTCTAACGAAAACAACCTCAAATCCCTCAGCCTCTCTTCATAAGACCTGCCCTCCATACCAGGCAACATCCTGGTAAACCTCCTCTGTACCCTCTCCAATGCCTCCACATCTTTCTTATAATGTGGGGACCAGAACTGCACACAATACTCCAAGTGCGGCCGCACTAGAGTTTTGTACAGTTGCAACATGACGTTGCGGCTCCGAAATTCAATCCCCCTACCAATAAAAGCTAAGACTCCATATGCCTTCTTAACAACCTTCTCGACTTGACTGCCTACTTTCAGGGATCTATGCACAAATACACCAAGATCCCTCTGTTCATCAACACTATTAAGAATCCTACCATTAGCCCTATACTCTACACATTTATTATTCCTGCCAAAGTGCATTACCTCACACTTTTCCACATTAAACTCCATTTGCCACCTCTCGGCCCAGCTCTGCAACTTGTCCAAGTCTCTCTGCAAACTATAACACCCCTCTTCACTATCTACCACTCCACCGACTTTAGTGTCATCTGCAAATTTACTAATCCATCCTTCAATACCCTCATCCAGATCATTTATAAAAATTACAAACAGCAGGGGCCCCAAAACAGACCCCTGAGGTACACCACTTGTCACCGAACTCCACGATGAATATCTCCCATCAACCACCACCCTCTGTCTTCTATCTGCTAGCCAATTCCTAATCCAATTAGCTAAATCACCCTCTATCCCATACATCTGCATTTTCTGCAGAAGTCTTCCATGGGCCACCTTATCAAACGCCTTACTAAAGTCCATATATACCACATCAACCGCCTTACCCCCATCCACCTCTTTGGTCACTTTTTCAAAAAACTCAATGAGGTTAGTAAGGCACGACCTACCCTTCACAAAACCATGCTGACTATCCCCAATCAATTCATTTCTCTCTAAATAACTATAAATCCTATCCCTAATAATTCTCTCCAATACTTTGCCCACAACAGAAGTAAGACTCACTGGCCTATAATTCCCTGGAAGGTCTCTCTTCCCCTTCTTGAACAATGGGACCACATTCGCTATCCTCCAGTCCTCCGGAACCACACCCGTAACCAACGACGACCTGAAGATCAGAGCCAGAGGCTCTGCAATCGCCTCTCTTGCCTCCCAGAGAATCCTAGGGTAAATCCCGTCCGGCCCAGGGGTTTTTCTTATAACATTGAACCCCCTCCCCTCCCACCAATATGTTTTCTTTTTCGCCAAGAACTACAGATGAGTGACACAACTAAAGTCCCATAGTTGTTGAATAATTGAAACCAGCAAACAAAAAAAGACTGTAGTAAATAAAAGGTCACTTTGTTCAGTGGTAAAATGAGCTTTGCAGTGCACTAATGAAATAGAAAGGCCAGGAAAAGCTTCAGATGTAATTCCTGATCCAAACTGAAATAGCTGATCTCAACTGGAATAACAGAATGGGAAATACACGTAATCATGAACACCACCAATGAAAGTCCATTCAGCAATAGATTTCAATGAAAGGAATCATGCATTGATTGATTAAATGCTGCATAAAATTCTAGTTGAAAATCCTGGTCATTCCAAAAATCCTATCTTGATAGGGCAGGATTTTCCAGCCATTCCTGCTAGCAGGATATTCCAGGCCTGTCGCAGATTCCCAAATAGAGAGAGTGCAAACAACAGGAAATCTAATTGACAGTGGTGGGACTGGAAGATCCCATAGCTGTCCAATGGTAGGACATCTCTGCAATACATGCCACAGGGATAGGGATGGCGGGGAGGAAGACAATCTATGGGCAAAATCCCAAATTGCCTTCTGTTCTGAGTGATAGTCCTCCTGCTATAGAAAGTATTAAATTAATTCATTTTTTCTGACACAACTGAATGCTTTACAAGCTGGTAAAGCAAATTTAATTCAGGCTAAAGTCTCAGGAATTTTAGAGGGCAATGAAGCATTTTTTAAGACCATACAAGACAGAGTATAATTCTGAATCTGGGATGCCATAAGAGAGAAAGGGTTGTCATGAATAAAAAGGTGACGCAAGGATGGTCACGAAGGCAACACAGCACTCACTCAGCAAATATGGCAATCAAATTGGAATTAATTACAAAAATTAAACTCTGAGCAGTCAATAGAGTCTATAGTACCTTAAATGCTCGTAAGTTTTGTGATGGATTCAGAAGTACAGAAGCTAATAAGTAGATCAAGGCCAGGGTTTTCCACTCCCAAACGTTATCAGGTAAGTTCAGCTACAGGAGCAGAAAACATGAGAACTGCAAAGTTGCATTTTACATTAGTGTAAATGAACAATGCAGTCTTTCCCCACCCAGTCAGTGACAGGGCGAACTTTGCAATATTCAATACCGGGAACATGATTTGAATATATTCACATATAATTGAGGTAGTGGTCCATGAGTGGCATGGTGTCTCAGTGGTTAGCGCGGCTGCGTCATATTACCAGAGACCTTGGCTCAATTCTAGCCTTGGGTCACTGTCTATGTGGAGTTTGCACATTCTCCCTGTGTCTGCACAGGTTTCCTCTGGGTGCTCCGGTTTCCTCCCACACTCCAAAGATGTGCAGGTTAGGTTGACTGACCACGCTAAACTGCCATTTCACGTTGTGGGGGGCTAGCAGGGTAAATATGTGGGTTATGGAAATAGGGACTGGATGGGATTGTTGTCAGTGCAGGCTTGGTGGGATGAATGGCCTGCTTCTGTAGGGATTCTATAAATTATCAGGCCCCTACACTCAAATCATGCCCCAACTGTTAGAAAATCCATTCACATTGGCCTGACAGCAGAACAGCATGAATCATGACTAATCTCCCAAGGCATGCACCAAGCAAGCAGAACTTTTGGGGGAGTGTGTGTGAATATAGTGCTCAGGAGGAAGACGGTCATGCCCAGGCAATGCCAGAGGTGGTGTCTGGAGAACAGGGGGACAGAAGATTCCATGGTGAACTTCTTTAATGGTGCCCAATGCTTAGCTGACTAATTTGCTGGTGGGATGGATGAATCAGAGGCTGCCCACCAATGTACATCATGGTACTTGACCCTTGTTTTGTAAATCCCAGATTTTACAATAGCTCCAATGCCTCTTTTCCTGCCTCCAGCCTTTGCTGATTTCTGGGAAAATCTCACCCCAAGAGTTGGATGGCAGTAATGTTGGTGATCATTTCACATACAATAGAGCTATCACATCCAGAAGTCAATTTTTTTTGAAAAGGTACTCTGGTGATGGATATTAAGGGGTTTGATGGAGGGAGGGACCTGGTAACTGTGGGATGTACGTCAAAAACTACTAACAGGTTTAAATATTGATCAGGATGATGGTCAAGAAATAAAAGCCCTCGGGCCAGCTGAATGGGTGGTAAAGAGTAGAAACTAAGAAAGCACAGTGCAAGTACAGTGAATTAAATATGTGCAGGTAAGTCATCAATTGTCAGATTATTGTACAAAAGAGATACATAAGAAATACAAAAGAGATACATAAATTAAGAAATTGTTAAGGATTCTACAGGACAGGCATGTCACAATGTACGGAATTAGAGAACTTCATTTTGAAATTTTGCTTGTACATAAATACATTTTTATTCAAAGAGAGACGATAATCTTTCAGTTCCATATTATCAGATTAATTGTATGCAGGTGGGTTAATTGGGGATTAATTTGTTCCCAGATATAGAAACAAATTGAAAAGGTAGTTGCGTGGTTAGGAGGTTCATGTTTGCAGTGTGCATCTCTCTATAAATAAATGCTGAAGGAAATGTGAATAGATTAGCTCCAGTTTTATCCTTTACCACTAAGCTTTCTAGATTATAACAATCATGTCATTAAGTAGCTAAATCCACTAACTGCTGCTGAGAACAGGACGCAAGAGTGTAAATTAAACATTTATTTTTATAAATAAGAACATACTTTATATTCAAGAACATGTCACTGTAGGTCATGAAATAATAAATTCAAAATATGCCTTGTAGCCAATTGTAACAATTAAAATATGAAGTGGTTTATGTATTTAAAAACGAAATACAGGCAGAAAGATTTTCCCTTGCTGAAAACAATTGTATTCCCTGTTGGGGACCAACATAGCGCCATATGTGATTAAAAATTAACAATTTCCAGAAATAATTTAAAAATGATAATTTTAGAATTAGTCACTGATATTGGAACTTTTCTGTGATTCCCTAATATATTCATTAAAACTATTGCAACGTTCTGTTCAAGACAATTACATGATCAAGACAGCTTAAAGATTAAGTGCTGGAAATGTAGCTATGGAGAACACTGAGGTACAGGGTTGCAAATTGGGAAGTATTGTAGTAGATAGGGAGGATGTGCTAGAAATTCTCGAGGGTTTGAAGTTGGATAAGTCCCCTGGGCCGGACGGGATTTACCCTAGGATTCTCTGGGAGGCAAGAGAGGAGATTGCAGAGCCTCTGGCTCTGATCTTCAGGTCCTCGTTGGTTACGGGTGTGGTTCCGGAGGACTGGAGGATAGCGAATGTGGTCCCATTGTTCAAGAAGGGGAAGAGAGACCTTCCAGGGAATTATAGGCCAGTGAGTCTTACTTCTGTTGTGGGCAAAGTATTGGAGAGAATTATTAGGGATAGGATTTATAGTTATTTAGAGAGAAATGAATTGATTGGGGATAGTCAGCATGGTTTCGTGAAGGGTAGGTCATGCCTTACTAACCTCATTGAGTTTTTTGAGAAAGTGACCAGAGAGGTGGATGGGGGTAAGGCGGTTGATGTAGTATATATGGACTTTAGTAAGGCGTTTGATAAGGTGGCCCATGGAAGACTTCTACAGAAAATGCAGATGTGTGGAATAGAGGGTGATTTAGCTAATTGGATTAGGAATTGGCTGGCAGATAGAAGACAGAGGGTGGTGGTTGATGGGAGATATTCATCGTGGAGTTCGGTGACAAGTGGTGTGCCTCAGGGGTCTGTTTTGGGGCCCCTGCTGTTTGTAATTTTTATAAATGATCTGGATGAGGGTATTGAGGGATGGATCAGTAAATTTGCAGATGATACTAAAGTTGGTGGTGTGGTAGATAGTGAAGAGGGGTGTTTTAGTTTACAGAGTGACTTGGACAAGTTGCAGAGCTGGGCCGAGAGGTGGCAAATGGAGTTTAATGTGGAAAAGTGTGAGGTAATGCACTTTGGCAGGAACAATAAATGTGTAGAGTATAGGGCTAATGGTAGGGCTCTTAATAGTGTTGAGGAACAGAAGGATCTTGGTGTATGTGTCAATAGATCCCTGAAAGTAGGCAGTCAAGTGGATAAAGTTGTTAAGAAGGCATATGGAGTCTTAGCTTTTATTGGTAGGGGGATTGAATTTAGGAGCCGCAGCATCATGTTGCAACTGTACAAAACTCTAGTGCGCCGCACTTGGAGTATTGTGTGCAGTTCTGGTCCCCACATTATAAGAAAGATGTGGAGGCATTGGAGAGGGTACAGAGGAGGTTTACCAGGATGTTGCCTGGTATGGAGGGCAGGTCCTATGAAGAGAGGTTGAAGGATTTGAGGTTGTTTTCGTTAGAAGGGAGGCGGCTAAGAGGGGATCTTATTGAAGCATATAAGATGATTAGAGGTTTAGATAGGGTGGACAGTGATAGCCTTTTTCCTAGGATGGAGAAAGCTAGCACGAGGGGACACAGCTTTAAATTAAGGGGTATGAGTTATAGGACGGATATCAGAGGTAGGTTCTTTACTCAAAGAGTGATTAGGGAGTGGAAGCCCTGCCTGCAGCTGTTGTAGATGCGCCAAGTTTGGTGGCGTTTAAGAGGTTAATTGATAAGTATATGGAAGAGAAGGGAATGGTTTAGTTTGGAGGGGCATTGCTTTTTATTTTGGTCGGCACAACATCGAAGGCCGAAGGGCCTGTTCTGTGCTGTAATGTTCTATGTTCTATGTTCTATTGCAGGTTAAATGGAATGGCCATGCAAAATTGCCTCTCAAGTGTCAGGGGTTAGCAGGGTAAATTAGTGCGGTTATGGGGATAGGGCCTCAGTGAGATTTTGATCAGTGCAGACTCAATGGCCAAATGGCCTCTTTCTGCATTGCAGGGGTTCTATGATAATTTCATAAATTGCAATGTTGCATTTTGATTAGGTGTGTCCTTGGATCAAGTTAGCAGTTCTTCATTTGTGTTAACTCTCAAGAGAATCATGGCGAACTGCACAAAAAGTAATTTTTAACTGACGACCATTTTAAGAACAAAGAACAAAGAAAATTACAGCACAGGAGCAAGCCTTTGGCCTCCAAGCCTGAATCAACCATGCTGCTGACTTAACTAAAATCCCTTATTCTCTCAGGGACCGTATCTCTCTATTCCCATCCTATTCATGTACTTGTTAGGACGCCCCTTAAAAGTCACTACTAATTTTAAAAGTTACTTTAAAATTTAAATGGAAGTGGGCCACGGGTGTGTTGAGAGGTTTTTTTTTTAAATATATAAAGATACTCATCTGTTACATCTCATCTGAACATCCATATCTGTGCTGGGTGTGTCAAGCTGCGGTTCCTAAGGAACCATGTTTAAGAATTGGAACTGAGTTCAAGGATCTTTGTCTAGATAGGGAAAATGAGTCACCCGAACAAACTGCCAGAGTGTGATTAAGACTTGTGAAACTGTATCAGAGTAAGAGATCAACATTTTCAGGGCGTGTGGGGAGAAAATTGAAAAGAAAAATAAAGCACTCTAATAGCAATAGCATAATACCTGTGACCACGAATGTCAGACTGATCACATACTCCACCCAGTGCTATTCTGTAAAACTCTCTGCCTACGGTCTTTGCAATTGATCTGCCCACGCTGGTCTTGCCCACACCGGGAGGGCCCACAAAGCAAAGGATAGGTCCTTTCAGGTTGTTTTTAAGTTGTCTAACTGCAAGGTACTCCAGCACCCTCCGTTTAAGTTTCTGCATTGCGTAATGGTCACTGTCAAGTAAGACTCTTGCGGCACGAAGATCTAGACGATCTGTAAATCAATATAAATGAGTTGTTGTAAATAGACACAGAATATTTTGTAATGCAACTCAACATTTTGAATTACATTCCAATTTATGTTTTCATTACAAAGAGAACTACACCCTGATTAGAAAATTATGAAAGCACAGAAGAGAATATTTAAAACAGTTCTGCAGAAAATTAACTACATTCTCAGAAGGCCGCAGAAAATGTAAGTTTTAATCCAACTAAAAATAATTAGAAATTTAATAAATATTCAGGTTGTCAATACGCATTTCTTATGTTAAAATTGGCAACATCTTCCCTTCTGAAGGTACCAGCAGCTGCAGGAATTTGGTTATACGATACTCGTCCAAGTGATCTGCACACGCAAACCCTACACCTGGCAGACTATGCTTATCATATGGAGCAGCACAGTCAAATCAGTCAAATATCTGGTCTGATGACATTGCCAAATATATTATACCAGGAGGCACAGGTAAATGCCTACTGATTATTCTCCTCCTCGGCCAAGAGTACTGAAACAACGAGAGAACATAAAATTGCCATCGTCTCAGGTGACTATAGGCTGTTCTCTCTTTTGAGAGGTAGAGCTGGCTGGTAGTGATTTTAACTTGAGGATCACGACACTTCAAGTGAGGGGCAAGGCTGAGAAAGCGGGCTTTACTTAACCTTGGCTGTGACTATCCAAATCAGCTCAGCTTGGTTTACACACTGGGAGTTTCCATTTCAAGGTAAACCATTTGGCTGTTTATCAGTCATATTAAACCAAAAAATATCGGATGCAGTCTTCCATACCTGATTTTGTGGAAACATTTTAATTACTTCGTTATTGACAAGGGGTTTATGTATCTAAATAAATCTCACTGAACACACCGATCATAGTTTTAAGGACTGACTGAGGAAATTAACAGTATCTTTTATTAAATACATTGAAATGAGTTGAATGATCTCACATCAGTAACAAAATAATTCTGGTATTATTTCTTGGCATTTCCAAACATCAAAAATCTCATTTGCTTTCAACCAATTTTCTGTTTTTGTTCAGGGACGCAATAATTCAAGAACAACTGATCACACACAGTGCAAGAAATCATAGTTTCCAGAGTATTTTGCTATATCCAGTACTTTGGAGGTGGTGATCATCAATTTAGCAACAACAATATTGTCTTTGTCCTTTCTTTCAGTACCCCGGCAAAGCTAGAATGGTTTTTTTATCTGATAACTTAAGCCAGTTAAGATAGTCTTTTTGTGCTAACATAAACATGCTGACATTTCGACGTCTGTTAACACTAAATTGTTGGAATAATTTAGAAATAAGAGAGCAAAACAAACAAAATCTTACTTGTTTCTCAAGGAGTTGACACAGTGATCTATGCAACAACATTTAACATTTAGCACAGAATTTAGTGAAGTCCAAAACTATATTACATCTGGTAAACAGATTGTCACAAGATTTGCAAAGGCAGAGTATTGAAGAACTGTAGCTTCCGGATCACAAAAAACAAAGGAATTAACTGCACCAAACCATTACCAAAACAACTTCATTTTAGAAGAATCTTTATCTATGCAAAATATACAAATTTTTACTTTTCAAAAATATATTATGATCAATTTTCTTTTAAAGCAAGTAAAATGCAGATTCTGTAAATCAGGCAATGAAAATTACTGATTATCACCCAGGAATAATATAGAGCTACAAACAACAGCAGTTTTTCAGTCCATTACACAGAAACAGATACCCACTACAAATAATGTCATGTCATCTCCCCCATCAACAACTAAACAGCTTGGTCACTTAACAAATTAAATTCCAGCAAATATGAATGCAATCACAGCAAGCTAGCATAAACTGTTTAATTGTATGAATACATCAAACGTTTTTCACAAGTCTCCCAACTACAAGAATCAACACTTTCTCTCCATGTATTTATAGCAAATTCTCCAAAGTAGTTTAATTGGAATCATAATCATAAATAATTTTTATGAAATGCTTTATGCAAACTTCACCCTTTCAATTCTGAATAGCTTGCAATATGTTTAGCAGTAGGCATCTGCTAATATAAAAGAGTAGCCAGCAAAACAAAAGGCAAAAAAAAATGCACAAATAGTATAATGTATAGGAAAAGTGCAAACCAAAGAACAAAAAAAATGCGGAAGATTGGCTGGATAAAAGAAATAACAGGATCAAAATAAAAAGCAACAAACTGCTCTGAAGCAATAAGAACTTACTAATGCAGAAAATATTAACACACTTTCATCAGAGTACAGAACCCCCTGCCACACCAAGCTCTGACAAATGACCTGGACCTAACATCACACATAGGGAGGAAGGATTGACAGAGATGGAAGGGCAATTGAAATGGAACCAGGGAGCGTATTAATTCAAAGATATCCACACTAAAACTACTCAGAAAAAAGCATGCTTACTTTATATTTCAGCATGCTGGAATATAAAACTTGTAATTAAGAACAAATTATTTTATATATAAAATCAAACAGAAGTAAGAAGGAAGTAACCCAAGCCTGAATTAGTTCTCAACGAATCAGGAAAAACATGGCCCAAAGGAATTACTTACTTTTCTCAGCTTTTAGCGAGTAAATGTAAATACTATGAAACTTCTAGGCATTAAAGCGGAGTTTATTCTGCCACAGACGATATGCAATCCAATTGTTAATCAAGACTGCTAACAAGACAAAGATATTCTCAAGAATGGAAAGGGAGAAGGAGAAAAACAACAAAGTTATTTGCATTTTCGAGGAAGGACATTTTTTTTTGCTCTCTGCTGGGCATTTTTTATTGCTCTCTGCTGGGGATTTTTTATGTTAAATTTTCCTCTATGGCTCATGCCACAGGTGTGGTGTGGCAGGGCTGTCCAACAGTGACCTAACTTAGCTTTCTGGGCCAGCCCAATTTTATTATTGGCATGGATTCTTAACACCATCAAGATATTAGAATTGGAGTTTGACATTTAGGAATGGGAAGTAGCAGCTGCTGTAGGATTTATACACCTGCAGGAGCTTAAAAGGCCAGATATGATCACTGATATTTGTCTTTGAAATCAACTGAATTTTTTTTCACAAACGACATGGCAATTTGTTGCATGATGTGGAGATGCCAGCATTGGACTGGGGTAAACACAGTACGAAGTCTGACAACAGCAGGTTTAAGTCCAACCAAGCAGAGTTTCATATTTTCACATACAAACAAATATCAAACACACAAAGTAGGACCAGAAGTAGGCCATTCGGACCCTAGTTGGTGTTGGTGTTTTGAATTGCACATTCCCCCTCACCCCCAATAAGCTTAGAACGCCTTAATAAGAATCTACCTACTGCCGCCTTAAAAATATTCAATGATAACCTCTCTCCCATTCGACTGCCTTCTGAGGCAGAGTTCCAAATTCATACAACACAAAAAAAATTCTCCTCACCTCTGTCTTCTAAGGGCAATCCATAATTTTAAACCAGTGCCCCCTAATTCTGGACTCACCCAGAAGAGAAAATATCCTTTCCATGTCCATCTTGTCAAGACCATTCATAATCTTATCTACTTCAATCAAGTCACCTCTGATTCTTCCAAACTCCAACTGGAAACAAGCCCAGTTTGTCTCATCTTTCCTCATAAGACTACCCACTAATTCCAGGTAGCATTCTAGTAAAATTCCTATCTCCAACATCTTTCTATTCTTCCTTAAATAAGAACAAAACTACATACAGCATGCAATGTGGTCTCACCAATGCCCTGTATAATTGAAGCATAACATACTTACTTTTATGTTCAATTCCTCTTATGTTAAAGGATAGCATTCCATTAGCCTTCTTAATTAATTGTCGTACCAGCTTGTGACACCATCTGCTAGATTTTTGTCCTCTCAAACTATATCCTCTGCAACCTCCTTATTTGCTTTCACAACATGTTTTCCCACCTATCTTTTTTGTGACCTGTGAATTTAGCTACCATAACTTCACTCCCCTCGCCCAAGTTATTGATAGAAACTGTAAGAAGTTGAGGCTCCAGCACAGATTGCTGTGGAACTCCACAAATCACATCTTGCCAATCAGAAAAGACCCATTTATGCATACGCTGTTTTCTGCCAGCCAGTCAAATTTCTATCTGTTGCAATATGTTACCTTGCATACCATGAGTTTCTTTTTTCCATGATAACCTTTGATGTGACACCTTCTAAAAGCCAACTATGGTATATCTACAAGCCCCTGTTTACATATAGCATAAGTTACTCCTTCAAAGAACGCCAATAAATTGGTTAAACACGATTTCCTTTTCACAAAACTATGCTGACTCTTTCTAAAGATTACCTTGAGTTTCTCTAAGTGCCCAGCTATAATTTCTTTAATGGTCTTCCCTCAGGACAGACATCAGTGTTGGGACTGAATTTTTTAATGATTTACATAAATGATTTAGAGTTGGGGACCAACTATAGTGTGTCAGAATTTGCAGATGACACTAAGATGAGTGCCAAAGTAAAATGGGCAGAGGATGCTGAAAATCTGCAAAGGGAAATACATAGGCTAAGTAAGTGGGCGAGGGTCTGGCAGATAGAGTACAATGTTGGTATTCGTGAGGTCATTCATTTTGGTAGGAATAACAGCAAAATGGACTATTATTTAAATGGTAAAAAATTACAGCATGCTGCTGGGCAAAGGGATTGGGTGTCCTTGTACAGGAATCTCAAGGGGTTGGTTTACAGGTAACTTTACCTGGTGCAGCAGGTAATTAAGAAGGCAAATGGAACTTTATCTTTCATTGCTAGAGGGATGGAGTTTAAAAATAGCGAGGTTATGTTGCTGCTAATATAAGGTGCTAGTGAGGGCACACCTGGAGTATTGTGTACAGTTTTGGTCTCCTTACTTAGAAAGGATATACTGGCACTGGAGAGGGTGCAGAGGAGATTCATTAAATTGATTTCACAGTTAAGTGGGTTGGTTTATAAGGAGAGACTGAGTAACTCAGGCTATACTCATTGGAATTCAGAAAAATGAGGGGAAATCTTATAGAAAGATATAAGGTTATGAAGAGAATAGATAACATAGAAGCAGGGAAGTTGTTTCCAATGGCATGTGAAACTAGAACCAGGGGGCATAGCTTCAAAACAGGAGGAAGCAGATTTAGGACTGGTTGAGGAGAAATTCTTCACACAAAGGATTGTGAATCTGTGGAATTCCCTGCTACCTCATTGCATGTTTTTACGGCAAGAACAAACTTTTGAACAGTAAAGGAATTAAGGGTTATGGTGAGCAGGCAAGTAAGTGGAGCTGAGTCCACGAAAAGATCCGCCATGATCTTATTGAATGGCGGAGCAGGCTCAAGGAGACAGATGGCCTATTCCTGCTCCTTGTTCGTACGTTCTTATATTCTTAACAAGTTATCCAGCTATACCTTACTGTTTTCTGCCTCCTTTCCTTCTCGAATAGAGGGGTTTTATTTGTTACTTTCCAGTCTGATGGAACCTTTCCAAGAGGTAGTGAATTTTAAAAACTTAACATTCAATGCACCAATATTGCAGTGAACCTTTACTATTGGGTCAAGTAAGGCACAGAAAGGAGGCATTTCTTTTTTAAGAGAAAAACATAAAAAGCTATCGAAAGCAAGTATTCAAATACAATGCAGTCAATTCCATTATCAGAGCTCAGCCCCACAATCTAGAATTTGACAGACAAAAATAGAAGTGGAAATCAAATGTTAAGAGACTACCACCTAGTTTCTGTCCAGTATCCACGCCTCTCCCTCTCTCAGGATTGCCACACATTCTTTGTTTAGAGTTCAGTTTGATTGTCAGTTTAAGGCAACTACAAACTGGAACATATAATCTAGATTGACATTCAGTACAGTAGTTAAAGGTTCTGCTGACCAGTGTAGGTGTACGTTTCACAACCTAAAGAAAATCAGAAAGTTTATTTGATTTCCTAACTAATATTCTTCACTCAATCAACACCATCAAAAACAAACTGTCAGACCATTTATTAATTTGTGAGATCTAGCTATAAGCAAATTTGTGGATTTAGGATCCCAACAGATCTGATCTCAGGATCAGAACCCCACTGTGTGTGGGGAACATTGACTGGCAGTAACTTTCCTCAAAAGAAGGGCTCACTCTCCAATCAGGATGGCAGGGGACCTTAAACCTGAAGGACAAAAGGAAGTTCTGCAGCACTGAAGAAGCAGCAGACTACATTTTCAGATGCCTTGAGATGAAGGGGTGGGGTGGGAGGGCATTGTTAGTTGGCCTCAAAATCTGCTATGTGCTGGCCAACTCATCCATCCACATTTGCCAAAAGGAGACTAATCTTGCACCTCCAGAGGTTCAGAGAGCGACTGGAAAATTCCAGTCATTCTCTGGCAATAGGATTGAATTGGTTAATATGCTTAATTAGCTTCATCCTACTTGCCAACAGGAAAAGACTCAGATCGATCAGCAAACTGACACAAATGCAGCACTGACTTAAAGAATTCTTTATCACTGTACAGATGTATACAAAATTCACTAATATATGTTTATACCATTCCTTCTTTTTAAAAAAGTCAACTCTACAAACATCTGTTAATTTTTTTTAATTTCTAGATGGTTGAGTGTAGCTTCTTACCTGTTGTGCTTTTATTCCATGGCAGTTCTACCATTAGTTCCAGGTAATTCCTGGTCAAAGCAAACTCTGGCATAGACTGAGGCATCTTCTTTAACCTGCAAATGGCAAGTCTCATCGGTCAATGGGAAGAACATGAATATGTAGCTTTATATCAGTTCTTTTCAAACTTTTACACTGATTCTATTCAATTGAACTTGAACTGATTTTTGTGATGGAAGAAGTGATTCAAAAACAGACATAAAACATTTTCAAATAACTAAATTCTGAATACTCCTTGGAGGAGCTTTGAAGCACGGATAGACAATTTAATCCGAAAAATATCTGAATCATTCACTAATTTAAAATGGAAAATAGGAACACATGCAACAGGAAACTAAAAACATTTCATCATGAACTAATTAATTTTCAATAAAACAGCTTTTTGCTAGTGAAGAATTTGACGAGAGAGATACTCATCTTAAAGCTTTATATCTTGCACTTGTTAGGATGATGCGCAGAAATACGAATAGTATGGGGAACAAGACTATGTACTGCATGAGAAGAAAGTGTCAATTCGTTGGCAGGTGGACTTTGATTGGCAGGGTGTTGCCATGAAGAATACATTAGGGAACAGTTAATTGCCAAACGTCTGTTCAAATTCAAACTGAAAAAGGTACAATGGCTTTATAATGAGCAAATCACACTTGGCTAATTTGCTAGAGTTCTTCAAAGATGTAACAGCAAAGTGGATAATGCAAATTCGGTAGATGTATTATACCTGGACTTCCGGAAAGCATTTGGTGCCACACAAAAGTTTAATTCACAAGTTAGATCACATGGGATAAGGAGTAATTGGATAGGTGACTGGCTGATGGATAGAAGACAGAGTTGGGATAAATGGATTTTTTTCTGGATGGCAAGAACTAACTAGTGGGGTGCCACAGCATTCGGTCCTCGGGCCCCACTATTTACAACCTATATTAATGACTTGGATACAGGGATAGAAGGCTCTACAGCCAAGTTTGCAGATGACAAAACTAGTC
The DNA here is from genome assembly GCA_024679065.1 of Sphyrna mokarran. Taxonomy (NCBI): domain Eukaryota; kingdom Metazoa; phylum Chordata; class Chondrichthyes; order Carcharhiniformes; family Carcharhinidae; genus Sphyrna; species Sphyrna mokarran. The sequence goes on along the minus strand of JAGIQG010000004.1, from coordinate 33,946,056 downwards.
AGGATAATAAGTTGCAATGAGTAAATAAGAACCTTACAAATGGATATAGGTAGGTTAGGAGAGTGGGCCACAATGTGGCAAATGAAGTTTAACGTTGGTAAGTGAGAAGTCATACATTTTGGTCAGAAAAACAGGAAGGCGATTTATTATCTAACTGGGGAGAGACCTCGAGGTGTTCCAGTGCAAAGGGATCTGGGGGTCCTTGTTCATGAGTCACAAAAAACTAACACACAGGTACAGCAGAGAATGAAGAAAGTGAATGGAATGTTGGCATTTATAGGTAAAGGAATAGAATATAAAGGGAAGGAAGTATTGTTGCAGTTATACAAGGCCCTGGTGAGGCTGCACCTGGAGTATTATGTACAACTTCGGTCCCCTTATTTGAGGAAAGATATACTGGTATTGAAGGCACTTCAGAAGAGATTCGCTCGATTTACTTCAGAGATGAGGAGATGTGTTGTATGAAGAGGGATTGAACAGTTTAGGCCTATACGTTTTTGGAATTTAGAAGAATAAGGGGAAATCAAATCGAGGTATACGATAAAACATATGGGTAAAGTAAACTTGGAGCAGATGCTTTCTCTTGTGGGGCATTCTAGGATGAGGGGTCATAGTCTTAGGATCAGTGATAGCAAATTTAAAACAGAGTTGAGGAGAAACTACTTCTCCCAAAAGGTGGTGCTCAGTAAAAAAAAAAATTTGAAAAACACTTCCCCGTCACATCGCTCCTGGGCCGCAAAAAGCAGATAAAGCAGCCCGAGAGCGATGGCACCCACAAACATCGCCCCATCCCCACAACATAACTGTCCCCCTTATCCACCTCCCCCCACTACCCCTCTCCACCAATCGCCGGCAGACTGGCAGTGGAACCCCATCTTCCCCTCCAACAAGTGCCTGCAGAGTAGCAGTGGTCCCCCTCCCCCCTACTCCCACTATCCCCCACCAGGGAATGATCTGGCCTCCCTCTTCTCCGCTCACTCCCCCATATCAGAGATACATCTGGTCTTCTTCCTCTCACCCCACCAGAGAATGATCTGGCTCACCTTCCCCACCACCACCGATCTGAATTAGAGAGCCGCTGGAAGCTCTGAATTTTTCTTCAGATGCTGGAGCGCCCCAAACAGACCTTTGCAGAGCATGTCTGTTTCACGCTGAATCTGGACAGGCAAATGCGATGGTACAAAGAACAAAACAGCACAGCCCAACGAGCCCGCGCCGCCACACCGATGCTCCCACCTCTACCCACGATCCCTATCCATGTTTATAGATCTATGGATTAGAAACCAAATTTGAGACAATTTGGGGAGAATTTGTTTTGCCAATTAGCCTAAGAGCACATCTTTGGGATGTGGGAGGAAACCGGAGCACCCGGAGAAAACCCACGCAAGCACAGGGAGAATGCGCAAACTCCCACAGACACAGGCCCAAATCCATGTATCTGCACAGCACAGCGATAGTCACTGAGCTGTCGTGTTGCCCATCAAATGGTCCAGGTCAAGCGTACACTAACGACGTGAAGCACTAGGATACTCTCGAAAAAAATCCAAGAGCAGCCCTCTCACGACCCATCGCGTGTATGCCCCTCGTTAGACAACAAGGTGGACCAAAGCACCTGTAGGATAAAAACAAATACATCAATATCATCATCTATTTAAACACTTCCCAGGGACTCACAAGGCTCATGATCCCTATTTTAAATCAGTTTTCTATACCCTTCTATTCCCATTCTGTTCATGTGCCCATCTAAGTATTTGTTAAATAACTCCAGGGTACCTGCCTCCACCACTTTACTTGGCAACGCATTCCATACCCCCACCACTCTCTGTGTGAAAAAACTCCCTCTAGCATCCAAATTATATTTTACCCCCCTCACCCTAAGCCCATTACCCCTCGTGCTATTCGAGTCCATCCTAGGAAAAAGCTTAACCCTGTTTACTCTATCTATACCCCTCATAATCTTATACACCTCTATTAGATCTCCTCTAAGTCTATGTCTTTCAAAGGAAAACAGTCCCAATTTGCCTAACCTCTCCTCGTAACTCAGACCTTCCATACCAAGCAGCACCCTGGTAAACCTCCTCTGCACTCTCTCCAGACTCTCCATGTCCTTCCAGTAGTAGGGCGACCAGAACTGGACGCAGTATTCCAAATGAGGTCTAACCAATGTTTTATACAACTGCAGCATTAAAGGATAGCTCTTGTACTCTATACCCCTTCCTATAAAGGCTAACATACTATACGCTTTCTTCACAACCTTCTCCACTTGCTCTGCCACCTTCAGAGACTTGTTCACCTGCACCTGTCCCTCTACGTTTCTATACTCTTAATAGGTCTACCCTTTATCATATACCTCCCCCCTACATTCTTTCTCCCGAGATGCATCACCTCACATTTATCAGGATTGAATTCCATCTGCCATCTGTCTGCCCAAACTACTAGCCTATCTATGTCCTGCTGCATCGCCTGACAATGCTCCTCACTATCCACAAGTCCAGCCATCTTTGTATCGTCTGCAAACTTGCTGATCACTCCACTTACTCCCTCTTCCAAGTCATTTATAATATATTACAAATAGAAGAGGTCCCAGTACCGAGCCCTGCGGCACACCACTAGTGACCGACCTCCAGCTAGAAAAACACCCTTCCACTATTACTCTCTGTCTCCTATTACTAAGCCAGTTACTTATCCATCTATCTACCTGTCCTTGTATCCCATTAGCCTTGAACTTCTCAACTAACCTAATGGGGGAAACACCAGTAAGTTTGGGCTTCCAGCTCATTAAGTCAATTTAAATGCATGCAAATATGCATTTTGGGCACAGTGCTGACAACAGCCATTTTCAAGCCTTGGTAAAATGTGAATCTGCTAGGAGGTTATTCGCCTCATGCCCAACTTTTAAATGCATGACTTAATGGGCTGCACATCCAACCCGGCATTTACTCCTTGTCCACCACATTTGCCCATTGAGAATCGGTGCAAAAATGGCCATGATTTGGTACTGATGCGGAGTTAGATTGAAGTTGGATTATCTGCCAAAGTGTTTCAAATCAGAATATTGTTTTGAATCATGTATATCAGTGTAATTAATTTAGCTTTACAGAAAGAGAGCAACTTCACCAGGGAAAACTGTCAAGACATTTAAGTATGACATGATATGCCATGCTGTTACACAAATTGGAATTTTTTTTGTAACAATATACGGAATCAGAAGATTAATCCAAAATACTGGGCACCTATCCTAAGGTACAAATCAGAATTGATTAAATGTAGCTCCTTTATGAATGTATTTTTAAAAAAATCACACCAAGCAAATTAAGTATTTTGTTCTTCAACTGTTTATGTTACTAGTCAACAGTCATCATGTACCTTTTGATCTCCTTAATACAAACTTTCATTGCCTGCTCTGGCATATTTGTATTCTTAATCTTCTTTTCCAACATGACAATATCATCACCATCATCATCATCATCCTCTTCAACAGCATCCAAATGCAATGGTCTTCCAGGAATTTGATTGTTTCTTCGAATAGATCGGATGGCCACAGTCTAGTGGTTGTACAGTACTTCTAGTAAGTGTAATAGAATCTCTAACATCAGGTTTAACAACTTACAATTATACAACACCTTTAAACATAGGAAATCATCTCAAGGCACATCACAAAAGTATCATTAATATTTAGAGCTCAGAAATATTTTCTAATCTGTATGATTTGAATGGTGTCGTACTCTTTGGTAATTAATCCAATCTAGCAAATTAGCATTTCTTTAGGCAATGTCACCTGACAAACAAACCTTCAGATGTTTATCCAAATTTTATAAGGAATACGTTAAATAATTAAGCAATAATTAATTAAAAGTTATCTCCTTCATTTAAATTTGGCCCAATTCTTGGTAATGTGAAGAGAGATCATTATTACTGTTTGTTTCATAATTTTACTGCAGCAACGAATGCAAACCCTCTTAATAAAAGCCGAGAATGGTTGTTTTTCACCATAAATAATTAGTTAGATCGAGAGTATTGAAAGTAGTAGCTTGGAGATAGTAAATGAATTAACAATCATCTTAAAAAATTCTGTAGATTCTGAATGCTTCCTGTAGATTGGAAGGTAGCAAAATATCACTCCACTATATAAGAAGGGAGGGAGAGAAAAATGGGGACCTACAGATCTGTTAGCCTTACATCAGCACTAGGGAAAATGCTAAACTAAGGATGTGATAATTGGACGTTTGGATAATAATGATCTGATTCCAAGTAGCCAGCATTGATTTATGAATAGGAAACCTTGTGGAGCTTTTAACAGAATTGATAAAGGGGCATCAGTGGATGTAACATACTTGGATTTTGATAAAGTCCCCTCAGGAGGTTGATTAGCAAAAACACATGGAGTAGTAGGTAATGTACTGGCATGGATTAAAGATTGGGTAACATGCAGAAAACAGAGAAAGAATATATGGGTCATTCTTGCATTGGGAGACTATGACATACTGGGGGCCATACACACCCCCAGCTGTTCACAAATATACATCAGGGATGAAATGTAATATTTCTAAGTTTATGGATGACACAAAGCTAGATGGGAATGTGTGTTGTGAGGAAGATGCAAAATAGTTTCAAGAAGATTTGACAGACTTTGTAATTGGATAGAATATAATGAGGAAAAATATGGAGTTATATGGTATGCAGAACAGATGTGCAGATTATTTCTTAAATGGTAAGAAATTAGAAAGTGCAAATGTTCAAAAGGACTTTGTCTTCGTCAATAAGTCACTGAAAGTTAACATGCAGGTGCAGCAGACAATTAAAAAGGCTACTGGCATGTTGGCCTTTATCATCTGAGGGTTTGAATACAGGGATAGCAAACTATTGCTTCGGTTGTTTAGAACAGTTGTTAGACTACACTTGGTGAACAGTGTGTCATTTTGGTCCCTTTTTCTTAAGGGCTATATATTACTACCATTGAGGGAGAGCAAGTGCTGTCCTATGAAAACGAATTGGGGAAACTAGGGCTATATTCTTTAGAGTTTGGAAAAATAAGAGGTGATCACAATGAAACCAGCAAAATACCTGAAGGGATGAGCAGGGTAAATGCAGGTAAGGGGTGGGATTCTCCCAAAAAACTTCTAAGTGTCAAATTTGCATAAAAACTGGAGTAAGTCTCAATTTTCTTCAGCAGAATTTTCAAAATGAATCTCCCACACTTGTGCAGTGCAGGCTACACTAGCATGAATATTATTAAAGATCCAAGGGCAGGGCCTATTCTTGCCTGACAGGTCAGCAGCATAGTGCTGAGCAGACCACTGCCCATATGCTGATGTGTCAAAGCAAAGATTGACGCATCGCAGCCGTCCCGCACTGCTGGCCATCCAATGGTACAGTAAGTCTCACAACATCTGGTTAAAATCCAATGGGTTTATTTGGTAGTACAAGCTACAAGCTTTCGGAGCACTGCCTCTTTATCAGGTGAGTGGGAGTTCTGTTCATAAACAGGGCATATATAGATACAAACTCAATTTACAAGACAATGGTTGGAATGCGAATCTTTACAGGTAATCATATCTTAAGGAACAGACAATGTGAGTGGAGAGAATGTTAAGCTGTGTATGGTCTCCAGCCAGGATAATTAGTGAGGTTTTGCAAGCCCAGGCAAGTCATACGGTTACAGATAACATGACATGAGCCTAAGATCCTGATTGAGATCCCGAAGCGGAGAAGTTACGACATCTTTTCCAGAGCCTTCAACATGTCATTGACGAAGACGAACATCTCGCAAGGCCATCCCCACACTCCCACTTCTTGCCTTCAAACAATCACACAACCTCAAACAGATCATTGTCTGCAGCAAACTACCCAGTCTTCAGGAGAACAGTGATCATGACACTACACAACCCTGTCATAGTAACCTCTGCAAGATGTTCTGGATCATCAACATGGATGCCATCACCTCATGTGAAAACACTATCTATAGGTACACAGAAATACCCTCGCAACTTGACCAATGTTGTCTACCTGATGCCTCGGCATAACCTTTCCTGCAGCGTATGATACACTGGGGAGACCATACAGACGCTACGACAATGGATGAATGAACAGCGGTTGAGTGTTTCTTTTCCCATTGGGGAATGAATGTGTTTACCCCAGTCCAACACCAGCATCTCCATATCAGGGGAACACTTCAGCAGTTACAGACACTCAACCTCTGATCTTCAGGTAGGCGTTTTCCAAGGCGGCCTTCACTACACGCGACAACGTAGAATCACTGAGCAAAAACTGATAGCCAAGTTCCATACACATAAGGGCAGCCTCAATCAGATCTTGGGTTCATGTCACACTATGTGACCCCCACGACTTGCCTGGCTTGCAAAGTCTCACTAACCGTCCTGGCTTGAGACTATACACATCTTTCTAACCTGTGCTTAAGCCTCTTTCCATTCACACTGTCTGCAATATTAAGACTTGATTACCTATAAAGACTCGCATTCCAACCAATATCTTGTAAATTGAGTTTATATTTATATATGCTCTGTTTGTGAACAGAACTCCCACTCATCTGATGAAGGGGCAGTGCTCTGAAAGCTTGTGGCTTGTGCTATCAAATAAATCACCCTGACCTTGATGGCTAGCCCTGATCACTGGACTTCCTCTCTGTCATTAAATCTGAATGCATAATGGCAGTGAGAACCTCCATCCTCTGCAATTGCACTCAGAGGTCCTTGTCTCATCAGAACCCGGTGATTAGTGCCAAGGGGCATCTTTAGGCATTGTCACTTTGCCCCTTGGGCAGTGCCAGGGGCTCAAGCTGGCAATGCCTGGAGGCAGCCTCCTCATTCTTGTCCTCCAAAAGGGCCTCAATGGCCCCTCTTCATTCTAGCAGGGTTGGGCTGCTAGCTCCCGCAAGTGGTGAGCTACTGTCAACCCCCTGGAGTGAAACCTGGGGTTGGAGTGGGGGGCGGGGGGAGGGTGATGTTGGCCTGCTAATCAGATGTGAATCTTCATTTGTATAATATACACAGCTCTGAGCCGATTTCTGGCACAGAGCTGACGGCACCAGAAATTTGCTGCCTGGAGACTTGCAGAAGAATTGTCCCCAAAATGTTTCCCCACTGGCTGGGGAGTCTAGAATCAGGGAACACAATTTTAAAATAAGTCCGAAGCTACTTAAGACTGAAATAAGAAGAAACTTTTTTACTCAAAGGATTGTAAATCTTTGGACATTTCTACCCGAGAAGGAATCAGAAGTTCAGCCATTGAGTTGGTTTAAAGTAGAGATTGACAGATTTCTAAATGCCAATGACAAAGATATGAAAATAGTGTTTGGAAAAAAGGAACTGAAGCAGATGATCAGTCAAGATCATATCAAATGGCAGAGCAGGCTCAATGAGCTGAATGGCTTACCTCTGCTCCTATATTCTGAAAATGTGGTCTTTGACATCTTATAAAAAAATTGTAATTTTCTTTCTTTGAATATGCAACTTAGATTTATATACTGCCTTTGATGTAGTGAAACATCCCAGTGCACTTCATGAGTATAATGAGACAGAAACTGACACAGAGCCATAGAAGGCCATCTTCAGCGATGGCTAAAATCTTGGTCAAAAAGGTAGATTTTAAGGAGGATCTTAAAAGTACAAGCTAAAGACGTTTAGGGAAGGAATTCCAGAGTAGGTAAAGTACTAGAACAGAGGCAACACACAGGGAATAGAGCTTCTGTACAAAGTAAGGATAAGTATAGCACACGAACAGGCCCTTCGGCTTACAAGCCTGCACTGATTCCTAATTTCTATCCCTCTATTCCCTACCTATTTATGCACCATGCAGATGCCTCGTAAATGTTGTTAACATGCTTGCTTCCACCACCTCCTCTGGCAGTGCATTCTAGGCACCTACCACTCTCTACGTGAAAAATTTCCCCCACATATCTCTCTTAAACTTTCCCCTTCTTATCTTAAACCCAATCCACTCAACTTCTCCTCTCAGCCAACTGTTTAAAGAACTTTGAATTTACTATATAGAATGTGCCAGTATGTAAGTGACTGGCTGACATTGTCTTCAATGGCAGTAAAACTGGAGCAGGAAAGAGGCAGGAACGCTGAATGCTCTTGGGGTCTGGGACATCAAGATTCTTGACCATGCTTTAGCCAACATGAAAACAACTTTTACATTATCAAACAACATTATATTATGCCTTAATTTTATTAAAAATTATGTGCAGCTTGATAGTCTCCATCAGCAATTGTTATCATTAAACTGCTGCAAGATTCACACCTGACTATATATTGGATTAAATAGATGAATATACTGTGTATATTCAACAAGTCATTCCTACCCTCTTTTCATCATTTGGCTTGGACTTCCGAGTTTTTTGAAGTAATTTTAGCCCTTCTATTTGGCGAACAAGCAATGGTATGGTTTTCTTAAATCTCTCTTCTAAACCAACAGCATCTAATATCTGTGTGTCAGAGACAAGGTGAGAACATTAAGAAAATTAGACATTATTAAACTGTTCTAAAAGTTTCATACACAAACCTAAACACTCAGTTTCAGGCAGCAAAGCCACAAATAACAATGCAAGTTAAAAATTATATCATGTTGCATGAACATAAAAATACTAAACTTACAAACTAAAAAGAGCTGCAAAGTTGCTAATATTTAAATATAATTTGAGAGTTAGCAGAGCTGCTCTTAGCTACCAAACATGGACATAGTGACAAAAAAAAGGAATTTGAATACAATAATAAAATGAACAATTTATGGACACTGTGATAAAAATCAAGAATTTCAATACAACATGATGAATAGGGGCAGCAGTTGATCATAAAGAATCTTAAGTTGGCCTAGCCATTGGACACGATCATGGTTGTTCTTCTATCTCAACTCACTATCCCTACTTACATTGATTTTCAGAGACCAAAAATCTAACTCAGGCTTGAAGTTACTCGACAATGGAGCATCCACAACCCTTTAGGGTAGACAATATAAAAAAAATTCACAAACCTTCAAGAGAAGGAATCTCTCCCACCTCAACTCAAAATGACCAACACTTATCCAGAGACTGTACTTCTGTATTTCCCACGTCGGAGAAACAATCTCTCAGTGTTGACCCTGCCAAGCCCCTCCAAAATCTTATATGTTTCAATAAGATTACTGTGTTGAATTTTTAATTGGTATTCCTTCATAATGGAAAGAGCACAGGATTACAGAAGGGGGAAAGTTGAGTTAATTTTTAAACTGCAGCTGCTCTACAATGCAGAAATGTACTTAAAATATTAAGGGTATGTTTGGCATTAAATTCATTTGTATAAAAAGTCATACCTGCAGTTTTTCATTCATACTTGTGCGGATAATCGATGCCAAGATGTCAGGCAGTGTTTCTTTAGGAAGGCTATCCAATAAATTTCTTAGCTTGGCAACCACTGGTACTGACATATCCAACATCTCCACCAACTGCAAACATTAAGAAATTACTATATTATGGTAACAAATCTGTAGCAAGTGATATTAGGCACTTACTACCTGATCCTGAAAAGCATTGAGCAAGAATATCAAAGATTTCTTCATTAAATCATTCAACTTTATCTCCTTAGAAAACAATGTTTGAGATTCCAAAATTGCTGGTGCAGGTTAGACGATTGCACATTGGTAAGAAATTACAATGTTGGGCATTCCAAATCCTGATGAAACTTGGAATTCTCAAGCATCTGCAGGCCAGGAGCAGGCAGCAAATGTCCAGTTCAGCAGCATCTTCACATTCACACCCAGAACAGATGTACATAAAATAAAAAGAATGGTTTGAAAATCAAGTTCTGCTTACTGGGCATGGAGCTCCACAAGTGCCATAAAGGAGAGGGCCTAGGAAAAGGTCTCAAGAAGTGCTCCAGAGGCATAGACAAGAGACGGAAATAGATTCCATTTGGGAAATACAGTCTCCATTTAAAGAAAAGGCTACAGGAAGAGATGTTAAGTGAAGTGGGCTTGAAAGAAGCCCTGATAGTCAAAGAGGGCTCAAGAGAAGTCCTGAAGCTTGGGAAAGGCAGCTAAAAGTTGGCAGGCAGCCAAAGGTCTGTAACTCTGTACTGCCAACCATTGAAGCTAAGGAAACCCTTTGGAGCAGTGGTATTTTGAAGAACTGAAATTATATTTCTACATTGACAGTGGAGCGTAGTTAGAAATTCAGGCGAGAGTAATCACAGAAGGCAAAATTGAAACCATGTGAAGTGAGCCATTTTTGAAGCCTCCGAGTGGGAAGAACTTTCGGAAAAAATTCCAAGACGTGATCGTCCAAGGTGAAGACAGAAACTCTTATGAGAAAGACAAAGCTTCAGTAAGATTGGTTGGCTCACACTAACAAATGTCTGGATGGATTATTGAGAAATCCTTGGAATTATGTTTGGTCATAATAGGCATTTATTCTGTACTGTGATGTGTTCAATTTATCTGTAAATTCATCTGTACCTCATATCTACCTTGAATGTTACAGTATTTTTCTGAATCTGTTTAGTAAAGTTTTTTTGTTCATTCTAAATGTGTAAAATTTTCATAAGCATCTTGAATCTCAAACTTTGTCTATTTTAAACAAAACATTATTGTCCCTAACCAGATCTCCCCTACAATCTGGGGTCTAGCCAGGGATCATAACAATGTGTTTAGCTGCATGGAATAAGCTGATTGAGCATTTGGAAAATACTTCTGTTTCTCCTGCCCTTGAGGCAGTGCAATAAATGGACTCAGACTTTCTCACATTGCCCAGGATTCGTTCCATGTGTTAACAATAAAAAAAGTGCAAAAATTGCACGAATCTAGCCTCTTTAAATGAATTGATTGCCACCCCGCATCCCTGCCACCTCCCAAGAGTAAAGTAGGTGGTCTGGAGTAGGATTTTCCAAATGCCTCAAACTCACCTTTCTCTTCAGGAGGTGGGGGAATTAAAATTTCCTTCATCACGTCATGTTATGCAATGCATTGGTTCCAATCATTGGTTGGTGATCTAGCATTTTACAACTATCTTAAGTCCCCTCAATTGCTTGGAGAAGGCCATGGGAGTACAAATTCTACACTTAGAAAGATTAAAAGAGAGAAAATCTATCACAAAATATACAGTTCTGCCTTCAAGACAATGGGCTTCATTCATAGCAAATCAATAATTACAAAGAGCTGTACAGTAGCTCTGCTTAACACTTCCACTTTTTTGAATAGTTCAAAGATGAAGAAAGAGAATATCTCTTTATGGGGCAGCACGGTAGCACAGTAGTTAGCACTGCCGCTTCACAGCTCCAGGGACATGGATTGCAGGCTTGGGTCACAGTCTATGTGGAGTTTGCACATTCTCCTCATGTCTGTGTGGATTTCCTCCAGTTTCCTCCCACAGTCTAAAGATGCGTGGGTTAAATTCATTGCCATGCTAAAATTACCCTTGAGTGTCCTAAGATGTGTAGGTTACAGAGACTAGCCAGTAGGGATACAGGGGTAGGGCCTGGGTGGGATTGTAGACGGTGCAGACTCGATGGGCCAAATGACCCTTTTCTGCATTGTAGGGTTTCCATGATTCTATGATCTGTAGTAGACAAATGTGATTTCTTCCTTTTGAGATTAAATTATAAAACAGACTAGAAACTACTGTTGCTACTGGCAATGTTAATGGATAAATCCATGTATGTGACAAATCTATGCTGTAATCAAATGCTAACCTGTTCAAATAATCAAGCTGAAGTCTCTTAAAAAAATGGCAAACATAAATATTTTATCTGCTGATATTGTTTCTGATTACCCTTTCTAAATAAACACAAAAAAGAGCCTCAAATATGTTCAAATTTATTTTCATAGCATCAGCAGGTATATCCAACATGCTAGTAATTGCTTGCTAACAAGCTGTCAGCATATGCACCTCAATAAAAAAACATATTCTGGTCATCTTTCACTCTTCCCCATCTCTAAAGCTGATTTGATACAGAAAGACTGGACAAGATGTTTTAGTATTCGTGATCAGTGGAAGTGGCATTGGTTTGAATTTGTTCCCTGTTCTGATAAAAATCCTTTTTATTCCTAGCATTATCATAGATTGGTTAGCAGAGAATTATGACCTCTTATTTATCCCCAGTACCAAAAAAGCCTTAGGTAGTTCTTGTAAACTTTCAGCATCTCCTCCACCTGCTTTCCAGGATAAGAGCTACAAAACTTGAAGCTTCACATCAGATTAGTTACACCTCCAAAATCAATTTCTCCAAATTACCCTTGCCAGTCTCTCATCTTTCTATTTTCATTAAATAAAATTTATCCAAAGGTCAATTACAAGGGAAGATGTATCAATTCAGATGAGCCCCCATTCAGCCCTCAGTTGGATGTAAAGGTCCTGCAGAAAAATATTGAAGAAGAACAGAGGACTTATCCCAGTGTCCTGGCCAATATTTATCTCTGAAGCAACGTTGCAAGACAGGTGTTTCTGGTTATTATCACAAAGCTATTTGTGGAAACTTGCTGCGTGCAAATTACCTCATTTGACATTCAAATTTTCTTGTGCAGTTAAGGTTTACTGTGATGATTACTACGTGCATTCTGTTAAGTTGAGACACTATAGACAAGCCTCTTGTTACTGATACAGACTACAAAAACCAATTGTAAATCAAAACATCACATGTTGGAACTGATTTTCTGATAGGAACAATCTTATAAATGGGGTATTGGTTCCTGATCCAAGGGATAATGCTCTATTTTCATTGAATAGTAAATGGTGAATCAACTTGGTTCAGATAGCTGCTCCCTTTCCATCAATGACACCATGAACAAAAGATCTAGAATCATCCATTTTGTGATTTTATAAATTTGGTTCATTCTCCAAGGTTTCGTAAATGCATTGTGCATTTATCAGTGAGATGTCATGATGAAGTTTGTGGTAAAACGACTGGCTTGCATATTTTCTTGCTCCTGGGATAGCAAAGAAAGCAAAATGATATTCATCAGGGATATGGATCACTGAATCATAAAATAACGTTCCAGTAATTACTCAAAGGACTCAAATGGTTCGTAAAACATGCATTCAACCCACTAAGTTAGTTAGTTTCAAACTTGTGTTTTTGTCACGTTTAGCAGATGAGATCATGCTTCAGTAAAATAGCCTTAATTCCCGATGTGACAGTGCTTATACTTTTAAAAACACTTCTATATTTCAGAAGCAAGTTGCCTTTCCTGAGATCGTGGGAGGAGGAATATAAAGGAACAGACATAATGCAAAGAGCAACTGTTTGCTGGTGTGGTATCAAAGTGGAATCGGACTGGTAAAGTCAAAACAGGGTGGCAATTTGTAACTGTTCATCGTAACTCAAATGGCATAAAGCCAAGGACTGCCTGTTTAAGAACACTGTTATGAAATTATACGAATAAATGCAAAACATCTGAAACAGACCTGTACTGCATATTTATAGAATTCTTGGGAAAGGTCACTTAGCTCTCCAATACCATCTGTGTATTGCTCCAACCGATCAAGTTGTTCTACTTCAGCTACTGGATACGGCTTTTCCTTCAGCACCTCAACTATTTGAAACCGACAGAGACCTGTGATCAACAGGGTATAGTGTGGCTTTGGCCAATTACTACCCACTACCTGTACAGCAATGCCAGCTGTGCCAATCCTATAGTGAAGAAAAGAAACAACATATAGGAAAATGAAAAGAAAAGTAAAATACAAATTTAGCTGTTGTATATTTAAGAAACAGTGTCACATGAATGATATAAAATTATTAATAGCAGCAATACAAGAACAAAACAAAGAAAAATATGCCTGTATAAATGGATAAAGTCTATGCTTAGAGCTTGATCATATACAATAAGAGAACTACAGAAAGCAAAATGATAATTTGGAAATCTGGATCCAAACTGGTACTTTTCCCTTCAAAACTGTTGCTTTGACTTTTGGATTTTAACAGGCATTTAATGCCCTCCTAAAAAAGAATGACTGGAAACAAAGGGAGGTTTAAATGATTTCTATTTGTCTTGTTAAACATTAGAAATAAGACATAGATTTAAATGGGTTAATGAATGCATGTATTTTTGCATGCACAGGAGGTTTTGGTTACAGTTCAAACTGTTTGTGTTGTGCTGGAAAAGTTTACAATGAGTAAATTAAATAAGAGATAGAGGAAAGAATGAGATGTTGTTTTGCAACCAAGGGCCATTTTTAGGGAGAAGACCTTTTGAATTTAAATGTTTAACTGGATCCAGGCGATTGGAGGTAGGAAGCCAGAGAATGAATAGCTGTCAGCTCTGCTGGCCTCATTTAAAGTCAAACCAAATAAACAAACTCAAGTTAAATCAGGACAAAGTAAAAGGGGCAGCTCCCCAAAAGGAAGGGGAACAACCTGAACAAAATCAAAGTATAAAGGAAACTTGAAAACATCACATTAAAATGTGATTATTAGGGTTGATAACGCACCCCACTCCCTATGGTGCCCAACAGGCGCTGAAGGCATTAACTGCACTTGTGGACACTATGCTCTTTCTCTAGGGACACCTGGCTGTAAACATAGCTGCGGTAGAGGGCAGTCAGGATGGACAGCCCCCTCAATCACCCGCTGCCTGGATCTCTAAATGGCGTGCTTCGTCAGGCTCAGGAGTAGGTTCACAAGGAGGTCGCCATCCCAACCCTCCCCTCTGCACCAGATGTCCGCAGATCAGCAGCGTGGGACTGAAGTGCAAACAAAACATTAATAAAAGGTTCTTCAGGAAAACAATAAAAAGAGTGCAACCTAAGACACGAAACATAGACATGGTCCACAGAGTCTACAAAACCACAGGAGCCTGTGAACTAGTGAATCCTACGATTGTGCAGAACTGCAGCATGCATCACCCTCCACCTCGGGTCCCCAATATAATTGGGGGAGATCTTTCCATAAAGGGACCTCCACTGGACACCTCCATCACCCGACGGCTAAAGTGTATCAGAGCAACAGGCAAGGATGCAGTAGTGGAAAGTGTGCAGTAGCAGCCTGTACAGGAAACATCTTCCTGCGCCAGAAAAAGGCATGGAGGACCTTTCCATGAGGCAGCTCATGCTGTGGAACAGCTGACCCAAGGAGGAGGTCAGCTCTGCTGGAGGCAGGAGAGCAAAACAATGGAGTAATGTACATGAAAGCAAGTTTGACAACACCAGGTTTAAGTCCAACCGATTTATTTTATAGTAAATTCACATGCTTTTGGGATTTGCATGCACAGGTGAATGGAGAGTTCTGGCCTCAGACAGAACGTATAACAGCACAGACAGTTTACAGGTTACTGATTAGAATGCGAGTCTTTACAACTAACCTGCTATTCCAGTCTTAAAGATGCCAACAATATGAGTGGAAACAGCATTGAGCACAGGTTAAATAGATGCGTATTGTCTCCAGACAGTACAGTAAGTGAGGTTTTGCAAACTCAGGCAAGTCATGGAGGTTACAGATAGTGCAACATGAACCCAAGATCCCTGTTGAAACCATCCTCATCTGTACAGAACTTAGCTATCAGTCTCTGCTCAGCGACTCTGCGCTGTCGTGTGTCGTGAAGGCGAACACCTCCGCGGTCACAGGCATTTGGCCTCTGATCTTCAGATAAGCGTCCTCCAAGGCGATCTTCACGACACACGACAGCGCAGAGTTGCTGAGCAGAGACTGATAGCCAAGTTCCGCACAGACGAGGATGGTCTCAACAGGGATCTTGGGTTCATGTCACACTATCTTAACCCCCATGAGTTGCCTGGGTTTGCAAAACGTCACTTACTGTACTGTCAGGAGACAATGCATATCTCTTTAACCTGTGCTTAATGCTCTTTCCACTCACACTGTCGGCATCTTTAAGACTGGAATAGCAGGTTAGTTGTAAAGATTCGCATTCTAATCAGTAATCTGTAAACTGTCTGTGCTGTTATATGCTCTATCTGAGACCAGAACTCTCCATTCACCTGACGAAGGAAGAAATCCTGAAAGCATATGAGTTTACTATCAGATAAATCGGCTGGACTTAAATCTGGTGTTGTCAGACTTCTTACTGTGTTTACCCCAGTCCAATGCTGGCATGTCCACATCATGAAAGCAAGGCCAGAGAAGCTAAAGGGAGGTTTGTTCTAGAAACTAGAGGCTTGAACTTAAAAGAACAAAAAAACTTAAAGGAAGTTTGAACTTAAAGGAACAAAAATAATAAAACTGCTATTGGAGCAGGGTAGGGTCATTGAAGCTAAAGATAGAGGTGGAAGTGCAGACCATAATGACTGGCCCTCTCCCAGTGTCCAGTCTGTTGGTCACTGATCCTCACCCAGTGTCTGGTTTGTCCTCTCCCACCCTTCACATATGCCCAGCCTGCTGGTCATCACTCCTTGACCCAGTGTCCAGTCTGGTGGTGTCAGGGTGGTGAGAGACGCACCTGTGTAGGTGAGGCAGTTCCTCGGACTCGCTATCGGGGTCCCTGGTGTTGGGGATGACTCCGATGATGGTGCTTTTCACGGAGGTGCCCTTCAGGAGGCGGCTCTTCACCAGCTGGAAGTTTCGAGAAGTTTCCACGCTGATGCGCATGGAGGAGCCGGGCAGTAAAACCCCTTCGTTTGTGAGGAGCAGAGGGAGGCGGCTGGGGATCTGGATGGCAGTTGAAGCCATTTCACGAGCCAGGCCCAGTCAGTCGGCCAACACAAACGACAATCCAACCACAACACTGCGCACGCACGGCAACGTGCCGGCAGCAGCTCCTGCGCTATGCCGGTAGCGGAGCCTGCGCTGTGTAAGGCTCGTGTCTCACGTTGGCTCAATCCATGTGGGTGAAGCTAACCAATTGACGCAACAAGACTCTGCCAGCTTCAATGATACCATGTACCATGGCTTCAAGTAGAATTTTACTAAATATTGTATTGGCCAAGTGGCATTTAACACTCTTGACAAATAAAGGAAGGAACTTAAAAGGCAAAACACTGCACATGCTGGAATCTGAAAGAAAAACCCATGATGGCATGATGGTTAGCACTGCTACCTCACAGTGCCAGGGATCCAGGTTTAAATTCCTGGGTCAAATCACTGTCTATGCAGATTCTGCACGTTCGCTCAACTTTGCGTGCGTTTCTTCCAGGTGCCTCAGTTCTTTTTTCTCACAGTCTAAAAGACGTGTTGTTTAACTGCATTGGATGGCACCATGCTAAGTTCTTCCTCTGTATCTTAGACGCTGGAGTATGGCAACTAGGGGATTTTCACAGTATTATCATTGCAGTATTATTGTAAGCCTATTGTGACACTAATAAATAAACTAATAACAGAAAATACTGGAAAATCTCAGTAGATCTGACAGCATCTGTGAAGAGAGAATAGAGCTAACATTTCGAATCATTTCGAGCCTGGATGACCCTTCGTCTGACGAAGATTGCCTTATCTGTGTTTGAGTTCTTGATGATCCCTTTGGTGATTTTCATTGACTGTGAATAGTGCGGAGATGATGTAGAGTGTTGAATTTCTCAATCCTTTGTGAATTATTTTCTTGTGAACTGAGAACTATTATCATTCATCACAACATCTAGAATGTCATAACAACTGAAGTGTGTTTTCTCATACTAGAATATTTCTCCTGCTGTTATTGAAATCAACTGGTCTAACTCCCAGCAGTTGGAATAGTAATCTATAGTGATAAGATAACCAGTTCCTGCTGTAGCAAAAAATTCCATTCCCAGCTTCATCGATGGTCTGTCTGAGATACCATGCATTATCAATGTCTCTTTAGCTTGTTTGACTTGGTATTCATTTTAAGTACTGCATTGTCCAAATGTGGGCTGCGTTCTCCTATCCTGTGTAAATCTCGCTGCCATTGGCCGATTTGCAGATTTCCCAGTAGGGTTCATGCTGCACTTGCATCTTCCAGGCACAGATTTCTGACAGCACCTATGTGGTGCTGGATGTTGGCTGGGAAGCAAGGCTAGCTGGCCGGGAACTGAATTATCTGGGTCAGCTAGCATCTTCCACCTCTGCAGAGTGTTTCCCTCTGGAGGGGATTATCTAGCTCTCCACTGACTGGGAACTATGGCCTGACCCCACTGGAGTGAAAAGGGGGGCAATCAGAGACCTCCCCACCCCCCAGGGGATCGGGCAGTCAGGGAGTTGTGCTCCCTGGATATGGGCCTTCAAGAGCGGTCTATTACTACTGGGGGGGCTGGCAATTGGGGTGGGCTGGGTTAGGAGCAGAGGGAGGTTCGAGATTGGCCCATGCATGAAGGAGGGGCTGTGATAGGGGCATGAAGGGGGAGATTGGGGGGCAGCAATGCGAGGATCCCAGGCTGGCCAGCAATCGAGCTGGCCAGCAAACAAGAGGATAACACTTTGGGGCCACTCAGAATTCGCAGAAGCCCACTTATTTCAGCTTCTCCAATGTGAATAGGCATCTGCAGTGCACAGAATGTGGGAGGTTCTAATGTGAACTCCAAGTGAAAATACCAGTTTGAATTACTCCAGTTTACCTGTGGATTTAACACTTAGAATTATTTTGGGAGAATTCCGGCCATGGTCTTTAATTTCATTGCTCATGTTTGGTCAGTATAGCGCTTTTCTTGCCTTTCTCTTACTTGATTAAATTTCTTAATGGCTTGAATGGATGTGTTTTAGCATCTCTCCTCTCACCTACTTAAAGATGATGACTCTATTTCCTTGTTACAAGTTACCATCTTATATATATATCAGTATGTTCACTAGTCTCTTGTGACTATAGGTGTGTCCTTGATGCTTTTATACCATTCTTTCATAATTATTTCTTGAAGCATTAGGAGAGGTGCATCATGTTGGATAGATTGCTTGATTTGAGTCTGAAGACATGGGAAAGCAGTCCAGTCCTCAGATAAATGTCATACTACACTTCAAGAGTGGTGATGTGAGAATGGAATGAAGTGGTTACATAAGAGGCTGCATGGCAGGAGTGCGGGACTTATTCCCGGGAGCATGAACATGGCATAAATATTGAAGTAGCTGTTAAGCCAGTGAATAAAGTACTACTTGTTGGAAGTCCTTGCTGTCAACGATTCAGAAACCCACAACATCTACAATTTTAATGGCTGTAAACATTTTGAGTTCTTAAGAAGCCTGATTCAACATTTCAGCTTAATACAATATAAGGCTCATACAAATATGCTACATAAATATAAGCTCTCTCCTTCACAAAGACAGAAAATGCTGGAGAAACTCTGGTCTGACAGTACCTGTGGAGAGAGAATAAAGTCAATGTTTTGAGTCTAGATGATCTTTCATCTGAATTTGGCAAATTCACAAAGGATTGAGAAATTCAACCCTGAGCACTATAGTGATTTCCATACTATCCACAGTCGACTGACTAGGTTGAAGCAGCACTGAAAATCGCCAAAGAGATTATCAAAAAATCAAACACAAATAAGGCAATCCTAGTCAGACGAAGGGTCATCCAGACTCAAAACAATTCAAAATGTTGGTGATTCATCAAGGAATTAAGCAAATCTAACACAGTTCATAGAATCCTCCAGTGAAGAAGGAGGCCATTCAGCTCATTGACTCTGTAGCAGTCACGATCCCACCCAGGCCCCACCCCATATCTTCGTGCATTTACTTTAACTAGTCCCCCTAACACTATGGGAGAATTAGACCAATCCACCTAACCAGCATATCTTTGGACTGTGAGAGGAAACCGGAGCACCCAGAGGAAACCCACATGGGGGAGAACATGCAAGCTTCACATAGGCAGTGACTCAAATCAGGAATTGAACCTGGTCTTTGGCACTGTGAGGCAGCAGTGCTAACCATTGTGCCACCATGCCACTCATATACTCTTAGGAATCATTTCTATAGTCTTTTCCAGACTGTTGGCTAACATCAAGTGTAGTATCGACAAACTGTATTTATTTGAAGTCATTTTACATTTTGGCTTCATTTGAAGCAATTTTTAAAAGCGGCATCTTAGCCTTTTGGCTAAAATGCAAACGAGATCAAGCTTGGACGAGGTGCAATGCTAACTCCAATCAGCTTGGATCATGCAGATCTAGTCCAAGACAGGAGGTGAGAGCCCTGTCTTGTCAGCTTGGATCTGGAATGTTTCACTTGATAAGACTCTGAATTGGACTTGATTTGATTGAATTGGATTAAATATATATAAGTTGCATACAAGGCATATCCTTGAGTGGAGAAATATACTGAAACATGGAAAGTAGTCCAGTCCTAAGAATAATGTCATGCCACACCCAAAGTACTCTTGCAATTGTAAAGGAAGCAACTGAAACCACAAGTAGTGATGAGTGAAAAAAAGTCATGGCAAAAAGACAGAAAGCCAGATTTCATTTTGACAAGACTGCCAAACCATTGCCAGAGCAGACCATTGAAAAATCAGTCAGGGTAAAAACATCATAGCTCTCAATAGGAGTCAGCCCATGTGGAAACAGGGAGAAATTATTACCTTGATCATATATGGCGGAATGAACAACCAAACATATTGGTGCAATCACAGACATAAATGAACAACCAGTGAGAATGCTCCTCCATCACAGTTGGCTGATCAGGGAGAAGGAATCTTAGCAGGTCTGCTGAGTAAAGACCTAGCATCAATCCCAGAAGTCCACGTATCGCCAACAATGGTAATGGAACAAAATCAGTCACCACAGTAACGTGTCACAGGAACAATTGTTTCCCAATGGCTAGAGATCCATTCAACAAGAAACTCTGTTGACGAAGTTAAGATCAGAAAGTCCTGTCGCTGGTCATTGGTGAGCCAGCCCTGCTGCTATGAAACACACAGCAGGGTGTAGAGAAAATCCCCCTCAGTATGTGCAATGCAACCGCAGAGATTTACAAGAACAAATAGTTGTTAATGCATGGCAACAGTAGGTAACTTGGGTAACTCACAGTTACACAGTGTTGTGCATGCAAATTGTTTTTTATTCTTTAGGAAAAGGAAGATGTTTGTGCCTTTTGTTCATTATGGAAAAGGGAATATTTGTCTTTTAAGATGTAATATTATTACATGCCCTATCTGGCTTGCAGTAATTTTGTGACCTCTGTCATATGGGACTCTCTCTGAAAACTGCCATTTTACAGTTAGTTGAATAAAGACCTTCCTCTAAAAAAGGCACTAAGAAACATTGTTGTTTTTGTCAGCAAATATGTGCATTTCTTTAGCCTCTTCACTTTATAAATGTCAAATGTTAGTTTTCTTTCAACATAGATTCTAAATAGATTGTAGGAATGCTGGGCAGGATTTTCTGGCCTTGCTCACCCTGAGACTGGAAAATCCTGCGCAATGTCAATGGATCTTTTCATTGTCCACCCCATGCCCACAACTATTTCTGTGGTCGGCAGAATGGGAAAATTTGCCCCTTAATACCCATGTTATTGCAGTGTCCACGTGACTACCTGGTCTACACAGACGCTTACTGCAACCTCAATTAGACCTAGCTCCCTTTTCTAAAGTGACAAAAGCTTAGCAACACACAACTCTTCAGCTGTTGCCTAAGAATGCAAACACAAACAACCATTTCAGTTTCATAATAGGAAATCTTTGATCACTGAATTGTCTATCAAAGGGTTATAATGAATCAGTGACCCTTGTTCTTTTCTCAAATATCTTTGCCGCAGCTGCAATCAGATGCATTGCAGCTGGTGAGGTTGAAGCCTGATATTTCTTTGATTTGTTTCAAGGAAGAGTGAAAAATAGCCTATTTAGAGGCTCCACAGTATTTATTACATGCCCTATCTGGCTTGCTGTAATTTTGTGACCTCTGTCATATGGGACTCTCTCTGAAAACTGCCATTTTACAGTTAGTTGAATAAAGACCTTC
The DNA here is from genome assembly GCA_024679065.1 of Sphyrna mokarran. Lineage (NCBI taxonomy): Eukaryota > Metazoa > Chordata > Chondrichthyes > Carcharhiniformes > Carcharhinidae > Sphyrna > Sphyrna mokarran. The sequence continues at coordinate 33,924,281 of JAGIQG010000004.1, read as the reverse complement.
CTCTAAAAAAGGCACTAAGAAACATTGTTGTTTTTGTCAGCAGATATGTGCATTTCTTTAGCCTCTTCACATTATAAATGTCAAATGTTAGTTTTCTTTCAACATAGATTCTAAATAGATTGTAGAAATCTCCACAGTATTTGACCTCATGTAAAAATCATCTCCTGTTTTAGTATTATATTTTCTTACTCAGTACTTTAGGATTTGTAGAAATAATCCACTTCCATTTTAGATATTTTGGTGTATGTATATTTTATATCGAGAAATCTTTGGTAGAATTATTAACTAATATTTATCAGCAGTTATTCTGCATGAGAATGTAGAAAAAGCAGCAAGGGTGGGCAGTATTACACATTACAAATGAGCTGAGTAAAGAGATGTGGAATGATATTCAACATTTTTTGTCTAAAAATCTTGTAATGCATCAACATTTAAAAACTTAAACTCACACTTTATTTCTAAATCTATAATTCTTAATCATTTTGGCCTTTCTCTCACTTATCCAATCTTTATTTGGTTTTGGATAATCATTTTTCTCATTGTCATTTGAATTGTCATTCTCATGGCCCCCTTTTATTATGTATCAATGAAATAAGCCAGTTTTTAATCTATTCCTGTTCTGAGGAGATTCCCAAATCCACTATTATTTGATTTTTAGAATGAGGCATTGCAACTTTTAATGAGTCTCAGGATAATGTAGTTTTTAGCTTTTACACGTTATGATTTTTAAAAACCTGCTTCAGTTACTTCTTTTGATTCCTTGCTAGGGACTGGCTCCTGTCTCTTATAATGCCAAGAAATGGGTAGTTTTAGCCAATTTTCTAAAATTAAAGTCATATTTTAGCCACATAATCCTACATCTCTCAAAGCACTTATACGTTCTCCTGCTGCAGTCAATAAATAATTAACAATGAATATGTTCAAAGTTCAGCAACATGATGATTGTCTGTTGCATCAGTTATGAGTGGGGTTTTATAGTCTAGATCATCCTGAAACTGTGAAATCCTGTCTGAGGTCAGCAGATCTTTCCATTCTCTGTCCTTCGCCTGCTCTGGGCAGACCAGTAAAATTCCAGCCTGCATTTTTTGAAATATTGGTTGTGATCTTGAGCCCGCATTCTTCGTCCATGCGAATGCCAGTGGGTGTTCAAGATCTGGAAGTCACCATTCTCGCCAGAACTTCCCTGTCCCTTGTCAGTGATGCCATCAAATTCATACCAATAACATGTATGGACCTATCTTACATTCATTTGGATATGTTTAAATGTTGTTAACCCCCAACCAAAGAACAAAGAACAACACAGCAGGGAAACAGGCCCTTTGGCCCAGCGAACCCGTGTCGCTATTTTAATAGCATGAGTTCCCACTTCCACCCATGACCCTTATCTATGTTTATGGAAATCCACATTGGAAACCAGATTGGGGAGACAATTTAGGGACAATTTGTTTCACTAATCAGCCTAAGAGCACATCTTTGGGGTGTGGAAGGAAACTGGAGTACCCGGAGAAAACCCACGCAAGCACGGGGAGAATGCGCAAACTCACACAGATACTGACCCAAATCCATGTACCTGCACAGCAAACAGTGATAGTCACTGAGCTGCCGTGTTGCCCATCAAGTGATCCAGTTCAAGCATACACTAATGACGTGAAGCACTAGGCTACTCTCAAAAAATCCAAGAGCAGCCCTTGCACGACCCATCGCGTGTATGCCCCTTGTTGGACAACAAGGTGGACCGAAGCACCTGTGGAATAAAAGAGAAAAACATCAACAACATGCACATCTTATGCAATTCCCAGGAACGTCCCGAGGCTCATGATCTCTATTTAAAACAGTCTTCTATATCCCTCCATCTCTATTCACTCATGTGCCTAAGTATCCCTTAAATAACTCCAGTGTGCCTGCCTCCACCACATTACTTGGCAGTGCATTCTATATCCACACAACCCTCTGTGTGAAAATCCTCCCTTAATATCCAAATTATACCTCGCCCCCCTCACCCTAAGTCCATGGCCCCTCGTAATATTTGATTCCAACCTAGGAAAAAGCTTACCACTGTTCACTCTATCTATACCCTTCATAATCTTATACACCTCTATTAGATCTCCTCTCAGTCTCCATCTTTCTAAAGAAAACAGCCCCAGTTTGCCTAACCTTTCCTCGTAACCCGGATCTTCCAGCAGTATCCTGATAAACCTCCTCTGCACTCTCTCCAGAGTCTCCACGTCCTTCCGGTAGTAAGGCGACCAGAACTGGATGCAGTACTCCAAATGAGGTCTAACCAACGTTTTATACAACTGCAACATTAAATGCCAGCTCTTGTGCTCTATACCCCTTCCTATAAGGCTAGCATACCATAACCTTACCAGATATTGACCCCACTGTAAATTGATACCATGCTGACATGACATGATGTTGGCATGGTTTATAACAGATGTGAACCTGCCATGGGAATCACCCCGGGGATGTAAAGGGAAGTATAAACCTCGGGGACAGGGATGTAGTTAAGCATTACCCTGGCAATGTCCCTTGGCACTACCAGCTTGGCACCATGACTGTGTCAACCTGTTAGTGCCAACCTGGCAGTGCCAAGGTGTGCTAAGGGTGGACCCCAATGGGACCCTCATGGGGCAGTGATTCACGTAGACATGCTGGTAACAACAGCCAATGTTCATCTATGTGTATCTCTTCCTTTCTTGTCTTGATCTGCATCTATGAGCCAGGTGAAACTCAGTCAGGCCACTGCTAGCCCTGTCAGACACAATGCTTCTTGATATTGGTGATGCTGTGCTCACCTATCTCACAATGGACTTCTTTTTCTATTGCAGCTCAGAGTTGGCTTTCAGAGCAGATAACCTTTGGATATTGGCACGATTATTGAACAGCATTAAATTCTAGGCCAAGATCTTTCTGTGTCAAAGGTTGAGATTCACTCCAGACCTTGGAAACTTGTCATTAATTAAATGTATATCGTGATGACAGATGTTTAAAGAATAATTTTGACGTCTATTATCTTTATAGTGCTGGGCATTTACTATATCCACTGTGCTTGCCTAAACTGGGTCAAAAAGCCAGTTCAATTAGAATGACTATCATTACAGCCTTTTACAAACAATTATCACCTCCCTCCACTACAAGCATCCCCTCCCATCCTTCCAAATATCCTCCCTGCATTTACCCTGTGTAGTCCTGTAGAATTTTATAAATCTCAATGAGATCCCCCCATTCGTCTGAACTCCAGCGAAAATAGTCCTAACCTAGTCAATCTCCCCTCATAGATCAGTCCTGCCATATCTGGAATCAGCCTGGTAAACCTTCATTGCACTCCCTGGGGAACAAAAACATCCTTCCTCAGAGAAGAAGAGCAAAACTGCACACAATACTCTAGGTGTATCAAGGCCCTATATAATTGTAACAGCACATCCCCATTCCTGTACTCAAAACCCCTTGCAATGAAGGCTAACATACCATTTGCCTTCTCCTTTCTTTTTATGTTTTGCTTCAGATTTCCTGCATCTCGAATATTTCACTTCTGCATGTAACTTCCTCTCTGATTTTTTTCATTCACCAGATGAGCTTGAATTGAATTGAATTGATTTGAATTGATTTATTCTTGTCATATGTATTGGATACAGTGAAAAGTAGTACAGCGGAAGAAGCATACTATTCATAGAGTAGATAGGGGAGAAGTACAGGAGAAGGTGCAGTTATGGTTAGGGTGAGGAGGAAGATCTGCTTAATATATGATAGGAGCATTCAAAAGTTTAATGTCATCAGGGAAAAATCAGAGAAGGATCTGGCGTATGATACATGAGAGTGGATCCAAGTCAGGAACTGGGATCCTCTTCCTAAGGCTGCTGACTTTATTAATCAAGGAGGATTGAAAGATTGTTATCTGAAACTTATGCTTTCTCTGACTTTGCTTCCTTCAGCAAACTATGATTCACCATATCTGGATAGGGTGATTTATTACCTTTGAGTGAGACAAAACAATTTAGCAACACTTGTTTATCTATTTTTATACTATCTAATATCTCTGCTGTGCGATTAACTTCATCCATTTTTATTGCGTAGGCAGTTGCAAAGTAATCATTTAGGATCACAGTCATGCCCTTGGTCTCCATAGTATTTGTCACTAATTGGCTTCATCATCCATTTAACTATTATTGACTTTCTATATATTTATGAAAGGATTAGCTTCCCTTTTATTTTATCTGATAATCTTTTCTTATAGTTTCACTTTGCCCTATGGTATCCTTTTTTCAATTTATGCTAGCATTTCCTGTAATTTGCCTGACATTATAAAATATTCTGCAGCAGGTTATCTGTTATAAATCATATTTTGCTTTTATTATAATATCAATTTTCCTTCCTAATACAATAATTGTGGTGTGTGCCCAAATATTCTCCAACTTGAACACATGCCACTGCTAATTTCCTGTTTTCCTGGCCAACCCTTTCTGTCCAGTTTCACGTGTGCTACATTCCTTCTCAAATCTAACATTTATTCCCTTCAAGTTGGGTATTTTCATAGTAGATTTTTCTTTGTTCCTTTCCATAATTACTTAGGTCTGATGAGGAAAGGCTGAGGAAGCTGGGGCTTTTCTCTTTAGAGTGAAGGAGGATAAAATGTGACTTAATAGAAGTTTATAAGATTATGAGGGGGATAGATAGAGTGGACGTGCAGAGACTATTACCTCAGGTGGATGTAGCTGTTACTAGGGGGCCTAACTATAAGTTTCATGGTGGGAAAAATAGGAGGGATGTCTGAAGTAGATTCTTCACACAGAGAATGTTTGGGGTGTGGAATACACTGCCTACTGTCATAGTGGAGTCAGACACTTTAGGAACTTTCAAGCAGTTATTGGATAGGCATATGGAGCACACCAGAATTATAGGGAGTGGGATATCTTCATCTTGGGTTTAGATATAGCTCAGCACAACATTGAGCACCAAAGGGCCTGTACTATTCCATACTGTTCTATGTTCTACTTTAAAGCTAATTACATTTTTTCACTCAGGTGCTCTCCCAACGAACTGTTTGCTCTGCTCCAGAACAAGAACACTACTTGATTCCTTGTTTGTACAAAGCACATTGAGTGTGACCTTCCCATCTCATCATGCTCGTTGATCAGTGTGGCGAGCTAGGTAAATAGCATGCAAGGCAAAAATTCTGATTTGCACCCGACACATAATAATTTGTCATCTTTTGAATGGGGCAAAATGGCACAAACTTTATTAGCATGAATTTGACTGGGTTTCAATATCATTACTGAGTTTTGCACAGCTGCTTCCCCCTCCTGGATGTTTCCCACCTCTCTAGGGAGACAACATGCCAGCACACTACTGCTCTGTAAAACTGTGACTCAGGCACAGCAGTTGAGAAGAAGAGCATGGGGGTGAATACCACTGAGTACCGACAACTGGGGCGCAGTGGCGGGGGTGGGTGGGGGGTTGGTTTAACTACTGCTACGGTGAGTAGGAGACTTGCATGGTTGCAGGGATGGATGGGGCTTATGGTGATCTGGGGGCTGCCATTGGGTTGGGGCTCATGTTCCATGCATTCCCCCTGCCCGATTGATGACCTCTGCTCTATTAGTGTTGCAAGTCTTTGACATTTGCCCACAGGATTGGTCCTCAATCACGTTCTCACTATTTGGGAATTATAATAAATACAACCTGGAAACAACTCTTTTTCTGCTATTTAAATCTAACCAAAAGGATTCAATCTTTTAACTTTCTAGTGTATATCATCCTTTTGTAGAACTTTAAGATCATCCTTGATCACAACAGATATCCCCATCTTTCCTTTAAATTCCCTGTATGGATAGAAATTTTCTAACCCCATGAACATCGTGGGCAATATTCTCTGGTCTCTTCTCAGAATATTTCTTAGTAGCTGGAGGTGAAACAACATTCACTGGTGGTGGGATCCTCTGGTTGTGTTGCTGTCAGTGGGAATCCCCACTGAACCCACGCCATGCTACCAGGAAACCCGCAACAGGGCATGCACCACTAGTGGGACCAGAGAATCCTGACACATTGAATGACTGGAGAATTCCAGCCCATTTCTCATATACTTGAATTTCTTGCACACATTTCCATTATGGAAAATTTCCATTTTCCAGACAGTGTCCTCATAAACAGAACTGCTTTCTGGGGATATAGTTTACTTCAGTTATCCATATTTATTACATTGATTTTAATAATTTCACTCCTCCTTTCACACTGAAATAAAACCAGGATCTGAAAATAAGCACAAAAAAAACTGAAAAATTGAAAGTGAATATCAAACATGAATTCAAACTTCAGAACACAAATAAAATGTAAATTCTTCACAGAATATCTTTTAAAATTACCAATTGGAATACTGTGTGCAATTCTGGTCACCCTATTGTAGAAAGGATATTATTAAACTAGAAAGAGTATGGAAAATATTTACTAGGATGCTACCGGAACTTATTGGATTGAGTTATAAGGAGAGGTTGGATGGACTGGGACCTTTCTCCTCTGGTGATCTTATAGAGGTCTACAAAATAATAAGGGGCACAGATAAGCTAGATAGTCAATATCTTTTCCCAAAGGTAGAGGAGTCTAAAACTAGGGGAGAGAGGTTTAAGGTGAGAGGGGAGAGATACAAAAATGTCCACAGGGACAATTATTTCACACAGAAGGTGGTGAGTATCTGGAACAAGCTGCCAGAGGTAGGAGTAGAGGTGGGTACAATTTTGTCTTTTAAAAAGCATTTAGGTAGTTACATGGGTGCAATGAGTATCGAGAGATATGGACCAAATGTGGCAAATGGGATTAGCTTAGGAATTTTAAAAAAGAAAGGCATGGACAAGTTGAGCCGAAGGGCCTGTTTCCATGCTGTAAACCTCTGTAACTCAATGTAATTATTTTCATTGGTTCATTAAGCCCAATCTATAATGTTATAATATCAGAAAAGTCCCTGATTTTTACAAAGAGTTGCTTTGTTTTTCTAAGGACCATGAGGATTATTAGATGAAAAATATGCTACTATATTTATTTATTTATCTAGTTCATTTTCTTACAGCCTTGTGGGCATTGATGACTAATCAAAGCAAGTGAATCTCTATCAATTCCTCTACAACAGAAGGCACATAATGTGATGAAAATGCCAGAGCTTTGTGAGCTGCTCAAACATTCCTGTTTCCATTGAGAGCCTGTGCAATTTATTCAATTGCTCTTCACAATCAAATCCTGCCATTTCCTCAATTGTTCTGGTTGTTCTTTGCTGTATCCTTGTTCTAATTCATGTAGAGAAAGTGACCAAGCAAGTTTCTGTTATGCAAATATAACTAATTTAGATAAACTTCCTTTCTAATCTGGAAAGAGAGACTTGCACTTATGTGGCTGTTTTGCATTCTAGACATACCAAAGTACTGTCACAGAAGTGAACAATGATGGACAGTTAAAGATTCTCCGCATTTTCACACCATTAAAATACTATAAAAGTTTAACAGCAACAAGTTTGCACATAGCAAGGTCCAGAATAGGGAGAGAAATGGATGACTAGTTTTTGGCAGTTTTTGTTGAGAGATAAATGTGGGTGAAGACACTGGGAGAACTTCTTCCAGTCACCCAACAAGATATCTTATGCCTATCTAAACAGAGTTCAATTTTAACAAAAGCAAAATACTGTGGGTGCTGGAAACCTGAAATAAAAATAAAAAAGCTGGATTAACTCACCTGGTTCAGCAGCATTTGTGGAGAGAAACAGAGGCCGGAATTCTACTGGCACTCCCACCGCCATTCCAGAAGCAGGCAAAGCTTGGAGAATGGCATTCTCTGTTGGCCTCAGGCAGCATCATATGAACCTCAGGCAGAGCTGCCAGTAAAATTCTGTCCAAAGTTAACATCTCGAACCTAAACTTTCCTTAATCTCTCTGTCTCTTAGGGCAGTCATGATGTGGAGATGCTGGCACTGGACTGGGATAAACACAGTAAGAAGTCTCACAACACCAGATTAAAATCCAATAGATTTATTTGATAGTAAACTCACAAGCTTTTGGGGTTTGCCCCTTCGTCAGATGAATGGAGAGTTCTGGCCTCAGATAGAACATATAACAGTACACACAGTTTACAGATTACCGATTAGAATGCAAGTCTTTACAACTAACCTGCTATTCAAGTCTTAAAGATGCAAACAATGTGAGCGCAAAGAGCAGTAGGCATAGGTTAAAGAGGTGTGTATTGTCCCCTATTGTCTGGAGACAACACACATCACATTCACATTAAGACTTGAATAGCAAGTTAGTTGTAAAGACTTGCATTCTAATCAATAATCTGTAAACTGTGTGTACTGTTATATGTTCTATCTGAGGCCAGAACTCTCCGTTCATCTGACGAAGAGGCAAACCCCGAAAGCTTGTGAGTTTACTATCAAATAAATTGGTTGAACTTTAACCTGGTGTTGTGAGTCTTCCTACTGTCTTAGGGCAGCACAGTGGCTAGCACTGCTGCCTCACAGCGCCAGGGACCCGGGTTTGATTCCTGGCTTGGGCGCTGTCTGTGTGGAGTTTGCATGCACTCCCCATGTCTGCATGGGTTTCCTCTGGATGCTTCAGTTTCCTCCCACAGTCTGAGAGACATACTGTTTAGGTGAATTGATCCAAATAAGCACTACGTGGTGACTAGAAGAATTTCACAGTAACTTCATTGCAGTGTTTATGTAAGCCTTACTTGTGACTAATAAGTAAACTAAATTAACAATTAATTCTGATGATAGACTGATCAGCAATATTCATCACAAATCCACTGACTCCCTCGGCTACAGCTCCTCACTCTCCAATTCCTGCAAGGAGTCCTTCTCATTCTACCAGTTTATCTACATTCATCGCGTCTGTTCCAATGATTCCATCTTTGAAAACAATGTTTTTGACACAGACACCTTTTTTCTCAACTGAGGATTCCCCCACACTGTGGTGCACAAGAAGTCATGGTTGACCCATCTCCCACACCTCTGCCCACACTCCTTTCTCTCCCTGACGGCTGAGGATTGTGGGTCTGTACTTGTTGGAGTTTAGAAGAATGAGGAGGGAATCTTATTGAAACTTACAAAATACTGCGAGGCCTGGATAGAATGGATGTGGAGAAGAGGAAAACCACTAGTAGGAAAAACTAGAACCAGAGACAACAACCGCAGACTAAAGAGACAATCCTTTAAAGAAAAATGAGAAGGAATTTCTTCAGCCCAGGGACCCAGGTTTGATTCCTGGCTTGGGCACTGTCTGTGTGGAGTTTGCATGGTAAATCTATGGAATTCTTTTCTGCAGAAGGCTGTGGAGGCTAGGTCATTGAGTGTCTTTAAGACAGAAATAGATGGGTTCTTAATTAGTAAGGGGATCTGGGGTTATGGAGAAAAAGCAGAAGAATAGGGATGAGAAAAATGTCAGCCATGATTGAATGGCAGAAAAGACTTAATAAGCCAAGTGTCCTAATTCTGCTCCTATGTCTCATGGTCTAATGTAGTATTGAAGATTTGACTGTGTGTTGAATCAATCTATACATTTGAGTGTGCCATTAACCCGCACTCTCTGACACAGAAACAAGAGACACAAGCTGACAAATAATAGGGAAAAAGTGTCAGGTGACTTAAAATTATACACAAATCCCACAAACTTCAGTCCAACAAAGATTCCATATTTCAATATCATTTATGTGATTTGATTAAGATAATTTGACAATTTGTCAAATGAAGACAATGTTTTGTGGAAAGTTGAGCAGTAACAGCATTATTGCATGTCAGTGTTGTATTTAAAGCATGTCAGCTTGGACTCTCAACTTTTACCATAGAAAGCATTGTATCTGGTTGTATCACAGTTTGGTATGGCTCCTGCTGTGCCCAAGACTGCAATAAACTACAAAAGACCATCAATATAGTACAATCCATCACGCAGATCACTCTACCATCCATTGATCTGGCTACATTTCCCATTGCCTCGGCAAAGCAGCCAAAATAATTAAAGATCCCATCCATCCCGGACATTCCCTCTTCCACTTCCTTCTGTTGGAAAAAAGATACAAAAGCCTGCAGTCACATACCAACTGACCCAAGAACAGCTTCTTCCCTGCTGCCATCAGACTTTTGAATGGGCCTCCCTTTATTAAGTTGATCTTTTGCTACACCCTAGCTATGAATGTAACATTACATTCTGCACTCTCTTGTTTCCTTCTCTATGAATGATATTCTCTGTCTGTATAGCGTGCAAGAAATAATAATTTGCATTGTATATTAACATGTGACAATAATAAATCAAATCAAGCCAAATATTATTTAATATAATATATCCATACGTAAGGGTACATTTGATTTCTAGCAAAGAACAGTCAATTAAGATCAATTATTTAGCTTGGCTGTTGACATTCTTTAGATGACAGTAGTCTTTTCATATTGTTGAAACTTGTTTCTTTTTTCTCACTCACGATCTCATTAGGAACATCCTCCATGCAGTTTGGTGTTCACTTTATTTATTAGTGCCAATAGGCTTACCTTAACTCTGCAATGAGGTTACTATGAAAATCCTCTAATTGCCACATTCCGGCACTTGTTCGGGTACACTGGGAGAATTTAGCATGGCCAATCCATCTAACCAGCACATCTTTCAGACTGTGGGAGGAAACCAGAGCACCTGGAGGAAACCCACGCAGACACAGAAAGAACATGCAAACTCCACACAGACAGTGACCCAAGCCAGGATTAAACCCAGGTCCCTGGCGCTGTGAGGCAGCAGTGCTAACCAATGTGCTATCATGCCACCTCACTGGTTATATAAAAGGCCAACACGTGCCTAATAGCTTAGATCTTGTTAGTCTATCCTAACTGCAAAGTAATTTGTAACTTGGGAATTGGAAGCAAAACATGCGAAGGAGGACCATGAAAAGGCCCGTCGACCTCGGGCAGGATTTTACTCTTTTGGGATGAGCGAGGTCTTAAAACCCATTCGATATGCCACATGTTAATGACAGTTCATCAGAACTGGGAAAGAGTAACAGAGTTTTTAAAAAGTTAAAGCAGGAAAACAGAGAACAAGAAAGTGAAACAAAAACCAGCAAAGCTAAAGGAAATTGAAATTATTGAATTTAAAATAAAGTTCAGAGCCATGATTCTCCCAAATTGGGACTGCCAGCAGGAAACCTAGTGAGTTTCCCACTGGCATTAGTATTGTCCATCATGTGGAATTCTCCCACCTGTTTGATGTTAATTTATTCAAAGGGAATGAACCGTCAGCCAGCCCCTCTGTTATGATTCTGGGCAGCCATTTTTAAATGGCAACCTGATCTCCGCACTCAGAGATAAGCACCCACCCCCCAGCAAAAACATAAATGGCCACATTGACCAAGGAAGCATCAAAGAGACATTCTCCATTCTCCACCACAAATAATGGGTAACCCATACGCTATTTTGGAATGGGGGTGACCGAACACAACCACCCTCCCAATCAGCTACTTTCAGCCTCCCACATTCAGGCCCCTTCAGGCCACATGCCTTGGCAGTGTCAACAGTGTATTGTCCTCTGCACTGACACCTTGGCCTGGCGCATTGGGCTTATAGGAGCTTGAACAAGTTAGCCCAGTGAATACTTGCCCTTCTGCTGCTGCCAGGATTCAGAGAAAGGGTCCCTCAAGGGTCCTGGGGATTGGGTGGGCTGGGGCAAGGGCTGATATCACCACTCTCCATCAGGATGGGGATCTCATGGCTGGACTGCCCCTTCTAACTTGGGCAACATGGTGGTTCAGTGGCCAGCACTGCTGCCTCTCAGCACCAGGGACTCTGGTACAATTCTGGCCTTGGGTCACTGTCTGTATGAAGTTTGCATTTTCTCTCTGTGTCTGCGTGGGTTTCCTCCCGCACTCCAAAAGATGTGCAGGTCAGGTTGATTGGCATACTAAAAATTGATCGGTCTGGGGGATTAGGGATTAGCAGGGTGAATGTAGAGGGTTGTGGGGATAGGTGGGATTGTGGTTGGTACAGATTCAATGGACTGAATGGCCTCCTTCGGTACTGTAGGAATTCTATGAACCCTGGAAGACCTGAAAATCATTTCTGGCATGGTGATTTCAGGCAGCCCTACCATCAATTTTTGCATTCCTGTCTGCCAGCTGTGTAAATTCTGAGGTGGCCAGGTCATTTTAACTTCCATACCCTCGCAGTCACCTAACAGGACTTCAAATCATTGGAGCACCCCTTCTGCAGCAGAGATTTTCCTTTCTCCCAGCCAGAAATTGCAGGTGAGAGCAACGACCCCCTTGAAATCCTCTGACAGAGAGGAGATGTCAATTTCATTGGGAGGCGGGGTGTTCTAGTCTGCCCAACTGCGCACTCAGCCTTAATTTAAGTAGCTGAGAACTCCCATCAAGCAGAAACTGTTCAAACCTTCTCTATTGCACTTGAATCCTTTGATCTGTAACAAGTTCAGCCTGTAATGTCTACTAAAAGATTCAGTTGTGCTCTCAATGGACTTCTATCATCCTCCAGCCACTTGTTATTTATTTTGATTTCCCTTCGTGGTTAAATGAATCTCAAATACCCCAATAATTTTGACCACAGTGTAGACAGAATCTAATCCTGATTGACAAACTGTGGTTTCACTCCCTCTTCCAAATGATTTGCAAAAATATTTCAACTCTTTAAACAGTTTAATTCACATATTCCACACAGTCACATGGAAAGCACAACACTGAAATTGCTTATCTGGCCCAACTGGTTTGTGCTGGTATTTATGTTCCATTTAAACTTCCTCCCAATCCTCTGTATTTAACACTATCAATATATCCTTATATTTAATTTTCTCTCATGTTTTTATCTAGCATCTCCTTAAATATATCCATATTGATTTGATTTGGATTTATTATTGTCACATTATTAGTATACAGTGAAAAATATTGTTCCTTGCATGCTATACAGACAAAGCATAATGTTCATAGAAATGAAAGGAGAGAATGTAGAATGTAGTGTTACAGTCATCGCTAGGGTGTAGAGAAAGATCAACTTAGTGCAAGGTAGGTCCATTCAAAAGTTTGATGGCAGCAGGGAAGAAGCTGTTCTTGAGTCGGTTGGTATGTGACCTCAGACTTTTGTATCTTTTTCCCAATGAAAGAGGGTGGAATAGAGAATGTCCAAGGTACATGGGGTCCTTAATTATGCTTAAGAACTAGCTCATTCTAACCAATCTCTGAGCAAATAAAAATCTCCTGAAAAATTCCCTAGCGGATTTATTAATGATTATCGTATGTCCACTAGTTCTGATCTTCCTTACAAGTGGTAAGATATTGACTCAAAGCATGAGAATGTTCTGTAATCATGGAAGATATTTTCACTTAACATTTCAAATAATCAAATTAGTGTACCATCCTACTTATTTGAACCACTGAACATTGTTTGTAATGCAACCTCTCTGAGTAAGGAGCATGACACTTAGAAACTAAGAGGTCTTAGAATGATTGAATCATAGAATCACTACAGTACAGAAGGAGGCAGTTCGGCCCAGTCTGCACCAACCATCATGCCACCCAGGGGCTGTATCTCCATAAGCCCATATATATTTCCTAACTAGCCACCCTGACACTATGGGGCAATTGTGCGTGGCTGATCGCTTAATCTGCACATCTTTGGATTGCGGAAGGAAATCGGAGTCTCCAAAGAAAATCTAGACAAACGCAGGGAAAATGTGCAAACTCCACACAGACAGTGACCCAAGACAGTGCTCCCTGTGCCATAGCGATACTGTCTTGTGGCACAATGAGCAGCGTCTCTGCCTCTGAGCCAGGCACTCTGGGTTCGAGTCCCACATCAAAGAAGATTATAATGCAGCTAAATAGGTTAAGTATGAAGCTACAAATCCTTCCAACACATCATGGCAGACAATAAAAGCAGAAGAGATTCCTAGTTAGCCATACTTGAGATGGAGCTTCTGACTAGTGACCTATCCCAGGAAAATTTTCGCTATATGAAAATTTCAGATGAAAGTCTGCTCAGTGCATCACTAGATGTGTGAAGTGCTATAATAATACTTGGACATTTAACTAAATTCTGCAATTAGATCTATTCAAAAATGTGCAGTTTGAACCACAAGGGGCAGATTTGTGTCACTGATACATTATAAAAATACTGCGGATGCTGGAAACCTGAAATAAAAAGAGAAAATGCTGCCCGACCTGCTGAGTGTTTCCAGCAGCTTCTGTTTGTATTTGAAACATGTTTCACTGTTCAGCTCAGGAGACAAGTAAGCTGAAAAATTCTACAGTGCCAGCCTTCAATATGTAATCAAAACAGACCAAACATCTCCACATGCTCTCACCCTACATTTGTTCAAGATCACTTTGATGTTTCCATCCTCATTCTGCTGTGTGACATAAAGAAAGGATAGCATTTGTTAGCAAATTATGATGTAATTTTTTCTTGATTTGCAGTTCTAACTGTTCACAGTCTAAAATGTAAGCTATCCAGCCTATTCCAGCTGTACACTGAATAAATCCTAAGCTAATTCCACTCCCCCACCCTCTCTCCATAACCTTGTATCTTTTTCTGATTCAAATATCTATCTAGTTTTCCTTTAAAATGCTCAGTGGTTTCTGCCTCAATTATCATTGCAAGCTCCACAATATTCTGGGCAACATTGCTTCCTACTCAATCTACTCAACTTCTCATAAGCTAACCCCCTCATTTCTGGTATCAACCTGGTGAACCTTCTCCGTACTCCCTCGAAGGCCAATATTTCCTTTCGCAAATAAGAACAAAATTGCATACAGTGCTCTAGTTGCGGCCTCATCTGTAACCTGTCTCCCTGCTTTTAGAATCATAGAATTCCTACAGTGCAGAAGAAGGCCATTCGGCCCCTCACTTTTGTACGCTCCACAATCCCACATAAGCCTATCCCCATTACCCTACATATTTGACCTTCTAGTCTCATAAGAACATAAGAAGTAGGAGCAGGAATAGGCCATCTAGCCCCTCGAGACTGCCCTGCTATTCAATAAGATCATGGCTGATCTGAAGTGAATCAATTCCACTTACCTGCTTGCTTCCATAACCTTTAATTCCCTTATTGATCAGTAATCTATCTACCTGCAACTCAAACATATTCAATGAGGTAGCCTCCACGACTTCAATGGGCAGAGAATTCCAGAAATTCACTACTCTCTTAGTGAAGAAGTTCCTCCTCAACTCTGTTCTGAACTGACCCCCCCCCCTTTATTTTGAGGCTGTGCCGTCAAGTTCTGGTTTCCTTTCTAAGTGGAAAAAATCATTTTACCTCTATCCTATCTAGCCCATTCATTATCTTATATGTCTCTATAAGATCATCCCTCAGCCTTCTAAACTCCAATGATTACAGGCCCAATCTACTCAACCTCTCATAAGCTAACCTCCTCATTTCCGGTATCAACCTGGTGAACCTTCTCTGTACTCCCTCCAAGGCCATTATTTCCTTTCGCAAATAAGGAGACCAAAACTACACACAGTACTCCAGTTGTGGCCTCACCAATGTCTTGTACAGTGGCAGCAAGACCTCCTTGCTTTTATATTCTATCCCCCTCGCTATAAAGGCCAATATTTCATTCACGTTCTTGATCACCTGCTGCACCTGAAGACTGAATTTTTGTGATTTATGCACAAAGACCCCCAGGTCCCTCTTCACAGTAGCATGTTATAATTTTTCACCATTTAAATAAATATTCCATTTTATTATTATTTCTTCCAAAATGAATAACCTCACATTTGCCAACATTATACTCCATCTGCCAAGTTCTCGCCCACTCACTTAGCCTATCCAAATCTCTCTGCAGACTTTCCGCGTCCTCCACGTGATTTGCTTTCCCACTCATCTTCGTGTCATCAGCAAACTTTGTTACTCTACACTCAGTCCTCTCCTCCAGATCATCTGTATATTTGGTAAACAGTTGAGGCCCCAGTACCGATCCTGCAGCACACCACTAGTCACCAATTGCCAACCAGAAAAGCACCCATTTATTCCAACTCTCTGCTTCCTGTTAGATAGCCTATTCTCAATCTGCTAACACTTTACCCCCAACTCCGTGTATCTTAATCTTCTGCAGCAACCTTTTGCGAGGCACCTTATCGAATGCCTTCTGGAAATCTAAAAACACCACATTCCCCTCTGTCAACCACGCAAGTCACACCTTCATAAAAATCCCTGGCATGAAAGGGCATTTTATCATGGTCAATCCACCTAACCTGCATATTTTTGGAGTGTGGGAGGAAACTGGAGCATCCAGAGGACACACAGACACAAGAGAACATGTAAACTAGTCCACACAGAGAGTGACTCGTGACCAGGATTAAACCTGGGTCTATGGAGCTATAAGACAGCAGTGCTAATGACTGTGCCATCATGCAGTCCCATCTCTTCTGAAGATCATTTTTAAATTAATGACCTCTTGTTACTGACTCCCCAAGCAGAAGTAATAGACTTTCCCTCTTTTCTCTATTAAAATTCTCCATAAATAATTTGAAAAACCTCACTAAAATTTCTTCCTCCCAGGAAATAGAACATAGAAGACTACAGCACAAACAGGCCTTTTGGCCCACAAGTTGCACTGATCATATCCATACTTACCATGCCGTAGAACTATCTATAACTCCCAATCCCATTAAATCCCATGTACTCATCCTGAAGTCTTTTAAAAGACTCCAGCAAGATAGCCTCTACCACCACCGATGGAGCCGATTCCACTCATTCACCACCCTCTGAGTGAAAAACGTACCCCTAACATCTCCTCTGTACTTGCTGCCCAGCATCTTAAACCTGTGTCCCCTTGTAGTGACCATTTCAGCCCTGGGAAATAGCCTCCGAGAATCCACCCTACCTATACCTCTTAACATTTTATAAACCTCTATCAGGTCGCCTCTCAACCTTCATCTCTCCAGGGACAAGAGACCTAGCTCTCTCAATCTATCTTCATAAGGCTTGCCTCCCAATCCAGGCAACATCTTTGTAAATCTCCTCTGCACCCTCTCAATAGCTTGCACATCCTTCCTGTAGTGAGGTGACCAGAACTGTGCACAATACTCCAGGTGGGGTCTGACAAGGGTCTTATAAAGTTGGAGCATTACCCCCTGACTCCCAAACTCAGTCCCTTGATTAATGAAGGCCAGTACACCACATGCCTTCTTAACTACATCCTCCACCTTCGAGGTGGATTTAAGAGTCCTGTGGACCCGGGCCCCAGAGTCCTTCTGCTCCTCAACATTGCTAAGACTCTTACCCTTGATATTGTACTCCTTCATCCCATTGGTCCTGCCGAAATGGACCACTACACATTTATCCGCATTGAAGTCCATCTGCCACTTCTCCATTCAGTCTTGCATTCCATCTATTTCACACTGCAACTTCTGACAACCCTTCAGACTATCCACAACAAGTAAGTAGTATATAAGTCCAAGTAAGTCCTACCATCTCACATCTCTCTTGATTAAAACTTTGCATCCCTGATAGCGTTCCAATCAATCTATGCGGAATATTCATTGTAACTTTAATGTGGTTTCAAATGGTAAGGATTTTATCGCAGTACAAAATTGAATATTGGAATTATTGAGAATATACATAAGAGGGCAACCAAAATGATTGAAAGGATAGTGAGGCTGTATTACTAAAAACAATTACATAGCACGAGCATGTTCTTATGAAAGAAAACAAGATGGTGGGTGATAGGGCTAATTTAATTTGGTCAATGGGGGAGAAAGGTCCAAAGGTGCCAAAGCAGGAGGTAAATCATTTGTCTGTCCCTGGGAGCATGAAAGCAGGATTACTCCCAGGTTTCATTTTGCAAACTCTGACACTGTTTTATCTTAAACCAACAGAAATTACATCACCATTGGCAAACAGGGTCAAAGTTTATGGCCGGGGGGTGGTTAAACCCAGCCTCCAGCATTCAGAGTCCAACTTCTGCAGGACAAGCCAATGACTAATCAGTTTATACACAAAACGTGCCGAGTGCAGAGCTTCAAAAAAAAATATAGAGTTCAGCTTGAGGCCTGTTTTGTATAATTGAGAAAATGAAAAAAAGACTTGCTCTGTCCACTCATACAACCTCCAAGCACACAGTCAATGTCACGGCTTTATGTAATATGAGTCTCATTAAACTGGGGCTTTTGTATGATTTTAAAAAATTCATTCATAGGACAGTGCTGGCTAATCCAGCATTTATTGCCCATCACAGTTGCCTTTGAGAAGGTGGTGGTGAGCTGCCTTCTTGAATCGTTGCAGTCCATCTGCTGTGGGTTGATCCACAATGCTGTTAGGGAGGGAATTCCAAGAATTTGACCTAGTGATTCAAAGGATGATCAGGGTGGTGAGTGGGTTAGAAGAAAATTACAGGTGGTGGTGTTCCCATATATCTGCTGCCCTTGTCCTTCTAGATGGAAATGTTTCCGAATTTGGAAGGGGGAGATTACTAAGTATCACATTCTGCAATAACCAGTTTTCAAATTGAATATCCAATCTTGAGATTTCATTGGGATTTGAAAATCTTCCAAATTAATTCACTCGTGGGTCATTTCAATCTATGAATAAAACAGAGAATGACAAAGCAATTTTGACTTTGATACCTTGCCTGTAAATTTACAATGTCAGTAAAACCCAGACAAATCACTTTACAACTAAGCCCCATTCACCATGTGTTCAAATCAAAGTTGTAAACTTTGGCCTCACTGAACATAAATTCTGTTACTGATAAACCTATTGAGATTCTGTTGTATTGTGCATACCTTATTCTGTGAGTAGAATGACTTGGAAGGCTTGTGAGCATTAATCCTGCTGTATTTGTTAAGAATTATGCGAGTTCATTTAACTTCGCTCAACTTTGTACATATTTCAAAGTAAATCATTCACTTGATATTGATTGTGGTGAATTTACCAATAGATGCTGCCAACAGGAAGCCTAACCGGTCACTGTATATATGTATCAGAGAATTGTGGATATACAATGCATACGTTTTTTAGTCCATTGATTTGGACAGAATATGGTAATCCATCCGTGATTTTCCAATATGTGATGGACAAGGGTCTTTGCTGCTAGCACATGATTTTAATAGTACATCAAAATACTTTCTATTCTTCGAGGGTTACAAAATAAACTTTGTTTCGTTCATTCAGTTAATAAGTTTCTTTACATTACTTAATGAACCAGGGTCACTTCTATTGACATAAGTCTGGGGTTTCCTTTTGTTGCCACATGGTTTTCAATCAATAATACAACAGTGAAAAATGGAGCAGAGGTCTGTTATATAATGGGCAGCATGCCTATGAACCATTTTGCTGCATGTACGGGTATCAGAGTATGATCAGGGAGGGAGAAGACATCAATGTATGATATCCTGAGAAACAACTTCATGTCAGTACAATCCCTATCATATCAATAGTGTTGAGCTTTGTCTCTGTACATGAGCTGATCAGTGGCATTAGTGAAACTCTGAGGAACTCTGGCTTCTGAGGAGCAGCAATCATAATCAGACTACCACTTCACTTGAAAATTTCCCCTATTCAATACTATTCTTCTTTCAAGAGCTCCAAGCCTAGCTTTTCCACAAACGTGGAGAGCACGTCCATCAGGGAACTCATTTGAAATGAAACAGGATTGGGGTAGACAGGGCACTTCTTTTTACAGCTTTCGCTGCTGTACAGTAAGCTTAAATGTCCAGTCTTTGAGTGTTAATGATCGGATGATTGAATCAGCGAGTGGATGAATGAGTGAGTGAATTGGGTGGTTAGGTAGGTAGAGGAGATGTGCAAGTGGGCAAATGGAGAGATGGGTAGACGGGTCAGGGTATAGCCAGACTGGGTTGGGAGAGGTAATCAGTTCAGGAGCCTGTCAAATCTGGTAGGAGAAGTAATTGGGTGGTCCAGATCAAGTCACTTCAAATCTGGTCGAGTCAATGAGGGAGGGAGCTAGGTAGACAGGGGCCTAGGGGTTTCAGTCAAGTCAAGTCAGGCAGCAGAGGTAGTTGGGAGGGTTTTTCAGTGGATCAGAGGGAGAAAGGGAATTGTAGGGGATGGTGGGGGCAGGGGAGTGGTGGGCTTCAGTGTGAGGTGAGTGATGGGAGAGTTGATTCTGGATTTACCTAGGAGTTAGACTATGATTTAATCTGTGTAACATTTCCTGAGTAACTATTCAGGGAAGTCATCAAAACTGTATCAAGTCTTCAACTCTGAGTTAGCACTGGAGACATTCGCAAAAGATCATGGAGAGTGAAGGGATTGCCTATTGGACATTACAACTTCCTGGACATTTCCCACATAGGTCAAAGTGTTAAGACTTTCACAGATGAGTAACAAAACTTGTTTGAAAGTGGTACACTCCACTGAGCTTTGCAATCAGATCTAGCCTTTCAGGAGTAAATTACATTAATACTACGACAAAATGAAGGATTTTGTCTCTATTTATGCCATGTGAGTAGAGTTACCTCAAAAATTATCTAAAAGAGATAATATGTCTTCTTGTAGCAGATTATGCTGCTCGGTCAATAGCTGCTTGGTCTCAGATATCAATTGGTAGTGCACATGTCTAAGTCAGCAAGAAGTGGGTTCAAATCCCAGTATTGGGTGTAAAAATCTAGGTTGACACACCATGCAGTATTGAAAATGTGCACTATCAGAGGAGCTGGCTTTTGGATGAGACATTGAACTAAAGCTTCATTTACTTCCTCACATAGACCTAAACAATCCTATGGCAAAATTTGAAGAAAAAGGCAATTCTTTCTGTGTCTTGACCAACATTTATCTCTCAGTCAGTATCACTGAAAAGATGATCTGGTTTTGCTCTTTATTGGCTCTTGCTATTTACAAGTTAACTATCGTACTTTCTACACTGCAACAGTGATTACACAGGGAAGTATTCCATTTATTGGAAAGTGTTTGGGGAAGCCCTGAGGTCGTGACAGGGATTAAACATGGAAACCGTTCAACAAAATGTGTCAGGTAGATGGCAAGAGTCTGTACCAGAACATCATGCAAATGTAACTACAGCAAGTTGTGATAAATGGTTGATTTTCAGACTGAAGGATGATTCTTTTATTCTGCCCAGAGATGTGAGCATCACTTACAAACAAATATTTGTTGTCCATTCCTGATTGACTTGAGAAGGTGGTGATAAGCCGCATCTCAAACTGCTGCAGTCCATCTATTGAAGGTACACCACAGTTCTGCCTGCCTGGATTCCAGTGAAGGGACAGCAATGTAGTCCAAGACAGATGGTGTGTGACTGGGAGGGGAACTTGCATGTGGTCGTGTTCCCATGCATCTGCTGGCCTTGTCCTTCTAGGTGGTAGAGATCCCAGGTTTAAAAGGTGCTTTTGAAGACATTTCGGTGAGTTTCTGCAAAGCATCTTGTATATAGTATGCATTGCTACCATTATGTGATGGTAATGGAAGGAACAAATGTTTAAGCTGATTGCTAGGCTGCTTTGGCCTCGTGTTTTCTAAGAGTCAGTGCTAGGGCTATTGTATATATATTACTTGGATATTAGTTTACAAAGCAAAATTGTAAAATTTGTCCATGATTCAAAATTTGGAAGTATCTCTGGCAGTGAGAACAACATTAATTGACTGCAGAGGCAGCATGGTGGCGCAGTGGTTAGCACAGCTGCCTCACAGCTCCAGGGACCGGAGGACGATTCTCAGCTTGGGTTACTGTGGAGTTTGCACATTCTCCCTGTGCCTGCGTGGGTTTCCTCCAGGTGCTCCAGTTTCCTGCTACAGTTCAAAGATGTGCTGATTAGGTTGATTGACCATCCTAAATCACCCATAGTGTCCCAGGATGTGTAGGTTAGAAGGAATAGTGGAGTAAATGTGTGGGGTTGTGGGGATAGAGCTTGGGGCGAGTTTGTTGTCACTGCAGATTCGATGGACCAAATGGCCTCCTTCTGCACTGGAATGTTTTCATTACTGCTTTGACATAGTTCAATTAGTAGAATGGACAGACAAGTGACAGATAGAATCTAATACAGAAAAGTGTCAAGTAATGCATCTGACAGAAGGAATAGCAAACGTCAATACAGACCTACTGGCACAATTCTAAAACATGTTCCGAGGCAGAAGAAACTGGGAATTCATGTGCTAAATCTTTAAAGGTGGCAGAAATCTTCAGAGTAGTCAGCTAAGCTTCTGGGATCTTGGACTTCATAAATCAAGACACTGAGTACAATAATAGTGGCGTTATGCTGGACCTACATAAAGCTTTATCTGGACCACAGTAAAAATATTGCCTCCAATTCTAGACACCACTCTTTAGAAAGGATGTGAGGACTCTTGAGAAGGTTGAAGAGATTTAGCAGAATGACCAAGGATAGTGGATTTTTGCTACAAGGTTAGGTTGGAGAAACTGAGGTTGTTTTTCTTAGAGCAAAAGATATTGAGGGAAGCAAAATGATGGAGCAATTGCGTGGGAAAACCATTAGTCCCAAGCCACATAAGATTTTCACTTTAATATATATTTCTGTTCCTGCACTGTCCCTGAAGCAAAATCCTAGGACTCCCTTCCTAACAGCACTGTGATTCTACCAATACTACATGACCAGCAATGATTCAAGAAAATTGCTTAGCAGGACAGCAATTTTGGGCAATTAAGGATGGGCAATAAATACTGGCCCAGCCAGTGATATCCACACTCCAAGAAAGAATAAATTTAAAAATTAATAGAGGCATGTAAGATTATGACAGATTTAGATAAAATAGACAAAAGAAAAGTTGTTCACTTTAGCTGATAGTACAAGGAATAGGGAACATAAATTTAAAGTTTTCAGCAAGAGATACAGGCTGGAATTTTACTGATATTCCTGCCTTGGAATTGGGGTGGGCGACGTTCGCAGAACGGAATTCTCCATTGTCCTCGGATGGGATTTTACCAGCATCGCCCAAGCAAGGTCGTAAAATACTGGCCATAGTGTAGCAACCCCAACACCTCCACTTGTAAGGAAGAACCTTTCAATGCAACTAATGGTAATATTCTGGAACTCACTGCCAACAGGAACAGTGAAATGAAAGACGATGAACAATTTTAAATGAGATTGGATGATTATGAGTGAAATAAAATTATCAATTTATGGGGCTGAAGCAGGGAAATAGGACTGTTTGGATTGTACTCGTCAAAGAGCCAATTTGGACTCAATGGACCAAACGGTCTCCTTCTGTGTTGCAATGATTATGATTTACGACTCAATCAAATCACGCGTTGACACACCAAAGAAATATTACAGAAAAATGTCACAATCAGCATTTAGAAAATATTAACACCAGAATCTGGGAACTCTCTCCCTAACAGCGAACGTAACTACATTCTTTGACCTACAGTGATTCAAGAAGATGACTTAGCATCACCTTCTCGAAGACAATTAGGGATGGGGAATATATGCTGGTTTAGTCAGTGACACTCACACCCTGTGAAATGATTTTTAAAGAAGAAAAGCACAGTAAAGTTTATTGATTTCATGCTTATTTTGAATTGCTTACTTTGAATGACAGGGCACATTCTCCTTTAAAATCTGAGAAAAGTCAGCATTGTTTCTGCATGCTGTCTACCTTTGTACAGAATAATTCTTGCTCAAACTGACCTTTGAAATGAGCAGTATGAAAATGAGGCTTTCAATGAAAGTGTGATTCAACCAAATTCTAACTTAAAAGGGAATTGCTCAAGCAACGGGAACACTAACGATTTTGACTGTGATTTAAATGTAATATCAAGATTAGAATTCAGCACAAACCTGCGTAAAGCAAGTCAAGCCTAAATCGTGAGTCTGATTATTGAGTACGTATCACTGTCATTTTTACTATGATGAAACAGTACGCTTGTATTCGGTCTTAAAATGCCTTGTTGTGAATAACTATGTAGAACATTTCAGAAAAAAGAATGGATTTCAAAAGAAATAATAAATAAAATTGTCTTTGGTGAGTATGTCTACTGGTAATAACAATATTGAGGTTCTATTTTTGTAAGTACATTATCTATCAACCAATCTGTTAAATCCTAAATCATTGCTTAAGAGATTGCCATTCAATTCTCTAAAACTTATGATGCAATGTGTTTGAACACATCCTACCACTTAGTGTGAAAAAATGAGCAGTGGGATTAAGACTGAAAAAAATTTAAGTCACTGATAGATGATAGTCACTGATGAGACAGATTACAGAAATTAGGTAGAGAATCTGGTGAACTGGTGTGGCAACAATAATCTCTCCCTCAATGCCAACAAAACAAAGGACGTTGTTATCAACTTCAGGAAGTGTAAAGAAGAACATGTCCCTGTCTTTATCAACGGGGATAAAATAGAAAGGGTTGAGAGCTTCAAGTTTTTAGGTGTCCAGATCACCAACTACCTGTCCTGGTCACCCCCACCACCCCCGCCCATGCGGACACTATAGTTAAGAAAGCCCACCAATGCCTCTACTTTCTCAAAAGACTAAGGAAATTTGGCATGTCAGCTATGACTCTCACCCACTTTTACAGATGCACCGTAGAAAGCATTCCTTCTGGTTGTGTCACAGCTTAGTATGGATCCTGTTCGGCCCAAGGTTGCAAGGAACTACAAAAGATCGTGAATGTAGCCCAATCCATCACACAAACCAGCCTCCCATCCATTGACTCTGTCTACATTTCCCACAAAGCAGCCAGCACAATTAAGGACACCACGCACCCCAGACATTCTCTCTTCCACCTTCTTCCTTCGGGAAAAAGATACAAAAGTCTGAGATCGTGTACCAACCAACTCAAGAACAGCTTCTTCCCTAATGCTGTCAGACTTTTGAATGGACTTACCTTGCATACCTTGAGCAGTTAGCTTATTTTTTGGCCAGCTCAGACACATAGAAATGTAGAAACATGGAAACTGGAAGCATGACTAGGCCATTTGATCCTTTGAGCTGGCTCTGCCATTCATTTTGACCATGGCTGATCATTCAATTTAATATCCTGATCCCCCTTCCTCCCATACCCCTTCATCACTTCAGCCCCAAGAGACATATGTAATTTCTTCTTGAAATAAGGTAATGTTTTGGCCTCAGCTACATTTTGTGGAAGTAAATTCCACACATTCACCATTCTCTGGGTGAAGAAATTTCTCTTCACCTCAGTTCCCTTACCCTCAAACTATGACCCCTAGTTCTGGGCTCCTCCAGCATCAGGAGTAATCTTTTTGAAGTTACCCTGTATAACCCTGTTAGAATTTTATAAGTTTCTATGAGATCCACTCTCTCTCTTCTAAACTCTGATGAATATAATCCTACCCAGCTTAATCTCTCCTCAAATGACAGTCTGCCATGCCAGGAATCAGCCTGATAAACCTTTGTTGTACTCTCTCCATAGCAAGGACATCCTTCCACTGACGAGGACAGTAAAACTGTGCACAATATTGCGGATGTGGCCTCACTAATGCCCTACAAAATTGTAGCAAAGCATCCCTATCCCTATACTCATATCCTCTTGCTATGAAGGCAAACATGCCATTTGCCTTCTTTATTGCCTGCACGTTTACTTTCAGCGACAGACGCACGAGGACTCCAACATCTCGTTAAGTATCCACCTCTCTCAATTTACATCCATTTGAGTAATAATCTGTCTTCCTATTATTGCTACCAAAGAGGATAACCTCACATTTATTCACATTATACAGTATCAGCCAGGCAGGTGTCCACACGCTCAGCCTATCCAAATCACACGAAGCATCTCTACATCCTGCTCACAGCTCACTCTCTCACCCAATTTTGTATCTTCTACAAATTTGGAGGTAATACATTCAGTTCCCTCTTCCAAATCATTAATATATAAAGTGACCAGTTGGGCCTGAATTCAGATCCCTGTAGAACCCCACTAGTCACTGATGGCCAATCAGAAAAAAAGATATGATAGACAAAATAGGCTAAATAGCCTCTTCCTGCACCATAACCTTTCTGTTCTATGATTTTACAGTTCTATTACTATGAAAATAGTATGTTCATGTGAGCTTGTGCTGCTTTCACTGCTTAAAAAATATCCATCTTCTACAAATCATTGCTCTAAAGGTCAGGAAAAAGGTCATTTTCAGTGGCAGTTAAATGTTCATTCTCCTTCTCTAACTTACACCATTGTAAATGTTTTACAGACATCTTATTTGTATCTTTAGTTGGGTTTTGGTGCAGAAATAATTGTTTTTACTTGTAAAAACTCTTGCAAATGGCCTCTCTGCCTTTGTGAATTGCAAAAATATCCAATTCCAGGGGAAAGTGTAATGTTGCCAAATTGCGTTCACAGTAAGCGTGATATGAAGTGGAGTGTTACCTCCTCAGTACTGATAAAAGACATCAAATAGTTTCAGGCACAACTACCAGGTTCAACAACTGATGTTGGTGGCACTAATCTATGCCTCTCCTTTCTCCTTGTATCTCAACATCTCTGTTGTGACACCCATCAGAAAAGAAAACCTATTTCCCAGTCCTGACTTTTCCCTTGCATCTCCATCACAGAATCAGAAAACTAGGATGCTCTGGCCATTGACTTTGTTTCTGTTAGTCCACAAACATGACATTAACAGACCAACAATCTGCCTCCTTGTAGATGGCACGGTGGCACAGTGCTTAGCACTGCTGCCTTACAGCACCAGAGACCTGGGTTTGATTCTTGGCTTGGGTCACTGTCTGTGTGAACATTGTGTATTCTCCCCGTGTCTGCATGGGTTTCCTCCGGGTACTCTGGATTCTTCCCATGCTGCAAAGATGTGCAGATTAAGTGGATTGGTCATGCTAAATTTTCTCTTAGTGTCAGGGGGACTAGCTAGGGTAAGTAGATGGTGCTATGAGTGGGGCTGTTGTCGGTGCAGTCTTAAGGGGCCAAATGGCCTCCTTCTGCACTGTAGGGTTTCTATGATTCTATCTAACTATTTCTCATTTTGAGGTCTGGTTTTAAGCAGCAGCAAGACAATTGGAATTCCCTAAGTGTCAAACAATGGGTTGCCTTTAAGAAGCATGATTAGCATAGGCACATTGCCATTGATGTTCAAATGATGTTTGATCACAAAAATGAATTGGGCCAACTGTCAATGTCAGTAGATAGCAAGAATTCCTCATGGGCAGAACAGTGTGCAGTACAATTAATCAATAAACTATGCGAATAAATTGCCATTCTCCTGGCACAGTACAAATATTCGTCCCGTGGTACGCCAGCTGGCATGCTAAGCTTCAACTGTGGTTGCTTACTTCTGTGAGCGCTGGATGCATGGCCATAAGTTCTCATATCTGATTCTCAGGTAATGCCTGCCAAAAGTGTTCAACCTAATTCTCAGAGTTCCCTCACTAGTATGTATCAGACATCTGCTTTTGTTGTAGTGGAAATATCTGAACAGAGCAGATTGCAGCAGTTCAGTCAGTCGGTGATGTAGTAGACAATCAGGTTCAGGCAGGAGGTGAGTCAGATCATTCTCTGGTGGGGAGGGGCGGCAGGGAGGCAGGTCAGATCGTTCTCTGGTAGGGGGGAGGGAGGCGGGTCAGATCGTTCTCTGGTAGGGGGGAGGGAGGCGGTGATCGTTCTCTGGTAGGGGGAGGGAGGCAGGTCAGATCGTTCTCTGTAGGGGGAGGGGCAGGTCAGATCATTCTCTGGTGGAGGGCAGGAGGCGGGTCAGATCATTCTCTGGTGGGGGGCAGGAGGCAGGTCAGATCTTCTCTGGTAGGGGGAGGGAGGCAGGTCAGATCATTCTCTGGTGGAGGGGCAGGGAGGCAGGTCAGATCATTCTCTGGTGAGGGGCAGGGTCAGGTGGAGGTCAGGGTCAGATCATTCTCTGGTGGGGGGGCAGGAGGCAGGTCAGATCGTTCTCTGGTAGGGGGAGGGAGGCAGGTCAGATCATTCTCTGGTGGAGGGGCAGGGAGGCGGGTCAGATCATTCTCTGGTGGAGGGGCAGGGAGGCAGGTCAGATCATTCTCTGGTGGGGGGCAGGAGGCAGGTCAGATCGTTCTCTGGTGGAGGGGCAGGGAGACGGGTCAGATCGTTCTCTGGTGGGGGAGGGGAGCAGGGTCAGGTCAGATCATTCTCTGATGGAGGGTCAGGGAGGCGGGTCAGATCGTTCTCTGGTAGGGGGAGGGAGGCGGGTCAGATCATTCTCTGGTGGAGGGTCAGGGAGGCAGGTCAAATCGTTCTCTGGTGGAGGGTCAGGGAGGCGGGTCAGATCGTTCTCTGGTAGGGGGAGGGAGGCGGGTCAGATCATTCTCTGGTAGGGGGGAGGGAGGCGGGTCAGATCATTCTCTGGTGGAGGGGCAGGGAGGCAGGTCAGATCGTTCTCTGGTAGGGGGAGGGAGGCAGGTCAGATCGTTCTCTGGTGGGGGGAGGGAGGCAGGTCAGATCGTTCTCTGGTAGGGGGGAGGGAGGCGGGTCAGATCATTCTCTGGTGGGGGGGCAGGAGGCGGGTCAGATCATTCTCAATCTCTCTGGTGGGGGGACAGGAGGCAGGTCAGATCGTTCTCTGGTGGGGGGACAGGAGGCGGGTCAGATCATTCTCTGGTGGGGGGGACAGGGAGGCAGGTCAGATCATTCTCTGGTAGGGGGGAGGGAGGCAGGTCAGATCGTTCTCTGATAGGGGGGAGGGAGGCGGGTCAGATCATTCTCTGGTGGGGGGGCAGGAGGCGGGTCAGATCATTCTCTGGTGGGGGGACAGGAGGCAGGTCAGATCATTCTCTGGTGGGGGGGACAGGGAGGCAGGTCAGATCATTCTCTGTTGGGGGGACGCAAGGAGGGCAGTCAGATCATTTTCTAGTGAGGGGGAATAGAAGGGAGGTGAGCCAGATGGATCTCTGATGGTGGGGGGCAGGAGGAAAGGAAGGGGATGGGCCAGATCATTCTCTGTTGGGGGGGGAGGAGGAGGGAGGTGATCCAGATCATTCTGTGGGGAGGATCAGATCATTCTCTGTTGGGGGGGAGAAGGAAGGAGGCAGGTCAGATAAATCTGGGGGGAGGAGAGATGTCACCCAGCCCCTGCTACTCTCACCTTGCCTCTATGATCTAAAGCAGACGACTTCCCCCCTCACTCTTCCCCTCCAGGGGACTCACAATCTATTGCGACCACTTAGAAATGGGGAAGAGTTTGGGAACCAGCAGAACATCTCTCGTCTACCCTCAATTAACAACATAGGGGCTGAAAAACCCAGGCTCATTGGTTGGAAAAGCTGAGTGACCAGTTTATATGGACT
The DNA here is from genome assembly GCA_024679065.1 of Sphyrna mokarran. Lineage (NCBI taxonomy): Eukaryota > Metazoa > Chordata > Chondrichthyes > Carcharhiniformes > Carcharhinidae > Sphyrna > Sphyrna mokarran. The sequence goes on along the minus strand of JAGIQG010000004.1, from coordinate 33,895,098 downwards.
AACAAAATTTCTGAACTTGCCAAGGAAATAAGGGTTATATTATCATGGAGAATGTTTTCAAGAGAATGATTATTGCTATTGGTTTTACTCTGAACCATGAAATTCCTTTATGGGTATCTTTTGTTTACGGGTTCAGATTACTTTCGTTACATTCACTGTTTACCTGGAGTGAAAAAGTTTTTATTGGTCTACCTGCTGTCACAACAGTGCAGAACCACTTCTGAATCCAGGATTCCTGTGGCTTTGTGTTCAATTAAATATACAACATCATTATTTAATTTGTTTAACTGAAAAGTCACATATCAAGATCTCTGTTCTAACACTCAGTTTGGTGTAAAAGCTATGATAAAAGATATCAATGTGTAACCAGTGACTCTTTAACTTCAATAGCAATCCTCCAAAAATTATCATACATTCCCAGAAGCCAGTAGAATGGAATTTCCATGTTTCCATGATGAAGATTCTCAGGGGACACAGAAGAAAGGCCACAAGTACTTCCAGAGTTTCAAAACAATGATTCCTTTTCGTCCAAAGCCAAAGTAAGTGGGGGAGAAAAATCTGCTCTGCAATGCAAAGTCTTTCATGATTTTCAGAATTAACCGCCCTTTGCCATGTGCATTTTGCAGAAATCCATCTCCAGCTCCAGTGGATGATGCTGGCTTATTTTCATTCGTCTTTTCCTCATGGCTGACACCAGTGATGGTAAAAGCCTTCAAGAAGGAACTGAATCAAGACACTGTGCCTCCCCTGTCCCGGTTCAATTGTTCAGATGTGAATGCCAGAAGGTGCGTCAATATGGAAAGATATCAGAATGTATAAAACTATGCATAAAAACAGTCAAAATTCTTTTGACATTTTGCTGCAAACATTTACAGATTCTTGCATCTTTGGAAGAACCAAGTGGAAAGAATGGGCAGTGAGAAAGCTTCCTTGGGGAAAGTGACTCTGCAGTTTCAGCAAACAAGGCTTATTATGACTATAATTTGCCTGGTTATTTGTATGATTTCGATTTTTGTGGGATCGGTAAGCAGTCACATATATCTATGAGTTTCAATGAACTGTTTATTTACTGCATGATAAAATCCCTACTGTGCAGTAGGAGGCCATTCATCCATTGGGTCTGCACTGACTGTCTGACGGTGTATCTTTCCTAGGCCCACCACCCTGTTCTATCTCCATAATCTCACGCATTTACTATGGCTAATCCATGAAATCTACACATCTTGGGAAACTAAGGGGCAGTTTAACATGGCCAATCCACATAACCTAGAACATAGCACATAGAACATTACAGCGCAGTAAAGGCCTTTCGGCTCTCAACGTTGCGCTGACCAGTGAAACAAATCTAATGACCTTCTACCTAAACTATTCCAATGTTATCCACATGCCTACCCACTGACTATTTGAATGCCCTTAAAGTTAGTGAGTTCACAACTGCTGCAGGCAGGGTATTCCATGCCCTTACTACCCTCTGAGTAAAGAACCTACCACTGACATCCGTCCTGTAATTATCACCCCTCAATTTAAAGCTACGTCCTCTTGTGTTAGCCATCACCATCCAAGGAAAAAGGCTCTCGATGTCCACCCTATCTAATCCTCTGATCATCTTGTATGCCTCAATAAGATCACCTGTTAACCTTCTTCTCTCTAACAAAAACATCAAATCCCTCAGCCTTTCCTCATAAGACCTTCCCATCACACCAGGCAACATACTGGTAAACCCCATCTGCATCCTTTCCAATGCTTTCACATGTTTCTTATAATGCGGTGACCAGAACTGTATGAAATACTCCAAGTGCGGCCACACCAGAGTTTTGTACATTTGCAATGTGATCTCACTGCTCCAAAATTCAATCTCTCTACCAATAAAAGCTAACACACTGTACGCCTTCTTAACAACTTTATCAACCTGGATGCCAATTTTCAGGGATCTATGCATATGTACATCGAGATCTCATTGATACTATCAAGAGTCCTTCCATTAGCCCTATATTTTGTAATCCTGTTACTCTTTCAACCTGCACATCTTTGGACTATGAGAGGAAATGGAGCACCTAAAGGTAACACGTGCAAACATGGGAAGAATATGCAAATTTCACACAGTCACTCAAGACCGGAATTGAACCCGGGTGCCTGGTTAGAGTCAGTGGAATGGAATGTTCAAGGCAGGAGGAATATCAGGTTGGAGGACATTAAGAGATATAGGCTGGAGTCAGGACATTGAGTAGCAAGGATTTCACGTTTACGACATGGGGGATAGGGTGCCAATGTAAACCAGTAAAAATCAGCATTGTGAGGCAGCAGTGCTAACTACTGTACCGGCCCTCAATACTTTATTTACTATATTTCAATAAACTTGAAATAACGCAGAGTTTAAACAAACCACTGATGTATGATTAATAAACTACCATTTCTTAGAGCAATCCCTTCATATGAAAGAACATGATCTCAAACATAAGTGCATGCTATTTATGACTCTCCAATTTTATGAAAGGATGTGAAAAATTTTCTTAATTAAACAACCTTTGCAATAAAGCTTAACTTTAAAGGTCATCCATAAAATGAATGTCAAAACAACTCCAGGTAATCACACAAACACAGGGTGAAACTTCCATTGTTTTACTAACCTGGCAATGTCACTCACAAATACAATCAATATGAAAAAAGAAAAGCTTCGCACTAATGGAGCAAACATTAATTTTCAGAATTATGAGTAAAAATACACCGCCAAGACAATATATTGAGAGAATTGTTCTACACAGCTACGATAAATCTGCCATGGATAGGCTAATATTGTTCCAAACTCTAATTTTGGATTGATTTGTAGACCATAATTTTCTTCCATGCTGGGCAGAGTAGTGGCAGATACAGTGAGAAAATGGGGCTGTGACACCTTCCACAATGCCCTTGCTCCAACTTTGATTTTACCACTCCCAGCCCATCTCTGCATTGACTGCTGGGGCAAGGGAAATGTATATTATAGTGAAGGTGTGAGGTTCATTAGACCATTTTTTTTTGTCTTCTGTTGCTTTAGGAGCCACCAGGCTAGGGATGTTGAAGACTTCTGGGGAAGGGGAAAAAGGTCTTTAATGAACCCTTTTGGGAGCTCCAGTTTCTCCACAGTCAACGTATTTCCTTCTCAGCATGCTGCCCATTTTCCCTTTGTAGGATCTCTTTGCTGACCTGCCCCCCTCAAATCCCCACCTTGTATTCTCTATCAAAGTAACCTGCCCCACGATAAACCCTGTTAACAAATCAATGCTGATTTTTACTGGTTTACATTGGCACCCTATCCCCCGTGTCTTAAGCATGAAATCCTTGCCACTCAATGTCCTGACTCCAGCCTATATCTCTTAATGTCCTCCAACTGATATTCTTCCTGCCTTGGACATTCCATTCCACTGACTCTAGCCTTTTGTCCTGCCTCTGCTGCTTGCTCCACCAGTAATGATAAAATGTCAGCCATTGGGGTTTTAAGGTCTGGAACTCCTTTCCTCTACCTTTCTATCTCTGTTCTCTTGCCCTTTAAACATCTTGGAAATCATCTCAAGCCAAATTTAGCCCACCTTTTCAATCTCCTCTTTCTTGCCCTCATATCCATTTTCTTTACATTCACTTGCCTTTGGATTGTTTTTTCACATTACAGATACTACATAAATACATGTTGCAATTGTTACGCTTGCAGAAACCAAAATACTTGGCATCATATTAAGCACAAAAACATCATGGTATTATGACTGCTTAACTGCTACTTCTGTTTCTTATTTTGCAGGCAGTACTTATTCATGCCATACTCCAGCATGTTGAGGAAAAGTCAGAAAACCTTGTTCATGGTGTTGGTCTTTGCCTTGCCTTATTTATTGTGGAATTTTGTAAAATATTTTTCTTCTCAGCCTCATGGGCCATCAACTATCAGACTGGCATCCGGCTAAAAGGTGCCATTTCTACATTGGCATTTGTTAAGTTAATTCAGCTTAAAAGTTTAAACAACATTTCCATTGGAGAGGTAGGCATTTAGCTGTGATGTAAAATTATTATAGTTGCCCTTTGCTATTTTTCCACGTTGGTCATACCATATTAAATCAGCTGAGGACCGATATGCCTTGACCCAACTTTATTCTGGCAGGCCTGTGGTTGTATTTAAAGTTTGCAAATACCTTGTGATTTTAGGTCAGGGAGGATTTTGACACTCACATTACAACCATGACAGCACTTCACTGTATTACATTGGTCATGAGGCATTTTGGGATATCCTGGATTCATACAAGGTGCAATGTAAATGGAAAGACTTCTTTTATTTTTTAAGAAAGCAGGAGTTAGATTGGGGTAAATCCTGTTTGATCTACTTCCCCAATTTAAGCACATTGAGATCCCAAGACTTTTTTCACAGTTTCCAGAATCAGGGAGCCTCAAGTAAAAACATGCAGGCACATACATGGAGATCAGACTCCAAAAGCATGTCTTGTGCTACCAAACACCACCCTTAATTTACCTAGGTTCTGAGATGCCCAATCTATTAGCAGATCCCTGTGAACCCTCTTTATTCCCTGAAGTCCACTTCACTACTGGTCACTCTTCCAGAGCCCATTGCCTATCCTGTCAACACTGAGATCTCAGATGGACTCCAAGCAGTCTTAAGTATCACAGAAACAATGCAGTATAATTCCAATACTACTAGTCCTGTTACTACCAGTTACAAATTTTAACACCATCTCTGCTAAATATGCAACATACTATAAATGAAAAAGGTGCATGTCTTTTGGGTTTTGTTTCTCAACGTAACGTGTATGTTATGAAGTTACTTTATATAGGACAAGAGCATAATCATCTCATCACCTTTCTGCAACACTTTAAATGATAAAAGTGGTAGCTGCTCCTTTGAAATTTAGGGGCTAAGAATCTCTGCTCAAAAAGTTTTAAGTGCATCAGATTTAAGTTTGTATTGCAAAATAAAAGGAAAATTTGTCAAAGTTTATAATGGAAACAACATTGTTCAAAGCATGAAAACAAAGAGAAACTTGCAATCTTTAAGTGTTAGATACAGATCGAATTTAAATCAAGCTCAAAGAATGGAAAAACAGCTTGGAATTAATTTATTCATTTTATTTTGTTTATACAGGTTATGAACCTGCTATCGAATGATGGTTATCGGCTATTTGAAGCTGTGGTATTTTGCCCTTTGATATTTGGTACTCCGGTATTGCTAATCAGTTGCACAATATATTGCTACTTTATTGTTGGACCAACATCCTTATTGGGAGTCATTGCTTATATTTTATTGTTCCCTATTCAGGTATGACATTACAATGAAACGTCCATCAAAACACACGATTACAAATTTAACACATTAACATTTCATATGTGTCACTTAACTTTGAATGCTCTCATTTCTGAGTTAGTTGATCAGTTGTTCAAGCTTCAAATTATGAGTTTGAATTTATAACCTCAATGAAAAGGAAGAACTTGCATTTATCTAGCATCTTCTCTTAGTGAGGACATGCCAAAAGCAATGGATTATTTGCAATATGCAATCACTGTTATTTTGCAGGCAGCCAATTTTTGCAAGCTCTCACAAAATCAGTTGAATAAATGAAAGAATCTGTAGTATTTAAATAGCAGCATTCGCTCTTTTATATTTGCATAAGCATGTCTATCAGGGCTCAGATTTAGATGGGACATTTACCAGCTTTACCAAACCTGATGCAATGAAAAGAAGCGTGTAGGTTGGATTTCCATTCCAGGTGATGGGGAGGACAGTGGTGGGCTGGATTAGAAGTCAGATGTGCCATTCTGCAACGAATGCAGAAGCAGGCTGGACAGAAGGTCTGCCTTTGTGCGCAGGCATTTTGTTGAGGATATTTTAAAAATTATAAAAACAAGATACAATCCTCCACCATCATAATCATCACTGCTCTCATTCCTCAAGCACTCTATGGGCTGGCCTCATGTGCCATCCATGCTGAAGCATGCCACCTCACCCCCTCCATTCTCATGGTCCCTTCATCCTATGTTACCTCATGCCACTTTAACCACTCCCAAAGGCCCCTCATACCCATATGCCACTTTATCCAGCACCCTCATACCCTTATGCCCCTCATAGCACCTTACTGACCCATATCCCTGTATGTACCCACTAATGGTCCCTCATAACCACAATACCACCTATTCTCTCTACCAACTTTCCCATAACACCTCATACCCCTATATTCCCACACCCATTCTTTATGGTCCCAATTTAGAGCTAGCTCATGTCAACTGTTGCCCTCCCCCCGACCCCACTGTCCTTTTCTTTGACCATGTATACCCATGTGCACTGCAGCAATTCACTAAGATTCCTTAAACAGCACCTTCCAAACCCATGACTACTGCTATCTAGAAGGACAAGGGCAGCAGATACCTGGGAACCCCACCACCTAGAGATTCCCCTCCAAGTCACTTACCATCCTGATTTGGAAATGCGTCACCGTTTCTTCACTTGCACTGGGTCAAAATCCAGGGATTCACTCCCTAATAGAATTGCAAATGTATCTACACTTCAGAGGCTGCAGTGGTTCAAGAAGGCAGCTCATCACTACCTTCTAAAGAACAACTAGGCAGGTGCAATAAATGTTACCTTTGCCAATGACACCTACATTCCATAATTGATTAAAAAAATAAAAACACAATTAAGAATAAATTATTTAATATTTAATAAAAATGGCAGGACTTGTAATGGGTTATAATTGCTGAATTATACATCCATGACCAGAAACCAAGACAAACATGCCTGCATTAAGTGTCTATGGTTTGAGGAGTTTCAGATCAGAATCAATGAGCTGGAGGTCGAGCTTCAAACACCTGAATAAAAATTATCCGGACATTTTGTACAGGAAAACAATCACATCACTTCGGATAGGGTCTTTTGATTGGTCAGTGGTCAGGGACCTAAAGGTGTGACTGTGAGTGAGACATGTAAGGGGATCTTGGAGGTAGAGGTGGAAGAGCTTCATCTTTTGCAATTGCCGGTTCACGCTCTTGCAGTCTGTTTAGATGAAAATGGTGCCTGCAGGATGGATGAGCAAACTGATCTTGGTGCAAGAAGCCATTCCAGTTCATAGGATTTAATGGTAGATACATTCATTAATGGCCTCATAATGAAAAAATCCTAAGGAGAGCAATGATCATAATATGATTTAATTTGACAATCAGTTCGAGGCAGAGAGGAATTGATCCAAGACCAGTGTTTTAAACGTAAGTAAGGGCAATTATGATGGCAAGAAGACCAATCTAGTTAAAATGAACTGAGAAATTAGGTTAAGGGATAGATCAATAAAATACAGTGGCAAACATTTAAGGGAATATTTTGGAATACTCAAAAATTACAAATTCCAATGAAAAAGAAAGACCAAGTGGCTAAATTAAAAATTGTGTCAAATTGAATGAGAAGCATTTAATTCCACAATATGAAAGGCAGAAGCCCAACAATCAGGGGGGTTGTGGGACTCGTTGGCAATCAGGAAAGCCAGTGATCAAGAGGCTGACAATGGGGAGGGCACTGTGAATGTGTCACTCTCTGCATTGAGTGGAGTTTGCACATTCTCCTTGTGTCTGCGTGGGTTTCCTCCGGGTACTCTGGTTTCTTCCCACAGTCCAAAGATGTGCGGGTTAGGTTGATTGGCCATGCTAAGAAATTGCCCCTTAGTGTTTAGGAATGCATAGGCTAGAGGGATTAGTTGGTATAATGGGTAAGGATATGGGGGAAGGGCCTGGGTGGGATTGTGTTCAGTGCAGACTTGATGGGCTGAAGGGCCTCTTTCTGTACTGTAGTGTTCTATGATTATCTATGATGATTGATTGACAGATTAGAACATGCATAATGGCCTGCTTAAGACTTTGCTGCTGGTCTGTTGGGTGAGAATAAGCTTGCCCACCACTTAGCAGAGGCACTCTGTGTTGCTCAGAGCGTCAGAGATTCATTCTGGTAAGAACCCCAAAATGGATGGGAAATACTCCTGTTGTTCTACAGATTGGGCACTTTTCTTTGGGAGAATCCCAGTCGATGGATGGGATTTTACAGCTTCACTCATATTGAAACTATAAAATCCTGCCTGAGGTCAACGTACCTTTCCATGATCTGCCCCTCACTTGCTCTGATTTCCATGGCGGACAGGATGGTAACATTCCAGCCTTTATGTTTGTCTTTGTTGTAGAGGATCTTTAATGTTCCAAATATAATGGTGAATCAGATAGTAAAAGTGGATGAGGAACTTAATTGCAGTCATCAGGGAGAGGAGAAAATTATTGGAACTGAAAGTTGTCAAATCTTCAAGTACTGATGGACTTCATTCAAGGGATTTTATTCTTCCAGGAGATGCTGAAGGCATATCAGACAGCAGAGGTGGAACTTATTCAGCCTTTTTCTAACATTTGAAATGTCTGCTAGATGGGAATGAAGATACGCTATAAGAGTTGTCTGCTCCTCCCGATGAACCTGCCTACTTACCTGTGAGGATCATAGTTTGCACCTGAACAGTTGTCTAGTGGTGTTCCATAGAATCTGTCCTTGAAGTTAAAGAATCCATATTGACATGTAATTCATTGCTTGACCATGCACTCATTGACTTAGGGTTTATGGAAATGATTGGTCTTTGTGAGATGAATAATGTTGAGGACTGTAATCTTATGAAAGCAATGCCCGGCACATTTCCTGAATGCTCAGGAGTATCGCTGATCACTGAAGTGAATAAGCTATCGTTAACCGTAGTGTCTAACCTAACCTAACCAGGCCACATCTCTCCCAAATGCCAAAGTAATGCAGGATGTAAATGTAGGCAGCTTCCAATTAATGGGTATTTGTCAATAATCAAATAATATTCCCGTAGAACCTCTTTCTGTGAAGACACAACATAATTCAAAGTTCTGGGTGCCTGCTGTCACGTAACAGATCTAAGCGATGGCCTCTACATTGACCATGCATGAAAGCTGGTTTTTGGGGAGATGTTACTGGCTTAGTGTAGCTCTGTCTTGAAATGGTCCAATGTTAAGCAAAGATAAATGGTTTTTGTTTCAGAGCCACCTTGCCAAGCTGTGTTACGCTGACATGTATGCATCCATTTGTGCAATAACATTTTGTCTCTTGAAAGATGCCATGGCAACTAATTTGTTGCCATCATGGTTGAAAGGACTGCACTATGTATAGTTGTTTGAGGATGTGCACTAGTGCAGTGTTAAGCATGTTCCATAGCAGTCATATGGTCCCAATAGCACTTTCCAAGGATGGCCTCAGTGTTAGGGTTAAAGGTGAATTATGCTTCCATGATCATTGTCAGATTGGTGACCTTTTGTGATACATTGCAGATGACAATAAAGATCAAAGTATGAAGAGAACATTATTCCTCCTGGAATTTTGTAGCTATGATATTGTCATGAACACATCTGCCATTTTGTGCCCATGAAATGGTCTCCTCATGTGTATGTCTGAATCCTCGCCCTCTTTAGTTTTATCCCCTTCAAAGTTCTCCTCATCTGAGAAGATGTCTAATTCCTCTATGTCTCCCTATGACAACACACTCCCCATTTGCCAGGTTGTGCAGGGCGCAGCAAACAGTAATGATGCAAAACACTCTGCAGTGAATATTGGAGAGCCCCACTTGAGCAATCCAAATATCTGGAATGCATCTTTAGGAGACTGATAGTCTGGTCTACTAGGATCTTGTGGTTGAATGTGCAGTATTGTAACTCTCTTCAAATGTATCATGTAGACAACGAATGGGTATCATTAGTCATGTCTTCATGGAGTAAACCTCATCACTGAGGAACCAACCCTCTAATCATTGAACTCCCTGAAATATTTTTGGGTTCTGTGCAATGGTAGCCTTTAGCCAACTGGCACTGGATGCCCTCCAAGTCCCTGTAATTTGAGTTCCTCATGGAGAATGTGGCAAATATAAGCTACCATATCTCTAGAAAAGCAACGGTGTCTGTGGTATCAAAAATCTTTGTAGATTTAGCCCCTCCCTGTCAAAACCTGAATCTTCCTGGAACCCTGCCAGCTTTTCTTTCTCAGGACAATGTTCTTCTCTGAGCTGTGCCAATCAATGATGGGCTCTTCCTCTCTTCATTCTAATCAAGGGTACCAAGAAGGCAATGTGGCCTGCAGTCTGCATTTTCCACCCATGCTTATATCTATGCATGGATACAATTGAACATAGTAGTTCCTATTGAATTGTCTTCCATCATATACAAGGCAGGAATGCAGTCTCCAGCCCTTGACATTCCATCAGTCTGCACTTCACATATCAAGGTCACACCTTGATGATGACAGGTGGCTGAGCTCTCCCCTCAGATGTGACTGCACATCTATAATGAGGGTCATAATTAGGGTCAAAAGGTCCAAAGCTCTATGAACTACAATAATTATTGGTACCCATGCTTGAATATCATAAGCAGTGCACTGGGAGCATAAAGGCTTCTAGGGTTCATGCCGTATCTTTGCAGCAGACATAGCCATTGATTTTTTTGAGCTTATATTTACCATGTATGCCTTTGTAAGGATCAGGATCCAATTATAGTGATGTGCACCACAGCACCTGGATCCACAAGGCCAAAGCCCCTTGGATCCCATGCCCTCTCACCTTCTCAAGAAGTCTTGCATGGGGGACCTTGTCAAATGCCTTGCTGAAGTCCATGTACACCACGTCCACTGCTCTTCCTTCGTCAATGTGTTCAGTCACATTTTCGAAGAACTCAATTAAGCTCGTAAGGCACGACCTGCCTTTTACAAAACCATGCTGACTATTTCTAATCAACCTAAACTTCTCCAAATGCTCGTAAATCTTGTCCCTCAGAAGCCTCTCCATCAGCTTACCAACCACTGAGGTCAGACTCACCGGTCGGTAATTTCCAGGACTATCCCTGTTCCCTTTCTTGAAAATAGGGACCACATCCGCAATCCTCCAATCCTCCGGAACCTCTCCCGTCTCCATCGACGACGCAAAGATCATCGCCAGGGGCTCTGCAATGACATCCCTCACCTCCCACAATAACCTGGGGTACATCCCATCTGGTCCCGGAGACTTGTCTATCTTGATAGCATTTAAAAGTTCTAACACATCCGCTTCCTTAATATCTACATACTCAATCTTTTCAGTCTGCCGCAAACTTGTAGTGCATCCTCCCAGATCACTTTCCACCGTGAATACTGAGGCAAAGTACTCATTAAGCACCTCTGCCATTTCTTCCGGTTCCATACAGACTTTTCCCCCTTCACCTTTTATAGGTCCTATCCCTTCTCTTCTCATCCTTTTACTTTTCACATATTTGTAGAAGGCCTTGGGATTCTCCTTAATCCTACCAGCCAAGGCCTTCTCATGACCCCTTCTGGCTCTCCTAATTTCCTTTTTAAGCTCTCTTCTATAAGCCTTATACTTCTCTAGATCCCCAACATCTCCTAGCTCTTTGAATCTTTTATACACCTTTCTTTTCTTCCTGACTATGTTCACCACAGCCTCCGTGCACCACGGTTCCCCCGTCCTACCAAAACCTCCTTGTCTCACCGGAACGTTGTCGTGCAAAGCTCCAGACAAGCATTCCTTGAATATCTGCCACCTTCCTTCTGTGCTTTTCCCCAAGAACACCTCCTTCCAGTTTATTCGCCCCAACATCTGCCTGATGTGCTGTAGTTTTTTTATGTTCTATGTTCTATGTTCTAAAGTTTCTGCAAAGTATGTCTTTCTAACTTATTTCACTGTTGCCTCATTAATTTACTTAGTGGCACCGTTGTTTAGTCTGCATATCCTTGTCAATGATATATATATTTATCCTCATAGTTGGAAGTACGTCCTGGAAAGTGTTCCATTTGTTCTCAATGGGTACTTTTGTATGCACTCTCCCTGATCAATTAGCTTGAAGTTTAGAAACTGTTTTATGAAATTGGCATGCAAGAACATTGGAATAGATTATTTACTTGTGGTTTTTTTTATTGGCTTCAGATGAAAATGGCACAATTTACCGTATCATTCCGACGAAAAGCTATTGGTCACACGGATACTCGGGTGCAAATAATGAATGAAGTCTTGACGTATATAAAACTGATAAAAATGTATGCATGGGAAAAATCATTTGCACATTCTATTAGGGGTAAGATGAAACAATTTTCAGTTAATTGAAATAATATTCATTCATTAAAAATATGCTGTTTTTACCTGATCTTAACATTAAATTTATATACAATATCCTTTAAATACAAACCACTTCTGTATAAAAAGTTATAATCAAAGTGCCCACAATTTTTCGATGTGAATGTGAATGTTGCGTCTAACAATTTTCTTTGTATATAATCATATTTAAAGCAAACATGACAGTGGTTTTATATTTTCTTCAAAATTTAAACTATGAAAAAAGCATCATTACCCAGGAAGAAGTCTTTCAAGCACTGAACATTTTAAATTATATATAAGCTCTACGGACCTTACCCAGTTTTGATGTGGACAATTTCTGTTGATCATTTTCTAAAACAGATGTGCGAAAAGATGAACGAAAGATATTAGAAAAAGCAGGATATGTTCAGAGTGTAAATAATTCAGTTGCCCCTATCGTACCAACATTGGCCACAGTCCTTATATTTGTTGTGCACACGTTGCTGGGATATGAGTTGACACCATCAATGGTAAGAATAAATGGAGAGAATGTTGATTATGCACTAAGTGAAAGGTAATCCCAACTGTTGCAAATTCCTTCTTTTACACTTAACAATTCATTTATTTCACCATTCTAGGCATTTAGTTTGATTGCCATTTTCAATGTAATGAAATTCACATTGGGCACTCTGCCATTTTCAGTTAAAGCATTTGCAGAGGCTAAAGTTTCTTTACAAAGACTTAAGGTAAATCAATGTCTTTACTAATAATTTTACATTTATTGCTTTAAATATATATATACAAGTTGCTTTAGAAATATAGTTAAACAACTTCAATATTCTCATTCAGATTTGTACGTTGATTTTGCATTAATAGAAAATTCTGATCATGAAAGATCCTGTTGTATATGTAAAAAATCTGCAAGACTCTCCGTATGCGGTGGTGATGGAAAATGCTTCATTTTCATGGGGCAATGCAAATGGCAACGGACAATTAAATCCTGCCGACAAGATTTCAAAAGGAAAAGATGTTTCTAATGCAAATGAAATTAATGAGTCCAGTTCTTCTGGTCAAGTGCCAGAAATGACACCTAAAGCATCAATGGCTCTTCAGAATATTAGCTTCTCTTTGGATAAGGTACATGTTCACAATATTACACCTTTAAAATAGCACATCTTATTTTTGAGCAAATATCCAAACAGCCTATTAAATAACATTTTTTTCAGGGCTTGCTTTTAGGAGTTTGTGGAAATATAGGCAGTGGAAAAAGTTCTTTAATATCCGCTTTACTGGGTCAGGTAAGTACACTCTGGATTATTTAGTAACAAAAATGAAGATTACTAACACCCCATATGTTTAAAATATTAATGTGTATGTACTTAGGTCAAGATTGTTTGGTTTCAATGTATATTAACAAAGTACAAAATAAAGTTAAACTTTTCTAATTTCTTTTGGATAGATTGTTTAAGATATGTGATCAGTTCTTTATGTTTTATTTCATCTATAATATAAATTCATTAATGTCAAAACTTACCTATACTAAAGTTGTAGTAAGCTGGTACCACCCAACCTATGCTAGAACTTTGCAGAAACAGAGAAAGTAAGGTAGAATTTTCCCAAAAAGCTCAAAGTCCCAACAGCAGCTGGAAATGTGGATCACTAATATGCTTGGCTGGTCACAAGGTCTTCGTCCTTAGTTTTACGGGTATACGCCTAAGAACCAATAGCTATTGGGGTTGCTGTCCTATACAGCATGGTCACCTGCTCCTAGAACCATCTGCCCAATCAGAAGGCCGGCAGCTCAGAAGCCTTAGCTGTCCCATGAGGAATGGTGGCCGTTGTTGAAGAAGTTAGGGACTTTGCAGCCTACATCAAGTAGACTGAATAAAATTTAAAGAAATATAAAAATTATACTGACGAGGGACAATTCATCTTGAGATAATTGCTGGGGGAATAGTTGTATTTCTCCTTTGCACCACTATCCCACATCTCCATGAATAAAAACAACTTCTCCTCACTCTGACCTGTCATCAAAAGGCTATCTGCATTCAACAGGGATCAATCTAACATATGGAAAATGTCAGTGGCCTGGTAAAATGACTCCTAATGGGACCCTAATTTCCCTTCTTGTGGCAAGGAACGTGATCAAAGCCAGCCCCACTGTTGGTAAAGTTCCCAACAGTGAACTTTGTCCACCGATGAGGGAACCAATCCAGCAGGGCTCTATCTCCCATTATTGGTTTTACTGCCTCTCTTGTTATGATCCTGTAATATGTGGGCCAACAAAATTCTCCCCACTTGTCAGTCTGGGCTGTCAGAGGGCTCCACCAGAATACAAACAACTGATGTCAACCCCCTGAATTCCGGGAGCAGCATCGGAAAGAAATATTCTTACCAGAGAACTCAAAGAACAAAGAACAAAGAACAACACAGCACAGGAAACAGACGCTTCGGCCCAACAAGCTCACGCCACCATTTTAACATTCAGTGAGTGCCACATTCCAATCCTTCTTCTACCTACGATTTTTTTTCCTTCGCCTCTTGGACTCCACAATTAGGTGTGCAAATTTAAAGAATTTAATGTATGCCAGATTAAGGGAAGTCTAATTTAGGGACAATTTGTTAACACTAATCAGGCACATATTCCCTGTTTGTTTGACAGATTTGCAAAGAGTCACTTCTAATTTCATGCATGCCACTACAGAAGCACCTGAAGAAGTTTCCTATCCCTGGATGTCCAGCAGCACAACTGCAATTAACACACTATATTCAGAACCATATTGTGTGATTTCATCATTTTCTGTTTGCGTTTCGCTTGCCTTTTTATTTGTCTACTTTTTTTTCACTTTATTTTTCTTACTTTCTTACTTTCCCATTGTTTCATTTCTCCAAAATGTTCCCAATGGTGGGGTGTCTAAAACTAGCGGTCATTGTTTAAGGATAAGGGGTAAACCTTTTAGAACTGAGGTGAGGAGAAATTTCTTCACCCATGGAATTCGCTACCACAGAAAGCAGTGAGGCCAGAATGTTGTCTGATTTTAAGAAGAAATTAGTTATTGCTAATAGTGGCTTTGAGGGGGAAGAGGGGATCAGGATATTGAATTCAATGATCAGCCATGATCAAAATGAATGGTGAAGTTCAAAGGGCCGAATGGCCTGTTCCTGCTTCTAGTTTCTATGTTTCTCATTAATTCAATCTTCCTTTCCCTCAGTCTTTCAGTATCAAACCTGACTTTAATTCACCTTATTTCCTTTTTTACTAAGCGCTCTGTTTTGCCTGCTATCCTTAAATTTAATTGATTAAGGAGATAGACTATTAGTGCAGTCATCCATCAAAGTTCCAGATGTCCTCCCTCGATCACAATGTCATTATCAATTGACATTTCCAGCCATATGCAATGAGCAATTGAAGTTGAAAGGTGAGGGGAAAGAATCCAATGATAGCAATTTCATCCCAAGTTGCCAAAAGAAATGAATTCAAGGAACATTTTAAATTATATTTGACCCACTATTTTGAAAAATAGCGAAGTATTACCAGAGCTCTGGATGATCAATTATAACTTGAATTTCTTCTCCTTGTGCAGATGAATTTACACAATGGAGAGGTAGCCATCAGTGGATCAATTGCTTTTGTATCTCAACAAGCTTGGATATTTCATGGGAACGTCAGAGAAAATATATTATTTGGAAAGGAGTATGAAGAGGAAAGGTATATTTGTTGAACTGATGTAATCTGCTGTATTGGGCTGAGATACTGAGGAAGCAAACTTTAGTTGGGAGGGTATCACCCTTCAGAAAGTAATCAGCAATATTTCAAATGTACCTCTTTGTTAGCATGTCACTACGCTACTGACAGTAAGAAGTCTGAGGTTTAAGTCCAACCAATTTATTTAATAGTAAACTCGCAAGCTTTTGAGGTTACCCTCTGCATCAGGTGAATGAGGTGTTCTGGTCTCTGAGACCAGAATAAATCGGTTAAATCAAATAACTCGGTTGGATTTAAACCTGGTGTTGTCAGACTTCTTACTGTGTTTACCCCGATCCAAAGCCGACATCTCTACATCATGACTATGCTATTGATCCACTTCAGTTTATATCGTATACTGAAAAAGCTAATCAGTGCTCTCTGAGTAATCTGATTAGTTTGAGTGAAATCAAAAATATCACAGCAACTGATCAAAGCCTTTCACTTTAAGGAAGGAAATTATGGGGCAATTCTCCCAAAGTACTGAATTAGCGGGGAAACTGTTCTAAATCCCTCCTCTTCTGTCAGTTCAGCTTCTCACCTGAATCTCTCCACTCTGTGCACTGCGGAAGTCCCAGTGGTGAACTTCATTAAAAACCCAGGAAGGAGGTATTGGGGGAGCCTAGTCACGCCAGAGTTTGACAGTTCTGGAACTCTGCACATGTGCAGTGGCCCCGAACTGTCAACCTCCCATTTGCTGCTCAGCTCAATCGCTGGCCAGCCCAGGGACCACCACAGTGCTGCCCTATCTCCCTGGCCCAATCACGGATCCCACAGCAATTCCCAGGCCAGTCCTGACACCCCACCTCCCCACTCCACCAGCCCCAGAGCGCCTCAATGTCAACCCCCCAGCACTGGCGATCCCCTCACCCTCGCAGACCCCTGCTCCCATTGACCCCCCGAGAGACATCCCCACCCAGCAGACCTCTACTACTACCTCTGGCAGCTCAATCCTGACAGTCACTACCCTTTGTGTGAACAAATGATCTCTCTGGACACTTTTGCATCTCTCCCTAGTCTCTGTAACTGTAGTAACATGAATTTAATGATACGGAATAAAATTCATTACATTATAGGATTTACAAAGATATCAAAAACATAATTTAGCAAATAAAAGACCTAAATCAGTCTCAGTATAAATAGTCTTTACATGTCTTTATAATCCGGATTTTCTGGTCCTGGTGTGAAAACTAATGGGACTGGACAACTGAAAGTGAACTGTTTGCAAAATGGAGGAAATTACAATTAAGGGATGCAGTGGTATTGTCGCTGGACTAGTAATCATAGACCATAAGACAGAAGAGCAAAAGTAGGCCAGTCGACCCATTCAGTCTGCTCCACCATTCAAGGAGATCATCACTGATCTGATAGAATCTTCAACTCCACTCTCCAGCCTTAACCCATGATCTTTGATTCCCTTACTGATTAAAAATCTATCTTTGCTTCGAATATACTTCACGATCCAGCCTCTACAGCTCCCAGCGGTGAAGGAATCCACAATTCACAACCCATTACAGATGAAATTCATCTTCTCTCTGTCCTAAATGGATGAACCTTGACTCTGAGCTTTTTTTAAAGCTTATTTACTAATGCTTCAAGAAGGCTTACATTAACACTGCAATGAAGTTACTTTGAAAATCCCCAGTCGCCACACTCCAGCATCTGTTCCGGTACATTGAGGAAGAATTGAGCATAGACAACGCACCTAACCAGCACGTCTTTTCGAAGTGTGAGAGGAAACCAGAGCACCCGGAGGAAACCCATGCAGACTCTAGGAGAATGTGCAGACTTCACACATGCAGTGACCAAGTTGGAAATTGACAGGGCTGGACAGACTGGATGTAAGAATGTTGTTTACTTAGGCTGGGGACCTAGAGCAAGGGGTTACAGTTTCAGAATATAGGGTAGGCCATTGAGGACTGAGATGAAGAGAAACTTCTTCAAACAAAGGATAGTGGAACTTGTGGCATTCTCTGCAACAGAAGGATGTGGAGGCGAAGTCACTGAATATATTAAGAAGGAAATAAATAGATTTCTAGACTCTGAAGGCACCAAGAATTATGGGGAAAGCACAGGAGTGGCATTGTTTTAGAGGATCGGTCGTGATCATATTGAATGATGGAGCAGGTTCAAAGGACCAACTGGCCTACTCCTGCTCCTATTTTCTATGATCTTATTTCATTTATATTCTGAGGTCAGCTCATTATCATTATTTATGTATACTTCCTACTAGCTTGAAAATGTCACAGGGAACTCACAAAGGGAATGACAGAGACAGAAAATACAGCAAGCTTGTACACTTGACTATTGGGAAGTTTTACAATGCTGGGACCATTTCATAGAATGGTTGCAGCATAGAAAAACAAGATGAAGCCCATCAAAGTCATGTCCATGGTCTGTAAAAGCAATTTAGCTAGCCCCATTCTCCTATCTTTTTTCCATAGCTCAGCAATTTTTCTCTCTCTAAATAATGATTCAATTTCCTATTGAAAACCACAATTGGCTTTGCTTCCACCAATGGTGTTGGTCGATTTGCAACCTTTTCTTGTGAGGGGGGAAAATAGTTTGAGCCTTTTAAATGCTAAGAACATCGCCTACAATTGGATCTTGTCCTATTACAATGTGATTGGACCAGATAATCAATCAATAAAAAAGGTAAATTCATCTGAATGTTGAGTACTTGGCAGGCCATAACATTCAAGTGAGATTAGGTGGGCAGGTCAAGGCATTTCAAACATTGGGGTAGAATCGATGGACCGAAGGGCCCGCTTCTGCACTGTAGCATTCTATGATTCTCTGAATCTCTGTGGAGATGTCCCCAAGCATTCCCTGGCAAAAGGGCGACAGAGACCATGAAACATAGTTTCATAAACAATAAGTATATACATTGATTCTTCATTTAAACTGTTTTCATGGATCTTCTGCCAAAATTACAGCAGATAATAGGAAAAATAGCAAGTACTTTTTATCTTTTTATCTGTATTCAAGGGCATGACCGAAGATATGACATTAATTATGCAGAGCATTCAAAATACAGTTACATAAAAATCGTAAGCGGAAAAAGTTAGATACATAACATATCTACTGTCTCATCAGTCAACTTTCCCAGTGCAACCAGCCCAAATGATCAGACACCTATTCATATGTCAAGAGTTATATTTTGCCTCTCGCTTGGACAATCTTGTCATATTTTAGTGGTTGATAGTTTGATGATATGCAGACAGAGAGAAGATAAATTCATGTTCAATACGCCGCCAGTTTCACTCAAAACTGCTGTCTCCTCAAACATTGCTTTAGTAATTCACCCTGCTTCCTATTCTAAAGTGACTGCGCACAAACTGTTTGCAATCTTGAAGCTGTGCCCTATGGCATAATTGGAATACAATGTATAATTGTGGGTTTGTCAAGGTTCTGAGAATAAATGTTTTATGATGGCTAGGATCTGTTTCCACTGATCAGAGAAGATCAAAGAACAGTACAGCAATGGAACAGGCCCTTCGGCTCTCCAAGGCTTCGCCAATCGTGATGCTTGCCTCGGCTAATACTAAATCCTTCTATTCTCATCCTACTCATGTATTCATCTAGATGCTCCTTAAATGCCGCTATCTATTGTACCTGCTCCTGTCACCTCCCCTACAGTAAGTTCCAGGTATTCGCCACTCCTTGCATAAAAAACATGCCTTGTACATCACCTATAAACATTTCCCTATGCACATTAAAACCTATGTACTTTTCTACCCTAGGAAAGAGCATCTGACTATCCACTCTGTTCATGGCACTTATAATCTTGTAAACCTCTATCAGGTCGTCTCTCAACCTCTGTTATTCCAGTAAGAACAAACTGAGTTTATCCAACCTCTCCTCATAGCTAATACCCTGCAGGCCAGTCAATATCCTTGTAAACCTCTTCTGTATCCTCTCCAAAGCATCCGCACCCTTTTGATAAAATGGTGACCAGAATTGAACACAATATTCCGAATGAGGCTTAATTAAGGCTAAACTCTCCTGGATGTTTGATGGTCTGAAGATCTCAAGCCTTCATATTTCCACCACTGACAGATTGTAATTTCTTCATTTCAGTATTGTTACTTGATTCAGTTACGAAGTAAATTAGCTGAAATCAATACAAATAATTGCATATACTTAAGTTCACTGTAGTTGAATTTCACTGTCATGTGCTTGCATTTAATTATTATATAAAAGCAAATAATTAAAACACACCAGTTTCTCCAAAAATTTAAATAAGAGATACAATATGCCTTTATGAGAAGGTTAAATGCTTGAGGAATATGAGTTAGGAAGGAATGATCTTTAAGCTTAGATTTGCAAAATTAATTTTTCAATTAAGTCAGATATTTAAGGGTTGGGTCTCCCTGTCACGACCATGTGCCACAGTTCAGATACTTTTGCACAGTTTCTAAGAGCTTAAAGGAAGAGAATACCCATTTCTCATACTTTCAGCAATAATTAATTACCCACAGACTTGCGTACTGCTTTCCAGATTTCACACAGAGCTGAGAAACCATGGGGAGGATTTGGACTGAAGAAAGAGAAACAAAATCATTCCAAAATTGATACTCAGACAAAGGAGAATATCATGAACAGAAATAAAAGAAAACTGACACTTTAGATGAATGGAGAACCTACCAGGACTATCTCAACAAAGCTTGTGTTTGTATATGTTTTGAATACTGAAAGGTCATAATTTTACACTATATATTCCTTCATGGAGGCGACAAAGGAGTCAAGAATGTGTTCATCTGTGGATTGCAAAAGAACAGCAATTGGATCCAGAGCACAGCATTCATCTCCCAGCAGCCGTTAATACTGTACAGCATGGAACATTTCTCATTCAGAGAAATGATCAAGAATCTATAAAGAGCTCATAAAAGATACTCAAAAATTCTATGAGGCTCATTATTAAAACCTCCATTATAAACAAGTACCTCCAGAATTAATCACAGTTATAGACATTTTAGTGAAGTTTGTGATTAAATATATAAGCACATCAATGCACATCAAATGCATTTCATTGTGGAAGTACTGCAATATTTAGAAGAAAACTGTGCTATACATTTGAGAAAAGTACTGCACTATGTAATATGGGGAGGTACTGCATTGTGTGGCTAGAAGAGGTACTGCACTATGCAGCTCCAAGAAATTCTACAATGTGTGACTGGAGGAAATTTACAGCAATCTATGGGTGGAATTTTCTCATTTTCTTGTAGAGTGGCAAAAATGGGTGGTATGGAAGCTGTCAGCTCCAAAGGTGCTTTCCTCTGCTACATTGTTAGGGCCATAGATAAAACGTTATGGGATCCCACGGAGAGAACTCAGTAAGAATTTAGCAACACCAATCCCATGGAGATGTCGGGGTAAATTTTTCACTCAGAGGATGGTGGATGCATGGAATTGGCTGCCAACAGTGGTAGCGGAGGTGGATTCAATAGGGGTCTTTTAAGAGACTTTTGGATAAGTACTTGGGATTTAGTAAGAAAGAGGGTTATAGATAAGCCCACTAGGTAGGACATGTTCGGTGCAACTTGTGGACCGAAGGACCTATTTGTGCTATAGTTTTTCTATGTTCTATGTTCTAATGTCACACTAGCAGGGCAGGCTTTGACTGAGCCTTCCCTAGCAGCAACTAAGACTGCAAAATATTTTTTTTAAAACAAATAATACTGAAGGCCAATGTGCAGACATAGCAAACTAATAGGAAGGCTAATGGAATGTTAGATTTTATTGCCAGAAGATTTGAGTGCAGGGATAATGAGGTCGTGTTTTAATTGCATAGAAGCTTGGTTGGGTCGCCCCTAAAGTACTATGTGCAGTTTTGGTACCCTTACCTCAGAATGGATATTATTGCCACAGTGGAAATGCAATGAAAGTTCATCAGACTTGTTCTGGAGATGGAGGGACTGTCTTACAAAGTGAGATGGACATAATGGGTATGTTGAAGTTGTACAAGACATTAGTAAGGCCACACTTGGAATACTCTGTGCAATTCTGGTCACCCGATTATAGAAAGGATATTGTTAAACTAGAAACAGTGCAGAAAAGATTTACTAGGATGCTACCAGGATTTGATGGATTGAGTTATAAGGAGAGGCTGGATAGACTGGGACTTTGTTGTCTGAAGCATAGGAGGTTGAGGGATGATCTTAGAGTCTATAAAATAATGAGAGGCACAGATCAGCTAGATAGTCAGTGTCTTTTCCTAAAGATAGGGGAGTCTAAAATTAGAGGGCATTGATTTAAGGTGAGAGAGGAGAGATACAAAAGTGTCCAGAGGGGCAATTTTTTCCTACAGTGAGTGGTGAGTGGCTGGAACAAGCTGCCAGAGGTAGTAGTACAGGCAAGTACAATTTGGTCTTTTAAAAAGCATTTAGATAATTACATGGGTACAATGGACATTAGGGATATAGGCCACTTGGAATTAGCTTAGGAGTTTTAAAAAAAAGGCGGCATGGACAAGTTGGGCCAAAGGGCTGTTTCCATGCTATAAACTCTACGACTGTATGTATTCTTGAGAGTTTTGAAGAATGAAAGGTCATGTCATTGAAATCTACAAAATCCTTAAAAGGAGAAGCAGGATAGATGTTTCCCTTGGTTGTAGAGTCCAGAACCAGGGCAAAATTTCAAAATAAGGAGAGAAATAAGGATAAAGACTGAGATGAGGAGAAATTTTGTTACACAGAGAGTTGTGAATCTTTGGAACTTTTTATCCCACCAAACTGTGGAAGCTCAGTCATTGAGTATGTTTAAGGTAGAGATTGACAGATTCATCTTTCACAATAACATAAAGGATAATGGGGATAATACATGTAAAAGTCATTGAAGTGTCTGTTTATCCATGATCATACTGAATGATGGAGCAGGCTCGGTGGGCTGATTGGCCTACATCTAGTCCGATGTTCTGAAATAGATCACTTCTGCTTCGGAGAAGCCCCCAGGAAAGTTGGAGACAAGTGAGCTTTCTGTTTCTGTTAACCAAACAGTTAACTTCCAGGGGTCACGACCATTGCCAGCAATGTCCCTTTTGTCAGTGTCAATATCACCATTTCAGTATCTGGATTCTCGTAGTTCAGCTATGGACAGTCAGAAAGTAGTGATCCAGTGGCCAATTCACAGTCCAGGTCTGTGGATATCATTCATCTAATGAACATGGCTAAGCCAGCACAGTTGCCATTGACTTAACGACAAGTATATACTGATGGAACTATATGTTGCAAGACCTCTGTGACCTTCTCTTGCTAGAGATGACAAGAAGTATATGTCTGAGACAGTGATGGTAGAAAATATTTAGCTTTTTCTCTTGACCAACAAAATGACCAGGTCTTGTAAGAAGAGTAAGCTAAGGATGAAGATTTCACTAGTTCACAGTTTAGTGTCCTCAGTCAGGTTTTTGTTGCTCCACACCATTGCCCAGTTAGAACATAATAGCTGCAGCTATTGCAACCTGTGTATTAATTTCAGCATTAAATAACAGAGTGTTGATGATTGTAGAGGCCAAGAGTTGAAGCAGTCAGCAGCCTCCAGTATCACATTGTCAATGTTGAAAATGCAATGTGGCAAAGTCTTGGGACCATGACATTTGTCTACCTGATGCTGATGTCAAACCAAATTCTGGGTATGAGAGTGTCAGTCCATATTCTGCTGAAGACGTTCCTTAGTTGGAAATGCATCGTCAGTGCAGAGAAACTCTCTGTTGTGGACTTGCTATGCTTCGGTTTTGAATCTCAGTTGGGCAAGGTGGACAGTTTTCCGCCAGTTCTCATATAAGAGAAGACATCCTCTGTCAATGAGCAAAATGCGTATGACAGCAATGAAAGGAAGAACATGCCAAAGAGTGTTGGTGCCAGAACACAACTATTAGAACTCATTGCAAAACTCAAAAGGGTTTGGATATCACCCTGTCTTGGCTGACTTTACACATCACATTGTCATCAGTAAAAGGAGATCAATTTCAGTGGGCAGACAATTTTCTCCAGCACCTTAAATTGACTGCTTCTGTTGGGTCTGCAGAACCACCTTCTTGGGTAAAGTTGGTTGGGTTTGTATCCATCTCATCCATTAACTGACTGAGGCAAGGAGAATTCCCAAAGTGACATCCATCCAATTGACTTTTGTCATACATACATCAATAATAAAGCAGTGAATGAAACAAGTGCATAATAATCTCCAAAAAAGGCATCAAACTAAATTCAATGAAAGGTTGCAAAAAAGCTTAAAAATATAGTCGACATTCATTGCTAATAATTAGTTGATTTGATTTTTGTTTTGACGGACATGAAAGCCACAGGGGAATCATTAATAGATCTCCCAGTAATCATTGTGGAGTATGGGCTATCTTATTGAGTGAGTGGTACCGAATGGATTACAAAGATAGATGAAGGCAAAACTTGATGGTCTTCTTTGTTTATGGTATTTCTCTTGTGGCTTTTGCACTGGAAAGATCATATCAATCGTGTATATTTACATTCTGAAATACACTGGGATATGGGATACATGCATTCGGCTAGGATCCACAGTCTGCAAGGGAAATACAGCCAAATACCTTCCCCACGATGCGCAATACAGCATGCCTTAATAGTTGTTGCATTTGCTGCTGTTAACCTTTTTCTTGTCACAATCTTCACATCACACACATCCTGGAGCACTGCATCCTTTCTTCAGTAGAGACAGAGAATTTCAAGTAGATGCTACAAGCGTGCTGATTTCTGGTACCTAATAAGTTCAGGCGGTATAGCATCAGCATCTGGAGTTTACTGAAAGCAAGTATATCAATCACTTTGCTCATCTCCCCCACTGTGGGTTCAATAACCCAGCTCTGTACTAACAGGCAGGTTCTCTGTTATACCGAGAACATTCTCCGTGACCAAGAGAGTGTTCCACCCATTTTCCCAACTATTTATTGCTGTCGGTGATGATCTCCAGATTTTTCATTTCAATGGATCAGTTTTCTGTTCTGCTGGACTTTTTGATCCGATCACACATGTCCTGAGAATTTCTTATGTCAATGGATATCTGGATGCCAAAGGTGTAACTGATTATCACTGGCGTGGTGTTAGTCTGTGTGACTCAGGACGTGTTACACTGTGTGGCAGGCGAATGTGTTACACTGTTTGACCAGGAGATGTGTTACACTGTGTGACTGGGGAATGTGTTGCAACACATCACCAAAATGGGGGGTGATTTTGCTCCATGTAATTGTGCCAACTCTGCAATTGCTTACATTGGAAAAAATTAAGAATGATCCAACTATAAAACATGTTCAATCATGTTTAATTTGTTTATAACCTGCAGGTATGAGAAAGTGATTGAAGTCTGCAGCCTAGAACAGGACCTGACCATACTCCCCTTTGGAGATTTAACTGAAGTAAGAAATTTTAGTTAAGAATCAGAAGACTAATCTCAGAGATATTTAACCAGATAGTCCATGTTAAATTACAATGCTAATGAATTTTTAAATTAAATCAAAGATAGGAGAAAGAGGACTCAATCTGTCAGGTGGGCAAAAACAACGAATTAGCATTGCTCGAGCTGTGTATGCAGACCAAGACATTTATCTGTTGGACGATCCCTTATCAGCTGTGGATGCACATGTTGGGAAACACATTTTTGAGCAGTGTGTCAAAAAAGCACTCCAGGACAAAACAGTGATTCTTGTCACTCACCAGCTCCAGGTAATGTACTGAAAATTTTACATTGTCATGGGGTGAGAGCATTGTGAGATGAGGATTTAACATTAAATACTCTATTAAAACTTGTGATAATTCAGGTCATGTTTCCTTAGCCCGGAGACAATACACATCTCTCTAACCTGTGCTCAGTGCTCCTTCCACTCACATTGTTAGCCATTTTAAGACTTGAATAGCAGGTTAGGTGTAAGGATTCGCATTCTAATCAGCAATCTGTAAACTGTCTGTGCTGATATGTGTGCTATTGCAGACCAGAACACCTCATTCACCTGACGAAGGCTACAAAGGCCGAAGGCTAGCAAGTTTACTATCAAATAAATTGGTTGGATTTAAAATTGGTGTTGTCAGACCTCTTACTGAGTTTACCCCAGTCCAACGCCAGCATCTCTACATCCTTAGCCAACCCTAGAAATGTGGCATCAGCACCATAGATAAAGCAAAATACAAAAAGAGAATATACTGAAAACACAGATCAGGCCAGGGACTCATGAGTATGAATACGGGTTAGAACTGGGAGATGTTAGTCTTGAACACCATTTAACAGCAAATGGAAGAAGGGGCAGAAAGAAGGGAATACACACAAATGTATGGTATAATATGTAAGGTGCTTGAGGGGAACAGATGAAGTTTAAAAGAGAAGACTAATTTGAAAATGAGACAATAGGAGGCATCATGAGAGAAAACATAGATACAGTAGGTTATTTGTGAGAAACAGACAGTGTAGAAATAGATGGGGGGGTAGGGGCTAGGTAGGTAACAAGATAAACAGGAAAAATTGTGCCCATTTACCCAATAGTCTGGAAGGAAAAAAAAACAGATTTACATCAAGCATAACCAATACTTCCTTGGCATAGTGGTCTGATGAAAACTTCCTATCACCAACACTTTTCATTGTGCATTATTGGAAAGGACTATGCTATGGCTTACAGTCAGGTAGTTTCTACCTCGAGGCCCACAACACCAGTGATAGGTTTAAAAATCCTCCCTCTGATCACTTACCACTGAACAAGCCTCCAATCACTCAATAAGGTAGCTCAGACTCCACAATGATTACTATTGATGATTCCCCTGTGGCTTTCAAGTCCATCAAAACAGAAATCAAATCAATTAATTATTAGCAATGAATGTGAACTATATTTTTAAGCTTTTATGCATCGTGGGGAAGGTATTTGGCTGTATTTCCCTTGCAGACTGTGGATCCTAGCCGAACGCATGTATCCCATATCCCAGTGTATTTCAGAATGTAAATATACACGATTGATATGATCTTTCCAGTGCAAAAGCCACAAGAGAAATACCATAAACAAAGGAGACCATCAAGTTTTGCCTTCATCTATCTTTGTAATCCATTCGGTACCACTCATTGAATTTAGTTTGATACCGTTTTTGGAGATTATTGTGCACTTGTTTCATTCACTGCTTTATTATTGATCTCTGTCTGACAAAAGGCAATTGGATGGATGTTCCTTTGGGAATTCTCCTTGCCTCAGCCAGTTAATGGATAAGACGGATACAAACCCAAGAAGGTGGTTCCACAGACCCAGCAGAGTTACATGAGTATGTCTTAGGAAAACAATCATGCTATTTATCCTTCACCTGAGGATTAGGAACTTTACAGCCTTGCTTGACCCGAGACCAGGAAATCATGCCCGAGGCCAATGGGTGTTTCCATTATCTGTCTCTTGCCCGCTCCAGTTCCATGGCAAATGTAGTGGAATTTCTGCGTTAGTCTCTGAATCTTATGGAGTTAGTACAGTAAAAAGTTTCACAACACCAGGTTAAAGTCCAACAGATTTATTTGGAATCACGAGCTTTTGGAGCATTGCCCCTTGCTTAGATGACTGTCCCACCCCAGTCTAACATCGGAATCTCCAGTTCATTAAGTTGGCAATTTGAACTGAAATTTGCATGCACCAGATTACGGATGTGCGTGTTCCTTCACAAATTGCCATGAATTTCTCTGCAGCGGAGGTGGAATGTGTCAAGTCAGCTCGCGTGTTGTGCATCTGTGGTATCTAATCTTTGTGTCTTGGTAGTAGTGGGTCCCTCTTAGCCTACAATTATTTAAACATTGAATTCTGGATAAATATATCTACTTTGAAACTCCCAATTTTCTCTGTAGGAAGATGTGTTTATCCAGGAACATAAAATTCAATAAAAATGAAATTGCATTGAAACGAGCTATTTTAACATGGGTGCTATACTTCAACATTTGTTGTACTAACATTGGGATTTTGTTACTCATTTCTGAAAAGTTCACACTGCCTGTCAGAATATGTTGTGACTTACCTACTGTTATACCCCACTGTAATAACTGGAGCAGCAAGGTGTCAGACTGGTTAGCACTGCTGTTTCATAGAGCCAAGGATCCACGTTCAATTCCTGGTTTGGATTATTGTCTGTGTGGAGTTTGCATGTCCTTCCTATATCTGCATGGGTTTTTTCCAGGTGCTTTGGTTTCCTCCTAAAGACGTGCTGTTAGGTGAATTAACTATGCTAAATCCTCCCTGAATGTACCCAAAAAGGCATTGGGATGTGGCGATAGGGGATTTTCAGAGAGCCTTGTGAATGTATGCTTACTTGTGACTAATAAATACATTTTGCTTTAATATGAGGGTAGCTTTTATAGAAGGGATAGAGACTTCCCTTTTTAAAACCACATAGTGCTATGCAAAAATATTGTGATTGATAGAATTGTACAAGTAACATATTTCCATTTTTCAAAATTTATCTTTAGTATTTAGAAGAATGCGATGAAATCATTTTATTGGAAGATGGGAAAATTAAAGAAAAAGGAAAACATGAATTACTAATGCACGAAAACGGACACTATGCCAATCTGATGAACAATTACCAAATGAACCAACCAAATGTAAGAAAACAACAAAATGTTTATTTAAAATGTATTATGCTTTTCTGACTATCTTATACCTTGTACTGGCTGAACTCAGTGTCAAAGAGCTTAGCAACAGCTAGTGTCAGCCGTGGCTCCATTGGTAGTGCTATTACATCTGAAACACATGATTCTCGCCCATTTGGGTGGATGCAAAAGATGCCATGTCATTATTTCGAAGGAGAGCAGGGAAGTTAGCCTTGGACAGTATTTATCCCTTAATCAACATCACAAGATCAGATTATCTGGTCATTATCACATTGTTTGTGGAAATTCACAGTAAGCAAAGTGCCTGCCGCGTTTCCCACATTGCAATCATGGCTACCCTTGGAAAAATGTAATTTATCAGTTGTAAAGCATTTTGAGATGTCTGGGGTGATTGCGAATGCACCATATAAATGCAAGTCTATTTTTTCTTTCATGCGATACACATTGCATTTATCACTCACAAGCATTCCATTTAAGCGTATAATAAGGGCCAATTTACATATGTGCATTGGAAGTATTCATTTAAGAGAAAATTTAATAGCGTTTAATCCAAACAAAATACAAGCGAGATCAGCAATTTTAAAGTCAGGGAGGAAAAACATCAGCTGCTGCGTGAATTTTATGCTGTTATATTAATATTTAGGTCACTAGAGAAATCTTTGAGCTTGCAATGCTTTCATTAGTCAGCTAACTGAAAGTGGGATAATTAGGCCTTTGCTGTTAAAGAGTTATGTTACAGTCATGTCTCATTAATCCAACTCTTATTAATCTGACAACCTAATTTTAAGCAGAATTTTATCTTGATAAGGCAAGCAACTCTTGTGTTGAGCTAATTCAGCTAACAAGGTTATCATTCTGGCATTAATGTGACATTTTCAAAAATGTGAATATCTAAAAACTAAAGCTCTGATTAAGAGTGATTGAATGATATAGCAATACTACAGACAAAGATGATTAAATACACAATGAAATACAGTTAGCTCCTCGGTGATGGGATATTGAGTAATATCAACAATAAAATGTATCTGATTGGATTTGATTGGAAGAAATATAAGGATAGGAAGATATTGTAGAGTTTTCCTGATGCATTTTCAACAGCAAAGGAGGGATTTTGTAGTACTTGTGCTTGGTTGATGAAACGGTTATGGCAGAATCCATAAAAAGACAGCTACCTGTAGAAAAAGTTGACATTTTGGGCACCTCTCCCACGCAATGGGATATTACCCTCAATAGCAATTTAAATGGTCCACCACATCCACCAGGAGGTGGTGAGGAGAAACATACCATTGCAGAGCTGTAAGTCCTGACCTTTACTTTGTAGAAACATAGAAACTAGGTGTAGGACTAGATGATTCAGCCCTTTGAGTCTGCTCCACATTCATTATGATCATAGTTGATCAATTCAGTAACCTGATCCCATCTTCCCCCCATATCCTTTGGTCCCCTTCACCCTAAGAGCTATATCTAATTCCTTCTTGAAAACATACTGCTGCTTTTGTGGTAGCGAATTCCACAAGCTTACCACTTTGAGTCCTGAAAGGCTTATCCTGTATCCTCATACTGTAACCCCTGGTTCTGGACACCTCTATTATCAATAATATCCTTCCTCTATTTACTCTGTCTGGCCCTGTTAGAATTGTAAAGGTTTCTATGAGATTCCCCACAAGTTCTTCTAAACTCCCGTGAATATAATCCTAACTAATTCAATATTTCCTATTATGTCAGTTTCACCATTCAGGAATCAGTCTAGTAAACCTTCTCTGTACTACCTCCAAGGCAAGGACGTTCTTCCTCCGTTAAGGAGACCAAAACTACACACAACTCACCAATTCCCTGTATAACTGCAGCAAGACAGTTCTATTCTTGTACTCAAATCCTCTCGCTTTGAAGACCAACGTATCATTTGCCTTCTTTACCGCTTGCTGCATCTGCATGCTTACCTTCAGTGGCTGGTGAACAAGGACATGCAGATCTCATTGCACATTCCCCTTGCTTACATTATAGCCATTCAGATAATTCGCCTTCCTATTTTTGCTACCAACATTATCCACATTACATTGCATTTGGTATGCATTTTCCCACTCAGTTTATCCAAATATCACTGAAGCATCTCTGCATCCACCTCACAGCTCATCCTCCCACCCAGCTTTGTGTCATTTGCAAATTTGGAGATAAGACATTTAAGTTCCCTCATCTGAATCATTAATATGTAGATAAATAGCTAGGATCTTAGCACCAATCCCTGTGGTACCACACTAGTCACTGCCTGCTATTTGGAAAGTGACCCATTTGTTCCTACTCTCTGTTTCCTGTCGGCCAAACAGTTTTCTGTTTCCATCTTAATACACTACTCCCAATCCCATGCACTTTAATTTTACACAATAGTCACTTATGTGAGACTTTGTCGAAAGCCTTCTGATAGTCCACATAACCTCCCCCTCATCAATTCTATCAGTTACACTCTTAAAGAATCCCAGCAGATTTGTCAAGCATTCGTAAATCCATGCTGCCTCTGTCCAATTTTACCACTGTTCTTTGCTATAAAATCTTTGATAATAGACTCTAGAATTTTCCCCACTATTGATGTCAGGCTGACTGGTCTATAATTTCTTGTTTCCTCTCTATCTCCCTTTTTAACTCATGGGGTTAAATTAGCGAAAGCAAAATTGCTGGAGATATTGCAAATCTGAAATAAGAGCAGAAAATGTTGGAATTACTCAGAAGGTCGGTCAGCATTTTCACCTATATAACAAAGACACCTATGTCAGACTCTTATTCATTGACAACTCAGCCTTTAACATCATCACTTCTATGAAACTCAACTTCAAACTCTGTTGCCTGGGCCTCAGTTTCTCCATCTGCAACTGGATCCTGAACTTCCAAACTCAAAGACCATAATCAGCAAGGTTAGGCAACAACACCTCCTCCATGATCCGTACCCCACAAGGCTGCGTTCTCAGCCCCTACTACACTCCTTATACACCTATGATTGTGTGGCCAAATTTCCCTCCAAATCAATTTTCAAGTTTGCTGACGACACCAATATAGTGCGTCAGATCTCAAACAATGACGAGACAGAGTAGTAGAATGAGAGAGAGAGAATCTGGTGAACTGCTGCGGTGACAATCTTTCCCTCATTGGCAGAAAAATAAAGGAGATTGCCATTGACTTCAGGAAGCACAGTGGAAAACATGCCCTGTCTACATCAATGGGGACAAAGTAGAAAGGGTCGAGAGCTTCAAGTTTTTAGGTGTCCAGTTCACCAAAAATCTGTCCTGGTTCCCCCCATGCCAACACTGTAGATAAAAAAAGCTCATCAATGCTTCCACTTCCTCAGAAGACCCTTCAGTCCTACTTTCACTTTTCTTTTCAGTATTTTAAGCCTTTTCTGACTATAAGGCAGATTTGTGGATTGGTTTTTCCCATTGTGAAATCCCACTGACAGCACTGATCAGGAAATTAGCGATCCACAAACCTTGATTTCCATTCATTCAAATGAACAACCAGAAAGCCAGGGGCTCCATCTGATGGTTTCTCATTCAGAGCTCTCAATAATGCTGCTGAGAGTGCCCAATCAAGAAATCAGCCCTTTTTCTATTGTTGACTCTTAGTTTAACATAATTGCTATTTGCAAATCTTCAATGTTGATTATTTTCTTCTACTCCGAAGTCACTCACTGTTTGATGTTGCACGTTCTGTCACAATGCCCCGCAGTGTTAATAATATTTTCAGTGTATTGCAGAAGTAATCACTTTCCAAATGAAATTACACTTCTACATAGCATAGCCAAGAAAGATTACCTCTGTGTGATAAGACTGAATGGGCTGAGAATTTCACCAGATATTAAAATCTTTATTCAATGCCCCACCATGCTTATTATTTCAAATTAAAAATATAACCTTCACTGCCAGCAGAAAGTTTGTGTTTATGTACATATTAAGCAGCCAGCAAATTGAAAATAATGAGCTAATGGATATCTGGCTTTTCAAACAATGTTGCATAGTCAGGTCAGGCACTACTTTTGCTATCAGGAAGGTTGAAGATGTTGAATAATCCAGAAGTTACAGTACCAGGATATTTAGGATGGCACCTGTTCAGTATTCACTGCAGGGTGTTTACCTCTGAGCAAACAATATGTAATAGTGCCAAGTCACAGAACATGAGAGTTGGCAGACAATATCTCCGGATCAAGTCATCCAGTGTGTCAGTCAAGGGATAGAAGTGCTAATGCCAGACTAGTGCAAATGGATCAATGCTTTACTTTTCCCTTTATTATAGCCTTATATCCAGTCATTAAGTATGTACAGAAAACAAAACTTTGGTGGTTTTTTTCTAAATATGGCTTAAAAACTCTACAAACTTGGATCAGCTTTTCTCATTCCCACCTCGTAAGTTATTTCCTCAGATTTAATTTAAATATGGATTGCGAAAGTAAGCTTTCACAGGAGAATCAAAGAATCCCTGCAGTGGAAGAAGAGACCATTTAGCCCATCAAGTCTGTACTGACAACAAACCCTCCCAGACCCTATTCCCGTAACTTTCACCCTACTAATTTCCCTGCCACTACGGGCAATTTAGCATGGTCAATCAACCTAATCCACATATCTTTAGACTGTGGGAGGTAACTGAAGCATCTGGAGGTATACCATGCAGACATGGGGAGAACATGCAAACTCTAGACAGACAATCACCCAAGGCTAGAATGAAACCTAGGTCCCTGGAGCTGTGAAACAGCAATGCTAACCACTGTGCCACCGTCCCACCCAAGTTAATTTTCTTCCCTAGTTTCAAATGTGAGAAATCTCTTAGTTACATGCAATCTTGATTCATCATAAAAACAAGAAAAAGTAATGCAGGATTCTCAGCGACATGATCATGGGACCCTTCCCAAGGAAATACATAACTTCCGCAAACTTTTTTCTTCACTTACAACAAGTAAGAAGCAAAAAATAACAAAGACAATGATTGGAGAAAACAAACATGAATCTTATGGTGCGGAAATAGCAGGAATTTGGTCAATCCTGGTCACCAGACTGAGTTGGATCCAAAATCCCTCGTGCAAGTCTAGAACTGATCAAATTCCTGCGGCTAAGGTTAGTCTGAGATACATATTAGAAAGGCTAAGAATGATTAGTCATAACCACAAGAGATTATAGTATCTCACTCTGTTAGAGAGAAAGAGAATTCTAAATGCTTCTAAAACTTGAAGGGCACTAATCAGTACTAAGCACAAGGTAAGGCAAGGAGATAGTGTTCTGGGAGGTACCACAGGTGGTACAGGGATTGAATACATGCCATTGGCATAATTATGCACCATACTCTAGCTACCTAGCCAAATGAACTGACCCACAGAGACTTGAACAGTTAGTCTAAAAATGCCGTGTTCATTTATAGTTCAGAGTTTCTTCCATTCTGCATTCAGAGTTCGGAAGACGACAACATGATACCACTTAGTTCTGATATAGATGAGCTGGATGAAGCTTCTCCTTCAAGCACAAGGTTAAGAGGCTTGGACAATGCAGGTAAGTATGCTATCTTTAAGAAGTGCATTTTATATAAAACTGTATTGTGAACAGAGGTAGTCCATTGAACTCTTCAGATATGTTCTGCCATTCAACTAAATCTTTTACCCACTTCTGCTCCATATAATTTGAAGCTTTGCCAAAAGAAACAGTGATCATAGTCTTGAAAATTTCAATTAGCTGAATATCCAGAGCATTTTGAAAGTGAGCATATCACTACCATTCATGATTTTAAAAAAATTCTTGATTTCATTTCTAATGGTCTTTGTTTAGTTATGTCCTGGATATGCTCACCATGAAGAAGGAATCCTTTCTTTCTACATACCTTTTTTGAATTTTGCATTAGAAAAATCACTCCTCAACCTCCAAACTTGGTGGAATACAAACTAAGTTTAGGCATCCTGCCCTACTAATCCAATCCTTTAAATTCCAATATCACTATTATCCTGCAGACGAAGAAATCTATCATCCTTACCTGCTCTGGTATAGATGTGACCCCAGATCCACAGCAATGTGATTGACTCTTAAATCT
Source organism: Sphyrna mokarran (assembly GCA_024679065.1). NCBI lineage: Eukaryota > Metazoa > Chordata > Chondrichthyes > Carcharhiniformes > Carcharhinidae > Sphyrna > Sphyrna mokarran. The sequence continues at coordinate 33,860,601 of JAGIQG010000004.1, read as the reverse complement.
CTGCTGAAATGGCCTCACAATGTCCTTTAGGGAAAGAAATCTGCTGTCCTTATCTAGCCTGGCCTACGTGTGATTCCAGAGTCCACATTAAATTCCACATGTATATTCAGGCCAGCCAATGAGGCCCATGTTCTACGAATGAATTGAAAGCAAATAAGCTCAGTTTTATTAAATTACTAGACCAAAATCAAAAAAAAGATGAAACTGGATGAACAATCCAGCATCAACCTAGGTACCTGAAATGACAACGGCATATCTAGCCCTGTCGAATCTGTAGAGTCTTCCTTACAAACATCTGGGGCTTATGTCGAAATTGGGAGAGCTGTTCACAAACTTAAAAAAGTAAAAGCCAGGCATAATCATGTTCACCAAATAACACATTGCAAACAATGTCCCAGACACACCATTGCTAACTTGTGCTGTGTCCTGCCCTACCATCAGGACAGACCCACCAGAGATGGCAGCTCAGTGGTATACAAGTAGGATGGAATTGCCCTGGGAGGCTGCACCATTGACTATGGACCCATTGAGGTCTTACAGCATCTGGTCAAAAATGGACAAGAAAACCTCTTGTTGATTACTACCTACTGTTCCCACTTAGCAGATTCACCAGTATTTCTTCATATTGAATTCCAATTGGAAAAAGCATCTAGAGTGACAAATGTGGTTGATTTCTGACTGAGTTGATAGACTCCTAAGGACATATCTATTAGAGTGGGCCTGTGGCAGGCAGTGAGGAAGCCAACAAGAGGGAAAAATTTACTTGACATTTTCCTCATCAATCTACCTATCACAAAGGCAACTGTCCATGACAGCACTGGTAGGAGAGACAACAGCACAGACAAAGTCCCATTTTCACATTGCAAATGCTCTCCATCAGGTTGTCTGGTACAAACACTCTGCTAAATGGAACAATTTAGAACAGATCTTGCAACTTAAACCTTGACATCCATGAGATAGCCTACACCATCAGCAGAGCAGAACTGTATTCAACCACAATCTGTAGACCAATGGCTCAGCATTTCCCACACTCTCTGATTACCACCAAGCTAGAAGATTGGTCCTGGGTCAATAAAGAGTGGAGAAAGGGACGCCAAAAGTACCGTCAGGCAAATCCAGGAGTCAACCTGATGAAGCTTTAACACAGGACTATTTGCATGCCAAATAGCAGAAACCGCATGTGATCGACAGAGTTAAGTGATTCCACAACGAATGGATCAGATCTAAGCTCTGCAGTCCTGTCACATCCTGTTGTGAATGATGGTGGGGTAATTAAACAACTGGAGAAAAAGGTTCCACAAGTATCCCCATCCTTAATGAGTGGGGTGGAGGGTAAGGTTGGGAGGAACACAGCATGTCAGTTCATGAAATAAAACCAAAGAATCTGCAACCATCTTCAACCAGAGTTGCTGAGTTGGATGATCCAACTTAGCCTCTTCCTGAAGCCCCCAGCATCAAAGATGTAATACTTCAGCCAATTCAATTCATTCTGTGTGATATCAAGAAATGGCTGAAGGTACTGTAGTAAGACTATCATCCCTGGCAACATCCTGGTAGCAGTACTGAAGCTGTGTGCTCCAGATGCGCACATCCCCACATCTTTCTACCCCACACCTGCCAGCCAAACAATTCTCCCTCCCCTCCCCCACAATTCTCGTACAGCTGCAATACTGGCAGTTTCTGGCAGTGTGGAAAATTGACCAGGTATGTCTTGTCCACAAAAAGCATGACAATCCAACACCAGTGTTTAGTGATTTATGTACATAGATACTTAAATCATTTCATTTACCATCAGCTCCTAGTGTCTCATGAGTTTGAAAATATTTACTCAGCGCAGTTATAAATACAAAGTTTGTTAAAACTCTTTTAGCATTTGATATGACTGATGAGACAAATGATCCAACAGAAGAAAATACTGAGAATAAAAAACAAGTGCGGCAGGATGGAAGCCACAAAAGAGGTAAAACGCTGAGAATAATATTAAAGTTTTTACACTGGTTTTGTGCTGTATTGAAATTTACTGTAATAAGAATGCAAATTCTAACATTTAGCTGTTACACCAGTAGGTGGTGTAGTATTATATTTTAACATCCAAATTGCTCAAAATGGGATACTAAAATAAATTATTTTTGCTGTGTAAACCATTAATGTAAGTACACAGTCTAAATCATCAGTGATGTAAGATCGCATGACAACAGAGAATGCTGAGATCTAATAAGAGTTAAAGTTAAATTTAAAGTTTACCAACAGCCTTGTCTCCAGCAGTCACTATCAATCCCAACCATGAGCGACCTCAGCTACAGTGCAGAAGGAGGCCATTCAGCCCATCGTGTCTCCACTGACCACAACCTCTTGCATTTACCCTAGCTTGTTTCCCTGACACTATGAGGATATATAACATGGCCAATGCACCTAACCTACAAATCTTTGGACTGCGGGAAAAAAAAAACCCAAGCACCTGGAGGAAACCCACGCAGACATGGGGAGAACATATAGACTCCGCACAGACAGTGACCCAAGCCAGGAATCAAACCTGGGTCCCTGGCACTGTGAAGCAGCAGTGCTAACCACTGTGCCACTGTATAGTAACAGATGGTGTTAGTGTAAAGGCCGTGGAATAAGTACCAAGTAAGTAGTCCAGTGACTGAAAAAGCAACAAGTAAAATGATTGCAAGGGAACAGTGGGAACAAAGACCAACAGAACTCAAGGGAAGGCTCAAGTGAAGGAAAACCATGGAGAAAATCTACCCTTACCAGAGTACTTCAACCATGTGGCAGGCCTGGGTCATGTAGCAGAGCTGGTGTCATGAGCTTCTTAGGTACAGAACTGCTTCGGAACCAGCAAAGAAGCCTAGTAAGGAACAGGTCAATATCCTTATCTATGCCATGTCAGTTGTGCAGGTGGTCAAACAAGACATAAATAAAGAAACAACAACATACAAAGATATTATAAAAGCTTTCGATATAAATTTCAGTCCTGGAAGCAACAGAATTCAGAAAAGTTGAAGTTCAATAGATGTATCCAAGCTCAGGCAAGAACATAGATTTCTTCATTTACAATTTGTATCACCTAATGGAGAATTACAAAAATGGAGGCCTGAAAGCAAATTCATTTGGGATTGCACTGTTGTAAAAGATTTTGAAAAGACTTTATTAGATTTTCAATAGTCAAAGGAAGATTAAAAGGCATCAAAGGCTAAGGGCAGAATTTCCCAAAATTGCACAGAATGCTTGCTGGAGCAAATGAGAAAAGCTGCGTGAACCGACTGTGGACTCAACTTCCTGTTCTTCTGCACATGCTTATTCCCTGCCTCAGAGCAACAGATCAACAGGGAGTAAGGTAGAAGCACTGTGAATATCATGCAAAGCAAACCAGAAACTACAATCAACTCCATAGAGTACTTAACTTGCCCAAACTCCAGGCAAGTGAATCAATATGGATTCGTGACTAAAGTTGTGAAGGCCAGGTTTTGGAAAACACACAACATTCAAAATCTTATCTTGTAGAGACTGAAAATGGACTAGTGAGATTAAAAAAAACTAGTGGTCTTCTTGCCGTGTCCAGGCCAGCCTCACAATCCATACCCCCACCATCCCCCACTGCCCCCTGTCCACCTTGATCTTTCCCCACATCTTCCCACATCTAAAAGAAGAACTCATGGACTAGTTATCCAGAAGATCAGGAAGATGACCAGAACATTGATCTGATAGTCTCTGATGATTCACGTACCATTGAGTTCAACAGAGACCATGAAAACTTGAATCTAATACATCCTCTGAGAGCTGAGATAAGGTCAGGAAGGTTACTGAAATCATCACAGCACAAGCTCTGTGAACTGAGGATGAAGACGGAGACTCTCGGGGAAGATGCAGGGTCACATAAACTAGATATATGAAATTTGTGATGGTAGCATTCTCAACCTGTTAAATAACTTCCTACAATGCCTGAATGATACTGCCACTTTTCATACCAACCTCTTTCCTTTCTGGCCTCTGTTGTGAATTTAATGGTTTAGTAACAAACTCTGGGTGGTGTTATGCAGACTGTAGCTGATTGCTCGGAACTGGTTAACATTCCTGGGAGGCGATTCTCCCAAAGAAATTTGGAAGTATCAAATTTGTGTAAAAACTGGAGTAAATCCTGCTTGTTTTTTTCAGCGGGATTTTAAAAAATGTATCTCCCACATTCTGTGCACTGCAGAATGCACTAGTGTGAATCTCATTAAAAATCAGTGGGTGGGGTCTATTCCCACTGGAGAGGCCAGTATCACAGTGCTGATTGGACCACTGTGCATGCATCGATTGGTGAATGCGCAGTGGCCCTCGCACTGCCAATTGCTGGCCAGCTTGATCGCTGGCCAGCCCTACGATCCTGCGAACCCACCATGCCCCAGTTGGTGGTCGTCTTGACATGTTCAGACCAGCCTCGCAATCCACACCCCCACCATCCCTGGCCCACGTTGATCTATCCCCACCCTCCCCAGCAGTCCTGATCTCTCTCCCTCCCTCCTATCCTGCAGTCCCGAATCCCACCCCCCCAACCCCCCAACTAGCAGCTGCAATTCCCCCCACTCTACAGTCCTGACCACATTCCCTAATCCCAATTGCTCCTCCCTCTGTAACCAAAACAGCGCAGCGGGCTGGGAAAATCTGTCCCTCTTCCCCGAAGTTAATTTCATGTTTAACCCTTATTGACAGAAGAATCATGGGGTTCATCCCATCAGTTAGAGTTTAAAGGGCTGTGGTAAATGGACAATAAAGTGGAGTTGAGACCAAGGTGTGATCAGCTATGTTTGTATTAATTGGTGGAGCAGGCTTGAGAGGCTAAACTGCCTACTCCTGCTCCTAGTTCTTATGTTCTTATGTCTCAGTTAGAATCAAACTAAAGCCACACTGGGAAAATCTCACACTTGCCCACAGTGCTGCCCAATCTCTGAAAATTACTGATTATCAAAATATTTGATATTCCCCATTGCAGGTTACCAAATCAGAATTAATATTCGACTTGGGTATTATTAAAATAAATCCATTTTATTATACAACAGCCATATTGAACTTCAAAATCAAGTGTATTTTATAACATTGATTAATGGACACCTTTATAATCTATACTGAGAAACATAAATGAGTATAATAATTAAGAATAGCAGTTGAATTATGAGTTTAATTTTACAGTACCAAATGAGCAGCTTACAAAAGACGAAGACAGCAAATCAGGCTCAATATCAGGACAAACATATCATCAGTATGTTATGGCAGGAGGAGGTAAGAAACATTCATATCCCTTTAAATTATACTCTCGCCATGGGGCTGTCTTCTACTCGAGTTGAGCTGTTAACAAGAATGGCAGCAATTTTGTTCAAGTCAACTACCACTGTCCTGGAGAATTTCACCATTTAAAGCATGTGGTTGCTGCTATTCTCCCCACAGACATCACCACTATGAGCCTGCTAAACATCTTAGATGTTGCCGCAGTTTTGGAAGCCAATTACCTGGTAGAGTTTTACATAGGAAAAGAGGTCCTTCAGTCCATCATGTCTGTGGCAGCCATCAAGAACATAACCATTCTAATCCTATTTTTCAGCACTTGGTCTGTAGTCTAGTATGCTATTGCATTTCAGATGCTCATCTAAATGCTTCCTAAATGTTGTAAAGGTTCCTACCTCTACCACTCTTTCAGGCAGTAAGTTTCAGATTCCCAACGCCCTGTAAGTGAAAAACTTTTCTTCAAATTCCCTCTTAATCTCCTGCCCCTCACTTTAAATCTATGCCCCCTGGTTATTTTTCCCTCTACCAAGGGGAAAAGCTCTCTCATAATTTACCCTACCTACATCACTCATAATTTTGTAAACTCAATTAAGTTCCCCCCTCAGCCTTCTCTGAGCTAAGGAAAATAGCTCCAGCCTAACCAACCTCTCTTCGTTTTTGAAACACCCTAGCCCAGGCAACATCCTGGTGAATCTCCTCTGCACCTTTTCTGGTGCAATCACATATTTCCTATTGTGTAGTGACAAGAACTGTACTCTCTAACTGTGGTCTAATGAGTTTTTTTTGCAGCTCCATCATTCCTCTCTTCTCATATTCTATGGCTCAGCTAATAAAGGCAAGTATCCCATATGCCTTCTTAACCAGTTTATCTAGCAGTCCTGCTGCCTTCAAGATCTTTGCTCATGCACTCCAAGGACCCTCTGATTGTCTGTACTTCCTAGCATTCTTTGGTTCATTGTATATTTCCTCGCATTGTTAGTCTCTCCCAAAATGCATCACCTCACACTTTTCAGAGTTAAATTCCATTTGCCATTGTTCTGCCCATCCGACCAGCACATCTATATCATCCTTTCAGACTTTCCTCCGCACCACTTATCAATTTTCATGTCATCTGCAAATTTAATTATGATACTTCCACATTCACATCTAAATCATTAATGTATGCTACAAACAACCAAGGAGCCAGCACTGATCCCTGCGGAACATGACTGAACACAGATTTTCAGTCACAAGAACAACCTTTGACAATTACCCTCTCACTCCAAGCTAATTTTGATCCAATTTGCCAAATTGCCCTGCAACTCATGGGCTCTTAGCTTCTTGACCAGTCTCCCACATGGGACTTCGTCAAAAAGCCTTACTGAAGGCTATGTAGACTACATCAATAACATAGCAATCTATTCAAATTCAACCAGACAGAAGACATTATAGGGCCTAATAATAACACATTAGTTATTATTATTTATGTCATTTTAAAATTACACCATGATATATCATGGTGATTTGAATCTGAGCTGAACAATGTTGAACCAGAGTTTTATATTATCATATTGTCACATCAATTTATAACATTCAGTTTTATTTTCAGAAATGTAACCGGTGTGAGAGATTTACCAGTGTTTGACAACATGTATTTAAAATTGCCAGTATTTTGTCTAAAGCTAATACTTAAGTTTAACTTATTTCTCTCAGAGAATTTTGGGTGCATCCATTTTTCCAACAAATGTCAGACTAAAATAGTTACATAGAATTAGTGTTCTCAAGAAAGAGCTGCATCCGAAGCTATTTTATCTGTACTTTCCATAAACGCTTTCTGACCTGCTCTGTTAACCCTGCATCCTCAGGTTCTTTTTACCCCCAGATTTCCAGCATCTGCAATATGCAACTGTTTGGTAGTTTGTTTTTGTACATTTCTACTAATGTCAGTTCTGAATTCTCTACATTTTTACTCTTTGAATTCTTGCAACCGTTAGTAATTGGTTAGTATCATTCACTTTAGACCTTTAATGTTTCTTTTTGAACATTTTGCCATGTCAGCTCTGGATTGATTTGCAGGAATGATATATTCATGTGTGGTTCACTTGATTATCTTTCATATTAATTTAGTTTCAGTATGATTTCCAATGTGTACTTTAGAAAAAAAATTCAATTTTTAAATTTTATTGAATTGTTTATTCTGATTTATTTTCCAGGATATGTGTTCTTTGTACTTGTTCTCTTTCTGTTCATCCTTATGATCAGCTGTACAAGCTTTAGTGGATGGTGGTTAAGTTATTGGATACAACAAGGAGCTGGGGTACGTTCTCCTCACACAACTAATGCAAGTAGTATCACCTGTACATTTATGAAATATTAGAACATAGAACATAGAACATAGAACATAGAACATTACAGCACAGAACAGGCCCTTCGGCCTTCGATGTTGCGCCGACCAATATAAAAAGCAATGCCCCTCCAAACTAAACCATTCCCTTCTCTTCCATATACTTATCAACTAACCTCTTAAACGCCACCAAACTTGGCGCATCTACAACTGCTGCAGGCAGGGCATTCCACTCCCGAACCACCCTTTGGGTAAAGAACCTACCTCTGATATCCGTCCTATAACTATCACCCCTTAATTTAAAGCTGTGTCCCCTCGTGCTAGCTTTCTCCATCCTAGGAAAAAGGCTATCACTGTCCACCCTATCTAAACCTCTAATCATCTTATATGCTTCAATAAGATCCCCTCTTAGCCGCCTCCTTTCTAACGAAAACAACCTCAAATCCTTCAACCTCTCTTCATAGGACCTGCCCTCCATACCAGGCAACATCCTGGTAACCTCCTCTGTACCCTCTCCAATGCCTCCACATCTTTCTTATAATGTGGGGACCAGAACTGCACACAATACTCCAAGTGCGGCCGCACTAGAGTTTTGTACAGTTGCAACATGACGTTGCGGCTCCGAAATTCAATCCCCCTACCAATAAAAGCTAAGACTCCATATGCCTTCTTAACAACCTTCTCGACTTGACTGCCTACTTTCAGGGATCTATGCACATACACACCAAGATCCCTCTGTTCATCAAGACTACTAAGAATCCTACCATTAGCCCTATACTCTATACATTTATTATTTCTGCCATAGTGCATTACCTCACACTTTTCCACATTAAACTCCATTTGCCACCTCTCGGCCCAGCTCTGCAACTTGTCTAAGTCCCTCTGCAAACTATAACACCCCTCTTCACTATCTACCACTCCACCGACTTTAGTGTCATCTGCAATATTTACTAATATTGAATCTTTAAAATTATTTTCATGTTTTGTAGCTTTTGTCTCTCCAAAAATGGAAGGTGAAAGAGAAAGAGAATTCTTATAATTCTATTAATTGAAGGAGCATAAATGCTTAAGCATTTATTAAGATTTACATCAAACATTTAATAGTTTCCCATGTTACATAATAGAAGACACAATTTGAAAAATATAACAAACAAAAGAGTGGTTTTTAATTCATAATATTTGAATACATGGATAAACTATTTCATTTATACAAATACAAATTTTGCAGTGAACAACAGCCTGCAGCCAGAGGCAACTGTAACAATGATAGATGCTTCACTAACCTCAGAGTACAGAACAAAGTCAGGAGAATTTATACCATGGGCCCAAAGGCTTCCCATGCTGAAATATATAAACAGCAGATGATCAATATTCTGTGAATTTCTCAATTCAAAAGCCAAAGTTGTACATAATTAAACTGAGGGAAAATCTTACAGAAAGGTAAAGTGGTATGCAAAGACTCCTTGATCTTTTGTGTTGCTTTATTGAATTGATACAGGGCGATAAGATGCACCTTCTGCAGCCATCTTTATGCATCAAGATAAAAGATTAAGTTAAATTAAATCTTCGGTACAAATCACTTTTGTGAAAACATAAGTGCTTTGAAGTCTGAAGTGTTATTTGAGTAGCAATATATACCATTGAACAAGATCACCTTATCTTAACATATTTAAAGTCTATCACAATTTAAGGAATATTCTTTGTTTCAGTCCATTTGTCCAATCTTATTTGTCATGTCACAAAAATTGTTCTTGCAAATATTGTACAAAAAATATTTCATTTTGAAAACTGGACAATTAAAGAACCAAACCAATGCCACTATTTATGTGACATTTGAAAAGGACAGTCCTAATATCATTAGAATATTTAAAAAAACAAATTCCTGAATATAATACTGAAATCCTTCCCTCTGTGATTCACACATCACATGTGTAAGAGGATTTTCTCTTTATGCTTAAATATCATGGGGTGAATTTTCTGTTGCAATTGTTCAAGACCGGAAAATCCTGCCCGAGGTCAATGCACCTGTGCCTGATCCATGTCCCACCTATTGTGATTCTTGTGGCAGGCTGGACAATAAAATCCCACCCCATGGACTAGATTTTTATTTTGGGCTGGCGTAATACGAGGACTCCAAGAGTTAAATTATATGGTGTCATTTCAAAAATCAGGATTGCATTCCCTGTAATTTCAAAGATTAAAGGCTAAATTGATTGAAGTTTTCAAGATATTTAGAGGAACAGATAAGGTAGATAGAGAGAAATGATCTTAACTATTTGTGAAGGACATGATGAGAAATCCATTAAAAGATTAACCAGGATTCATGGCATTATTAACAGCGACATGGAATACAAAAGAAAGAACTTTGCAAAATCTTTATAAAACAATGGATAAGACTTGGCTTGGAATATTCACGTTCAACTCTGTATACCACACTTTGGGAAGGCAACATCATAGAGAGGATGTAAAAGAAATGTACCAGAATGGTACCAGGATTGAGAATCTTCAGTTACATGGAGAGACCAGAGAGGGAAACGTTCTCCTTAGAGCAAAAAGGATAGAAATGCTCAAAATCAGTAATTTTTTTTTATAGAGTAAATAAGGGGAAATAGTTTTCTGTGATAGAAAGGCCAGTAACCAAGAAAGACAGATTCTATGCAACAGGTAAAAGAATTTGGCATGGCACTTATGAGGCAAGTCCTTCTGTTCTAAGATACATTGCCTGGAAGGGTGATGGAAGCAAATTCATTGCTAACTTTCAAATGGAAATTGGATAATGCATGAAGAGATAGCAATTACAGGAATATAGGGAAAGACTATGGGGTGTAGAAATAATTTGATATTTCTACGAATGAGCTGGCACATGGGTGAAAAGCCAAATGGATGTTGGGTAGGACAGCTGAATGTTTCTGAGAATAAGTAGACAAATACATGAATAATGTACTCTATAACTATGTTACAAACACAAACAATACTTCATGTATTTTGACAGCAAAAGGTACTTTTAGATATTAATACCAGGAATATTTTCATTTAAGGTATACAATTGTTGCCAGCATTGCAAATAGCACAACAAATACAAATTATACAGTAAACAACAGCATGTAGCATGAGGCAACTGCAGTAATTATAGATGCTTCACTAAACTCACAGAGTACAGAACAAAGTCAGGAGAATTTATGCCAAGGGGATAGCCCAGAGGCTTCCCATGGTGAAATATAAGGAACAAAAAGTCCTGCTCAACAGCGCTTATGATCAGTATTCTATGAATTTCTCTATTCAAAAGCCAAAGTTCTACATAACCAAACCAAGAGATAATTTTATAAAGTATGATAAAGTGGTGTGCAAAGACTTCTTGATATCTTGTGTATTGCCTTGTTGGATTGTTACAGAACAATAAGATGCACCTTCTGCAGCCATGATGTTTATGGGTCAAGATGAAAGACTAAATTTTATATTTTAACAAAATTAAAAATCCTCCCTTGGCACAAATTAATGGTGCCCAATTCGGGTATAATTTAGTTTGAAATTTTGCTCTATTGCAGGATAGAATGTTGCTGCATTAGGGCTGGAGGGGTTGGAATTTGGGGTAAAATCCCCACTTCCACTCTTTTCTGGCTGTTAAGGCAAATTTGAAGAGGAAGTACTTCTTTCATCCATGAATGTCAGTATCATATTCCAATCTCAATCTTACTCTTGAGAAAGGACTCGTACGACGCTAGGTATTCCTGAAAATCCACGAATTCCACTTCCTGTATGGTAACAGCTATGTATGTTTATTCTTGTGAGTCATGCATGAGCACTACAGTTCAGTGTTCAAAGAGAATTATTCCAGGAAAAACTAAATGACCACTTGGATATGAAAAGACCAGCAAGAAAGCAGCATTAAAGGGAAATTCACAAATATTTATGCCTAGACATCCCCACATACTTCTCACAGCATAGCTTCAATAATGCAATTTCTAGTCTATTGTATGTTTTGTGTCACAGGAACTAAGCTTTTGACACTAATTGATTATACTTAATTATACAAAGGCTGACTGTCTTGCACAAAGGAACAACACCACAACAGTGGATTGTAGCAGCATCACTGAGAACCCCCAGCTAGGAACCTACCAGCTAATTTACGGAATGTCTATTGTTTTAATAATTGTTCTGAGCGTTATTAAAGGATATATTTTCACTAAGTTTACCCTGAAGGCTTCTTCTACACTACATGACAACATATTCTCCAAGGTAAGATGCATATTTGGTACAGAATTTTATAGATTTCAATTGTAAGGGCTATTTTCAATAGTAGATAACAAGAAACTTTAAATTAATACATTGAAATACAAGGCCAGAATGTTATGCCCTCCCCTGTAATGAGTTTGGTGGTAGTTTTAAAGTTTATTTATTAGTGTCACAAGTAGTCTTACATTAACATCGTAATGAAGTTACTGTAAAATCCCCTAGTTGCCACAGTCTGGCATTTGTTCAGGTATACTGAGGGAGAATTTAGCATGACCTCTTGTATCTAACCAGCATACCTTTCAGACAGTGGGAGGAAACTGGAGCACCTGGAGGAAACCTACATAGACACAGGGAGATCGTGCAAACTGTGGACAGACAGTGCCCCATGCAAGGAATCAAATCTGTATCCCTGACACTGAGTCAGCAGTGCCAACCACTGTGCCACCGTGCCACCCGAAGAGGATGGGAAGGTGATGGATTGAGGCTTTGCCACCTTCCCCAACCACCCCAGCAGGAAGGCCCATGGATGGCTTTCTCACCTCCCCATGAATTGAGTCCCTCAAGTGGTCAGGTTAATGCCCACTTAAAAGCCCCATTCTGCATCCTGTATTAACCCAGCAATGATGGTGAGGCTAACCATGCAGGGGGCATGACAAACAAATCCAGCTCTGCCTGGAGTCTCTTAGGGGTGGGGGGAGCAGCTCATTTTAAGGCACTGCCTGTCCAATGACCTCAGTAAGAATTTAGCAACACCAATTTTAAATCCAACCGATTTATTTGATAGTAAAATTGCGAGCTTTCAACACTCTGTGTCTTCGTCAGGCAAATGCAGTGTTCTGGTCTGCAATCGCACACATATCAACACAGATAGTCACAAATTGCTGATTAGAATGCGAATCCTTACATCTAACCTGCTATTCAAGTGTTAAAGTGGCTAACAATGTGTGTGAAGGGAATCCTGAGCATTGGTTAGAGAATTGTGTATTTTCTCCAGACAGCACAGTAAGTGAGGTTTTTTGCTAACCCAGGCAAGTTACGGGGGTTACAGATAGTGTGTCATGAAGCCAAGATCCCTATTAAGACCGTCCTCATGTGTGCGGAACTTGGCTATCAGTCTCTGCTCAGCGACTCTGCGCTGTCGTGTGTCACGAAGGCCCCGAACATCACCCAAGCACAACGCACGGCCATCTGTGCTCTCAAGACCAACCGCAACATTGTCATCAAACCAGCAGACAAAGGAGGCACCACCGTCATACTGAACAGAACGGACTACTGTGAAGAAGTGTACCGACAACTAAACAATGTGAAACACTACAGACAGTTACCAGCAGATCCAACCAAAGAACACACTCGTCAACTCAACACTCTGATCAGAACCTTTGATCCGGACCTTCAGAACACCCTCCGGGCTTTCATTCCACGTACTCCCCGCATTGGAGATCTCTACTGCCTCCCAAAGATACACAAGGCAAACATACCCGGCCGTCCCATCGTATCGGGCAATGGGACCCTGTGTGAGAACCTCTCCGGCTATATCGAGGGCATCCTGAAACCCATCGTACAAAGAACCCCCAGCTTTTGTCTTGACACTACGGACTTCCTACAGAAACTCAGCACACATGGAGCAGTAGAACCAGGGACACTCCTTGTCACAATGGATGTCTCGGCGCTCTACACCAACATCCCCCACGACGATGGTATTGCTGCAACTGCCTCAGTACTCAATGCCAACAACTGCCAGTTTCCAGATGCAATTTTACAACTCATCCGCTTCATCTTGGACCACAATGTCTTCACCTTCAACAATCAGCTTTTCATCCAGACACATGGAACAGCCATGGGGACCAAATTTGCACCTCAGTATGCCAACATCTTCATGCACAGGTTCAAACAAGACTTCTTCACCACACGAGATCTTCAACCAAGGTTATATACTAGATACATTGATGACATCTTTTTCCTTTGGACTCATGGTGAACAATCATTGAAACAACTGTATGATGATATCAACAAGTTCCATCCCACCATCAGACTCACCATGGACTATTCTCCAGAATCAGTTGCATTCTTGGACACACGCATCTCCATTAAGGACGGTCACCTCAGCACCTCACTGTACCGCAAACCGACAGACAACCTCACAATGCTCCACTTCTCCAGCTTCCACCCTAGACACGTTAAAGAAGCCATTCCCTATGGACAAGCCCTCCATATACACAGAATTTGCTCAGATGAGGAGGATCGTGACAGACACCTCCAGATGCTGAAGGATGCCCTCGTGAGAACAGGATATGGCGCTCGACTCATCGATCGACAGTTCCGACGTGTCACAACGATAAACCGCACTGACCTCCACAGAAGACGAACACAGGACACGGTGGACAGAGTACCCTTTGTTGTCCAGTACTTCCCCGGAGTAGAGAAGCTACAACATCTTCACCGAAGTCTTCAACATATCATTGATGACGATGAACATCTCGCTAGGGCCATCCCCACCCCCCCACTTCTTGCTTTCAGACAGCCGCATCCTCCCCATAGGCTAATCTCCTCATCTCCGATATCAGCATAGTGAACTTTCTCTGCACTCCCTCCAAGGCCAATATACCATTCCGCAAATACGGCACCAGAACTGCACACAGTACTCCAATTGCGGCTTCACCAACCCCTGTACAGTTGCAACAAGACCTCCCTATTTTTATACTCTATCTCCCTGGCTACAAAGGCCAACATTCCATTTGCCTTCTTGATCACCTGCTGCAGCTGGGTTGTTGCGATTCGTGCACAAGGACCCCCAGGTCCCTCTGCACTGTAGTATGCTGCAGCTTTTCACCTTTAAAATAATAATCCCTTCTACTATTATTTCTACCAAAGTGGATAACCTCATACTTGCTAACATTATACTTCATCTGCTTGGTCCTAGCCCATTCATTCAATCTATCCTGATCTCTCTGCAGACTTTCCACACCCTCCACGCAATTTCCTTTTCCACTCATCTTCATGTCATCAGCAAATTTCATTACCCTACACTCAGCCCTTTCCTCCAGATTATCTATGTATATGGTAAACAGTTGAGGCCCCAGCACCAATCCCTGGGACACTCCACCAGTCACCAGCTGCCAATCAGAATAGCACCTATTGATTCCTAAGGCAGGAATTCTCTTCCTTTGCTGATCTGGAATTCTTCTACTCTCTCTTTCTGCATACCACTTGAAAAATATGCCTGATTCAATGTTCTTTATTAGAAACTTATCAGGTAACCATAATATTTGCTTTTCATCATCCTGACAGATAGCTGTTGACATAAAATGGTGTTTGACCTTTATCCATTCCCATATCCTTGTGATAGAATGGGTTACTTCTCACACCCGCTCTTCAGAATTCCATGCCAAAACTAAGAATTCTGCAAGTCCATTTTGAACAAGTTCTTGTAGCTTTTTAAAGAATGGCAGCCACTAATCCACAGGAAAAATTTATTGCATGTCAATGCCTTCTCAAGAAAATGACCCAGAAGATCATTTGCATTTTAGTGCCTTGTCCAGACATGTCTGCTATCTTCCATGGTCTTGTGTAGTTCAATATATTATCAGCAAGAAAGGAAAGCTCACCTGACCTCTAAAGTCCATTTTGTTTCAAAAACAGTATCCTTTCTCCATTTTGTTTTAAGGTGAAATATTCAGTTTGAACAAATGCATGAGCCAATATTTCATGATAGTGAGATTCCTTACAAAATTATAGTGGAATTTTCCTGTGTTTGGCAGAATGCAAATAGTGAGCAAGGAAAGCGTTGTTGAAGCCATCGGCACCAATGGTGGCTTTCTCCGGCCTACCATTAGAAACATAGGAAACAAAACTTCAAGGTCACCCATTTAAGACAGAGGTGAAGAGGAATTTCTTCACTTGGGGATAGTGAAGCTGTGGAATTCTATACCACAGAGGGCTGTAGAGGGTAGGTTATTAGACATATCAAGGCTAAGTGAGACAGATGTTTAATCAATAAGGGAATCAAGGATTATGGGGATAAGGTGCAAAAATGGAGTTGAAAATTATAATTGGATTAGTCAAGACTTAATTGAATGGTGGAGCAGACTTAATGGGTCAAGTGGCCTACTTTTGTTCCTTCGCCTAATAGGTCCCATGACATCATTCTGATAGAACTTACTCCAACAACAACTTTTTTTTAAAGATCGAGGCAGCATTTTTAAAGGCTGCCCCAGCGCACAAAAGTTCAAAAGGAACATACCAACTAAATCCTCCCCCACTGCAATCTACTCAGGTATTGTCGGGGGCAGCGCTGGGTGTAGTGCCCCGTCCGACCTTCTCTCCCCACCACTGAACAATACAGCCATCAGAGATCCTCTAGGAGGACTGATTCCCTGGTGTATCCCATGGAAGACTAGTCATAATTCACACTGGTCTGGCCTCACGCCAACATGAATGAAATTCCTTATGGTGTAGCATACTATAAAAGGCCTTATTTTTCCCTTGTGTCTGTGTGAAAATGTCCTCACTGGAACATTTGAAGTAATTTTTGATTAATCTATATTCTATAGTTACTCTATAGCCTGAAACTATCATTCCGTGGTTACGAGAGGTGAGTTTTTGCTTGTCCTGCTGCTAAGTGCTGTTCATGTTAGGCTAGGGTAGTACACAGACAACCCCCAAAGGACTCTATCAATAGTCAATGTGACATATATACTTTATATCACAAATGTATGCCAGTGTACAAGTATAATACTGCAGACAGTAATCTGAGCTTTAGAATGTTTTTATTATTTCCAAATAGAGTTTATATGATTTTTCTTAGTTCCAAATCTTCACAATTAGGCATTGTTTTGAGACTTTATTAATCCAACGCTCTTTTGGATAGCCCTCCCACCTTCCATTCTACATATACATGAGCATATCTGAATGTCTGCTGCCCGTATCCTAACATTCACCAATTCCTATCATCTCTGTGCTTGCTGATCTACATTGACTCCTAAGCCAGCAAGGCTTTCATTTTAAAATGCTTGTTGATTTTTCCAGATACCCATTTGGCCTCACGTCTATCACTGTCACCTCCTCCAGCCACTATAATGTTGGCCTTTTGTGCATCTTGGATTTTAATTGGTCTGCCATTGGAGTCTTATGTTGCCTAGGTCCTTAGCCCTGGAATTCCCTTTCTGAACCTTTCCACCCCTCCCTGTCTCATCCTTTAAGATGTTTCTGAAACCATACCTCTTTGACAAAGCTTTTGGTTATTTATCCTAGTATTTCTACAAATGAAATTCTTTCAGATAATGCACCTACCAAGTACTATGGGACATTTCACCACATTTAAGGCACAATGTATTTGAAAGCTCTTATTTCAACTAATTTAGTTTCTTAATAAGCTTTATTAATGATTTTGCCGAAGTTACCCAGACTGTCAGATGTTATTCGATCAAGAGATCAAAAATGACTATCTTCAATTATCTTATCAAACATGTTAGAAACTTAATGGTCACCCAACCTAGTTAAGTGACGTAATTCTTCAACGAGGGTTCATGCCATCAGGGGTCTGCAATATAATCACTGTTTCTTTTCCAGAGTTAGCTTTTCTGCATTATTCCATAATTCCCCTAGCATTACTACATTCTCTCTTCCCACAAAAGCACTAAATTAATCACATTACACCCAAGATATAAATGTTAACAAGCTTGAACCTAGGCAGCAATGCAGGACATAATGGGGCAAATTGTCAGCAACTTCTTCAATAATGAATGAATTCAGGGAAAAATCAACCACTCCTCATCTGCAGGTGTTTCAAGACTAACAGTGGCCCATGCATAAAACCTCTCATGCCTCTCAGTCACAGCTGCAGCTTTGATGAAAGAGTTGCCTGCCAAAAAGAGTAAAGTGAATGATCACATCAACCAGCATCAACTGAATCAGTGTTTTTTGAGTCAGTCCATGTCATATAGAGGAATTCTTTGTTTGGTCAATCACTCAAGGTCCCATTAAGGATCTCACTCTTCTAACTCAGCCCCATAGCTGCTCAGTCTGGCCATATCCATATGGATTGGACTTTTAAACTCACAAGCCCCTACCTTCTTGAGACCTGAGGTGCTGTGTGACAGCTCATTACTCCTCAGCAGTGGCTTTACTTCTCTAGCACACAAGTTTCTGACACATCTTATAAAAAAGGTACCAGGGTCCTTCCATGAGCTACCCTCCACTGCACTCCCAGGGAAACAGAAGAAGATCAGTAGATCCTGTCATCAGCACCTTGCTGTTGCAGACATAGATTCTCCATGTGGATGAGAATATGATTGATGTCTTGAGGGTTCAAACACCAAGGAATGGTCCCAGAGCACTTTCATCTCTCTCTCCCTCTCTCTTTCCCAGCTGCATAGAGAGAATCCACTTCTCATGGCAGGACTGACAATGTGAGTGTTGGAAGCCTTGCTACCAGCACTCCAACCTTGGGTGCCCACCAGCTATCCTCCAAGGGACAACAAGCACACACCCTGGATATAACTGGCCTGGGTATCAAAGGTTGCGTTTGATGTCAACTGCCAAATACTGGGACCTTGAAATTCATGAGCCGCTGGGTGAAACAACAACCCAGCCCATGCTTGCATTTTCTGCCTAGTTTTAACTAAGCAGCAAGGATATCTGAGAAATGGTTAGTTCTTACATGCACATCAATCACTTGCATGAATAGTCCTGGTGAATGGACAGTCAAAATCTATTTATAATGCACAACCAATAATCTTACAAGAGTTGTTAAAAAATACCAACATAAGCCTCATTTTTATAATCACTTGAGTCATAACCATTTAATTTGGAAATTACATTTAATTTGTTTTCTTTTCTTCTTAAAAAAAGATTATACGCTGTCCAATGAAGTTCTATGACGTCACCCCAATTGGAAGGATAATTAACCGTTTTTCCAAAGACATGGATGAAATAGACGCGAGGCTACCTTTTCATGCGGAGAATTTTCTTCAGCAGATATTGATAGTATTATTCATATTAGCGACTGTGATTGCAGTGTTTCCATATCTTCTTGTTCCGGTGGCTATTATATTGATAATTGTTGCTGTCATTTTCAGGTTAGTTTTATGTTTGTTACGTTTTTCTTTAAGGCCTTTATGAACGCAATACAGAAGCAAAAGCATAGGGTTGTTTATTTACCATTTTGCATGCATGAATTCAATCCTATTTCTATTGCAAAGGATTTTTGCTAATGTATTGGAGATTGAATTCAGTTTTATGTTAGAATTCCCAGCACACATCTTCAGAAGTGAAGCTCTGTGCTAAGATCATAAAATCATGAAATATTCCCCACTGGGATCAACATGTAAAAAATTCCAGATGGCAAATTTGAAATTCAAGATCACATTTGGAAGATTTAAATGGCAAATTGAGGCTACACATGGCTAATGTTTATCAAGACTTAAAAGATTAAAATAAAAGCTGCAAATGCTGGAAATACACTGTTGGCTCATCAAAATTTGAAAAAAAAAGGTCAACATCTTGAGTCCTTGCTTGGAAAATCAACCCTTTTAAATACTTGGATAAAGATTATAAATTTGAAATTTTAACTCTTTTTATCTTCTTTCAGGAACTGGCAGCCTTGTCTGCTGTATATTTTTAGGACTTTTCTGTTTTTATGTTACTTTCTGCTGCAAGTATCTGAGCATCTCTATTAAGTCATGAATTATTTGGTCCCGTGAAACTGCTAGAGAAATTATATTTAATTGTATGCATTTTTAATCAGGGAAAATTGCTTGTGATATTTGTTATGCCAGCTCATTATGATGACTTTATAACCCAGCATTAGCTTTGGCTCAGTAATCACATGCACTCACCTGAGTCAAATGAAGTCCAAAGAATGGAGCACATAATCTAGGTTGGCATTTTAACAGTTTTCAATATAGAACATAGAACATTACAGCGCAGTACAGGCCCTTCGGCCCTCGATGTTGCGTCGACCAATGTAACCAATTTTATGACCCTCTATCCTAAACTATTCCAATGCTATCCATGTGCCTATCCACTGCCCATTTGAACGCCCTTAAACTTGACGAGTCCACAACTGCTGCAGGCAGGGCATTCCACGCCCTTACTACCCTCTGAGTAAAGAACCCACCTCTAGCATGTGTCCTATAACTACCACCCCTTAATTTAAAGCTATGTCCCCTCATGCTGCCTATCTCCATCCGAGGAAAAAGGCTCTCACTATCCAAGGGATGCTGTGTTGTCTTCAGTGCGCTCCTTTGGATGAAGCGTTAAACTAAGATTAACCTTCACTCCCAGGTGAACATAAAAGATCCCATGACAGCATTCTAATCTTCACTGTGCAGTAGTCAGTTTTGTCTAGATACACTTTGCTGACATTAAAATAGACGTAGCCATAATAGAGTACTTGATTGACCTCCTTGCTATCCAGCAGTCTTCTCCCATGTAAATCACTTGATCAGCTGAGGGAGCGCCAGCAGAGAGGAAATGGAAGTAGTTCCACAAAAGATGAAGCTGCCTTTCCGAGCAATGCTGCGTTCATCCCACCCAATTACTCAACACAAGACATTTAGGATGCGTGATACAGCATGGGGGCCAGCCAGCCACCGAAGCGCTGATCCCTGACTCAGCACGATTAGTCCCGAGAAAAACACTATAAAAAATGTTTTTACAAAAATCTAAATTAAAAGTTCTTACATTGGGTTGGATTCTCTGGCTTCCCCGTAGCGTCACGGAGGTGACATGCTGTTGGCCAGCAGCAGGATCACTTGGTCCCATCTCGGTAGGGTTTCTCATTGACCCCCACCGCATGCCACCAGGAAATCTGCAGTAGGGGTGCGCTGTCAGTGGGAACCAGAAGATCCCACTAGTGTGAACAACTGGAAAATACGACCAATAAAGATTAAGACAATAAATTGACTCACTCAAATAAAAGCAAAAAAAAGGTGCATGCTGGAAATCTGAAATAAAAGCAGAAAATGCTGGATAAACACATCAAGTCAGGCAGCATCTATGGAGAGAGGAACAGCATTAATATTTCGGGTCCACATGACTGTTGTACAGAACTGAATCACTCCTTAGCTCTGACCTATGCCTAATCTCCTATTCTGCTGCATCTCTTCCTCCCCCCTCTCCAACTATATGATCCGTCACATTCCTAACCTTCTTTAGTTCTGAAAAAGAGTCACACTGTATTAAAATGTAACTGTTTCTCACTCCACAGAAGCTGGCAGACCTTCTGAGTTCATTCAGCTTTTTTTTGTCCTTATTCTATATAATATGTATTAAATTGACGACTGTCAGAAAACCACCTTCTGTACGTGTAACTGTTACTGATTACCAAAATAGTGGGACTACTCCCTTTCTCCAGAAGACATTTAAGATAAACTCTTTCGAACACTGGCACATTCTCAACTAAACAAAAACCCAAGAAGCGACACTTCCTTGTATTTAAGTAAGCTTTGACACCTTAATGACAGCCATGCACAAAATGACTCAATGAAACTTTCTGCATATAAAGCACAGCCTAAAGTCAACTAGAAAGTCAACTGAGAAACATGCCTGATATCTACTAAAATAATTCATACCTGCATCCTCAGTATAGGATTTCAAGGAAATAACTGCTGTATTTTTGAGATAAGCCTTCTAACTAAATCTAAACATCAACTAAATGAAGAATTTCAGCCAGAAAAACCTCTTGATAAATATGCACACATTACAATCAGAATATTTTAATTTGATTAGTGGTTTAACTATTAATGGAAGTCTATCACAATGCATTTAGCCCTCAGTCACCCACTTATATGCTTCCAAAAATCCCTAACCCTGTTAATACTTTAATTTTTAACAGTCAAACTTGGGGATATGAAGACATTGAAATTGTTTTATGAGATATTTTTAGCTCTCTGATTAATATATTTACATCATATTCCCCTGGGTTTTTTCAGTCATTAGAGCATTAAAATAAATCTGGTCTGCAATGCAAGGTTATCTTGTAAGTTTTCCTAATTTTCTGAATGCAAATTGATAAGGTGGGACTTCCTTCGGACTGTGCTTTTAATAATCAACAGAAACAAATTGTAACTGGATACTGTAATCAGATTCAGGGAATGTTGATTTACAATACACAGCTCAGTATAGAATTCTTTAATCATTTACCAAATTGTAAGTCTTTGTGAAATCTTCTGTCCCCCTTTTCCTAAATTATACAAGAAGACTAAATACATGGGTGGGATTCTTCCAAAATAATTCTAAGTGTCAAATTCATGGAAGAACTGGAGTAAATCACATTTTTTTCAGCAGGAGTTTCAAAATGAATCTTCCACGCTCTGTGCACTGCATAGTGAACTAATGTGTATCACTATAAAAGTCAGGGGTGGAACCTCTTCCTTCTGGAGATGCTGGCAGCATAGTGCTGAGTGGGCTATTGCGCATGCAGCCATCTGTCAATGCTGAGATCACTTGATTGCTGGCCAGCCTCATGACCCTCCCCACAGGTCTGTGCAACACCCCCCCATACCCACTCCCAGAACATGTCCAGGCCACCCTCAACCCCTTCACACCCCCACCCCGTCCTGCCTCAATCTCCCCTCCACACACTTCGCAGCCCAACTCTGCTCCCCCACTCTGCAACCCCCCACCTGCAGCCCTGACCCACCCCCCCATGCCAAACTCCCCATCCCGCAATCCCCATCATGCCCCACTGCAAGACTGATCCCCGTTCCAGAAGACTGACCCTGATGATCAGCCCCAATTGCTGGCCTCCCTCCCTCTGTCACCCAGCTTAAATACAGACTGGCAGCGGGAACCTCTGCCAGTCAGAGGTTCCAGCTCTATGAGATCCTGCTCCCATTAGGCCCATCCTTCCTTCTTGGCATTGCCCAATGCCCAAGGTACCCAGAGAACATTTCCTCGTATCTGAACCTCTGGAGGGCCTTAATTGCCCCCCCTCCCGCCCCCCCTTTCACTCCAGTGGAGTCAGGTCACCAAGTCCCCATTTAGAATGAGGAGTCATTCTAAACCTCGCGAGAGTGAGACACTCCTGGCAGGGAGGGGGAGAGAGGCTAGTTGGCTCAGAGATATCAGTCCGGGGCCCACTAATAATCTTTAAATTGCACTCAAAATAGTATCTATTTAAATTATTCAGCTCCATGTCAATTTCCATCGCAGAGCTGATGGAGCTGGAAATCCAGCAGTTAGAGAATTGCAGAAGCTGTGGCAGCCAGCGTGGAGTCTGTAAAACAGCCTCCACTTGAGTCTCCCTCTGCACTACAGAAGTAGCGCAACGGGATGGGAAAATTACCCCTGTGTTTTTTGACATAATTTTAAAATAAAATGAAGATAGAATCTTAGAAGCTGACAGCACAGAATGAGGCCACTTAATGGATTTTGCTTATGCCATCTCTTTGAAGGCAGGAACCTCACCCCTGCCAATTACCCCCAGAGGATCCAACTCCATCAGCTCCTCCCCCATTAAACCTGCCCCCACCCACTTCCTTGGCACTGCCCGATGCCCAATGGCCAAGATGGAAATGCCCAGGGAATATCCTATGGCATCTGCACCCCTGAAGGGCTTCAATTGCTCTCCCAGCGGGATTGTGCTTAGTCTGACATCCCTACTTTGTATCCACAATCCTGCACATTCCTCATCCTAACTGTCAAACTGTCCTTTAAAATTATTCATGGAGTCAGCTACCATCACTTCTTCAGGTTAAAAATTCCATATCCCAAAGACTAAGTGAAAACATTTCTCCGTGTTTCCTGTCTCTATTTTAACCAATGAATTTCAATCTGTGGCCTCTAGTTATTGACCGACTCACCAGGTGAAATAACTTTTTCTCAAGTACTCTACCAAAACCTCTCAAAACCATGAAAATCTTTTTTGTGTTTTTCTCTAGCTTTCTCTGTCACAAAGAGGACAGTCCCAACTCATCCTAAATCTCTTCTGTAAACCCTTTTAAGGCCTTTACATATTTCCAGACCTGGCCACATACTGAGGGCTAGGCAATAATTTAAAAATGTCTGGCATGATCCCTAAGATTTTCCATTCAATTCCTTTACTTATAAACCCAAGTATCCTATGTGCTATTATAATCACTTTATCAACTTGCCCTGCAATATTTACGGTTGTATATATGGGCACCAAAAATCTCTTGACTTATTTGGAATTGTGTTGCATATGGTGTGCTTTGTTTCCACATTAGTGCTCACAAAGTGTGTGACTTCCAACTATTTCTCATTGGATTTCATCTTGAATGCTTTTGCCCATTTCACCATCCTGCCATTGTCATCCTGAACAATACTCATCACTACCATTTTGTCAAGTTTTATATTCACCACAAACTTCAGCTGCAAGAACTCAGCAAACTAGTTGACATTCATGCTGTGCTAGTCTGCAGCTTTCCCCACAGTTCAGTGAAATCTTGATGATGAGGCACTGAGCCAAGACACACCATTTAGAAATTTGATGTGAGCCAAACTAAGTACAAATGGGCGACTGGAGATTAGTTTGAGATTGTGCCAGTCTTTGAGTTTTCTGCTTCATGTTCCCTTTCAAATAACAACACACATGATTCAGCAGCCAAATATGCTTCAGTACCTGCATGCA
Source organism: Sphyrna mokarran (assembly GCA_024679065.1). Classification (NCBI taxonomy): domain Eukaryota; kingdom Metazoa; phylum Chordata; class Chondrichthyes; order Carcharhiniformes; family Carcharhinidae; genus Sphyrna; species Sphyrna mokarran. The sequence goes on along the minus strand of JAGIQG010000004.1, from coordinate 33,836,185 downwards.
TGTCTAATCAAAGGTCTCCAAATAGGAGGAAGATTTTCTGATTTTTATTTACGGCTGATTCAACACACGTGGCTTGAGGAAAGCAAGTATGTGCTTAAAACCTGGCAGTTTATGGATGAGGATAGTTCCAATGTACATATGAGATGCACTAGCCACCAGGGTGACATCTTCAGATTGCTAAGCACCCGCTGTTGTAATCTTTCAAACCATGCTCTGAAACTCCACAAATTTTCACTCCTAGAATTATTCCAACCAATGTCTACCATTTGGTTCCATTGATAGAACAGATCTATATGCCCTTTTGGTTCTTATTGTGAGGAATAATGAAGCAAATGAAAGTCATTTAGAGCCAGGCAGAGAATCTGTAAATAAAATAAATTCTAAATGTTGATTTCAATGCAGACTTTTTCAAAAAGGCATCCAAGAACTGAAGAGAATAGACAATGTTAGCAGATCACCCTGGTTCTCTCATATTGCCTCAACTATTCAAGGCATGAGCACAATACATGCCTATAATAAAACAGGTGATTTTATTGAGCGGTAAGTGAAGCTTTTTATTTCAATGACATCATGCTCACATTGCGAAGATGATCAATTTTCTACAGCCATAACACTGTTTTCCAATCTTAAATTGTCAAACATGGTGTGCTTTATTTTTTTTACAGATTTAAAGACTTAAGTGATAAAAATTCTGGCCATTTTCTACTGTTTAACTATTCCATGCGGTGGCTCAGTGTGAGAATTGATTTGCTCTCAGTTCTCTTGACTTTTACTGTGGCTCTCTTTGTCATCTTGAGTCCTGACTCAATTTCTGCATCAAATAAGGGCCTTGCTTTGTCCTATGTTATTCAGGTGAGGAAACTAATTCCATTTTTTTCCTCCTTTTGTTTATCCTAAGTGATCTCCAGAAGTAGAACACAAGGGTTTTGGAGATAACACGAATGTAATAGAATTATGTTAAAAATCAACTTCTATACATTTGAGCTTTTGCTAATCAGTGAAAAAGATATGTTTGTCAACAAGATAAGATTAAAAATAAAGGTATCATCTGGATTATAGGAGAAGATTTTCTTTTTAAATCTGTGCCATACTACTAACAATCCACAATAAATATTGTTCTGGAAAATTAATTACTAAAATTCCTACCCCATTCGTAAAAAAAGGGGAGGAAGGCTAGACCAGTAAAAGTCTTCAATTTATAACTGCTACATTTGTAAATTTATAATTGGTAGCCAAATAATGAAGAATACCCAAAATAGAAAGAGCAGGAAAAGTGACTGGTGAAGTTTTAATCAGATAAGGGAGGAGGCAATGGTCTATTGGTATTATCATTAGACTATTAATCCAGAAACTCAGCTAATATTCTGGGGACTTTGGTTCAAATCCCACCACAGCAAATGCTGGAATTTGAATTCAATGAAAAATATCTGGAATTAAGGATCTACTGATGACCACAAAACCATTGTCAATTGGTGGAAAAATCCATTCAATTCACTAATGTCCTTTTGGGAGGGAGATCTGCCATCCTTATCTGGTCTGGCCTACAAATGACTCCAGAGCCACTGCAATATGGTTGACTCTTAAGTGCCCTTGGGTAATTAGGGAGGGACAATAAATGCTGGCCGGCCAGAGACGCCCCTGTCCCACGAATGAATATTAAAAAGATAATCCTGGGGGCCTTCAATGGAGTTAAATTGTTTCATTTGATTGATCAACAGAATTGGATATACTTTTCATATTCTGTATTTAACTTATTGAACGGATGTTATTGTAACATAATATTGGACAGCATTTTGCAGTTAATTGTAAATGACACTAGCAGAAGATCTTGAAGAAAAGTTGGCCCCAAAGGTTATGAGGGGTCTAGAGACTGGATTGGGTTGCTTAATTTCTCGACACAGCTGTAAGGTACTCTTAATAATTGTAATGTAGAGAACATGCTGAGCTTATGAAAGGTACTATGTAAGTTCAAGTTATCTATGTCTAGATATAAGAAACCAGACTAATTTTACCAAAACTAATATATTTCCTCCAAAACAGACATATTTCCTGCAATTAAATAGTACATCTTTTGCACAACTATCCCATTGTTCTCAAAAAGTTTTGAGTGCAATATTTAAGTTCTGTTTGCAACTTAAACAATGAACTTTTGAGAATTGGCAATAATAAAACTATTTTTCCTTTGCCAGGTTTCCAGAAAAAACAGCAAATAGCAACCTCATTTTAGTTTCTCCATTTGTTTAAAAATGCTTCTGTGTGTCAGTTTGCAAAATCAATGTGAGTTTTGCATTAAAGACATTCATACTGTTCCTAAATATGGAAATAAACAGGATGAATATTCTGATCACATAGGTGCTAAATTTAATGAATCATAATAGTTAGTACAATCTATGCATTATTGTGTAATTAAATTGCACTATAAAGGCCTCATATTTAAAATACTGTATGCCATGACGAACATGATGATAAAGGTACATTCTCCAGATAGATTGCCTTCTGTTCTGGCCCTTTTATCATTCAAAAGAAATAAGCCAGTAATCTTCCTGTTCGATACCTGCCTGTTCTTGACTATGAGAAGTTCCGAAGCCTGCTTGTCCTTGGAAAGAGTGCCAATCTGCCAAATATTTTGCATTGAATTTTGGAGGTTCAAGCTGTGGTAGTATCTGGCACAGTAGTCTGGCAGGTTAGCCAAAATTCCATTGACTTACGGCAGACCAGAAAATTCTAGTGGTGGGTTGGGGTGGAAGATTGGATTCCATGTTGGGACTACATTTGACCTCTAGTAATACTTAAAATTCTGAATAAGGACAAAAAATGACATAAAATTATAGGAAGAGGATTATAAGAATATTAATCCAGAAACTCAACTAATGTTCTGGGGACCTGGGTTCGAATCTCGCCACAGCAAATAGTGGAACTTGAATTCAATAAAAAATATCTGGAATATCTGCTAATGATCATGACACCATTGTCGATTCGCCAAAAAAAAATATGGTTTTCTAATTTCCTTTAGGCAAGGAAATCTACTGTCCTTACTTGTCTGGCCAACATGTGACTCCAGAGCCACAGCAATGTGGCTGAATCTCAACTGCCCTCCAGGGGCAATTAGGGATAGGCAATAAGTGCTGGCCAGCTAGCGATGCCCATTTCCCATGAATGAATAAGGAAAAGGATAGTAAAGCACATGTTCTATAAGACTACCCCAGCTTCCAAAATTATTCACCATAACTTCTGCTCAGCTGTTTATTAAAGTACAACAGACAATTTGAGGTTGGCGATTTCTAACTTGTAAAACTCCTTTCTTGCCCCTTCTGACTTGTTAAAAAATTCCTCAAGGTATTCAATGGATATTAATTGAAGATGAACTGGTTCCCCATTCCCAACTCCCTCAGCTCTTTTGAAAACTGCATTGCTTTTCGGAAATCGTAATGTGCAGTGTCTCACCCCAGCAATTTTCAGCAAGTGAAAATCCCAGCCAACATTTCAGGTCAATGATTTTTCATTGGGAAAATGTGACAGGTTTCAAACAAGTGAAATGAAGGAGAGTGGAATGAGGACAAAAGAAAAGGTCTGTGATAGGATAGAAAACATAGATCATAAAACATTACAGCGCAGTACAGGCCCTTCGGCTCTCGATGTTGCGCCAACCAATGGAACCAATTTTATGACCCTCTAACCTAAACTATTCCAATGCTATCCATATGCCTATCCACTGACCATTTGAACACCCTCAAACTTGGTGAGTCCACAACTGCTGCAGGCAGAGCATTCCTCGCCCTTACTACCCTCTGAGTAAAGGAACCACCTCTAACATCCATCCTATAACTACCACCCCTTAATTTAAAGCTATGTCCCCTCGTGTTATCCATCTCCATCTGTGGAAAAAGGCTCTCACTATCCACCCTATCTAACCCTCTGATCATCTTATATGTCTCAATTAAGTCACCTCTTAGCCTTCTTCTCTCTAATGAAAATAACCTCAAGTCCTTTAGCCTTTCCTCATAAAACCTACCATCATACCAGTCAACATCCTGCTAATCTTCCTCTGCACCTTTTCCAATGCCTCCACATCTTTCTTATAATGTGGCGACCAAAATTGTACACAATACTCCAAGTGCAGCCGCACCAGAGTTTTGTACAGTTGCAACATGACTTCTCAGCTCCAAAATTCAATCCCTCTACCAATAAATGCTAACACACTATATGCCTTCTTAACAACCTTATCAACTTGAGTACCAACTTTCAGGTATTTATGCACCTGTACACCGAGATCTCTCTGCTCATCTACACTACTAAGAGTCCTACCATTAGCCCTATATTCTGTACACATATTACTTTTTCCAAAGTGAATCACCTCACACTTTTCCACATTAAACTCCATTTGCCACCTCTCGGCCCAGTTCTGTAATTATCTATGTCCCTCTGCAAACTGTAACATCCATCTTCACTGTCTACAACTCCTCCGATTTTGGTGTTGTCAGCAAATTTACTAACCCATTCCTCTCCATCCTCATCCAGGTCATTTATAAAAACAACAAACAACAGTGGCCCCAGAACAGATACCTGAGATACACCACTTGTAACTAAATTCCAGATTGAATATCCCATCAACCACCACCCTCTGTCTTCTATCAGCTAGCCAATTCCTAATCCAAATTGCTAAATCACCCTCAATCCCATGCATCTGCATTTTCTGCAGTAGTATTCCATGGGGAATCTTATCAAACGTTTTGCTAAAATCCATATACACCACAGGATTGAATAGATGACAGAAGGATTGTTGGTACAGGACCAATAGGAATGACAGGGTGATAAGCAAATGAACTCTGTCGAAGGGTCATCCTGACTCAAGGTGTTGGCTCTATTCTCTGTGCACAGATACTGTCAGATCTGCTGAGGTTTTCCAGCATTTTCTATTTTTGATCTGTCTAGAGGAGGTGGGAATGGCAGAATAATGTACAACAAAAACAAGAGAAAAGTCAAGAGTAAAACTGAAACCTACAAAGAAAACGTAAACATAAATTATGCAGAGAATGTGGTCTGAAATTGGTGAGCACAGTGCTGAATCCAGAAGGCTGTAAAGTGCCTTTGTTCCTTGATTATTCCTCATTAGCTATTGCTTACTGTTACAAGCCATTTTAATATACAGTATTAAATTCAAAATGTTCATTGCTTATAGCTGGCAGGACTGCTACAAATATGCATAAGAATGGGAACTGAAGCAGGAGCCAGATTCACATCTGTAGAACGGATAATGGAATATGTTCTGGTGAGCAGCAAAAGACACACATACATTCTGAACCGCAATTGACCGAAGTACTTTTGTATCACCTTTATTTACAATTATATATTTCCATCAGACGTCTGCTTCAGAAGCCCCATTTCATGTTAAAAATGCAACTGTTTCCAAGAAATGGCCTGATCGTGGTGCAATAACATTTGAGAATTATCATATGAAATACAGAGAAAACACTCCAATAGTTCTCAAAGGACTACATTTAAATATACAAGCTCGGGAGAAAATTGGAATTGTCGGAAGAACTGGCTCAGGTAAGACATTGAAAAAGCTACTCTTGGTTATGACAATAGAACATATCAAAAATGAGATAACAGAATACCTGTGTTGTTTAGTCAGAGTTTATGTGGGAAACAGTAGCGAATAATTATATTATAGTCACTGTTTCCCATGTGTTTACAAAAACTTACTTTGCTTAAATGGCCCTTTTTTTTACTGGAATAAGATCCAGCACTACTTCATTGCTTGTCTACCTTGATCTTTAATACAGCTTTGAACATGTTGTAAAAGCCCCACTCCATATCATTATGCTAATTATTGAAAGTTAGATTTTAGTTAAAATTTTCTGTTATTATCCTGATATGCCTGAAGTTTTTTCTTTCATTTATTGTCACGTTTGTGTCCCATTTTCTTTACAGTGTTCAGGACTCTGTAATATATTCCAATTTCAGTTCCTATTGCTTAGCTGTACTCAAAGAGATTTACAGCATTCCTTCCATTATTCTTACGTTTTCATGCTGTAATGGAATGTAACAATCCTACCTGCCCCCGTTTCCATGTTGAATCTGCCTGAATATTTTCAGAGCAGAGATTCTATGTTCTATGTTCTATATCTAGCTCCTACCAACCGTGTCTCTAGCTTGCCAAAACTCTCATTCTTACAAATCCAGAAGTTTTTTAAAGAGAGGCCAATCACTGATGTGAATCCTAAAAATTGTAAACTCTGATTAATTTCAGGGGTTTCTAGATAATTAAAATGACTTGGCTTTGTCTACTTGGTAGATGTGTTAAGTCATGGCACTCTCTAGGCATCTTCAAGAGACTTCAGACTTTGTTAAGAACAAAAGATATTTATTGATAAAGAGAAACTTTACAGGAGTTTGCTGCCTAAAGCTGCCTTGGCATCCCATATATCTGTATTAATTAACTGAAGATATAATTTTGTGGTCCAATGGTTTCAGCTTAGAGTATATTTACAACAAGCATAGACTGTTCCAGTTCTATCACCCATATCCATCATAAGCTCCACAACAGAAGCATCAGATTAAAGGAGATTCCTAAAATAAAAGTTCAGATGAACTAATCACTCAGTTCCAACTCAGAAAGGTACAGTTTACAATATGCTGAAAATTTGCCTTCTCAACTGGATGTTAAAGACTCTGTAGTTTTATTTCAGAGGGGCTCAGGAAAGTTATCCCAATGTCTGGTCAATATTTATCCCTTATGTCTCTAAAAGGAAACATCTGGTCATTATCACATTACTGTGTGTGAAATCTTGTTGTGAGCATACTGACTGCTACACTTCCAGTATTACAACAGTGACTACACTCCAGAAGTACTTAATTGGCAGTAAAGCATTTGGGATGCTGTGGCATTGTGAAGAGCACTACATAAATCTGAATTCTTTCTTTCTTCCTATTATGGTATTCCTGAAATCTTGGTTTACAGCAACAAAAACTAACATTTTGATAGCATCTTTAATGTAGTATAAAATATCCTGAGCTATTTCACAGGATTGTTAGCAAGCAAGGATTGACACAGGGCCATAGAGGAGATATTAGAATCACTGACAAAATAGAGGGGTTTGAAGGAATATCATAAAGGAGGAAAGAGAGGAAGAGTGGCTGAAAAGTTTAAGGAGAGATATCCAAGCTTAGGCAGCTGAGGGACAGCTACCAAATGGTGGAGTAATTAAAATCATGGATGCTTAAGAGGCCAGAATGAAATGAGCACAGATATCTCAGATGGAGATTCCAGAAGTAGAGAGAGATGAAATCATGTGGTTATGAAAGCAAGGGATTTAAAATTGAGATCTGCATGACCATGAGGCAATATAGATTGGTGAGCATGGGTCGGCGGGTGATTTGACGTGAGTTATAATATAAACAGCAAAGATTTGGATGACTGCAAGTTTCCAGAGGATAAAATGTGAACAGGCAGATAGGTGGTGGCATAGAAAAGTACAGAGATAAGAAAGGTATGGATAAGGGAGCTTGTAGAAAATAATGTTGCATTTTCAAATGATATCACTAAGGGATAAGTGTGGATGAAGAACTGGAGCCTACATTCGTATCATCTCAATAACATGTAAACAAACTTCTAAAATATTGGCAGTTTCCTGTTGCAGGCAAGTCATCACTGGGTATTGCATTATTCAGACTAGTTGAACCAGTCACAGGGACCATCCTGATTGACAACGTCGATATTTGCACTATTGCTTTGGAAGATCTGCGGAGTAAACTTTCAGTCATTCCACAGGATCCAGTTCTGTTTGTTGGTACCGTGAGGTAGGAGCTCTTCACATATTTCACAATTATTAGCAGATTTTAATCGCATGATACAATATTGTTTTATTTTCAATTTGCTCCATGTTTCCTCTTTTGGAGTCTTTCCTGAACACTGCATTTCCCTGGAATGTGAAGGCATACATTCCCAAGTTTCTAGCCATGCCACTTAGAACCAGCCATCCTGAAGAACACAAGCAATTGGAGTGCAGGATTTTTGTCCTTATCCCATCTTGTAGGAAAATTTATGACTTACATTTGGTACCTTCATGTGAGCTGTTACCAATGTACTTACCATTGCAGTGCACACAGTACAATTCAAGAACAAGAAAGCAGAAATAACAGAGAAAGTTAAAAAAACATTCGTTCAGAAAGCAGTTGTCCTGCAGCTATAATCTAAACAGCAAAAGTAATTACTAATAATGAAACTTGCTACTTTTTCAGTGGACAATTCACATGAAGTTATATGTGACTCATTTGCATCATTACAGGGCATCAGGATTTTATTTATTAGAGGAATGTTTCAGTATCAAAGTAGTAAGCATCACATAACCTCAAGTGAAAGCATTAAACAACTAGGTTCAGATTGCTGTATCATTAATCTCCTTCCCCTTTAGTAACATAACTAGAAATGTTATAATATTCATACATTATTGTCACAATTCAAATTCATAAATAGGAATTTATTATAATCAGAGAACACTGAATAAATTTGAAAAAAAAATTGCAGGTATTTCAACAATATTATCTACTGGCTTTATATGAAACCTAATAGTATCCCCTCACAGAGCTAGATAATGTAAGTCATTGGCTGAAGTGACAGGATGAGTAATCAATAGCATGACCCATATTCTGGCAAATTGTTTTATATGAGTATTTTACTTTAAATCTTGCACTATTTTGTTTTCAATTCTGGAGTCTTTAACATCCTAATATCCTAGCAACTGCCTTTTTTTAAATAATAGCACCTTAATTCAATTCTATATTCTTTTATACAAATATTGACTTGAATTTATCTCCAATGAATTGAATTCTGTACTTTTCCAAAGGTATAACTTAGATCCTTTTGGGAATTACAAAGAGGATGCAATTTGGGAGGCTCTCGAAAGGACCCGAATGAAAGATATGGTATGCTTAAAACAATTCAAAGACAAAAACACTTTGCTCATTAATATTAATAAATCAGGTGATGAAACTCCTGTGGTATTTTGTTGACAATAGATAATTACTTGCTTTACACTTTTAACAACAATCTAATGTTGTATTGCTTAGCAGCACAAAAAACTGTTTTCCATAATCACAGCAGTTGTTGCTTTATAGATTATTTCAGCAAGAATTCCAGATGTGCTCAGTCTTGTTTTAGCCAGCAGATCCAGTACACTGGCCAAATAATTCAGCTCGATTGTGTGCTTTGGATGTAAAATGGGGTTCTCACCGTACATGGACACTTCTACTGTGGGCCATATCAGGCAACATTTCATTAAGGATTTCAATGCGGCAGAAATCTACTAACTAGAAGGGTGATGATGTATAATACCAATTTGACTCTCATGGTGACTTTATCAATCTGAATGCCCCAGTAACTATCTACTCTCAACTTCGCATAATTGAATATGTATTTTTATACTGGAAAGAATGGGTTCCAAGTTCTACACAAAGCCAAGTGCCAAGTTCTTTGACAGTGACTTTCTGGCAGTCAAGTCAATGCTCCAAGCATTTGTAGTGTGCAAACCCACCAGCATTTTCCTGTACTCCACTACATCAAAGTCCTCATCAGAGCACCTGCAGTAGAATGTGTGTGCAATCTCACTCTCTGGTGAGCTGATACCCATGCAGTTGTTTTCCCTGGCTGTCGATTACTTGAATTCAGTGACTCACCATTTCATCTCTAAGTTACCCTTTAAAGTCGACACAATTTTAGTGTAGAGCTGATGGCCTCAAGAGATAGTGTCTCATTATCTTCACTCTATTCTTCCTTTTGCAATTCACCTGCCCCCCGCACCACTGAAGGGAGAAAAGCACAATGTGGGCTTGTGGAAAGGGGAAGTGGGATAGCATGAGATACAAGCTTAGACCATTAGCAACTTGGAATGTGGAAGAGGTTGTCTGCTGGGAGGGAAATGGAACATGAGAGGGAGGATTAAGTAAGAGCTTACCATCTTCTTTGATACTTTTGGCCCATCTTTGACCAGAGATTCAGCTATGCCATCTTAGTAATGGCCAACACTAACTCTTCTACTGTGAGGTGAGGACACACAGCTATGCCTATCCTAGTTAGTTAGCAGATGCTGCTTTTGCTGCACTGCAGGAGAGCAGAAAGTGTCAGTATACAGCCCATTCAGTTGATTTGCCTGTCATGGTTGAACAGTATTTGCAACTGGGGAGATAGAGATGCGAGGCTTTTCTTTGTCAATCCTTACATAGAATATGGGCATCACTGGCTCAGCCAGCATTTATTTCCCATCCCTATTTACCCTTAAGAAGATGGTGAACCATCTATTTGAACTGCTGAAGTCCATATCGTGTCAATATACCCACCTTGCTTCTGGGAAGGGATTTCCAGGATTTTGACCATGTAACACTGAAGTTCCAAATATAGCATAGACAGCATAGTTTCAAGCCAGGATGATGAGTGGCTTGGAGGGGACCTTCCAGCTGGTAGGGCTCCCATGCCTGCCCTTCAAGGTGGGTTTGGAACATGCTGTCAAAGGAGCGTTGGTAAGGTTCTGCAGTGTATTGATGGTGGAGGGACTGCCAGTCAAGTGGGCTGCAGTGGTATGTGTGTGTGGAGAGAGGAAGTTATGAATGTTAGCTATGAGATGTGACTGGTGGAAATTGTTGAGTGAGAGATGAGGATGTGGTGCCGTAAGCAATGGGTGAGGTTTATGTTGAAATGTTGAAGTTACAATGACTGACCTTGATACCTTATGAAGTCATTGAACTTCTTTCGGTATAATACCCATGTTCTTAGTTAGGGCTGCATGCCCAAACAGTGACCTATATGTTTGAGTGATCAGGGTTTATCCAGAGAGCCTTCTGGAGTTTATGGGCAGAGTACCGCTCTCCTTATGCTGATCTCCTGCATCAAGGCCTCCAGTACTGTAATGGAGAAGATTGATGTCCACTATGTTATGCTACTTTTGTGGCTTTATAGGTCAAAGCAATTTTGGTTAGCACAATTCTGGTCTTGGGTCACTTTCTGTATGGAGATTGCATGTTCTCCCTGTGTGTCTGTGCAGATTTCTTCCAGGTGCTCCAATTTCCTTCCATAGTCCAAAGATGTGTAAGTTAGGTAGATTGGCCATGCTAAATTGCCCCTTAGTGTCAGAGAGATCGGTAGAGTAAATATGTGAGGTCAGAGGGATAAGACCTAGATGGAGATTGTTGTTGATGCAGGGTAGATGGGCTGAATGGCCTCCTTTTGCACTGTAAGGTTTCTATGATTCTATTTATGTGATGAATCACGTCCTTGAGCCAAAATGCACCTCTCCTTGAAAAGCTGCACATTTCCTTTAAGTAGTTCAGGTTAGCTTCAATTCTTCTTAGTCTCTCAGGATTTGGCATTGCCTGGTCAGAAAACAGTCATTCTACAGGGCACTTAATGCTAGCTGCACACTGCACTGAACAGGCAGCATAAATTTCACATTCCCAGAGCTCACTTTTGGGTCTTAGCCAATATTTCCTCCAGTATTAACTTCAGTTCAAATAGTATATCAGATGTTATTTTATAATCTGGTTACAAGCAGAGCAGTTTGCACAGGATTATGCATTTAATTCACTTTGTGATGAAATACTCACTTTGCTATCCCTTAAATTTGCTTTCTTTGTACCAAAATAAATGCTTCGTCTTTCAGAAAGAATGAGCCTTGAAAGAATAATACCTCCTTCGAAGGAATGTATTGATTTTAGACCAAACTGGAAGAAAATTCAATAGATGTCCCAAAACTGCAAGTGACTACCAGCACTCAGGCTAAAATCAATTAACTTTGGTCAACACAACTTCAGGAATGTGCCATTATCCACATTACAGAAAGATTACCAATAAGGTCAAGCCAACAAAGCATTAACAGCATGCAAGTTGCACTGTTATCAAACTATATATTTGGTGGACCCCACTTTATAAATAACAATTATGAAATATATAAATATATAACACAAAGGGCTGAATTGCTTTTTGAGACTAGCATTTTGATTGACTTAGTTGACTGTTGGTCAGTCAATTAAGACACCCCCTCAGGGCTGTGCACAAAAGCACTGCTGCCATGGGGGAGGGCTATAGGGAAGCAAATTGGGATTTGTGGATATTCCATGAAGGAGGGCAATCTATTTTCCACCCTCCAGAATGCAGTGGAAGTTTGCGGAGTGTACTCAATGGTCTTCCCAAGTAGTGTGAGCCTTCCTGGTTTGGGAAAAATGATTGTATGAGGACAGAAATGACCCTTAATTGACCACTTAGGTGAATTAATACCAGATGGGCAGAGCATGTCAAAATTGCCCCCCTCTCCCCCGCTCACCCCCCACAATGCCACAGCAGCACTCCCTTCTGACAATTTCTTCTGCCATACAGTTGACTGTCTTACCTCACAGCCCAATCCCAAAGATGGGCAGCACAGTGGCACAGCACCAGGGACACAGGTTCGATTCCTAGCTTGGGTCACTGACTGTGGGGAGTCTGCACATTCTTGCCATGTCTGCGTGGGTTTTCTCCAGGTTCACTTGTTTCTTCTCACAGTCCAAAAGATGTGCTGGTTATGTGCATTGGCCATGCTTAATTGTCCCTCACTGTTGCCAAACAGGTGCTGGAGTGGGACGATTAAGGGATTTTCCCAGTAACTTCATTGTAGTGTTAATGTAAGCTTGCTTGTGACATTAATCAATAAAAAAGTGCTGTGAAAATTCAGCCCTAAGATTATAAAACTTTTATTCTGCCATCTAGATCACCAAAATTCTAATGATCAACAATTGACAAGGTACCACATGGTGGGTTGTTGCATAAGGTTAAATCTCACAGGATCCAGGATGAGGTAGCTAAATGGAAACAAAATTGACAGAAGCCAGAAGGTGGTTTTAGAAGGTTGTTTTTCAAACTGGAGACATGTAGCCAGTGGTGTGCCTCAGGTATCAGTGCTGGGTCCATTGTTATTTGTCATTTATATTAATGATTTGGATGAGAATATAGGAGGCATGGTTAATAAGTTTGTAGATGTCACCAAGATTGGTGGCATCGTGGACAATGAAGAAAGTTATCTTGGTTGCTATGGGATCTTGATCAATTGGGCCAGTGGGCTGACAAATGGCAGATGGAATTCAATTTAGATAAATGTGAGGTGATGCATTTTGGTAGATTGAATCAGGGCAGGACTTACTCAGTTAATGATAGGGCGTAGTTAATGTTAGGGCACTGGGGAGAATTACAGAACAGAGATCTTGAGGTACAAGTTCATAGCTCCTTGAAAGTGGAATCACAGCTAAATGAAGTGGTGAAGAAGGCATTCAGCATGCTTGGTTTCATTGATCAGAACATTGGAAACAGGAGTTGGGATGTTTTGCTGAAGTTGTGCAAGACATTGGTAAGGCCATACTTGGAATACTGTGTACAGTTCTGGTCACCCTATTATAGAAAGGATATCATTAAACAAGAAAGATGCAGAAAAGATTTACTAGGTGCCATCAGAACATGATGGTTTGAGTTATAAGCAGAGACTGCATTTTTTTCTGGAGCGTAGAAGGCTGAGGGATGATCTTATAGAGGCCTATAAAATAATGAGGAGCATAAATCAGCTAGATAGTCAATATCTATTCCCAAAAGTAGGAGAGTCTAAAATTAGAATACAAAGGTTTAAGATGAGAGGGGAAAGATATAAAAGTGTCCAGAGGGGCAATTTTTTCACACAGAGGGTGATGAGTGTCTGGAACAGGTTGCCAGAGGTAGGATACAATTTTGTTTTTCAAAAAGCACTCAGACAGTTAAATGGCTAAGATGGGTATAGAAGTATATGGGCCAAATGCAGGTAATTGGGACTAGTTTAGGGGTTTAAAACAAAGGGCGGCATGGACAAGTTGGATCAACGGACCTGTTTCTATGACTCTATGACTCTAAAGGCATTGATGACATTCTCATGTACACAGAGTGCATAAAGACTGTTTTCACACTTTTATGGAAGAAGGAAACCAAGGTGTATCTCAGGGATCTGTTTTGGGGCCCCTGCTGTTTGTAATTTTTATAAATGGTCTGGATGAGGGTATTGAAGGATGGATTAGTAAATTTGCGGATGACACCAAAGTCGGAGGAGTGGTGGATAGTGAAGAGGGGTGTTATAGTTTGCAGAGAGACTTGGACAAGTTGCAGAGCTGAGCCGAGAGGCGGCAAATGGAGTTTAATGCGGAAAAGTGTGAGGTAATTCACTTTGGCAGGAATAACAAATGTGTAGAGTACAGGGCTAATGGTAGGACTCTTAATAGTGTTGAAGATTTTTCTGTTGGAGAACATCAGCTACTTTGCAAAGGATCTTGGTGTATATGTGCATAGATCCCCGAAAGTTGGCAATCAAGTCGATAAGGTTGTTAAGAAGGCATACGGAGTCTTAGCTTTTATTGGTAGGGGGATTGAATTTCGGAGCCGCAACGTCATGTTGCAACTGTACAAAACTCTAGTGCGGCCGCACTTGGAGTATTGTGTGCAGTTCTGGTCCCCACATTATAAGAAAGATGTGGAGGCATTGGAGAGGGTACAGAGGAGGTTTACCAGGATGTTGCCTGGTATGGAGGGCAGGTCTTATGAAGAGAGGCTGAGGGATTTGAGGTTGTTTTCGTTAGAAAGAAGGCGGCTAAGAGGAGACCTTATTGAAACATATAAGATGATTAGAGGTTTAGATAGGGTGGACAGTGATAGCCTTTTTCCTAGGATGGAGAAAGCTAGCACGAGGGGACATAGCTTTAAATTAAGGGGTGGTAGTTATAGGACGGATGTCAGAGGTAGGTTCTTTACCCAGAGGGTGGTAAGGGTATGGAATGCCCTGCCTGCTGCAGTTGTAGATGCGCCAAGTTTGGTGGCGTTTAAGAGGTGAGTAGATAAGTTTATGGATGAAAAGGGAATGGTTTAGGTTAGAGGGTCATTGCTTTTTCCTAATTGGTCGGTGCAACATCGAAGGCCGAAGGGCCTGTTGTGCGCTGTAATGTTTTATGTTCTAATTGTTATCTGTTCATTGTGAAAAAATGATTTTATTTTGAAGATTTCAAAGCTTCCAAAGAAACTGGAGTCAGAAGTAATTGAAAACGGGGAAAATTTTTCTGTTGGAGAACGTCAGCTACTTTGCATGGCAAGAGTGCTTCTGAGAAATTCAAAGGTAAGAAAAAGAAGTTTGAAGTTAGGTTTTAACAAAAGGATGAAATGTGTTAAAGGACTAAACAGATGTTCTCAAAAATATTTTAAAATGGACAGTTACTGAAACCAGTTACATTAATCTGGAATAAAAGCAAATTACTACAGATCTGGAATCTGAAACAAAAACAGAAAATGCTGGAAAATCTCAGCAGATCTGACAGCATCCATGGACAGGGAAGAGAGTCAACCTTTCAAACCTATCATCCAAACTCAAAATGTTAGTTCTAATATCTCATCACAGATGCTGTCAGACCTTAATCTAGAAGTTGCATTTTTCTGAGGGCATTGATTTGAAGTTATTGGTATCTGATCCAGAACAATAAATCAAAGCACCAATACGTGCAGTGCAAATGGTTTGAATCCTATAAAGCTAAAAAAAACAACTGAAGGTCTTATTATGAATGTCAGAACTTCTTCCTCATGTCAAGTGAAGCACTTGTTGAAATATAAACAGGAAATATTGGATAAACTCAGCAGATCTGACAACATCTGTGGAGCAAAACAGTTAACATTTTGGATCTAAATGGCCTTTCTACTGTATTTACTGAACTAAGGTCACTGTTATTATGTAAATAAACTAATTTGTAAAATTAAACTAAACAAATCGAGTGTTTTCAAGTATTGAAACCAAGCTCTTGTAACTTATCACAAAAATCGGTGGATAGATAGGCATATTGAACAGACAAAATGTGAACATAAGTTATCATATTAATTCCAATTTTCTATAAACATTGTGATCTTCAATTTTTCTTCCACACCATGTACAACTTGGATAGTTAACTGCGCTGTTTGCTTATATTACAACAGTGTTTCTACATCAAGATAACTCATTCTTGTCAGGCTGCAAATGTAGTTTTAAGTAATCCAGCTTTACTTTGTTGGATGATAGAAATGAGGGGAGGAATTTTCAGGCCACACTTGCCCTGAGACCAGGAATTCCCGCCCCAGATCAATGGATTTTTAAAAAGTCCGTTAAATTTTTCATCCTGCCTGTGATAATTCCATTGGTGATGGAAGCAGAACATTTACCCCACTGTATAGATTTAAGTGAGTGTGAATTCATATTTCTGTTTGAGGGTAAAATTCTGGTTAGATTCATGTTAAACAAAGGTATTTGCATATATGGGAATTTTTGGTTTCATTTTAACTGTCTCTATTGTGCTCAGGGAGTTTATGGAGTGAAAAGTAAAGGGAGGTGGGTCAAGAAAATGGGAGAGAGAGGAGGGTGAGAAATTGGGAGGAAGGAAAGGAAGAGAGACTGGAAGGGAGGAGAGGTGAGTGGAGGGGCTGGTTGGATCAGGTTGGGCCAAACTAGGAGGGGGATGGTTGTCAGGTAGGTTGAGTTGGGTCTGTGGGGGGAGCGGGGGGGAGGTGGTTGCATCAAGGAGGCGAGGCTCTGGAGGTGTGGTCTGGTTCAGCCAAAATGTTGAGTCAGGTCAGGCCGGAGTGGGAAAGGGGAATCTGCTGTGGGGGTGGTATATGTGTGAAAGATGTCCCATGAGAGGCTGGGTCTGTTTAAATAGTTGCTCTGAAGTTGCAAGTTTTTTTTTCTAATTCTTTCAGAGTAACTATCAGGTTAAAGCTGGCAGAATTAGTTCCCGGACCAGCACAATTGTTCAAGGGAAATTAGCATTTCTAGGCAGTTGCCAGGTAAACTCATACACGGGAAGTTCCTAGACTCTCGACGTTTATTATTGGGCCAAGAAGTTATGGGCCATTATAGCAAAAGAAATATTTTATAACCTGTCTTCTCCTTGAAGTCCGTGTAATTTGTGAAGATAAGTGGGAGTGATGGAATTATAGTCAAACTTCATGTTTAATCATTTTCTTTTGTTATTGGCAATCCTGTTCACCCACACTTTCTAATAAAAATTAAAAGCTACTGTCTTTTGAGTCATGTTCTATTTTGGGACCTTCCTGTCCAGTGATATTGTAATATTTTTTGTTAATTCTTGAGTAATTGAAGAAGTATTATACAAATGCAATTGCTTTCTCCAAAGAAATTCTCTGTGATTAATTTATTATATGGTTTTTCCATTAGATTATCATTTTAGATGAAGCTACAGCATCCATTGATTCAGAAACAGATTCATTGATCCAACAGACCATCAGGGAAGTGTTTAAACACTGTACAATGCTAATAATTGCACATCGAATAAACACAGTTCTGGAATGTGACAGAATTCTAGTTATGGATAATGGAAAGGTAAACGAATGCCCATCGAATATTGCACAAATTCCCTATATGCTTTTGGACACTCTCAGTATGTTTCTGCTGCCAGTACCAACACACGACCCAGCATCTGAGCAATTGAAGCTGATGTATCATTGTGTTTAATCACATGGCCATTAGATAGAGACCATTAAACAGAGACTATTTTGACATTAAATTGGATAAAACTCATTTGCAAAGTTTAAAATTGTTTGATCCTATAAATCCAAGTCGTTATTACTTTAGGTAGCAAAAGGCACAATATAAATGGAATCACCATTAGAAAATACTGATGGAGCTATTTATATAAAGAATATAAAATATTAATAGATACAAAGACCAACTTCTAACTTCTGACTAGGAATAGTAATATGATGTGATGGTAGTTTTTCCTGCCCATTGAATAGTCAAAGTCCATCTTTGCTACAATGCTAAAAATGCACAATTCTCGCTGTGACATTATTATTGGCAGCATGATTATACAACCTACTGATTTTCATTAGTCTGTATTTGTGAGATTGCTGATAAGATAATTATAATATTCGGCTATTCTTTTTCAGGCTGTAGAATTTGACAAGCCAGCTGTGCTGGTACAAAATCAGAATTCAATTTTCGCATCCTTGCTGGCTGCTGCAACAAAATGAAGCCATAGATATGCAAAGGAAGCCCACATCTGCATCCAGAATTTCTACAGAGAGATACTTTGATTAGATCAGAGAAAGACTGACTCAAATGTTCTTAAATATAAATGGGTTTATGAAGCCAAATGCATTTTTTGAAATCACTACTGTAATAAGCAATGATTTGTATAATCTCATGTTTCAGCCATTGAGAGGTGAAAAAAAGTTAGCTCCTGGCGTTATCATCATGATGATACTGAAGTTAAAAACCATTGGGTTTTGTGGTAATTTATTTCAGGAAATGCGTGGGTTTTCTCCGGGCGCTCCGGTTTCCTCCCACATCCCAAAAATTCGCTTTTAGGCTGATTGGGAAACAAATTGTCCCTACATTGAGACTCTTCTATATTAGGAATAACCTAAAATTAGGATAGGATAATGGAATTGTTACTATATAGTTATGACGGCGGTGCGGGCTCGTTGGGCCGAAGGGCCTGTTTCCCGTGCTGTGTTGCTCTAAAAAAAAATAAAACATTAGTGAGTCACTATACAAAATGCATCTGATCTGTATTATTTTATTGATTGAAATTGCTTATTACAACTGTTGTGCGCAATGATTGGTTAACACACTGAAATCAGTTATGGCTGGCTTTCTTCTGCATGCTAGAAGGAATTCACATTACAGTCTGGTCAATATTTCAACGAAAAAGAGAGGCAGGCAATACTTCACAAGTCCTTCATATGGATGGTCTGATTTACACAAATTTTTTTTGCTTGGGTACCCAGACAAGTTACCAGAATAAAGACAGCTACGAAAATGTTTATGCATTAGCACATTTCCAATGATAATAGTTCAAAAGGCAAATCTTGGAATTCTCAATCTTTATTCATTCAATTAATACCTGCTCTGCCCAAGACCACAAGATGTTACAAAAGGTCATGAATATAGCCCAATCCAACACGCAAACCAGCCTCCCATCCGTTGATTCTGCCTGCACTTCCCGCTGCCTCGGCAAAGCAGCCAGCATAATTACTGACCCCATGCACCCCGGACGTTTTCTCTTCCATCTTCTTCCATCGGGAAAAAGATACCAATGTACTCAAGAACAACTTCTTCCCTGCTGCCATCAGACTTTTGAATGGATGTACCTTTTGTTAAGTTGATCTTTCTCTACACCCTAGCTATGACTGTAACATTACATTTTGCACTCTCTCGTTTCCTGTTCTTTCAACTATATGCTTTGTCTGGCAGTGCATAAGAGACAATACTTTTCACTGTATGCTCGTACATGTACAATAACAAATCAAGTCAAAAACAAAGCAAAATCAAATTTTTATTCTTCCTGCCAAAATGAATAACCTTACATTTTCCCTCATTACACTCCAACTGCCAGTATTTTGCCCACTCACAACCTATCTTTATCCCTCTGCAACCTCTTTATCTCCACAATACATTTTCCTACCTATCTCTGTGTCATCTGCAAATTTAGTGACCAGGCCTTTGCTACGCTTACCTAAGTCACTAATGTAAATTACAAAAATTTGAGACCCCAGCACGAACTCTGCAGAACTCCACTCTTTATACCCTGCCAATCAGAAGAAGACCCATTTATGCATATTGTCTGTTTCCTACTTGCCACACTTCTATCCAGGATAATATGTTATCCCTTACATCATGAGCTTTTATTTTTGCAATCATCTTTGATGTGACATGTTATCAAATGTCTTCAGGAAATTCAACTACAGCATATCTAAAGGATCCTATTTATCCATAGTGCGTGTTACTCCTTCAAAGAACTTGAATAAATTTTCTTTCACAAAACCAATTACCTTGAGTTTTTCTAAGTGTCCAGCTATAATGATGCCTTAATGATAAATTCTAGCACCTTCCTCATGACTGACGTCAATCTAACCAGCCTATAGTTCCTGCTTTCTGCCTTTCTCAGTTCTTGAATAAAGGAGTTACATTTGATGAAACCATTCCAGAATCTAGAGAGTTTTAGAAAATTAACATCAACATAATTACTACTTCATTAGCCACCTCTTTTAAGACCATCTGAATCCAGAGACCTGTCAGCCTACAGTTCCATGAGGCAAGAGTGTGATAGAATACTCTTCACTTGCCAGGTTGAGTGCAGTTCTGACAATACTTGACACATTACAGGACCAAGTAGCCTGCTTGATTAACACCCCATCCACGAACATTCAGCCCCTCCCGCCTTTACTATCATTGCCTAGGAGCAGCTTTGTGTACCATCTACAAGATGCAGCACAGGAACTCACCAAGGCTCCTTAGGCAGTATCTTTCAAATCCATGACCACTACCATCTTGAAGGACAAGAGCAACAGACACATGGGACACCACCACCTGGAAGTTACCTTCCAAGTCATTCAATATCCAGACTTGGAAATATATCACCATCCCTTCATTATTGATGGGCCAAAATCCTGGAACGCCCTCCCTAATGGCAGTACCTAAACCACATGGACTGCAGTGGTTTAAGAAAGCAGTTCACCTCCTGAAGGGCAATTAGGGATGGGCAAATAATGCTTAGCTAGCTGGTGAAGCCCACATCCCTTGAATTATATTTTTAAAAAGCCAGAGACAGAACACTTAATTGGCAGGTGACAGGCATGTCCTTACCTCCATAGAGGAGACAGTGCTCATGATCACTGCAGAGCCCATGACTGAGGACGTAAGCAGCAGCGGGATTGAAAACATTGAAGATGATGGTATGCTCTTACATAATCCTTCTCACATCCAATTTCCTTCTCATCCCACAATTGCTTTCAGTTTACAGGTTAAAGATGGTCGAAGCATGCATTTCTGTCTTTCCCTCTCTTCCTCTCACCATTACACTACTTGTGTGCCTTTCACCTTGCAGGTACAACAGACCCACACTTGGCCAATGAGGTTGCAGGTTTTGGAAAACAGTGATGATCATACAATACTGACACAGCACAAAATTTTAAAGAATAGCATACAGGTAAAATCAGCATATGTGAGAAGCACCATGCAGGCAGGGCAGTGGGAAAGGATAGCGCAGGTTTCAAATCAGCAGAGTACCAGTTACACATGGGTTCTGCCTTAGAGAACTCATATAAAGATTTCAATGGGATGACCTACAGAAGAAGGCTAATGGGTATGCCCACTGAAATATTTGTACATTGGCAAAATATCTGTGGTCCTATGAAGAAGCTTGGAAGAAACCAACTTGACACAGGGCTTTGTGTAGAGCTTTGCATCCATGCTTTGAACATGGAGATGGTGGCCAATTCTATGAAGAATGCTTGTGAACTCGAACATGATGCAGCATTTGAGAGCTGATATATCAATGTCTGGCTGCTACCATGGAAGCCTGACTGATGTCATGCAAGTCCAGCTTGTTGTCATTGAAGTTCTACCTGCTGTTATCATGGCTGCAGATTCAAGTTAGCAAAGTAGCCTTTAGGGATTAAGCAGTCCAGAATTTGTCTTTCAACACATTGCTAGGATTGCTGAGGTAGAACATTATGGGAGTGGCAATGGCAGCTTGACAATGTTCACATCACCAGCATTACCATTTTATAAATATCCTTGATGTTGCCCGTCAGCAGCCATGCTGGACTGCCATTGACATGCCAGGATGGTACAGTCTGAAGTCAGGCCTCTTGGGCCAGAGTTGCTCCTGGGCTTCCTGCAAAGGTTATCTTCACCTCACTCACTGGAAGTCAACAACATTCCAGCAGCCGTGCTGTCACCACAAAGGTGGCACTATGTTGAAACACTGGATAGACAAAGGTACTTGCAACAAAAGTAGTAAGGAAAAGACAAGGATGATTAGTTGACTTTTGTACGTAACATTGAATTGTTTGATTGATGAAGTTGCTTTAGAATGCTTACTTTGTGCTATTTCCACATGGTGGCCAGGAGGTCATCATAATCGACATCATAAAAATGCTGCCACATGCGATTTGATCTAGCAGACCACTGGGGTGTTATTCATTAAGGCCCATCTTCACAATTCCCACTCGCCTGAGGTGTGATGATCCTTAGGTTAAATCATCATCCGTCAGCTCTCCTATTCAAAAGGAAGAGCAGCCTATGGTCACCTAGGACTATGGCAACTTTACCTTTAAAAATCACCTATGCTGCCTGAACCACTGTGATGTTGCCCTCCTGTACTTCATACAATAGTCATCATGATGTTTATGGCATAGTTCATGCTGGATAACCTCAAATCCTGAGTGAGAGCCTCATGACCAGTGGAGAAAAATGTAGGATGGAAGGCAACAGCTAACATGTCACATTTCTGGCAAAGCTGTTTGTGGTTGGCTCATTGAGTGCAACTAGAAATTCCCCAACAGTAACAGTTTCATCCTTTTACTTTCCTATTGTTACTAATTATCAGATACATCAGGGTCAGTCATGAGCTGCGTGGTCAACAGGTAACCCTTATCTTACAGAAGCCGTTTTCTACTTTGCTGTAGTGAATCAATCAGGATAATGTTGACAGGATAGTGGGCACTGACCTGCATGATGCATTGTGTTTGGTCACAACCCAGCTGGTTATTTGAGGAGGGGAATCTCTTTCAGTTGTAGTACAATTAGAATTCATGTGTGATTCCTGCAAAGCGATCTGTGCATCAGGAGGAAGTCTGCTGTTCTACTTTAGCAACGTACTCGCTGTGCCTTCAGAGAGGTTGGCAATGGATCTGGAGAAGAGTCAATTGAACCTGAAACATAATGTTCCACAGTATTTTGCTTTTATCCCTTTAAATAATATTGCTGGGAGGAACCTTTCAGTTCGTGCATATATGTTCACCTATGCGAGGTAAGAGGTGAAATGTTCTGATTGAAGATGGAGTGGCTGGTATCAAATTAGTATTTTATGCTAACTGACTATCAACTCTATATTCTTCCAGTATGTCTTCCCTGCATCTGCATTGCTCCTTTTATCATCATGTTATCTAGTGCTGTCAGGCCACAAGTGTGTTCACAAAGGTGGATGCCATTTTAGTCTCAGAAGGACATCCATCTACCAACCAAAATATTGGCACCGTGCAATCAAATCTTGCACTGTCATCTTTCAGGTTGTAGTCTCAGCCTGATTCTGTGTAAATTCACTCCAACCAGTAAATTACATTAGCGTACACAAAGCTAAATCAGCTCTCTTTTAATATCTGGATCTTGGAGACATATGTAATTTTTATATGACCTTCAATGTAGGAAAACATCTCAATGCCCTTCATATAATGAATTGTCAAACAAAATTTGACACTGAGAAACAAAGTTAGTTGGCTAAAAACCTGTCCAAAGTAGGAAGTTTCAGCTAGAATCTTAGAGGAGAAGAAAAAGTAAAGGGGCAGAGATTGAATTTCAGCACTTTAGGTGACTTAAAGCATGTTTGTCAATAAAGTGTATAAGGCTACAAATAGAAAGTTATGCAGAATTCTGAAGAAACCAGAATTAAAAACAGAAAATGCTGTAAATCCTGAGCGATCAGGTTGCATCTCTCGAGAGGGGAACTGAGGTTGAACTTTTCTGGCTGTTCTTGCTGGTGGAATGTTCTAGTCTTGCTGATGGCGAATCCCGCCATGTGTATCCCGACAACGGGTAAATGCATAGAAAAAGGCCAGCCAATAGAGTGCCATCTCTGCAGAAGGCATGGAACACCCTGTTCAGAGGAAGTGTTTGTGGTTGATGACTTTTCACAATGGAAAAAATTAGAAATGCAACAGATTTTAAGCAACTACAGAATGGTGTGGAGGGAAAAAAGAACACAAAGCAGTGTTTGTAGCATGGTAGGGTGTTGTGGGATAATCGAGGTTATCATTATTGTCAAGAAATCTCAGACAATACAAAACGAACAAAGTCAGTGTCTCTGTATAAAAGACAAAACTTCATTAAACCAGCGGTTGCCAGGAAATCATCAAAGGGTTAAGCAGCTTTGGCATAGGGCAACAAAACCACTCTGATAAATGTGACAACACAATTGAGAAACAGATCAATTGTAGATTTTTCTTATCAATCATTCCCACCTTACAATAACTTTAAATCAATCATCTTCAAGAGCCATAAATCAACAATAATAAGACAAATATTCTATCCAATTGCATTCTACTCCTCAACACAATGGTATTTTATTAGTCCGTGAAATCCGGAAGCTGAATCCTGAATTTGGCTGACCCTACACCCTGGTTGCCTAGAAACCTAAGACACTCAGCCCTGAGTTCAAATTCTCATTCTCACAGGATCTGTCAGAGTTTACTGTCCAACCAGACAAATTTGTGACACCACTTCTGGGCACTAGCCTGTCTCATCTGGATTATGAATTGCCCTATTCACAATGCGGGATATAATGTTCCACCTGTTCTCCCATCTGAAACTTTAGCTGATAAATCTTGCCTATTTTCAAAGTCTAAATATTCTCTTGAAATGTGACTTTGCTCTAATGACTGCTGCCAAAATGCCTTGTGATAAAACCTTTTCACCAACGTGAACAATATTACTTAAAATCAATAATATATTTAAAATATCAGTAGCTATGTTTTACAATCATAATCACTTATTTGTCATACATCTCATACATGTAAATTGCTTTTTGTTAACTTATTTTAAAGTCATTTAACTGCATACTGCTTGTTCTGTTGGTATTTTAATGTGTATTGATTTTAAAAAGTCTCACTAATTTATTTTACCACTTCATGGAGGTTAAATGACTAAAAGGGTGATGGGCAAAAGGCAGAGGTTAGTTGGGTTGGCGGTGGGGGGGGGGGTGGTGCAGGAGTAGTGAGCTTATTAATAGGACAAATAAAGAAACAAAAAGGGGTCTAGAGGAACTGCAAATGGTAACAGTAGAATCATTATCAGCACTTAATGTGGTAAGAAAATGGAAAGCAGTTGTGATATGAAACTTTTGAGCACAATGTTAAAGTCTGGAAGGTTGTAAAGTGATGCTGTGGTGTTTTATGAGAGTGGAACCTGCTGTAATTGCAACATTTTCTAAACTGTCCATAAAAATGATGAATGGCTATGCTCATTGCTTGAAATGCAACTTCAGCAAACTGAGGGGGATAACATTAGGTCGGATGATAATTTATCCTTTGGTTGCAACTAAACTAAGCAGATCATTGCCCAGCCTCTAAGTGCTCTATTTATTATATTTTTGCATTTTTTTTTTACAAATAACAGAAATGAGCTTTAATATTTCAGTGCAGTGGTGTCTTTTCCAGATGAAAAATGACCACAATGCATTGTTAGTTTAGGTCCACAGCTCTCACCAGGAACAATGAATTATGGCAAATTCTTAACAAACGCGAAAGACCCATATGCTATGAATGCCATAGGGACAAGTGAATTATGATTGCCCTTACAAATATGCCTTGAAATCCTAAATGGCAAGGTTATTTACAACCTGGATGCAAAGGTTCCCACTTCAAATCGTAATTGTCGTTACTTCTCCATTCACTTTAATTCAACCCATGTGCACTTGGTTCTTTAGTTAAATTTGGATGTTGCTGTCTGCAGACGTCTCCAGAGAGCTTAAAATGACCGGAGAAGCTATTGCCTTTTCCTTCCCACCAACCTATCCAGAGTCAGCGAGCCCTGGCTCATGAGCCAGATATGGGTCACTATGGAAGGAAAAATAATATTTTTCGGTAATTCCCAAAATATGCATGATTTCTAAAATTACAATAAAAATTTAATTCAAAATTTTGAAAACGTAATTACTCATGTCAAGATTTGGCAAAGTTTAGTGTTCTTGAATATAAAGGGTGTTAAGCACTTTTAAACACCATTAAATAGAACCTAGAGTACAATGTTCCACTTGTGCTATTATTAATCATCATGAAAATGATCAAAAATATTAAATTGTGCATTTTTAGTCACGTAAATGGGTGTATTTATGTTGATTCATTGTTAACTCCTCTGTTACTGCCCTTGAGTGTTGACCTGAATGTCTCACATTGCTGCAGAATTTCCTGCGAGAAAGGGCTTTGGGACTCCTCCAATCAGCCTTGAAGTCACAGGTCTGTTCATGACACCCCTTCCTGGTATTCCCAGCTCTGCCTTTGCATCTTTAGCAGTTGACAGACTAATGATGCCTGAGGCACAGTAACTGGCTGAATCAGAGCTGTTCCCTGGATCCAGCAAACCTCCAACTTCTCGATCCCTGGGATATTCCTTGTCTCTGACAAATGTGGCTTAGCAGCAGTGTGGTGCTCACCAGATAGGAACCCAGAAACTTGCCTGTTGAAGAACATCCATCAACATGTGTATCTCTGCACTGAGATGTGACAACATGACACATCATCTGTGTTGTCTTCCAACATCTCTTTGGAACTGGTATCATGGCTTATCATGGGCTCTGTGCTGGTGGATGGACTCCACTAGCACAGATGACTTTCTTGCAAGGAAAAGTGCTCAAGTGACTTTCCTGCCAGGAAAAGGACATTGTATATGTGCATGGCAAAGGCCAAACACTGAGACACACAGAACCTAAATGAGTTTAGGCAGCTGGATGCAAACGCAGAGACTCATTACTCGTGCCCACTTTGCTCTCCCAAACAGGCACACACTCCTGTTCCTCCTTTATGAGCTTGAGGGCTTTGTCTTCAAAGGATCTGTAGCTCTGTCATGTAACCATATTTGCTCATTCATAGCAGTTGTAAACGAGTTTATCCAAGGGATCAAATAGGGATGACGGTAACAGGCTGCTGGTTGGGTCAGATGACAATGATGCCTGGCATGTGTGGGTGTTGCATAAGAGCAGGGATAAATTGTGAGGAAAGTGGTGCTGGGGAAATGAGGAAGTTTCTGGGAAGTCGATGGTGGCACCCAGTGAGATGGCAGAAAGTGGCATGAGAAGGGGATTGAAAGGGAGAATGATGAGAGAAGAAGTACTTGACCTCGCAACATTGAGGAAGTCATTCATTTTTTTTGACATTGAATCCATCCTTTTGTGGGCAGCGCTGACACTCACCAGGGTGGCCACTGTCTCTCACACAGGGTTTGTGACCTTGCTGAAGGATCTCCCAGCTGTGGGTAGATAATTGCTCCACTCACCTCGGCAGCAATCCAACAAATCCCTCGGTGAAGCAGGGAGTGAGCTTCTTTGCTGTTGTCTTCCCTGCTGACTGAGAGCAAGTGTTATGTTGTTATTTAAATACATTGATCCCATGATCGAACTGTTTGCATGACTCTTGTGGCAGGTGAATCAGACACTTGTGCCACAGGCGCAGAGTTTTTCACATGGGGAATGTTAAACGCCTAATGATTGTGCTCCAGATTGTGTTGATAGGGCCAGCATCAGGTTTCATGCTGACACTTAATCCAATTTTGTGAAAGTGTCACCCCTTGTCTTTTTTTTATTAATTCATGGGATATGGGCTTCGCTGGCCGGCCAGTATTTATTGTCCATCCCTAATTGCCTTTGGAGGGCGGGTGGGAGTCAACCATATTGCTGTAACTCTGGATTCACATGTAGGCCAGACTTGGGAAGAACAGCAGGTTTCCATCCCTAAAAGACATTAGTGAAGCAGATGGGTTTTTCTGACAATGTGACAATGGTTTTGTGGCCATCACTAGATTCTTAATTCGAGATATTTTTCATTGAATTCAAATTTCACCATCTGCCATGGCGGGATTCAAACCCAGGTCCCCAGGACATTGTTTGATTTTCTGGATTAATAGTCTAACGATCATACCACTAGACCATTTTCTCTGCCTCCCCTTTCAATCGCTCCCCTCTGCTCTCAATTTGATATAAAAGATACCATGGTTCAATTTTAAATATAGGGAATTTTTTTTCAGTATCTTGGGCATTATTTATCTGTCAATCAACCAGACTAACAACAGAGTACCTGGTCACTATCACTTTGTTCCCCATGGCATTCTTCTGTGAACAAATTTGTTGCTGCATTTTCTTAACAGTGATCATGCTGCAAAAATACTTGCTCAGCTGTGAAGAGCTTTGAATGTCCTGAGGTGATAAAAGATTCTAATATAAAAAACAAACCTTTCCTTCTTTATTCCTCTTAAAGGTGGTGATAGAGGTCCTTCAAAATTTGTCACCTGTAGATTTATAGGAAGAATACGGAGAGACAATAAAAAATAAAGGTTAAAATACTTAAGGGGAAGCAGAGGGATCTGGGTGTATATGTACATAAATCATTCAAGGGGGTAGGAAGATGCAGAAAATAGTTAATAAATCATATAGCTTCCTAGACTTTATTAATAGGGGCATAGAGTAGAAGAGAAAGGAGGTTATGCTTATAAAAAACAATAGTTAGACCTCAGCTGGAATATCGTATACAGTTCTGGGTGCCTATATGAAGGATGTGAACAAATTGGAGAAAGTGCCAAAGAGGTTTACAAGAATGGTTCCAGGGATGAAGAACTTCGTTTATGAGGATAGGTTGAAGAGGTTAGGACTGTTCTCCTTGGAAAAGAGGGAGCTAAGAGGAGATTTGATAGAGATGTTCAAAATCATGAGTGGATTGGACAGAGTAGACGGAGAGAAACTGCTCCTGTTCACAAAAGGGTAAAGAACGAGAGGATACAGATTTAAAATGATTTGCAGAAGAATTAAAAGTGATGTGAAAAAAGGTTTTATCATGCTGTGAGTAGTTCTGGAATGCACTGGTTGGAGATGTAGTGGCAGCAAATTCAATTGAGGCTTTCAAGATGACATTTGATGAATATTTGAATTGAAAAGGCAAGAGGATGGCATTAAATCATAATGCTCATTTGGAGAGCCAGTGCAGTCATGATAGGCTGAATGGCCCCCTTATGCGCTATAACAATCTGCCTGACTGAATTCTTGCTCAGCTGGATTTTGTAAGCATCCAAAATGTCCAATATTCATCAGCAAACTCATTAAGAGCTCACTAACATTTTCACAACAATACTACTAGTATACACTGGTGTACAGATTACGAAATTTCATTCCTCCCACAAATAGTTCATTAATATTAAGAAGGACACATTGTAAGGTAGGTACATAAATTAACTGGCAATGGGGAAAAGTGATGGTGGTGGCGACATCTGACAGTTTAAAAGGGAATGATTGAGGAAAGATAAACTCTTGGATAGGAAAGCGGTGGAGGACAGATGGTTTGAAAGGGACCTGTGGTAACATGGGTCCATTGTTGTGAGTCTCCCTGCCTTGCAATAAACCATTCTTCAATACTGCGAAACCTCCCCGTCACACTTCAAGATTTCTGCTTATTTTTTTCTCCTGAAAACAATTTTAGAAATGTGTTATTTTTTAAAATCAATGTGAATTTGCACAGATTTAGCAAGCCAGGGTCTCATGTTGCAGGCATTGATAAGTGTATATTGGAGCCTATTTCAAGAATGTCACAACTCACAGCATATTTCAAACTGATACAACACGACCTATTGTCTTATCCAAGGACGGTAGAGAATTAAGTGGTTCATCGTCTTGTTGCAAGTAGTCGACTAGTATTCACAGTCAGTGAGGCAAAGGTTATTCTGTTCACGATATGTGATGCCTGTAGAGAACATAACTCCTGTGAGAGGTGATAATCAGTTTCATTTACAGAGCCGCAGAGAATCTCTGCATGGAAATGTGTCAGAGATATTGACCCTCTGCTTTGAGGGGTCAGAATGAAGAGAAAAAAGAAAAACACTTACGGGAGACAATCAGATTTTGAACAAAAAAATGATGAGAGGCAGCTTTTGGCCTGGAGCTGGAAGCTAATAAAGTCGGCCTTTAGGTCTTGTGATGGAAAATGTCTGGAGAAAAAGGACTAACCAAATCAATTAAATGAACCCACAAAAAGGACACAGGTGTGATTTATTACTTTTTTTCAATTTTTTTGAATGAAGCAGTTAGATTAAATGAAAATTGATTTACCACTGGTTTATATGTTCACTTATTGTCTATAAAATGAAGTTCTTCAAAGTTAAAGCTTATTTATTAGTCAAAAATAAGATGTATATTAACACTGCAATGAAGTTACTGTGAAGTCCCCCTAGTCATCAATGCACCTAACCAGCATGTCTCTCAGACTGTGGGAGGAAACAGGAGCACCCAGAGGAAACCCATGCAGATACAAGGAGAATGGGTGAGCTCCACACAGACAGTGACCCAAGCCGGGAATCAAACCTGGGTCCTTGGCATTATGAGGCATCAGTGCTAACTATGCCGCTCTGTATGGTATATATCAGATTACATGTCACAAATCAGGTAAACAGAAATTATTCAGTTCACTTATTGTGACCACAGTACTATAGAAATAGTTGCTCAAAGCCAGATTGGAACCCAAAACATTTTACAGAGGGTTAGTCAAAATTCAGGAGAAATTATTTCTCACAAATTTAAGTTAAAAGTTAGAATCCTTTGCAATAAGTCAAAGATGCTCCAAATTCACTTTATTAAAACACAGCACATTAAATTACAAAACTAACATTAAATTATCTTTCTTTTCCAATATTTTTAGCAATAAGCAATTTATAGATATCGCCATGTCATTCAGAAACAACAAGTGGCTACACGAACATCTTGCCAAGTGTCTCATGTCACTGATTCATCACTAGATGATGACAGGTTGTCAGTAATGGTACTTCCAGGTTGATGCACAACAACAATCTTGCATGTCTGCAGCGTCAGGATAAATGTTAATGTTCTTTATCTAGTCACTGCTAATAGTCATCAATAGAATAAAATCTGTCATCTCCAGCATATTGAAAATTAAGCTTTTGAACAATCATAAAAATTAATTAAGAAATTAATCATACAATTGAATAGCAGCTGATCAACAATATAGATTGATACACTTGTGATTAGGAAGCAGTGCACCGGATTCCAGAATAAAATTAACTGTCTTCAAACAAATTTGCCTTTTTAAAGGAATCCACTTAAAAAAGATGTATAATTCTTGAACTCCACCATTTCCTGCTCAATTCAAATGATGATAAATGTTTTACACTTTCATTTTCTCAATTTTAAATTACTTTTTTTTAATTTTTATGAAAAATTAGGTGTGAGTAAATTTGCTAAAATTAGCAAAAACAGAAATGTTACTCTGTATCAGTCTTCAAAGGTTGTTTATTAACATGTGGTTTCCAATAGTCAAAAAAAAAATCAGATTCAGGATTTATGCATAACCATCATGATTGTCTTAACAGGAATAGAGAAGGTCCAGATATGTCTACCCGTGTACACAATATCTGCATTCCCCGAAAATCGTTCCCACGAAAAGTGCAAGAAAAAGGACCAGTTGAAACTGAATAATCCTTTTTATAAACATTATTATAAAACCTAATTTTGTTACAACTTTCTAAAGTAAATAAACTACATAATATAGAATCACATCTCGGACCAAGTCTCCCTTCTCTATAGCTGCTGGATGCTATGAAAGCATTTGGATCTCAACCCAGATCCAAGTAATGTGGATAACAGTACTCAAGTAGCACAAACTGGCAAGTTCACTCCAATGAAGCTATAAGTACAGAAAAGGTGTGAAGCAAAAAAAAATCTTGGAGATTCTTCTGAACTTAAGACACTTTGCTGAGGACAAAACTTTCCATATGGTACATTTGATGTGACATACAACTTTGGGAGGCCAAAAGCAAAAATATGTAAACAATATGGGCAAAATTTTCTGGCTGCACTCACCCAATGTTGGAAAATTCCACCCGGGGTCAATGGACCTTTGTATGTCCATTTCTCATCCGTTATGATTCTCATGGCAGATTGGATGGGAAAATTCCACTAATATTTCACTCTTGTATCTATTGCAAGATCAGTCATGTAACCATCCATTTTAAAACAAGACATAAGAATGAAGCACTCTTTTGGGGAACACATTTTCAAAACATAATGAATTAGATTAAATACGAGGTAAATCAGTTGTACCTAAACTAAGTAGAGATAAAGGGAATTAGGAGTAGGCTTCAGGCTGAAATTGAGAATCATTTAAATCAGAGGGGAGTACAGGAATGGGCCTTGCAGGTAATAAGATTCAGATGTAGGGTGGTCAGCAGGTGAGAGAGAGAGAGAGACACCAAAAAATGATAGACACTGGACTTCAGGAAAGAAAGCCAATTGATAAGAAGGCTGAGTAGTAGAGATCAATGATGCAATAGGGTAATGACAGCCAGTGGCGAGATTATTAATCCAGAAATTCGGTAAATGTTCTGGGGATCTGGATTCAAATTCCGACATGGCGGATGGTAACTTTAAATTCAATTTTAAAAATCTGGAATTAAGAATCTACTGATGACCATGAAACCATTGTCAATTGTGGGAAAAACCCATCTGATTCACTAATGTCCTTTAGAGAAGGAAATCTGCCATCCTTACCCGGTTTGGTCTACATGTGACTCCAGAGTCACAATGATGTGATTGACTCTCAATGTCCCTCTGAATAAAGGCAATTAGGGTTGGGCATTAAATGCTCTAAGAAGTCTAGTGCTGTAAGAACACTAGTGGGGAGAACTCCCCACTCACCTGACAAAGGAGCAGCGCTCTGAAAGCTAACGGGTTTGCTACCAAATAAACCTGTTGGACTTGAACCTGGTGTTACATAAGAACATAATAACATGAGAAATAGGAGCAGGAAAAGCCATCCAGCCCCTCGAGCCTTCCCCGCCATTCAATAAGATCAAAGCTGATCTGCAGTGGTTTAGTTCCATTTTCCCCCCGTAACCCTTAATTCCCTTGTCAATCAAAAACCTATCCATCCTTGACTTAAATATATTCAGCGAGGAAGCCTCCACCACTTCAACAGGCAGAGAATTCCAAAGATTCACCACCCTTTAAGTGAAGAAATTCCTCCTCAACTCTGACCTGAACTGTCCTCTTATTTTGAGGCTGTGCCCTCTAGTCCTGCTATCTTTGCCAAGCAGAAAGAGTGTCTCAACCTCTACCCTATCCATCCCCATCATTATCTTATACGTCTCTATAAGATCCCCTCTCAGCCTTCTAAATTCCAACAGGTACAAACCTAGCCTATTTAGTCTGGTGTTGTGAGACTTCTTACTGTGTTTACCCCAGTCAAATGCCAGCATCTCCACATCAATAAATGCTGGCCAGCCAGCAACGCTCAATGCCCCATGAATGAATAAAAATGGAATATGAAAAGTTAATGCCAGAGAATGTGTAATTAATATTCAAAAGAATATTACATTCAGAAAAGGTGGATAGAAAATGAAATCATGCAATCATTTGGGAGGTTGGAAGAAGAGTTGTTCTGTGGGGTGTAGAAAAATACACAAAACTATTCTAGGGAAATAGTTGCATCATGAAATAAGTTAAGCTAACACTAGGGTATGCTAAAGACCATTAGGTTATCATGAGAAGGAAAATACTTCACTCTTCGATGAGATAAAAAGCTGTACGATAGCAGGAAAGTTATTTAATGGGAGCCTCAATCAACTCAATACAACTTCGGTTGTATCAATTCCTATGCAGCCTTAGCTGGCAAGTTGAATACATTCATGGCTTAATACATTTTGTGCTGTCCCTGGGAAATAGCCGCTGCAGGATAATTAAATTTAACTGATCTCTGATTCAATAAGGTTAATTTCAAAGAAATTAGGTGACAATTTCAACAAATCGTTTGGGGGAGATTGATCAAGTAAAGGGCATAGGAGAATCTTTTAAAATGTCAGCAATTTTCATGGGAGTTCTCTTAATATCCTACCATCTGTTAGGCAGAAGTGACAGAGAGACGGCATAAACAGCTTACCTGCTCAAGTCTTTTCCGCTTCATTGTATCTCATAAAGTGCATGGTGGATGGTGCTCCATCCAAGAGTTCCTTGAAATTGCTGAGGTCACTTTTCTAAAACAGTAGCTCTGATCAGCAAGTTGTAATGAATTAAATGAATGAACACTTGGTTGTCCTTCGAAAGACTACAGGAAATATGGCAGCAGGTAAGATCTGAGCATGAAGAGGAAAGTAAATGCAACACAGCTTCCCCAAGCCATATTAAGTTAAAATCAGGCCACCCATGTGTCTAGACTTTAGAGAAGCATTTAGTGCAGATTATTTTACAAGGCTGAAAGACACAGAATGAGAAGGTAACTAATGAGTTGATTTTGAAACAGTGGAATTGCCAAAAGTAGCTGTTGACACAGTGGCTTTGGATTCTACAAGGAATCTTTTCTGTACCCAATGCTGGTTTTGCTGTAATTAATAATTTGGAGAAAAGGCCACTCAGATAACTTGTTTATGACAGCAAATTGGGAAAGTTCATGGTAGGAAAAACCAGGCCAGTTGCAGATGGATCATAGACTGGATTTTTTCTTTCTAATTTAGGATGGGATGGAGGTGGGATGGCAAGATGACTGGGGGCCAAGAGGCATGACCAGAAATCCAGTCTGCTTCTGGTGTCCTCCATTTTGCGTGTTGTGAAATCATATGGGCGTCAAACCAGATTTGTGCTCAAAGCTTCAATTAAGCCTGTTGAGACTGCAATAAAAGGTCTTAAGGTAAACACACGACAGCATTATACTAAAGCTACTGATTTTGAAACTAACACCAGCTTGCAATTTTCTGGGAGGTGGGCAGGAATTGGAATCCGTCAGCAATCACACTCCAAGCGGGGCGTGAAGAGTAACAAAACTGAGTCAACAGGTGAGGAAAACATGTAAACTTTTATTTGAATTGTTTGAAATGGCAGAAAGGTCTCACAGTGTAATGAAAAATAGCAGGAGTTCAAAAGGAGGATGGAGAGGGAGGGGTGAATCCTCTGCCAACTCAAGCACTGTGAATATAATTGGTATTGCCTAGGCATTGAACTAGGCTGCTCCGAAATCAGCTATACAGCTGGAAAGGTACATTGGTGTTGGGACATGCATCATCAAAAATGCAGGCCATTGAGGCACTGCGGCAGCAGCATGCAAAGTGAAGAAAGGTGTATGAGCAACAGGAACCATTGCTACAGAGATTACTCAGAATGAAGATTCTACTACCTGGACTATCAGGGTAGATGTTACAACCTCACCTGAGCAAGACCAGAAATTTCCGCCTGAGGTCAATGGACATTTCCGTTATCCGCTCCTTGGCTGCTCCAAAACTGTGGTGGGTGGGGCAGTAAAATTCTGGCGTTAGTGTCAAAGGAGACTGCAACTCTCTTGGGATATAATCAGAGGTAATTACACTCTAATCACTGAGAAGTTCATACCTCATTCCATTCATAACAAGGCCATGTCAGCCAAGGTAACTGAATTTCTTCACTACTTGGACATTTCAGGATTCAACCACACACCTCTATGGCATTTTAGTTAGCTGTGCACAGCTGTATCACAATGGTAACTGCAGGGCTCTGTACTGGGACCTCTGTTTGTAATAAATATAAATAATTTGGAAGAAGATGTAGCTGGGTGATCAATAAACTTATGGATGACACAAAGATTGCTGGAGTTGCGGATAGTCATGAACATTGTCAGAGAATACAGCAGGATCTGGATAGGCTAGAAAATAGAATGGAGAAATGGCAGATGGAATTTAATCCAGATAAATGTGAAGTGATCCATTTTGGTAGATCTAATGTAGGGGGGAGCTATACAATAAATGGCAGAACCATCAGGAATATAGACACACAGAGGGACCTGGGTGTGCAAGTCCATAGATCCTTAAAGGTGGCAGCAGAGGTGGTGAGGATGGTGAAGAAGGCATATGGCATCCTTGCCTTTATTGGACAGGATGTAGAGCATTAAAGTTGGCATATGATATTGCAGCTATACAGAATGTTGGTTAAGCCACATTTGGAATACTGCATCCAGTTCTAGTTGCCACACTACCAGAAGGACATAGAGACTTTGGAGAGAGTACAGAAAAGGTTTACCAGGATGTTGCCTGGTATGGAGGGTCTTAGCTATGAGGAGACATTGGGTAAACTGGGGTTGTTCTCCCTGGAAAAACAGAAGATAAGGGGCAACCTAATAGAGGTGTATGAAATTATTAAGGGCATAGATAGGGTGAACAGTGGGAAACTTTTTCCCAGACTGGAGGTGATGAACACAAGGGATCACAAGTTCAAGGTGAGAGGGGCAAGGTTCAATACAGATGTCAGACAGATGTGTTTTACACAGAGGGTGGTGGGGGCCCTGGAATGCACTGCCAAGCAAAGTGGTTAAGGCAGACATGCTGGGATCATTTAGGAGTTATCTAGATAACCACATGAACAGACTGGGAATAGAGGGATACAAACGAATGGTCTAGTTGGGCGCATGAGCGGCGTAAGTTTGGAGGGCCGAAGGGCCTGTTCCTGTGCTGTATTGTTCTTTATTCTTTGTAACAGATGTCCTCTTTGTCAAGGCTGGACACTACAACAAACTCCATACCTATGGGGTCTCCCAGACTTAAAAGGTACTTGGGTTTGCTACAATCACTTTACTCTCAAAAGTACACTTTTGTGGTCATCAGGGCACAGTTATGGACAGTTGAGGTACAACCACAAGAAAAATCTCCCATATGCCTATACTTACTTTCCTGGAAGCTGTCATAATCTCCATCAGTCACACCTTCTGCTGCTGTTCCATTCCATCCCCAGTCCTGAGAATGGATTTTAGGGAGCAAGACTTCATCTGAGTCTTTGGCTCTTCACCCCTGTACTAAACCCCAAAGGCTTCACAAAGACAGCCATCTGCTGACAAGAGCTCTCATCAAGCAGTCCATCAGTCTGCTCAAGATGCACTTGCATTGCTTTGAGTGGTGCTCTGTATACTCAACTGACAGGGTTATTATGCAAGATCATGCTCTCGAGCACATATCAAAACAGCTAGTCACACTTGAAGACATGAAGAGAAAGGCAGATGGGATTTCCTCAGAGAAAGAGGACGAGCAAGATCTAAGAAAAGGTAGAGCAAGGTATTCGGTGGTGGTAGGGGGGTGGGGGTGGTGGTAAGAGTGGATCAGGGAATTCAAAGAGGAGCGTTCTGCTGAACAAGGTGGCCTAGGCTTGCATTGAGGTGACCATGCTTATGCTGTCATAACAAGATCAGGAAACTGTAATTGTGAGGGGCAATCTGATCCAGCAGAGGTTCAGCAGATGAACTCAGGCTTGTGGGCTGAACTACATTGTTGTAAATGCAATAGGCATGTACTGGCACAAGAAAGAGAACCATGTGCCTACTGCAAACTAGATTGAAGTTTGTAAGATCTTTAATGGTTCTGACAAGGTGAATATTAAAATGATGTTTCCCTCATGGATGGATCCAGAAATAGGAGGTATCATTTTAAAATTAGGTATTGTCCTTTAAGTGGAGATGAGAAGAAAGTTTTTCTGTCAGAGGGTTGTGCAACTTTGGAACCCTCTGCCTCAGAAGGCAATGGAAGTAGAGCAGTGAATATTTTTACGGCAGGCAGATAATTTGTTGCTTGTATTAGGGTGCTGGACCTGAACCTGAAGATATATTTTGAAGTCAGATTAAATCCCAACATTTTTTTTATTTTTGGCATAAATGTGAAGATAGGATGCTTTGCTCCAGGTGCAATTCTACTGACAAATTAGGGATCTTGTATCAGAAAAAACTTTATTCATAACACAATTTAAATATAGCCCAAACAAAATGAAACAGCACAACTCTTGACAGTTGAATAGTCTTTAAATATGGAAAAAAAATCTCTAATTTCTAACATATCCCTACTTTCATTCCATTTAAGCAACAGATTTCCTATAGCTTTAACACCACTTTAAATATAGTTAGCAAATCAAGGCTTTCTTGCTTTAAATTATGGTAACAATCATGAAGGTTCCAAAGAGACTTTCAGAGAGAGAGGGAGAAAATTCAGCTTGTTGCTTCTACCTTTAAAAAGCCCTCTTCAGTAACTTAAATAAATTGAAACTGAAATGTTTTTCTGTTATCAACATCGCTCTTCCCATTAATCTGATGATCAAATGATCCCTGTCTGCATAAACACACCTTTCATTAGTTTAATAAAAAAAAACTCCAAGGGGTCTTTCCCATTTCCAAACAAAAGCCCATTAACCTTTCTGCCAAATAAACACTATATGGCTAAAATTATCCAGCTTTCCAGCACCTGCTGCATTCCTTCCAGACAAAATGAAGGAATTGTCCAGAAGGAATGCAGCATTCCTGCAGAAAAACACATTTTTAATGTAGTCTCCCTCAAACGTAAACGGGACTTAACACAAACAGGCCAGTCATGATTTTATTGAATAATGCAGCAGATTCAAGGCCACACAGCATCCTCTACTCCTATTTTGTATGTCTAGCATCATTCACAATTCTTCAGATACTGGAGCAGTCTATGTTGAAATGCAACAAGATCTGCACAATATCCAGATCTTGCTACTAGTGGCAAGTAATATTTGTGCCATATAAGGGTCAGGTAATGGCCATGTCCAACAAGTGGACGATTACCCCTTGATATTAAATAACATTACCATTACTGAATTCCCCAATACCAACTTCCTGAGAGTTGCTACTGATCAGAAACCAAACTGGACTAGCTATATAAATACTGTGGCTACAAAAGCAGGTCAGAGATCAGAAATCCTGCGGTGGGCAATTCATTTCCTGACACCTGCAAGTTCCCCTTCAAGTCATATATTATATTGTGTGAAAGCATATTGCCATTGTTTCTTTATTATCTCTGGGTCAAAATTCTGGAATTCCTTTCTTAACTGCACTGTGGATGTGCCTATACCACATCAGCTACAGGATTCAAGGAGGTACCTCACCAGCACCCTTTCAAGGGCAACTATAAATGCTGGCCCAACCAGAGACACCTATACACTATAAACAAATATTTAAAAAGAGGCCCACAGCATGGAGTCACCAACTTTTTGCTGCCTTCTTGGATCACCAGAGCTTCTCCCGAGCCTTCTTCATTTAATCTGCTAATCGTAGTCCTGTTCCCGCTTTTTAAACTTAACTGGGACCTCTTCTTATCCCTGTTCTGTCTGGGACTCTTCCTTTGCTCCATTCTCTATACTCTCTCCCTTTGGGATCTCTCCCTGTACAGAACACACTTTCAATGGCATTCTGCTCCTAGTGATATGATCTGGGTTTTTGCATCAATTTTCTTCATGCAGTAGCACATTGGGCCCAAAGAACATAAAAATGCACAGCTGCTCCCAGTTGCACGGATGCAGAAAACCCAAGATCTGTTGCGACTTAAAGTAGAGAGTGGAGGTCAGGAACTCTTAAGTCTGCAGTTCATAACACAATCCAAGTGTTTCAAAGAAAGATGGATAGAGCCAGGAGACTGACAGACAGCTATTATCATTCCGATTTCCAAAAAGGTAGACAGAACATAACCTGGGAAATAAAGCCCAGGTAATGTCACATCAGAGATAGGAAAGAAACTGGTATCCATGTTAAATGTTCTGACAAAAAAGCATCTAAAATGAGAAATGCACAAATAATAGATTTTGAAAGGCTGAAACTAATCTGGTATAGAGATCTTGAAGTAAGAGAAAGACTATACAAGGATACTGCAGTAAATTTCAGATGCTTGCATTTTCAAAAGGCTTTTGATAAGATTTCACATGGCAAGTTCATGACAAAGGTTAGGACAGGTTTAGTCAGGAACCCAACAGTCGAATGGATGGCACACTGGCTAAAAATAGAAAGCAACAAATAAAGGTTAGCTATTCATACTGGAGAGGGTTAGAAAACAGTTCCCACAATGATCAGTGCTGGAACCACCATTGTTGATTCTTCACATTAATGATCTGGACGCTGCAAGAGG
This sequence comes from Sphyrna mokarran, assembly GCA_024679065.1. Lineage (NCBI taxonomy): Eukaryota > Metazoa > Chordata > Chondrichthyes > Carcharhiniformes > Carcharhinidae > Sphyrna > Sphyrna mokarran. The sequence goes on along the minus strand of JAGIQG010000004.1, from coordinate 33,796,493 downwards.
TAACTCAATATTAGAATTTGTAGTTAACACCAAACAAAAGGATATAGCAAACTCGGGAAGAATGAAACATAATACAAAAAAAATCAGAAAACTTGCAGACTGGAAAGATAAGTGGCAAGTGGACATTAACACAAATGTGAGAAAATGCAGTTGGACAGATGGTGTGGAATCAAACTTACACCTTAAGTAATAAGAAACCGAATAGGATCTTGGGCTACAGGGGAATAAATAGTTAAAAACAGCACTGCGCACTAGCAACACAGTGCTAAGAAAGCACTAGAATTTGTTTCTAAGGATACAGAATTCAATTGTAGTGAAGTTACATTAAATCTGGTCTCCATTTGATAAAAATGATACGGAAGCAAATGGATAAAGTGCAAAACAAAGGATGGTACTAAAATTATAGAATCCCACAGTGCAAAAGGAGGCTATTCAGCCCATCGAGTCTACACCAACCACAATCTCACGCAGGCTTGATCCCCATAACCCCATGCATTTACCCTAGCTAGTTCCCCAACACTAAGTGCAACTTAGCATGGCCAATCCACCCAACCCATACATCTTCGGGTTGTGGGAGGAAACCTGAGCACCGGGAGGAAACCCATGCAGACACAAGGAGAACATGCAATTCCACATCAGGAATTGAACTTCGGCAGCAGTGCTAACCACTGTGCCACTATGCTGCCCTACAGATTACAGCTATTGGGAAAGACTGAAAAAAGACAGAGGTGGCATAGCAAATGTCTTTGAAATTATGAATGGTTTTGACAGAATGTTCCAAAAGGAAAGAATTTTCTAATTGTAAGACAAGTCAAAACTAAGGCCCAAAAGACAAGATAATTATTAAGAAATCAAATAGAGAAAGGTATTTACTCTTAGTATTAAGATATAGAATTGTCTACCACAAGCAGACGCTTTCAAGGAAATTAAAGATGAAGCAAATGGAATAGAAGACAGGTATGGAGCATAAACACTACCACAGATTAGTTGGGCAAATGCCCTTTTGCTGTGCTGTATATTCTAGTAGCTAAGTGACAGATGGGATTGCCAAATGAGTGCGTTCAAGTTCAAGGGAAAGAAAGGCAGTTTAAAGATAGTCCCAGTGAGACATTCAGTTACCAGGACAATGGGTCATTCATTCAAGCTTAAAAGAAAACACAGTTAAATAATGATTCTTTGTTAGGAATTAAAAACTAGCTAAACAAATATGATTTTTTAAAAAATCATTTATAAAGGGATTAATGAAACGAATATGAGTTTATTAAAGTGATTTTTTTATGCCCTCGGGAGTAAAAGACATCAATAGCTGCACGTTTACGTGGGCAGACAAATTTACACCACTGAGCCTTCATTATACACGCTTGTATCAGTAGAATCAGTTTCCCAGACAAGCCTTGTTCTTTTCACAGACCTGAGTTAGCGATGCAAGACTGAGGCTGAGGCTGTTTACTGTGGCAGGAATATGTGCTGCTTATTGCAGAAGAAAGTCATCCAAAACAGGGATTAGGTACAGCCTTTAGGAAGATAGGGGAGACAGTTAGTGCCTAAGTTAGGAGATATCTTGCCTATGAAGATATACCACCCTGAAGCTAAAGGTATCTATCTAATAGAAACTAAATGTATTGGAATCTAAACAATATTCTGCACGCGCGACTGTCAATGTACAAAGGTGCTCACAATTCTGTAGACTGTCAGAATGCTGCCTTGGAGGGTTCCCTGATCTAGTTCTCTCCCACCATATGATGGAAGAATAAATGATTGTGCTGTACTCGAGACTTCTGAGATCATTTGTGCAGATATCACGACAACATCACTGAGATCAAAGTGTGGAAAGCCTACCTGGGGGCAGTGAAAATGGAGGTAATTTATGGATAATAAATAGATTTTTGTAGTAAGACTATACAAGGAATAAAGTACAGTTGGAAGTCTAACATTTAGGACTGGTCTGCTTAATCAAAATGTTTTTTACGTCTTGTACCATTCTATATTGCTGACAACATCAGGACGTATTGGGTATATAAGCTGTTTGGTTAATGACTTCCAGTGATTCATCATGCTCTCCCGAAATTTATACAATGTCATGAAAGGCAAAGAACAAAAGCCCACTGTTTTTCAAGAATTAGCTGCAAGATTTTCTTTTCTTAATTTTATTTATCCACAGAAGTTACCATTGCTAGCCATTAGGAAGGGTAGCACATGAGATTGCATTCTCTAAAGTCCAGCTGTGCAAATAGGGTATGCACCAATGGGCCTGATGATCTTTTCCTGCCATTCTCTATTCAATCCTGAGATGATGAACATAAACCATGCATTCTGAACCCTGGCACTAAATTTAGCCAGTAGTACTTTGACAGTTGTTCAGAAACAGAAGACCTGTTGCCAAGCAGCTGTGTGGCCAGGTCAGATCAGCAATGGCTGAGACCTGTGAACAAACTGGCATCTGCTTGCCTGGCTACGATATATGCATGACACAGGGAAACACAAACAAAATTTTCAAGATCAAACTAGTAAAAAAGGAAAAATGAACCATTATTCTCCACTTCCCTCTCCTCATTCTTTACATTTCTCTGAAGATAGCATTTATCAATTACCTCTACAGCCAGAGTTAAATATGTTTGAAACTTCCATGCCTGGCTATTTGAATACACTCGCATGAGTGCCTTTTCCGAGTCTTTACGTCGCTCGTCGACGTTTTGGTCTACCACTAGCAGATCCCACGCCTTGGGCTCTCGATCTTACAGTACCACGGGTAGCACCCCAGCCGGGGTCTACTGAAGTTACCAATTGTTGCCTACAGACCCCAGCCGGGGTCTGCCCAGGGCATATTACGTGGCTCGCAGAGCCCCAGCCGGGGTCTACTGATGTCATTGTGGCTCGGTTGGGCACCCTGAGTGTGTTTAGGGCAGGGTGTGAGCTAGTACCGTCGCCCCCTGATCTAATTGGGCGTTTAGAGAACCTTTGTCGGTATTTTCGGTGCTCGGTCCTCTTGCGTAGGGGTGGGAAATTTAGAATTTAAGGGAAAATTTTATTCCGAATTCAGGGAAGCCAGATTAGGTGACGTGACAATTGTTCATAACCAATTCACCTAGTTAGCACATTTTTGGCCATGTGGGAGGAAACCGGAGTACCCGGGGAAAACCCACGCGAACACGGGGAGAAAGTGCAAACTCCCCCAGCCGCAAGGCCCAGGTCGGAAACCGACCCTGGGTCCAAGTAGCCGGTCAACCTCAGTGCTAATCACTGGGCTGACGTGTTGCCCATTCGTACCGTGACACCTTTGGGTGGTAATCGGTGTCATATCTTTCGTCATCGTCTGGTAGTGAACATCCAAGACAAGACGGGGCACACGTCCCATCTCAGCGTCACCCCAGGTGCGTCTCGTTCGTCTCACCCTTTGTACCGATGGTGTGGGTAGTGGGTCGCGGGTGCTTCTACTACCTAGGCAGGGTGAACCGCATCCGCCAGCGGATCACCAGTGCCCCCGGGACAAGCCTGAACTTGTCGAGAACCTAGTTTTTTGGAAATTTACCGGGTTTGTAGGCATAGAAGCGTGTTGGTTATCCTCGGCCAGTCAGATTCCGACAGACACTCGCCTGCCAGCAGGAGTGCCTGGATTCCCTGCGGGACCATCGGTAAGGGCTGACTCACTGTGGTCTAGAACAACCAAAAATACCACAGCTACGCAACACAGACCATAATCCATTCCAGTTTCACCACTCTAGGATGGCAGTCCCGTGGTGTGGTCATGGACCTGGCCTGCATCGCCCCCGCTATTTGTTTCTCGACCAGTCACGGAATACCCTCTCTTGTGCCCAAGGAGAAGGTACCAGGTGGCTCCCGCGGAAGGGATTGACTCGCTGTGGGTAGAAACCAGAAGACCCCACAGTTACGATTGGCCGTTAACGCCTTGTTTCGGCTAACCAATCTCACCCCACCTGTCTGTAACCGCAACCTTAAGGGGCATCCAGGCATGCAATTACTCCGCATCGTTTCTGGGACAGCTGCTTTAGCCGCCACCGCGATGGATGTGCGGTGACGTTGCCCGGCGGGACCGACGTGGAGGCGCAGCTCGCTGTGCGGCAGAAACGACAAGACACGCACAGTTAAAGTAACCAAGAAACCTCAAGAGAGTCCCCCCAAGAGAGTCCTCCTTAAGAGAGTCATAGCTACTCCCGAGGGAATAACCAGAAACCCCAAGTGAGTCCCCCCAAGAGGGTCCTCCTTAAGAGAGTCATAGTTACTCCCGCTGCTTCAAACAACTAACTAATACAGATGTGGCAGTTTTTTCCAAGTATAACTTTACTAAATTCAGTTTTAAAAGTGCAATTTTATTTAAATATAACTCATAACATTGGCAAATAAACAAATTCCAAACATTTATTAGATTTAAACTTTATATCTCACTAAACAGTGTTAATGAAGTGTAAATTAATGATGTTTGTTAAACAAAACCTCTTTCATACAAGCATTCATCACTCCTGTTTAAATTACCTACTTTACATGTTTCTAGATAGCAATTTAAGTGAATTTAATACTAAGAGTTTATCAACCATTTACTAAATTGCACAAAAACAGCCAACACCCAGCCAATTGAAGTTCTGGTGAGTTGGATCAAATGCATTAGCATGCATCATACATCTCATGGACATGCACCCTTCAAGGTCTTCGTTTTTAGGAAATCACACAGACGTCATCAGGGCCAGATTTAACTTCACCCTCAAGTAATGTGTTCATCACAGCCTTCATCAAGTAGCTGGCTGTCCCTCTCATACCAGTTGGAGGTGTGGAGTAGAAGTCAGTCATGTCCTGCAAATAGATGCAGTGTAAATGAATTTCCAATCCTGTTTGCTTTTTTTTATATAGCAGATTTAGATATCCTAGGATGGATGGGTTAGATTGTATGTTGAGCATTAACATTAACACAGACACCAATTGTCATAGTGGTAGGTGGATGCAAATCAATTCTATTTAGCTCAAAGTGAGGTTAATACCACAAAATTAATACTTACACACTTAAAATTTTGATGTGCTTTCACAGTACCTGAAAATGTTGACAACTGCTGATAATAAATGGATCTGGGAACCAAAGTGGTAATTTCAGGATGGATTTGCTGCATGGCAAAATAGTCAGAGCCAAATGACCAGCAGGATGCCTGAAGCCTTGCTTCAAGGATGCCTTCAAACATCATATCAAGGCAGTAAAAATTGATTCTCCCAGCTGAGTGACACTAGCTAACAAAGGGAAATTCTTCAGCCACAGGGTGGTGAACATTTGGAGGATGATGAACCTACAAAGAATGGTAAATCTATGGAATTCATTGTTATAGAAAGTTGTGAAGCTCAGGTTATTAAACGTATTTAAGACAGAGATAGATAGCTTCTTGATTGGTAAGGGGATTAAAGGTTATGAGGAAAAGGTAGGAGATGGGGTTGAGAAACCCATCACCTATGATAAAATGGTGAAGCAGACTCAATGGCCAAATGGCCTAGTTCTGCTCCTACACCTTATGAAATGGCAACATTACCTGTGAGCAAGCACGTGACATCATGATGATCATTGGCTATAGCGGCCTGGCAATTGGTGCCATCACGAAAAAAAGACATCCAAAATAACACATGATAACCACTTCATGTATGACCTTTGTGGCAGAGTCTGCTTATCATAAATTGGGCTCTTCAGTGAGCAGCAAAATTCACTACGTGAAGATTCCCCATTATCAACAGACACAATTTGCTGCATGTCCATCATTGTGCACTGATGGAAGAATGCCAATAATGAGGTGCCATTGGTGTGATATTATTGCAGCGTGCTAATCAGAGTCACAAGAAATGTGCACAACTTAATTTAACTTAGTAGTTGGTTCTGATTTGGCATGGATTGTTTTCTTTCCATTTCGCTATTCACGTTTTTCTGTGCTATTGCATGTTAAATGTGTATCTTGTTTCATTTTAAGTGGAAAAATAATTTGCTGTTTATTTATTACAACAACACATCAGCCAACATTTTAAGAGTAAGCTATTTAAGGTATGTTAACTAACTTAGTCTTTTACCGGGGTCAATGAAACATATTGCAATTTTGTATTATAGTGATAGACTTTCCACATTAAACATAAGAAGCAATTCTGTTTTTTAAGCTATTTCTTCCTCCCTGGGTTTCTGCTCAAATTCATTTGCAAAAGCAAAATCTGTCACGAGCAAACACAACGAAGCAGCATTTTAAAACTTTTTTTTAAAATTGCATTGAAAATATTAATGAAGTTTTATTAATATTTTGTGGTTGAAAATGGGTTTTTCAAAAAACATTTCAAATCAGCCTCAATATACTGTCTACGAACAATTGATTTCAAAGCAATGAAAATTATCTTTTAAAAATATACAAAACCACATATTAGTTTCATTGGTGTCAAAGTTAGTTCCATGCCAATTTTTGAAGAAAATACATTAAAAACTTTTTAAAACATACCTATCTGTCCTGGCACCCAAATGATTCAACTTAATTTTTAGAACCATCTTGAAGGCCTGCAAATTAGTGCAATTAGCAGAAACTGCCACAGGTGATGAATTCACTAAAGGGAATGGCCTGTGTTGTATCTGCATTATATGCCCATGAACTTACGAGGATGGAAACATTACATTTAATAAGCAGTATGTATATGGATAATTTACCTTGGCGTAAAATTGATTTCAGGGAGTTCAGGTGACCTTTTGTGTTTTCTGTCCAAACATAGGGACTGACTTATGTCTCTGCGTTTAAAATGCAAACAACTTCCTCAATGCTCATGACTGCCCCTCTTCACTTCAATTAAAGAGGCTCAGAGTAACAAAAGCAGGTAGACCTTCTGGCCTCAAAGATAGGAAAACAAATAAAGAAATTCGGATGCCATTCAGAATTGGAATATTGATGTGGATGTCAAACATTTCTCATCGTGTGACAACTTCCTAAGCCATCAAATTATTTGTACAGTTAATGGGAAATCAAGACTGTGATCATATGACAAACTACCTTATGATAAGAAACATCGTATTAATTCATAAGAATAGCCCAAGACAGTCAGTCTGGAACACAGAGGCCACAAAGGGAAGATTGTTCTCAGAAAGGAAGAAACCTGTCCAGAAATTCACCAGAGGTAGAAAAGTAGGGATTGTTGTTTATCTGTAGATTTTATCTTAACTACAGTGGTTTGAAGATAACTTTGACTGGAAATGTCAAAAAACCTGCTGCTACATGGAATAAGGCACTGAGTTCATTGCCAGAAACCTCCAATCCCCATTACTGATGACGGACCAACAAAGAATCCTTAGGACTGCAAAAGCTTCAGTCAGTATTTTAAAAATTTATAATAAATATGACTTTTTAAACTTCGTAAAGATCCAAGTGCATGGTCACATCTTTTGTAATCATTGGCTGGAATTCTCTGGCCATTCATGCCTGTTGCCGCTGCCAGAAAGGGTGGAGAATTTGATGTTCAGTCCACTCTCTATTCACTGCAGCGGGACCAGAGAATTCCATTGGCGTGGACGGCAGGAGAATCCTGCCCATTGTTCCTTGTGCATGTATGTGTATTGCTGCAATTACATTTTGTCTGTTGTGAAAATCAACATCTATAAAACCATAAAATCTACAGTGCAAAAAGAAGCCATTCAATCCATCAAGTCTGCACTGATCACAATCCCACCCAGGCCCTATTCCTTTAACCCCTCACATTTACCCTCCTAATCCTCCTCATACCAGGGAAAATTTAGCATGGCCAATCAGTTTAACTTGCACATCTTTGGACTATGGGAATTAACTGGAGCACCTGGAGAAAACTATGCGGACACAGGGAGAATGTGCAAACTCCATACAGACAGTGATCCAAGGCCAGAATTAAACCGGATTCCAGGCACTGTGAGGCAACAGTGCCTACCACTAAGTCACTGTGCCGCCTCACTTAATCTTCCTTTTAATTTAAATTTACTAGAAAGCCAGTTCTATGGGTGTTCTTGAAAATCACAGCACTGTCGGATGTTAAAACTCTTGTTCTTTAAAGCATATATTAGTTAAGAGGTGAAAAAATGGTGAACCATCCTATCATCTCTCCCCCATCTGTAATATCTTGTGATCAGGATCAGTACTTAGTAAAAATTTTAAAACTAGATCAGAGAATCATGGAAAATTTACACTCTTAAAACAAGCAGTTTGTGTTTGAAATTCTATAATCTTTTCTGTCACTTATGCTGTTGTGAGGTTAATTACATGAAAAGAAACAGCAAATAAGTTGAAATTCCAGGCCATAATGTCAATGAATAAGAAGTGCATTTTACTCACCTTAATCTCAATATTCTCTAATCTACTTTTATCTTTCTTAAATTCATCAAAAGCTTCTTTCACTAGTTTGTCCAAATTCACTTCAGATTGAAATTCCAGTTCTGGGTTGCGTTCCAACACAACAGAAACAACCATAAGCAACTGCAACAAAAAATACAAAATGCGGTTTGCAATGCATCAGGATAAATTGCTCATGAAGAATTCATATATCTAAGCTATTTCCCCAAGGATTGAGTCCATGTGATTCATGAACAAACTTTTATTTTTGGGGGAAGTGGTAGGAAGGAATATGCAAAGAGCTACAGCTGCATATTTAAACTGGCAGGAAACAGCATCTGCAAGTTTCACAACCTGATTGTGTTCTGCTCCAGGATTAATCCTTACTTGAGTCTCCCACACAAGATTCTTGAGCGACTTATGACAGAAGAGTAGCTGTGGTGATTCATTAATGCCTTCCCTACTGTTTCATCTTCAGATTTCTAGATGAATGCCATCAAGATTAAAAATCTCCATGTAACCTTTACATAGTGTGGGTGGGTGGGTGGCATGTGGGGTGGGAAAAGATTCTTGTTGTTGCAGAATGTCAATCCAGTATTCAGTGAAGGTTTGATCACTATCTGAATCTAATCCTCCTCAGAAATGGAAACACCAGCTATAAGTCAGAATTTATATTGTTGTAAGTATCTAGTTAAAAATTCATATGTCTTAGCAAATAACTTTTAGGTTAGGAATTAAAGTTTTAATGTAGAAAATGGGAGGCATTAGGTTGATAAAAAGTTAAAAGTTACCATAACATAAATGCAATACAAACAAGTTTGGAGTTTATTGCACTTAAAAGAATTTGAGGCATGTTGCCGTGAGAGATTGTCATCTAGAAAGATAAAATCATCAACTACAACTTTGCCAAAAAATAAGAGAGATGGGGCAGAATCTTCTGCTCCCTCTGGTGAAATATTTGGAAATGGGAAGGGCATTTATTAGGTGGGATGTTAGTGTACCTGAACCTTTCCATCTTTACCCTCCCCTAGAATTAAATTCTGGGCTGGAAGCTAATAGTCAACCTTCTGGCCACCATCAATTGAGGTGATTGTTGTGTAAAACTTGGATGTAGTTGCAATAACAGAGACTTTGTTAAAAAAGGGATAGGACTGGCAGCTAAATATTCCAGGACGTAAGTGTTTTACGTGAGACAGAGGGGAAGGTAAAAGAGGTGGGGGAGTTGGGGGATACTGGTTAGGGAACATATTACAGCTGTACAGAGGGAGAATATCTTAGAAGAATCGTGTAATGAGACACTGTGAGTAGAACTCAGAAACAGGAAGGGGGCAGTCATGATAATGGAGGTGTACCACAGGCTGTCCAACAGTCCACAGGAAGTTGAAGAATGGATATGTAAGTAGATTCTGGACAGATATAGAAATAATACGGTTGTTGTAGTGGGAGGCTTGAATTTTCCTCATATTGACTGGAAATCCCTTAGAGCTAAGAGTCTGGATGGTGAGAAATTTGTTAAGTGTGTCCAAGAAGGCTTTTTATAACAATATGTGGATAGTGCAACTAGAGAGGGGGCTATGCTGGACCTAGTACTAGGGAATGAGCTCAGCCAGGTCATGAAGGTCGCATTTGATGAATGGTGACTACAATTCCATAAGCTTTCGGATACTGATGGAAAAGGACGAGAGTTGCCCTAGGGTTAAGATACTAAATTGAGGGAAAGCTAACTATAACTGGATTAGGCAGGATTTGGAAGATGTGGTTTGGGAGAGGCTATTTGAGAGTAAATCCACATTTGGCATGTGGAAATCTTTTAATGAGCAGTTAATCAGAGTGCAGGACAGATATGTGCCTATGAAAATGAAGGACAGGAAAGGCAGGATTCAGAAACTATGGATGACTAGGGAAATTGAGAGTCTAGTCCAAAAGAAAAAGGATGCATACATGAGGTCCAAGCAACTTAAAACAGGTGAAACACTTAAATAATACAGGGAAAATAGAAAAAAGCTGTGAGTTAATAAGGCAAAAAGAGGTCACAAAATGTCCTTTGCAGATAGGATTAAGGAGAATTGCAAGACATTTTATATATATATTAGGACCAAGAGGATAGCTAGAGAAAGAGTTGGTCCACTAAAGGACAAAGGAGGGAAATTATATGTAGAACCAAAGGAAGTAGGTGAAATTGTTAATGAGTATTTCACATCAGTATTCACAAAGGAGAGGGGCACATTGATTGATGGTGTCTCAGAAGGTATGTAAACCCTTTAGAACAAGTCATCATTACAAGGGAGGAAGTGTTAGGTGAATTAAAAAACATTAAGATAGATAAATCCCCAAGGCCAGATAGCATCTATCCCACACTATTGAGGGAGGCAAGAGATGAAATTGCTGGGCCTCTAACAGAAATCTTTGTTTCTTCATTGGCCATTGGTGAGGTCCCAGAGAATTGGAGGATAGCCAATGCTGTCCTGTTATTTAAGATGAGTAGCAAGGATAACCCGGGTAATTATAGACCAGTGAGCTTTACATCAGTGATAGTGAAATTGTTAGAGAAGATTCTTAGGAAGAGGATCTACACACATTTGGAACTGAATGGTCTTGTTAGTGATAGATAGCATGGTTTTATATGAGGGAGGTCATGTCTCACTAATTTAATTGAGTTTTTTGAGGAGGTGATAAAAATGACTGATGTGTACGGGCTGTGGATGTTATCTACATGGATTTTAGTAAAGCATAAGGTCCTTTATGGTAGGCTGCTGCAAAAGGTTAAATCTCATAGGATCAGGAATGAGCTAGCTAGATGGATTCGGAACTGGCTTGGCCATAGAAGACAAAGGGTGGCAGTGAAAAGGCGCTTTTCTGAATGAAGGTCTGTAACTAGTGGTGTTCCACAGGGATCAGTGCTGAGACTTCTGCTGCTTGTAAGAAAATGTAGCCGGTCTGATTAGCAAATTTGTGGATAATACTAAGATTGGCGGAGTTGCTGATAGTAATGAAGATTGTCAGAGAATAGAGCAGGATATAGACAGGCTGGAAAATTGGGTGGAGAAACGGCAGATGGAATTTAATCCGGACAAATGCAAGGTTGTGCATTTTGGCAGATCCAATTCAGATGGGAGATAGAAAATAAATGTCAGAATCATCAGGAGCATAGACACACAGAGATCTGGGAGTACAGGTCACAGATCCTTAAAAGTGTAGTTAAGGTGGTGAAGAAAACATGTGGCATACTTGCCTTCATTGAACAGGGCACAGAATATGAAAGTTTTCAAATTATGTTACAGTTGTAAAAAATGGCAACCTGATAGAAATTTATAAAATTATGAGAAGTAGAGATAGGGTAAACAGTTGGAAACTTTTTCCCAGAGCAGAAATGATAATTACAAAAAAGCAAAATTTTAAGATAAGGGGGAAAGATTCAGTGGAAATGTGGAGTCTTTACATAGAGGGTGGTGGGGGTCTAGCATACACAGTCAAGTAAGACAGTTGAGGCAGTTACGTTAGCCACATTTAAGACTTACCTTGATAGATATATGAACAAATGGGAGAATGGAGGGGGATTTAAGCGATTGGTTTAGATTGATAAATGTGATTGGTGCAGGCTTGGAGGGCCGAAGGGCCTGTTGCTGTGCTGTACTGTTCTTTGTTCTTTTTTGATTTGATAAACAAAACAGAGACATAACTATTTCCAGTGGCACAGAGTCCATAAACAGTGACACAGATCAAAGGTAACTGGAACCAGAAGCATTACAGCGAAACATGTTTTTTACATAGCAAGTTGATGTAATTTGGAATGAACTATCTGAAAGGCTGATGAAAGCAGATTCACAGGTAACATTCAAAAGAGTACTGGATAAATATTTGAAGGGAAAACATTTAGAAGGCTATGCGGAAAGCTCACGCAAGTGTATATTACCCTTTAGCAAAACATTGGAAAAGGTATGATAGGCTACCTTCTGTGCTGTATCAGCCTACGATTCTACAATATAGTCTACCATGTCACAATATATAGCATGACACTCTTGCAACACTTCTGCAATGAGTCTTGCAGAACAATGTCCTCAAAATATTAAAACTACCAACTGGATTAAAGGCACTCTAGTGTAAACATTAGTGGCAAGCCCACCTCTGGACAGCTAACTTAGAATCATACAATCATACAGTGCAAAAGAGGCCCTTTGGCCCATTAAGTTTGCACTGACCTGCTCTGTTTTAATTTTTCATGCAATGGTCCTTTATTTAATACAAGATGGGACTTCTATCCATCTTCAGGAGGAAGTCCTGGCTTATAGAGCTGCTGGCCAATATCAACCCAACAGCTCTACACACTGCAGTAACATCAGGAACATGGCCACTGTTGGCAGAAGAAGGAAGTGGCATTCATCAATGGACTCAGACATTCAGGTACATCAAAGATATCACTAGTGCCAGGTAGATAGACAAGGAGGTGAGATAGGGTGGATATGCGGAGGGATCACTGACTGCACCTGAGGGGCCTGACAAGGCACACACCCTCCCCCATTAACTGGCCAACAGTCCACAGGGTTAAACCCGCCAGGGCTGCCCACTGAGTGCTGACTTCATTTGTTCATACATTAAACAAAGCAGCTGCAGAATGAAGCTCTTAACTACTTGCCCATTTAGTGACTTGAATTGAATCAGAAGTGGTTGATCTACTTGTGCCTCTCTCACTGCTTGTAAAATTGGGGCGCTATGGACAGCTGATGGCACATAATTTAAAGGGCCACCAGTCTGCTTTCCTGCCTGTAGTGATCCTTGAAATTTGGTTTTGTTTCTCCAGTTTTATTTCAAGAATTTATTTTGTATATTTACATAACACATTCCCACTTGTCTCAGCGAACACTACATACAATTGTGTAAATTTGGGATAGGCTTAAAATAAGATTTGATTATTACTTCAACAATGATCTGCCGATATTCAGGCTGGACAATATCTTGCAAGGTGTCTTCTACGAGGAGGGAAAAGTTCATCTCATACATGGTCATATCCGATAAAGTCGGTTGCTATAGAAACAAACACATTTATGTTAGAGCAGAACTTTTGCTGATGAAAAGCAACGTAATCTCCCATTCATTGATAAACCTTACTCGAAAAATGATCAAGTATACTTTCCTCACTTTACTAAAATTTGCATATTATCACACTATCAGCTGCCTAATACATATATTGCAGTTACATGTAATATTACCATTTTTTATTCAAGTCATTCATTCAGCAGTATTTTGAGATCAAGTGTAGTGCACTAACATTAGTAAAGCATTAACTCATGCAATACTTTGTAACAGTCACACACACATTTCACAATATTCAAGTAATATGTGGACACAAAGTATGCTGTCAGAAATTGGTTAAAGTTTTAAAATTATTTCTGTTACTTTTTAAACACTATGTTAGAAGAACAATTTCTAATTCCATCTGAGAACCTCTAAGCATTCAAGTGAAAAAAACAATTTATCAGTTATTGTAGTTATCAGTAATTAGTGATCAAAAGTTATTAGTTAGTGACCAGAGCTTTGTTCTTAATAATCTCTCAAAGATATTAATTTTACATAATCGTTAGCAGAATGAACTTAAATAACTTGGCAGAATGAAGTTAATTATGTGGGTTTTTAAAAAAACACTATGGGGCAATTCCTTCTCTGAAATTACACTGTTATCTCAGAGTACATCTACTAGCTCAGGAGGAATTCAGATAGATAGTTATTCCGCTAGTTTCATTACTTCTGCGATTTTTCATCAGAAGTGACAAGATCTCGAACGCATCTACCCAAAATGGGACAGATATACTCTAATGAGATGTGATTACAGTATTAAGTTACACAACTTGTTTTGAGTCAATTGTGCCGTAACAATATTTGATGATGGGATATAGACATATTCCTGGTGCTTGGCTTGCTGCGAATGTGGAGACATCCTTTCAGAATTTAAAAGATATTTTTTGTAATTGATCACAGAATAATCTGGATGCGGAGGTTTGATTATTAAATGAAAATTTGTAGGCCACTATAATATTATATGATTACTTGGGGCAGATGTTTTCCAGTCACTATGATGCCTTCAGGAGTCCTCTCCAGGATCTGCCATACTCTGTCATAGAAACCCTTTGGAGTACGGTTCAAGGAACCATCAAGATGACGCCTATTTATCCATGACCTGAAGAAAAAATAAATTGTACACTCATTCCACAGTAAAATATTATAAATGAAATTTAAATTGTAGCCATGAATGGAATGCACTGCATAGTAAAGTGATACTTTTAACACGAGGCAAAGGGACTCAGTAAATTTGATCAACACCGCTAAAAATAAAAGTCCAATTAAAATTTTGAAACTTGTCATTTAAATGTGATTTCTGCCTATGAAACAATTTCAACTTTACCAAGATAGGTGTTCAGTGAGTTTTGAAATTATGCTAGCACATTGAAAAGGGTGAGTAGATGTTGACCTTTCATTTCTTCAATCTGATACTGAAAGAAGCCCAGCTAAAGGGGGTGAAGCTTTCTTCTGTCTTCTGGCTGTAAAGGCTCTTCTCGAAACCCTATTGTACGCACAGACTAATTGGCAGTTTTACTCAGAGATTTCAGGTTGGCTAGAAAAATAAAACAATAAGGGGTGTTCTTCTGAAGATAACATGAAGATACATTGGCCAGTATTTGCAGGAGACAGAGTTTGATGGTGAACCATCAGTGTTCACTGTCACCTCTGAAACTTCAAGACATGGCACAAGTGCAAATATGGATTGCCACTCAGTACTCCACTGCAGTCTGTGCTTTGGTTCTCTCCAGAGCCAGCAATCAATGAAATCAATGAGAATTTCAACCTGTTGGAAATTGCATGAAAAATAATGCAGAATTCCAGTTCCAAAGAAATCATATTGGACTCAAAATGTTAATTCTGTTTCTCACTCCACAGAGACTGCCAGGATGGCTGGGATTTTCCAGCACTTTCTCTTTTATCCATGGAAAGCTACACCTTGTTCAATCATGTCTAACTGAAGTTTTAACAGTGATCCAAATAATAACCATTATTAAATAATAGAACTGTCCCTGATTTTTTTTATATTTGTGGAATGCTTTTAAATTTATAAAACATTTTTAAAAAATCAGAATATTTCCATTACTACCTTCGCCACATGTGAATGTCCCAATTGTTCTTTCAAAAAGAAAGTATTTTTATTTTAGTGCTGCTTTTCCATTCTTGGTTGGGAATCTGTGTCCTTTAAAGTGGATTGACTGCTTCTGTCTACACTGGCAATCTCCTGGGAAAAAGTGCTGCAATCAGTTGCAATACAACTGCAGGCCAATAATATTAATTTTTTTGCCATAGACATTGCTAGATATCTCAGTGAGGCCTATTTTGAAGTCAGAAGCTAGTGCCCTTGCTCTGCCATTGTTTGAACAGAGTAGAAGGAACTCTATTAATTCTGCTAAATATGAACAAGGGGTACTGAATTTTGACAGGGGAAGCTCAAAAATGAGCTCTATCTCCTACCAGCATATGTTGAATATAAATAGTTTTAAAAAATTATAAGGAGGGAAAGATGAAGTTAATGGGAAAAGGCATAATGTAGTTTTAAGCAGATGACTTTAAGTAATACGTATAGCTAATTTTAGTTTATGTCAAGATATTTCACTCCTCTGAAATGTAGACATTTTCTGGTAAAGTCAGTTAAGTAATCCTTTAGAGTAAGAAAAGCTAGATAGTAAATACTCAAACAGGCATAAGAATGGTGAAAACGCAATTATGCTGGCATTGCAGTGACCGGATTAATGAAAATTGCTTTGATCAGCAGCAGGAATAAAATTGGTAGCAGCGCTCCTGTGGGTCATTTCCAAACTTATTTGATTCCCTTATCAGCACTGAAAAATCCTCATGCGAGCGAAACATTGAAATGGGTAGTGCAGGATATGTCAGTCTGGCTGATTATTGTGAAGCAGTTTATTAGCAATACCATTCATATAGGAAACAAATCTTGTACCTCAGAGACTTGTGTGCATTGTTTCTTTATGCAATGGATGAGCTGTTGAAATATGCACTAATTTGTGAGGTTTACAATCTCAGCAGAGGTCTTTGTGGCTTAAGAATTTTTAGTTAAAGGAATCACTTGTCACTTTCCTCTTCCAGGTCAAATGAGGATTCAGGTTGCAGAAGACAAATTTTGATTTGGCAAATTTAATTTGGCCATCCGTACCATCTAAAAACCTATTTCAATCTCACTTTACAAAGATCCAGATGCTTTTATTTTAAGCTGTTAAATGTAAAAGCTGAACATTTGTACTCTACTGCTGCTGTTATTTTTTATAGCTCCTGAATTTATTTCCATAATATTGGCAATATAAATTTTCTGCAATTTGCAGTTTCTGAGTTAGATATACGTAACTCAATGGTGCTACTAAAAGTGCCAGAAGTTTTCATATCAGTTTGTTTCAGTATTCAAATTATCAGTAAATGAATTAGAATCTTACATATTTAATTTTCAATTCAACTGCTGAGTACTTACATTCAGGTCAGCTTAGATATCACAGCTCTAAAAAAAATGAGACTATAAGTTGAAAGAAATCTATCTAGGCAAGTAATGCAAGTTCAAAATTTATCTAATGGGCATTTTTATCCAAATTATGGCCTTGAAGAAAAGACACAAAAATTATAACCCCATTTTTCACAATTTTACCCCCTTACTAAGTTGAAACGATTTTACACAGTAAAGAAAGAGAGAATTTCCATTTAGGTAGTATTTTTCATGACTTTTAGACTCCCAAAGCACTCTATAGACAATTAAATAATTTTTTTGAGGGTAACCATTGTTGTAATATAGGCAGTCATGGTACTGAATGTGCACACAAGAAGATCCCAGAAACAGCAGTGAGATAAATGACCAGATAATTTGTTTTTATAATGTTGGTTGAGGGATAATTATTGCACAGGACACAGTAAAAACATCTTGATTGTCTTTGAAATGTATCAAGGGACCTTCCACATCCGCCTGTGATAGCAGGAAGTACCGTTGTTTAATAGCTCATCTGAAAGTCAGTGCACCCCAACATATTCAGTTGAAATATTAATTGATTCAGAGTACCTATCATGTTGGTCAGGCTGCAGAGTATCCAACAAAAGCTTTTTCACTTCACTTGGTGACATCTGGTACACATAATCACTGGGTAGATTCTCATCTCGAATCTTCAGTTCATGTTTCATAGCATGGATGATCCATCTGAAAAAGAAAACATTGAAAATGTGGATTCAATGAGAAATCTTATTGACAGCGACAGGACCAGAAAATCCCACTATCATAGCAGAATGCCTCCTGTCACTTTGAAACATGTTGTGGGGGGCACAGAACATTCTCCCCTTCCATTCTCCATAACTTTCCTTTGACCAAACACTTTAAATCTATGTTGCTCTGGTTAGTTATTGCTCTGCTAAGGGAAACTAGTTTTTCCAATTTACTCTACCAAGGCTGCTCAAATTTTGTACATCTCAATTAAATATCTCCTTCCACTCATTCTGACAACACCCTTATAAATCTCCTTTGTATCCTGCTAGTGTGTGATCACAGCTTTCCTATGATGAAAAATATATTTTAGAAGATGTGAAACTTTGAAATGTTGAATTTCAAAGAGGCTTTGAAGTACTCATACAAGGAACACAGAAAACTGTCGTGCAGATACAGCAAGCTATTAGGAAGGCAAACTGCATGCTGGTCTTTACTACAATAGGTTTGTAGTGGAAGAACAAGGAGGACTTGTTATAATAGTTTAAGGCTTTGGTGGGACCACACATGGATACAATGCACAATTTTGGTCTCCATATTCAAAGAAGGACATACAAGTTGAGTATCGTTATCTGTAAATAGGAAAGCATCCAAAACGCACACTTTTTTGAACCTCATCAACCTTTAGCGTGGGAAGTCTGTGACCTGAGCCAACAGAAACCGCACTGACTACATCCTGTCTTTATTATTCAATGGTACATCACACTTTCCTGGCCATTTTATTTACTTATTCTAGCTAGCTAAGACTTTAGTCCTTGTAATGTAAATAGACATAGGACAATATAAAATATCTGAAAACTGAAATCCAAAACGCGATCGATCCTAAGGGTTTTGGATAAAGGGTATTTGACCTGTACTTGCCGTGCATACTATACAGCCTAGGTTCACAAAGATTAGTTCCTAGAATTAGAGGGTTGTCCTATGAGAGGCTGAGCAAATTGAACTTACACTCTCTGAAGTTTGGAAGAATAAGAGATGATCTCATTGAAACATTCAAGATTCTGAAGAGGCTTGATAGGGTAGATATTTGAATTGTGATTTTCTTAGCTAAGATATTCTGTATCTTTTAAAACAGGATAAAAAATGATCATTTAGAATGGACATGATGTGGGATTACTTCACTAAGAGGGTTGTGGATCTTTGGAATTGTCTACCACGAAGATTGTGATAGCAGAACCCCACTGAAAATAGCTTACCAGTCATAAAAGCACCTGTTGACCATTACCCTTTGTTTTCAGATATTGAACCAATTTTGGATCCAACTTGCCACACCACCTTGTATTCCAAGGCCTTTTAACTTATTTGATTGGTCTACCTTGTCAAAAACCTTATGAAAATCCATGCAACTACATTAAATGCATTCTCTATCTAGCCTGTTATTATATCCTCAAAAGATTCAACCAAATTAGCCAATCTTCCTATGATAAATCCTTGCTGATTGCCCGTGGCTAACTGTTAATTTGTGCCCTTCTAAATTACAATTAAATATGAAAGCATATATTCACAACAGTGAAGATGAAGTAACACAGCAAAGAATTGACAGAGAGTACCTTACCATCAAAATTATGCAGCTTTTTAAGAGTTCTTGGAACACTAGCCTACAATATTGTCATACATCAATTCAGTGTATTTTGACTGGCAGTTTCCATTAAGATCTGACTGCATTACTCTATTTTGATATCAACATTAAAAGCTAAAGAGCATGTGGTAATTGATAACATGCTGAGGGGGTTGTGCAACCTAACACACTGGAGTCAACATGGAACCAGCTTCCTGACATATTTTCAATTTTGCGCTTTTTAGCCATCAAAACACATAATCTCTTCCATATTAAAACAACTGGCTGAATTTTAAAGACATAAGGGTTTGCAATGAACACAGAGCTTTTTTTAAGGTGACAAAGTGTTCTAAGGAACATCACATGAGCTTGGTTTGACAAAAAAAAGACACCAAATGAACAGATATTTGAAATAAGAACAGAACATTCTATTTTCAAAAAATATAATTTTCTTTGCTTGTGATCCCAAATTTCTAGTTTGTTTATTACTTTAATGCTTTAGGACCACAAATGCGTCGCATTTAAAGAAGCTTCTAAAAGAAGAAAATGAAAGGGTTTTGTACAATTCATAAAATCCCTACAGTACAGAAAGAGGCCATTTGGCCCATCGAGTCTGCACCGACCACAATCCGACCCAGGCCCCACCTCGATATCCCTAGACATTTACTCATTAACCCTTCTAACTTACGCATCTCAGGACACTAAGGACAATTTTTTTTAGCACGGCCAATCAACCTAACCCACACATCTTTGGACTGTGGGGGGAAACCGCAGCACCTGGAGGAAACACACACAGACAAGAGGAGAATGTGCAAAATCCACACAGACAATGATCCAAACCAGGAATTGAACTCAAGTCTCTGGAGCTGTGAAGCAGCAGCGCTAACAACTGTATTACCGTGCTGCCCTATCATTGACTATTGAAAATATCCAGACAGCATGTACGTAAGGAAAATAGCTGTATTGTATCTAATGAAATGAAGTTGGATAAAGAAAATATTGAAAGAGTAAACATGCATTTATAAAGGGCTGAGCTTTCTTTATACAATGTCCTCAATATGCTGTACAACCTATTTGTGCTCATTGACCATGCCATATTTACCTTCTTACCTTAGCTAAGTAGATAAATATGGCATGGTCTGTGAGCACAAAGTCCCATTTGCAGCAATGAGATAAGTTAACTTGTCTTTGGTGAGGTTAGCCAGGACTGAGTGTAACTCCCATGTCCTTCTTCAAACTGAGTCTTTTAAATCCACTTGAACAAGCAGATGGCACCTTTGTTTAATGTCCCATCCAAAAGACAGCATATTCCATTGCGTAACTCTCCCTCAAAACTCTACCGTTATGCTATATAGATTATTTGCTTAGGTGGTGGAGTGTGGCTTGACGCACAACTCTGATTAAGCGGTGAAAGTGCTACTGCTGAGCTAAGCTAACAGGTAATGCAAGGTTAGGGGAACAACCAGCATTATACAACAAGATCTAACAGCATAACCGTAGAGGAGAGGAATCAAGCAAAGAAAGAGGCATTTGAGTCTATTTTAATGAAAATATAAGAGAAAGTTCTTTGATCAATTGAAATTAATAACTGGAAGGGAAAACTTTCAATAAAACAGGAAACGGGACTTGATAGTCCCACAAGAGGTTTATATAGTGCAACAAAATTTGGAGGGTCAGGGGCAAGCAAGGAAGTTAAAATTAGGGTTTTAAAAAATGGCAACTCTTCCATAAGAAAAATAGAAAATTAAGAAAAGCATACAAAATATAGCAGGGAAACAAAGAAAAATATTAGAGATAAAGAAATGAAATTGTGTGGTTCATCCCACCAGTCAATTGGCACTGATTTGCTGGCAAAATTGCCTTCCCAATTTCAATATTAATGACATGCTTTACATGTCATTAGTAAGTTCTGAACACTATTGTCCAAGCTCACTTGTACTTATCCCCTCACTGGTCAAGGTCCTCACTGATGCAAATCACAATAGTCCTCACCAATGGGGATCAAACATAATGGCTTCACTGGTGGGACCGGAGGCCATTGAAGCCCCTGGGTAAACAGGAGCTTGGCACTATTCACCAACCACCTGAAACTCTGCAGCACCGGCAACTGAGGATGGGGATGGTGAGGTAGGGGAACTCTGCGGTGGGGTTGTGGTGCTGGTGAGGGAGGGGAACTCGAGTTGAGAGAGCCTGGCACAGGGAGTGATCAGCATGGCAGGTCCCAATGTCAAATGGGGGACATTGACAAGCATCTCTCAGTACACTGGGAGATCGGGGCACCTGTGCAATGGCATCCCTTGAACTCAGCAGTCAGCTTCATGGTGAGAATTGTATCTAGGCTCTTTTTTTTCACTAAATGCCATATGACTGTAATTGGAGCTCACTCAAAAAATCAGCGTGATTGTCTCCTGTTTTCATGCTCATTCAGCACTTACAATTTGTTTCATAAAATTTCATTCTTTATCTCAGACTTTGTAGAAGGTTGTGTTAGTCATTACAACTAATTTCTGATTTCTTCGTTACCTCACTGGAGGAATTCCTCAATGTTGGGGTGGGGGCAAGTAAGAATGGGCAGGGTCAGAATCTACTTGTGGTCTAATACTCCCACAGGCAATGAGCTCAAGCCCACCTAGGCTGAATACAAAACAACAGCTCCAAAGTTGTTCTTTGTTGCAGTAATTGATGTTCGAATTGTCAGGTCCAAAACCTCTCATTTCTGCTGATATCTCCTTACCCTATGCCTTACATTTCTTATTCTAATTTACCAATAATGACATTCAGTATACATGGTTGTTCTCTCAACACTTATCTGCAAAAAAAAATGCATGACTCTTGCACTGGTTTTCAGGCTTGTTCAAAGGACACTTGCAAATAGCGATCAGTGTGTAGAGCAACTTAGGAATGTTCAGATTTACTTCCAGCTGTGGACTGGGTCAAGGCGGCAAAAAAAAACATTGTTTTCTTTTCACAAGCAGTTGATCCTCCTTCTCAAAGCAAAACCAACTATAAAACATAGTTTTTCAGGCATGGGTCTGAATTTTTGAAATGATGGAGGCTTGTTCCCTGCCATCCTGAGTGTTAGCAGGGAATACAACCCTGTTGATTTTGACAAGCCTATTGCCATTTCATGTTCTAACTGGGGTAGAAGTCCCACGTTAGAGAGCTGTCGACCAAGACGATTCTTTGCAACTCTCTGGCTCAGAAGAGGCACTGCAGTAACATGCTTGAACTAAGTGCATGAAGATGGAGTGAAAGTAAGTGTTGGACGTCCTGGGGAGGATGGAGGTCTGGAGATCTCAAGGCCTTGACGGGAAGAGGTCTCAAGGCGTTTAGTCAGAAGGAGGTTTCTGATAAAATTATCCACATTTCCCTCATTCAGGTGGAGTTTTGGTCATTTTTCTGTTTTCCCGTAATCTGTCATTCATCCACCAGCCTAAAAATTGAGGCTGGATGTGAAAAAGCTCCTAAATGGCAATTAATTGGGCCTTGACTGGGGTAAGGCAAGATCCCCCAACCGAGGCCCTTCCGCCCCACCACGAATTCATTGTATAGGATGAAACAATCTTCTGAGAGAATGCAATCTTGTTCACCTTCCTTTGATGTTGGTTCTCATGTCTGATTTGCTGATATCTGATATCAGTACATATTCCTGTTAAATCAAAGATCCTTCTGTTGATTTGATTTGATTTATTATTGTCGCATGTATTAGCATACAATGAAAAGTATTACTTCTTGCACGCTAAACAGGCAAAACATACTGTTCATTGAGAAGGAAACAAGAAATGAAGAACATAGTGTCACTGTCACAGCAAGACATAGAGAAAGATCAACTTAATGCATGGTAGGTCCATTCAAAAATCTGATGGCAGCATAGAAGAAGCTGTTTTTATGTCGGTTGATATGTGACCTCAGATTTTTGTATCCTTTTCTCGAATGAAGAAGATGGAAGAGGGAACATGCCTGGGGTCCTTGATTACGCTAGCTGCTTTGTCAAGGCAATGGGAAGTGTTGACAGAGTCAAAGGATGGGAGGCTGGTTTGTGTGATCGATTGGGTTACCTTTATAACCTTTTGTGGTTTCTTGCAGTCTTGGGCCGAGCAGGAGCCATACCAAACTTTAATGCAACCAGAAAGAAAGCTTTCTGAAGTGCATCTGTAAAAGTTGATGATATTGAAGTCTTCCAGAATTTTCATGAAATAATAGTGTCAATTGCTTTAGCATAATCAATACAACATAGGTAGAAGTTGTTTTGCATTTCAATGGCTCTTTCTGCCAAGGTTTTTAGAAGATCGATTATATTTTGTATTCTTTTATCTTCTACAAAGCCACATTGAATGTTTGAAATCTCTGACTTAATTTTCTTTCCAACACTGGTCATTAGATTCTGATTTACTACATGTCTCCTTAGGTCAATTGTTTGTTCTGTTTCATATTCTACTTGCCAGGTTTCTTTAGCAAAGCAATGAAAACAGACTCAGATCTTCAGGGATAATGGTAGTGTTGCCAATCTTGGTGGTGATATCATAGAATCAGAGTCCCTACAGTGCAGAAGGAGGCCATTTGGCCCATACAATCTATACTGATAACAATACCACCCAGGTTCTATTCCCGTACTCCCATGTATGTACCCCGCTAATCCCTCTAATCTACGCACCCTAGGATACTAAAGGGGCAATTTAGCATGGCAAATCATCTAACATGCACGTCTTTGAACTGTGGGAGGAAACCCAAGCATCCAGAGGAAATCCATGCAGACACAGGAAGAACATGCAAACTCCAAACAGACAGTGATCCAAGTCAGGAACAAAATCTGGGTCCCTGGAGCTGTGAGGCAGCATGGTAACCATTATGCCACCCTTATCTCAAGTTCTGAGCATTTCCCAGGGTCATATCCTAGGTCCCAGCCATCTTTAGTTGCTTCATCAATGACCTTCCCTCCATAAAATCAGAAAGCGGGCTTATTTGCTATTGGTTACAATGTTGAGCATCATTTGTGACTTCTCAGATACCAAAGCAGTCCATACCCTAGACAATCTTCAGGCAGGTTTGCTTATAGATGGCAAACATTCAAGCCACTCCAGTACCAGTGGCAATCTCCAACAGGAGAGCATCTAAACATCTCCCCTGACATCCTGGAGGATTATGATTTACTAGAAACTGAACTGGATCAGCTATATAAATATTGTGTCTCCAACAGCAGTCAGATGCTGGGAATGAAGTGATGAAAAACTCATTTCCTGATCCTCCAACCCTTGTCCATCATTGATAAGGCTCAGATCAGGAGTGTGATGGAATATGCTCCACTTGCCTTAATGACTGGAGCTTCAATAATACTCAATAAGCTTGACGTTACCGAACAAAGCACTGCTTGATGGACACCCTATCCACCACTTTCAACATCTACCCCCTCTACCCCCAATGCCGTGGCAGCAGCGTTAAACATCTACAAGAAGCTACAACTCACCAAGGCTCTTTCAACAGCACCTTCTAAAACCATGACCTCTACTAAGGAGGACATGAGCAGCAGATGCATGGGATATATCATCAGCCCAAGTCCCCTCCAAGACACAAATCATCCTAATTTAGAATTATAATGCCATTTCTTCACCGTCATTGACTCAAATGACTGGAACTCCCTTCCTAACAGCAATGTGGATGTGCTGTTACAGCCATATGAGGGGTAAAGATGACTCCTGTCTCACCACTATAAATTTGACCATAACAGGGATTTTATGTCAAGATTAGAATGATGGAAGTATTTACTCAATGCTTATGTTTAACCATTTATGTACTAATTACAATTGAATGATTTTGACAGTTTTTTTAAGGCTTTAAACAAAAAGGGATTTGAGTTAAAAACCCACCCAGGTAAAGACAGCAAAATATTTAAAAAGGTCAGCTTTAGCTTCTTGAACTTGCATGATACACATTTACACACACAAAAAGCATGCAAAATTTTCAAATTATACTGTAGTTATTTACTTTCTTAACCAAATTACTAGGTGCTTTATGAATCCTTGATCATTGTAGTTATGGTAGAATCTTTAGCTTGCTACTTTAGATTTTAGGAAACCTATGTAACTACAATTATTGGAGACAATTTATTTTTAATCAGTCTCTCTCAGAAAGTTGAGGATTTTTGCACTTGAGGTTCCTTTTGATGGAAAATTCACTATTTCTGTGCTGGATTTTAAACTGTGAGAGACAGGGTCTTGACATAGGAGAGAAAAAAAGGGAACACCTTCATTCATTCTCCAGACTGCTTCTATCTTTAGCAGTTTGGGCGCTGTGTTAGAGATTTCAAAACGTCCAGTCCCATGACTCCTCTCTCCTCATAATGATATTAGAAGTGGTTTCTTTGTGATGTCTGAAAAGATACTGTTAGCTTTGATTCATGGCCAAGGCAAGTAGATTCTGTATTTTCTCAGCTATTAGCCCGAATGAGTCATTATCCATCTTAATGAGATTGGAAAACATCTTTCATCTAACTACTGTTTCAGAAGACCTTTTCACTGCTAAAGAGATAGTCTTATAGAAATGTAAATGTTAGGTCCGGTACGTTTATCAGTAAATCCTTTTGAAGGACTTCTTGTGAAATTCAGGTGTGAAATTCCATTAAGTTGCATGGGTATATCTAAATTGTAATTGTAATTGGTACTTGAGAAAATAGCCACTGACAAGGCATCAGGTGATTCGGGGCAGCCATCTTCTATCAATGTCTTGTCTCAGGAAGTCCTTTTCAAAACTTTTCAGTACATATTTGATCAGCCAGTGTAATTTACAGATTAATATCATTCATCCAGCTAATAGTATCTGGGATGATCCCTTGTTTAGGGTTATGAGTGATGATCAATAGTGGATCCAGCAGATTCCATGGAAGTGAATGCGAAGGGGTTATGACCGCGGAAGACAACAACTGGTTGGTGTTAGGCAGAGGATCATCATCTGGAAAGAGGGTTGGTGTTCCCTTCAAACGTACATGAGGGTAGCAATAAGAAACCATTTCATGATTTCCTTTTTCCTCATCAAATATGGTCAATACATTAATATAAGAGCACGACTTGGGGTTGCTACCATTCACACCAACACTTTGTACAGTACAAACATTCATGAAGTGCAGCTGGACCTGGATCATTATCATGCACTTCATAACCCTTAAATGACATTAACAGCAAGCATACAAAAAGAAAAACTGACATTAAAAGAATTTTAGAACATTAGGTCAAGTAGGGAAAGCATAAAATGTCATTCAAGAAGTGTGCTGATTATCAATCAAAATTCTTGGTTCGTACCAACTGAAGTGGATGGGACTAGGAAATACTGACATAATGATGGAGCTAGCATCTACTTGGATGGAGAGAAAAAGGAATTGCAGCAGCTCCTTATCAAAACCACTGTAAATTTATTCTAGGATATTAGATATTTTCTGAGAGAATTCACCTCGCCAGATTAGCAGGTACACCCTTCAACTTGTGCACCAACACAAAGTATGTCAGATTGAGGACTTTGAAGTGTTCCATGAACAACCAGATCAAGCAAGAAAACAATGTGGTTCTTAAGATATCATCATCATCATGGGAGATCTGAATGCAAAGATTGGAAGTTCTCGTGAATAAGATATTTTGTTTCACACAACCTTACAGAATGTAATAACAGAGGTGACAGATGAATCAACTGGTGCTGTCGGGACAATATTACAAACACATTAGGGGTGACTCTCTCATCGTGACCCGTAACTTTTGTGGTGGATCAGGCTGGGAGACGCACATCGCGGCCTTTTCCCAGGATTTGTGCATGCGCCCGAAATGCATCCGTATCTCCCAGAGCTAGAGAACAGTTGCTGTTGAGACCTCACTGAAAACCGACGGGAAGACAGGCAAGTCATTTTAATTTTTCTTCACGTAATTTAAGTATGTTTAGCATTCCATTATCAGGAACTTGCTGGTCCCCACTGAATTTCCACCCTGCCAGGAGTACTTCATTCTTGCAGGGTTTAGAGTAGATCCCCAAGTTCGAGCAACCAGTGGGAGATCCTGCCAATGGGATGGGAGGCACCTGCTACCACTCTGATTGGCGATTGGTATAGAAAGGAGGGAGGGTAGTCTGCTGGGGGGGGGGATGTCTACTGGGGTGAGGGAGGTTCGCCACTGCTGATGATAATGGGCTGGACATTGGGTGCTCTGGGGCGGGACGGGACGGGACGGGGGGGGAGGGTCAAGATTAGCCTGGGAATTGTTGAGAGGGCATGAGGGGGCTGGACGGATAGCACTACAAGGGTCCCAGGCTGGCCAGCAATCGAGCTGACCAGTAAATGGGAAGTCTGATAGATCGGGGCCACTGCACATGGGCAGAGTTCCAAAATTGTCAGACCACCCAGGGCTTTTAATAAGATTCATGACTGGCATTTCTGCAGTGCACAGAATGTGGAGATTAGAGTGGAATTGAAAAAAACATTCATGATCTAGAACAGTTTTCCCATCAATTCAGCACTTTTGGAAGAATCTTCCCAAAAAATACTAAATGTCATGATAGGCTGAAAACCAGAGGGTTTCACTGTGGTTTTCTGCAGTGAGACATTCTGGGAAATTTTCCCACACTGTCAATTTTTCTGGCAGTTGGGAGATTCACACCGGTAGGGAGGGCAGAGTCTAAGCTTGCCAGGGAAGCCAAGTGTAGAGAGCTTGGGACACCATTGCGCAGAGACACCCTGGGAATCTCCTTCTAATCCTAGCATCTATCGTTGGCAGCAGTGCAACCTCTCCTATGATAACATGGTTCGCTGGCACAATGAGTCTACCATTATGATCTTCTGTGGCCAATCCCGTCTGTTGATCACTCCCCGCCGAACACTCACCCTTTGCCGATCACCCTGTTTTGCCAATCACTCCCTTGCGTAACCCTCCCTGCAGAACTCCCCTCCTTGCCTCTCCCCCTGATTGCAGAGCTCCCTTTGTGCCTCCACTGCACTTTCTTCCACCGAATGCAGAGCTAGAGGGCATGGCTTCAAAATAAGGAGGGGGACAGTTTAGATCGGAGTTGAGGAGAAACTTCTTCACTCAAAGGGTGGTGAATCTTTGGAATTCTCTGCCCATTGAAATGGTAGAGGCTACCTCGCTGAATATATTTAAGTCACAGGTAGATAGGTTTCTAATAGACAGGGGAATTAAGGGTTATGGGGAAAAAGCAGGAAAGTGGAACTGATCCACTTCAGATCAGCCATGATCTTCTTGAATGGCAGGGCTGGCTCCAGGGGCTACATGGCCTACTCCTGCTCCTATTTCTTATGTTCTTATATTTTTATGTTCCCCTCTTTGAAGAGCTCTCCCCTCTTGCTTCCAACTCCTGTCATAGCGCCATCCCCACTCACATAGCACTGTTATGGTGCAAGGTGAACACTGCCAGGCTCAGAATGCCCGATGGACACTGACCAGCCATCCACAGACCACCTGGAGCTTCAATAGCTGCCTATCCTCCCCAATGGCCAGCACATCAAGTCCCTGTTGATGGGGCTTATGAGTGATTCTTGTTGGCAGGATGCCAAGAGGCTGGAAACGGCCATGTTGGCCCTGTTAACGTCATGCTAATTACGGCATTAATACTTAAGTCGGCTTTGCGTTCTTTGTGCGTGCAAAGCTGATCCCGCTGACAAAACGTGGCTGGGAGAATGATACTTATGTCAAATCAGTTTGCATCCATTTTTAGCCACATGCACTATCCACCCAGCCCACTACACTGATTGGATAGAGTATGGAGTGACCAATGTGGTGGCTTGGAACAATCGTGCCCATAATTTAATTATCATCCCTGGCAAAGCTGGACATGGAAAATTCCAGGTGACAAAACAATAAAAAAAAATTACCTTCATTACAATAAATAGACATCTTAGAAACTCCATTAAACAGTCTAAATTGTTTCCTGAAGCAGACTGTGACAGCAAATACATACCAGTGTTTGTTATAACCAACAATAATTTCCCAAAATGGTATCTTGCTTTCTGGTTCACCACTGAAATGTATCTAATGACATGAAGGTGCTGTACTTGATATACTGATCACAAGAATTTAGAATTGGGCTGAAGTGACAGAAGAATCTTCTTTTCGAGCTACTTAAATGTACATGTATTAATCACATAGGAATGCCTTTGATGATGTGCCAAATGAAAATTACTGCCAATGAACCTCTCTGGAACGGAAAATCAATTGTTACATGTGTGGAGTCTCATGCTTTCAGATTTTAACTGCTGGATATTTCAGAAATGTGAAATCTATTTTTTTTTGCTTTTCTTCCTGTTTCTTTTTTAACTCCCTTAAATCAATCTTCCTTTGTTTCTACTTCTGTACATCATTTTAATTTACAGGTTTTTCAATCCAAGTGTCACTTATTTCACAATTCTTCAATCTGATTGGTTAAGGGGATACACAGTTTCTTCCTCCATTCACCTAGTTTCCCTTGCTGTAACATTATCAGCAATTTGCAAGGCAAATCAATGTTGAGATGAAACAATCTTGAGCAGGTTTAGCTGATGGTAATTACTCTTACAACAAACTGTGGCTCAGTAATAATACAAATAGCCAGGAGTGTCCTTATGAATACTTGAAACATTAATTTTAAAAACAAATTTTGCTTTGTGCTCAGTTGTCATGCAACCTAATATCCTCTACAATATTTCAGTAGAGATTTGCTTCAAAGCCAAATATTATACATACTTAACGTACCCAATTCTAAATTTCAGCATGCCATGGAAGAGTTCTGGAGAATTAGAGATAAGCCAACCAATGTGAATGACAAGTTCCTGTTGAAGCACTGCCTCCCTTTCATCATGCTCGGCACATTTAGTGTAGACAATTTTCTTTATATCTTCTGGAGACAAGGGGTTTGAAATCACTGCCTCCTCATGTCCGAACGCTCCTATTGTCACCTAGCAAATAACAGTGAAAAAAACTTAGTGAGTGAAGTATCTATTCACACATTAACATTGATACGTACTCTGAACCTGATATTAGAAAATAGAAAACCCATATTTTAAAAAATATTGCACTATAAAATAAAATTGTAGTTAATGTATGACCAGTGTATAAAACATACATAAAAGTCCTAGTTTAGCAATAAAAGGCAATAAGCAAAACAAAAACATAAAAAGTGCAGCATTAAACATGCCAAATTGTTTGCTCACTTTTAGTTTCTACCATTAATAAGATTCCAAATTATTTTTTATTGCTTAAAAGTTGTGCTCCAGTTTGGGGTATGAAGGCGAGTCAACACAATTTGCATTACGATGGAGGTAGCTAATATGAATACTACAGCAGAGCATGGAGCAATATTCCTTCATTCAAGATACCATATTGAACATGATGAAAGGCCTCCTCCAGATGCTATATCAATTTTCTCTTGGCTGTTAACTTTGGTATGTGTTGACAAAAAAAAAATTAACAAGAAACATATTTGTGAGAATTGAAATTGATTTGTGTGCCTTATATAGTTGAAATGAGTTGTTCAAATGTGAAGATAATCAGCTTGCAACTCCTCATTAATAGATTGGTGCAAAGTCTAAATCCTAGTGAAAGCAGCTGTTATTTAGCCATTTAGCTGCATTATAAAAGAGAAACTCTCTGTTAAATTAATGAGTTTTAGCAAGCCGGGCATATACACAAAGAAAAATAAATGTTTTGCTTTAGGTGCCTTATTCCCTATTCTTTGCAGTTATCATGGGTAATTCAAGATGCTTTTCCAAATGGATGATAACATGGCACAATGAGTTAGAACAGAGTTTTCATCAACTGAATCTAGGCCTAGTTCAGCTGTCACAGCTGAAAAAGAAAATATCCAATTTTTGCTCACTCAATGGGTTGCAAACAAAATGGAATTCAGACAAATCTCCCAAGTTCCTAGGAGGCATGAGTATACCAATAAATTGCTCACACTTTTCCACTTGATTGAAAAATTAATTCAAAGGAGCTAGAAGATATACATATGCCATGGGAAATCATATGTTCACAGTTGATCTTTTGGGGTGGATAAAGAAGGACAAAAAATGGTGACTAGGTAAGAAAATATAACCTTCTGTTCATTAGAACTGACATCCCTTACCCAAATGAATAATAGGAAGGTGTTGTTCTTCCAGGAAATTTATTTCTACAAATTGATGGACATGCTTCCTTACATTACAATGATGTCTTCATTTTAAAATGCACTAAATACTGGTGTTTTAGAGTGTTCTCAGCTGGTGTAATGTATTTTCTTTTTTTGTACTGTCAAAGGGGAAGAATTTCTTTGACTCATAACAGCAACATAAATGCGATGTGTCCTGCTTGACACTTATGTGGCCATTCTACAGGGCATAGGAATGGAGTATTAAATATGAAAATATCTTATTTCACATGACTTACCCATGGTACCCAAACATTAGAAAAAAAATGTGGCTCATGAAAAATTTGGAAAATGAACAGTGTTAATGAATAAAGAAAATTTACCAAAGAAATGTTATACTGTTGAGTAAGGTTTATACTTACTTGTTTACCCTGAACTAAAACCCTAGTAATTGATGGAGCAAGGCTGTCCACTTGTTTACCTAAAATACTTGCAGTGAAGCGTACAATAGACCTGGTAAACAAAAAACACAATTCTTCTAGATATTAGCTGATTAAAATAATTTAAAGTAGAGCCAATTAACCCTACAATAGTCAAACATATATTTCAATGATAAAAAATAATTATCATAGCACAAAACTATTAAACTGTGATTAAATAAACATAAATGAAACACTAGCCACTCTTGTCTAAAAAGGATAAGCAAAGCCATGTTGGCAATACTGAATAATAAAATTACCAAGCGACACAAATGTCCTTAGCCAAGAAGAGCTAGCAATTAATGCTCAACCTATCTATTTTTGTAAATCTATTTTATTTTGATTTATGTCAAAATTGAACCAAGAATGCTACAGATGTTCCTAAAGATTAAACGAGTAAAATGATTCTAGGAGATCAGAGATTCAACTCTGAATTTCTGAAGAGCAGGAAAAAAATCTTACAATATGCTAAGGAGAGTAATCAACCATATGGAAATGCTAGCTGATTATTAGTGATGGTCCTGAGATAGTTGCAAAACCAAACATAATGCTAAGTGAACTGACCATATATTTTACAAGAATTTCTTTCAGAGCAGAACATCTGAACTCATGCCATAATCATAAGAACAAAACAATATGGGGAATGATACGCAAGAAACAATTAATAATATAGATCTTAAGACTATCCTACTTAAAAACACAAAGTGTGTAAAACAAAGGTAACGAAGCTCTTTGACACCATTAATGAAAATTTGTATTTACATTATTCTAACTGCAAGTTTCAGTGTCAATAATATCTTGCAATAATGTCTCTTTTTTTCAGAATACTAAAGGTCCAAACATTGAGTGATGCCTTTTAAAAAATGGTTGGAGGTATATAGAACATAGAACAATACAGCACAAACAGGCCCTTTGGCCCACGAGTTGCGCCGATCACATCTACCAATCCACAGACCTATCTATAACCCCTATCCTATTCTTTTCCATATACTCATCCAGAAGTCTTTTAAAAGACCCCAGTGAGTTTGCCTCAACAACCTCCGACGGCAGTCGGTTCCATTCACTCACCACTCTCTGAGTGAAAAACCTACCCCTGACATCTCCTTTGTATTTGCTTCCCTGCACCTTAAATCTGTGTCCTCTCGTAGTGACCATTTCAGCTCGGGGAAATAGTCTCTGAGAGTCCACCCTATCTATTCCTCTCAACATTTTATAAACCTCTATCAGGTCGCCTCTCAACCTACGTCTCTCCAGTGAGAAGAGTCCCAGCTCCCTCAACCTATCTTCATAAGGCCTGCCTCCCAATCCAGGCAGCATCCTTGTAAATCTCCTTTGAACCCTCTCAATAGCCTCTACATCCTTCCTATAATGAGGCGACCAGAACTGCGCACAGTACTCCAACTGAGGTCTGACAAGAGTCTTACAGAGCTGCATCATTACCTCCTGACTCCTAAACTCTATTCCTCGATTAATGAAGGCCAGTACACCGTACGCCTTCTTGACCACTTCCTCCACCTGCGAGGCCGATTTAAGATTCCTATGGACCCGGACCCCGAGATCCTTCTGCTCTACAACGCAGCTAAGACTCCTACCCCTTATATTGTACTCCTTCATCCCATTATTCCTGCCAAAATGGACCACTACACATTTATCCTGTTGAAGTCCATCTGCCACTTCTCCGCCCAGTCTTGCATCCTGTCTATGTTCCGCTGCAACTTTTGGCATCCCTCCAGACCATCCACAACACCACCGATCTTTGTATCGTCGGCAAACTTGCTAACCCATCCCTCCACTTCCTCATCCAGGTCATTTATGAAAATGACAAACAGCAGGGGTCCCAGAACAGATCCCTGGGGCACTCCACTGGTTACCGACCTCCATGCAGAACAAGACCCATCCACAACCACTCTCTGCCTTCTGCCGGCAAGCCAGTTCTGGATCCACGAGGCCAAAGCCCTTGGATCCCATGCCCTCTCACCTTCTCCAGAAGCCTTGCATGTGGGACCTTATCAAACGCCTTACTAAAGTCCATGTACACTACATCCACCGCCCTTCCTTCGTCAATGTGTTCAGTCATTGAACATATATATGCACATTCTATACCAGAAATAATTCATTAATCTTACTGAGAAAATTCCCTGTATAACTATTCACAAATCATGCCTGACACTGGCGTCAGGCCTTTGTGTATGCAAGCTGGTGACCTAATGCTTGTATGGGACCACCATTCTGGGATCAGGTTGTTCTGCATGTAACCTGCTACATTCAGGATAAACATCCTAAGAGGGACTGCTGGAATGTCACCAGTTAAATGCTTTTTGAAAAACAAAAGTCGCGAGGTACAGGAGTGCTACTCCTGGCTCACAACAGTCTAGAAGACAGTTGCTGGCTCTCAGCTAATTCTTTCCCATTCCTATCTCACACCTCACCAATTTCCTACCAGAAGATTGCTGCTGGGGAAGAGCTGCCTCAAAATGGTTCTCTTATAGAACCACAGCTTTGTGACAATATACTGCTGAAGCTGATGATATGTTGAGTGATATCAGATTATTTGCTCTTTCAGCATGTCACCTACTTCAGGCCAGAAAACAGGCCTGAATGGATTTCCATGCCATGTTCTTTGGATGCTTTAAAATTAAGGCACTTGTCTGAAAGGGATAAGCAAAGCCATGTTGGAAATACTGAATCACCAATTCAGGGACAAACTGTGTTCAAAATTATTCTTGTTTTTTGGATTAAGTTAGCATGCAAGTTTCCACTCAAGATTATTAAGGTATTCAAAAAAATAAATTTGGTGAACCAGCACAATTGAGCAATGTTTTGAAACAACATTTAAATTTTTTTTGCCACCCTTGATATTTCTAAAAGCAATAACCTAGTGTTGTTTCATTAACATATTTGACAGTGTGTTTATTAAAAATAAGCTCTTATATTAAGTATCTTGTCCACTGCCTTTGAGCAACCTGATTTTAAATAACTGTAAACAATTTTACAAAAACTGTACAGAATTATTTATTAATTTAGTTGGCGTAACAAGTCAGTTTCTTAGTAAATTAAATACTTTTAACTATCAAAGCTTTTCTAAGATGCTTACAAATGCCTGTGTGCTTAAACAAAACATAAGCTTAATTTTAAATCTCCTGAAAAGTCCACAAAACGGTTCAATTAGCCAAAATTTGCTATTATGATTAACTAGATTTGGAGTATGGCCAGTTATGTGAAAGGACTGGCTTCCTATGTTTTTTTTAAACCAGTGCAAAAGATTTCAGAAATCCAATGCGGTCAATTGTGGGTAAATTGTACTGGAAATACAATGGTAAGATTCTGTCCAGTATTCTGTCAAGATTCATGATAAACTTGTCAGCATGTACACCTTCTGCACTGAAAAGCTTTATTGGAACCCAAATTGTCATGACCATATACCCAGCTTTGCAAGGGCAGCTGGATATATGGTCACCATCATGTGTAAAGGCAACATCCCAAAATGATCACTTATAAACAGAATGTACCATTCTTCCATTTGTGAATAAGCCTGGTACACCTGCAATGATTCTTCACCAACTGTCACAAGGAAAACATTGAAATATGTTTTCATTCAGCAGTGGTTAAATTTAGCTCATGACCCACATTACATTATAAGAATATATTATACTACACAAACTGCAGGGGAAGAACTGACATTAATCTCAGCTCATCCTTGACAGCTGTTAATTCCTGATTTTCAGTATGGTATTTAAAAACATCCATAATTGATAGGAAGACGGTGGGGAAGCTCAATGCAAATTCTAACATTTATCTACACTTCCTCTCCAATCTTCTGCTTCCACTATTCTACATACCATAATTGCTGATACACTACTTTCAAAATCCTGCTATCTCTTGTCTCTTCCCCAACTTCAGAACAGCTACTCCCCAAATTCATGCTCTTGGCACTTTCAGACTCAACCATTCCAATAGTTTCTTGGATGGTTGCCATGCGATGTAAACTCCAGTTCATCTAAAGTTTTGCTAACTGTATCCCACTCTGCAACAAGCATGTACTCACACATCCATGTACTTCCAACCAACAATGTCTCCTGGTCAACCAACACATCCAATTTAAAATCCTGATCTTTGTATTCAAATCCAATCATGACATCATCATACTTAAGGAAGGATGTAAGGGTCCATGAGCAGGTCCTGTGGAGATTTACAGGAGTAGTGCCAGGGAGTGAAGGATTTTAACCACAATGTTAGATTGAAAAAGCTGGAATTGTGCTCCTTGAAGCAAAGATTATTGAGGGAAGATTTAATAGAGATGTACAAGATTACGAAAGGTTTATATAAGACAGACAAAGAAAAGGTGCTCCCAATAGCTTCTAGTACAAGAGTGAGGGAACAAAAGTTTAAGGTTTCAAGGAAGAGATACGTGGGATGTAAGGAAGAGCTTTTTTATGCAGTGGGTTATAATGACCTAGGACTTACTATCTATGAGGAGGTAGAAGGCAAAATGATGAATGATTTCAAAATGAAAATGGATAGGGAAAACCTGAGGGAAATAAACTTGGAGCTATGATGACAGAGTGGGGGATTGGGGCTGACTGGATTGCTCTGCAGAAAGCTGAGTAGGCTGAATGGTTTCCTTCCATGTGAAAAGAACTCTATGAATATGTCCCTCTGCATTTCTGTGCATTCATGCATGCATATATAGTTTGCATCCTCAGAGCTCGCTCTGACTTTTTGTGCACTTGCCCTCTCTTTGGCCCACTATTGCTGGTCATGTCATTTACTGTTTGGTGTCATGCTCTACGATTTCCTGCCTAAACCTCTCTATGACAAATCACCATCTCCTCCTGCCCACTTTCCTTTAAACAATTTCTTAACATCTATATTCTAATACCTTAGTCTTTGGATCAGCATCCATTTTTGTCTGATTCTGCTGTTGTAAGGAACATAAAGAAGTAGGAACAGGAGGAGAATTTCAATATGATCAAGGCTTATCTTGAGCTTTGACGCCACTTTCCCGCCCATTCCCATTTTGCCTTGCTTCATTGAAAGATCTAGGATCTGTCTTTCTCAGCTTTATTCTTATTCAATGATGGAATATCCACAATACATCGGGTAGAGAATTACAAAGATTTACAATCCTTTGATTGAAAAAAATTCTCTCATCTCAGTCTTAACTGATAGGCCCTTATCCTCAAACTGTACTTCCAAGTTCTAGATTCTGCTGACAACACAAAGATTGGAGGTGTTATGGATAGTGTGGAGGGATGTCAGAAGTTGCAATGAAATATTGATAGGATGCAAGACAAGGCAGACAAGTGGCAGATGGACTTCAACCCAGATAAGTATGTGGTGATTCATTTTGGCAGGTCAAATAAGATGATAGAATATAAGATTAAGGGTAAGACTCTTGGCATTATGGAAGATCAGAAGAATCTTGGGGTTCGGGTTCATAGGATGCTCAAAGCAGCTTTGCAGGTAGAGGCTGTGATTAAGAAGCATATGGTGTACTGGCATTCATCAATCGAGGGATTGAGTTTAGGAGTTGGGAGATAATGTTGCAGCTGTATGAGACCCTGGTCAGACCCCAATTGGAGTACTGTGCTCAGTTCTGGTCACCTCATTACAGAAAGGATGTTGAAGCCATTGAAAGGGTGCAGAGATTGACAGGGATGTTGCCTGGATTGGGTGGCATGCCTTATGAGGATAGGTTGAGAGAGCTTGACCTTTTCTCCATGGAGAGATGAAGGATGAGGTGTGACCTGATAGAGGTGTATAAGATGTTGAGAGGTATTGATCAAGTGGATTCTCAAAGGCTTTCTTCCAGGGCTGAAATGCTTGCCACAAGTGGACACAGGTTTAGGGTGCTGGGGAGTAGGTACAGAAGAGATGTCAGGGCTAAGTTTTTCACTCGCAGGGTGGTGGATGTAGGGAATCAGCTACCGCAGTGGTGGTGGAGGCAGATTTGATAGGGTATTTTAAGAGACTTTTGGATAAGTACATGGAACTTTAGTAAGATAGAGGCTATAGGTAAGCCTAGCAGGTAGGAACACTTTCAGTGCAACTTCTGGACCGAAGGGCTTGTTTGTGTTGTAGTTTTTTTGTGTTTCTATTCCTCAGAAAGCAGAAATAATGTGTCAATATCTACCCTATCAAACACTTCCATAATTTTGATCATTTCATTGAGATCACTTCTCATTCTGCTAAACTCCAGAGAATGTGGACTCAACCTCCCATCATTGAACAGCCCTCTAATCCCAGGGAAAAGATAGATAAAGAAAAGCTGCTCCTATTAGCTAATGGTATAAGCACAATAAGATATTTTTACACATTGAAGTTGTTATATAAATTCAAACGGTTATAAATTAGGAAATGAGAGAAAAAACGAGGTAGAGGAGAAAGAAGTAGAAAAGAAAAATAATTGCAGAATGAAAATTATGAGAAGGAAAGAGAGAAATTAATGATTTAGAATAGTATGGAAAATAATTAAAAAGCAAAAATATGCCCAAGAAATAAAAAAAAGAGAAGTTAAATGACAGAAATAAATGAAGGAGATGGTTTAGAAAACTGGTAATATGTTGATGCTGCCCATTTTTTAGGCCTAAAATAGGAGAAAAACACATCAACTTATCAATGGGACCACTTGCTTGGAGGCTGGTCTCAATGTTAAATTTGAGTCCTATTCACATCTCAAATATATTGATGAGAGGACTCCATTGCAAAAGTAGTGCGGGGCTGGCTTCAATCCTATCACACTCAAAATTTGTCAGATCAAGTGATGCAATACAATCTGACAGGGCATTCGACATTGAAGTGCAACAGCATTTTTTTCTCAAGCAATGTTTCAAAATGTTGATGTCAAAATAAGCAACTTCAATATCGTACATTTTAGGATATCACTTCAAAAAATGTAACAATTTTTATGTCTGGTACTACACACCCAGTCTTCATCATACTATGAATTACTGGTAATGACATATTGTCTTGGCCTTTTGGCTAACATCAAGTGTAGTATCGACATACTGTGCTTGGTTGAAGTCATTAGGTTACATTTCAACTTCATTTGAAGCAATTTTTAAAAGTAGCATCTCGGCCTTGTGGCTAAGAGTCAAATGAGATCAAGCCTTGGATGAGGGGTTATGCCTGCTCCAATCA
Organism: Sphyrna mokarran; assembly: GCA_024679065.1. NCBI lineage: Eukaryota > Metazoa > Chordata > Chondrichthyes > Carcharhiniformes > Carcharhinidae > Sphyrna > Sphyrna mokarran. Next base: position 33,757,634 of record JAGIQG010000004.1, on the reverse strand, counting down.
GCTTGGGTCATGTAGATCAAGCCCATGACAGGAGGTGAGATCCTTGTCTTGTCAGCTTGGATCGGGAATGTCTCAACTTATTGAGACTCTGAATTGGACTTGATTTGATTGAATTGGAATAAAAAAAAGTTGGCTCTTCCCTCCTTTCATTGCCAAACACTTCAGAATTATCATTAAAATGATTTACATTAAAATGAGTTTCAGAGTGAAACAGATCAAGTTCCACGGCATGTAGTTCAGGGAAAGTGCTTCCGGATATTGCTTCCATCAACCTCTAATGACAACAAAAGTATTTTGAGCGCCAGGCTCCTGCTGTTCACATGAGATCTGCTAGATCGCAAGTACATTTTTTTCAAAAAGGTTGTCGTGTACATTAAATTACAAATATCAATATTGGCCAAGAAAGAACGAGTAGAGATTCAACCAAAGCAGGAACACCTTGGATTTCTAGGTCCGGCCTTCACATTGGGTATCTGAGATAGGAGGCTAACAGAGCTAATCTATTCAAACAAAAATATCTTCCATTAGTCTTCTTTTCAACAGAAACTGAGACAGGTTCCCGGCACAATTGTAAATGAAAGAGGGCCGCAAAGTGACTTAAATTGAAATAGGGCTGCAGATCGACTGAGAATGACCACATAGGAAGTGATCAGTTCTAAGGCAGGGATATTAAACTCAGATTAAGGGAGGTGTCCTGATCTGACATTCCAGCATCAGACCTAGGCTACATTTAGCAAACGTTATTTAGCCACATGGGGTTGGAAATTAGTAAAACAAGCCTTTTGGCTAAGACTAATGGTCAGATCAAGCCCAAGATGGGATGCAATGCCTCATCTTGTCAACTTGGATCTTTTTGTCTCCCTTGTGGGGACCAAGAATTGGATTCAATTAGAATTAGAATTTGGTTTTTGCAGCAAGCACAGAATAGATTTAGGGGTTTGCATGGTTCATTCTGCTTTGTAACTTTAATGATGGAGTAACCTTTTTTAAAATAAGTAAAACAGTCAAAGTGTATACCAATTTCTGGGTCCAAGGCCCTTCATTCAGTCTGCAGAGTGACAGATTAAATTGTTTTTGCACATAAACATACTTGCTCTTACTGTTTCTGGGTCACCTAGTGACTACTTGAAATTAGTGTTAGATTAATTTCATGAAGATGGGTCCTTTGCCTGTTTCGGGACATTTGCAAAGTGTGAAGAACCACTGTGCGAGTCAAATCAGTTCTTCCACTTCTATAGTTCATAAACTAAGAAATGTAAAGCAGGAATGCTCCAAAGCACTACAGTGGGCTATACTCAGCTCTTTTGTAACTCACTGCTTCACGTATTTCAGCTTTTCATGTAAAACCACAAAATAACTGCCCTTGCTGCAGTGATCTCAACTGCCTGTTTCCCACATTCCACCAGTGAAAACAATCTTCAGTGATTACCCATTTTAAAAGCCCTGGATATAATCTTACCACTTGCTGCGTGGCGAGCTGGGATGATAGCGTCCAAGGATAAAAAGCCCTGTTTTGCTGGTGAGAATGCCTTTGCACCCAGAAAAGGCATGAAGCCTATTAATATAAATTTAATGAGAGTGAAAAGAACTTACCATGACTCACATGGCTTCTTCCCACCTCCCAGAATCTTCCCCCTTGCTGGCAAGAATCACAGAGACCAGGTGTCATGGTCATGCTGGGGGGAAATTGGAGGTCACTGAAGCCCCCCAGTGGTTGGCTGTGCCCATCAAGTAGTGGCACCCTGGAGTTACCCATCTGACACACTAGCAGTGTCTAGGTGCTGACACCATAAATGTGCCAGGGACAGTGACAAGGGAGTGTGGCCCGCGTGGGGGAGACTATGCACAATGGTGGGTTGGGGTAGGGGGCTTATGCAGGAGGAGCTGTGCAAGGGGGTGGTCAGGCAATGGAGCTGTGACTTGGGGCATGTTGGGGGTCCTCCAGGCAATTCAGCAGGAAGATCCTGATGCCTAATGTGAGTGACCTGTGTTGGTGTAAGGCAGGGACAATGCCATCAATAAGAGGGTGGGGGAGGAGGAGGATGGGTGGGGAAGCTCTGATGTCCGTGGAGGGTCAGCAGGAGAAAGGTGGGAGGAAGTCTCCCTGCTCATAGATTGGGACACCCTGTGCAATGGTAACAGAGATCTGCAGCTAGCTTCCCCAATGTACTTAGGTATTGCCCCATCGCCAGCATAAAATTCCAGCTGTTAGAAAACCTGACAGCGTGCTGGAGACTGCACTGCTAAACCTGCCCAAAAGACTGATGCTGAACAATTTCATTCTTGGATTTTTATGGCACTTCAAATTTTTTGGGAAGATTGCCTCCCTTTGTCTCACTCACACTGTTATTCACTTCTCCCTATCCATATTGCTGTTAGTTCCAATTCTGCAGAATTGTCGAGCCCTAACAAATCCTTACTTTGTTCCTTAGACTTCTTCCCCCGACTCTCAATTTCTAGTTTCCACGACTATCTCTGCAGCTCAAGCTGAAATCTTTCAACTTCATTTCATCGTTCCCCTCTTCTCCCCCAAATTCGTATCCTCACTCTTAACCCTCGGTCTTTCTGCTGCTGAACTCTAATCACACTTTATTCCCCACATATCCTGAACCACCTTTTCTGTTGCAATTTCTCAAACCTCCATCCAAAGTCCCAATTTCATTAGAGTTCAAATCTGCATAACCCCTCCCCAAATCCCATTCTGTCCCCGGGTCCCAATCTGTTATCCCACCCTCATCCCAATCTGGCATGCCACAGTCTTAATCTGTTGTCTCCCAGTCCCTAAGCCCCAATCTGCTGCCACCCTCATGAGTCCCAGACTGTTCCAGTGCCCAGGTCCAAATCGGTCCTCTTTCATACCAACCTCCTGTTCCTCCATCATATCTTCAAATCTGTCACTTTTCCAACCACTTCATCTCAATCTATCAACCCAACCTGAGTCCCATTTCGCAGATGGATCCACATCCCAATTTGTCATCTGGATCCTGGAGGCTCAATCTGCCAGCACTACTCCCTCCCGAGTCCCGGACTGATCCCCTCCCCAAGTCCTAACCCCCTTAACCCCATAGCCTCTGTCTGCCCAGTTCAACCTTACCTTCTCTGTGTATCCATCCCCCTTCATATTCCAGAGTCATTTCTGATCATTCTGAGGACTCGAGTGCTGAAACTCACCCTATGCTATGTGGAAGGGGTGCTGACATCACAGATTCGTGGAAAAGAACTGCAGCAATGCAAAATTTGAAGCCTCAGGTCTCCCAGGTTGTAAATAAATTCCTGGAACACTTGCCTCTGCACACCAGAGGTTGGGTGGAACGTCTACATGGGATATATTTTTGGCACCTCTGCTCAAAGGAGCAGGAAGCCTATTAGTAGGAGACAGTAGCAGGAGGCTTAACATCAAAATAGTCAAGATAACGAGAAAGGTTAAAAGTAACAATCCATATTTGCTCAGGTAAGTGACCAAAATTATATAAAGATTAGAACAGGTATGTTTTAACTTGGCACCAGTTCAGAGATAAAATAAAACCTTAACAATACTCATCACCTGTTCTACATTACACTGATCAAATTCAAAATGTTTAAATGATCTGTCATTAAATGACTAAAAGAAGTATAAATAGTATGCTTTGTGTCAAAAATAGAGGGAGATGGCAATGTACAGGTAATGTTACTGAACTTGTAATCCAGAGGGCCTAGGCAAATGCTCTGAGGACGTGGATTCAAATCTTGGCAACTGGGGGAATTTAAATTGAATTAATAAGACTAGTATTAGCCTCAATAATTGTGATCGTGAAACCATTGTCAATTGTTGTAAAAAGCCATCTGGTTCATTCATGCCCTTAAAGAAATAAAATCTGCCTTCCTTACCTGGTCTGACTACAAATAACTCCAGACCCACAGCAATGTGTTGACTCTTAACTGCTCTCTGCAATGGCCCAGCAAGCCACACAGTTCAAGGGCAGTTAGGGATGGGCAACAAATGTTGGCCTTGCCAGAAACACCCACATCCCATGAAGAAATAAAGAATAAAAGTGCCAACATGTATATCCTGAGACTTGAGAGAAAGGAATGATATGAAACGAAGATGGAAAGCAACAACTAACTAGAGAAAAATGTTCACAAGCATAGCTAAAAAACACGCATGTCAAAAATGTATGAGAACCACAACTGGATGCACCCAAGTGTAATTAAGGAAATTTGCAATTGATATACAGGAAATCTGCAATTGATATACAATCATTTAAATTCAGAAACTTATTAAATGGAAAATTTTGGTTGCTCAGCAAAAGCATGATTAGGCAAACACATGCTCCAAATCTAGCACAAATGTAATAAGAAACAGTTTACAAGTAAATAGAATGGACATTATCTCTGGTGGTTGCTAGGAAAGCATTAGCACACAATTATGCAGTGAAAGGCATTCATTAAATAAATCTGGGTGGTATTATGACACACTGAAGATGGCACCAAATCTCACAAATGCTGTCCTAATTACCTGCTTCCCATGTACCAGCATTGTGGTAATATGTGGGGCTATAGAGGCAGCAATCAGCTTTAAAAATGCAGCACTGTAACGTACAGCCAACCTAAATATATTGATTATATAATGATTATATCAGGTCACAGGAGTTATAAAGAAAGTCAGAGTTCTAAACATGCAGCAAAGTTAACATTTCAGACATTGCAAACCAGTTCAATGTAATAAGCATAACATTTCTGTTTTTAAGTAATGAAGCAATATTTCTAAAAAGAATAAATACACAAAACATAGCTAAACAGGCAGGGATCAAAAATCGATTATATGCTATAATAGAGGGGAACAGATTCACCTTCTCAAAAAGGTAATAGAAAATCAACTAAATTATACAACACATTTCTGCTTTGAATTTGAACACTTGTTTCCTCCCCAAACGCCTGCCCAAGTCCTCTCCAATAGCACTTACCTCTATTCCTCTTGTTGGAAGATCAGCTAGAATGGCACTACTGCCATATTAATTGCTTTACTGCCTAACCATACTCCCACACAAAAGCACTATCAACTATCAGATCCATTATAGAACTGAGGAACAGCCAAAAATGCTTCCCTGACATTTACCACTTGCCCTCAGATGCAGAGGTGAAATCTGAAGACATAGTGGACATAGTTCTGCTAAGCAGAGATTCCTAAATCAGATGGCACCATACGTGCTTGTTACATGTTTATCCAAAATATATCTCCTAAACTCTACCTAACCTGTATGCAGAAACTGATTTCCCTGAAGGGCATCTATTCATAATCTCCTTCATTTTACTTCTTATCCAGGGCACAAGCTTACAGGATTTACAGCACTAATTGTGAATGTTAAGACAAAATGTTTAAAAAAAAATCAACTTAGACAGTATTGTGGTCATGTGACTCTTCTGCTATGTTGTCCTTTAAGCGACAATTACAACAACTATACAAAGAAAGACAGTGGAAGTAGAAAACTAATCATATTTTAAAAGGGATATTGTCAGTTCCAACATTCATTAAACAAGGACGAACTGAAGGCACATAGTTAAAAATGTTTACATATCGGATGGGCAAGTTTAAATATATTTCCACAAGGAATAAGGTATCATGTCAAAGATCATGTGTCATGTGTCAAAAGTGTCACATTTAAGACAAAAGTTAATTTTAAAAGAGGGAGATAATAGTGAATATAGGACAGTGCAATGCAATGACGTATATTTATTTAGCATCATTCAGGTGATGAAATGTCCAAAGATGCTTCAAAGGAGCACTGCAAAACCAAGCATGACACCAAGCCAAAGACAGTGCCAGGTTTGATTCCAGCATTGGGTGACTGCCTGTGGAGAGTCTGCACATTCTCCCTGTGTCCACATGGGTTTCCTCTGGGGACTCCAGTTTCCTTCCACTGCTTAAATATGTTAGATGAATTAACCTTGCTAAATGCGTGCGATCACAGGAATTGACATGGGTTTGAAAACAGGGCATTGGAAGGTTGGTGCAGACTTGATGAGCCAAATGGTTTTCTTCTGCACTGTTGGGATTCTATGGAATTTTAACCAAAGGTGGAGGTGAGGTGCAAGTGACTAAATCAGTAACAGCAGAAATGTTGAGCTGAATAGAAGACGAAGACCAGGGGTTTTGAAAGTGTAATTATTAAGAGATTTGAGGGCTAGAATGCAGAAGGAACAAAAGAAAATTTTGACAGATATAAAAGTTATATGAGGAAAGCAAAAAGAGAATTAACAAGATTAAGGCAATAGCTCATAGAATCATAGAAACCCTACAGTGCAGAAAGAGGCCACCTGGCTCATCCAGTCTACATTGACCACAACCCCACCCAGACCCTATCCCTTTATCCCTACACATTAACCCACTAATCCCTCTAATCTACGCATCTCAGGACACTAAGGAGCAATTTTAGTATGATCAATCAACCTGACCCGCACATCTTTGGAAAGTGGGAGGAAACCGTAATACCAGGAGGAAACCCATGCAGACACGAGGAGAATGTACAAATTCCACACAAACAGTGATCCAAGCTGGGAATCGAAGCCCAGGTCCCCTGGAGCTATGAAGCAGCAGTGCTAACCACTGTGCTATGTGCTGCCGATCTTAATTCCCCACTTGCCATCATTAGATCATTTTGAAGTGATTAAAGCAAACATGTGTGTACAACTAAAGGGACAAGATCATTTAGAGACAAAGAGGCCAACATTAGGAAAAAGTGAAGATATTTAATATTACTACCATTTTTACTGGGCAAGCTGAAAGTGGGATTAAGGATGAAAAATATTCAAAAGTAACCTGTATTAAAAGAAGTTAGAGAGAGGAAAGTTAGAGAGGTCACCAATCTCAGATACTGAATAGTTCAAAATTTTAAGAAATGAGAATGACTGTGAAGGACAGAGTAGCACATGGTATACTGCAGTTCAAGACAGGGGAAATATACAGACAGGAAGTTACAGGTAAGTCTGATCCCACTTTTGGGAAAACGTCTACAAATTGAATGGAAGATTAATTAATATTTTGAAAGATATGGAAAAGTCAGGGAATATCATTGTGGATTTTTAAAGTGCTTATTAATTGGATTTTTTTGAGAAAATGTAATATAAAGGTAAAAACAATGTATAGTAGATGTTATCTTTATTGCTTTGAAGTTTTTTGATAAGGCAAGTTTAAAAAAAGGTATAGGTATTAAAGTGCATGTAACTCCATAGCTAGAGAAATCACTAGAGTATACAATGTAAGCGGAAATATACTTTTTAGATTGTTGAAACCTGGGCAGTCATGTGAACCAGTGATCTGTACTGAGGCTTCAAATGCTCCATTTACTATCTGGATGCAGGCACAACAAGAATGATATTTTAAACACAGTAAGGAATTTGGAAAGTGTAGTGAGGAAGTGAAGAAGGAGATTTGAAGGGCTTAAAGGGAAAATTAAAAAAAAGCAGTTAATATAAAATGAAAAACTAACAGCTTATATAACTATATAAGAAACAATGGAATAGTTAAAGACAAGAGAGTAACGTTACTGAAATGTTAGTTTTGGGTCCATTATCATTTTCAATTTTCATAAACAACTCAGGTATAGAGAATAACATCATAAAATTTGCAGTCTAGTTTGGAAGACATTTAAGATGAGGCATTAAAAGGCTACAAATGAGGTTTACCACTACTACTAGGCACAAGAGATTTCAACTCAGAGGGTGGAAACATTACGATTGTTCTCCATATGACAGAAGAAATTTGTTGACACCATAGACGTTTTCAGGGAAATAAGAAAATTTGATTGTGGAAATAGAGAGAAAAAAACATTTGCTTGGATCAATGGGTCAATAACTAGAGGTCACAGATTCAAACTATCAACAAAAAATCTGGAGGGGCAGTGAGGAATTTTTTTTTCATTCAGACTTTTTAGGATCTGAACATGCCACCTGGAAAATGGCATCGGCTGATTCTGTAAATAATTGTACAGGTATCTGAGGATGAGAATCTAATAGGGTTATTGATAAGAAGGAGGCATGATTGGTCTTTCAGAAGGCCAGCATTAGTATAATGAGCCAAGTGGCCTCCTTCTGCGCTGCAAATTTCAATGCTTCCATGATGATTAGACCACTTGGAATGCAAGATATCTATCTGTAGAAGATTAAGTTATGGTGGAGTATTACACTGGTGCTTTTAAGTAATGGTGGCAGTAAGAATGCAGATGTACTAGGATGAGAATATAGAACTATTTATGGACTGAACTGCAGAAAACAAAAAAAGGTTCTGAAAGAAAATAGTAAAAGTTTAGATGAAACATATACCTTTAGCTGTTAAAGGTAAGGTAGAGAGAACAGAGACTTTCACTGAAATGGGCCTTAAATGTGAAAATATTGTCATTAGGCTAGACCATTGCTAACACCTTTGTTTAAGAAAAAAAGTTGATCAAACTGAATAATTACAGACCAGTTAGTCTTACCTTAGTCATGGGAAAAACGTCAGGCACCAAAATTGGTTTTGTTGGAGCACAAAATGAGGGACAGAAAATTCACACAGAATTATCACAAGGGATTAAAGGAGAAAAGTTAGAAAATATATTTTTTCCCATGGCTTTATCACAACTGATTACAGGGATATAGACTTCATAGTGAAATAGATAAACGTTTGACAGAGGAGACTATACAAGGAATTTGGGAAAAAAGATGAGGTAGAGGTTTTAGATAAGATCTTGAATCAGCACAGGTGTGCCATTTCAATTGATTTCTATCTGTATTTACATACTTCAAATAACACAGTAAGATTTTATGTTAAGTATCTCAAATACCAAACGTGGGTATTTGACATAATACATAGACAACAGGGTAAAGTAACGGCCAGCATACAGACCAGTGTTTCTTGCTGCCTGAACGTCGATAAATTCTTTCCAAACGATCTATAACAGTACCTGAAAATAGAACATAGCATTGCTTTTAACAGGACATAATATTATACAATGGAAAACTTAGAGAAATCAAATGAATAAAATCAAAAACTGTTGAAAGCAGCACCATTTTAGGTTTCAGGTGCAATGGTTCAGAAACTTATCTAGGATTAAATAATTGCCACAAACATACCCAGATGATCAGGGCATGCTGGGCAGTGCCAGCTTGGCAGCATCCACCTGCCCTGTTGGCCACAATAAGTGTGCCAAGGCAGTGCCAAGGTTGTGCCTTGAGGTGGGGGGTCTTGTGTACGTGAGGCCTGAGTGGAAGTAGGATGATGACTAAGTGGGATGTGGATATGCATAGTGACTAGAGGTTTATGTGGTGGGGGGGGTCTATGCAAAGAGGGAAGGAGGGATGTGCGGGGGAATGGATTATGCAAGATGGGAGGGTGCATGCGCAGGGGTCTGCCAGTGAACTCATGGAGAGGATCCTGAAGCCCCAGTGCTGGGTGCTGGGGGCTGGAGAGGGGGCACTCTGCGCAATGTCAATCAAGCATTCTGAAGCAGGTTTAATACCGATGAGTTAGGCTCAGTTGCCTATCACCTCCCTACAGGTGCAAATCCCCCTGCTACTAAAACAACTAGAAATGTATGGAAAGATTGCAGTGTCAAACTAGCCACGAAAGGTGTGGAACACACCTGCTTTAGTGAGCCTAATTTTCTGTTCCTTGTCCGATCTTACTGGCTGGACACAGCTCGAACAGTCTGATGAGCCGGTAAGATTGCCCCCTTAAAATAGTTTTGAAAAGTTTGGAATCTTCATAGTGCCTTTGGACTTGAGATCAAATGGCAGTGCATGTTATCCCCACTGCCCTCAGAACTTTTACTTATATAATATCTAATCAAACTTCTAATCTTCTCAAAAGGTTTCACAAAACAGTTGTTGCTTTAAAATGCAGTTAACATTGTTATCTGGGCAAGCATGGCGGTCATCTTATGGACTCAAATTCCCCTTGCTAATATATATAACTCATTAATTTAGTTTTTGTTATGGTTAAAACACAGAAAATGACTGCCAATGCCTATGCCTCACGAGCCTCCTCTCTTTCCTCTTCATCTAATTCAATCAGCGTAATCTTTTCTCCCCAGTGTGCCGATCCGCTTAAAAGCATCTGTGCTACAATACTCAACTGATTAAATGTTGACCAGAATATCAGAACTCTATGCCTAATAGTTGACTAAACTATTAGAACTCCTTACTCTTTTTTAAAATATGAGGTAAGATCTTTTCAATGTGCCAACATGGAAGTGCATTAATTTTTTCTTAGATGTCGTGCAACTATGTTTCATTATCTATATTTTATGATATTGGATAGACCTGAACAGATGTCCAAGTGTGGTGATTACGAGATTTTCACAATAACTTCATTGCTGTGTTTATACAAGCCTACTTGTGACACGAGTAAATAAACTTTAAACCTTAGGGCACAATTTAATGAGCAGTACTGGGCTATAATTGCAAACAAGATCCAGAAATTGCAGGAAAAATTTTTCGGGGCAACTTCGTGCTCATGTCAGCTGCGGGTGTAAATGGTGATGCAGATGCAAGATCTCAAGAGTCAGAAAATGAGTTTGGAATTGATGAGATCACTTTTCCTGATTTTCCCCACCCATTTACTGGTGACATAACAAAGTTCCTGCCCACAAAGAATGGAAACTTCATTTAAATGGATTTTAATAAATGTTAATATTAATAGGGATCTCCAATGTATGATCCCTCTTCACGGAATATTGAAACCTTGCCAATGTGATGTCATGTCGGTGCGGTTTACAACAGAAATTTTAAAATGGGATTCAGCTGAGGGGATCCTACTAGGGGTGCCAAAGTAAGTTTAGCCCTGTGGGGGACACAGTCATACCCTAGCAATGCCTCGGCATAGGTTGGAGCACATACATGGCAGTGTGGTGCCAGATGCTTGTGGGGGGAATTCTTTGTGTCCATTGGTGGTGATGGGGGGGCGGGGGGAGGGGAGAGTGTGCTATAGGGAGTTAAGCTTCACTGCTGATAACTACACCCTTTATAGATGGCATTCCAATCTTTGTGGAAACAGCTTTGTGCCCCCGCCCCCCAACCCACCAAATGACTGACAGAAAACGGCTATGCACCTGGCAATGCCAGTGCTTGACACTCTGACAAATTATGGAAAAGTCTGCCCCCATGTGTTCACAGAACTTGCCATATTAGTGAAAAAAAATTAATGATGAAGAAGTGATATGACATGAGTTTCAATTTGCCTCAAATTGTTTCATCGTTAGCTCTGTTTGGTTCTATTTTACCCTATTTCCTTCTCTATTTCTTTCTCGATCCTTAGACTTGTTTAAGGTGATAAACCATCGGTTACAATTATATTGAAGTTCCTGATGTGCAATTGAAGTCAGTGTACCATTATCAATTTCCATTTCCAGCAATTTGCAATGTTAAAGTAAAACAATCTGAAAGGTGAAGAGAAAGGTCTAATTCCATATCAGACTTGCTGCGAGAAGCACCATTCTAGCGTTTTCTGGACTGACAGAGAACATTAAAAATTTATGGCAACCATTGGAAGCAACAACACCACCAGAATAACTTATAACTAGCAAACAATAAGGAATTTGGCTTGATTGCACCTTATTAAATGCTAAATGACAGAAGGGTTTGTGTTTTCAATAGCTGTACTACTGTGTGCAAGTATTCTGGAGCAGATTTTACCATCAACAGCAAAATCTATTGGTTCAAAATTATATCTGAACCAGTATACAGAAAACTAGTACTACTCTAACAATAACAGACTGATCTTCTTTCTGATTTTCCCTCCCTGCTGGTCTTTTGTATAATAACAAAGCTATGGAAACAGAAGTGGATGCTTTAATGATGTGGGATCTCATCTCTCACTGGTATGCATCTAATTGCAATGCATAATCTCATGCTGAGCTCCAAATTATATGTGCACCTATTTAGTGAAGCATTCCCTTGGACCTTTGAACGCTAATCTCATTATGGTGACTGATAACAGTGCACCATAACAATTTTAAAAGTTAAAATCTAGACTTTTATTTCAATCTTCTGTTTGTCCTATATTACGTGATTGAACAAGCAGCACAGGCTCCTAACAAAAAAGATGATGTGTTCATTGCCATTCACATTTAGGTAACATCAAGACTGTAAAAGTAACAAAAGGATAAAATGAAGCAAAGAATGCACAATCAGAAGCTGTTATTTTCTAGAATTAATTTCATCACAATGCAAAGGGCAAGTTAATCCTTTTTCGCAATGTTCATGATATGAATGTTTGAATACTATAATGTTGTAAAATTTGTCAAATTATTTTGCTGCTTCAATTTGCTGTCTCTGTTTTAACTACTATAGATGTTTTACTAAGTCTGATAAATTGGTGTAAGGTCAATATTCTGGCAAATTTGGAGTGTGTTTTAGCATGAGGCAACTATTACTCATATAGATTACAGAAGCTTGTGTCACTGTTAATTCTGTAAAGCAAGGGCAGAATATCAGAAATCAACAAACATAAAAAGACATAGATTTTGAAAGTGGAGACACACTTGACTGCAGCAGCCTATTCTTCCTTCTAACCAGCCATTAGTGAAACCAGGGCTTAGACATGCCTTCCCTAACCTTCCAGCTCCATTTACATTCTTTAAAGCCAGCCTTAAAACCTAACTCTGGAACCAAGCTTTTGGTTTCCTCCTCTAATTCTTTTATAACGGTTCAGTATCCATTTATTTCTTCATCCGTGAAGTATTTTGGGACATTTTTCTATTTTAAGCACACTATATAAATCAAAAAGAAAGAAGAAACAGGATTTTCAAACCCAACAGAGCCAGGGTTCCAAATAGTACTTTTGCAAGATTAAAGTTGGGATTTCAATGTGTCCTGGGAAAGTGAGGTGGGAGATTTACTTCAATGAATAAAATGTATAAAAGGTGCTTTTCAGAAAAACGCTCACCAAAGAAGCCTGTTATAATCCTATGTTTACAATGAATAAACAGACACTGCATTATTTGGGTGGATTCAAAAAAATATTGATTCCAATTGTGTCTGTAGGCATATGATATATAAATCTCTGTGAACTGTGGCAACTGAACCAGAAATATATATGTATCATAGCTATAAGATAAATTAAATACATTTCACATGTCATCAAGCAATTTTTAAGGGTTCTACATATATAATGTTGAATTTATACTTTCAATAAACTATTGAATTTACATGATCAAACAAAAATAGAGTTTTATATATGAAGCTTAATTACATAACAAATCATCTAAACAATGTTTCTATGTTTTATCGATAAAGCAATGCCTTTACGATTTTTGACAATGTGTGTTTCAGCACTGGAGGCAAAGGTGGGATATTGACAAGAAATGAAAAATTGCCTTCCGATATGGTGCCTTCCTTGGTTTCAAAACATAGAACTGTGCTTAGTTAGTTCCTTTTAGAATTTGAAAGGTAATTGAAGCTTAAATTAAAATTCTATTAAAAAACAGATTAATTCCCTGGCTCCTCATTTACATTAAATGCTGACCATGCTGCAATTTAAATTTGGCTTCTAACTCTGTTCATCTAATAAAAAAAAATTACTGGTTTCTCCCACAACAGTGTTTTGTCTGGGCTCTGGCCCGAGATGCTCCCTTCTGTGTTGCCAGCCCATTTGTTTCATCTAGATATTCCCAGATTGACAACACTAAAATAAAAACTGTACCAGACTGGCCTTGCAATAGCTGAACTTCCTCTAGCATTAACATTTAAATTTGAGGTAAAATATGTTTCAACAGAAGTGTAATACTTACATTGTAACCTAAAATAATTTGTTAAGCAGTGGAAACCATTTTGTTGCAAAACATATTAACATTTTAGACAATGTGATAAAACCCACCTTCTGCTGTAATGAAATTAGGCCCTTCTCGTTTCAGCAAAACACTTAACAGCACAGCTTGGCAGATAAGGGAGGTGCAATCCTAAATAAACACACTAACGTTTAGTTAAAAACTCCAGTGGGTCAGTTGAAATTACAAGTTTTTATCAAAGTATTTGAAAAAAGAATTCAACAATGGAGTTTACTTTGGTTTGAATCCAACATTTGAATCAAACTACATCATGATTGATTATCCAGTAATGTTGGCATTTTTGACATGCTTTCTTGGAGTTTACTTTAACAGTTTACTATGTTACTCATGGAAACAAATATGAATAAATTCAAATAAAGCAAAGTTGGATACGTCCTACATTTTAAAATATTCTTAAAGTTTTAACTACAATTCCATCATTTTATCAAGCTACTGGTTAAACTTGCCAATATTCTTCTTTTTACTGAAAACAAAGCTACAAAAATGTCAAAAACATTACAAAATATCAAAAAATTACGTCCAGAAGGTTTCCTATTGGCAAACTAAAGGGATGCTGGAATAATCCCATAAAAGGTGTCAATTGAGAAGGATGAATAAATAGGCAATTACTCAACATAGGGAGGAAAGAGTTTAACAATTAGTATCACTGGAGAAAAAAGTACCACACAAACTAATAGTACTAAAGGCTGACAAATCTCTTGGACCTGATGGCATATATCCTAGAGTTTTAAAAGAGACAGAGGTAGTGAATATATTGGTTGTGTTAGGAAACAGAAACAGGTTTAAGTGAGCTCTATTTGTATTGTTAAATATTCAATTAAATATTGTATTCAAGAAAAGAGAGAGACAGAAGCAGGAAATTATAGACCAGTTATCTAACATGTCATTGGAAAAATGTTGGAATCCATTATAAAGGAAACAGTGGAACCTAATTCAAAAATCATCTTACAATCAGTTCATATGCTGTTACTATTTTATGAAAGGGAAATAGTGTTTGACAAATTTTGGAGAGTTCTTGAAGGTGTCAAGATCATGATAGATAATGGGGAACTAGTAGATGTTATGTATTTGAATTTCTAAAAGCAATTAATGAGGTCTGATATAAAACTACATAAGAGCTCATGGTGTTAAGGATAATATACTACCATGGATAGAGGATTGACCAACTAACAGTAAACAGAGTTGGAATAAACTGGCCATTTTAAATGGGCAAACTTGTAACTTATGGGTTATACAGGATGAATGCAGGGGCATCAGCAATTTATAATCTAAGACCAGGTGTATTGTAACCAAATATATTTATGATAGGTGGGTAAGCTAGCTGTAAGAACTCAGTAAGAATTTAGCAACACCAATTTATAATCCAACCGATTTATTTGATAGTAAAAAAGCGAGCTTTCAACACTCTGTGTCTTCCTCAGGCAAATGCAGTGCCTGAGTAAGACACAGAGTGTTGAAAGCTCGCTTTTTTACTATCAAATAAATCAGTTGGATTATAAATTGGTGTTGCTAAATTCTTACTGAGTTCTTACCACCCCAATCCAACGCCGGCATCTGTATATCAAGCTAGCTGTGCCAGGGACACAAAAGGGCAGAATTTTTGATATCTGAAGGTGGATGATTTCTTGACACAAGCTGGTAGACTGATTTGCTGGCATGTTGCCATCTCTGAGCCAAGATGGAAACACGTTGGTTTTGGTGGAACAGTTACATGCCCTCAAATGGCAGATAGTTGAAGGGCTATTAAGGCTTTCCATTATTACAGCCAGAAATTTTCTCCTTTCACCCATCATCCTTCTCTAAACCAAACACCTTGTATTGCCACCAGCCGCATCCTCCCGTTCACCCTCAAACACATTGCATACATCTCCAACATCCTCAACAACAGGCCAATATGCACTTTATTGTTTTTGTAATTCTGACTTTATTTAAATGTACCGTCTTCCCCTTATTTGGATGCTGAACCTTCAACTACTTTAGTCCCACATCTTGGAACATTCTCGCTAAATATTCTTGCCTTCTTAATGCTCTCTTCTGCAAAACTCTTCTAGAGCATATCTCTTTGACAATATCTTCAAGTTCCTTTCCAAAATCCACTGCTTTTATTTTGAACCTGTAAATCCCTTTGGATCCTTTGATTATGTCAAAGGTTGCATAAGTACACTTTGGGGGTGACCATGAGGCACTAGTATGCTTTACTAATACCAAGTGAACAATGTTTAACTAAAGCAAAAAGCAGTCATGCTTATACATTATTTTCAAACAAAAATCAGAATAAGTTCACAAGAAAGCACTATGTTTGTAATAAAAATAAAAAGGCTTTTGAAATCTGATGACAATTACATAGAGAACAAGCACAAACTAGGGAGAGTAAGCTATTGAAGGGATAGGAATGGGTATAAGTAGCCACTGGCTATATTCCTCAGCATGTCACAAATTTCCGAATGTTTTCAAATTGGTGTAATCAAGACTTGTCCTTATATATGAGGACTATATGTATTTTTGACATGATAAAGATGCAAATAATGGAGCATTAAGCACAAACATTCATTCCCTCCACTGCTGACGAACAGTGGCAACAGTGGTGCAGGAATTCACCAAGGCTCCTTTTGCAGCACTTTCTAAACCACGACTACTACCATCTAGGAGCAAAAGGCAGCAGACATGTGGAAAAGCTACCACTCCCACGTTTCCTCTAAGTCACTTAACATCCAGACTTGGAACCACGTAGTTGTTCCTTCACTGCCGCTGGGTCAAATTCCTGGAACTTGCTCCCTAACAGCACAGCATGTATTTCCACACCATACAGACGCCAGCAGTTCAAGAAGGCAGCTCACTACCTCTTTCACAAGGTCAATTAGGGATGGGCAATCAATTCTGGCCTAGCCACGCCTGTAAATGAATTAAAAAATATATAATTTTTTTCCTTACAGCCAGCTTTTGCAGAACATCTGTTGTGGGAGCAAACATCCAATCTGAGGGATTTATTTCAGGTTGCTGCTCGTGTTCAGCGCCAGCTGACACACTTGCCTGTCGCTTCACTTTTGAATGTTTTGGAAATTCCAGCTCCTCAAAACTTTCGAACTGTGGAATTCTGAAAAACAGATTTCTCAAGTTAATCCTGTTTGAGGAAGAACACTATGAAATTAAAAACAATCTTTTATTTAAATGAAGGAATTTAGTTGGATCATACTCATCCTCTTCACTTATCCGAAGGAAGTCTAGTTGTTCCACTACTGCACCAGATATTAATGTCTGCAATACAAAGCCAAAGAGCTGTTTATGAAAAGAAAATACTACTTCATCATCAGCACTTTTTACACTGCAGAAGGAGGCCATTCAGCCAACTGACTCTGCACCCGACTCTCTGAAACAGCATCTTACCCCAGGCCCAAACATCCTCTGGCTATGCAAAGAGCTGAGTCCTAGTTAGAAGAATCAGAGGATGGAGTATGAGCAACATGACAGATAGGATGGTGGGAACGTGAAAGTGTCTGTGAGAAAATATGCATTTCCTGCTAACAGATGCATGATAGCTGTGAAGAGAGTTGTTGCATGATGCCATGATGAGTTTGATAGTGGAATGAACTAAGATGTTTTGGCTAGATCAAACAGACTAATAATTCTTACCATATGTGGTTACCCCCAGCTTTTTATACATTTACAAAATACCAAATATAGTTCACAAAAGTTACACATTTTGATTTCATGTACCTGAAGTCTGTCAACATGAACTTTCACTCCTCCAATATTACCATTTTTGAATGCTGCCAGCATATCCAAAATAGGATTGAGTCGACTTCCTCTAAATAGAAAAAAATTGTATCAATTTAGATTATTTTTATAATTTAATATTTCGAAAAGAAATTGTGAAAAAAGCTTTCACAACAAAAAAATCTCTTACTTTATATTATCTTCACGGATCAAAACAAGGAAGAGAGGACGACGATTCATCTTCCAATACTGCTTTGTAAACTGTAGTAAATTCTGAGGACAAAATTGATGAAGAAAATTTGATAGCAAGTTTTTACAACTGCTTGTTAAAGAATTCAACAATTTGTAACATTGGAAGGACTGTCAATCTAATTACTTATATAATTTTTAAAATCTTCATGCATCACACATATATATGTCATGCTGTGGGCACCACATCTTTTAAACATAAGTTCTGTTTTACCTGATGAGTCAAATTTCATTAAGCAGTAATGAAGTGCAATTAGATAGCTATGGAACACACAGCCAAAATAAGTGGTGAAGCTCAAAAAGGCTATGGGCAATCAGCGCAGCTACCATCTAAAAAAGATGAGTCCATCAGATTGCTTCGGCTATTTTTTTGAAACTTTTCTCAACCTCTATCTTGTCTTCTTGCCCTAAGCAAAGTACTTATATGGAAGGTATGGTGGCACAATGATTAGCACTGCTGCTTCACAGCACCAGGGACCTGGGTTCGATTCCCAGCTTGGGTCACTGCCTGTGGGGAATCTGCATGTTCTTCTCCGTCTTCATGGATTTCCTCTAAGTGCTCCAGTTTTCTTCCATTCTGAAAGACATGCTGGTTAGATGCATTGACCTGAACAGGCGTCAGATTGTGGTGACAAGGGGAATTTCACAGTAGCTTCATTGCAGTGTTAATGTGACTAATAAATAAACTTTATTTTATGACAAGAAATAAGGTTCTGAACATAATAAAGCATAGAAATAATTTACATAAAATTTATTAGACTTTAACATATTTTCTGTGTCAGAAAAGTTTTTCTGCGTCAGCTATGTTTTTCAGCAAACTTTTGGGTCTGAGAGAACCTGGAAACTAGTCTTTCACAGAGAATATCACATCTTGCCAGAGACTGTGGCATTGTTCACATGGAAAATGCCTATTATTGTACTATATATAGAAGCAACAGAAATTAATATACAAAACTGAATAGATATTAATATAACTTCATGGCAGTCAATTTTGTGCACATAGTCTTAGGGCAACATGAACTAGTTTTGCTCTAGTACTAGGTTTTCACATGTAACACTACATTGTGAGAATTAGCAAGATATGAAATTGTGAAGCGGAAAGGAATCAAATATGAGACCAATCCTTTTCTGAATTAAATTCCTCTCCTTAGGCTGCCCTCGGAATCGAGGATGAAATGCTTCCACATTAAAAATGAGTTCTCAGGAATGAAAAGTCTGATGCACAGCCTAGAGTTTCTGTCATAGGTAGGGCAGTTAGATGGTGATTGGTGGAGTGGGTGGGTGGGGTGTCCAGGTTGCCACGCATGCTTTTCACCATCGATGCTTGGCTTCAATTTGCTAAGTTCCTACTTGGAAGCTTTTCCTCCACTTGGAGCAGTTGTGGGCCAAGGATTTCCAGATGTTGCACTTTTTCAAGGAAGCTTTGAGGATGATCTTGAAGTGTTTCCTCTGTCCTCTTGGGGCTCATTCTTCTTGTTGAAGCTCTGAGTACAGAGCTTGTTTTGGGAGTTTTGTGTCAGGCATGCAGATAACGTGGCCCATCCAGTGGAGCTGATCCGAGCGTGGTCAATGCTTCAATGCTGGGGATGTTGATCAGAGTGGAAACACAGACACTGCTGTGCCTGTTCTGCCAGTGGATTTGCAAAATCTTGTAAAGGCAGTGCTGGTACTACTCTATGGTTTTGAGATGTCTGGAGTACATAGTCCTTGTCTCTGATCCGTACAGAAGAGAGGTATCACTGCTACTCTGTTGACTGAGCTACAGAGTTAGGCAAGCTTGGTGTCAGGTCTTAGCTTCTGGTCTTCACTCTCTTCCTCAGGTGACTGACCATTAGCAGATTGAAGATGTTTACCCTTGTTGACAGTAGGCTCCCAAAGTATGGAAATTGTTCCATGTTGTTCAAGACATTGAAATGGATTTTGAAAACTGGGAAGGCAATGGTGTGTGTGATGGGAGCAGGTTAGTAGAGAATGTTTGTCTTACCCAGGCCTATCTCTTGTATGTCTCGCTGAACATAGAACATAGAACACTACAGCACAGAACAGGCCCTTCGGCCTTCGATGTTGCGCCGACCAATATAAAAAGCAATGCCCCTCCAAACTAAACCATTCCCTTCTCTTCCATATACTTATCAACTAACCTCTTAAACGCCACCAAACTTGGCGCATCTACAACTGCTGCAGGCAGGGCATTCCACTCCCGAACCACCCTTTGAGTAAAGAACCTACCTCTGATATCCGTCCTATAACTATCACCCCTTAATTTAAAGCTGTGTCCCCTCGTGCTAGCTTTCTCCATCCTAGGAAAAAGGCTATCACTGTCCACCCTATCTAAACCTCTAATCATCTTATATGTTTCGATTAGGTCCCCTCTTAGCCGCCTCCTTTCTAACGAAAACAACCTCAAATCCCTCAGCCTCTCTTCATAAGACCTGCCCTCCATACCAGGCAACATCCTGGTAAACCTCCTCTGTACCCTCTCCAATGCCTCCACATCTTTCTTATAATGCGGGGACCAGAACTGCACACAATACTCCAAGTGCGGCCGCACTAGAGTTTTGTACAGTTGCAACATGACGTTGCAACTGTACATGTTGACAATGGCTTGGAACTTGGTCTCTGAACATGTGCAGATGCAAGCATCACCTGCATACAGTACCTCAATGGCAAAGAATGAGAAAGTCATGGATCTGGCCTGTAGGCGTACATTTATATATACATACTCTCAAGAAGGAATTAATGAATAATAACGAGGACCAGAAACAGGAACCATTAGACTTTCTTTTTCTAGCTGATGGAAACTCATTCCAATTCCAATTGAAATTATGTGACACAATGAAGTTTTAGTCTGGAATCTTTCTGGCCTATAAAATTCAATATCATACAAAACTGTTCATTGGATTTGGCACCTGAGGCAATGGGGATGGCCACGTGAAATTGTGTGTTCTTTTAACGAAACCAGAAAGTCACAGAATTATAAAATTAAAGCCACAAACATATTCAGTCTGTTGCGTCTATGCTGGCTATCTGCAAAGCAATCTTATCAGATCAGTCATAATCTAATTGAATGGTAGAATAGATGTGATGGGCCAAATAGCCTACTTCTGGTCCTAAGTCTTATGATCTTATATTCAGTCAATTCCACTCAACTGTCCTTTCCCCATAGCTCTACTATTTATTTCTGTTCAGATTCCAATACAATCCCCTTTTGGAAGCTCTGATAATAACTGAACACATGCTCAAGTAGTGCATTCCAGGGACACACCACTGCATAAAACAGTTATCCTATATTGCCATTATCTAGTTTGCCAACCACTTTAAGTCAATATCCTTTGCTTCTCGGCCTTTTGGCCAAATTCATTTCTCTGAATTAACTCGTTATAGACACCTCCTAATTTTGAATATTTTATCAAATCTCTTAACTTCTTTAAGGAAACAAAGCCAGCTTCTGCCATCTATCCATGTAATTCCTCCTTCTCGGAATCAATCACAGTATTTTTGAACTCTTTAACTCTACCCAAACTTCTTTTAACATGCGATTTGAAGTATTATACAAGAGGAACAAAACAATTTTCATTAAGTTTTGTAAAATATTACTAATAAGAAACTAATCAAATCAAACATGGAATATTCAGGCAGGCATAATTTATTAAGGTATGCTATATTTCTGCAAAACTAGTTTGATGAAATGCCTTGATCGCCAACTGGTGAAAAATCTGTGAAAGTTTACAGTGAGGACTGGTTCGCAATGTGTAAGTATGGGTGTAATAATGCAAACTGTTATTAAAATCTGACAATTTCATGCTTTCATCCAAGTCAGTGAGCTAAACCTCAGCTGACTTTACACAAATTCAAATGGAATTGTTTTACTGATTTTATTTAGGATATGAGCAAATTTTGTTGCAGGGTTGTTACGTTTTATAAAGATTTTGAAGCCTGAAAAATAATAACCTAATCTTAAATTCATTTACAAAATTATCTGCTTATCCTCTTACGAATAAAGCAGTTAAATCAACTCATTCTGGATTATTCATGTGTGTACAAATACATGAATTGTTTAACTTACTCCCATCAGCTTTTGTCATATCAAATAACAAATGTGCTATTTTTCTGAAACAAAATTTGGACTTTCTTCTTCTATTGACACTCAATTTTACTCAGGACAAGACAAACTCAGACCATGATTTCTTAGATAATACCTTTATGTCATCAATCAGCAGCAGAACATCTTGGGCCATGTAAAAATCACTCAAATCAAATACAATGGGATAGCACACAACTGTCTTTCCTAGAATTCTGTAAAGCTGCAAAAAAGAAAGATTTTAAGTATCACTCACAATTAAATTCTTTCTTAAAACACAAGAAATAAAGTTTTAATAAATAATAGATAATAGATACTATATTTAATAATGAAATTTGTATGATTTAGCATTATTCATTGATCATCTAGTATAAATATATACTTACATATATAGCAACATTTAGCAACATGGTTTATACCTTCCAATTTATGGGATGGGGGTTATATCCGTGAGTTTCCTCAGAAGATGCATGAGACATAACCCGAAGTCTCCACACAAGAGCTACATGGGAATTGCCTGGGAAGTTCAAACTTCCTGCATTGGGAACTATTCCATATTCTGCCCTGTATCAGAGACTGGATATTTTGATTCTTAGCAGAATGGTTACCCAGGAACAGTTAGAAGAATTAAAACATCTTCCAACTCCTGGATCCCCCCACGCCCTGAGTACATCCCACCACCCCAAACTATTCTCTCAATTTCCAAACTATCCTCCACTCCACTGACCAACTACCCACTCTACCAACTGCCCTCCTAAATACCTGGATTATTCCCCTCTGCCAAGTACTGTCTAGAATAAGAAGTCTCGCAACACCAGGTTAAAATCTCTCAGATTTATTTGGTAGCAAAAGCCAGTAGCTTTTGGAGCACTGCTCCTTCATCAGGTAAGTGGAAGTTTTGTTCACACATTGAGCATGTAATACACAAACTCAATTTACAAAATAATGGTTGAATGCGAGTCTTTACAGGTAATCAAGACTTAAAGGTACAGACAATGTGAGTGGAGAAAGTGTTAAGCACAGGTTAAAGAGATGTGTATTGTCTCCAGACAGGGCAGTTAGTGAGATTTTGCAAGCCCAGCCAAGACATAAGGGTTACAGCTAGTGTGACATGGACCCAAGATCACGGTTGAGGTTGTCCTCATGTGTGCGGAACTTGGCTATCAGTTTCTGCTCAGCAACTCTGAAGGTCACCTTGGAGAATGCTTACCCGAAGATCAGAGGCTGAATGCCCGTGACACCAAAGTGTTCTCAACAGGAAGAGAACACTCTTGTCTGGTGATTGTTGAGCGGTGTTCATTCATTCATTGTCAAGCATCTGCATGGTCTCCCTAATGTACCATGCTTCGGGACATCTTTTCTTGCAACGTATCAGGTACATAACGTTGGCCAAGTTGCAAGAGTACATACATGTACCTGATGGATTGTGTTCTTACATGAGATGGTGGCATTCGTGTTGATGATCTGGCATGTATTGCAGAGGTTGCTATGGCAGGGTTGTGTGATGTCATGGCCACCGTTCTTCTGAAGGCTGCGTAGTTTGCTGTGGACAATGGTCTGTCTGAAATCCTGCGGTTGTTTGAAGGCAAAAAGGGGGGGCGCAGGGATGGCCTTGGCGAGATGTTTGTCTTCATCGAACAATCATCTACACAGCGCAGAGACACTAACAGAGACTGATAGCCGATTTCAGCATACAAAGACAGCCTCAACCAGGATCTTGGGTCAATGTCACATTATCTGTAACTCCCCTCGACTTGCCTGGGCTTGTAAAATCTCACTAACTGTCCTGTCTGGAAACAATACACATCTCTTTCACTTGTGCTTAATGCTTTCTCCAACTCACATTTTCTGTTCCTTTAAGACTTGATTATCTGTAAAGACGTGCATCCAACCATTATTTTGTAAATTGAGTTTGTGTCTTTGTATGTCCTATTTGTGAACAGAGCTCCCACTTAGCTGATGAAAGAGCAGTGCTCCAAAAGCAAGTGGCTTTTGCTACCAAATAACCCGGTTGGACTTTAACCTGGTGATATGAGACTCCTTACTGTGTTTACCCCAGTCCAATGGTGGCATCTCCACACCATGACTATCTTGTAGAGTCCTGACTATATCCCACCCCCAACTAGCCCCTAAACTGTAGCTATCTTCCCATCTCTGATTACCCTCCTGATTACCCCATCAATTAACTACCCCTACCCACTCAACCCTCCACTGACCACTTAACGCCCCTGACCCATCCTCCTCTGTCCCATCTTTCTCTGTCACTGACCTCCCGATCCCTCAACCAATCTTACCCTTCCCTTCACTTGACCACCATTCCCACTAACCACACCACTGCTCCACCCACCACTAACTCCTGAAATTTCCTCCCCCCTCCTCCACTGACCGCCCATTCCTCTGACTCTGCTGTCCTGCACCAAAAGCCTCGGAAAGCTGCTGCACTGCACTGCACTTTTCTCACCTGGCCTGAGTCAGAAGGTCAGGCAAGGAAGGTGCACTCCAGAATAAAGATAGGAAAAAAGGAAAGGACAGCCAATCCGGCTGTGATTACCAATTCTTGGAAGTTCCTGCTCATCATTATTTGATATTGACTATCAAACATAGACATTTACAGCACCTTTAAAAGACTTATTCAAATTAAGATTGTATTGTCGAAATCATGCAGACACAAAAACGTCAACCATACTAAGTTACTTAAAGCAATCTAACCACTATTGTTATTCTTATTTAAAAAGCTATATTAGAGCTAGTGCAGTGTTAACGTAAGACTACTTGTGACAAATAAATAAACATTGTTATATTAAAAAAGTGAATTCAAAATAGAATGCATCCAAATCAAGTTATATTTCATTCTATTTCATGGTTAACTACTATGAATGTTTTGAAATACAAGACAAAAATCTTTGATTTTATTGTTTCTTGGACAAATTACCCTTTGCTCTATAACTGAGGTTTACCATGTTTGATCTGCAATGCCACAGGAGATTAGCATTAATAAATTTCCATATTATTTTGGCATATATTCTTTACATTATTAAAATGGTGATGATTGTACATTAAACTCAACACTTAATTGATATAATTTCTCCTATAATGTTGAAACACTGACCTTTGATGTTCCAATACATCCAATGGGTCTATTTGGTCTTCCAGACAATTTAAGCTTTTTATTTACACCCAGGTGGAGATAGGCCTGCAAGTACAATATTTATGAAAATGGACATCTCTCCAGAAATAAGTCTCAAGTGTAAAAAATAAACATTTTGCTACAAACTGCTTTCCTCTAATGAATTTAAATCTACTCATTATGTGCAATTGGCGCTATTAAAATAAGTACTGTCATTATAATTTTAAAATCAGTATCAGCTAAATTAAAGATCTACTTATTAAATTCTCAGGGAGAATCAAGGAGAGCACAATTGAAACTCTGCCGCATAAGCAGGCATTTATGCAACAGAAATGTATTCTATTGGGAGTATGCTAGAAAACGTATTTATCAAGTGTTGCACCACTCCAAACATCTTCCTTAGTTTTGTGTTATTTTTCTAAGTTTGGTCTTTATGATCTCAAAAGTTTACCATTTCTTTTTAATGTCATTTAGATTCATATTGTAAAGCTGTGATAATAAAAGAGCCTCTAACAATACATACGTTACATCTTTAGCACATTTTAACATGGCAAAATTTGTTGTCCAAGTGAAACTCTTGCAATTGTAATTATAAAAAATGGAGACCAAATAATGTTACATTTAGTTGATGTGATTATGCATTCTCCAGTGAAATCATGGCTTTGAAATAATACTGAAATGTGACAAACTATGCTATGATCTCTGCAAAGCAGTCCATTTAATCAAATTATTCTTCAAACTAATTTTAGATCATCTTCTTGGAGATTTATAATGGTATTGGGCTCTATCCAAGAAATTACTGGTTAGATATTTATTGGCCAATCTTTCACACATAAAGGCCAGAATTTTACATTTTTCAGATAGACATATGCCTAACTCAGGAGGAACAATTCACATAGTATCATACCTTGCCTTTATCCCATGGTCTTGCAAATTCTTCCTTTTCAGATAATTACCCTTTAAAAAATCAGGTTTCAATCTCACATACTCTACCTACTTGCTATATGAAAATGGTTTTTTGCATGTTGCCATTGCTTCTTTTGCCGAACACCTTCAACCTGTGCCCTTCTACAGTGCAGAAGGAAGCCATTCAGCCCATCGATTAACACCAAACACCATTCCGCACAGCCCCATGCATTTACCCTAGCTAATCCCCCTGACACTAAGGGGCAATTTACCAATCCACCAAATGGCACATCTTTGCACTGTGTGGGGAAACCAGTGTACCTGGAAGAAACCCACACAGACACAGTAAGAATGTGCAATCTCCACACAGTGTGTGACCCAAGCTGGGAAGTGAACCCAAGTTCCTGGAGCTATAAGGCAGCAGTGCTAAACACTGTGTTACCGTGCTGTCCTTTCCTACATGGAAAGCTCTCCTTCTTGATTATTCCACCAATGAGTTAAGTTTCGCTTTATTTATTCTCTCCAAACACCTTGTGATTTTTGAATGCCTCAATTAAATCTCCTCTCAATCTTCTCTTCTCTAAAGGGAACAGTCCCAACTTCTCCAAAGTTTCTACTTAACTGAAATTCCTCATCCCTGGAACGATTCTTGCAAATCTTTTTTGCACCTTCTCTAATGCATTCATATCCTTCCTAAAGTGTGGTGTTCAGAGCTTAACACAATACTCCACTTGAGGCCAAACCAATACTTTTTACAGTTTTAACATAATTTGCTTGTTTTTGTATTCTATGCCCCTATTGGTAAAGCTCAAAATGCTGTACGTTTTATCAACTGCTCTCTCAATGGTTTATGCACATATATACCCAGGTCCCCCTGCTCCTGCATCCGCATTAGAATTGTATCCTTTGTTTTATTTTATCTCTCTGTATTTATCCTACCAAAATGGATCACTTCTGTGCATTAAGCTTCTTCTGCCATTTATTGACTCATTCCACCAAACTATGTCCTTTTGAATTTCTACACTATGCTCTTCATAGTTCACAATATTTCCAAGTATTGAATCTTTGGCAAATTTTGAAATTATGCCCTGTATACCAAGGTATAGGTCATTATTATACATCAGGAACAGCAGGGGTCCTAACACTGATCGCTGGAAAATTCCACAACAAACCTTCCTTCATGAAAACACTGCTCACCACTACTCTTTGTTTCTTGTTACTCAAATCAATTTTATATCCGTGTTGCTACTGTCTCTTTTGTTACATGAGCTCTAACCTTGTCCACAAGACTGTTGTGCAGCAGTTTATAAGTTGTCTTTTCAAAGTCCGTTTCCATCACTGTTACCGCATCAAAAAATTTCTAAGAATGTTGCTCAACCAGTTGAATATTTTCAGCATTTTGTGTTTTTATTTAAGATTTCCAGCATCTGCAGTATTTTGCTTTCATGCTGAAAGCCACATAAGAACTCTCAAAATTACCAAACATTTGAATTGTTTCCTTCAGTTGAAGTCCAAAATACAACTATGGCATACGACCAAACTGCCCTTTCCATCCTCCCAGATTTAACTGTGGGCTTCAACATGGATTGGAATTCTTAAAACCATGTAGTGAAATTACTTATGATTGTCAAATGTTTTACACAGAGGGATAAAATTCAGACAGGCTGTAAGAAAAGGGCTCCTGATGCTAACCTTGTTGAAGACAACAAAAGAGAAACAAATCAACAAAGTATCTTACATAACTGAATTCCCACTGACCAAAGACCTACCTAACTTGGATACATTAAAGACACTGAAAGAAAACAAATGAAGCCTCAATCACTTTTGGGGTTGTATTTGAAGAAGCCCATTGTTGACAAGCAACAAAGTGCAGGAAGGGCGTTGCCTGCAATGCTTTCAATCTCATTCCGTGTTCATTGCTTCTGGGCCAGCTGGCACAACCATGAGAGAAGATCATGTGCAACACCACAAACAGGTTACAACACTTTCCTTTCACAAGTATTTAGTAACACTTTCTACAAAAACACTACTTTCACAAGTATTTAGTAACTTTTGTTAAATGGCTAAAATACAATAGAGCGTTGTTGTTCAAAAGAGGAGTGTCTGAATTTTCTTTGAACAATTAAAGCAATTCCAAATTCTGTGAGCACCGAAGATGCAGTTTAATTTTAAAGTATTTTTTTCTGGTGTCTAATAAATAATTGGGGCAGGAATTTGCTGCAGTAGGCAACCTTGTGGCATGTCCAGTAATTAAGATGTCTTCCTGAAATCTTCTGCTCAAAATGTTTTTGCACTGTAAATGCTGGAAGCATGAACTGATAACAGTGCACAAGGACAACAGGACATTTGGGACCTTGGTGAGCAATGGGACCAGTAGTTCCCTTTCCTAGTAGGATAAATGGATTAAAAAATAACAGGGTAAGGACTGAAGAAGAAGATGAATTCAAAGTCAGACAGGTACGTGGAGAGGGAAAGAAAAGTTAGATTAAGAAAGAGAAAGAAACAAAAGAAAAAAGTAAAAAAATTGAAATGTAACATTTTTTAAAATCACAGCAATTTATAAAAGATATATATAGAAGAATGAGACCCCACACTTCTAACTGTTCATTTTCTTGGCCAGTGAAATTAAATGGTAATCATTGATAATTATCACATTGTAGCACAATTAATCACTTTGTGAATGGGTAACTGATGTGAAATTCGATAACTTTATGAAATTGACAGAAATGTTAAGAATGAGATGCAATTTTCGCAAACTTAATAATGGAGCAAATTGCACAAGAACTTTAGTGATTTTCAATTCATGATTTCTCTTGCTCATCACAAATTTCTGACCAACTTAAACATTAATAATGCTATGCATCATTCATATGCCTTATTTTTCAGTAAATTCTGGCTAATAAGCTTCTATGCAAAGTCATGGTTTATGCCTGGACATTATCCAGATAAAAGAAAGTCTACTAAATATAAAATTTAAATTGTATGGAGCCAATTTAACTACCTAACATTAAACTAGAAAATCGATTTCTGCCTTTTTACCCTACAATCACAACAGGCTAGCTCCATCAGAATACTGCTGCTATCTTGACTTGTTCTGATGAGGCCCAAGAATGAATTTGTTAAAATTCTTAAGTGTGTGTGTTCTGGTGCAATATTAGTGCTACCATCAGAAGTCTACAAATAGTTTAGGATGCTAGGGAATTTAGGCTGCAGAATCCTTTAAGTTGAAAGAGAAAAAATAATTCAACTCTACTTTGAGATGCTCACTATAAATACATAGGATGGAATTATACAAGAATGCTTCTAAGTTTCTAGCTTGAAAAAGTGGGAGGTCCTGATCTGTTTTCTGGATGAGTTTTCATGCCCAACCTTATGCACTTAAGCACTGAAAAAATGGTGTAGACTGTTTTTAGCTGTTACAGGCAGCAGGCTGGGCTTAATCCACCAGCCAGAGGGAACTTCTGTGCAAGTGGAGACCTCTGATGCTGCATATGCACAAATACAACAACACAGGTCTGACAAAGAGAGAGAGCTATCAGGCCTCTGCTGCTGCAGGCAGCCTCAATAAATTCTCCCACTCCCGCAACTGCAGGGGTCCATGATGGATCGCAAGCCCTACAAAGCATAAACATCTAATCTCTGGTAGCCCTCTCCCCAATGGGCAGTGCTAAGGTGCCTGATGGACAGTGCCAAGGTAACCAGCAGGTATTGCCAAAGTCCTAGGCTGGCAGTGCCAATATACCAGGTTGGCATTGCCCAAGGGACACATACCTTGCCCTTAGCCTCCCTAGGGGACCTCAATGGCCTCCTGTTCCACTAGCAAGGGTAACATGACTGTTCCCTGTTCATGGGGAGCAGGTGTTTTCCTCACTGGAATGGAACTCTCCCAGTGAGACCATATAGGCAAGTGAGTTTGGGCAATTCAGTGCCAGGCTCACTAAACAGATGTGAATAAGTATTTAAATAAATTTGAATAAATTATTAAGCCTCATGTCCATTTCTGGCAAGAGACTGTGAAATCCTAGTCATAATTTGTTACAAGACTGAACAGAATTATCTAATGGTATGTTAAAATAGTGTTACATTTAATTCAATTATAATTTAGGGTTATGGGAGATGTATATACACACACATACACTGTTCTGTCTCTTCATTCCATCTATTAATTCCTTAATCTTTAATGCACTTTAACAAAATCTATCAAGCTCAATTTGAAATGTTCAACTAACCTAATCTGAATAGCTTCTTGGGAAGTGAAATGCTTTCTGACAAACCTCTGGATTCTAACTCTAAGGTTATGTTCCCTTGATCGAATAAAACCAAAAATATTTTTTGGAGTAGAGATATTAAAATTATTTTAAAGTTGGGTGCTATCAAAAATATCTTTATTCTATTTGATTGAAAGCATAATTTTATTCACTGCAGCCTTTAGGTAAGATTTGTTTTTTTAAGCCCTGTCACGTAAAACAGCTTTACGTCATTGTAATTACATTTTTCATGCAGATTATCTCATTGGCATTCAGCACAAATAGATGAGACACAAATATAATCCATAATTTACATATTTTCAAAAGGATATTAGGCCAAACTTTTGGAAATGAAAACAAATACAGGGCATTTTGTTTAAATTAGCTTTCAGAAAAAATAGTAGTGATTTGATGCCAATATTTGGTGCCACTGTTTAAAATCAGAGGACTACTGCCATTTATCATGATTTTTGTAGGTCATGCTAGAAGTAGAATCTCAGTTGCACAGCAGGCTAACCACATCTCCAAACACAATACAACAATGGAACATCTTCACTATAACAGTTCTTTAATAGCTACAGGCTTTCTGAATGCAATCTTCTGTCAAAAGCTATTATTATATTATTTACCTTTACAAGCTCCTGTTGAGGCCATATTTGTATGGGTTCTACTTGCTGGGGGGTCTGGGTCTGTATTCCATATGTATTGAGAAATACTTGCAGGCTACAAACAGGATGATCAGCATTTACTAATACAATATATGCCAGTAAAATTATTGCAAAATGCAATGTCCAAATTTTTCATGCAATTAATAATGCTCAAGATACAAATTATGACTGAATTAATATTCTCTGAGTGTCAGCTACATAATCTCTTGGCTAAAGAACAAATAAATACTGTAGATGAGACACAAGCTTATAATAGCCTGTCTAATGGGCTATGCATCACATACCGCTGGCTTTCAGCAATCAGAGACACGTGAACTACCACATCGTTTTCTGAAAGACCCTGAAATACAATAAAAATGAATAAATGTCAAGTATCAAGCAAATTATGAAAATATGCTAGTAATTTTGAAACAGAAGGGAAAATAGCAAAAAAACAAAAATATATTGATCAGTCCGTTTCCTTATAGTATCTACTACTTTACAATCAATCTGATTTTGTTGAGAGAGCAATGCAACAATACAACTGAAACCCATTAATCTAACAACCACCCAAAGGGGTTTATTGTCAATGCTATTTAACATGATGCATAGCTTGTTGTTTGGTGCAATATATTCTCTTATGCTATCAGTGGACTGTCACAGTAGGATTCTGAATGTAATGGTCCAAAGCAAAAAAAACATTTGTGATATTCGATACATTATTCAGCAGCTTTAACTGCAGCATTAAATGTATATTGTATGCAGCATTACTAGATTCTCATTTGTTTCATACAGAAATTGTACTGTAGTGATGTTGAAGAAAATCTGCTGAAATAGGTCAGCTAAGTGCAATATTATAATGAACTCATACTCTATACAACATTGTTTTTTCAGTGATACAATAGTCAAGCCTGTTGATGAATATAATTTAGCCCTCCACACTGCTGCAGAGAATGTATTACAGAGAATGTTGGGAGAAGAATAGTCTCTTCACTTACCTTTATGACATTGTAATAAATCCACAGAATAACAGGGTACTATTTAAGCAGATTTTGTACATATCAGGCCATTTATTTGGCTGGAAGGGAAGAGAATGTGAAAAAGATCCTAACCTAATCACTGTTACGCAATACCAAATTTATTTCTGTTTAGATCAGGGCAGTTAAATGTGGCACTTTTACTTTTGTACCATACACAGAAAGAGGAATAAAACAGAATTCTCTGTCATTTCTTCAATGGCCTCCAGCAATCCCTATAAGGACAGGTGATTAGAGCACTGCAGAACTGGAAAACTAGTTGGAACTTGGGAGGGTATATATTCCACTTAATTTTTTATACATTTTACAAAAGTGCCTTAAAACAAACGTATTCTCTGGATATTTAAATTGACGCAATACTGCTATTAGGTAGCCAGCAAATACACCTAAGGATGGAAGGTGATCTTTAATTAGAAAAGACAAGTCTCTTTCAGTACTGTTATTTACCTCAGTTTAATTATTAAATGATGTAGTAAAGGAAGCTGCTGTTAGTACCTTGAATTTAGTTATTCTTTAATGCACGTTGTAAGCCAGAGATATTAAGCAATTCATTATCTTTAATCTCTAGCTGTGGGCAGCATGATGGCATAATGGTTAGCGCTGTTGTTACAGCTCCAAAAGGGCCTGGGCTCGATTCAGGCTTCGATGTCTGCTGGTGCTTGCATGTTCTTCCTGCATTTGCATGATTTTCGCTGGGTGCTTCAGTTCCCTCCCACAGTGCAAAGACATGTTAGGTGGATTGGCCACAGTAAATTGCCCCAGAGAGAGAGAGAGAGTGTGTGTGTGTGTGTGTGTGTGTGTGTGCGTGTGCGTGTGCGTGTGCGTGCGCGTGCGCGCGGTCCTGGGCATACTCTGTCTAACATCCAGTATCTGTTGGTGTCAGGATAGAATCTGACTCTTTGCAGCTCTGAATTAGAGTATGCGGCAAAGTAAATCTTTAGTTGTTTGTAATTTCAAAAAGTAATAAAGATAAATGATATGTTTTCTTCTTTCCCCTAAGAAGATAAGTTTTGGTCCTATCTGAAAGAAAATCAATTTCCTTTTCTAGAAATTATTTCCAGAAACAATGAAATTGTATTATGTTTGTGTTGATGTAAGCGATGACAAAAATAGTTTAAATCACTTCAATATTGTTTAGTTTAAAAGCTAATGATGGAAGTTCACATGATAGGACAGAAATTTTTGCTGGGGCCCTTAACATCCCATAATCAACTCTGGAAAAATTATTTGAACTGTACGTTCTTCTCACCTTCGGCATTCCTTTTCAAAAGCTTAAAACTGATCATTCTCACAACAAAATGAACGAACTGTAAATAAGATGGCAACAATATTTGCTTCTTGAATGAAAGCTTTAACCATATAGTCCCATATTTTTAGTATTTTTGTGCCTAAATACTTCAGGGTTTTTGTGCCTGCATGCTTCAGAATCGTTAAGTATGATACAACACCAAGTTCTCAGCCGAGGGCTCAATTTCTGTCCCACCACCAAAATGGACCCCATCAGTCTCGCAGCAGATACAGAGGAATTCATCAGGCGAATGAGGCTGCATGAGTTCTTCCACAAACCCCAAGAGGCCAATAGTGGACTCAATGAGACAGCTAAGGAACCAGAACAGCCGACAGAGGGATCCGCAGTGCAGCAACCGAAGAGGAATGAATCCAATTGGACTCCTCCGGAAGGCCGCTGCCCCCGACTGGACATGTATGCCCAAGCCATCAGGAGGTGCGTGAACACCAGATTTATCAACCGCACTTACAAGACAGTCCCGAACATCACCCAAGTACAACACAAGGCCATCCGTGCTCTCAAGACCAACCGCAACATTGTCATCAAACCAGCAGACAAAGGAGGCGCCACCGTCATACTGAACAGAATGGACTACTGTGAAGAAGTGTACCGACAACTAAACAATGAGAAACACTACAGACAGTTACCAGCAGATCCGACCAAAGAACACACTCGTCAACTCAACACTCTGATCAAAACCTTTGATCCGGACCTTCAGAACACCCTCCGGGCTTTCATTCCATGTACTCCCCGCATTGGAGATCTCTACTGCCTCCCAAAGATACACAAGGCAAACATACCCGGCCGTCCCATCGTATCGGGCAATGGGACCCTGTGTGAGAACCTCTCCGGCTATATCGAGGGCATCCTGAAACCCATCGTACAAAGAACCCCCAGCTTTTGTCTTGACACTACGGACTTCCTACAGAAACTCAGCACACATGGAGCAGTTGAACCAGGGACACTCCTTGTCACAATGGATGTCTCGGCGCTCTACACCAACATCCCCCACGACGATGGTATTGCTGCAACTGCCTCAGTACTCAATGCCAACAACTGCCAGTTTCCGGATGCAATTTTACAACTCATCCGCTTCATCTTGGACCACAATGTCTTCACCTTCAACAATCAGCTTTTCATCCAGACACACGGAACAGCCATGGGGACCAAATTCGCACCTCAGTATGCCAACATCTTCATGCACAGGTTCGAACAAGACTTCTTCACCACACAAGATCTCCAACCAAGGTTATATACTAGATACATTGATGACATCTTTTTCCTTTGGACTCATGGTGAACAATCATTGAAACAACTGTATGATGATATCAACAAGTTCCATCCCACCATCAGACTCACCATGGACTATTCTCCAGAATCAGTTGCATTCTTGGACACACGCATCTCCATCAAGGACGGTCACGTCAGCACCTCACTGTACCGCAAACCGATAGACAACCTCACAATGCTCCACTTCTCCAGCTTCCACCCTAGACACGTTAAAGAAGCCATTCCCTATGGACAAGCCCTCCGTATACACAGAATTTGCTCAGATGAGGAGGATCGTGACAGACACCTCCAGACGCCGAAGGATGCCCTCGTGAGAACAGGATATGGCGCTCGACTCATCGATTGACAGTTCCTACGTGCCACAACGATAAACCGCACTGACCTCCTCAGAAGACGAACACGAGACACGGTGGACAGAGTACCCTTTGTTGTCCAGTACTTCCCTGGAGTGGAGAAGCTACGACATCTTCTCCGGAATCTTCAACATATCATTGATGACGATGAACATCTCGCTAGGGCCATCCCCACCCCCCCACTTCTTGCTTTCAGACAACCGCACAACCTCAAACAGATCATTGTTCGCAGCAAACTACCCAACCTTCAGGAGAACAGTGACCACAATACCACACAACCCTGCCACAGCAACCTCTGCAAGACATGCCGGATCATAGACATGGACGACATCATCAAACGTGAGGATACCATTCACCAGGTGCACGGTACATACTCTTGCAACTCGGCCAACGTTGTCTACCTAATACGTTGCAAGAAAGGATGTCCCGCAGCATGGTATATTGGGGAGACCATGCAAACACTACGACAGCGGATGAATGAGCATCGCTCAACAATCACCAGGCAAAACAGTTCCCTTCCTGTGGGCGAACACTTCAGCAGTCATGGGCATTCGGCCTCCGACCTGCGGGTAAATGTTCTTCAAGGGGGCTTTCGTGATACACGACAGCGCAGAGTCGCTGGGCAGAGACTGATAGCCAAGCTCCGCACACATGAGGACGGTCTTAACAGGGATCTTGGCTTCATGACACACTATCTGTAACCCCCGTAACTTGCCTGGGTTAGCAAAAAACCTCACTTACTTTGCTGTCTGGAGAAAATACACAATTCTCTAACAATGCTCAGGATCCCCTTCACACACATTGTTAGCCACTTTAACACTTGAATAGCAGGTTAGATGTAAGGATTCGCATTCTAATCAGCAATCTCTGACTGTCTGTGCTGATGTGTTCTATTGCAGACCAGAACACTGCATTTGCCTGAGGAAGACACAGAGTGTTGAAAGCTCGCGTTTTTACTATCAAATAAATCGGTTGGATTATAAATTGGTGTTGCTAAATTCTTACTGAGTTCTTACCACCCCAATCCAACGCCGGCATCTGTACACCAAGATAAACAGGATAGCTTTTGGGACATTCTTTTTCAACATGAACTAAAACTAATTCTGGTTTTAAGACAGCAAAACAAAACAGTGGAATTAAATGAATCTGGCTCAGAAAACTCATCTCCAGTAGAATGGAGAGGAGAACAAAAAAAAGAAGGAAATCATCTGCTTTCATTCTGTTATGTTGGATCTGTTCACCGAGATATATGTTTGGGAATGAGTAATCAAAATCCCACAGCAAAATCAGGAAGGTGATGTAAAGCCTTGCATGGATCTAAAGCTTAACTCAAAACAATCCCAGAACAATGACTTTGAAGGAATGCAGTGAGAACAATTAAAAAACAATTCAGTCAGTCTGCTGAAAATGTGTTGGCAGATTTCAAAAATAAAGAGCATGCTTGAACAAATAATCATTAGACAGCAAGGAGAAAAGATCAGTCAGTGCCCTCCTTCGAAATCTAACCTATTGTTCAACCTCACGAGTTTAAGTGCCTTAAGAAAAGCTCTGTTATATTTATCCTTGATCCACAAGCAATTTATCAAAATTCTATTATATTTATACTTATAGCTCCGCTATTTAACCAAGGCTAGTCAATTTCCAAAAATAAAAGCTATCTTCATAGCCCCAATTAGTTAAAGCTATTTGCATTTGCATTTAGTTTAAATGTTATGAAAAGAAAGGCAAAACTTGGGGTAGATGTCTAGGAAAGAGCTGTCAATGTAAAGAATTCCTTTCTGCACGTCTTCGAATAATATTCAAGAAATTGATTGCTCCTTAAAGTGGGAAATAGGTTCAGAAACTATACATACACATCTATGACTATGTTCACTGAGGGCCCTAAAACCTTATTTCTGAGTAAAGGCTGCAAATTTATGTAAAGAACTCCACATCTGCTATATAAAATAGGTATAAAATATGGATAATTAAAAGTGTTAACATTTTGTATTTCTAGGCATCTGAACAATAATGCAGGGTAAAAAATGATGAAAAAACGTTATTTTAGCAGCCTATTTGATAACATCTATTGATATTCTCCTACAATCCTAATCCTAACCAGATACTTAGTCACATTTTCTTTTGAAAGGAAATAATCTTCAACACTTCAGTCAAATATATTGTGGTTAGACTACATTACATTAATAGCGCTTGTACAGCCACAGCACAATGCAAATAAATATTTTTGCGTATATTCTAATGTAATGCCCAAAATGTCATTTTCAATTTTCAGAGTTATACTATAATTAGGATGGCAAATTGTATGCAAGCTCAATTTACGGAGCAATTGGAGCAAAAGAGTAAAGGCTTCTGACTATAATTATAGAAGGCACAATGAGTTACACTTGGAGTAACATGTGAAGTTTTGATTTCATTAACTAAATGACATACTTGCCTGAGAGGGGATGCAACAAACATTCACCCGACTGACTCTTGTGACTATGTATGAATGACAGGTGATTCAATTCAAAAACACAATATTCTTAGAAGAAATGGCTCCCCTGGTTGGGGTATCTAAAACATGAGGTCAACTGTCTCAGAATAAGGGATAGGCCAGTACGTATTGAGAACAGCTGAAATTTCTTTGTTCAAAAGGTTGTCAGTATTTGGAATTCACTGCCACAAGAGCCACTGATGATGAGTCATCGAATATAATCAGAAATTGAAGTTATATGGAGATAGAGCGGGAAGATGGAATTGACATAGATCAGCCACGATATTATTGAATTGCGGAGCAGGCTCAAATTGCCACACAGCATAGTCCTACTCCAATTTCTTATATTTTTATGGAAACTTTTCAAGACGGGAACTGTAGTGCTGCAGTTGTGACCTGGTCAGAGGTTGGTACTCACAGAGCCCCTTCTCACAGAATGTGCTCAATACTTGACAGTTGATTGCCAATTTCTCAGAAATCAATTCATCTGTCTTGCCCTTCACCATTGCCAACCTTCATCACACTATGGGAGCATCTTATGTTATCTTGCACCTCTGATAAAGAGAAATAGGGGTAGCAACACCAAAAGCGGCAACACTAGCATCAGCAACCTACTCCTCAGCCATATGCTACTTTACAATGCAGAAAGAATGGATATAGAGTTCCAAGGAGGCCAGACCTCCAACATAGGATCTGTTGACAAGGGATCAACTCTCTTGACATACTGGTACCCAGTGAACCAAGTGGCTCGGGTTTGCAGGGCGTATCACTGTTGACATCTGCAGCTTCCTGAAACAAAGCCTCTTTCCCAGTGGACCAGGCATACACTGGATGATCATTGTTCCTCTCCTCCAAGTCTCTTCATCTACTAGAGGTTGTGCTTTGTCTTATTCCACAAGAAGAGAAAGCAGACACCCATGAGAGTGAAAATTGGCTTGTGTGGCAGAATCTCATTTAACACTGGATAATTTGTTTTGGGTTTTGCAGCAAGCTGATTGAATACGTTCTGTATTCTACCTATTATGAACAACCAAAGGAACATGTTGTTTGATTTGTTCAGCCAATCATTGAGATGTGCGAACTACGTATCTAGCATCCCATTGGCACTCAAAAACTCATACACAACATTGCTCAGCTGTGTGATATACAGAATGACTTTTCTGACTGATGGCAGAATTTCACTGGTGGAAAATACCACTTACATAGACATTGCATTCTAGCAGTGTGAAACAGATTCCTTAACCTATTCTTCAGGAAGCGTAAAGGAGAACATGCCCCTGTCTACATCAATGCAGATGAAGTAGAAAGTGTTGAGAGCTTCAAGTTTTTAAGTATCCAGATCACCAACAACTTGTTCTGATTTCCACCACCCCCCCACCCATGCCAACACTATAATTAAGAAAGCCCACCAATGCCTCTACTTTCTTGCAGGGCAGGTCTTATGAAGAGAGGCTGAGGGATTTGAGGTTGTTTTCGTTAGAAAGAAGGCAGCTAAGAGGAGACCTTATTGAAATATATAAGATGATTAGAGGTTTAGATAGGGTGGACAGTGATAGCCTTTTTCCTAGGATGGAGAAAGCTAGCACGAGGGGACATAGCTTTAAATTAAGGGGTGATGGTTATAGGACAGATGTCAGAGGTAGGTTCTTTACCCAGAGGGTGGTAAGGGTGTGGAATGCCTTGCCTGCTGCAGTTGTAGATGCGCCAAGTTTGGGGGCATTTAAGAGGTTAGTAGATAAGTTTATGGATGAAAAGGGAATGGTTTAGGTTAGAGAGTCTTTGCTTTTTCTTAATTGGTCGGTGCAACATCGAAGGCCGAAGGGCCTGTTCTGCGCTGTAATGTTCTATGTTCTCAGAAGACTAAGGAAATTTGGCATGTCAGCTATGATTCTCACCAACTTTTACAGATGTACCATAGAAAGCATTCTTTCTGGTTGTATCATAGCTTGGTATGGTTGCTGCTCAGACCAAGGAATTACAAAAGGTTGTGAATGTAGCCCAATCCATCATGCAAAGCAGCCTCCCATCCATTGACTCCATCTACACTTCCTACGGCAAAGCCATCATAATTAAGGGCCCTACGCGTCCTGGATATTCTCCCTTCCACCTTCTCCCATCAGGAAAAAGATACAAAAGTCTGAGATCATGTACCAACCAACTAAAGAACAGCATCTTCCCTGCTGCTATCAGACTTTTGAATGGACTTACCTTGCATTAAGTTGATCTTTCTCTACATCCTAGCTATGACTGTAACACTACATTCTGCACTCTCTAGTTTCCTTCTCTGTGAATGGTATGTTTTGTCTATACAGCGCACACGGAACAATATTTTTCACTGTATGTTAATAATAAATCCAATCACATCAAATAAAATCAACTGTATGAGATATTTTGCCATTCCAGGTAATAAGATAGACTGGCATTTTTCAGGTCTGAGAGCCTTAACATCCTGAAAAATGTTACACTGGAAGATTGTTGATCTTTAAAAGCTTCCCATAGGGTGAGTTAAAAAAGTAAAAAGAGCAAAGGTAAATTATGAAAGAAAACTAGCACAAAGTAGAGGCCTTTAACTCTGATCGCAGGCAGAAATGTATGATCTCCCAAAAATGGAAGAAACTTTTGTGAACTTGCGTTTCCTGAGAAATTCTGTTTAAACTCTTGATGGGTGCAGTAACCACTGAGATTCAGCGCAGCTCTCTCACCAGGCCCCAGCGCGTTACAAGAGAATCCTAACCATGCGACATTGAGGCCTAGTTTCCAGAAGGGAATTTCACATAGCTCTTATAAAAGGTACTTTTGTATTTCTTTTTTTTTGCTATTCCTTTTAAGTAGTTAATACTACTATTATTGGCTCACTCAAACTGTAATTTTTAAATTTATTTTAATTATTAGACATGAGTATTATTTACAATGCATAAATAAACATTTCTTTAATTTTAAATTTGTGAAAGTACTATTTCGAGTCACAGAATCCCATTAAGTGCTGAGGGGAGCAATTTGGCTGATTGAGCCTGCACCGACAATTCCACCCAGGCTCTATTTATGTTGCTAATCCCCTAACACTAAAGGCACGGCTAATCAACCTAACTTGCACATCTTTGGACTGTGGAAGGAAATAGGAGCAACTGGAGATAACTCACGCAGACACGTTGGGATTGTGCAAACTCCATAAATACAGTGACCCAAGGCCCAAATTGAACCCAGGTTCCTGGGTTTGAGAGATAGCAGTGCTAACCATTGTGCTGCTGTACTGTCCTAAATCTGCTTTGTATTATTAGGTCACTTTTTAATATTGGTGGCATGCTTTTAAGTGTCTGTGTGCTTTAATTTAGAATATGGTCAGAGCTTCTTGAACGATGATTTGGATACCTGCATGAGATTAATCACAGCAGAATTCACATTTGGGCCTTGGAAAATCCAGATGTTTATCATTCTTCTGCCTTGCTTACTTAATTCATAATTCTCATATTTAACTATTCTGTATGTTCAATAAGGCACTTGTATAATTTTTCTCAGAACTTCTTGAACCATGATTTGGATACCTGCATGAGATTGATCACAGCAGAATTCACATTTAGGCCTTGGAAAATCCAGATGTTTATCATTCTTCTGCCTTGCTTACTTAATTCATAATTCTCATATTTAACTATTCTGTATGTTCAATAAGGCACTTGTATAATTTTTCGTATTTAAATGTTTTGATTCAATAAAGCATTAGTAGAATTTTGTAGTTTAATGAAAAATATTTAACAAAAATGTTATAAATACAAAACTTTGACACCATGTTAGCATTTAACTATAGCAGCTGCATTCATGTTTAATTGCCTCGTCTTTTCAGATTTCTTACAAAATATATATTTATATAACAATAAAATATCTATAGATTAACATAACAACTCTGTTGACTCAAAACAAGGAGGTGAGGGATGGATATGAGGATGGGTAAGGTGGTGACGGAGGAAAAAGAGGGGGTGGGGAGAGGGAGAGAGAAGAGGTGAGAGGGAAGGGTTTGGATTTTATGTGTAGCCTGACTCTTCGATGCCTACATCAAAGTTTTTAAAAGAACATCAGTTGAGAATCAAGCGAAAAACACAATATTCCAATAGTGGTGGAACATAGAACAATACAGCACAAACAGGCTCTTCGGCCCACGAGTTGCGCCGATCACATCTACCAATCCACAGACCTATCTATAACCCCCTATCCCACTCACTTCCATATACTCATGCAGAAGTCTTTTAAAAGACCCCAGCGAATTTCCCTCAACAACCTCCGACGGCAGCCGATTCCATTCACTCACCACCCTCTTACCCCTAACATCCCCTCTGTATTTGCTTCCCTCTCGTAGTGACCATTTCAGCTCGGAGAAATAGTTTCTGAGGGTCCATCCTACCTATTCCTCTCAACATTTTATAAACCTCTATCAGGTCGCCTCTCAACCTACGTCTCTCCAGTGAGAAGAGTCCCAGCTCCTTCAACCTCTCTTCATAAGGCCTGCCTCCCAATCCAGGCAGCATCCTTGTAAATCTCCTCTGAATTCTCTCAATAGCCTCTACATCCTTCCTATAGTGAGGCGACCAGAACTGCGCACAATACTCCAAGCGGGGTCTGACAAGGGTCTTATAGAGCTGCATCATTACCTCCTGACTCCTAAACTCTATTCCTCGATTAATGAAGGCCAGTACACCATACGCCTTCTTGACCACTTCCTCCACCTGCGAGGCCAATTTACGACTCCTATGGAGTCAGACCCCGAGATCTTTCTGCTCTACAACACAGCTAAGACTCCTACCCCTTACATTGAACTCCTTCATCCCAGAGCATGGTGGATGCTGGGATATTGGGTAAGTTAATAGTGAGGTGGACAGACTTTTAATTAGGAAGGGTTCGAAGGCCTATGGTGAGTGGGCAGGAAAGTGGAGTTAAGGCCAAGATGAGATCAGTCATGATCATATTAAATGGCAGAGATGCTGAATGGCCTACTTTCGCTTCTAGGTCTGATGCATGTTCTTACATTCTGAATAATCCTGATGCACTAATAGATACACTAACAATTAGATGACACGTTAAGCCAGATCCTGTATCAGGTGAATTAAAATATCCCATGGCATGAGTGAGGCCACGTTCTTTGGGAATTGGGCTGACTGATCCTTTGTCCCCTTTACTGTCAGATCAGATATCTTGAAGGTGCTGTGAATATGACTCAAAAGAACTAAGGCATTTATTAGAAACTGGAAGGAATAAGTAGCTGTGATTAAAAAAAAAAGACTGGACATGTAGCAGCAATACTTTCTCTCCATTTTGAGGAAGAACCTGGTCATCAGGTGTGAAACACCTGAGTATTATAATACTTCAGTGTTTCTGTACATGGTGCAGGTCTGACCCATTCCTCACTCCTGTATTGTGGAAATGATCTGAGCTATTTTCCACTTGACTGTAAATAGAAATGGACTATGTTCTCAGGAACATCTCGAGATAAATGGGAAAAAGCCTTGCCCAACATCGCCATCATCTTCTGTGTGTGGCTGTATCAAGCTGTGCATTGACTCTCGGTATGCTAACACCAAGTATGATGATGTGCTGAGGTTCTGCCTGGACCTGGTGTTGCAAAGGATGGGTCTGGTTATGCTCCCACAGAACACTCCAAGCAGCTGGACAATGCAGTAACATGGAAGAATTTATGCATAAAAATGCCTTTGACCACAAGACCATCAGGCAACAGTCTGCATATAATGTTCTAGAGGGTCAGTGAGAAAATGAGATGGTAGATCCAAAGGGGGTTGCCTCAGCAGACTGTCAGTCATTTTGCAGAATGTCTTACTGTCAGAACTTTCAAACAATCAGCAAGATGTAGCTTGACAGATGGTGTGGAAGGCACAGACCTTCAGAGTTTCCCTACATGCCCTGAGTGTCACCTTATTTGCATGTTATTCTCGAAGTGGCTATGGTGGGAAAGAGACCATTGTTCACCTTCTCGAGGAATATGCCTTTCCAAAGAATGCCTGGAAAGAGATGCAGTGGTTTTTGTTGAGGTTCATTCTGAGCAGTTCTGTGAGACAAATCACAGTTTGGGTATGTGTGCAGAGATAAACACAAACTGCAGCAGAAGAATTTTTTTCTTCTTCTTAGGAAGTCCCTTGGAGTTGAGGATGACCTACTTCCACACTAAAAATGAGTTCTCAGGTGTCCGAAGACGCCAAGTACAGTCTCTTTAACAGGTGGGGCAGAAGGAATAGGTGAGTGGATGCCCGACCTACCATATGCTTCTTTCACAGTTGATGCTTGAATTCAGTTTGCTCTCTGTGATAAATTCGAGCTGTTCACAGGTCCTTCTCAGGAAAGACAGGTGCTTAATGGCCAGCACAAACATGATGGTCCAAAGAACACCTTTTTGTGCTGTAAAACTTTATGATTATGTGCTGAGGGATGCACAGAAACTTGGACAACCACCATTGAGATGCAATGGGAAAAGGTCACTGTTTAAGATCTTTCAGTCATAGTGTACCGAGGGACTGGCAATTATATAGATCCTCTCAGACTGGGTGACTCGCATTGAATGTGTGCAGTGAATATATGTATCACAATTGCATTGAAGCACCTTTAATGCAACATAACCTATGTAGAAAACTTCAATATTATAATACTTTATGGGATGGCCATTTAGAAGTAATTGTAATTGTCTTACAAATATTTTATAAATAAAGTAAAAGAGCATGCAGCACTGTGTTCTGGCTAATATTTATCCTTCAGCCAGCACTATTAAAACAATTGTCTGGTTATTATCACATTGCTATCTGTGGGACCATGCTGTGCATTAATTGGCTATCATGTTTCCTACATTTCAAATCTATGTTGTTGGTTGTAAAGTGTATGGGGACATCCTGAGTTTACGAAAGGCACTATCATAGATTCAATGGCAGAATTTTTCCATTGGCAGGGTTTCTGATTCAGTGGGAAATGCATCCCCTCCAATCATACAGCCTC
Source organism: Sphyrna mokarran (assembly GCA_024679065.1). Taxonomy (NCBI): domain Eukaryota; kingdom Metazoa; phylum Chordata; class Chondrichthyes; order Carcharhiniformes; family Carcharhinidae; genus Sphyrna; species Sphyrna mokarran. The sequence goes on along the minus strand of JAGIQG010000004.1, from coordinate 33,713,439 downwards.
ACAACCATTTAACACTCAAGGCTGTATTAATTGGCCGGAAATGGAACATCCTGCCACTCCTATTCTGATTAGCTGACAACTCCATTGTTCCAGCAGCACCAGTGGCAGCGATGGCCACTGTGGTGACTACAAGCAGTATACAGATTCTACATGCTGGAGCCCAGGGCTAGGAAAATATGGGAAGTTTCAAGACAGGAAGAGAGAGATCTGGGGGAATGGGGAGACAGTGGTAGGGGTCTTAGTTGAGTGGGATGGGAGCCCCATGTGGGGCAGACCTTGGAGGGAAGCGGGAAAGTGCCCAATGTAGGAAAAAGACCCTTGAGAAGGCACCACACCTCCTTTCTGCCTGAGGTCTAAGCAGGTTAAATTATTGAGCATCCTCCAGGGTCCCTTCCCCTAACAGCTCTGTTGATCTCCTTCTGTCAGTCTCAAAATTTAAGAGATTAACAGTTGGATGCAGCGGGAGACCTTAAAGCTCTGTCTTAAGTCTTTATACTAGCACCAGGTATTTATTGCAAATAAATGGTATGTTTGAACACAGGTCTGATCTTTATGTTTGGTTTAGTGGTGCCTCACAGTAGATCACATGAATGCTGTTTTTTGGAGTCTGCGGAATGTATTGTTACAGCCAGAACGTAAGACATTTTAAATTTGTAATGTTACTGTGCAAACTTTAAATGTTATCATTGATTTGCTCTGAAAACACAAACTTAGAAAAGTACTCAATTTTGGCTACTGTGAAAATATATTTTGATTGGCCGTTAATTATTATTTCCTAGACTTCATTTGTTCCAGTCATTACATACTGTGCAGTTGTAAAATGTTGTTTGAACAAAAAGGCAGTGCAAGCAGAAATACAAGTAGATGCTGTCTAGGGTAAAGCTTGTTCAAACCTAAATATAGGTATGTGCCAGCGAAAAGGTTAAAGTTACTCAGCTGACAACTGCATAAGTCATACAATAAGGTTACAGCTTCAAGATCTTTGTACTCATGTACATTTATTGAATATGTCATCTAATGCCCCATAAATTTTATTCTTGCCATAATGTTAGGATGCTAGTAAAACTACAGATTAAACCATGTTTTAAATTTATACTGAATTACATTTTAGAATTCTAATTTTTTTCTCAAAAGCGTAGCCTGTAGCTGAAATTTCAGTGATAATTATGCCTTTAATCATTTCACTACAAGAAAAACTTACATGTTCCAGCAACAGTGTAGCACTTTTAATGTACTAAAACATCCCAAGGAGTTTCACAGGAGCATTACACAACAAAATATAACACATCGAGGCAGTAAGGCAGAAGAGGAAAAGCTCAATTAAAGAGGCAGGTATTAAGGTGCGTGCTAAATAAGAAAAGCAAGCTGGAAAAGCAGATAGGTTTATGGAGGGAATTCACAGCTGAGAGCCTTGGCAGATGAAGGAACAGTCAACGGTGCAATGGTTAAAACTGGGAATGCCAAAAGAGAATTAGAGGAAATCTTGGAAGGTTGCACAGCTGGAAGACATTTGCAAGATAGGGAGAAGGCATCTATGGGAAATTAAAGATAAGATTTTTACAATCAAGATGCTGACTAACCAGGAGCCAAATGATTTAGTGAGCATGGGGTAATGAGTAAACAGAACTTGGTGAGTGTTAATGCACCAACAGCAGCTTTGGATAGCATTAGGTTTGTGGTGAGTTTATGGGGCAGACTGGGAAGAATGCTACTTTCACATCCCATCTAATATTGCTCTTCATCTGCTATGTGCTATAGCAGGTCCTGTGGAATTCTCACCCTAGGAATGGGGTGAAACTTTACCATCTTAAGTCATGCTGCACTCTTGAGGTGAACATTCTATGACCATGATTTTAAATGCAGAATAAGTTAGGCTGAAGGGAGAGGGCATCTAAGATCAGGCAGAGGGAAGGGGAGAGAAATTGTTATGCATAAAATGTTTTGAATATTAATTTAGTTAAGTGTTGAGGTGGGGACTCGATGTTAAGTTGAGGTTATAATGATGTGGTTTAATGTTCAGGTGGTAGATTTGTTGATAGGGCTTAATGCTGAGGAATTGGCGAAATGTTGGGTCTCATTTTCACTCATATTTCAGGAATGTTCATCGGTCTCAATGAAAAGCCAAGTGATGCCTATCAGCACAAACAAAATCGCTTCTCCACCAGTCAAGTTTGGGCTTTTTGTGCTGCTCCCAGCTTTTGCAAAAGTAGTGTCTGGCTATTGGTGAGAGGCAGCCATGGAGGGGGATTTGAAAACAAAGTCCTAGCTATTGATAAGCCCAAGCGTTTCAAGTTTCAACGACCCTTCTACAGAACTACATGCAGCGAGAGGGTAATGAGGCAGAAAGAAGAATCAGTGATAGATTGGAGCAAAGGAGAGATTGACAGAGCTATCATGGGCTTAAGACAGAGAGGTGTTAATGATGTAATGGTGCCATTCAGAACAGGGGTGATTTTCAGATCTGCTAGGGCTGGAAGGGGCAGTCCAGCCGTAGCAGTCCTGTCCCAGCAGAGAGTAAATAGTGAGATCAAAACTTACCCCCAGCCCAAGCCCACCCAATGCCCACAACTCTTGAGGGACCCTTCTTCTGCAGCCCTGCAATAGCAGAGGACAAATGGCCTCTGGACTTACCTCCTTGAACCCCCTCAGGGCCCAAGACACCAGGCAAGGGTGCCAGAGGGCAATGCATCGTTAGCCAAGACATGTGACCTGAAGGGAGGCTGAATGGGGTTGGATTGGGTCGCTCTACTGCCTGTGTGGTGGAGTTGATTTGAGTGGTGATGGGAGAAGATGAGGGGTTGGTGGTGCTCCCTTGAACCCTTAGGGCCGAGTGTGCCATGAACATATTTGTGGGTAGCAAATGTAAAGCTTGCCTATTGCTATCCCCACTGGTGGATCAGGCGAATGGCTGGAGGCTGATGAATTAGTTGTCAAACTTACTGAAGACACTCAATTTCATGGATTTGCATAATTATCGTTTTGCTGCTTTGGGCAGGAATCCAACCGGGACTGGTGGGGCAGGTGGAGTGAATGCCGAGAGCTCTGATGCCTGTCAGAAACTTTGATTTTGATTAAGGTGCGTTAACTGAAAGAAACCACCTTGCCTTGTGTGCTAATCTTATTTTACTTGTGCAGGAAAACAACTCATTAGCTGTGGCAGAAGCCTCTGCAGCAATGGAATATGATTACACTACTCCCACTGCAACCAACAATGCCTTGTTGCAACTGGATTGCACTCTTACCTGAGCGTTCATGATAAATAAAAAATATATGTGCATCATCAGCAATGATGCAAAACCAAACAGAGAAGAAAAAGAAAGAGCATGGGAGGTTAAGCAGGAGTGCATTAAAATCACCAATTCTGGAGATAATAAAGACATGGATGAGGATTTCACTAGTCAATGATCTGGGGCAGAAGTGATGGCAGGTGATATGAGAGGTTGAAATAGGTGTCTTTTGTGATGGGAAGATGTGTGGTTGGAAGCTCACCAGGATAACAATCTGCTTCAGCCTCAACTGAGTTATCAGAGAAAGGGTTAAGGTTGATGTTTGAGAAGTGGAGTTTTACGGGGTTGAAGAAATTCATAAAACTCAGCATTGTTAGATTAGACACACAATAAATGTGAGTAAGAGTGGTGTATTAATTGATGGCAATTTTGATACAACTTGCCAGTTACAGCACTTGAGGAAACTTTGCTCCTCAAGCTTCATGTTCATTGTTTGTGACGTAGTTTGAAGCTTTCATTAAGTGCAATGCAGTCTTATTTCACTTGTGCAAAATCAGCTCTATTAACTGCATATTTCATTCAGCGATGCATAAATTATTTAAATGGATAAAATATTTCATGACAGAATTTTAAAATCAAAATAGTAGCCAAAAACAGGCTTTGCTTATATTGTATATCAGAAGCATTCTCAAATAGAGCAAATAGTGAGATTGCTGTAAAACATTTTTTTTCTGCAGTATTAGCTGATCAGCTACCTAGTATAAAATTCATATTTCTGCAGTAAAAAGATTTTTCATGAGGTAACACAGTTGACTAAATGATCAATCAAAACACTGGCAATTACAGAATACATCGCTTTCCTACTTTTTCCACTTATTCCATCTGGAACTGCACAATAGAACCAAAAGTCTTAGAATATGTTGACCAAGATATCTGGGGAAACTATGCACTTAATGTCTATATTTAGTGAAACAAGGAAGGCAGATGCTGTCCTCATACTGATCAGTGCATGAGTATCCAAATTTACAAGATGGATATGTGATGATATATAGGTCAACCCAGTGGGCTGCAAAATGACAGGATGTGGATTCACCGACTCAATCTTACATGGTGAGTTATCAACTGAATACCAATTATACTGCACAATCACAAAGATGTGTCATTTAGAGGTTAGATGCTTTCGTGCAGAAATTGAGAAAGTGGGTCAATGATGAAATTAAGTAGTATTGTTCTGTACCCCATTTTACAGCTTCCATTAAGAGGGTTATTAATAGAAGCTTGAGAACAAAATTCCTGCCTAGAAATTCTGTTTTGAGTAGGAAAACTGCAAGAAAGAAAGGAAGGAAACACTTTCTCTAAACTTGTACATGCTGAAATATATTATGTTATGCACAAACTACTGCTCTTAATCCCAATGACCTATTTGAAATCTGAATCAACATTTACAACAGTAATTAAATAGTGGACTTGCAGCATGTACAGTGAACAGAAATATGGGACAATTTACTCCAAAATCCATTAGGCAAAACTATCTTGCAAAACAGTTGTCACTGCCCACCACTATAATTAACACATACTAATTTATTAGTAACCCCTTTATACGTCATAGTAATTCTTCATAATACCATCTTCTGCACAGTAACACACATTTCTTACCTAGAGCAAAATTTGAAACAATGTGAAACGCACAGGGTGGAATTCTTTGACCTCGCTCACAGCTGGTATTCTCCAGGCCCACTGTAGTGAATGGAGTTATTATTGAGTGCCAAATTATTTGTTCTTGCTGGCAACCGTGACGGGGTGAATGAGATTGGAGAATCCAGCCACAATTCACAGAAAATGTATTTTTGAAATAAGATCTTGATTTTGCACAAAGCAGGTTGAACAAATATAAACTTACTTGTTGCAAATATTCAACTGCACTTCTGTAACCAATATTTTCCATTTGTACACATTCTACTGTAAAGGCTTTGATACAAAAGCCTAAAGGTGTTTGTCTAGTTTTATATTAAATTCAGTACGTGGAGATTATATTTAATTGAAAGCTCTTGGGTAAACTTTCATCTTATGGGTAAACTTAATTTAGTAGAAGTGTTAGTTGTGACCACAGACTTTGTGTTGCAATTCTCACACATCGGCATTAGAATTCCAAGCATTGTATCTGCTGTGGAACAGCATTCCAAGCCTCACTAAGAAACCTCTGAATTAAAGAAGGGAAAAGCATCTCACTATCTCACAAAGCTACCAAATATTACAAGAAAATACAAGGGAAGGGAAGTGTTACCAAATGCTCTTTTGAATCTTTTCTCCTATGTAATTGTTTTATTGGTATCTGTTGAGAGTTCTGAGAATGTGTGGGTTTTGGAGGGCTTTTCAGTCTGCAATAGTGTGTTCTATTTTATTCATGCTCCTGTTTTCACAGTCATTATTGTTATTTATTTATATAAAGAAGATTATTCTTCAAACAACCCGCTCGATTCCCTATTTGTGGTCTCAAGTTATCACTGGAAGGACATTGAATCCACCCTTCCCCCAACACAAAAATCAGGGATAGATATAAACAAAAACATTGCATTGCAGTTGCTCCTGTTTACTGGCCAACCTTCAATTCCTAATGAGGTGCTGCACGATCTTTGTGCCATCTTGCCCCATGCCACTTTGTTGTTTCTTTTCCTATGTCGGTCTTTTCCAGCTTCTGTTTTTCATCTCTTGCCCTTTTTTATCACCTCCATTTTCATCTTTCTCTTATCTCCTCCACCTAGATCCATTTATGCATTATTGTTCAAAACCATTTCACTGAATGTGGCATTGGTCCTAACTCCCTTTGTGATGTGCTGGATCATTGACACAGATGCCATCATCCTACGTGAGAACACCATCCACTAGTTACATGGTACATACTCTCACAACTCGGCCAATGTCGTCCACCTGATATGCTACAGGAAAGGACGTCCCGAGGCATGGTACATGGGGAGACCATGCAGATGCAACGACATTGAATGAATGAACATTGCTCGACAATCACCAGATGAAAGTGTTCTTGGGGAACACTTCAGCGGTCATAGGCATTTGGCTTCTCATCTTCAAGTAAACATTCTCCAAGGTGGCCTTCACGACACAGCAGAGTCACTGAGCAGAGACTGATAGCCAAGTTCTGCATACATGAAGATGGCCTCAACCAGGATTTTGGGTTCATGTCACACTATTTGTAACCCTGATAACAACTTGCCTGGGCTTGTAAAATCTCACTAACTGTCCTGTCTGGAAACAATACACATCTCATTAATTTTGTAAATTGAGTTTGTCCCTTTACATGCCCTGTTTGTGAATAGAACTCCCACTCACCTGATGAAGGGGCAGCACTCTGAACGCTAGTGGATTTTGCTACCAAATAAACCTGTTGTGAGACTTCTTTTTGTGTTTACCTCAATTCATTGCCAGCATCTCACATCATCCCTATGTGTAATGCTGTGGATATCAACCATCAAGGTTATTGAAAGCACACTTGCCTCATCAGTCCATAGGTCATGTTCTAGTTTCTTCATCTTAAACACAACCTGTCTTTGTAATATCAGATGCTTTGTATTTCCAGCACTTTTGTTTCTTTCCAAGTTTAGCTTAAATGAATCATAATTGCAGTTTTGGCGTCTGGACCAAAAGCTAAGTTTCCATCTGGTTATGTACAATTTTTTTTCAATTACGTATAAAGCCAATTCCCTTCTATTACAGAGTCTTTCATCAAAGTCAAGTACAATGGTGCAACACATTAGATATGAATCGCTACATTACTGTACGTAATTTAATTTGTTGCTGGAATAACTTGATTTTGTTCAAAATATTCCAGAGGCAGTAAAAAAGCCCACTTTTGAGCAACAACAAATCATTAGACTCATTAGCATCCATCCCTTACTATTGAAAACCAATACACAGCCTTATAAGGATCCTGTACAAGTCACTAGCCCTAATTTGTTGACATTACCATGAGTTTTCATCATATACGCCATTTGAGCTCAAGAACTTGTATATTTATAAATATACACACAATGCATCACTACCTTTTTCTCCTTCACTTCATGTCTGGTCTTCAATGCATCACTACCTTTTTCTCCTTCACTTCATGTCTTGAAGTGGTAGAGGCTACCTCATTGAATAATTTAAGTCATGGGTAAATAGATTTCTGATCGATAAGGGAATGAAGGTTATGGGAAGCAGGCGGGTAAGTGGAACTGATTCATTTCAGATCAGCCATAATCTTATTGAATAGTGGGGTGGGCTTGAGGGGCTAGATGGCCTACTCCTGCTCCTATTTCTTATGTTCTTATCCTTGTCTGTCCAGGAATTGATCCTGTGCACCGATTAAATAAAATGTAAACCCACTTATGACTAACAAATAAACTTTAAGTGAGTTTTTAAACACAAGCTGCATTTTAATTACTACTAAGGCACGTCATTAGCATTGCCAAACTATACCACTGGCACTGAAAATTTAATTTTACAAATATGGAGTCCCATTCTTTCAAAATTTAATCATTATTGTAGATTTAAAAGACAAAAAATAAAATACCTATTTACTTTTCTGTTTCTCTTTGTCCCAATTTGATAATCTTTTCTATTTTTCGATAAATGATTGTACAGTGAACAAGATATTCTAATTTATACTTCCTGGTTTGGACATTGCGTGTCTTAATGTGGATTCTTCTGATTTGTTGAAGACCCATGTCATTGCTTTTCATCCTGTACACTCTATACTCTGTAAGCAATGCCTCATTAGAAAAGAATTTTTAAATCTGGTATATGTTGCTACTCAAAGACTGAAGTAAGTGCCTTTCCTTCATCGCTGATTGCAAAATCTGGGTTTTTATTCCCGCTGGAAACAATTTAGGATTGCTCTGCAAATATTCAGTTTTGTCAATTTAATTTATTCATTGTCATTACTAGCCCTTTTTAACATTTAGTATCAGCTAGCAATCTAATGTACAATTCCTTTATTGAAAATGTGCATTAAAAACATTTTCAGAATCACATTTATGTGGGATGCTACTCTTCTAATTGCCACATTCAATAAAAGCAGCTCAGAAAGTATTTTTAAAGATTAAGACAATATCATTGTCTTCCCTCTGAATATAGAAAAATATTGAGTTAAAATCATATTACATGCCTCCATATTGTAGATGGACTGCCTTACAAAGTACTGGTGGACATATCAAAGATACAAATTCTGCTAAAGCCTCAATTTAACTCAGTTCAAGATTTATTTATAAAGACGGATCATACCACACTATAGAGCCCGTGGCTTTTCAAACAACTTCCTATTCAGGGAACAGCAGAAATTATTTCTACATCACTAAAAAACTACCTTTTTTTCCAACAACATTTTACTTATTCATTTATAAACAATCAGCAATACTTCGGGAACAGGAATTTGAGTAAGAGTTAGTGGTACATAATCACTTTTCTAATCTTATTCGCCAAAACACAGGACAAAACATCAATCTAACAATTTATATAAATTAATTTCCTACATTACCTGTTCTTTTGCTTGCTTCATGTCACCCAATCTGTGTCTTGTTTTTTCTTTCAGTTATTCTTACCTCGCTCCTGAATATTTATTATCACAGGATTGTTACAGTACATTTGGCTCATCATGTCTGCACTAGTTCTTTAAACAAGCATTACGATTCAGTGCCATTCCCTATACCCCTGCATATTGTCTTCTAATCATCTAATGTCTTTCTGAAAGCCTCGATTGGACCTGCCTCCACTATACTTCCAGACAGTGCTTTCCAGACTTGAATCACTTGCTGGGTGAAAAAGTCCTTTCTCATATTACATTTGCTTCTTTTGCAAATCACTTTAAATCTGTGAGCTCTCCTTCCTGATCCTTTTACGAGGAGTTTTTCCCCATTTACTCTGGAGCAGTTTTTCCCCATTTACTCTGTTCAGTGCCCTCATAATTTTTAGCATCTCTATCAAATCTTCTCTCAGGCTTATTCTCTTCAAGGAGAACCGTCCCAACCTCTCTAATCTATCATAAGTAAAGTTTCTTATGCCTAGAACAATTCTTGTACATCTCTTCTGCACTTTCTTTAATGTTTCACCTCTTTCCCATTGTGTTGCATCCAGAACTGTACACAATACTCCAGTTGAGATCTAACCAGTGTCTTGTATAAGTTCAGTGTATCCTCCTAGCTCTTTTATTCCATGCCCCTATTATAAAACCCAGAATATTATATGCTTCTTAACAGCTCCCTTCACCTGTCCTGCCAGTTTCAATGGTCAGTATACATCCTGGTCCTCCTGCTCCTACACCCCTTAAGAATTTTATCTCTTATTTCATATTGTCTCTCCATGTTCCTCCTACCAAAATGCATCACCTCACAATTCTTGACAATGAACTTCATTTGCCATTTATTTGCCCACTCCACCAACTTGTCTATATCCTTTTTAAATTCTACAGTTTGCAATACTTCCAAGATTTGTGTCATCCACAAACTTTGAAATTGTCCCCTGCACACCAAGATCTGGTTCCCATATGGTCCAGTGGTTAGGGGTTCCTGGTCTCCACCCAGGAATCCTGGTTTGACTCCCAGTATGGGAATTTACATCTTCCAGCCTTTGGTGACTAGTGTGGAATGCAGACATGTCCTCCCTAAGTCTACATGCATTTCCTCTGGGTACTCTAGTTTCTTCCCACAGTCCAAGAATGTACAGGTTAGATGAATTGGCTATGCTAAATTGCCCCTTATTGTCCAAGATGTGCAGGTTAAATAGATTAATCATGATCAATATGCAGGGTTACAGGGTTAAAACGGTGAGGGGTGGGATTGGGCTGAAGTAGAGTGCTCTTTTGGATGATCAATGCATACTTGATGGGCTGAATAGCTTCTTCTGCACTGCATGAATTTTATGATTCTATGACAGATATAAATCAGGAAAAGCAAGTTCTAATACAAAAGCAATCCCAGTGCAATTTCCATTCGCACTTCCTTCAGTATCTTTGGATGCATCCCATCTGTTCCCAATCCCTTGTCAACTTTAAGTTTCGATAGTCTAGTCAACATTTCCTCATCAATTTTGAATCCTTCTGGGACAGAGTTTCCTCGCCTGTCACCATTGCCTATGTAGAATCTAACTTCTTGGTAAGAACTGATATAAAGTACTCATTTAGTACCTCAGTCAAGCTTCCTTTTGATCCTTAATCTATATGCCTATAGAACACATTGAAATTCCCAATTTTGTTGGCTGCTACTTTTTGCTCATAATGCCTCTTCGCTTCTTTAATGTGCTTTTTCACCTCACCTCTGAATCTTCTATATTCTTCTTGATTCATAACTGAGTTTTCCCCCTCATAACACCTATCATAAACAACTTATCTTCCTGCATTTATTTTCTATCTCATTTTTCATCCAAGAATTTCTGGGCTTGTTTGCCGGATCTTCTCCTTTTAAGAGAATATACCTTGACTGTGCCCGGACTATTACAATTTTGAAGACAGCCCATTGTTGAGCTACAGATTTTCCTGCCAATCTTTAGTTCTAGTCTGATCGATCTAACTCTGTTCTTGCCCCATTGAAGTCAATGCTCCCCAGTTAAATTATTTTTACTCTGGATTGCCTATTTTCCTTTTCTACCATCATCCAAAACATTACAATACAATGATCACTGTCTCCTAAATGACATTTTATCAATTTAGCCAGCTAATTTCCAAGAACCACATCCAACATTAATTCCTTTCTTATCAGATTGGACATATACTGCTGTAGAAAATTGTCCTGAACACAATCTAGGACCTTTTGCTCATCTCTGCCCTTTACACCACCACTGTCCCACTCTACATTTGGATCATTAAAGTTAAGAAGTCTCACAACACCATGTTAAAGTCCAATGGTTGAACTTTAACCTGGTGTTCTGAGACATCTTACTGTACTTACACCAGTCCGATGCCACATCATCATTAAAGTTCCTCATTAAAACTGCTCTTTCATCTGCATTTCTGTAATATCCTTGCAGATTTGTTTTCAACGTCCTTCTCACTCATCGGCAGTCTGTAGTCTACAACAAGCAATGTAATTGTACACTATTTGTACCTCAGCTCCAGCCAAATTGATTCTTTCCTTTAATCTTCTGGCACATTCTTTTTCTCCAGCAGTGCAATATTCTACTTAACCAATACCACCACACCTTTTTTCCTAACTTTTCTGAACATCTTGAAAACAGGAACATTTAATGCTCAGTCTTGCCCTTTGTTGAGTCAGATCTGTATTATCATCATATATTTCCACACTGGAGAGCAGCAGTGGCCTCTACCATAGAATATTAAGATCTCAAAATTTAGATAATCTTTCTCACAACATTTAGGAAGGAAATAAAGCTCCCCCCTCCACAACCCACCATTTGCTCCCCCCTTCCCCCATGTTATGAGAGTTCTTACTTCCACTCATCTGTTGTATGAATGATGAAGGCCTTCCAATGATGGCCCTCTTCTGTTGCCTTAGCAAAATATCACTAAAATCAGTAACAAAGTCTGCTAGTTGTAGAGATTCTCAATCTTGAAGACAGCAGATTACATTTGCTATTAAGAGATCGGAAAACCCTGGACATTGCAAAATTGGCTGTATGTTGTGCTGGTTAAGTGGGTGTAAAAACTATCATCAGTAACCTATAATGAGACAAAGGTAAATTGATAGCTTGATAGAAGTAGTAATTATCCATCAAAATAACGGATGGCAGCAGGGATTTTTGAAAAAAATGAGTTGAATATCAAATTGGTTTTGGGTGTGTAGGTCATGAATTTCAATTGAAGAATGGTAAAGCAGGTGAGTGGAATGAGGCTTGTTGTTTCTTCTACAACAAAGCAATCAATTTTCTGGCCAAGACAAAGTATATTGCTCCGATAAATATATGTACAAAACTACTTCCACAGACCACTTTCCAAATGAACTGTGAAAGATGATGAACATGCACTGAAAACAAATCCACAGAAAATTAACCCATACACTTGAATATGACATCACATATGCACACGAGAGTGCCAAGAAATGGGAAAGTATTTTTCCACCTTTACCTCAAACTGTTCAAGACAGTCAGAGGTTTTGAACAGATAGCCATCTGTATCTAAATCATAAAATCCTACAGTGCAGAAGGATGCCATTCGGCCATCATGTTCGCACTGACACAATCCCACCCAGGCCCTATCCCCAGAACTCCATGCATTTACCGTAGCTAGTCCCCTGACACAGTGGGCTAATTTAGCACGACCAATCCACCTAACCTGCACATCTTTGGACTGTGGGCAGAAACCAGAGCGCCCAGAGGAAACCCATGGAGACATAGGGAGAATGTGCAAATTCCACACAGACATTTTTAATGTCTCCAGCTTTTCAACATTTTTAAAAATGAAAAAAAAAACACTATATTCTTTAAACACACCTGTCGAGACAGTGAGAGAATATGACTGTGGGGAACATGTGACAGATTGGATTGTCAATAGAATACAAAGCAGATGATGGTGGCCAATTGAACATTTTTGCTTGGAACTCATTGACCAGTTCAGCGTGATAAGGATCAGCCCTTAATGAACTTTTTTTCAGTTTTATTAATTAATTTAATGAGATAATACTGACTAAAATGCAGCCAGGTGGAAGAATATTTATTCCCTGTGGTATTGTCCTTCTGCTCCTCATGTCTAAGGGATACAGACCTGAAAGAATGTAGTGGACAATTGATTTAGCCATCTACTGCTAGATTTGATTGATCAATAAAGCGCAATCAAGTCATGCTATCATTTACAGAAACGGCTCCAGGATCATCATGGAATGCAAAGCTAATTCATGACCTACACACCCAAAACCAAGTTGTTTTCTCCACTGCAAATCATCATCTAAAACTCCTCTCCTGCCTTCTCAAACCTCACCTATAACAAATGCAAGAAACTCACAGACTGTTTCAACTCCAAGATCAAGACAATCTGCTTAGCTACCTCTGCTGCATTCTATGAATTCCACCTTCCACTCCCTCAACTTTATTCCCACAAAACTGCTGACTACCCTCTTTTCCCTCCTAGTCTCTGTATTAGCTGATATTGTCAATGGTTCTCTTTCTTCAGATGTTTGCCCTCTCTTTAAATCTGCCATCATCACTCCCCTCTTGGTAAAAAGTAACCCTGACCCCAATGTCCTTGCAAACTAACATCCTCATATCCAACATTCCTATTGGATAAGAAGAAATTTCCTCCAATGAAATGATGGGAAGAAGTTATTGCCTTCGGTCTGTTCCTGAACCACTGGCTCCATCCCTGCTCCTGAAAACAGTTTGAGGTTAAACCAGTCTGTTCAAATCTTGGTGTCACATTTAACCCCACGAAGTTCAGACCACATATTTGCACCATTACATTGAGTGTGACTCCATCAATACACAAGAAACGCAACACCATCCAGGACAAAACACCCTGCTTAACTGGCACCCCATCCACTACATTAAACGGTCATCCCTCTACCACCACTGACAAATGTTGAGAGATGTGTTCCATTGCAGCAACATTCCAAGCCTCTTTTGACAGCACCTTCCAAACCCATGACTTCAACCACCTCAAAGGCCAAGAGCAGAAGACACATGGGAACCTCACTACCTGCTAGTTTTCCTCCAAGCCATATACTACCTTGACTTGAACTACATTACTCTTCTTTCACTGGATCAAAAATCCTGGAATTTTCTTCCTAACAGCACTGTAGGTTTGCCATTGAGTTTTCTGGTGAATGGTGGGTGCATCTGGTTTCATTCTTTTGTGTTTTCTTTGTAGTGGGTGAACACAATTGACTGGCTTGCTAGGCCATTTCAGAAGGCATTTATGAGTCAACCATTGCTGGAATTAAAAGTAGACCAGGCAATTTCTTTCCCTAAAGGATATTAGTGAACCAGATGGGATTTTATGACAATTGTTTCATGGTCATTAGATTTTTAATTCCAGATATTTTGTTGAGTTAAAATTCCACCATCTTCCGTGGTGGGATTTGAACATGGGTCCCGAGAGCATTATCCTAGACCTCTGGATTATTAGTTCAGCAACAAAACAACTGTGCCACCGTCTTCCCTGTGTTGGGGATGATAGGAGTCAGATGATCTGTGTGGGTTAGAATGATGCACAGGGTGAAGGAAGTCCTATGGTGGGGGCCATTCAAACAGGTTATAATGTGTTGCCAAAGGTGAGGGGCTGACAGGACTGGTTTTTACCGGGCAGCTTGTTGGGCCTGCTGGAAACTGACTCACAAGCAGTCACGTCATGGACTGATCCTTACATGATTCTCACATCCTTTTAGCTGCTGGTTTTCCCAAGGCCCGGGATTCCCTGTCATCATGAGGTAAAAATAGAATGATTATTAAAGACAGGCACCTTATTATAACATGTAAATGACCAATATCCTAAAGCAAGCAGATTGGCTGCCAACTCTTTGTCCTCCTTTATTAAGACTGGAAATAGGCAGCGCCAGGGCAGGTTGAGTTCCTGTACAGATTTTTTGAATTTTAATTTCTGACCTCAACTCAATCCAGTCAGTTTTGGGAATTACTTGCAGCAGGCACAACATGTACGCTCACACTCACATGTTGACAAAAATGATCTGACTTTATAATAGCCTCATAATGATTGAGCTGATTTTTGTGAGAATGATCTCCTATATGGAAACCTGCAACATGTTTCCAAGACTCTAAATTACTGATGAATGTCACCTTGAATATGATGTTTAAAATTTTAAATAAGCAGGACCAGAAAGTGACATTATCCCTTTAGGCACTGCAGTATTTTTAGCAAACCAAGTAGTTTGAATCATAATACTAGTACTTTCTACCAAACGCTACAAATATAGTTTGCAAGCTCACAGAATTGAACAGCATGTATTAACTGTATTCTTCCTGATCATCTTAAAACTATGCAGTTTCTCTTGTAAAATTTGTATGCAGAAATATTAACACTCTCTTCAAAGTGTTACAATTGCAGTGTAAAAGAACAAGCTCAGACTAACATTAACACATATTGAGGCTTACTTTTGTGCATCCTGTTTTCACTCTCTTCTTTCATTTTACTATTTTGCTATTCCCTTTCTCCCCCTCATTTTTCCTGGAAGAGGAAGGAGGCAGTCTACACATTCCCTTTCTGTCTATGAAGAAATAATTCAACTTAAATACCAGTAGTCTCAGTCCCAATTCCTCATTCATTCAGTTCCAACCCTTGCGCATCCCTTTACTGAATATCTTTCCCTGTCCGTAATGCTCCTATGCAGATCTATCTCAGTGGCTGTTGCCTGGCTGGTGAAAAGCTTCTGACTTTCAGTGGGGGAAGCTGCAGATGGCCTTGAAGTCAAAATGGATTATTTGTGTTTCACCAGAAGAATTGCCAGGATACCGGGCATTGACCAACATAAATTATTGCTGGTATACAGGATCGTCATGTTACGGCAGAGCTAACATCCAATGAATACAAAGTAATTTATGTACAGTTGATAATATCTTCACTATAAGGAATTTTGCAAACTTAACGAAGGCACCTGATCTCACTTCACCTGCTGGTCTTTAGAAAAAAGAAAACAAAAAGACAAAAGGTAGTTAGCACTTGTTGAGTAGAGAATGTCAATAGTCTCCCTAACAAAATAGTGGGAAGTAAACTGCAAGGTTTTTAAAAAATTTTTATTCCAATTCAATCAAATCAAGGCCAATTCAGAGTCTCAACAAGTTGAGACGCTCCCAACCCAAGCTGACAAGATAGGGCTCTCACCTCCAGTTTTGGGTTTGATCTACATATCCAAACTGATTGGAGTAGGCATTGCACCTCCTCCAAGACTTGACCTCATTTGCACCTAAGCCAAAAGGCCGAGATGCGCTTTTAAGAATTGCTTCAGACTAAGCTAAAATGCAACCTAATGCTTCAACCAAGTACAGCATGTTGATACTACACCTGATCTTAGCCAAAAGGCCGAGAAGCAATGTATTTCCAGCTCTTGCCTGGGAAGACCCGGATACAGAAAAGCGCATTGGTGCGGTCAGCTTTGCAACCACTGGTAATGTGTCCTTGCCCTGCTCGGAGGTTGAAATTTGTGACAGGCATCACCTTTGTACGTGTTTTTTGACTTATCTTCAAAAAAAAACCAGAGAAGCACACATAGAAGCATGTGTGAAAGATACAGTCATGTAGTACACAGGGTAGACCATTGGTGTACTCTCGATTATGTTTCTTTTGGGCTCAGAATTGAGCAGCATGTGCATAAGAATTTGCTAAGAGGACTGACTGGTACTGTTGCATCCGATAAATTATTAAAGACATAGCTCTAAACTTGTAACAAAAAGTAATTTGCATATCAAATGACATGATTTTTCCAAATTAGAAATTGTACTTGTTCATAGTATACATAAGCATGGTTGAGTCATATTATGAGTTCAAAAAATCCACAAACATGTAGTTCTGCACAACAGGGTTTTCTGAAAGCTGTTAAGAGATGGAACTCTGAAAGAGGTGGAACTCTTGCCTGAGTCATGGTTATGGATGCAAAACCCATTCTACAGGTTTGAGGATGTAATCTGACCCAGTACTTTATTCCATTGCATTATTAGAGGCATTGTCTTTCAGAGGAGGCATTACTTTGAGGCTCCATCTTCTCACTGCTATTTGTTGGACCTTGCTGTGTACAAATTGGCTGTCTTTTTTCTTACATTGCAAAAGCGACTACATAAAGTATTTTATTGGTTGTCAAATATCTTGGAATATTGCAAGACTGTGAAAACCAAAGTTAAGTGCAAATTCATGCTTTCTTTTACCTTATTTTAAAACATCCAGTTCAGAACAACACTCCCAAGACATTTTGAATATACAGTGCTTGATAATAAATAACAGGTTTACTGTGACATCAATAAAGATCAATGAGTATTATATGCCGTCTGTTAACACATTTATTCACATAAGTTCTTTAACTGACTATCCAAAATAAAATCACTTTGCCTATAAGTGACCATCATGTCAAATGGCAAACCAATTCAAAAATAACATGAACTAGTAACATTTCTCAGTTACATTAAATACAATTTAGCAGGTGTTGTTTAGTATGTCATTTTGCTGAACTATACAGTTCATGGTCAGAACACTGCTTTGCAGAAAGCTGAAGTTTTTTTAAATCTTACTATTTCAGATTTCTTTCTCTTTCCCAGTTTTTCAGTTAGATTAATTTAAAAAATGGCTAAATTGTCTTTACAACTAACCTGGTTTGAATACCTCAAGCTGATATTTCTCTGTTCCTTTGCAGGAACGTAACGCCTAGCAGGGTCCAAGTCCTTAGGGCTGACCAGTTCATCAACTGTGACAGATAAGGTATAAGAAAATATTTGAATATTAACTAAAGTTTAGCTGGATTATTATACTTTGCAAATCCATTAAATCATCAGTAATTGATTTGTTGCATTGAAAATATCCAACATATGTCATTGAACATAATTTGCTGATATTCAAAAATACTGTAAGTTCTAAGTGATATTAACTACTTTAAGGCTAGACCATGAGCATTAACAAATTAACTGGCTACAGAGGGCATCACATACTTCAGATCTTATCCTTATGTGATATCCACCTATGCATTTACCAATAGTTTCACTAAAATAACCAAGAATAGAAAATGTGATTGATAATTCCTCTTTCTATTCCAAATGAGAGAGAGAATATATCTACATTATGCATAGTGTCTTTCTGGGTGAAATAAATTAATTCAACACGCTGGGGTTTTGTACTCTGCAACTTCAGAACCTGTGTTTCACTGTTTCATCATCAAAGAGTCCAGCAATGTGATGTGTAAGTGCCACTGTTAAAATAACAGCTGCAAATGTTACAAAACTCATTAATTATCAAACTGTCATGATCAAGAAAACAATTCATTTTTGGACCAACATCAGAACAATTAATATAGACAACTCTGGGAATACTCAGCGGGTTTAGCAAGATCAGTTGAGAGAAGAAAAAGAGTTCATGCTTCAGGTCAATAAGCCTTTCACCAGAATGAATGAAAGGTTATCATCTCCCTGAAACATTAACTCTGTTTCTCTCTCCATAGATGTTGTCCAACTTGCTGAGTATTTCCAGCATTTTCTGTTTTATTTCAAATTTCCAGCAACTGCAGTATTTTGCTGTGATAGAAATTATTAAATCTTATTTTGGCCTTACTAAATGATGCAATGTTCACGCACTAAATTCAATTGCTGATAGAGCTACTGACAAGCTGACTGTTTGAAGTAGAAGCTGAATGCATTCAGAAGCGTGAGATAAGAAATGCCTATAAGTATAAAGCATCCAGCAGATGTGACACTTGTTTATATATTTGCTTGTATTATTGGAGACTCTGAATGTCCGAGAATTCAACAAATTGTTCAGTAACATTGATTGCTGTGAATAACAGTAATTTATTTACTTGCTTTATAGTTTGGAAAGCATGATTTTCATGCAATGTTTAAGCTCATAAAATGATCCACAAAACAACTTTGATGAAAGTCACAATTGCATCTTCTGTGACTGTGGTGTATTATCCCTCTCTCTACCCCAGAGGAGGGAGAATACTGCCTACATAGTTTTTCAGAATTTATTAATTCAGTTTGAAATTAATTTAATGTCTCCTTGGAACTTGTGCAGCTCTGATACAATCTATAATG
This sequence comes from Sphyrna mokarran, assembly GCA_024679065.1. Classification (NCBI taxonomy): domain Eukaryota; kingdom Metazoa; phylum Chordata; class Chondrichthyes; order Carcharhiniformes; family Carcharhinidae; genus Sphyrna; species Sphyrna mokarran. The sequence continues at coordinate 33,694,537 of JAGIQG010000004.1, read as the reverse complement.
GATCACACCCCCATTATCTGCTTACATTTAAGATCATAACCTGAATATGTTGAGCAAAGACTTCTCTTCCCACTCCACAAAAATCACCTCAGAAGTCACCACGTGTCCCTCTTTATTTTCTTTCTCCTCTACTTATTGTCCTTGGTAACATCAGCCAAAATATAGGATCAGGTCATGGTTGTATCTCTTCATGACCCCTTTCAAACCATTCACTGCTTCTATCAGACTGACTGCCCAACATTCAGTTTTGGATCAGCTGCTAGTTCCTCCAGCTAAACACTGGAAAAAAATCAAAGCCTTTTCCTTTCCTTTCAGCCCCCATTGACTCCTTTACACTAGCACTGACTCATTCACTCTGAGCAGCAACGTTTGCAACCTTTGCATCAGCATCATTCTTGAGCTGAGTTTTCAACTCTACATCCTCTCCACCACAAAGATCACATAAGTCAATTGTAATATTACTGTTGTCTATCTCCACTTCAATACTTCTGTTGCCTCTTGACTTGGTTATTTTGCTGTTTTCCTTTTTGACCTCCAATCCATTATCCTTTGTGAACATCAATTCATCCAAAATTCTGCCAGCTGTACTTTGCCCTGCACCAAGTCTGGTGCACTCGTCACTCTTGTTGTGATGATTTATACTAACTCTACATACCCTGATATCTCAAATTTTGAGATTTTCTTTTTGTGCTTAAAACTCTGCACGGCCTTGGAATGATTATTCTCCAATTTATTCAAAAAATGTTTTTTACCTGCTTTTGGAATGTGTAGTAAATTTAATCCTCTGTACTGTTGGGCAATCCTGTTCTGAGGAACCAGACTAAATTGAACCTTCCTAACCCCAGCAGCTTTTCTCCCCATACACAACTCTTACAGATCAATGAATTGTTCTCCAAATCAATATACTCCTGTCATATTATCCATTCTTCTCTCTCTGCCGTTTGTTTATCTCCCTTCTTTTGCCCCATTAACAGAAGCTGTATTGTTAGCTGCCAAGGTCAAGTGTTCTCAATTCCTCTCACAAACCCCTCTATCTTCCTCTCCTCTTGATTATAGGAGAAATCATTGAATCGTTACAGTTCAGGAGGAGGCCATTCAACCCACTGAGTCTACACTGACAACAATCTCAGTCAGGACTTATTCCCATATCCCCCTGTGTTTACCCAGCTAATCCCCTGATGCTAAGGGGCCATTTACCATGGCTAATCAATCTAATTTTTCTTATCAATATTCCTCTTGCACTGAGCTTTTTAATCTCCTTCCTAATCTCTGTTGCTGCTTTGACTGTGTTAATTTTTCATTATAATTCTATGAATCACGTTGAGATATTTTTTCTACATTCAAGGAGCTATATAAATACACGTAGTTGTTGTTACTGGCTTCTAATTGAATTGGTTTAGCTAATAAAATTATTTTACTTACCAAGCAGCTTTGCAATTATATACAAGGCCTGTCCCCATAGAAAAAGATTTCCATCACGTCCAGAGTTGCTAGGAAAACGCTTTAGGCTGCCAGGTGCTGCCCTTTCTAATTCAATAAAATCAGCTGGCACATAATAATACTTTGGTACAATAGCAAAGCCTGTAGGGTTAAGGAATGGATAATGGTTAGATATATGCATCAAAGTTCCTTAATATCTTCAAACTTAAAAACAAACTTATTTATATGCAAAATATAAAGTAGTCAAGCTTCTCTTTAAAGATTTACTCAGGTGGTGATGTAGGTAAGATGTGAATTAATCTTCATATTTCTTTTGTTATTTTTATCTGTTATTCCACTAACCAGATTAATTCCAATTGTACAGAATTTATCAATACAGTTTTAAATTAATATAACACTGATAACTATTACAATTTAGAGTTTCAAATTCAGTTCTCCAAATTTCCTTATCTTAATTTATTGCCTGAATATATTTTAGATTATCATCTATCATATTGCATGGTTAACAATCGAAAGGACTGACAGTTAATCTCCTTTACTATTAATTGCTTGGTAGTACGGAACTGAGAGTATGGCTGAAAAAAGAGACATGCCGTCAAAGCTTTTTATCTTGCACTCATCAAAATGGATACAAGAATATCAAATTTCAAAGGGAACATCATCTTTTACTGCAATGAGAAACAGCATGCAAGTGTATACTGATTGGTTAAGGTGTTGCTATGAAGAATGCACTGGGATCAGTTACCACAAAGCTTTTGTTAAATTCAAAAAGGAAAGTCTGACTGATTGAGATGTGCCATGAGATGTGCGCCAGGGAACAGTGGCCCCAAGTTCTTGTTCAATTGTAAAGTTTATTTATTAGTGTCTCAAGTAGACTTATATTAACATGGTAATGAAGTTACTATGAAAATCCTCTATATCCGCCACATTCCACTGTCTTTTCAGGTACACTGAGGGAGAATTTAGCATGGCTTATTGCACCTAAATAGCACAACTTTCGGACCGTGGGAGGAAACCAGAGCAGTCAGAGGAAACCTACACAGATATGGGGAGAACATGCAGACTCTGCATAGATAGTGAACCAAGCCGGGAATCGAATCCTAGTCTGTGGCACTTTGAGGCAGCAGTGCTAACCATTGTTCCACTGTTATGCCCCAACCACTGTTCCTCTAGGCCAAAAAGGCACACGTCTGGACAAATTACTGTTCCCTGGGAAGTTTGTAATTCTTGCATCTGTGCTGATGGCGGCAAGATAAAAACCCTGGACAGCATATATCTTTTTACAACAATGTTTTACAATTACACTGCACACTGGATTTTACATAAATTCCCACTACTTCTATTAATTTGGAAGAACGTAAAAAAATGGGGATAGCGGTAAGTCATCTGCCTCAAGCTTGCTTCACCAATCAATAAGATCACAGCTGTTCTGTTATGGCCTTAACTCCACTTTTCTGTCTGTCCCACATAACTATTTACTTGCTTGTCAATTAAAAACGCCTAACTCAACCCGAAATATATTCAACGGCCCAGCCTCCACTGCCTGCCGAGGGAGAGAATTCCAAACACTAATGACCCCCTGAGGGAAACAGTGCCCCTTAGTTCTGTGTTGACACTATGAGGGAAAAGCAGAAATATCATCCATGAAACTAGATTTTATTGTTTATGTGCACCTTGAGACACTTCACAAGACATCTGCATGCAAGTTGTTGTTGTTACTAAATTACTTGAATCTTTATTGACGAATTAAATAATGAAGCATCAGAATGAAGCAATAGACCATAGTAGAATTCATGATTATTATACATACAATACATAAAGTTAATTACAGTGACAGTTTAAAATTGTTGACTTAGAACAATCTCTCTAGACCAGTTGCTTCTATGAATAAGTTTCTTGAAATATTCCACTCTCATAAGAATTTGACATTCTGCCAATAGCAAAAATATCTCACAAATTTATTTTGAAGATAGTGCTGTTACTTCATCATCACAAAAGGAGGAACATTATGTCAGCACATGATAAAAGTACAATGTGTCTCCAAGATAAGTACATTACAAAGACGAACTGATGCAAATGGCTGAAACATAATCATTAAAAAGACTAGTTCATCTCGAGTAGAACTGCTCATGAACTAAAATGGTTTCATTTTTAACTTCCTATAGCTGTCATTCTCGTTTTTGCCCACTCCAATTTTTGTGTCTCCCTGACTTTCCCTTTTGTCTTTCAGATTTTTTATCCTTTGTCTCGGGCTCTGATAGAACTTGCAAGTTGTGGCTTTTGTAGTCACTTGTCTCTAAATCTTTGATGTACTTTTTCGATAAGCATCTGCTTTCCTATACGTTTTTCTTCAGTATGTTTCAATAATTCTCTCGATACTCTTTTATATGTGCTTTAATTTGATTTGAACACATAATTTCTATCTCTCACCTTTTTCAAGAATGTGCAGCAAGATAGAAGTAAATAAGTATTAGATTAAAGTGATTATCTGGATTGGAGATGGGGACAAATGAATTTCTGAGAATGAGAGTCAGAGTTATTTACAGCACAGAAAAGACCATTTAGCCTATCACCTTCATGCTGGTTCCCTGCAGAGCAATCAATCAGTTCAATTCGCTCCAGAGTTCCTGTAGTTGCCCATTCAATTTCCTTATGATATCATTGATTGTTTTCACTGCCTCAATCATCATTGGAAAGTGTGTTCTAAGTCATTGCCATTCACTGCATGCAAAGATCTTCTTCACATTCCTGTTGCATCTCACACCCAAAATCTTAAAACTGCACCCTTTACTGTACCATCAGCTAATGGGAAGTGTTTTACCATATCCAAGCTTGTCGTAATTTGCGTTCCTCTATCAAATCCCTCAATTGATTGCTCTCAGAAGAACAACTCCAGCCTTTCTAATCTAATCTTGTAATTAAATTCTTGGAATATATGCAGACAAGAGAAGTTAGAGAGGAAGTAGGGAGTGGTTCTCTAGATTGGTGCAACACTAACAGCAGAGGATGAGATAAGAGTTGGAGCACTGGTAGTAGGTAACGTATAGGAAAAACTGCAATCTTCTCATTTAAATAACATGAAGAGGGCAAGGAGGGCAACTGACCTGGCAAACACCCTTAAGGAAAATGGTGCCTTAGATAGTTTGGCAAGAGCAGAACGTGAGGTTTACTCTTACCAAAGCAGTTGCTCTCAGATGGTTTTCTGAAGTTTAGGGAGGTACTGGGCACAGCTGGCCATTGGGAGCCACGGAAGGCATTCTGAGTATTTTGCAATGTCAAATGATCTTAACGCAGTCTGGGCACTGTCAGATAGGGAACCACCATTTTATATGTGGTACACAGTGAAGGGGACTGCTGAGATTAATGTGTCAAGGCTAGAGGATCAGTATTAGAAACCAAGCAGCATTTTGAACTTGATCTGGTTTAATTATGCAGAGGGCAAAATTATGTATGCACAGAATCAACTGGATCACGGAGCTGCATAGACACAACAGCATAGAACATTTGGACATCCAATGAGGAAGCAATAAGCTACAATAGAAAAACAATCAAGATTCTAAACAATCAAAATAGAAAAGAACTGAAGAATTAAAACAGGGATTCACAAATATTTTTGGTTGAAAGACCCCTTTTCTATTTGATTGATAATCTGCCCATCTAAATTGTAATAAAATAACCTCCTTGCACATGTACATTTCCAAATATAAAGTTCATCAGTACCTTGTTAAATAGACTAGCCTGAAATTTTTTCAAAGTTGTACAATGTACTGAACATTCGTGTGACTAATAACGTGAAAACTCTTAATTCTCTTCAGATGAAAGATAGCCTTATAGGTTCAACCATATATTTCTTAGATACATCACCATATATCCTTTCTGTACTTCCTAAATGTTGAATAAGGCTCAACAGCTTCCTATTGGGAACTTGAATGTTTCAAGTGTAACTCTCCACCAAAGTAGTGTCCCTAGCATACAGCTTTATATAATATTGTGGTGCTCCAATTTAGTGTGGCTCAAACTGGAATCCATGGCCTCTTGGCGGTCAATAGAGACTATCTGAGGTCTAAGAAATACAACAGAATGAAATGAACCCATTCCTGGTGGTGTTCCAATGACAGAAAGGCTGCAAATGAGGCATTAAGCAGGTCAGCGATATTTTAATACTGGCAGATTAGTAAACAGTATTTGAATTTTAAGAACAATGAAATGTAAATTAGATTTTACAAAAAGTTTCCCAAGAGGCCATGGACTCCAGTTTGAGCATTACTAAATTGGAGCATCACAATGTTATAAAAAACTGTATACTAGGGACACTACTCTCAAATCTACTTTACATCTTGTTGTTCTTAAAATACAAATTTTCCCTGCAGCAGCAAAGAAAGTTTCCAATGTGTCCATGGCTTTCAAGCTATTTTTATCATACCATAGTTAGTATTTGACATTAAGCCATAGGATGAAGTAAACGGTTTTTCAGGTGAGAGGTTTATTAAATTGAAAAGGGGAAATTAAGCAATATTCATATTTAAAGCTTTTATTCAACATGGTATTTATTTAAAATGAATGGAAAGATTTTTTTGTAAATACATCCTGGGCTAAGCAACAAAGATGTAATTTAGTTACATTCAGATGAAGTCAGTACTCAAAGCAGCAAATCATTATTTCAGAAAACTCTCTATGAATGCTTCTGAATCCAAAGACAGAATTATAGCTTACAAGTTACTCCAAATATCTTTTCAAATTAACTAAAGCATTATTTAATTTAAAATTAAAACGCATCATTGTTATTTTTAGGTGCACTAGGCTATAAGATTGAAGTCACACAAAAAATGGATACTTAAAAAGAGACTTATCGGCATATAGTATTATTACCTATATTTTGACTGTTAATAGAGTTACCCGTTCAAACAGAGTAAAGTATTGCTGACGTATTATTTGGCTCACTGTTGCCTATTTTGGTGTTAGATAAGGGTTACAGTTTTACAAGCAATTACAAAATCAAAAATTATATGAATTGTATTTCACTTCCAGCATTATACTGATTTAGCACATAGCACAACTTCCTCCTCTTCAAACTACCTGATGGACTCTGCAATACCTAGCTCCTGAAACTCGTCAATGACATTTTTTTCCTGAGTTTGTAATCCAAATGTACACATCTCTTTAATAAATCCTCAATGTTTTTTGCAAACCACAAAGGAAGAAATGTTCTGCAAAGTACTATTTGAAAGCTGTTTGACATAAAGCAAATGACAACCTCATCAATCACGGGCATAGAGTACAATTTTCCTTGGATTAAAATAATTTTGCAGAAATTCTAATATATTCACAACTATCAAATGTGATGCCTCTAGAAATTTATACCACACTCTCATTTCTTATTGTCAAAGAATGATTTTATTAGTGTCTTGCAGCACACGTAATATTATAATGTTCCTTGTAGACTTCCACTTGTAAAATGTCTTTCCCGTCACATTCAAGAAAATGGACAACCAAATATAAAATTTCAAACACGGGCTGATTTGTTGGCAATCTACAATGCAGGATAGTCAAATCAAGTGGTAATGATGAGTCTACATAAAAGTATAATCAGACCACAATTACAATACTGTGCATATTGTTGGACTCATCTTGTTTCATTACATATTTTGTAGTCTGTTACCTAATGTCTTCTGGAAATCCAAGTATACTACATCCACTGATCCCCTTTATCTATTCTAATAGTTAGATCCTCAAATAAAATAAATAAACTTGTCAAATACAATTTTCTTTTTGCTGACTTTGTTTGATTGCACCATGATAGCTAAGTGTGCTGTTAAGACTTCATGAACAGTAGATTCCAAGGATCGGATTTTTGTCCTGAGACCGGAATTGGAAGTTCATGCTCATTTTTAGTCTGAATGTCACCTCTGGTGGGATAAAATGGCTGGGAGACAGGGGACACAGAATTGGGCCCAATGTTTCACACAGCTAACCAGTTTATTACTATGGAGATGGGTTTAGCAGGCAATTCATAGCAGGAATGGAGGCTGGCCAACTCATTATGGCAGATATTGCTATGACTACTGCTGTGATCTGAGGCCAGCCCCCAGATTAATAAAATCCGGTTAGGGACCAGTAAAGTGTTGTTTAAAGTGGACAGATTTTTAACTTTAAGACACTTGTTCAGCAAATAAAGTGACAAGATTTCATGGGTTTTGAACAAAAATAAACTTTACTATACAAGTTCATGAAGAGGAAACAATTTACAATATCTATTTTACCCTCTAACAGTCAGCATTAATATGAGGTACATGTGAATTACCAAACAAACCGTAGTAAAACATACTACGTAATACAATAAATGGCAGATGCAACCAAGACAGAGTCCACAGATTTCTCATCAACCCACTTCAGTAATACAGAGTTCAACGAATCTTATAAACTATGACAGATTCCAGACTTCACCTCTGAAGATCTAACCTTGGAATTTTTCTTCAAAACACACCCCAGATGGCATCATCAATAGCAAACTTTGCACGGTTCCAATCTCATATTCCTGGATACTTGAATATGCACTGAAGCACCAGGTCACAAACACAATTTAGCTCTTCACTACTCCGAGAAGAACAGCACTCCTGAAAAGAGGTATCTTTGGACAATGGCCCACAGCACCTAGTCACCAACCTTCGGCTACTTTCTTGGATCTTCATAGATTTTTCTCAGCTCTCTTCCAGTACCAGAGTTTCCCTTAAGCTCTTTTCACTTAAAATCTGTTACATATAGCTCTTTTACTATTTGGAGCCTGTTTCTCAGCTTCCTCCCTTGTAACCAAACTGAAGTCACTTCCTGATCCCCTCTTTGGGACCTCCTATTGCTGGGACACTAATTTTCCATGATGCTCTGGCCCTGGTTAGTTCAACCAGGTTTTTGCATCTTTTTTGTTTCTGGCACAGATGCACTAGACCCAAAAAACATGAAAATACTTGTCTGTGGTCATGCCGCCTGCTTCTGATCTGTGCATTTACAAAAGCTCTGAGGCTCATCCGAAATTAAAGTTCCTGACCTCGGTTCTTATCAATAAGTTCAGTTTTCATAACACTGTCATTTCACTGCTATGTGTACAGTGAAGAATCACAGAAAACTTACATTTCACAATGTTTCAGGAGAGTCTGAAACTTGGAACACGGAGCAGGGCAGTCCTTTGATTTTTAGAAGCAAGCCTAGGCAATGCTGGTGGCAACGAGGATGAAGAGGGCGATCCTATTCTAAGAGGTGGCAAGAGAAAACCACTCTACCAGATCAAAGAAGCACAGATGGCAGTAGCACTGGTCAGAAGAATTTAGATCCAGTGCAGGAAATGTTTTGATGATCTGATACGCGTTGTAAAGTGAATGCTATATCCAGCCATCATTCATAGCCTTTGCGCATTCACCTCCAGCAGGCACCCAAGCTGATGAGCCTCAGGGTGCATGTTGCTCCTCAGTCTACTGACAAACCCACAGAATAGCTCAAGGTTACAGAACTACTACAAAGATATTGAATAAGTTTCCATTGGCTATAGAGACAGCAATGCCTCATCTCCGTCTTTCTGTTCATGCAGGAGAAATAGGCACATAATGCCCAAGATAGCGCTCAAACAAGTATAGGGGTACCTTACTTCATCACATCAATGGAGGCAGAAGTGATGGAAATAACCAGGATCACAGACCACAAAGAAGTTGGTTAGCTCTTTCAAAATTGGTACTCATTGTGGAGATGGTGATTACAAAATTCTATGTGTTAATTGAGGAAATGCGCAGTGGTAAGTACTGCTGCCTCACAGAGCTAGGGATCTGGGGTCGATTCAGGGCTTGGGTGACTGCCTATGTGGAGTTCGCTTGTTTTCCCCATGTCTCCGGGGGTTTCGTCTGGGTGCTCTAGTTACCTCCCACACTTCAAAGATGTGCAGGTTAGGTGAATTGGCCATGCTAAATTGCCCCTCAGATTACATAGATTAACCATGGGAAAGATATGGTGTTACTGGAAGAGAACAAGGAAGAGAGCCTGTGTAACATATTCTGTCAGAGAATCAGTGTAGACTCAATGGGTTGAACGGCCTCTTTTGAGCTATAGAAATTCTATGGCTTCACTCCATGCCATGTGACATCATGCCAAGTACTGAATTATTGTGAAAACTCAACACAGTTGTTTTGCAAGGCTAAGTCTCATAATCTCTTCTTGTGTCTCCCACAAATGCAGATGTCCACCATGGAGACTTTTCCCTCACCACAACCAAACCAAGATAATTGACCAAGCTTCGAAAGAATACCATTCATAGAACATAGAACATAGAACACTACAGCACAAACAGGCCCTTCGACCCACAAGTTGTGCCGAACACATCAAAAACCTACCCAGCCATAGACCTATCTATAACCCCCAATCCCATTGGATCCCATATACTCATCCAGAAGTCTTTTAAAAGACCCCAGTGAGTTCGCCTCGACCATCACCGACGGCAGCCGATTCCATTCACTCACCACCCTCTGAGTGAAAAACTTTCCCCTAGCATCCCCTCTGTACTTGCTTCCCTCACCTTAAATCTGTGCCCTCTCGTCGCGACCATTTCAGCCCTGGGAAATAGTCTCTGAGAGTCCACCCTATCTATTCCTCTCAACATCTTGTAAACCTCTATCATGTCGCCTCTCAACCTTCGTCTCTCCAGGGAGAACAGTCCCAGCTCCCTCAACCTGTCTTCATAAGGCATGCCTCCCAATCCAGGCAACATCCTTGTAAATCTTCTCTGCACCCTTTCAATAGCTTCCACGTCCTTCCTATAGCGAGGCGACCAGAACTGTGCACAGTACTCCAAGTGTGGTCTGACAAGAGTCCTATAAAGCTGCAGCATTACCTCCTGACTCCTGAACTCAATCCTCGATGAATGAAGGCCAGTACACCGTAAGCTTTCTTAACCACATCCTCCACCTGGGAGGCCGATTTGAGAGTCTTATGGACCGGGACCCCAAGATCCCTCTGCTCTTCCACACAGCTAAGACTCCTACCTTTGATATTCATCCCGTTGGATCTGCCAAAATGGACCACAACACATTTATCCGCGTTGAAGTCCATCTGCCACTTCTCCGCCCAGTCTTGCATCCTGTCGATGTCATGCTGCAACTTCTGACATCTCTCCAGACCATCCACAACACCACCGACCTTCGTGTCATCGGCGAACTTACTCACCCATCCCTCCACTTCCTCATCCAGTGCATTTATGAAAATGACAAACAGCAAGGGTCCTAGAACAGATCCCTGGGGCACTCCACTGGTGACCGACCTCCATGCCGAAAAAGAGCCATCCACAACCACCCTCTGCCTTCTGCAGGCAAGCCAGTTCTGGATCCACAAGCCAAAGCCCCTTGGATCCCATGGCCTCTCACCTTCTCAAGAAGTCTTGCATGTGGGACCTTGTCAAATGCCTTGCTGAAGTCCATGTACTCCACGTCCACTGCTCTTCCTTCGTCAATGTGTTCAGTCACATTTTCGAGAACGAAAATGTTCGAATAACATTTCCATCTTGCAAACACACTAGCCTCTAATGCAAGTATACTCAATGGACAGCCTCAGAGGATAATGAATAGACACTGATAGCATGCTGAGCTCAGCACATACCCTTGAAAAGGAGTTTCTTCCTAGACCAACAGCAGAGATATCATCCTGGATCTCAGGTGTAATATAAGGTATTGGGACTGACAATGGAAGAGTCTATCCAGCTCATGTGATTCACCATAGATCAATGTTTTGAGTATTAGTTCATCCATAGGGAGAATGACCAACCTTTGGGTGAGTCATACATGGCAGAAAGCATGCACTAGTTAATGGCATCACTCTCCTCCAGCGATCCAGAGCACCAGGCAAAGACTGATGATATGACTACAGAGGAAGAGGTTGCCACTTCACAAAGATTGCCATCACCATTTTCAGCCTTCTTGCCTTCTAACACAAGGAACAATTGTGCAGCAGAGCTGAAATAATGCAAGTGTAGCAACCTCTGAAAGTGCTCCTACAGACACCTCCTCAATGAGAATCACCACTATAGGCATCTCAGCTGCAAACTGAGACACGTGAGCAAGCTGCCTCCACCTCCTCTAGGGCCACAAGTGGAACTCCATGTCGAAAAGTGTAGAGGCTACCATGTCATGCAAAGTCTGAGTGGATCAAAGAGGCATTATTGTTTCTATGTGCTGTTTTCCATTCTGAACATCATGTAAATAATGACACTTGAAATCACATATACGATGGCAGATCAGGAAGAGATGTTCCTCAACAGTGACAGCAAAATTTCCAGGCAAATCTGTATCTTTCATTGGCAATAAGAGCTTACTTGTGCCAGGCTATGTCTTTAATGGAGGTGTTGGCACGGGCAGCTCAGCCTGTATTCTATTTAATGCACTTCATAGTAAGGTCAGAGAGGCTCAGTCAAAACATTCCCTACATTCATGGCATTGTAATCGGTGCACCCACTATCACTGCAGTTATCTATTTGACTTCTTGGATATAGGCCTTGGAATTTGTTGTTTTTTTATCTCTTAAGTTTTACTCTTTTCCTTTGCTGATATTAGCTACCTTAAATTCCTTAATCTTGTTTTCTCTTTGGTTATGCTATATATCAGTTCTTCAATTTTGTCTCCTGTTTTGAAGACAATCACACAATCGGCCATTTTCTCATCCGTGCATTCTGTCTGTCTTTAGAAATTAGGCTTCTGCAAAGTATAGTTCCAGTGCCTGGACTAGTCATATGGCACCCTGCTGTACATTGCGGCAAACGTCTCATACCTTCTGGTATTCTGCTGTTTCTACATAACATGTCCCACCAGGGAGTTTCGTTATTTATTTATTAGTGTCACAAATAGGCTTAAATTAACATTACAATGAAGCTACTGTGAAAATCCCCTACTCACTACACTCTGGCGTCTGTTCAGGTACACTGAGGGGGAATTTAGCATGGCCAATGCACCTAACCGGCATGTCTTTCGGGCTATGGGAGAAAACTGGAGCACCCGGAGTAAACCCATGCAAACACAGGGAGAATGTGCAGACTCTGCACTGCACTCAAGCCAAGAATCGAATCTGGGTCCCTGACACTGTGAGGCAGCAGTGCTAACCATTGTGCCACGGTGCCATAAGGTGTCAACCTTGAAGAGGGTGAGAGCCTGAAATGAAACAGTTCATCTGAGGAAAAGGAGGAGGAAATGGTTGAAGGGGAAGAGGATGACAATGCAAAACATAAAGATGCCCTGTTGTACAGGGAAGTGTCTGGGTCTGGTGCACAACTTGGGATGTCATCAATATCAGGCATCCTTTCATCAAAGTAGTTTTCTGCTGAGCTCTTTTAATGCAGGAGAATGTCATGGTCTGGAATCGACTTTGAGTTGCCTAAGAGAATATTTCCATTGAAGACAGAGTGTCTAATAGATCCACTTTCACCGCCAATGAGCGATGCAGATCTGAGGTTTCACCATCTCCTTCCAAAGATATTTGATCCTCTTCACTATCTATTTCATCATCAAAAAATAGAAGCTCACACATCTGGTGTCATGTTGCATATCCAGAAGTCTGTCATCAGTGTCTGGCATTGTACTCATCTTATTAGAGGCAAGACAAAACCGACTCTTTTCTGGCATTAGATTCAGTTCCTAAGCAGCATATTTTCATTGCTAAATCAGATACCTGCAGCCATGCCAGCTTTCACTCTTCAGAATGAGCTCCCCCTGCTCATTTACCCTGTTATAATTGCTTTCTGCAATCAGGTAAAGGAATGTTAATCCTTTTTTCACAACTGTCATTCTTTGCCTCGACATTTTGCTGGTGCATTATTATTGTTAAACTCTGTCCCTTCCTGTCACTTCACTTATTTTTAACCCAAATTGTTACAACATTGCCTCAACTTTTCTTTTTAGATTTCTGAATCACCGTTCACTTGATCCCTTGCCACCTCTTTTACTTTAAAACCTTATCCACAGCAATAACTGAAAGGATGTGGGAACAGTGTGGGCACTGTGATTAGAATATTTGCTCATGTTGAGGTAAATACTAATTCAATTGGTTAAGTCAAATGGGCTGCATTCATGTTGTAATTTCCACATGTTGCTATTTGCAATTGCTTTGCAAATATATTATGTTAGTGGCAGGGCAGTCATTCAATGCAAAATATTCTCTTTTCATTGTATTACTGCAAAGCTTTTAAAAAAGATTCTTGTAAAGGTTAGGAAAACCTTTCAATTCCATTATTAATTTTATAATTCAGTACATCGAATGTAAATCACCAAAATGCTCAGAGCAACATTCAGGATTGCTAGTCCAAATTAGATCAAAGTCCACGTTATCGTGCTGCGGGGCATCGAACATGGGACCTGAGCCTGCACAGAGGGATGTCAGGACCCTGGGCTGTGTTTAAACAGTGGTTGCCAATTAAGAGGGCATTGCCAGGACCACTGTCCAATTGAGGACAGCAATGCTGATCAGAGGTGTCTAAGAGCTGACAATGTAGGCGGCTGTCACTGAGTCTGCAGGAAGAAGAGGCGAGCCCATCTCCACAGAGTTGGGAATTTTAGTCCATTGATTTGTTAACGCCACATATTGACTAACTCCATAACTGAACATTTGCTGGTGAGAGAACCTGGACCTACATGAGCTTGCAGGTAGTTTGTTCAATATATTTAATTCATTTCTCAAAAATATTTCTGAAATGGGATTTAACTTGGAAGTAAAGATAAAATAGCGTGGAAATAAAAACAGAAAATGTGGAAAATTTAGCAGGTCTGGCAGCATTCGTGGAACGACAAACATGATTAGCCATTATTAGCACCCATCTTAAACTATTAATGTTTCTTCTGTCTTGTGTTCATGATATATTTGTCAAATTTCTCCTGAGCTTCCTCCTTCCTATCCCTGATCTTCCGTTTTGCTCCAGCCGCTCCACTCTCTTTGGAGCAATATAACATCCATCATGTCTCGCTCTCTTCAGGTCTGAAGAAGCGATCACGTAGCCTTGAAACATTAACTGTTTTTCTCTCCACAGGTTAATTCGCATTTTCTGTTTTTATTTAATTTGGAAGTGATTTTCTTAAAGAGATGAACTGGTTGGTTAAATATCTTAACCAGTTCTACCAGGTTAATCAGGGACAGCATGTTGGTACAGCGGTGGCACTATTGCCTTACAGCATCAGAGTCCCGGATTCAATTCCCGGCTTGGGTAACTATTTGTGTGGAGTTTGCATATTCTGCCCATGTCTGCTTGGGTTTCCTCCCACAAGCCAAAGATGTGCTTAAAGGGATTGGCTTTTCTTAGTTGTCCCTTACTGTGAAGGGGACTAGCTAGGATAAATGCATGGGGTTGTAGGAATAGGGTCTGGGTGGGATTGTGGTCGAGGCAGTCTTGGGCTGAATGGTCTTCTTCAGCGCTATAGGCTTCTATGAATCTAATTAAAATAGATCAAATGCATTACAAAAGGCATCATGTTTTCATAATATCCAAGGAATATTATGCATATAAAGTACAAAAATAATATAGTGTATGAGAGCTGAGTGCATAAGCTGCTTCCCTGATGGGAAGCCATTTTTCCTGTTCTGCCTGTAGCTAAGGACCTCCTTAATTCATCATGTTTCCATTTACTCATTTTAGTTTACACTGTAAAATAGTGTTGCCCTCCTGACTTTTGCTCATGTAATGAATCATCTTGAGGAATGCAGCATCCCAGCTTTCTTTATGGAACTTAAACCAGGTCATCATTATCATTTGTAACTTTCAAGTTTCTAAATATTAACCAGATGGCAGAGCTCCATACACTGCAATCAACTATGAATATTTCTCTTTATGAGAACAAGTGCAGGAAGCAACAGTATTACTCAAAAGTAAAACAAGTGGAAAGGAGGGAGGGGAACTGGATTCAAAGGGTGATAAGGAAGTATAACAAGCTAAAGGAGAATAGAGGAGGAAATGTGACATAAATATTATTATAAGCCTCAAGTAGACAAATAGGAGGAATTATAATGAATCAATATCACTGTCTATTGCTTTTCCACTAAATTAAACACTGTGATTCATGTTCTATTTTTGTTACTGTAATAGCTAGGAATCCCTAGATTGTCTGTAACAGGTATTTGCATTTGAAAACTGAATCTCTAATCTGTAGAGGAAAGAACAGACACTGGAATTAATTTGTCATTATTTTGCACAAGTAAGATAGTTATTTGCAGTGTAAAAAAGTCTGTTCAGCTGTTCCCAAAATAAAGGTAAATTTGAATCTCTTATAAAGGTCAGTTTTATATTCTGAATTCAATTTTCTGGTGGAACATTATAGATGAACCACCACTTTTGGCTGAATTTCTCTTGTTACAAGTGGCAGGGTACAACAGTTGCAGAGAGATGTCCTCCACATATGGTGTTGTCTCTTAAACAAGTGAAAAACATCATTATGGCTTTAAGCCAATTTACCAATAAATAATGTATCCACCATGTTTAACAGAATTGTGCAGTATTAATTGCTTCATATTAGTCAGTACTGGATTCTTTTCATCCGAAGTGAAGTTAATATGCAGGAAAACACTGCTGGGAGCTCTCCTGGAAGCCAGACACACTAATGATCTAGCACAAATGAGCTGGAACACAGCACTGTCAGACCAACTTCTCAGATGTCATAATTTTCTCAGCAAGGTAACTGTAAGCATGATTGGGAATCTGGCAACAACAATAGAAGCCTTTCTCCTGCTCAAATAGGAGTGCATTACTGGGAATAATCTCACTAATAGAACGATCATGATATAGTTTCGAAATTATAAACTGCATAAAAATAAGAGCCATATTACACAATCGTGGTTTTAGTCCATTCGCTTCTCAGATATTGACACAAATTATACAGAACTCTTAAACATAAACTGAGCATTATTTATTTCCTTTCTTTTTCTCCTCAGTGCAACAATTTAGATATTCAAGTTGATTTCTATAACAAAGGAAGGAATTAAACATTTTTACTTAAGCTGTCACAAAAGCAGTCAGTTACACAATGTTTGCAAATGAATATTTTGATGACTTTGAATTCATCTGACTGGATGAAAGTTTGCTTTCATGACTGGTTATAAGCAAACTTCCAAATGGTATTATTTTGGAAAATTTCAATATACTTTCTTGTGCAGGCACATTTGCAACAAGTAGAAAAATACAGGCTTTAACTACATTGGCAATTACTGATTGGCATAAGAAATGGAAGACATAGTCTAATGCAATAAGCTCTGGGTAAAGTTCATTTCTGGGCAGACTAGTGGAAAATTTAGTTTGCATCTAGATAAAACTAAACCTGGGAGTACATAATACTGATAAGGGATGCCCTACATGGGAACTTTGCTATTCTCATCTTAATAAAGCTTATTCTTAATAAATGAAATGAAATTTAAAACTTTTATCTGTACAGTGGTAGCAGGTTCAGAGTCTCTGTGAAATGAGATCCTCAGAGATGGCACAAGTCAGAACATGGATGAACAGCAATACAGAAAATCACGAAGCAAATTTAATCAAATGAAAGAATGGGAGGAAGAACAAAATGGGGGATGAGAGCCTCCCTAGAGAACAATGAAAGAAAACATTGCTTCATGAAATGCACTAGCAGGTCTTGTAATGCAACTCATAGGCACCATTAAAACTCCTATCAATCTTTTTTTATGATAAATTTTTCCTAACCTTCCTTTGAGAAGAAGATTTCCAACCAAATTGTGTTTGCGAGATTCAGACATTTTGAAATAGTCTCTTCTTGTCCAATATTTATTTATGGAGTAACAGACAAACCTGTTATAGTCACAATCAAGAAAGCTTAACTTCACATTGTGTTTACAAATAAGGTGTGTGTTTAGATGGTGAGTAACCTTGAGGTGCATAAAATAACATTTTTATGAACTTGCCAACTCATGGATATACAGCCTTACATACAATCGGGACAAACAAGAATAATTGATTCAGTGATAAAGTAATCTCACAAACAAAACATTTGTACAAAACACACATTAGATTTGCTTATAATTTTCTCTTTGTATACTCCAAAGCGTATACAAGAGTAAACAATAATTTGTTTCCATAAGAGTCAATCACATTGCTGTGGGTCTAGAGTCACATGAAGAAAAGACCAAGAGTGGCATATTTACTGTTTTTTTACAACAATTGACAATGGTTTCATGGTCTTCATTGAACTTCTAATTCCAGATTCTTATTGAGTTCAAATTTCACCACTTGCCATAGAGAGATCCAAACCCAGTCTTCAGGGCATTACCCTGGGTCTCTGGATTACTAACCTAGTGATAAAGCATTATGCCACCACTCCTCTTTAACTGCTCTCAAGTTAAAGTAACAATGAATGTCAAGGGAACATAAAGTACTTCCTTACCATCATATGACTGGTGAAGCAATGGTTCAAGGAGTCCCATGA
This sequence comes from Sphyrna mokarran, assembly GCA_024679065.1. Taxonomy (NCBI): domain Eukaryota; kingdom Metazoa; phylum Chordata; class Chondrichthyes; order Carcharhiniformes; family Carcharhinidae; genus Sphyrna; species Sphyrna mokarran. Next base: position 33,676,664 of record JAGIQG010000004.1, on the reverse strand, counting down.
ATTCTTTTACTTGATCATGCTTTTCCCGGAATACCCCTGTGGAAAACAAGTTATGTTTTGAAAACTTTCTAAAAAAACCACTCAGTCCCTATTATACTTTTACCAAATTCCCCTTTAATGTATTAAATACTTATATTAATTGTACTTAATTCTATACTGTTAATGCAGTATTAAAGAAATATTAAAAATTAGTGTCAACATTACTTGTTAAATACTTTTTACATGCTCAGTATTTTAGAAATTGATATTATAAATGAAAATTCATAAAGAGACAACTTCTAACGTCCCAAATTACTTCCAATTTAACACAGTGAAATTATTATTCATTTACAGTGAAAGGAGAAAACATATAGCTGCAATGTCTGACAAATAAATAGTACCACTGATCACTCTCACAGACCAATAAAACGCAATACCTTCCACCTTCCATGGTAACACACAACGATTATGGATTCAAGTTAAAAAAATCTCATGAGATTTGGAAAACTGCACATTTGGTTTAAAGACCTAGATATTACACCTCCTTAATTTTCTGATTAATGTAAGTGACTATATGAACGAACTGCCACAGCTATATTATCAAACCATGTACATTATTACTCTGCTAAATACATTTCAACCATCAGTATTTAAGTAGTGTAAGAAACCACAAGTTCTCTGCATCAAGTCTAAACACTGAGGATTAAAATAATAAAAAGTAAAAAAAAATGACTATGTTGACAGAAGTTATGGACCATAGAAATTGTATTGCATTTGTGGGTACCAAGAATAAGTTTTAGCTTTAAGTTTAAGTTTAATTTATATTCTTTGCGGGTTAAACCTGGGGCTATTCATTTCAGAGTAGAAACAGCAGGTGTGGAACAGTTTGCACAACCAGAACTTTAAAAAGGTTTTATGACCTTTGAAATAGTTCAAGGAAGTTAGACAAAAAACAAAGTAGAGAAGAAAAATGTGCTGTTGCTGAGCAACAAGGGATAGGGAAGGGAATCCACAGAGACAGGACTGCAATTTTTTGTTCAGTTGGTAAAGAGAGTTGTTAAAATCTGTTTAACTGGACATACTAGGAGATTGCTGAGGAAAATAAGTCTAAGATTCTTAGCTGCTTTTTTTCAGGGGATGGGCCAGCATTTATCGCCCATCCAGAATTGGCCTTGAAATGAATGGTTTATTCAGCCATTTAAGAGTCAACTACATTGCTGTGGATCTGGAGTCATCTGAAGAACAGATCAAGGGTGGCATATTTACCAGTTTGAAGATCTGTAACACCATATGACAGGTCTGTCAAATAGAGGTGTTCTGTTGTTATGGTTGAATACCTGAGAAAGGGTATGAAAAGTGAAACTTGAACGCATATAGTAATCCAGTGGAGAGGAGCATCAAAAGAAGAAATCAAAACCCTTGAGTGAATCCTTGTGGAATGCATTTGAGAGGAACTGTTGTTTGGGAGAAGATTCCAAAGCAAAGACTTTGAGCATTAAGAGATTGGAAATCCTTGTGTGAAACACAAAGTTCCAGTGAGACCTGTTGTCTCACAGCACAAAGTGTCTTGGGGATTTGAATCTACGGCATCTGTTTGGAATGGCATCTGTCACTTGATTCCAGATTGTGGGATGTTTATATTGGTTTACTGGACTATGAACATTAGAGTATAAGATAGATTTTGTAACTTGTGATATCCTTATAAATATGTGTACATCTGTAAAAGTATAGTTATGGATGAAGGAGCAGTGTAATATAGTTCATCAGTTTTTGATTAATAAATGTTTTATTCATTTGTTAAAAGTTCATCTGTGGATTTAGTGACTCTGTTCATTAGCTGCTCTCCATATTTCTAAACAAAAAACAAAATGTAGGATTTATCAGGCGTAGTTACAACCTAGGATTTGACTTGTCCAGTAGTAACTCTAGCTGGATTATAACACATAATATTGTGTCATTAAAAAGGCAATGCGATGAAATTAAGCAAATAGTATTTGTTGAGAGCTAAAATTACACTTTGCACATATATAGTAGAGCTAAGGACAATACAGCTGATGTTGTAAATATGGATTTCCAAAAGATTTTTAATAAGTGCCACATATCAGGCTTCTCATGAAAACTGGAATAGAAAAGATTGCCTGAATACAAAATTGGCTAAGGGACAGAAAACAAAGTATTGTAATGAATAGCTTATATTTGGACCAGGAGAAGGCATTCCTGAAGTTCACTACCTACTGATTGTGATTTATGTTAATGACTTGGATTTGGAATGAAACTAGTGAGGAAGATAAGAAGTTTCAAGAGGACATTCTCAGATCAGAGTAATTGTAGGTGAAATCTAATGCAGAAATACATGAGCATTACAGGATTTATCTAGTTGGCCAGTGGGGATGGTGAACTCCAGCCCAAAGAGGCCTCAGAAGTTCCACACAAGCGCAGATCAGGTGTGGATAACGCATGCACATAATGGCATTTTATAGTTTTTTGGGTTGAGGACAGGCCTAGTGTGCCTCCATAAAAAAAGAGATGAAGGCGTGAAAACTAAATCATGCGCAGAGCACAATAGTTCAGTGTCTCAGGCAAAGGACATGGAATGTGGAGAAAGGTCACAAAAGAGAGGAACCAGGAAAGAAACAGGGAAAGATCCAAAAGAAAAGCCTCAGGCAGGGAGCAAGAAGAGGTCCCAGTTAAGTAGAAAGACAGAGTAGCAGAGAAAGAAGCTCCAAATGAAAAAAGGCAATGGTTGGCAGACTGCGGGCTCAGAAGAAACCCTGAAGATGTAAAAAGATAGCATAAGCTGGGTAAGTCTGTGCTGAGGGCCCGCTGGAACACTAATATTCTGCTCGTTATAGCCAAAAAGCTGAAGCTGTGCTTGTGAATTGATGCAGGAATGTAGGCATGGAATTTTAGAGAATGGAGTCTCATGAGACAAGATTGAAACAGTGAGATGTGGTCTTGGAAGGTGAAGACCTGAATCCCTGGTGAGAGAAACAGAGTTTTAATTAGATTGGTTGACTCACAGCATTTACTGACATCTGAGTGGATTGCTGGGAAATCCATGGAATCTATCTTGGTCACATCTGATATTTATTGTGCAATGTGGTGTGTTCAACCACAGTTGCCTGTGAATGTAAACGTACTGCACATTAACCCTGAATGTTAGAATATACAGTGACCACAATTCTGTCTACTTTAGGATGCAGATGAAAAGGGATGCTTGTTGCCCTAGGGGCAGGGTGCTGAATTGGGGGAAGGCTAACTACGGTCGGATTAGGCAGGAATTTATGGAAACTGATTGGGAACGGTTGTTCAAGGGTATGTCCACACTAGGCATGTGAGACTCTTTCAAGGGAATACTGAAAATGTTGCAAGATAGATGTGTGCCGGCTAAGAGGAAAGATGGGAAAGGTAGAATTAGAGAGCCGTGGATTACTAGGGATATTGAGGATTTGGTTAGGAAGAATAGAGAGGCGTATGATAGGTCAAAGCAGCTGGGAACAGAGACAGCATTGAAGGAATATAGAGAGAGTAGGAGGGAGCTCAAAAGGGAGTTAGAAGGGCAAAAAGGGGGATGAAATGATTTTGGCGGATAGGATTAAGGAAAATCCAAAGGCTTTTTACTCCTATGTTAGGAATAAAAGGGTGGTTAGAGGAAAAATTGGACCTCTTAGGGACAGAGGAGGGGAACTGTGCTTAGCGCCTGAGGGAATGGCGGAGATCCTGAATGAATACTTTGCGTCGGTATTCACGAAGGAGAGGGGCTTGTTGACAGCTCCTGTCTCTGAGGGAGCTGTGGACCAGTTGAGGGAAATATCCATACTGAGGGAGGAAGTGTTAGAGCTTCCAAGTAGCATTAAAACTGATAAATCTCCAGGGCCTGATGGCATTTATCCCAGGCTGCTTAGGGAGGTGCGAGGTGAAATTGCTGGGCCTCTGACACAAATCTTTGTCTCTTTGGACACAGGTGAGGTCCCAGAGGACTGGAGAATAGCTAATGTTGTACCGTTATTTAAAAAGGGTGGTAGGAATAACCCTGGAACTTATAGGCCGGAGAGCTTGACATCATTGGTAGGGAAGCTGTTGGAGGGGATTCATAGGATGTATAGGCACTTAGAGTGTTGCGATCTGATTAGGGATACGCAGCATGGATTTGTTAAGGGGAGGTCGTGCCTTACAAATCTGGTAGAATTTTTTGAGGAGGTGATGAAAACGGTGGATGAAGGGCGAGCCATAGATGTCGTCTATATGGATTTTAGTGAGGCGTTTGACAAAGTCCCTCATGGGAGGTTAGTTGAGAAGGTCAAGGCTAATGGGATACAAGGACAGGTAGCTAGATGGATATGTAACTGGCTTAGTGATAGGAGACAGAGAGTAATAGTGGAAGGGTATTTTTCTAGCTGGAGGTTGGTCACTAGTGGTGTGCCGCAGGGCTCGGTACTGGGACCTCTTCTATTTGTAATATATATAAATGACTTGGAAGAGGGAGTAAGTGGAGTGATCAGCAAGTTTGCAGACGATACAAAGATGCTGGACTTGCGGATAGTGAGGAGCATTGTCAGGTGATGCAGCAGGACACAGATAGGCTGGTAGCTTGGGCAGATAGATGGCAGAACGAATTCAATCCTGATAAATGTGAGGTGATGCATTTCGGGAGAAAGAATGTAGGGGGGAAGTATACGATAAAGAGTAGACCTATTAAGAGTACAGAAATGCAGAAGGATCTGGGGGTGCAGGTGCACAAGTCTCTGAAGGTGGCAGAGCAGGTGGAGAAGGTTGTGAAGAAAGCATATGGTATGCTAGCCTTTATAGGAAAGGGTATAGAGTACAAGAGCTGGCATTTAATGTTGCAGTTGTATAAAACGTTGGTTAGACCTCATTTGGAATACTGCGTCCAGTTCTGGTCGCCTTATACCGGAAGGACGTGGAGACTCTGGACAGAGTGCAGAAGAGGTTTACCAGGATGCTGCCTGGTATGGAAGGTCTGAATTACGAGGAGAGGTTAGGCAAATTGGGACTGTTTTCCTTAGAAAGACACAGACTTAGAGGAGATCTAATAGAGGTGTACAAGATTATGAGGGGTATAGATAGAGTAAACAGGTTTAAGCTTTTTCCTAGGATGGACTGAAATAGCACGAGGCGTCACGGGCTTAGGGTGAGGTGGGGTAAGGTAGGAGTTTTTTCACACAGAGGGTGGTGTGGGTATGGAATGCGCTGCCAAGTAAAGTGGTGGAGGCAGGCACTGTGGAGTTATTTAAGAAATACTTAGCTGGGCACATGAACAGAATGGGAATGGAAGGGTATAGAAAACTGATTTAAAATAGGGATCATGAGCCTTGGGATTCCCTGGGAAGTGTGTAAGTAGATGTTGATATTGATGTACTTGTTTTTGTCCTACAGGTGCTTTGGTCCATCTTGTTGTCTAACAAGGGGCATACATGCGATGGGTCCTGAGAGGGCTGCTCTTGGATTTTTGTTTTCGAGAGTATCCTAGTTCTTCACGTTGTTAGTGTACACTTGACCTGGACCATTTGATGGGCAACACGACAGCTCAGTGACTATCGCTGTGCTGTGCAGATACATGGATTTGGGCCTGTGTCTGTGGGAGTTTGCGCATTCTCCCCGTGCTTGCGTGGGTTTTCTCCGGGTGCTCCGGGTTCCTCCCACATCCCAAAGATGTGCTCTTAGGCTAATTGGCAAAACAAATTCTCCCTAAATTGTCTCAAATTTGATTTTTAATCCATAGATGTATAAACATAGACAGAGATCACGGGTAGAGGTGGGAACATCGGGGTGGCGGCGTGGGCTCGTTGGGCCGAAGGGCCTGTTTCCCGTGCTGTTTTGTTCTTTGTTTGTTCTATAATATATGGTAAATTGTTCTATCTTTCAATCTGTTCAAAATCTGTGGAATCTTGTGGATTTATTCTCTTAGCAAGTGTCTTGAAATTTTAAACAAAAAGTTATTGGTTCCTAACGAGATGGTAGCAAACATTTGCAGGCTTGGTTCGGCATCATCACATTAGCAAGCACTAAATTGGGCAGGAAAAATGACGTGGGACCAGACATGGTACAGTATTAAAAGGATTAAAAGAACAGAGGGACTGGGCGGCAGGGGATAACAAATTGTTAACGGTGACAGGATTGATTAAGAAATCAGCTAATAAAATATACACTTCATAAAGATACACTTTATAAACATACACCTCATAGAGTGAAGAAGCCTAAAAGTTATGCTAAACCCACATCAAAACACTAGTTCAGACTCAGCAGGTGCTCTGTGTCCAATTCTGGGCATCACTTCAGAAAGGATGTGTAGATTTTGGATTGTCTACTGAAAAGATTTATAGACTAGCTCCCGGTATGACAGATAACATTTCCTCGGAGAGACTGAAAAAGCTAGGGTTGTCACCCTTGCAATAAAGAAGATCAAAAGAAGATTTAAAGAAGCGTTTAAAGTTATGAAAAGTTTATTTTCATGAAAAGATATAGTAAATAAAGAGAAGCTGTTTCTAATGCTAAAGAGTCAATAACAAGGAGGCAATGATGTTAGGTGAGTGGTAAAAGGCTCAGAAGTTATTTGAGTAAAAACTTTTTTATACAACAAATAATTAGAACTTGAAATGAATTGTCTGATAGGGCAATGGATGCATATTCAATAGTTGCCTTCAAAAACAATAAATATTTGAAGGAGAAAAAATTGCTAGGATATGGGAAAAGATCTGAGGGGTAGGGCTATTTATTCTTCTTCAAAAGAGTTTGTGTAGGCTCAATGGACTGAATGGCCTTTCAATTTGCTATAATATTCTACATCATTGCACAGAATTGACTGGATAGCAGTAACTTTTATGGCAAAAGGGAAATTTCCCAACCTTGAACTTATTTATATTATTAACTTCCTCCAAAAGATTTCATTACAGAAAATTAGTGTTCATTTATTTGTTCGTACTATCATAGTCTAACACACATAGTCTAACAATTAACAAGTATGAAATGCTAACTAAACATGAAAAGATATCTTGAAAGACTCTTTAATGTGGCAATAAATGTCTTTTAAACATAGGTTTCTGCAAGAGTTTGGAAGCAAATGTACACACAGATTACATTGTGGCTTACAGTCAAGATATTCAGTTATTAAGGTATGTTGCTCTCTCATATGGATGCAGTAGTCTAATAACTATGGTATTGGACTAGTTATGAGATCAAATCCCACCATGTCAACCAGACAAATGACCGTGAAATCAGACTGATTTACCGATGTTGTTCAGGGAGGGGTAGCTGCAACTCCCCCTCCAGCTGGCCTATATATAATCACTCTTTACATGTGCTTGATTCTTAAAGTCCATAGCAAATGGCTCAGCTATTTTAATAAGGTTATAAACTAGAACAGCAACATATTTAGAAGATGAAGCCACAAGCAGTGACCCAGGCATCAGATTAAGATAATACCAGTGCAGTCAAGGCTGCATTAGTCCTCTTCGTTAAACTTTGATCAACTGAAGTCTGAACTGAGAAAGCTGCCCCCCAACAACCCCATATAGTCATTTCAGACAGCCAATGTCTGATTAATGTCACTGTGACCCCCACGGAATCTCAAACAAAGACTTGGCCAATTTGTTTATTTATTAGTGTAACAAGCAGGCTCACATTGACATTGCAATGAAGTTACTGTGAAAATCTCCTAGTCATTTTAGCACCCGTGAGGGAGAATTGAGCATGGCCAGTGCACCTAACAAGTGACTGTGGGAGGAAACCAGAACACCTGGAGGTAACCCACACAGACATGGGGAGGACGTGCAGAGTCCGCACAGACAGCGACCCAGGTTGGGAATCAAATAAGGTAAGCCAGTTAAGACTGAAATAAGGAGGAACTTCTTTATTTAGAACGTTTGGAATTCTCTACCATAAAAGGCTGTGGAGGGCAAGTCACTAGATGTACATAAGCAGGAAATAGGTAGATTTCTGGACTTTAAAGGCATCAAGATGTTTGTGGAGAGTATGGGAGTGTGACATAGAGGTACAGGATCAGCCATGATCATACTGAATGCCAGAACAGACTAGAAAGGTCTAATGGCCTTCTCCTGCTCCTATTTTCTATGTTTCTAATAGCAGGTTACAGTCACTCTACAGAAGTGTTCAGCAATGATCATTGCCAAAACAAAATGCAAACCACTTTCTTAATGCCTTTAAGTCCTTCATTCTTTATGCACTGTCACATGGGTGCCATTACGGGAGCAAAATCATCTTAAGAATGCAGCATTTCATTTTCTAGGAAAGATGCCACTCACACCTTGAGATGAAAAGAAATACTTACTGCCATTTAAATATTAAAATATTAAAATCTAGCATCATTACGTTCTTGCAGGTCATGAGACTACATGTAAGCCACTGTGACGTCATTCAAAAAAAATGAACAGGTTTGGTATCCCCCTATTATTTATGATTTATATACAATTGTTGATTGGTACAGTACAGAAAGAGGTCATTTGGCCATCAAATCTGCACTAGTTTTTGAAGGGAATCCAACTGATTCCATTGTCCTATTCTTTCCTGGTATATCTGCAACTTTCTCCACACCACCCCCCTCCCCCAACAAAGTACTTATTCAACTCCCTTTTGAAAACAGCTTTAATTTATATTCCAATCTTTGAAGTCAATAATATTGGTTGAATCAGTATTATTTTACATCATCAATCATAGCCAAAATTATGCTTGGAAACACAGGGAGCAACCAGTTCTATTTGTTACTTTCCAATTTTAGCATTGCTTCTGTTCCTTGTTGAGAGAATTCAGTCTTCTAACATAAACTATATATTTCTGGCCCACCATGAATCTGAATGTAACATGTACAACAAATTAAAGCAACAATTTATTTTCAAATAAAATGCAAGTTCTACTCACCATCAATTATCAGGTAAATATAGAACAGGGGAAATTCACATTCAATGCCATCAAACAGCTACAAAATAAAAATAATTTTCATATTTAGCATTAACTATTAGTATGTCAGAAATATGGGGTTTATAAGATTATGTTTCAAGACAGTATCCTTAATTTAGGTAAAATGAAGAGAATAATATGACTTGTTCAGAGATCTTCTTGACAACAGGTATAGGTGAGTGGACTGTTTAAAAGTAAAGGAAAGTTCAAATTGTTTTGCTGGGAAGAAGGTGCAACGCGCGTTCACAGTTGGGAGACAATAGCAATTTCATCTGTGTTTACAGTGCTTAGATTAGTAGTCTCCAAAATCACAGGAAGGTGTAAATAAGATCAGATTGTAAACAACTATGCTTTAAACCAACTAAAATAGAATAAAATTGGGGTCTAAGAAATAGCTAATCAGCATTTCTACATGGATATATGGCCCATGAAATTCATATAGCAATGAATCTGGGTAATGAGTAAGGAAAGGTTTCTCAGATATCCTTCATATTCACAGGTGCACATCTGTCAGAATCCAGGAGACAGGGAGCAGCAAGAGATTGAAATTTTACTTGATTCACCATACAGGAAAGTGGGTAGAGTTCACAATTGGGTTAAAAAAAACTTCAAGTCCATGACTTGAAGGGCTGAAAGATTTGGCTGGATCACGCTAGAGGAAGAATCTTCAGGAAAAAAGCCCTTACCGTGAAACATAGCTCTGTGGTTAAAGGTTATCAAACTGGGAATGAAAAGGAAGGGAAGTAAGCCCTCAACAGCTAAGAATCATTTTTGACTGACAATTTTGAAAAATTGAATGACTTCTTAAGGGATAATGTAAGATATACCTATGAAGTGGATTTTGGTTGTACTAAAAGTAAAAAGGGGAAAGTTTTATTCTGCAGTTTAAGTTATAGGTTTCCTATTAAGTAGTATTTACTCACTGTGGTTCTGTTGCAGTAAAAATCATGCCATGTCATTGTTTCAGGTATCAAATAAAAGTTCAAATTTCTTTTTTCAAAGTAATCAGTCCCTACATGGATCAAAACAATTCTTGCTGACATACAGCTTAAATACAAGCTGTTTATTATAATAAAACAGATATAACTCCTAGAAGTTCCTCTTTTATAGTCTGAATATCAAGTTTGAGCCATTTCAAATAATGAGGGTAGGACAAAAATATATTTTTATAAAACATAGGTCAAGTTTGCTCAGAGGTTTGTCCATTGTAATGAATTTTTTTAAACACAGAATGAGCAATGGGAAACAATCAGCTGATCCACTACTGTCTAAGCAAACAATGGTGAGTTGTTCTTATGTTTAATGCTGCAAGAGTTATTTTTGTGAGTTAAAACTGAGTTACAACAATTGTATATGCATTTATTTGCCCGGAAAATGAGAATTTACATATAATTGTTACTGGGCTACATCAAAATTCACATTTAATCATCAGCAAAATTAAAAAAGCAAATAATAACAGGAACATCCTCTACAAAGTTTGTTCGCCTTAATTAGCAATCATCAAAAGGATGGGGATTCTATGGAGAAAATTAAGAGCCATTGTTTCAATTGATTTTTTAAAACAAAATCCAACTTAGGGGTAGTAAATATTTTTTTAAATTCTCCAGAAGGCTTAAGATTGATTTTTCAGGAATCATTTGAAGAGACTTGTTAACCGCAACACTGAACTGGTGTTTGTCCCTAGATGCAACATCCATAAGCCTAGAGACAAGAGGCAAAATATGTTGGAATCTTTTATGCCTAGTCAGCTATTTACAATATTTGCAAACTAGGACACATTTTAGAGTGAGGTTCAGTTATTGCAAGTTTGTTGTACAACCAATTTGTTGTATAAAGTAAATCTTTTTACTAAAGTTATGCCTGAGGCTTTTAGCCTCATTATGATATTTAAAATGCAACCCACCTCCTGGGAACAGATTGACTGCCTGCTCCAGGTTCTGTCTGTATAAAAGTGGAAGTCGGCAAACTGGATCTGGCTTCCTGGCATTCAACAATTTTTTGGCCATTTTAAGCCCTCATTTCCATCAGTCTATCCTACTCATTTATGGACTCAGTAAGAAGTTTAACACCAGGTTAAAGTCCAACACGTTTCTTTGGTAGCAAACACCACTAGCTTTCAGAGTGCTGCTCCTTCATCAGGTGAGTGGGAGTTTTGTGTGTGAAAGGAATTCCCATGACGAAGGAGTAGCGCTCCTAAAGCTAGTAGTGTTTGCTACCAAAGAAACCTGTTGAACTTTAACCTGGTGTTGTGAAACTTCTTACTGTGTTTACCTCAGTCCAATGCCGGCATCTCCACATCATTTATAGGCTCCCATATTTCAAAGATTGCCTGTGATACACTTCGGGATTTCCTGAGAAGTTATTAAGATATCATCCAAATGCAAGTTCTTTTTTTCATCCTGTGACCTTTCAATCAATATCAGAATTAATATTCTGTACAGTCCCATGTTAGAAATAAAGGAGAGTTATCGTTGCTATTTATATTGGCATAGTTGCATCATCATTGGAAATAATTTGAAATCCCATGCAGTAAGTTCCTTATTCCAGTTGTGAAATTAAAAAAAAGAAATGCATTTATAGAGCGCTTTTGATGACTATCAGATGTTTCACAGCACTTTACAGACAATGATACTTTTGAACTCTGTCACTGTTGAAAAAACAAATACAAATAAACACCAAATAAAGGGGCCTCTTTATCCAGAAGGTTAAAAGATAAGTGAGAACACATTACATTTTGTCTCTCACTTTTTATCAGCCAGGTGGATCATAAACAAAACCAGAGACAGAGGCTTGCCCCTCATACCCCTTAGCAGATTGAAATGTGGCATGTAGCACTAAGAAAACAAGAACAAAAGGCATTTTCCAAATTAAGGTTTATTTTAAAAAAAATTGGAATGCACTGGACAGCACAGTGGCACAGAGGTTTGCTGCCTCAAAGTGCCAGGGATCTGGGTTCAATTCTGGCCTTGAGTGACTGTGTGGAATTTGCACCTTTCCCCCATGCATGGGTTTCTTCCAGGTGTTTCAGTTTCTTCCCACAGTTCAAAGATGTGCAGATTTGGTGAATTGGCCATGTCTTTTAGCATCCCAAGATGAGTAGAAGGACTAGTGGGTAAATAAGTGTCAGATTTTTTGACCATACTTGCACCAAAACCGGAAAATCCCGCTATAGGTCAATGGACCTTTCCATGGTGCACCCCGCTACGGTGCCCATGGTGAGTGGATCGGGAAAATTCACCACGTGGGATTACAGGGATAGAATAGGGGGTCGATTTTAAAAAAAACATGGATTGGTGCAGACTTGATGGGCCAAATGGCCTCCTTCTATACTGTAGGGATTCTATGATTACATTGATGTATTGATTTGCCAGAAGTACCTTGATTTCTGCTGGTTTATAGTAACGTCGTGAAGTGTCTTCCAAAGCTGTTCTGTATCCATCTCTTAAGAAGCGTTTCAATCCATATTTTCCTTTTAGTTTACGAATAACTTTCTCAAGTGTTTGATTAAACAAGGCATCATCATCCACTGCAAATGCAGGATAACTTATACAAGGCAGGAGAGCAGCATCTGTATTCTGGAGTAAAATATTGTATATGATTAATCATTTTGTTGTGATTATCTAGAAACAAAATATTCCATATGATTCAAATTGATGTAGTATATTAAATAAGGGCCATAAATTTACATACAATTATTAATTCAAATGACAAACTATACTTTTACAAAGCCACACTTAAGCAGCTGTAATGATACAATCAAGAAATACCTTGGGACCAGTCGACAAAAGTGAGTTTTGTATTAAATATAAATTTGAGATTACACTGTTAAATGAGAAATTAAAGTTATGAAATTACATTTAAGTTGTGAAATATCACATAAGTGTCAGTTAATTAGACCCTAGAATGAGAAGTTAAACACAGAACTATGAAATCCAAAGATTTAAGTTGTTTTTCTAATTCTCATCAATTAATACCTTACTCAATTAACCATTATTTACATATAGACCTGAATATAAAGTGCCAGCACACCTCTCCATTACTGGTAGCAGTAAAGTCAAGTCATATTTAGTCCTCAGCTGCTAGCTACACTTGTTCATAAGTAACAATTGCAAGGAAAGTGTGGCATCTTGTCTGCTACCTGGAGTGGGATGAGTTAAAGTAAACTGGAAATTAAGCCTGGAACCTTTCCTGTGTGTATGTCACAGCTGGTCTATGGATAAATTTGCAAAGCCATTGTGGAAATCATAAACCATAGTGTAATATTGCCTTTAACGAATGACAAGAAGGGAACAGAGCGTATAAAACTGTGATGCTAACATTACAATTTCAGAAATATTCTGAAGATACCATAAATGATGAAATTAAACTCTAACAGCTTATAAATAACATTAAAACCTTGAAATTAAATTATTGCCTTGAACTCTCTGCAACTTTTTTACAATTTACAAATGGTTCTTCCGTCAGAGCAAACATTCATTAACAATAGCAGCTTTTAAAAAATGGATTAATTACAAAATTTAATGACTAATTATAACATACGACTAATATAAAGATCAGTCATGGATTGATGTGCTATCTATGGTCTGCAATGGAAGCCAACACATTGAAAATATATAATACAGAGCAAACGAATCATCAGAGAAATCAATACAAAAAGTATAGTTGTCCTCGTTCATCCACACTAACGCTATAGTTAAGAAAGCCCACCAATGCCTCAGGAGGCTTTCTCAAATGGCTATAGAAATTCAGCATGTCCACTATGACTTTCACCTGTCTTTATACATTATATATCAAAAAACATTTTTTCCAAATGCATCACAACTTGGTATGGCTCCTGCTCTGACCAAGACTGCAAGAAACTACACAGGATTGTGAACGTAGCCCAGTCCATCATGCAAGTCAGCCTCTCATCCATTGACTCCATCTACACTTCCCGCTGTCCTGCGGAAGCAGCCAGAATAATCAAGGACCCCACGTGCCCCAGATGTACTCTGTTCTACCTTCTTCCGTTGGGAAAAAGATACAAAAGTCTGAGAACATGTGTACCAACCAACTCAAGAACAGCTTCTTCCCTGCTGCCATCAGACTTTTGAATGCACCTACCCTATACAAAGTTGATCTTTCTTTGACTGTAACACCATAATCTGCGCCCCCTCATTCCTTACGTACTCACTAAATGATATGCTTTGTTTGTACAGTATAAGAAACAATAATTTTCACTGTATATTAATACATGTGATAATAATAATAAATTAAGTTGAATCACGTGGGGCTGAGTTTTACAACTGGGAGGATTTTCTAGTCCAGTTGAAGGCAATGGACATTTGGATAACTCATAACATTTTATGGCCTCACCCCGCCACGACCAGGTCATAAAATTTCACCCCTGGTTACTAAAGGATTTGCTAACAAATTGTTTGTGTTCGGGAAATTTGTCCTGTGCATAGTAAAAGTGGCATTACGTAAGTGACAGGGTTATCAAAAGTATGTAATAAAGATAATAAAGAACTGAAGTTGAATGGTTTTACGTAGACTGTAAGACATAGGAGCAGAATTAGGCCATTCAGCCCATCGAGTCTGCTGTGCCATTCAATCATGGCTGATTTTTTTCTCATCGCCATTCTCCTGCCTTTTCCCTATAATCCCCAATCCCCCTATTAATCAAAAACCAATCTATCTCTATCTTAAAGACACTCAATGACCTGACTTCCACAGCTTTCTGTGGCAAAGAGTTCCACAGAGTCACCACTCTCTGGCTGAGGACATTCTTCCTAAAGAACCATCCCTTCAGTCTGAAGTTGTGCCCTCTGGTACTAGTTTTTCCTACTAATGGAAACATCCTTTCCATGTCCACTCTCTCCAGGCCTCGCAATATCCTGTAAATTTCAATAAAATACCCCCATACCCTCCTAAACTCCAGTGGGTGCAGACCCAGAATCCTTGATTGTTTCTTTATACGGCAAACTCTTCTTCCGGTGATCGCTCTTGTGAACCTCCCCAAGGCCAGCACATTCTTCCTGAGGTACGGGCCCAAAACTGCTCCCAATATTCCAAATGGCCTTAAACAGCCTCAGAAGTACATCCCTGCTTATGTATTCTAGGCCTCGCAATATAAATGCTAATATTGCATTTGCCTTCCTAACTGCCAAATTAAGCTGCACATTAACCTTAAGAGAATCTTGAACCTGGATTCCCAAGTCCCTTTTGCTTCTGATTTCCTAAGCATTTTCCCCATTCAGAAAATAGTTTATGCCTCCACTCCTGCTTTCAAAGTGCAGAACTTCTCACTTTTCCACAATGTATTCCATCTGCCACTTCTTTGCCCGCTTTTCTAGCCTGTCCAAATTCCTCTGCAGCCTTCTGTTTCCTTAAGACTACCTGCCCCTCTAAAAATGTCTTTGTATCATCTGCAAACTTAGCAACAGTGCATTCAATTCCTTCTTCCAAATCATTAATGTATGCTGTGAAGTTGAAGTCCCAGCACTGACCCCTGAGGCACACCACTAGTCACTGGCTGCCATCCTGAAAAGAATCCCTTAATAACCATTCTCTGCCAGTCAGCCAATCCTCTGTCCATGTCAAGATCCAACCCTTAACACCATGACTCTTAATTGAATTAACAGTCTCCTACGCGGCACCTTGTCAAAGGCCTTCTGAAATCTAAACAAATCATAGCCATTGGTTCTCCTTTATCTAATTTGCTTGTTACCGCTTCAAAGAATTTTAACAAATTTGTCAGACATGACCTCTCCTTGACAAAGCTGTGCTGACTCAGTCCTATTTTGTCATGCACTTCCAAGTACTCTGTGATCTCATCTTTAATAATGGACTCTACAGTCTTGCTCATGACCAAAGTCAGGCTAACCAGCCTATAATTTCCCATCCGCTGCTTTCCTCCCTTCTTAATCTCCTCCCTTCTTAAGTTCCTCTATATCCAATAATGGCAATATTACTTTTGATGAGATAAGAATGTCAGTTTAATCTCTATCAATTATTTTGTGACACCTATCCTCTTTTTAACTAATAGTTTTTCAGAGCTTTGTGGACTTATAATATCGTTTTCATAGCCTCACACAAATTTCAAATAGTATGACCATAATGTGAAAACAAAAATATTGGAGATGTTGGAAATCTGAAATAAAAGCAGGAAATGCTGTCAAACTCAGCTGGTCATGCAGCAACTATGGAGAGGGAAACAAAGTTATGTTTTGAATCTGTATATAGATGCTGCCAGATGTACTGAGTTTTTCCAGCATTTTCTATTTTTATTGGCCATAATGTGAATTCAATCATTGTTCATTAACCTGTATGCAAAGACTGACTAATCTTTCTGGAAGGTCCAGTCATTATAATCAACATATACTTGTGTAAGAAAATGCTCTCTATTCCAGTGCTTCTCAAACAATTTTCCAATGTGATTGCATTTTAATTTCAAGAAATCAACATTACTCCAGCCGTAAAAAAAATACAAAACAACAATAAAGCAATATAATAGCAATATATAATTTTAAAATTTGATGTATTATAAATCAATATATAACACCATCACATACATATGAACATTCATATTTTAATCTTTGTCCAAAATGTATTTATGTCATGTCAGGCAAACTCTCCATATTCCCCAGTGACAGAAGACTCAATGAAGCCTTTCTCATTTTGCTTCCTGGACCAAAATGTCTGCAAATGCACTTTTCTACCTATGCAGATGGTGGCCAGTAAGCTTGGGAGCAGCTCTGAATTGGGACAAAGTCTTGAAAAAACAGGAGCTTGAGACCACATCCATATCTGTAGACCCAGAAGGAGAATTGAATGAATCCTCAAGGTCTTGCAAAGCATTAGAGAAGTATTGGGCGAAACGAGGAAGTTAAAGGGGAACTGGATTTATATTAAATCTTGACTAACAACAAGGTTAAGATTGTAGGACTATCTTTGTTTACAGAAAAGCCTGCTTTTGTTTTAAAAAAACATGTAATCTTGTGGCATAGCTCTTCCAGATGATTGCTGGTTGTACAAATTTTTTTAACGGTTAATGATCTCTCTGGGGATCAAAACATTCTACACTACCAGAAACAAAACAGACAAACTTGCTGCCATATTAAAAAGAAAATAATCAGTAAGAACTGGACTTCTTCCCACTTTTTGCCCCAGATCTACCCATTGTACCATTAAAAAAATTTAAACAACTATACTTTTGAACATATTTAGGGCAGCACTGTGGCACAGTGGTTAGCACTGCTGCTTCACAGTGCCAGGGAACGAGGTTCGATTCCTGGCTTGGATCACTGTCTGTGCAGTCTGCACATTCTCCCTGTGTCTGCATGAGTTTCCTACCACAGTCCAAAAGACGTGTTGATTATGTGAATTGGCCATGTCAAAATTCTCCCTCAGTTTACCCCAACAGATGCCGGAGCATGGCAACTAGGGGATTTTCACAGGAACTTCTTTAACGTAAGCCTACTTGTTACACCAATAAATGAACATTTATGAACTATAAAACTTTATTTCGGAGCTCCAGCTTCTGTATATAAGTTGTAGAGTTTAGAGACAGTAATGCAGCAATTGTAAACAGAAATTTACCAAAAAGAGAGAAGATACACCCAAACCAATAGCTTCATTAATTGAGATCATGTTATCTTCGCCATGTGTGAAATTACCTAAATCAAGCCCTTTATTTGTCAAATTTCTCCAATTCAAATACTCACAATGCATCACCATTTCTCATAATACTGTAAATGTTGTTCAAATCTGTTCTTTATAAGACTGTACAACATAAGAACAGAATTAGACCACTCGGCCCATCAAGTCTGCTCTGCCATTCAATCATGGCTAATATTTTTCTCATTCCCATTCTCCTGCCTTTTTCCTCTAACCTCTGATCCCCTTATTAATCAAGAACTTATCTATCTCTGTCTTAAAGACACTCAATGATCTGGCCTCCATAACCTTCTACAGCAAAGAGTTCCACAGATTCACCACTCGCTGGCTGCAGAAATTTCTCCTCATTTCTGCTTTAAAGGATCATCCCCTTAGCCTGAGGTTAATCACTAAGATGAATGCTCTCCGAGATTTCAAAGGAACTTACACAGAAATAATAATGCTACTGTCAAAATAAGTAAACTCATTTTAAACATATGCCACTAAGGTTTGCAGTTTGAGAACAGAAAATTTTTGAAAGCTTAACACTAATGATAAGCACAGATGCACATCAAAGAAACAACTTGCACCAGTTAGAATGCTGAGTTTTGTTTAAGCAGCCTCTGACAGATCAATCAAACTTTTAATACATCCATTACTTAGCTGAAATGCCAATGGCAAGTGAAAATTGCTTCTTGACAGAGACCAGCAATAGCCAATACTTATTGATCAAAAAATTCTTAAGGTGGATTCATAAATCAGTATTTTCTTTCACACTTTCAAAACTAAAAAGCGTTCAAAAAGAAAAAAAATTAGCTATATAGAAGCATTTATCTGTTTTTTTTGTAAGAATGTCCCTACTTACATGTGACCTTGATTCTCGTGGAAGCAGTGAAGACAAGGTCTGTCTGTTCCGATTGTGCGCATCGAAATCAACAAAAATGACGGACCAAGAACATCCCTGTAAATAAAGTTAAGAGTGATAATCCATTTATATCATACCTTATACAGACCGATTAACGTAAGCACATATACAAGTAATGATTTTTGGTATTATATTTAAAATGCCTAAACAACAACAACTTGTACTTAAATAGCACCTTTAACTGAGTAAAACATTCCAAGACAATTCACAGAAACAATTTTCAAAACAAAATGTTAATGCCAAGAGCTTTGAAATTGTGACATATGAGCTAGAACATCCTAAAATCCATACACCATGTGACTGGAGCAATTAGACTGTCTACCATTTAATAAAGGAGATGAGCAATTTTGATCCCTGATACCAAGAGAAGAACAAGAAAAATGATCAATAACCTTTAACATTAAAAATATGGGTCTCAACAGAAATCTTAGAGAGGTACGTGATATATAGCAGGACAAAAGAAATAAACCTAATACTTACATGTTTACATAAGCAGAAGCACAATTTCAAAATTGTTTGTGTTAAATGCAGGATTTATGCACATCTTTAACCAGAAAAGGGTCAACAACTGGTATTTGTCACACCAAAGCATAATTGAAATCAAGATATTGGCCTTATTTAAGAAACAACAAGATGTGGTGATGGGTTTTTAGTTTACTTATTCATGGGATATGGGCATCACTAGCTAGGCCAGCATTCATGGTCACCCCTAATTGCCCTTGAGAAGGTGCTGGTGAACTGCTTTTTTGACTCACTGTAGTCAAGGTGGTCCAGCACCCATAGTGCTGTTAGAAAGGGAGTTCTAGGATTTTAATTCAGTGACAGAGAAGGAACACATTAAATTTCTGAATCAGGTTGGTGCTTAGCTTGGAGGGGGACTTAGTGTTCCCATGCGCCTGCTATCCTTATCCTTCTAAGTGGTAAAGGAGCTATCAAAGGAGACTTGGTGAGTGATATCTAATGCACACAGTGCTGACACGGTACACGATAGTGGAGGGAGTGAATGTTTAAGATGATGGACGGGGTGCCAACCAAGCAGGCTGCTTTGTCCTGTACAGTGTCAAATCTTGAGCATTGTTGGAGCTGCACTCATTCAGCAAGATTTAATTAGTGTCTTGAAGATGTTGGACAGGCTTTGGGAAGCCAGTAGGTGAATTATCCTCCACACAGTTCAAGCCTTTGACATGTTCTTGTAGCCACAGTATTTATATAGCTTTTACAGTTCATTTTCTGGTCAGTGGCAATCCCAGGGTGTTGACAGTGGGACATTCAGCAACAATAATATCATTGACTATTAAGGGGAGATGGTTAGATTCACTATTGTTGGCGACTGTCATTACCTTACACTAGTGTGTCATGAATGTTATTGCCACTTATCAGCACAAGTCTGAGTATTATCCAGCTTCTTGGTGTATTCGGTACAGATTCTTCACTGTCTGAGACAACGAACTGTGCTGAACATTGTGCAATCATCTGTGAATATCTCCACTTCTGACCTTAAGATGGACAGGAGGTCATTGATAGAACAGAAGAAGTTGGACTAGGATACTACCCTGAGAAACTTCTGCAGCAATGTTCTGGCATTGAGTTTATCGACGGCCAACAATGAAAATGGTCTTCCTTTCTGCTATGTATGACTGCAACCAGTCCAAAATTTCGCCTGATTCCATCAGTTTTTATAGGGCTCCATGGTGCCACACTCAGTCAAATACGGCCTTGATATCAAGAGCAGCCATTCTCACCTCATCTCGAGTTCAACTTTTCTGTCCGCGTTTGTATTAAGGCTATAATTAGGTCGGGAGCTGAGTGGCCCAAGCAGAATATAAATTGAGTGTCAGTGAGAAGGTCTTTGCTGAATAAGTGCTGCTTGATAGAACAGTCAACAATACCTTCTAAAATTTTAGCTAGTTAGAAACATAACTGAAGATTATGAAGATTAAGACATTGAGGATACAACATTTGGTGAAACTTGTGGCCTCTTTGGGAACTCAGATACATCATTACTGGCCAGGGTTGATTAATGCACATTTGAACCAAAGAATTATTTCATTAAACTTTAAGTATTAGGTCAGAGTAATTTCACAATGATTTATCTTTTTGAAATATTACCTTATTATTTACTTTAAACAGTTGGTTGAACAAATCTGGGAGATTTCACATGCAGCAAATTGTACAGCAATTGTAAGGAAGTGACTTGAAGGCTCTTTGTTTCTCTGATTTGATTTTGTGCATGTACCTCCACTGTAAAACTCACTTTTGACATCTGCATTTTCAACACCAAGATGTTCTGGAACTCCTTTGCTAATCAACTGTTCCCTTCATCCACACTTGACCCTGCTTAACTTATTTTTCGAAGAATTTCTTAAAATATGCTGTCTTCATTAGGATTGTGGTCACCAGTCCTAATATTTCCTTCCTTTCTTTAGCACCCAGGTTTAACTTCATGCATTTGCAAAGAAACATAGACTGATTTCTACATTAAAGATGTTATATAATTACAAGTTATTGTTGATGCATTTCTATCATTTTGTACAACTCTAAAAAATAAAATTTCAAGGATTATTTTGCCAGGAGTTGGTATTCAACTTTATTCGATTTTCAGCCTCATTAATAGTACCCATTTCACAAAACCCCTCAGCTGCTCTGATGAGGTAGATTAAATACTGAGGGCTGATTCAGAGGCATTCAACGCCAGACGAAACACCATAAACTGAAGACAGTAGGTCACAGTATTGCTAAAAATATGTTGTTATGGAAACAGAGCTATAGTGTAATAGCCAGGAGCTATAATAGTGCTTTAAAAAAAACGAGGAAGAGTATTTTATGTAAAAATTCCTTTTTCCAGCCTTTCTCCCCATAGTATACTGTGAAGAGTTCATAATAAATTTAGTTTTGCAACTGAAACTTTAAAACAAAAAATTGATACATGTTCAAATATTCTTATATGAACATAAAACATGTCAATATTCTTAAAGGGGAATTCAGGATATTAACATTTTTAAAGTTCATATAAAAATATTTGAATGTATTAGTATTGCACTGAAGTCAGTGCATTTCCTTCCTTCTGAAGTAGGGAAATTGAAATAATTCCACATCAAAACTGATGTTAAAATTAATAGCTTTGAAGTAGGCAAATGCAGTTATAAGCATTAACTGCTTTAAAGAGCAGCAATTAGAGCCCTTTCTCAGCATGAGTGTGGGAAAGTAACAATCATAAACTTAATGATCTTCACAGGTTGGGTAAACAGAAGTGTGACTAAGAGATAAAGGGAACAACTGCAGCCTCTATAATTCTGCTTATTAGGATTTTATAGTGCAAGTGTGATAAGCAAAAGATATAAATAAGATACACAGCCTTTGCATCAGAGACACACTCTAAAGCAGGCTGTCTTCCCCCAAGTCTGTGTTATTGCAACATATGGACTTCAGTGATTTCAATTTTTTTCCACAACAATGTGGCATAGGTGGCAATATCTTCGCAATAGTGGGCAGTGGCACCAGATGGAACGCTGACAGCAGGCAATGGATGAGTATGTTCATTTGCCACCCATTAGATAGGGCAGTTAACATATGAAATGGGAAGTTGGTGGGTCAGTTTGAGTATCTGAAGCAGTGTACAATTCTGAGTATAGTAACTAAAAATAGTGTACTGTTGATTCTGTAGTTAAACATGAAGGGAAGGAGTATTGTACTTAGTAAACTCAAATAATAATAAAAATATTATAGAACGTTTCCTAGTGTCTGGTGAAGTCAGTAAACAGCTGTGATAAAACAGTATTGAGTATTTTCTTTTGATGAATCAAAATATATTGAACATTTTCTGTTGTCCCATGTAGTGAGAAGACCAGTGCAGCAAAATAGTATTAAATATTTCCTAAGTTACGATGGAGTGAGTAACCTGTTACAATAAAACAGCATTGAATGTTTCCTGGGGCAGGATCTTCTGGTTGCACTCGCCCCAGAGACGGAAAATCCCACCTGAGATCAACAGACCTTTGCATGGTCCATGTTCCGCCAGCTATGATTCTGGTGGTGGGTGGGATGGGAAAATTCCACCGCTAGTATCTGGTGTCATCAGAAAATTGATGTGGTAACATAGTACTGAATGTTTCCTATTGTTCGGTATTGTGAAAAAACTGATAAAGTAAAACAATATCAAACATTTCCTAATGTCAAATGGAATGAATAAACAGGTGTGGTAATAAAAATTATATATTTCCTAGTGTTCAGTGTAATGACAGAACCAGTGAAGTAAAACAGTATTGAGCGCTTCCCAGTGTACGGTGCAGTGAGAAAACCTGTGTGATAAAACGGTATCAAATATTTCCAAGTGTCCAGTGAAGTGAAGGAAAAGTAAAACTTGGATTGGGGAAGGATATATTTCATAGTAAGGAGACAACATCAGTAGTCAAACTATAAATCTAATGTCAAACATGACAGATAAAAGTTTAGACTGGGGACTTGAAGGCTTAGTCACTGAAATTTTACCAAAATATTAAAAGGTAAACAAAAAAATGAATTGATGCAAGTTCCCAAAATACTTTTTCCTTGGGGAGAATGAGTGAATGAGTGTATGTGAGAGAGAGAAAGTTACTCATAGGGCTTTTAATGAACAGCAATAGGCAAAAGCTGAGGAAACATGAGCTTTGATCGTTTTAATTGTCGATTTAGGTGGAAGCCTTGAAGATTCCTTAATCCCCACTGCTTCTTGAAGTATCATTTAGAGCAGCAGTGCTCCCCAAGGTTGTGATACCAAATAAATCTGTTGGACTTTAACCTGGTGTCGTGAGACAGTATGTTACTGAGATGTTAGGCGGTTAGAAATATACATATCTTCACAGAGGCATGCTTGTGTGCAATTAAGAATTTTTCTATAAGCTTCAATATGCTTTCTTCCCTAAATTGTCATTTGTGTGTGGAGTTAAAGACGTCCAACTGAGGATTATGAGTTAGATTCTGGTCAAAATCACAATCCAAATATACCTTAAAGAAATAACAGTTTTTGTTTTCCTGTGTTTGAGACAAACCAATTTTTGCATCATCCTCTTGCCGACTACTAGGGAGCTAACTCTTTCAGGTAACAGCTTAAAAGATAGAATTAATCCATTCTACCTCAAACACAATGGACTTGTGTACTTTATTTAGAGATTTTTGGCAAAGTTAAAGAACAACAACACCGCTGTTTGAACCTGGAAAATTTTTAAAATGAAAAAGATCAGGTGCAACCTAGTCGAGTATCTTTGAGAAAACAATATTATTTAAGGAAAAGACAAAGAAGCAAAACACGTTAATGCCTGAAATCAAACAGGAATGTTTGATTTCTGTTTCAGAGATACTATGAGAATATTTATTGACTATAAAGGCTTTCCAAACAAACTGTAAAGTCTCTTTAAACAAACTGAATAAAATAATAAGGTAACTATTGCAGACAGAATTCTCTGAAAGTGAAACTCCTTAGTCATTGAAAAATAGCATAAGAAGGTGTGTTGTAGAATTGTGTTGACAGCTTAAGGAATTGAAGTCTCCGGTGAGAAGGCAGCAGGAGTAGCAGACTAGAAAAGAAGGAAGAGTGAGTGATTCCCCAGGATGTGGCAGAATTTGGGAATAAAGTAATGGTTAAGGAAGCACCTGACTAATCTGAATCTACCGCTCAATGGAAAAGATTCCACTGGATGATGATGACTAATGACATGTTTATGTTTGGAACCATTGGTCACAGGTGAAATATTATATCTCTCAGAGTATTTCTCTCAGCAGGAATGCAACCCAACAGCGTGTTTAACTTTTCTGTTTCAGACAAATTCTTAGAACAATGGAAATCTGCAAGACAGCAGCCACAGTGATCACATTCTTAACAACAACATTAGCATGGATGGCATCCACTATGAACACCAATAAAGACACCTGTCTGCATCTAGGTGTACAGCTATCAGAAGGAGAGAACATAGAATGGGTAAGGAAACCAAGCAATGGGATTTCTGACAGAAGTCACTATCAGGAGTCATCATGTTATATTATCAAAAAGTGGACAGACTAACTTGGGTAACGTTGCTCTGACCTTTTGTGCTAATGACATCATTGGAAATGTGGACATAAAAACAGTGTACAATATTAGCTTGTGCATGAGGTTATTCTATTATCCACGTTCTGCATTATGGCCAAATAGACTAATTTGTCCCCATTTGTCTGAGAACCGGGGCTAGGGGGGTAATACTGTCAAGAATCACTGTACAGTTATAGCAACATGCATTGTTTAAATTTGTCAACTTGCAGCTATCAGAAACCTATCAATTACCCCATGGTTATGCTGGAGGTGACCCACAATTTCACAAATTTCATCCTGACTTTACTGGCTGATTGGGAAAATCATAAGTTACAGCATTTATGCCGGCTTGAAAGCCAACGAAACCACAGGACAACTGTGATTCACAGCACAGGGATTTAAATAAAATTGCAGCTAAACAATTGGGGGAATAAACATCATTAATATGACCGTTGCACAGTCTAGAAGGAAAGTATGCGACATGTTGGCTCAGGACTTGATAAATAATGTTAAATCAGATATTGAGGATATAAGATTTGATACTGCACCTCAACATTATCTGGCTGTGGAGAAATTTACAGGAAGAACAAATAGAATCAGTCGTTACATAGCTTGTGATAGGACACAATAACACTTCTGATGAGTGTACCACAGAAACATTGTAATGGAGCATATCATTTGAATTCCTGGAAGAGGTGGTTAATTGTTTGGTGTGCCAGGTAGGATCCCAGATGTTGTACTGAATTACAATATCACGTCATCTTTCCCGAAATACCCTGAAACTAAATAGTAACCACCGGTAAGTAGTGGGTTCAGATACACAAAACTGGATTCTTATATAGGGGATTAGTGTGTGATAATAACAACATCTTCTGCTTACATATCATTAATATTGAGGTTTATCCTTTATTGGCCAGCATTACTATCTGCACTGCTTGGGATACCATCAGTCTCTGATGACATCTTGCTGACAGAATCCTCAGAGATTGCACATTTAGTCCATGGTGGGATAGTATGGGTCAAATAGCTTGGGTAGCAGTGGAAAAGGCCCTGGTCACTACCAGGAGATTTATGGAACTAAGCCATTAAGCAACCATGAGAGGAAGGGTGCAGATGAATCTGGCCATTGGGAAGGCCAGGAGATTGCAGGACTCAACCAAGATGGCAAGAATGCAGTACAAATGGTGGGAAGTATGGAAAGTAACAGCAGGCATTGCATTTGTTATGGTCTTTATAGTTAGTTTCTGTAATTGTTGTCAGAGGCTGATGGTATCCCAAGCAGTGCAGATAGTTATGCTGGCCAATAAAGGATAAACCTCAATATCCACTTCTATTGAGATACTGTAAGAGGTCTGGCAACACCAATTTTAAATCCAACCTATTTATTTGATAGTAAATCTGCTAGCTTTCGGCATTTGCCGAAAGCTGGCAGATTTACTATCAAATAAATC
Source organism: Sphyrna mokarran (assembly GCA_024679065.1). Classification (NCBI taxonomy): domain Eukaryota; kingdom Metazoa; phylum Chordata; class Chondrichthyes; order Carcharhiniformes; family Carcharhinidae; genus Sphyrna; species Sphyrna mokarran. Next base: position 33,650,695 of record JAGIQG010000004.1, on the reverse strand, counting down.
GGTCAGATTTAAAATTGGTGTTGCCAGACCTCTTACTGAGCTTACCCCAGTCCAACGCCGGCATCTCTACATCATGACTGAGATACTGTCCCAGGACACACTAAGTTGGGAACGTCTATGAAGATTTTTGTAATTTGATAGCACTTTGGTCCCAGGCCTAGTTTATGGCAATATGACTTTGGCAAAGTATAAAAGAACAATAGGCTAGTAGACCTGAAGCCCACAGGTTTCTAGCAGGATCACTAGAGTTTGTGGTGGCAGAAAATCTTGGTTTTGGTCCACCTAGGCCAAGTTGTACTTATCTAGAGGTCCAAAAGGAGGGTCTAAGTGGGGTAATTTAAATAATTCAATATTAAGAATGATACTAAGATTAGTAACTTTTAAGTAGGCAAATGAGCATTGACAGCTTTAAAATAGTTATTAGAGTCCTTTCTCAGCATGGTGTGGGAAAATAACAACTGCAAATTTAATGACCTTCACAAGATGGATAAGCAAAAATGTGATAAGAAGCACAGACCTGAGCCATCAGTGAGATAAAGGAAATAGTTACAGCTTGTATAATTCTCCTTACAAGAATTTTATAGTCTAATATATAACACAGCCTTTGCATCGGAGACACACGTTGTCAAAACAGGCTGTTTTTCACAAGCATGCTTGTGAATAAAGCTGTTGAGTTAAATCTTTCACTGCAACACTTCCTTTCTCCCTGGCACCAAATTATAGCTGATTGAAAACATTTTTTTACAACATAAAGCTTCCTTGACCATGTTGTCTGTGGGATCTTTGAATGACGAAGGACCTCTAATACCAATTTACAATCTGATCCACTACTGACATGCAAACTTATTCCTTCTTTCCTACATGGCCATGGATTTTGAACTCAGTTCTGGATTCTCAAAGCCTTGTCCAGTTGATTTATCATAATACTTTATGGCCATAATTAATATCAGAGCTTGAAATCACTCTGTGTTTGTAATGTTAGATGCCTAGGAAATCCATTTTAGTTTATTTTGCCTCAGCTACAGAATTTTGAACATTTAACTTTGGGTTCAATATGTGACAGATTGGAAAATAAATGTTTGCCTAACTAAAACATACCTACCTTTTTTCAAAGCATGTGGAATTCAATAGTGAAAGTAAATATTTTGTGCAAATCTGTTCTATTGCGAAGATGATAAAAATATATATTTCAAGTGAATTCTTTCAATATATTTATGCAAGATTTTGATTAAAGGGAATGTTTATACTTAACAACTCTATCACCTAATCAAATTTTGGGCAAGAAATGTGATGTTGAAGTTAATTTTGAAATGGGTTTATATCTAAAATCTGAATGATAAGGACTTTGATTTTGATTTGATTTTATTCTCACATGTATTAACATACAGTATACTGTTTCTTGCACGCTATACAGACAAAACACACCGTTCATAGACAAGGAAACAAGAAAGTGCAGAACGTAGTGAGACAATTATAGGTAGGGAGGAAGATCAACTTAATGCAATTCAAAAGTCTGACAGCAGCAGGGAAGAAGCTGTCTTTGAGTTAGTTGGTAATGTAATCTCAGACTTTTGTATCTTTTTCCTGAAGGAAGAAGATGGGAGAGAGAATGTCCAGGCTGTATGGGGGTTCTTAATTATGCTGGCTGCTCTGCCGAAGCAATGGGAAGTCAATGGATGGAAGGCTAGTTTGCAAGATGGATTCGGCTACATTCATGATCTTTTGTATTTCCTTGCTGTCTTGGGTAGAGCAGAAGCCATACCAAGCTGTGATACAACCAGAAAGAATGCTTTCTATAGCGCATCTGTACAAGTTGATGAGAGTTGCAGCTGACATGCCGAATTTCCTTTGTCTTCTGAAAAAGTGGAGGTGTTGGTGTGTTTCTTAACTATAATATCAGCATCAGGGATCCAGGACAGGTTGTTGGTGATCCGAACATCCAAAAACTTGCAACTCTCGACACTTTCTATTTTGTTCCTGTTGACGTAGACAGGGACATGTTCTCCTTTACACTTCCTGAAGTTGATGACAATCTCCTTCGTTTAGTTGACATTGAGGGAGAGATTATTGTTGCTGCACCACTCACCAGATTCTCTATCTCATTCCTGTGCTCTGTCTTATCATTGTTTGAAATCTGGCCCACAAAAATGGTGTCATCAGCAAACTTGCAAATCAAATTGGAGGAGAATTTGACCTCACAGTCATAGATGTACAAGGACTATAGTAGGAGGCTGAGAACACAGCCTTGAGGGGAACTGATGTGGAGGATACTTGTGGAGGAGGTATTGTTGCCTATTCTTACTGATTGTGGTCTGTGAGTTAGTGAGTCTGTGAGTATGTACTTTAATATGCTTGTGCCTGCACACACACTGTAGTCTTTAATCTGAGTTTATGCTGATTACTTAACATGCTCTTTAACATGTCATTTTAGAACATAAAACGTAGAACATTTTGCTACAGAATGAGGCTTGTGCAAATGAAACTTAGATGGAATATTTAACATACAGACAATCTATTAAAATCATTGAAACGATAATACTATCATGTTCTCATCGCTTTGAAGTCAACTAATGATACTAACAGTCTTACTTCATCCAGGTGCTTTTACAATCTCAAAAAAGAAATCAATACAAGAAGGACACCTCATGTTCAATGCTGTTATGATTAAGATAAGTATGGTGATGTCTTAATCTCCATTAGCTCTTAAACAAGTTCACTAAAAGAGGTAACTAACTTTGAACAAAACTGGAAGACATACTAGTTAGATCAGAAGCCAACTGTTCAAAAATTTCCAATTACTTTTCTGAAGCTACTCCTTTACTGCCAGAACTTCCCATGTCACTGCAACCCTCACTAGTGGTGAATATCTTAGTGTTCACTGCTATTGGGATTGTGATATCCGGCCATTATGTTGTGGAAAATGTTTTGAATCAGTTATAATTTGGTGTCAGATAAGAGCTCTAACATTATGTCACAGAGTAATGGATGAAAGCAAAGAGAAGGTGCTCACTGTCAGCATGAATGCAGACTAGTCACATAACTATGAATATGTAGATAAGGAATAAGAAAGAGCCAAGGACAGAACCCTGTAGTAATTCTAGATGTGAACACGTAAGACAAGGTGAAGAATTATGAATTCAGTTCACAGTTACACAAATTATGACTTGTTCTTTGATTTTGAGATGCTATCTGTTATTTTGCAGCAATTCTCCTTTCTGTCCAAAACTGTATTTGAATGTACAATATCATAACAGTGTGAAACATTTCCAGGCTTCTGGTTTAACGAGCCAGCATAGATTGGTATATTCTGTTCGTTCATCAAAAATAACGTGAATTTACAGCACTCTTACATTTCACATAAACCAGACAAATATAAAATTAAAACTCCGGTTCTATCATGCATGCTTTTGCTGGTTTCAAAATATCACAAGAACATCTGTTTATTAAACACAGTATTATTCAGGTTTAACTTAATTTGCAGAAGGGTGAAGAAGGATTTTATAACTAGCCTAGCAGATATGGGTTCATTGCAAGGTTTATAAATGCAGTCATATAATTATATAAGTGTTTAGGATAAGCTGCAGCACCCTGATATGTCAAAAAAAATTAGTTTCATCTTCTTGTGAGATACTTAAACTGGATTAATTTTCTTCCTTAAAGATCATGAAATACTAATTGATTAGATTGTATTTGATAACTAATGAGGCTAAAGGCAGATAAGTTCCCTAGCTTTAATAGCTTGCATCCTAGAATCCTAAAAGAAGTGAAGAAGGGGTTTCTAACCAGCGAATAAGATTCATAGGCAGAATGCAGTATTTAAAAGGAAAGGGATCAGTAGATAGTTAAATGATTATTGGGCAAGCTAACACAAACAATTTACATTTATGTGAATGCAGTAAGTGAATCAAATCAAGTAGTTATGATTTTAAACCATACATGCTGATAATTTAAAATTCTGTCCACATTAGTCAAACAAAAGTAATGAAAGGCATGGTGATGAATGTCATTCGTTTAAAGCCAAAGATCTGGGAACTGGTTAGTCAACAAGTCTTATTGGGTGGATTCCTAAGAGGGCACATATTGATTAGAAAAAGTATAATGGATCTGTATTTGACTATGAACTTCAGAAATTTGAGCTATTTAACCACTTTGGAAGTCTCTGGTTGACTATACATTTGTTTTATTCCATGTTTTATGTGAAATAAATTTGTTACATCTTGGCAGTGATATTTGCCTTGCGAGTTTTGAACTGTCTAAGACAAAATACAATTCGCCACCTTCAAATTTGCCCACAAGAAGAGATAGTGGATGCATTTTCCAAAAATCCTTGGACTCTGAAGTCTTATTATAATTGGAAAACTGCCAATATGACACCCCTGTTCAAAAAGAGTAGGAGGCAGAAAGTGGTAACTGTAGGGCAATTATCCTAATATCCATTGTTGGAAAATTGTTGGAATTAGTTATTAAGGAAGTAATAGCAACATATTTGGAAAATCATAATCTAATCAAGCAGATGTGGCTTTACGAAAGGCAAATTATATCTGATTAATTTATTAGAATTTTTTAAGGAAGGGTCAACGACAATGGATAGAGGGCATTAGTTTCAAGCTAGATGTACTGAACTTCCAGAATGCGTTCGGCAAGGTACCTCACAAAAGGTTAAGTTGTAACACAAGAGCCCATGATGTTTGTGGTAGTATATTAGCAATGGATAGAGAATTGGCTAATGGGCAGGAAACAGTGAGTACGGATAAGGGTTTCTTTTTTAAGTTGGTGACCTGTAACCAGTAATGTTCCACAGGAATCAGTGTTGGGATTGCAACTGTTTACAATATGCACTAATGCCTTGGGGGAAGGAAGCAAATGTACTGTAGCGAACTTTGCAGTTGACATAAAATAGGTGGGAAGAAAAGTTCTGAGAGGGATACACATAGCTTACAAAAAGATATTAATAGTTTAACTAAGTGGGCACAAAATTAACAAATGGAATATAATGTGGGAAAATGTGACTTTGTACATTTTGGAAGGGAGAACAAAAGAATAGTATATTTTAAATTGAGAAGACTTGCAGAAAGCTGCAACACAAAGCAAGTTGGGGGTACTTGTGCATGAAACACACAAAGCTAGCACACAGGTGCAGCAGGCAATCAGAAAGGCCAATGGAATGCTGGCTCTTATTTCAAGAGAGTTGGAGTTGTGGATAATGGTGAAGATTGTCAGAGGATATAGATAGGCTGGAAAATTGGGCAGAGAAATAGTAGAAATTTAATCCAGACAAATGCAATGTGATGCATCTTGGTGGATCCAATTCAGGTGAGAGCTATGAAATAAATGGCAGAAACATCAGGAGCACCGACACAGACAGAAATCTGGAAGTGCAGGTTCACAGATTCTTAAAAGTGCAGCACAGATGTAAAAGGTGGTAAAGAAAACAATCATCAGCTGGGGCATCGAGAATAAAAATTGGCAAATTATGTTATAGCTATATAAAATGTTGGTTAGACCACATTTGGAATACTATGTCCAATTCTGGTCACCAAACTACCAGAAAGACAAGGTGGCTTTGAAGGGAGTACAGAAAAGGTTTACCAGCATGTTGCCTGGTATGCATGTATTAGCTATGAAAAGACATTGAATAAGCTGGGGATTGCTCTCCCTGGAAAGACAAGGATTGAGAGGCGACCTCAAAGAAGTTTATAAAATTACGAGGGGCACAGATAAGGTGAACAGTTGGAAGCTTTTTCCCAGGGTAGAAATGACAATCACAAGGGAGCACAGGTTCAAGGTAAAGGCGGGGAAGGAAGGAAGGAGGAGGAGGAGAGCGAGGAGGAAAGGGAGGCAGAGTTCAGTAGAGAAGTGCAGAGAGAAAGTTTTTATTTTATATAGAATGTGGTGGGGGCCTGGAATGTACTGCCAAATGAAGTGGTTGAGGCAGATACATTGGCACATGAACAGGTGGGGTATGGAGGGGAACAGGTGGGGTATGGAGGGATACAGGTAGTTGGTCTAGCTAGGACAACATGACTGGTGCAGGCTTGGTAGGTCTGCTCCTGTGCTATACTGTTCTTTGGAAGAGTAGGGAAGTTTTCAGCAAAATTGTACAAGGTACTGTTAAGACAACATCTGGAGTACTACAAACAGTTTTGGGTCCCTTATTTAAAGAAAGGTATTATTTCACTGGAGGCAGTTCAGAGAATGTTCACTTAAAGTGATTTTTATTTTCATTTTAATTCATTAATGGAATGTGGATGTCACTGACTGAGCCAGCATTTATTGTCCATCCCTGACGGCAGTTAGGACGCCACCACATTGCTGTGAATCTGCAGTCACATGTAGGCCACATCACGTAAGGACAGCAGATGTTCTTCCCTAAAGGACATTAGGTCCCCAGAATGGAAGGATTGTCGTATGAGGCAAGATTAAATAGGTTAAGACTCTACCCATTGAAATTTAGAAGAATGAGATGATCTCACAGTAACATGCAGGATTTTCTTAAGGGCTTGACAGCTGAGATGGTGTTTCCCCTCATGGGAACGTTAGAACCAGAGGGTATTGTCTCAGAATATAGGGAATGCCAATTTAAGACTGTGATGAGGACGAATTTCTTTCCTCAGAAGGTTGAACGTCTCTTGCACTCCTTGCCATAGAGAGCTGTGGGGACAGAGTCCTTGTGTATATTTAAGTCTAAGACAGATAGAGTCTTGATCAGTGAGGGAATCAAGATTTACAGGGAAAGGGCAGGAAAGTGGACATGAGAAATGTTGGATCAGACATGATCTTACTGAATGGCAGAGCAGGCTTGAAAGGCCAAATGACTTACACCTGTACCCATTTCTTCCCATACAAATCAATATAAATTAAGAATGGGATCCTGTAAAATAAAAGACTCCTTCAGAATGTGACGTGTTGTGTCATAGTTCTGTTCCTCACAACTGTTGATTAATAATTGGCAGCTATGCGTTCTGATATGGAAGCAAAACAAAACAATAATTATAATTCAAAATACCTGATCGCCAAAGAGGTTAAAGCCATTGATTGCTTCCAGCGCAGCCTTGGCCATTCCAACTGAGCTATTAGAAAAAGAGGCATGCTTGAAATCTTAGTATGTGTAAAAATCAATACACTAAGCATTTAGAAGCAAATATTTCTGTGGCAGTGGCATATGATAATTTCTTTCTGCAAATATGGCAAATAAAATGATTTTCAAACTGTTCAACATAAATCAGCATGCTCTTAAAGCAATATTTAATTTGAACTTAACACAGGCATAAACTATTTCAAGGACAATTTTGCTGTGCTAAGGGTGGGGCAGTGGTCCGCTCAGCGCTATGCTGCCGATCTCTCCAGTGGGAGTAGGACCCCACCCATAGCATTTCGCTTGAATCACACTAGGACACTCTGTAGTACACGGTGTGTGAGAAATTCATTTTAAAACTCCCGTGGAAGAAAAACAGAGGGGTTTACTCCAATTTTATGCAAATTAGAGACTTCAGAATTTTTTTTTTGGAAGAATTGCCCCTTATGGCAGGAATTCTCCAACCTCACCCAGAGCTGGGATTCTGCTGCAATGAACGGAGATTTGGCTCAGCACCAAGTCATCCTTTCTTGCTGGCAACTGCGGGGAGGTGTGAATGGCTGAGAATACTAGCCACTGTTTTCTTCCAAGCGAAATCTGTTAAATCAAGTGTCTTGGAGGCCATAAACCATTGCGTGAGGAGGCAGGAAGGATTGATCTTAAACTTGGGAAAATAGGAAATAAGTCACTAAAATGAAAAAAAGTTCCAAACATTCTTGGTTTAAAAGTAATGCTACTAAGATAATATCTTATATTTAAATATTTCCTTTAGATTTTCCTCCTCATTAATTGAAGTGTTTACTTAACCAGTTGTACCATGATCAGTTACACACATATTGGCCAATTGCTCACCCACATTTAACTTGGACAAGTAGGAAACATAATCTTGATCTCTTTACCTCTTCAGTATCAAAGTTTTAAACAGATGAAAACAGCATGGAAGACTTAATACATTATGAATTTTCCAATTTTATTCCTAATTACGTAAGATATTTAATTTAGTTATATATTTTGATGATCTACATCCTGCCTTTTCATGTTAGGAACTTCGGAATTAGGAGCAGAAGTAAGTTAATTCAGCCCTTGGAGCCTGCCCCACCATTCAACCAAATCATTGCTGATCACTGCCTGGTCTCAAATCCACCTCCACCCGTGTTTCCCATTTCCCTTTTTCTGAAATCAGAAATATGTCTATCTCCTTCTTCAAACCATTTCACGATTGAGACTCCACCGCGCTATGGGGCAGTGAGTGCCACAAATTCATCATCCTCTGCAAGAAGTTGTTCCTGCACATCTTAGTTTTAAATCTATTGCCTCTCAGTCTATACCTGTGATCTCCTGATAATGAAGGAGACATTATTGTTATCACACCAGTTTCTCTCTTTCCTGCGTTCGTCTCATCTTTGTTTGAGATCTGACCCACTACGGTGGTGTCATCAGCAAACTTGAAAATTGAAGTGGAATGGAATTTGACCACTCAGTCACAGGTGTGTAGAGTATAGCAAGGGACTGAAGACACAGCCTTATGGGGCACTGATGTTGAGGAAGATCATGGAGGAGATGTTGTTGATTGCAATTGCAATTTGTGTTAAGGAAGTTCAGGATACAGTCACAGAGGGAAGAGCCGACCCGAGGCCATGGAGTTTGGAAATAGGTTTTGTAGGAATAATGGTATTGAAGGACGAGCTGTAGTCAATAAATAGGAGTCTGAGACAGATTGCCCCACAAGGAGAAATATTTGGTCCATGAACCTGGAAGATCAGTGTCTTCATCTGCAGGTCATGTCTGTGGGAGAGATTTTACTGGGATGCCACTGACAAGTCATGTACCTCTCCCCTGCAAAATTTTTCTCCAAAGCTCCCCAAGTAGGCATTGCTCCTCTAAAGCACAAGGTACAGCCCAATGTTTGGATGTTCTCCCTTAATTCCTGCTTAATGCAGGTCAAGATATTAGAACATAAGAACTGGGAGCAGGAGTAGGTCATTTGGCCTCTCAAGTTTGCTCCACCATTCAATAAGACTATGGCTGATCTTTTCTTGGACTCAGTTCCACTTACCTGCCTGCTCACTATAACCCTTAATTTCTTTACTGTTCAAAAATCTATCTATCTCTGCCTTAAAAACATTCAATGGGGTAGCTCCAATTACTTCGTACAATCATAGAAACCTTGCAATGTAGAAAGACTGCGCAGGGATTTCCCCAGTTTCACAATGCTTTGGGTGAAGACATTTCTCCTCAACTCACTCCTAAATCTGCTCTCTCTTATTTTGAGGCTATGTCCCCTAGTTCTAGTTTCATCTGCCAGTGGAAACAACTTCCTTTCTTTTATCTCATCTATTCCCTTAAGAACTTGATATGTTTCCATAAGATTTTGCCTCATTCTTTTAAATTCCAATGAGTATAGTCCTGATCTACTCAGTCTCTCCTCATAAGTCAATCATCTTAACTCCGGAATCAACCTCTTGAATCTCCTCAATACCCCGTCCAGTGCTAGCATATTTTTTTCTCAAGTAAGGAGACCAAATTTACACAGTAGTCCAGTGTGGCCTCATCAGTACCTTATACAGCTGCAAAATAACCTCCCAGTTTTTAAACTCCATCCCTCTAGCAATGAAAGACAAAATTCCAAATGTCTTCTTAATTACTTGCTGCACCTGATTCATGCACAAGGGCATCCAGATCCCTCTGCACAGCAGCATGCTGCAATTTTACCATTTAAATAATAGTCCATTTTGCTGTTATTCCTATCAAAATGGATGACCTCACAATTACCAACATTGTACTCTGTCTGCTAGACTATCTATATTGCTTTGCAGACTTTCAGTGTTACCTGCACTTTGCTCTGCCACTCATTTTCATATCATCTGTGAAATATGACACACTCCACCTGGTCCCCAACTCCAAATCATCTATGTAAATTGTAAAAAACTGTAGTCCCAACATAGATCTCTTAGAAATACTACTAATTACTGATCGCCAATCAGAAAAACACCCATTTACCCTGATCTTTGTTTTCCGTTAGTTAACTAATCCTCTATTCATGCTTATGCATTACCCTAACACCATGCATCTTTTATCTTATGCAGCAGCCTTTTGTGTGGCGCCTTGTCGAATGCCTTCTAAACATCCAGGTACACCACATTCAACAGTTCCCTGTTGTCCACGATGCTCATGATGTCCTCAGAGAATTCAGGTAAATTAGTTAAACATAACTTTCCTTTCATGAATTAACGCTGCTTCTTCCCAATGGGACAATTTCTATTCTGATGTCATAGAACATAGAACACTGTAGCACAAACAGGCCCTTCGGCCCACAAGTTGCACCGATCATATCTATACCTACCAGGCCATAGAACTATCTGTAACTCCCAATCCCATTAAATCCCATGTACTCATCCAGAAGTCTCTTAAAAGACCCCAGCGAGTTCGCCTCTACTACCACTGATGGCAACCGATCCCATGTACTCATCCAGAAGTCTCTTAAAAGACCCCAGCAAGTTCGCCTCTACCACCACTGATGGCAACCAATTCCATTCACCATTCACCACCTTCTGAGTGAAAAACTTACCTCTAACATCTCCTCTGTACTTGCCCCCCAGCAACTTAAATCTGTGTCCTCTCGTAGCGGCCATTTCAGCCCTGGGAAATAGCCTCCGAGAATCCACCCTATCTATTCCTCTCAGCATCTTATAAATGTTTCGCTATTTCTTCCTTGATGATAGATTCAAGCATTTTCCCCACTACAGAAGTTAGGTTGACCGGCCTACAGTTACCTGCCTTTTGTCAACCTCCTTTTTAAATAGTGGTATCACATTTGCTGTTTTCCAATCAGCCAGAACCACCCCAGAGTCCAGTGAATCTTGATAAACTACTATGAGTGCATTTGCTATTTCCCCCACCATTTCTTTTATTACCCTGGAATGCATTTCATCAGGGCCAGAAACTTGTCTACCTTTAGCTCCATTAGCTCGCCCAACATTACTTCTTTAATGATAATGATCATTTCTAGTCCTCACCTACCATAGTCTACATGTCATGTTATGTGTGTCCTCTACCGTGTAGCCTGACACAAAATACCTGTTCAACGTTGTGGCTATTTCCTCATTTTACACAATTAAATCCCTTCTCGTCCCCTATAGGACTAATGTTTACCTTGGCCACTATTTTATATATTGGTAGAAATTTTTGATATTGGTTTTTATATTCTGCTCTAGTTTACTCTTGTAATCTTACTTTTCTTCATAGCATTTTGTGGCTTTTCATTGACCTTTAAAGATTTCCCAATCCTCTAGTTTCCCACTAATCTTAGCCACTTTGTATGCATTTTCTTCCAATTTGATACCCTCCTTTATTTCGTTAGATATTCATGGCTGATTGCCCTTTTCCTACAGTCCTTCCTTATAATTGGTATATACTTTTTCTCAGCACTTTGAAAAATTGCTTTAAAAGTCTTTCACTGTCCTTCAATTGGCCCATCATAAAGTTTTTGTTCCCTGAACCAATTCCTTGTTGGTTAAATGAATGGGATTGTTCAAACTCTTTACCCTTAGGAGTGTTATGGATTGCATCAAATATTAATTGATGGGGAATGTGTTTTTAAATATATCTATGATTTTTTAACAAAGCAATTCCTGTCAAAGTAACCAAATCTCCCTCTCAATCTGCGAAGCCTCATCTCGTACCCTAGCCTACTATAAATGTCAACTTCTAGATAATGCATTGAAAATCAAAATTTCTTATTGCAAACAAAATAATCAAAGCAACAACCTGTGTTCCATCAATAACACAGCAGTATCTAGCATCAACACGTTACCTGGACGAGTTTGGATTTTGAATTTATTTAGCTTGTTCCCAATAGCAATCACCTCTTTGCAAACAGCTTTCCAGTTTCAGAAGCCATGTACAAAGCTCAAATTGAATGAGCAAAGTGCTTGAAAAGTAATAGCTTTTCTTAAAGAGAACAATTTCCTCAGACAACGCTAAGTCTAAGATGTCCAACACACCCATTTCGTAATCGTGCCTCTTGTAAATTTAAGAACAAGTTTTAAACTGTGAATCTACTCAAAAATATTGGGATAGAAACTGACAGTTCATTTGCTTACTATTATATTGAATGTCGTGTGCCCATTCCATGGTCTTTCTCTGTTACCCTTTTGTCTGCAAGATAATACAACTCGATTCTTAGAAAATTCATTGAATCCCTCCATGCAGAAGCAGGCTATTCGGCCCATCGAGTCTGCAATTAGGCCTAATCCCCACATATTTACTTCACTAATCCCTCTAAACTACATATCCTGGGACATTGAGGGCAATCTAACATAGCCAATACACTTAACCCACATGTCTTTGGACTGTGGGATGAAACCAGAGTCCCCGGAGGAACCCCACACAGACATGGGAGAACATGCAAACTCTACACTGACAGTGATCCCAACTAGGAATTGTACCCCAGTCGGTGGAGCCATGAGGTAGCAGTGCTAACTACTGTGCTACTGTGCCACCCAGAAAGTAGTGCTTCAGAGCTAGGATAATCAACCGAATACAAATTATTTTCATGACCTTGCTGTAGTTTTTGCACCAGGAAATATAGGACTTTTAAAACAATTTATCATAACTTCATTACTATTTACCTCAGCTTAACTATAAATTAAGTGTTAAATCTCATTTTGCTGTATCAGATACTTCATTTTCACAGAGTTCAGTCTGTTGAGCCACTTAGCTAATTTTGGCAGTGCACATTCAACTTGAAAGTTATGGTGCAATTTGGGCAATTTCTTGAATATTCAGCATGCAGAATATTGGAAGTAGCCGCTTTCTAAGGCCAACGTATCTACCCTGAGGCTTAAGTGTCCAAAACCAAACTTAGCACTCTAAATGGGATTTGACCAAGGTCTCATAGGACTGAAATATTACTTGCCTGATTTGGAATTCTAAACTCAGAGGCAATAACTAATATTTCACTGATCTTTCTGATTGCTTTTTATACCAACTTTTAGTGATTTGCATTACCAACCTTCAGTGGTGAGGTTGCCAGCCCCTCGTCTCTTACCATCAGGAAATTCTGATTTGTCTTTCTTGAATTCAAAGTGGATGTCTCACAATTCCCCATAATTAAATCAACGGGCCATCGTCGGCCAATCTGCCTTTGCAACTTCCTGCACCGATCTACGCAATCCATCTTTACAGTGCCATTTAAAGCACAGATATATAAAACTGTTCCATCATCCAAGTCATTAATATTAATGGTGAAAAGTAGAGGCCCAGGTGAAGATCCAGGGGGAAATACTGCATGTCATGTTTGTTCAAATGTTTTAAACTTAAAATAAGAAAGAAATATCATGTTTAGAAAAGAGAATAGAGAAATTGGAATTAGGGGAAATCAGAAGTTATTTTATTTTATTTTCAAGTTAAATGATTTATTACTGTGTTGATCACAGTGCAAACTGACAGCTTTTAAAAGCAAAATGTTCAACAGAGTTCTCCGGAGCTGTTAGCATTCTAAGTTTAATTGCACACAGGCATGAAAGTTGCCCTATATCTCCCTAAACCTCGTTGGTTACGGGTGTGGTTCCGGAGGACTGGAGGATGGCGAATGTGGTCCCATTGTTTAAGAAGGGGAGGAGAGACCTTCCTGGGAATTATAGGCCAGTGAGTCTTACTTCTGTGGTGGGCAAGGTATTGGAGAGAATTATTAGGGATAGGATTTATAGTTATTTAGAGAGAAATGAATTGATTGGGGATAGTCAGCATGGTTTCGTGAAGGGTAGGTCATGCCTTACTAACCTCATTGAGTTTTTTGAGAAAGTGACCAGAGAGGTGGATGGGGGTAAGGCGGTTGATGTAGTATATATGGACTTTAGTAAGGCTTTTGATAAGGTGGCCCATGGAAGACTTCTACAGAAAATGCAGATGTGTGGAATAGAGGGTGATTTAGCTAATTGGATTAGAATTGGCTGGCAGATAGAAGACAGAGGGTGGTGGTTGATGGGGATTTCATCGTGGAGTTCGGTGACGAGTGGTGTGCCTCAGGGGTCTGTTTTGGGGCCCCTGCTGTTTGTAATTTTTATAAATGATCTGGATGAGGGTATTGAGGGATGGATCAGTAAATTTGCAGATGATACTAAAGTTGGTGGTGTGGTAGATAGTGAAGAGGGGTGTTTTAGTTTACAGAGTGACTTGGACAAGTTGCAGAGCTGGGCCGAGAGGTGGCAAATGGAGTTTAATGTGGAAAAGTGTGAGTAATGCACTTTGGCAGGACAATAAATGTGTAGAGTATAGGGCTAATGGTAGGGCTCTTAATAGTGTTGAGGAACAGAAGGATCTTGGTGTATGTGTCAATAGATCCTGAAAGTAGGCAGTCAAGTGGATAAAGTTGTTAAGAAGGCATATGGAGTCTTAGCTTTTATTGGTAGGGGGATTGAATTTGGAGCCGCACTCATGTTGCAACTGTACAAACTCTAGTGCGGCCGCACTTGGAGTATTGTGTGCAGTTCTGGTCCCACATTATAAGAAAGATGTGGAGGCATTGAGAGGGTACAGAGGAGGTTTACCAGGATGTTGCCTGGTATGGAGGGCAGGTCCTATGAAGAGAGGTTGAAGGATTTGAGGTTGTTTTCGTTAGAAAGGAGGCGGCTAAGGGGGGATCTTATTGAAAATATAAGATAATTAGAGGTTTGGATAGGGTGGACAGTGATAGCCTTTTTCCTAGGATGGAGAAAGCTAGCACGAGGGGACCAACTTTAAATTAAGGGGTATGAGTTATAGGACGGATATCAGAGGTAGGTTCTTTACTCAAAGAGTGATTAGGGAGTGGAATGCCCTGCCTGCAGCTGTTGTAGATGCGCCAAGTTTGGTGGCGTTTAAGAGGTTAGTTGATAAGTATATGGATGAGAAGGGAATGGTTTAGTTAGGAGGGGCATTGCTTTTTATTTTGGTCGGCACAACATCGAAGGCCGAAGGGCCTGTTCTGTGCTGTATTGTTCTATGTTCTATGTTCTAAATCATTGCTGCCATTTACATTACAGGCACAGAAAGTAACATAATGAGATTCAACATAAATACTACCATATATTGAATCTATTGATGATCATAAAACCCATTGTCGATTGTTGCAAAAACGCACCTGGTTCACCTAATGTCCTCTAGGGAAGGAACTCTGCCGTCCTTACCTGGTCTGGCCTACATGCGACTCCAGACCCACAGAAATATGGATGACTTTCAACTGCCCACTGAAATGGCCTGGCAAGCCATTCAATTGTATCAATCCAAGGGCAACTAGAAATGGGCAGTAATAATGCTGATCAGCTAGCGACGCCCACAGCCCATGAATGAATTTAAAAAAGTACATTTTCATCATCCAAGAATAGAAAAAAAACACAAGAAAAATAAAATCCTAGTTGAAGGTAAAAACAAAGCACATCATGGTAGCTGCATTTAAATTATCAATAGCATATATGGCAACTGTATTTCTACACATAGCCAACATATCAAATGCAGGTACGGTTATAAAAATATTAACTGTCATAAGATTGTGAAACAGCATACCTAGAGTGTAGTTCAGTGCTGCCATTGTTATATTTGCTTCCTCTCTCCCACATACCAAAATCTGGTCTACGATAGCTTCGTTCCACGCAGAAAACAAGATTTTGAATGAAAGTTACCTATTAAACAACATAACAAAATAATTAAGCCACAGGCAGAAGGCATCCAGTAATTGGTTTTCAATCATACTTAGTTGCTTTATCCCGAATGTCTAAGTGTCCTTGTCATATTGCCTAATATGGGATGTGTGAGCTGTAATAAGGTGATTTGAACAAACAAAAGGTTGGAAATCTTGCCCTGCTAAAAGCTTAGCCATTTGGGTACATTTCCATTTATCAGTGGACCAGGTCAACCACAGTAATAGAACACACCTCAAACAGATGGCTATTTCTTGCCATTCTAGTGTCTAGTGTCTAAAGTTGCAAAGCAACCATAGATATACCAGAGATTGTGGAAAGAATATTGTGTGAAGATATATCTATTTTCAAAATTTTTAACCATTTTCCTTCATTTTATGTTTGCTGCTGGCACTTAGTTTTTGCAAGCCTTTATATAAATTTTGTCATTTCTCATTTGACCTACTTCCACTGCTGGCACAGAGGGCTTCTAGATCAAAATCTCTTCTTAGACACATAAGAGAAGTAGAATATAGATCAGGCTGTAGATAAGATGCTTTTCACTCATTTGCTCATATCCAAGCATCTGCATTTCTAGCCAGAGATGATGATACCTCATTTTGGTAGATAATTAGTAATGGGCAGAGACTCGCCAGTCCAAAGAAAACTGGCATAACATACCTAATGGCTCTATCAAAATACACAAATAGTCTATCAATGTTCGTACTGAATGCTTATTTGGAAACACTCAAATTATAACATAGTATGCTTTCAATGGCACTGCCTGAAATACAATATACCAGAATGTGTTTGGCTATGCCCACCAATTCAACAACTATTTCTGCACATTCTGGTACACATCTGTCAGTGACCTAGTCAAGGCATGTTGTCTCGGACTTGGGGACAACCCAATGGTTATATTGGCAGTATTGCCTCGAGGCAAGTTGAAACTTGGCTTCAGTCCCTACAGGATGCCACACTTCAGCTAACATCAAATAGGTGTTGGCATGCTCCATCAGTTGCCTAACTATCAATATCTGCACCTTGCAAATTGACACCTGCTTCTTAGGTATCCCTTGTCATCACCCATCTTTTCTTAGTTCCTTGTACATTTGACTTTAGAAAAGGCTGATTGTAGTTTGGGATGCTTCTCTAGATTGTCAGAATTTTTATCCATTGATTCCAATTCTATTATCAGTTTTCTTTGGACTCCACAGGATTCATTTATGTACAAGTTGGGGTGACATGGTGGCAAACATGGAGGCACAGTTTTTCTTCAGGTTCAATTCTCATCTTGGATTACTGTGTGGACTTTGCACATTCTCCCTATGGTCAGCATGAGTTTCTTCTGGGTGCTCCAGTTCCCTTCTGCAGTCCAAAAGACTGCTGGTTAGGTGCACTGGTCATGCTAAGTACTTCCTCAGTCTGCCTGAGCAGGCGCCAGAGTGTGGTGTCAGGGGATTTTCCACAGTAACTTCATTGCAATATTAATGTAAGCTTGCTTGTGAAATAACAAAATAAATCTTAAACTTTATACTGATGTCAAATGTATTCTCCCACCTGTTTAAATCTGCATTGCACTTTGCTAATTGAGCACTGGCAGGAATCAGCACTCTGTCTAAAAGCTGCCATATGCCATTTGGGTCTAAACTTCTAGAATGAAGCTTTTAGTTTTTAACATAGTATTGAATAACTGATTCCAGGAAGTTGCAAGTCAACCACGCCTGAGAAAAAGTTCATCAATAATCAACCATCATCATTTTTGCTTTAGTCCACATTTATTATAAATTAATACCTTCCAAAGACACTGTCATCGCAGAGTCCTCTAATATTAATATACTAGTCCCATCACCAGTGTATAATAATTATATGGGGTTTTGGCAAGACCACACCTGGCCTA
The DNA here is from genome assembly GCA_024679065.1 of Sphyrna mokarran. Lineage (NCBI taxonomy): Eukaryota > Metazoa > Chordata > Chondrichthyes > Carcharhiniformes > Carcharhinidae > Sphyrna > Sphyrna mokarran. The sequence goes on along the minus strand of JAGIQG010000004.1, from coordinate 33,633,063 downwards.
CTGTATAGTTTTGCTCTCCTCACACAAGGAAGGTGTTGCCTTTGAATGGGTGCAGCAGGATTTATAGGATGATGGGGCTTTCCTACAAGGACTAATTTAGTATCAATCTCTTATATTCTCTGGAGTTCCAAAAAAAAAATGAGAACTATTATTATTGAATATATAAAATTCTTAAATGGCTTGCCAGAATATATACTGAAAGGCTCTTGGCCCTGACTGGATAAGATATTGGCCATTTGGAACAAGATGAGAAGAAATTTCTGCACTCAAAAGTCGTGAATCATTGCAGTTCTCTATTGCAATAGGCTGTGTTGTTGTAAATTTAAGTTTGAGACAAGCAAATGTTTGAGCATTGAGAGAATAAAGGAACATAGAGATATAACAGGAAAGTGGACTAAAACGTAAAGATTAGTCATGATCTTATTGAATAATGCAGCAAGCTTGAGGCTCCACATGACCTATTACTGTTCCTATAAATTGTGTTCTTAGCCTTTCATGGCTTACAGAGCTGTTGAATTTCTTTAGTATTTTGTAATTTGGAATTGAACTTGGACCCCATCGAATAAAATGATGCAAGGTCAAATTCTGTGTTATCTGGTTGTCTTTGATGAATTTTTTTTTTCCCTTTTCAGATAGTACACATGATTGCATTGAGTCTATAACTCTGACTGTGAAAAATTATACATCTTAACATCCAGCCTATGGTAACTAAAGTGATGCTTGCTCACTAATGCACTGATAAAATTACAACTAGTCTTTTTCAATCAATGGATATGCTCATCAAATTAAGCATAATGTTAAATGTTTCACTGTAAAGTCTGATAGAGTTGTTGGAAAAACAATGCAAGATGAGAGCATCATTTGCATCTACTCTCTAAGAAAACAAATATGTATACTTCCTGGATATAAAAACACCCTGACAAGTTGTTCACCTTGTGGATAGCTGCCCACTGTTTTGGCAGCCTTCTCAGAAGAGATTTCCTCTAATCTCACATTAACTTATAGGAATTCTGTTGTCAGTGAGCAGGGAAAGAAACAGCAAAACTCTTGTAACTAATCAAGTTAAAGAATTTTCCTAAGACATGCAGGGGAAGAAATGAACACGTATCCGATGCAATAGACCAGGCTAGCAGCAAGCAGGAACCTGAAAATTCATGGAAAGGGCTTTGTTGTGGCTTTTTAAACTCAGTCACGGAATCAATATCCCGTTTTTCTGGCTAGAGTGGCTGGACATGATCATGGCCTGCACATTACTGTTCAAATCTCATTATTTAAAGGATCTCCCACAGGGGTCAGAAAGGATCCACGTAAGGACACAGTTCACAGACCACAACTGAAACTAAGGATTCTTAATGCAGAAAAGTGTCCCCTGGATCTCTGGGGCATTCCTGGATAACATGCAGTGAACTGTTAGAAGAGAGAGAATCTTCTCAGCAGATGGCAGGTAGACATCAACTTCCAAAACAAAGCAAGCATGGCTGGAAGTTGCTGAAGAGGTCAGCTACAGAAATGTGCTTTTCTCATGGATAAAGTGCCAAAAGAAGTTTAGTGAATTCATCAGAGTATGAAAGGTGAGCAGCAAGCCACAATTCAAGTGCCAGCCGCCTCACACTGATTTCACCAGCCTTCTCCTGCCTTGCGCTATTTATTCCTCTCTCTGTGAGGCACCTCCTTACTTTCTCATGAGAACAGCCATGACTGATACTTAGCCTTGTTGTTTTCTCACTCTCATCCCTCAAAGTCAACCTCCACAAATGTTGTCCCTCCTCTTAACACAATCCATGTCTCACGTTCATAATCTCTGCTTTCTTTCTATCAGGTGAAAGCACAGAACTCCTGGAACAGGCAAAGTAATTGCTGTCCTGACCATTGTTAAGGGCCATGCATTAGAAATCAGCAGGCCAAGAGGCTGCATGGCATTCGTATGTAGTTGGGGTCTCCAAAATGTCTGCTGACTGCATGGTAGGTTGTTGCATAAAGTTAAATCTCACAGGATCCAGGGTGAGGTATCTAAATGGATACAAAATTGGCTTCTGTCTATAGTTGTAGAGGGTTCTTCTCCAAACTGGAGGCCTGTGATCAGCAGTGTGCCTCAGGGATCAGTGTTGGGCCCACTGTTATTTGTCATTTATATTAATGATTTGGATGAGAATATAGGGAACATAGTTCATAAGTTTGCCAATGACACCAAGATTGGTGACATGGTGGGCACTGAGGAAGGTTATCTCCAATTGCAATGAGATCTTGGTCAATTGGGTCAGTCAGCTGAGAATGACAGAGGGAGTTTAATTTAGACAAACGCGAGGTGTTAAAATGAACCAGGGCAAGACTTATTCAGTTAACAGGAGGGCGTTGAGGAGATTTAAAGAATGAAAAGATCTAGGAGTACGTGTTCATAGCTCTTTGAAAGTGGAGTCACAGGTGGACAGAGTGGTGAAGAAGGCATGCTTGGTTTCATTGGTCAGAATACTGAATACAGCAATTGAGACGTCTTTTTGAAGTTGTCCAAAACATTGGTAAGGCCACACTTGGAGTACTATGTGCAATTCTGTCAGCCCATTATGGAAAGGATATTATTAAACAAGAAAGAGTGCAGAAAAGATTTACTAGGATGCTACTAGGACTTGATGCATTGAGTTATAAGGAGAGACTGAATAGACAGGAACATTTTTCTCTGGAGCATAGGAGGCTGAGATTTTATAGAGGTTTATAAAATAATGAGCAGCATAGACAAGGTAGATAGACATCTTTTCCCAAAGGTAGGGGAGTCTAAAACTAGAGGGCAGAGATTTAAGGTGAGAGGGGAGAGATATAAAAGTGTCCAGAGGAGCAATTTTTTCACACAGAGAATGGTGAATGTCTGGAACAAGCTGCTAGAGGTAGTGGTAGAGGCGGGTACAATTTTATCTTTTAAAAAGCATTTAGATAATTATATGGGTGCGATAGGTATAGAGAGATATGGGCCAAATGCGGGCAATTGAGATTATCTTTGAGGTTTTAAGCAAAAAAAAAGGGCGGAATGAAAGAAGTTGGGCCGAAGGATCTGCTTCCATGCTGTAAACCTCTATGACAGAATTACATAGCACATAACAATCACTGATGCTAATATGGTGTCACCCCTAAATGAAATACGATCATTGCACAGTGATGTGAGGATTTTTTTTTTCATCCAGAGTTAAGGTTGCAGGCTGGAATGAACTTCCTGAGACAGTGGTGGCTTCAGGTTTGATTGATATTTTCAAAAGGATTGCTATTTGAAAAGAAAGAATGTGCAAGGTTACGGAAATAAAGCAAGGGAGTGCAATTAGGTAGATTCTTTTTCAGTGAGTCAGTGCAAACTCGATGACTTAAATGGCCTTCTTCTGCACTCTAAAGATTCTGAGAATTATCACACAATAAAAACACACTCAATGCTGAATACACAAGCCCTAACTTTTTCAGAATTTTTTTTAGTCTGGCAATTGGTTCCTGGCACTGCAGTGAATTCAATGTTGAGTCTGTCAGCAAGGGTAACAACAGCACAGCTTGTGAAGCAGCAGGGCATCTCTCACAGCAACTTGTGGATATTTGCATTTAACTGCACATGTGCAGATGCCAGAAGTAGCTGGCCAATTTACCTTGTAATACTGTTGAGTGCTAATAGCTTCACCATTCAGATTACCACTAAATCTCGGGCTACATTCAGCTTCAATTTGTTTCAAAGTTAGTGAAAGTCTGAAGATAAGGAAAAATATCAACCCCAACTGAAGTTAGCAGTTCCACATGATTGATGCTAAGCGCAGTATTGTGCTTTGATGAGCTCAAATGGCTTTGTGCCAATTTTTTGAGGACCACTCTGCACTGCAGTGAGAAAACAAATTTGTATCCTTTGCACTCAGTGCTTTGTGCATTCAGCTTCAACACAAAAACAAGTATGCATTGTCAAGATAATAAGGCATCTTTATTCCTTCACCTACATGGCTACCCAGGAACTAGGGATGGGAAGAGGCCACTTGCTCCTTAAGCCTGCATAATTAAAAAAAGTTCTGGAAAAGTCAAGGTTTGCGTATTCAGCATTGAGTAAGTTTTTACTGTTATGATAATTCACAGAACCTTTACAGGAGGATCTAATTGGCTCATCAAGTTTGCACTGGCTCTTCGAAAAAGGAGTCTACCTAATTGCACTTCCACGTCTTATCCCCGTAACCTTGCACATTCTTTCTTTTCGGATAGCAATCCAATTACCTTTTGAACACATCAATCAAACCTGTCTCCACCACTGTCTCAGGAAATTCACATTAAGAAGACTGACAACACCAGGTTAAAGTCTAATAGGTTTATTTGATTAGAACTCTCACTCACCTGACGAAGGGGCAGCCAGCACTCCAAAAGCTAATGGCTTTGCTACCAAATAAACCTGTTGGACTTTAACTTGGTGTTGTGAGGCTTCTTACTGTGTTTACCCCAGTTCAGTGCCAGCTTCTTCACATCAGGAAATTCACTCCAGATAAGATCATGATGATATGATTACAACCTCAACTCCACATTCCCTCCCATCTAACCCAAATAACTTCTCATCCATTTATCAAGAATCTATCAACGTCTTAAAAATATGTAAAGTTTCTACTATGTGAGGAAGAGAGTTTCAAAAACTCACGACCCTCAGAAGAAAAAATGTCTCCTCACCTGTCTTAAATGAGCGATCCCTTATTTTTAAATATAGACCCCAAGTTCTAGATTCAAGGTCTAGAACAAGTTCTAGACCCCAAGTTCTAGATACAAAGGGAAACATCCTTTCTCAAAACTCCTCAGGATCTTAAGTGTTTTAATCAAGTAACTTCTTACTCTTCTAAACTCCAACGGATACAAATTTAATCTAACCTTTCCTTCTAAAACAATCCATGTATTAATCTACTAACCTTCTCTGAACTGGGACCAGTGTATTAACGTTCTTTCTGAAATAAGGAAATCAATACTGTACACAGTAGTCCAGATGTGGTCTCATGTGTGTTTTGTAAATGAAGCATAACTTCCTTACTTTCATATTCAATTCCTCTAGCGAGAAGCAATAATCTTGTAACATCAGTCATATCCCATATCCCTTTTTAATGGATTTCATACTGTGAACAAAGAAATTGTACTGCTTTGTGAAAATTGGTACTTTTAAATTTTACAAATGAATGTAAGAAATATATAAAGAAACAAAATAGAAGTAAAATTCTGAAGCACTATAGGTATGGTCATCATCCCTCCTCCTTTCAAATTTCAACTATTCTCGTGAAACTGTGAGCTCCATGTTAGGAAAGGGGAGCTAAAATTTCCAGATGTGAAATATGCGAGGAGAGAATGAAACAAATATGGGCTAGAACTAAGTATGTGACGAGAGAAAAATGTAACCAGAGGACAAAGAATTAGAATGGGTCATATGGAAGTAAAGGTAGAATGAGATCCATCAGGAGAGGTTAATGAGACTCGTGAAGAGAGAGGATAGGATCAGTGAGAAGAGGTTGGGGTGTATGAAAGCGAAAATATAATGTGACCTGATGGAGGAGAGGTGGATAAGGTTGTGTAAAGAAATTTAAAATCGGATAAATGAAGATAAAGTGAATAGGACCAGTGAGAAGAGATGGATTGGAATATACGAGATTAGAAAGATACTGTGGCCTATTACGGGAAAGGTATATCAGAACCAATAAAGGTAGAGTTGGAATGTGTCCTTTGAGAGGGAGAACAACAATGTTTCCTCCAAGGTATGCAGTCATACAAGGAATGTCCCACATATTAAAATAAACAGGGTTCTTTAAACATTATGAAAGTTCAATATATTTTATAATATTAACTGCTTATGATCAAAAAGTAGCACTCAGAAGTTCATAGGGTAGTTAACAGCCTGCTGAATGTAAAAGAAATTCAGATGGAACACAATTAAGACCACTGTACTTTTTTGATGGCATTGTATGTACAGAGTAACATTTCAAAGTTTGATTCCAACTGTGGTATTTTGTTCAATTTTGGGCACTGCACTTTAGGAAGGATACAAAAACTTTGGAGCTGATATGAAGGAGATTAATTATTCGAGTGTGGCCAAGGATGAGGAATTATACTTATATGAATAGACTGAAGAAGCTAGTGTTATTTTCCATGGAGCAGAGAAGGCTAAATGGAGATCTGAGAGAGGTGTCAAAAATCATGAAGTTATGATAGAATTCAGAAACAGAATCTATTTCCAATGGATGAAGATCCAAATCCTCTTCAAACCTTTTATCATTACACTTATATGTAACTTGATTCATGTACAAGGACACCTAGATCCCTCTGTATTGCATAATCCTGTAATCTCTCACTATTCACTATTTCAATAACATTTTGCTTTTGTACTTTCCTACCAAAGTGGATAACCTCACATTCTTCCATAGTTTATTCTATCCATTAAATTTTCACCTAACTTAACCTCTTTACAGACTATGTCTTCCTCATAATGTCTTCCCAATCTATCTTTGCCTCCTCTGGGTCTTCATCCAAGTCATTAATAAGATTGAAAATAGTTAATGTACCTGCACTGATCCCTGTGGAACCCCACTAGTTACAGATTATCAGCCTGAAAATTATCCATTTATCCCAACACGCTATTTCCTATTAGTTAGCTAATTTCGTATTGAAATTCCTCCAATCAAGTTTCTACCCCTACCACAATACTGGCTGGCCTTGGTAAAAGTCACAAATAACATTCTATGCCACTGTGAACATGGTAAATTATCCTTCCTCATCCTTATCAACCCATCTGCAGCCTTTGACAGTTTATCACACCATCCTACGCCTACACCTCTCCTATGTTGTCTAACTAAGTGCTAGTCCCTGGTTTCATTCTCATCCTTTAAATCACAGTCAGAAAAGTCTTGCGATGTCTTTTTTGTCCACACCAATAACATTATCTCTGGAGTCCCTAAGGACTCAGTAAGAATTTAGCAACACCAATTTTTAATCCAACCGATTTATTTGATAGTAAAATTGCGAGCTTTCAACACTCTTGTGTCTTCCTCAGGCAAATGCAGTGTTCCTAAGGACTGCCATTCGATGACATCATCTGAAAACACTTCACTTTTCGCAGAGGATGATGGCACTCTGCTCTGACTCACCATGACCTCTCTCAAACCCCCTGGTTGTCATAATACTTGTCTGACATCCAATATTGGGGGAGCAGAAAGTTCTTCCAACTGAATATTGGTAAGACAAAGCTATTGTCTTTGGTCTCTGCTACAAACTCTGTTTTTAACCATCTCTTCCCTGGTAACTGTTTAAAGTTGAGACAAACTATTTGCAACATTAGTTTCATGTTTGACCTCAAGATATGCTTCCAACTACATGTCCACACCATCACTAAGACTGCTTAGTTCTACCTCCATTACACTGCTCAACTCTTGACAACAGGATTGTCAAACCCTGTACCCAATCACAGAATAAATATGCATGTACTATTAAAAAAAACTGGTTGGTATGTTTAAAAATAATCAACCTGGAAATAACACACTTCAAGTTTAAGCTACAGAAAAGGAATTTTCAACACCAATCTTAAAAATGCTGGTGGACTCTTGAGACCTTGGAACTCAATCTAGTTGAAATGCCTTAAGCTTTTATTTTTGTAAATAATTTAAAGTTTAAGTGAACCTTAATTTTAATTTGCATATATCTTAAGTTGCTCATTCTAAAATAGTGGTGCTATGATTTTTGTTTTATTAATCATGATACAACAATGATAAAGACAGTGCTTTCTGACATTCCAGGCTCACAAAACTTAAGCAGGACAAGTAAAAAATGTAAGCACAATAAGGATCAGGTTTTCTGGAGAACTCGATTGCCAGGATACAGAAGGCTGCATGTTGGTCTGGAGCTGCAGGTTCAATCAACTCCAACCCTCAGCACTCTTCCAGCTGAGAAGCATGACTATAGCCGACAGTGCTGATTCCAAGGAACAGTAGGCGAGATGTCGGAATCAATGCAGCACTGACTTTGTTCAGAAGGGTTATAGCTTGACAGCATGAAAAAAAAAACTACCTTTTAAAAAAATCTAAACAAAATAGAAACTGAAAAAGGAGTACCAATGTCAGCAATAAACAGGAAATAATGTTACTTGAGGAATGGTGAGGACAGAATCAGAGATAAAGAGAAAGCTGAGGTTACGCTACTGACATTTGAACAAGGACAGTGGAAAAGAAAGATTAAAGGAACAAAGCATCGCACTACATAGTAAAAACCCAAAATTCAGAATTTAAAAAAAAAGACAATTAAAAATTATTAGTTCAACATTCAGTAAACAGTGTAAGGACTAAAAAAAAGTACAAATTAGAGTGGATGGATTCAATACCAAACAGAAACAGAGAGAAAGAATAACTGGATTGAGAGAGAGAGACATAAAATACAATGAAAAGTTAAAGTTTAAAAAAAAAGTTTATTAGAGCCACTAATAGACTTACATTAACAATACAATGAAGTTTTCATGAAAATCCCCTAATTGTCACATTCTGGTGTCTATTCGGGTACACCAAGGGCAAATTCAGCCAATTCACCTAACCAGCACATCTTTTGGACTATGGGAAGAAACTGAAGCACTCGGAGGAAACCCATACAGATACAAGGAGAATATGCAGATCCTGCACAGTGACCGAAGTTGGGAATCAAACTTGGGTACCTGGCATTGAGGCAACAATTCTAACCACTTGCCATCCTGGTTAGTACAAGTTATAATTTTTTTCTATTTTAAATCTCAAAAGTAATTAAAACCTGAATGAAAATGCCTCAGCACTAATGTGAGAGTTTCATGTATGCCTACCATACAAATAGGTGACTGAATGCATTTTATTATATAAGCTGTCAGTGCAATGTCATTAATGTTAATTTAGTGGTACCCACTGGCAAGCCTCTACACACTGCCTGATCCAAAATGGTTCCCATCGCAATTTTAAAATCCTCATCCTGGTTTTCAAATTCTTCCATGACAGTTTTCCTCTCTATCTCGATAATCTACATGGCCCAACAAACATCATTCTGGCATCTCTGGCATTACTCCAACAGTCGTGGCCAAATTGTTAGCTCTCTTAGCCTAAGTTATGGGAGCCCTTCACTCAACCTGTTCACCACTCTGCCCCTCTCTCATCCTTTAAGGCCTATTTCCTTAAGCATGTTTTTAATCTATTCCAATACTTCTTTCTGTTTCTATCACTTTCTAAAATTGAAATGGCCTTTATTAAGCACCTTGGGATGTTTTGCTATAATAAAGGTGCTTTATAAATGCATCTAGTTGATATTGCTTGGTTGGTTGCTGATGGGCACAAATTTAAGGCTACATGAACATATAAATTAGGAGCAGTTAGGCCATTTGGCACCTTCAGCCTGCTCTGGCATTCAATAAGATTATGGCTGATTTGATTGTATCCTCAACTCCACATTTGACCAGGTAACTAAAATTCCCCATTAAAACTACTCTGTAATATTTGCATCTTCCTGTAATTTCCCTGCAGATTTGGTCTTCTACATCCTTCTCACTGTTTGATGATTTATAGGCTACACTGAGTAATGTAATTGCATCCTTTTTGTTTGCTAGCTCTAGCCAAATTGATTATGTCCTTGAATCCTTTGGGGCATCCTCTTTCTCCAGCACAACAATGCTCTCCCTAACCAATATCATTTCTTCCTCCACCTGTCCCCAATCCCCTCAATTCTCTCTCTCTCCTTCCTTCCTTCTCTTCTTTCCCGCCCCCCCCACTTTTCTATCTTTTCTGAACACCTCATAACCAGGAATATTTAACCTCCAGTCTCACCCTTCCTTGAACTAGGCCTCTGTTATTGCCATATCATATTTTCACAATGCAATCTCCCCAGCCTTATTTAATATACTTTGTGCATTTGCATACATGTACAGCTACAGTAATTGTAACAGTGAACTCTTATGTAAGTCAGGTTTTACTTAATTAACTTGTAAAGAAAATAGCTTTCTCAAATGCAAAAAGTAGCATATCAGAATTTCATAGGTGTTAGATATTGCAAATCAGAGATGAGTTTCAAAACCGTTTTCGGTCAATTTGACCTATTTGAGTTCTGGCAGCAATTCTTCTGCCTTTGAAGGCAATGATTATTGTGATAGCTTGCGCAGCAAAGAAAAGCAGATTTGAACTTTGAATGGAAAGATTGAAACATGAAGTTCCATTCACATTCAATGTTCAGATTCATGCATTGGCCAAATATAATTCAGATTAAATTGTGAGAATACGAAGGCATTTGTGTTCAAGCTAGAAAGAAAAATAAAAACAGAGGCACTTATATCCAAAGCAATTCAAAGACAAATGTTTAAACTTAGTTCAGGGCAAATAGATTCTGAGATGTCAAACATTCTTCATAATCAAATTGAAAGCTTTACTTTTAATCAGTAAATGTGTTTTGCTAACATAGAAGGTGCATATCTTCAGAATGAAAATGATATTTTTCATGAACATGTCCAATGCATATCACAACATCACAAATATTTAGCTATTTTGAGCATCTGCACTGGAGCTTGGACAATGCAATTTTAGTAAGCAAGCACTCAGTAAATGCACACCTCTGCCATTCTGTGTTAGTTCAACGTTACTTGAATTTTGTGACGCTTGAAACTTTATTCTGCCTGATTGATCTTTGTAACTAGAATCATAGAGTCCTAAATGCAGGAAGCCATTCAGCCCATCAAGTCTGCACCTACCACAATCTCACCCAGGCCCTATCCCTAAACACCATGCATTTACCCTAGCTAGTCCTCCTGATACTAGGTAACATTTTAGCATGGTCAACTCATCTAACTCGCACATCTTTGGACTGAGAGAGGAAACAATTCAGACATGGGAAGAATATACAAACCCCACACAGACAGTCACCCAAGTTGGGGAACTGAACCCAAGTCCCTGGTGCTGTGAGGCAGCAGGGCTAATCACTGTGCCGCCCTTAAACTAAAATGCTGGAAAAATAAATCTTTTTATTAAGAGCTTCCATCATACTGAAAAGGCTTCAGACCTATCAGGCCAATTGCCTTGGTATGTACTGTCCACAAAAGCAGGATAAATCCAACACAGCAAATTACTGTCCCATTAATCTGCTCTTGATCATCAGTGGAGAGATGAAAGGAGTTATTGATAGTGCCATGTTCATTCAGCTCCTGACTTTGTCACAGCCTGGGATCAAATGTTGACAGAAGTGCTGAATGCAAGAGGTGAGGTTAGATAAACTGCCTTCAATACCATAGCAGCATTTGACCGAATATGGTCAAAGAACGAATGGAAGTCGGGAGAAACTCTTCATTGGTTAGAGTTAAGCCTAACAGAAAGGAACATAATTGTGGTTGCTGGATGCCTAATATATCACTGCAAGTGTTCTTCAGTGTGGTGTCCTAGGCCCAACCATTTTCATCTGCTTCATCAATGACCTGCCTTCAATTATTAGGTCTGGAAATGGGGACGTTTGTTGATAATTGCACAATGTTCACATGATTCTGAGACTGCAGAATCTGTGCCCATATACAACAAGACCTGGTCAATATTAAGCGTGGGCTGAGAAATGGCAGTAACATTTGTGCCACACAAGTGCCAGGCAATGGCCATCTTTAACATGACAGAACCTAATCATCCTCCCTTGACATTCAATAAGATTACTTTCAATATCCTGGGGGTTATCAATGGTCAGAAGCTGAAATGGATAAGCCATATTATACTGTGCCTACAAGGGCAGGTTAGAGGCTGGGAATTCCACAATGAGTAACTCATTTTCAGATTGCCCAAAACTTATCCACCATTTACAAAGCACAATTCAGAAGTGTGCTGGAATACTCTCCACTTGCCTGGATAAGTGCAGCTCCAGCAATACTCTGTATTCCAGCTCCAGCGTGAGTACAGCTTCACCAACACTCAAGAAGCTTGACACATTCCAGGAAAAAGTATGGTTGATTATTTAATGTTGCGGATTGTCTCTTTGCTGTTTTGGTGAATTTTGTCACAGCTGACAAATTTCACCAAAATAGCAAAGAGGAGACAATCTGCTGATTGGAACCTCATCTACCACTTTGAACATTCACTCCTTCTACCATTGACATGCAGGGGTAGCAATGTGCACCATCTACAAGATGCACTGCAGCAACTCAATAAGGTTCTTTCAACAGCTCTTTCCAAATCCATGACCTCTACCATTCTCATTAAAGCCATACACCTTCTGGATTTAGATTTAAGGTACAGTTAAACCATGACCTGCAGTGGTTAAAGAAGCTGGTTCAGCACCATCTTCCCTGGGCAATTAAAGCTGGTCTAGCCAGTCATAGCTACAGCTTGTGAAAGAGTAATTACATTAAAAAAAAATCCAACAACAGGCTCTGAAAATTCTGCTCACATTTTGACCTGTGATAAATTTCACCAAAACAGCAGAGAGGAGAAAATCCACAACATAAAACAATCAAGCACACTCTAAATAAAGCAACTCACAACATTCTTAAACAAAAGTCAATATGCCTATCTTCCATTGTTAACAGGTCTTTAAAAATATTCCAGTGCCAAAAACTTATCAGTTTTTCTTTGGGCAAAACGCTATCAGAGTACCAAGTTTTGTTGTTTTTGAGATATATTATTTATAGACAAACAAATTAATGGCTGCAGACGTTGCCTCCACTCACCTTCTATGGAGGTGGTAAAACTACCCTCTTGTTGAAAACTCCAACAACCATTGTTAAAAGTAATTAAAACTGTGTGGAGAAACCTATCTCTGCTAGCTGAGTATTTGAATTTGTGAAGCACTGGAGTATTACTGTGAGATCAGTAAATGGGAAGTAGTCTGAAAAAATAATAGGTTGCATCTGTTGAAAGAATCAGTATATATAATTAACCATTATCAAACTGAGATAAAATCTTGCAACTGGGAGACAGGGGAGAGAAATTGCACTGCAACTCTTCAGGACATTCTATATCTTAGATATTTGACTCCACTGCAACACTAAATATTTTACTACTTCCATTACATAAGGTTCCATTGCACAAAGTGCAATATAATAATAATAATAAGTAATTTATTGAATTTCAGACGAGTTTGAGCTGTTTAATGCTAACCCAAAATATACTTGCAATAGTAATATTTGAAGCTGCCAACAGTCAGGAGTTGACAATAAAAATGGTTAGCAAAAAAGTGTATGCACAAAAGAGTCTATTTTCTTGGGTTGGCAAGATGTGATGAGTGAGATTGCACAGGGGTTAATGTTGAGCCTCAACTTTTACAATTTACATCAATAACTTAGACGAGGGTAGTGAAAGCATCGTATGTGGGGAAGTATGTTTGAAGAGGGCATAAGGAGGTTAAAGATGGATATAGCTAGGTTGAATGAGTGAGCAAAAATCTGGCAGATGGATTATAGTGTGGGAAAGTGTGATGTTCTTCATTTTGGCAGGAAAAATAATAAAAACAGTATTACTTAAACAGAGAATAGCTGCAGAACTCAGAGGTGCAATGGGATACAGGTGTTCTAACATGCAAAAGTTAGTATATAGGTGCAGCAAGTAATTAAGACTTGCGCTATTGGAGGGCTATATATATTTATTTTGAAAGGATTTTGACAAAAAAGTAAGGATATAATGCTTCAGTTGTACAGGGCATTGGTATGACCACATTTTGAAAACTACATTGGTATGTAGTTTTGGTCTCCTTATTTAAGGATGCAAATACGCTGGTGCTGGTTCAAAGATGGATATCTGGAAGGAGGGGGTTGTCTTATATGATAAAGTTAGTCAAACTGGGCTTGTTTCCACTGGAATTTAGAAGCATAAGAGCTGACTTGATTGAAGTATACAAGATCCTGAACAGTATTGACAAGGTGGACGTGGAAACAATATTTCCTCTTATGGGTGAATCAAGAACTAGGAGGCACTGCTTTAAAATTAAGGTCAGAGTTGAGATTTTTTTTCTCACTGTGAGTTGTGCAATTTTGGAATTCTTTGCCTCAGAAGACAGGAGACAGGATAATGGAATATTTTAAACGTGGAGGTAGATAGAATCTTATTCGGCAAAGGAATCAAAAGTTATTAGGATTGACAGTAAACAGGTCAGCCATGATCCCATTGAATGGTGGAGCAAGCTTTAGGGGCTGAATAGTTTACTGCTACTCCTATTTCCTATGCTTGTAGGCTTGACAGGTTAAACGGTCCATGTCTGTTTCTACTTTGTACGTTCTGTTAATTTGTGCCAACACAGATTTCTGAGCCAAAGCCTGGGGCACTTGTTGGATGGCACTTTCAACTTGTGCCCAAAATAAGTATGAAGTGGGCACGTTGATTACGTTAAAATTCTTCCTGAAAATATAATTGCAAGAAGGTAAACAAGTTAGTCACTGAGAAAAAACACAGCTCTGATTAGTGAAGTGAGCTATCCACCACTCCGTATAAAACATTAGTTAGATTGCAGTTATTATGAACCGCGCTAGTCATCACATTATGGGAAAGATTGAAGTTTAAAGTTAAAATTTACGCTTAATGTCACAAGTAGGCTTATATTAAGACTGCAACGAAGTTACTGTGAAAATCCTCTATTCACCACATTCCTGTACACTGAGGGTGAATTTAGCATGGCCAATGCACCTAGCCAGTATATGTTTCAAACTCTGGAAGGAAACCAGAGCACCCAGAAGATACCCATAGACACGGGAGAGCGTGCAGACTCCGCACAGGCATGACTCAAGCTGGAATTCGAAACTGGGTCGCCGGCACTGTGAGGCAGCAATGCTAATCACAAAGATGTGATGATATAAGAGATGGAACAGAAGAAATTTAGAAAGATGTTACTAGCATAGACAATTATAGCTCTGAGGAAAGATTGGATAGATTGGGGCGGCATCGTTGAGAGACAGGAAGATAAGGGGAGATTATTTGAGATATATAAAAATGAGATGCCACAGCGAAGTGGAGGTATAAAATAATTATAAAAGGATTCGGCAGAATTGAGGAGGATTTTTTTTAAATCCAGAGGGTGATGGGGGTCTAGAACTTACAGTCTTAAAGAGTGGGAGAGGCAGAATCCCACAACACATTAAAAAAATAGTTGTCTATGAACTTGAAGTGGCATAATCTATCGGAATGTAAATCAAAGCTGAAAAGTGGGATTAGGCTGGATAGTTCTTTTTATTGGCTGGTGCAGACAAAATGGGCCAAAAATTCTTGTTCAGCGCTATAAATTTTCTCTGTCTCCATTCTTAAAGTTGCTGCTCTCTCCAATAACTGACATTGTTTCTGATCCCATTCTCTACCTGTCATTTTTTTTATTGTTGTTCTTTCCCCTCTCCACACTCCTTTTCTGCCCTGTCCCTCTTTTCCCATCTCTTTTGCCTGTGCTCCACCAGAACATAATTGCCATACCAGCTATACCTAAACATTGTACTTTGTTTTCATACACAAGCAACATTATGCAAATCAGAAAATTTCAGTTTTTAGGAATTGAATCATTATGCCATAAATCTTTTAAAATTACAGGAAATAAACTTGCTAATTTTGCCTTCATACATCAATCTAATGCACAATACCTCATCAGTATTGTAGATAATTTGTAGTCCTGAGGAAATCATCTCGACCAAGTACAATAAGAACAAAGATAAGGCATCAATCTGGAGTACAAAGTAACAAAAGATATTAGAACATAATGTTGAAATGTTGCATCAGTAATCATACAGCAGATGCATATACTTTAATAATACTAACATTAAATTTGTCAGAAGTATTAGAATGGTATAACAGAAGTGTCTTACCTGAAGGTGCCCATATTCTTCATTAGATAAAACTTCATCGCCTGTATGCACATTGAACACAGAATGTACACAGCTTGATGGATTTGAATATTGCTTGAAGTATTCCACCTATTTAAAAACAAATTTTTTCAGTAACTGAGCACCTGGACAAGTATGAACCAATTAAATGAGTCAGAGTGGATTTGTGATATTTTAACAGGCAGTGATCAACAGAAATAAATTACACCACAAATTTTGTGTTTAATACAAATTAATTTTATTAAACAAGAAATGTTAAGCAAACTATACAAAATAAACAAATTTAGGTGAATACTTACTCTATATTGAAAAGCACAATTAAAAAACAATCAAATATATTTAGGTTAAGCTTCCCAACTGAACTTTTCCTTTTTCGTTATGATTTTGCCAGAAAACTTTGGCTATGTGAAAAGATCAGACATGATCATATTGCATGCACAGCAAGTTTGAGGGGCTGAAATGCCTATTCCTGCCCCTAATTGTTACATTCTCATCAATTTCTTGATTGTTTTTTCTTTTCCTAGGAGCAAACTAAAGTGTCACAGCACATGGGAGTTCATTTCGATTTCTCTTTCGTATTCCGGTCATTCTGCAAGGTGTGAAATATATTGCTGATCCTTTCATCAGCTTTTGGCTAAGCAGTCTTCCAATTTTTGTTAACAGTGTCAGCACTGTGGATTTCACAGTTAAACTTTGGTTCCACTGCCTTCTTGTCCTAGTTTTGGGCAGGCATAAATTCCTTTTTCCAAGTTTACTCCACAGCTTCTTTAGAGCACTTTTGAAGTTATCTATTCAAGGTGATTTTTTTTCCTGCCACTAGGATAACTGTCTTTCACTGTCAGAACCGCTCGTGAATTTCTTCTTCGAGCTTCAAACTAGGCAACCCCTTTGAGCCTTGTTTCCCCTTACACAACTCCAAGCTGAGCTTGAGCCTTCACTCGCATTCTAAACAATGAATGATAAAGTTAATATTTTCTCTGCATAAGGTGCAGGCCTGGCTAAATTTATCTTCTATTGTTCCCTTGACTCAATGAGCTACAGCGTGCACAAGGTCAAAACTGAAACTGTATTTCATTAAAAAAACCCATACAAGTTAAACAAAAGGACCTTCGATTACTCAAAGCCCATCCCTATGGTAATATGACACGCTTGGAAATGTTGCAAACAAAATTAAATTAATTATTTAAATCTTCAACACAATTTTTATCCTGTAACTCATTAATAATTTATAACTCTAATGGAGTTTTCTAGCAGCCTCAGCTTTTCAATATATATCAGGAACTTGAATGAAGAATAAAGTGTGTCCAAATTTGCAGATGTCACTAAATCAAAATACACAAGAAATTGTGTAGATGAAGCTACAACTTTAAAAGAGACACTGCAGCATGAATGAGGATGGAAATGTTACATCCTCCACTTTGGAACTGCAAAAGCAACCTGAAATGTTTTCTTAATGGTAGGAAACTAAAAATAATGCAAAAACAAACAAATTTAGATGTTTAGGCATATAAATCACTAAAATTTAGTGCACAGATATAAAAGTAATAAAAAAGGGCTAATTCCAGGTTGGCCTTCATCTCAAAGATGGGAATATATAAGGGAGGAGTTCATATTACAGTTTTACAGAGCTTTGGAAATTGTGGAGTTGCAAGTTCATGTAGTACACATAACTCTTGAAGAGTTAATAAGGTTTGCTTAAGTGTCAGAAAGATTTGTTTAATACCTTGCTCTTTGAGCAATAAAAAAAGAGTCTAAAGCTGTCAATGAGAGTTAAAAACATCTTCTGCTAGACAGCTTTGTTTGGAAATAGAGATGGATTGAACAGTTTTTAGTTGTATTGTGTGCATTTGTAATAACATAAAAGCTTAACTTTGTGTTTCTAAATTTGTGTGCAGAGAAAAGTTAAAACTTCAGTTTGACTCATGTTAGAAAAAGGTGTCTGCAAGTTTTTGATTAGTTTCACTTTAAATTTTTCCTGGATAAAAGCAATAAAAATGCAAAAACAATTAACTGCTTGAAAAAACTAAACTGTTGCTTAGCAACTAAAGCTGCAGATAGAAAAGCAGTTAGGGTTCAGTTTGAACCAGATAACTTTGAAGAAAGCAACTCTCACAGAGACAGTCATTAGTATATACAGGGTCAGAACACAAATCCTAAAATCTACAGCAGTCAGCAATCAGGATAGGAGGAAGTTAAAGTAACAAACAGCAGAAAACTGGAAAAAGATTATGCTCAATTAAGTCAGGAGCAGAGAGTGAGGCACCCATTATAAGACGAGATAAGAGTACAAAGCACAGACCTGGAGTGACAGCCAGAACTCTGAAGTGGAAAAGTTTAGTGACATTTTAATACAGACTGAAGCAGTGGGTGTTCTGTTGGCATGCCTGGGTACCTGACAGATTATGTGGAAGTTTGAATGCACATGGTGTTCCTGGGCAGAGAAATACCTAAAGAAAAATTAAATTCTTGGATGTGGATCCATGAGGTAGGCATCCAAGAGGAAGTTTTGGAGAATGTGTTCTTCAAGAGAAAAACTCGCAAATTCTCACGTGAAAGTCAGAGTTCCAGTGAGGCCAGTTGGCTCACCTTTTAACAAACATCGGTGGAAGAGGAATTTGATAAAATGCACAAAAAAACAAAGGTTACAATCTACCAATCTGGGATCATAACAGCTCTGATCCCAAGTTTTTGGGCCATCTAATATACATCAGAAAAAAATTTCAATCTAGTTGTATAGTTTAATTAGAGAATTTAGGTGACATTGTGCCAAGAGCTATCATTATTATTGTATCATTATGAATGTTTGGCTGAGTATCAAAAAAGCTATCATTGTTTCTGTAGGAGTCTGAGTTTGCAGTGGAATTGACAATTTAAAGTAATTATTAAAGAATTAGTTGTCTTTGATTTGGGATCTGAATAGAACTTTGTTGCTTTTATAAGAGATTAACTATCCAAGGAGATTTTCAAGATTTCAATTGGTTCGAATGGGAGTTTGTTTCATACCAAGTTTGTATGTGTATGAGCTGTATAAGATTGTTAGATTTCTTCATCTCCACTTCTCTTCTGTGATCTGCCCATGATGGAGACTGCTCGAGTGGTGATGACAGGGCAGGGTATGAAAGGTATGGCAGCTGGGAGGGGTGGAGCTGACAGAGAGCGGCCACCAGGGGTACGTATAAGTATGGAGAGTCAATGAAGGACTTGTGTTAACATAGAAGAGCCCTAAGGAGTAAAAGGCAAGGGATGGGTGGTGGCATAAATTGGCAAGTAGAGACAATGGGAACCGAGGAGGTGAGGGATGAGGCTAAAGGGCCTTACAGCTTCTAAAATAATTGGGACGATTCCAGAAAACCAAGGCTGGTTGCTAACCAGTCCAACTTGGCAGTAGCATGCTCCTGTGACCATCTAGAGCCTGTTTCCAGGATTGACAGATCAGAGTTGAACCCGTTCCCACCTTCTTGCAACAAAGATTGAATCTAACAGAGTCCTTTAAACTGAGGCATGTCTGCCAAGTTAGGAAAAATGTCATGACTTTCTTGGCAGTGAGAAGCTAGCTCATAATCTTAAGATTGGAACAAGGCCATTTTAGAATGATATTATGCAGTACTTTTGCATCAAAAAGTTGTGGAAATCTTCTTCTCTAAACGGCTGTGCATGCTGGGTCAAATGATATTTTTAAGACTGAGAATGACAACCCTTTGTTCATATAGATCATCAGGGGATGTAGGTGAAAGGCTGATAAATAATGTAGAAGTATAGATTAACCATGATCTAATTGAATACTTGAATGCCTGAATTACCTATTCTTTTACTATGTCCCCATGGATGAATATCTATATTAATACATTCATTTGACATGACATTTCAGAGTGCTATAAAGTACATTTTAAGCACACAACCTCCTTTTACAGAAGAACAGATTTAATAAATGGTTAAGAATGGGCAGCAAGGTAGCACAGTGGTTTGCACTGCTGCTTCACAGCTTCAAAGACCTGAGTTCGATTCCCAGCTTGGGGCACTATCTATGGCATTTGCACATTCTCCTTGTGGGTTTCCTCCGGTTTCGTCCCACAGTCCAAAGATGTGCGCATTAGGTTGATTGACCATGAGAAAATTGTCCCTTAGTGTCCTGAGATGCATAGGTTGGAGAGACTATCAGGTAGATAATGTAGGGATATGGGGTATGGCCTGGGTGAGATTGTAGTCGATACAGACTTGATGGGTCCAATGACCTCTTTCTGCACTATAGGGATCCTAAGAATGCAGCAGTCAAAGGGCAAATTCAGCATTGTCAATCCATCTAACCTGCACACATCTGACAGAGAGGATCTGGAGCACCTAGACACAGGCAGAATATGCAAACTACACACAGATAGTCAACCAAGGCCGGAATCTAACCTGGGTTCCTGGCACTGTGAGACATTAGTGTTAACTGCTATGTCACTCATGAAAAGACACAAAGTCATTTATCTCATTAAACATTTACAGCAAATACAAACACAGTAGACCGAATGGCCTATTTCTGTACCATAACAATTCTGTGATTCTGAGCAGGCAAACTTCCATCTGCTTCAGCTAGCAGAATAATAAAAAGGTTGCAACTGTCAAACCAACTTAATCCTTTGCAAATAACTTCGAAAAGCATGGTGCATTTCTCCCTTTTTTTCTGGGACATCAAAGTAGCATGCTGGTTGCCTGCGTCTGTATGATACCATAAAGCTTTTTCCCATGAGAATTTGCATCTATTTTTGATTTAAACCCTTTTTTATTTCCTAGAAGAAAAGCTACTAGGACTGCTGAACTTTTGAAAATATGATGTCCTTAAAACTGAAAAGAAGCTGTCAGTAAAATACAAAATGAACCAAATAACCTCAGGTACATTTGAATTCTCTCTCTCAAGACTTTGACTGATAAAAATGCAACGCCATGTCACAGTCAAAGTAAGCTTGGTGTAAGAATTTAAACTGCAATCCTTGTTTTTAAATCTGCTTATGTTCTAAGACCAGGTTTAAAAAAAGGTGACAAACCAAACTTGACAGAATATCAAACCTGTGCCATACCATACACCTATATATTTTTCTCTGTCCAAATATTTACATTCCTTCAGCAACTAACCCAAAATCTTATGCCACTTAGCTCAGTGCTCAATACTTTAATTTCTTCAAACAATGTCCAAACTATTCCAAGCCCTTTATATTCATTACCCTATGTCCAGATAGTGACTGCAACTCCCAAATCTTCAATTCCAAACTACTCATTATATTCCTACAACTAGTGCAGTGCTGCTTCGAAATTCCTACAACTCCAAGAACCCCAGAGCAAGAAACACGTGCCTTAATTTATTGTTACCAACATTAAGGCAAGTCCACTTCCTTATGAAACACAAAGCCCAACTAATGACACATAAAATCTAATGCACAATATTCAGTTAGTCAGTGCTGAGCACCTATCATAAAGCCTCCTGAAATAGTTGACAGCAGACCTCTAGCTAGTCGGTAGTTAGTTTGACCATGTTGACATAGGAACTGGAGGTTGTTTCCATGTCTGATCAGTAGACGAGATTTTGCTTTCCTCAACAGTGTCTGCTGATGTTCAGTTGTAGCAAGGTTCAGGTCAGTACTTTGCACGCGGATTCTCAGCAGGTTCCAATTACAACGGATATGTCCTCCCAGCCAACAGTTGGTCTACATGTGATATCCAGATAACACCTCTGGTCTGGACATAAAAAGAGATCTAGTCTGTGCAAAGATTGTGGCAGGAACCCATTTCTCTACTGTGGAGCAAATTCTGGCCAAAACTCCCTTTTCCTAGTAGAAAACTTTATCCTTTGCTTTCCTATCATTCCACTTGTCTTTATTGTTGTGATTTTGAGATCTCTTTAGTTTTCAGGGGTTTCAATAGATCAAATGCAAATCCTAGTTGTTTCTCCATTAGTAATATAGGAGAGGTCTTGTTCATGGAATGTGTAGTATTCCTATATACTTGCAGGAATCTCGAAAGGCATTTTAATCAATGAGCCTTGTCTCCTAGTTACTTTCAACGTATGTTTCATGGTTTTGATGAAACATTCTGCTACTCCATTAATAGCATAATGATGCAATGCAGACCTAATATGTTGAATACCATTCTCTTGTTAGAAACTTTCGATTTGTGAAATGAATTAAGGTACATTGTTGCTTACCAGTTGTTCAGGGAATCCAAAATGACTAATACTTCTCCTAGTTTCTTGGTAATCTTCTCTGATGAAGTAGATTTCATTTCAGTGTCCTCTGACCACTTAATGTGAGCATCTACTGTTACTAAGAACATATGTTATAGAATGCATAGAATCATAGAACCCTACCATGCAGAAAGAGGCCCTTTAGCCCATCGACCACAATCCCACCCAGGCTCTGCCGCCATATCCCTACATATTATACCTGCTAATCCCTCTAACCTACACATTCCTGGAACACTAAGGGGCAATTTCTTAGCATGGCCAATCAACCTAACCTGCACATCTTTGAACTGTGGGAAGAAACCGGAGAACCCAGAGGAAACCCACGCAGACACGAGGAGAATGTGCAAACGCCACACTGACAGTGACCCAAGAATCGAACCCAGGACCCTAGAACTATGATGCAGCAGTGCTAACCACTGTGTTACCATGCCGTTCTTTGAAAGTCCTGTTAAATTCACATACACTCAATGCCAGGCCATTTCGATGGATACAGTGGTGCTAGGGGTTTCTTAGTTTCGCACAGGAAGAACATGTTGTAGATTTCTTTTCAATTTTCGCATCCAATTCAAGCTACAGAAACAATTCCTTGCTATTTCCTTCATGTCTATAATTCAGCAATCACCCTCATGTAACTTCATTCTAACACCAGCTTTCTCAATGGTGGCAGAATGATCACTCTGATTAGCTCCAGTCTACTAGAATAATACGGTTTCAGCTTAGGTGTTAGTTCTGAGGTTTTCTCACGTAATACTATTTCCATCACTTTGGAGAGTATCGGATTGCTTCAAGTATGCTTCTTCACTTGTCTTGAAGTCATTGTGTGTTGTTCACTTGTTCAAAGAAGAAAATATTCCTGCATGAGTAGCCTGATGAACTCTCTGGTAGTGATAATCTTGAAAGTCCAACACATTAATGGTATTAGCATGTGTGGACAAAAGCAATGCCCAGCTCTGCATTCTACTTACTACAAGTGATGGAATTCCCATGTGTGATCCAAAAATGGTACTTAGCAGACAACCTGTCAGGAACTGATAGAATTTCTTTATGCCAAAGATGATCCTTAATGCTTCTCTTTCAAGCTGTGCATAGCTACTTTCAGCCTTGCTCAATATTTGAGACCCAAAAGCAATGGGTTTTTCTTCACCCAATGTTATGATGAGGGAGACTATGCAGTACAAACTAAATGGAGGGGCAGAATAGACCAAAATACGTGTTTCATATTCTTCACCCAGAGGATGGTGGGAATCTGGAACTGAATGCTTGAAAGGGTGATAGAGGCAGAGACTCTTATAACATTTAGGAAGTATTTAGATGTGCACTTATAATGCTAAGGCATAAAAGGCTATGGACCAACTGTTGGAAAATGGAATTATAATACGTGGGTGGTTTGTCTTTGACCAAAGGGCTTTTTTCTGTGCTGCAAACGTCAATGT
Organism: Sphyrna mokarran; assembly: GCA_024679065.1. NCBI lineage: Eukaryota > Metazoa > Chordata > Chondrichthyes > Carcharhiniformes > Carcharhinidae > Sphyrna > Sphyrna mokarran. The sequence goes on along the minus strand of JAGIQG010000004.1, from coordinate 33,609,626 downwards.
TTCCATGACAAGACTGGAAACTGAAAATAACAATAGACGGTTTTTGCTGTATGTGTTTTATTACAACCTTTCGACCAAAGTGACTAATGTACATATAAGAGACAGTCTGACTGTGGGTCAATGTGGTGCTTGAATAGAGTGACAGGAGGGTGCAACTGACTAAGGAAAATGTGCAAGCTAAGTGAAGAACTGGATGCATAGCAGATGTTCAGCATCTGGAAATTTTAATTGGAATTGCTATAATGATTAACGAGAAGAAAATAGTAAAAATGTGAAATTTATTCCTGGGAAGATGGGAAAAGTGAGAGGGAAAGAATAAATTATGTTATTTGAAACTAACTAATAGATGTTGGGTTCAGTGATGGTAGAGTTGAGAATCTGGGTTAACAGTAATGGGCATACGTTCTGCAAGGTTCAGAATTAGCATTAATGGAAATGGGTTCTCAGGGGTGTGATTAGTGAGAAAGCTTTGGAATTTGGAAGCAGCAGAGGGGAATGTAAGATGTGGGTTTATTGGGGAAGGAGTTATGGCACTTGGAAGCAAAATGGGGCGGATATTAGACATAAAAATAAGAACGCATTGTACCGGAGTACAGAAATATTTGGGATTGGTGCGTAAATACAGCACCACTAAATAAATAAGAGTATAGTTTCACGATATTGGAACATAGAAAAGTATTTTATAACAATAAGGATCTCGTAGGACACAGGACTAGGTGATCAAGCTGTTTTTAGGAGAAAGATCTGGAGTTGTGCCAATGAGGTACACTATGAGAGGGGGACTCAGGACAATATGATCTATACTATAATGTTCTAAGATAGTCTCCAGTTATATTTTTGGTTACGTCTTCAGTCCAACCTGCCTACAGTTCAACTGTGTATGTTGGCAGACTGTGTAAAAGTCTTTAATCAAATTTAAGTTGCTCCCTGGCTCATTGAACTAAATTTGCTTTTACAAGCACTTCTTGAACTGGTCAATATGCAAGTTAGGGTTGTTGTATATTGAAGATTGACATTAGGAACCATGGAGGCTTAAAAATAATGGAGCTTTATTCACAGGATAGTGTTCACAACATGACTGCTTCTTCACTTCGGCAGTCTCCCATGCTAACAATTTGTGACATCACTTCAGATGAATACATGAATATATTAATACAACTACCAAGAATCAATATATAACATTCTCCTTGGACTTAGAAGTCCCAAACAAATTCAAATAAGTGCAACATGAACAATAATTAATAAGCAATAGTCAATAAGCCAGATGGTCTGGAGGTCGTTACTCTTGGAATGGTAGAACAGTGAATCTCTGGCATTATCATCTTTATCCTGGTTCCAACCTCTAGCATTTTCATCTTTGCATAAACATCACCAGTGGCTGATTTGCCCAGTGTTTATGTTGTAATTAGAGATTAATTCTATATTTAGTCGGAAGGTGAGGTGCCTCAACAGTGTCAGGGTTGCAAAAAGGTTCAGGTTAGGACTTTGTGCAGTTGATCCTGGATTTTCAGCAGGTCCCATTTCCAGCGGATCAGGTCTTCCTTCCAACTTCCAGCTGGACTGCATGCCTCCTCCACATGAAATCATCTCTGGTTTGGACAGTGAACAAGACAAGTCCAGTCTGTGCAAGGATCGTGACAGGAACTCGTTCTCTCCTGTGGAATAATTCCCAGCCAAACGTCATTGTCTTTGGTGGAAGTCAAGGGGCCCGATTTTACCATTGCATTGGTAAAGTAGCGCAATCCATGCCTGCTTCCATGCCAGTTGCCTCTTTACCAAGGCCTGAAAATGGCCACATTCGGAATCATGTCCAAAATGGGTGTGACGGCAATTTAAATGCATTTGCATGTATTTAGATTGACATAAATGGGTTGCGTGCCCAACTTTACCGACACTTCTGCCTTTACCAGATTTAACACGATGCACACATGCTCTACAAAAGTCCGATTGAGGCACTCCAGCTAGTGAGGACATAGTGCCAAGTGTCTGATGGCTCTCTGCTCAAGATTGGTTGGTTGGGGTTGGAGGCAATCGATCTAGTGGGTGGGTGAGGAAATAAGGGGGTCAGTAAAGTTGTGGGAGTGCAGTAATGTCTATGGGGGCTGGGAGATGCATTATCCAGCCCAGAAGCAATGCAGCAGGGGAGGCACGTTCTATTTTTCTCAGCGCATGCGCAGTTGGAGGTGCCAACTGGAGCTATATGATTCTGGGCGTGTTAAGTCACATCCATAGGCTTCTACAGTGCGATTCAGAATCACTGATATTTTCAGAAAGAGTGCTTATGGGAATGCCTGAGAATGGGTCTTAAAGTTGGATCTGAAAAGCCACCTGTTTCAACACTTAGATTCAAAATGATAAAATAGTGATGTTTTGCTTTGATTTCCCACTGTTCCATCTGTCCTTGTTGCTGTATGACTTCTTTCATTGCCAAAGGTTTCAATAAGTCAAATGCCAAATGTAGTTTTCCCTTCATCATTAATAAAGAGGAGATTTTGGTAATAGAATGTGATTTTCCTATACATTAATAGGAACCAGTCAAGAAGTTTAATCACCGAACTTTGTTCCCCGATTTCTCTCAATGTTTGATTTGATTTATTATTGTCACATATATTAACAGTGAAAAGTATTGTTTCTCACATGCTATACAGACAAAATGTACTGTTCATAGAGAAAGAAATAAGAGTGCAGAATGCAGTGTTACAGTCATAGCTAGGGTGTAGAGAAAAATTTAATGCAAAGTAAGTCCATTCAAAAGTCTGACAGCAGCAGGGAAGAAGCTGTTCTTGAGTGGGTTGGTATGTGACCTCAGACTTTTGTATCTTTTTTCTGATGGAAGAAGGTGGAAGAGAGTATGTCTGACGTGTGTAGGGGTCCCTAATTACGGCGGCTGCTTTGTTGAGGCAGCAGATGTGTGTCTTATGGTTTGTACAAAATGTTCTGCTGGTCCATTTGTAGCAGGATGATATGGTGCAGGCCTAATATGTTGAATACTATTTTCTTTCAAGAAACTTTTAAATTCTTGGCAGATAAGTTGAGGCCTGTTGTTGCTTATCAATTCTTCTGGAAATCCAAACGAATTAAAGATTTCTCCTAACCTCTCGACTGTCTTTCCTGTTGAAGTAGATTTCATTATAATGACTTCTGGCCACTTTGAATGAGCATCAACCATTACTAAGAACATACGTCCTTCAAAAGATCCCATAATTGCTAAGGATGACAGTCTCTTAATTTCAAACAAGAAGAACACTTTCCAGCCTTTTCTTCAATTTCCACTTCCAATTCAGGGCACCAGAAATAGCTCCTAGCTATTTCCTTCTTGTGTACAATTTTGCAATGGCCCTTGAGTAACTTCTCAATGGTAGTGGAATGATCAGAGTCCCCAAAGAAGACATCCTAACTGTACTGTCAATTCCCGTCCTCAAATGGTAGTAAATTGTTAATGATCCGTCAACACAGTGAACTTTCTTCCATGTAAGAATTGATGTAATTTCCTTACTCCAGAGATAATCCTGAAGGCTTCCCTTACAATTTATGCATAGTCACTTTCAGCCTTGCAAATGGCTCTTTCTTCACTTGGCAACAATATGGGGTACCACTGTCCAACATTACAAAAAGGGGATGTGTCATATACACTAGCTGTAAGAGTAAGGAGAATCAAAATGTGTAAGAACTTCAGATTTAAGCAATGCTTCAGTGAATGCATGGAAATGTTACTGCATTGAGTTGACCACTTTTTGTTCTAGCACAAATAGTTATGCAATGGTTTTAAAATGGTTCTCAAATTTGAAACAAATCTTCTGTCATAGTCCAGCAATCTGAGGAAGGATGGCAGTGGTTAATATTCAGGGCGGCAGGTAGATCTGTGAAAGCACATGGCATCAATCACATGTCCCATATATACAATGGAGGATTGTCCTTGCGGCTCTCAGTTCACGGTCCAGTAGTCTCCGAAGAGTAGCATTCAAATTCCGAAGATATTCCTCTTCTCTGTTCCTGTGACTCGGATCTCAGCCAGTTAGCAGTGGACTCTCTTCAGTTCATTCAGAGTGTGATCCAGTGCTTTTTGGAACAATGCAGAAGTGATGATATGAAACAGCAATCTTTGGTTCTGAAGCAACGCTTGATGTCACAATTGTCAGAAGTTCCTGTGACTTCTGGTCTACATTCTTTTTTTTAATTAAGCCTGGCTTAGGTTGATTTTGCTAAAACATTGACTCCTGTTAATCTGCTAATCCCACAAATTGATCATCAATGTGGGGCAATGGGTATTGTTCCACTCATAATACTGGATTTAGGGTGACTTTGAAATCTCCGCAAATCCTTCCGGGTTCATCCTTCTTGATGACTGGTACTTTTGGTGCATCCCATTCAGTAATGCTGACAAGTCCCAAAGTTCTTGTTCTTCATTAGTCATTCCAAGTCAGTTTTGACTTTTGTCCAGAAAGCGTAGGCTACTAACCTCGCCTTCAAACATTTTACCTGACTTCCTTTTTCAATCTTCAATTTAATTGTGCTGTCTTTCATACTTCCCAATTCTCCATGAAATACACCATGTGTCTCTTTAGAATTCTTGTGAGGTCTGATTTTCTTGCATTAATCATGAGGTGGGCTTCGACCTAGTTCAGTCAAATCTTCTCTAACCATATTTGTCCCATCAGTGATAGATAATTGCCCTTTACTACATGCAAAGACAAATCCATTAAGTTGCACAACTACTTCAATGAAACCCTTCAGTGGAATGACTTCACCAATGTCTTCAAGACTATTCCTGAAACTTACAAGGGAATATGTTTGACATTTCCTTATATACAGTCTCCGGCACTTGTAGGACTGTTATTCCGGTGTTGACCTCCATCTTTACTGGCTATCTATTCATCAGTGGAGTGGCCTAATATCTACTCGTGGCACAAGCAATGGCTAGCACATTATGGTAATTCATTCTCTGACTACAAGTCGCTTGTTTCTCTTAATTCTTTTGCAAAGCATGAACACTTCTTTTATTCTGCTTACATGATGTTTTGGTTTGTTCTGGCTTCTTATTATTTTTACTTGTAGCTTGCTTTTCCTTCCAGCAGGCACAAAACATGACTGGAATTTTACCTGGGACGGGCAAGACTCATAGAATGGCATTCTCCATTGGTCTCGGGAGGATCTTATGAATCTCGGTGGTAAAATTCCGGAATATGTGTCCTTTCCTTTTTTTTTCATCTTTTGCCTACTAAGTCCTGAACCAACATTCCGCAGCTGAATGCCTTATGTTGTATTTTGGTGACATGTACAAGTTTCAAAACTCTTAGGTGTCGATCCAGCAGACATTTTGTGTAGTTGAGGACATAAACTCAGCTGCTAAATTTCTTTTGCAGCCAGCTCCATCGAAATAGCAATTTCCAGAGCCTTTTTCAGAGTAACAAAGATCAAAGAACAATACAGCACAGGAACAGGCCCGTCAGCCCTTCAAGTCTGCATCGATCACGTGTTCCTAACTAGACCATCTGTTTGTATCCCTATATTCCCAATCTGTTCATGTGGCTATCTATGTAAGTCTTAAATGATCCTAGTGCATCTGCCTCAACCACCTTGCTTGATAGTGCATTCCAGGCCCCCAGTACTCTCTGTGTAAAAGTCGTCCCCTGCATATCTGTATTGAACCTTGCCCCCCCTTACCTGGGACTTGTGACCCCTTGTGTTTGTCTTTTCTGACCTGGGAAAAAGCTTCCAGCTGTTCACCCTATCTATGCCTTTCATAATTTTATAAACTTCTATTAGGTCACCCTTCAACCTCTGTCTTTCCAGGGAGAGGAACCCTAGTTTGCTCAATCTCACCTCATAGCTAATACCCTCCATACCAGGCAACATTCAGGTAAATCTTTTCTGCTCTCTCTCCAAAGCCTCCACATCCTTCTAGCAGTGTGGCGGCCAGTATTAGACAAAGACTTGCACAACCAGATCCCTGTCCACCTATACTCCTGATGGTTCTGCCATATATTGTATTGCTCCTTCTTGCATTCGATCTACCAAAATGCATCATCGCATTTATCTAAACTAAATTCCATTTGCCTTTTCTCTGCCCAATTTTCCAACCTATCTATATCCTGCTGCAATCTTTGATAATGTTCATCACTGTCCGCAACTCCAGCAATCTTTGTGTTGACAGCAAACTTACTAATCAGACCAGCTACATCTTCTTCCAAATATCTCAAACAGCAGAGGTCCAACTACAGAGCCCTGTGGAATATCACTAATCACAGAAAAGGTTACTCTCAGTTAGCAAACATTTCTGTATTGCTTTAGTTAGCAGATCACAGATAAATCTGTCCCGAATTGTGTTACTCAGCACATCCCAAAATCTCAATATTCTGCAAGCCTTTTTAGCACAGCCACAAATTGCAGAGTTGATTATTCCTCTTCTTGATTTCTTTGTGGAATTTGAAGTCATCTGCAATCACCAAACTCTTTGGCAAGTATCTACGATTTATTCATATGTTTTAGTGTCTGGCATCTCTGGTTGCACTTCTGAGGAGATTAAATTTCCTCTTTCCACCATCCCGCACCCCCCACCCATCATGCTCAGGAATGTTGGTACGCTAATATATTCTGCTATTTTGTTTGTCTATTCAAAATAGTCAAAACACTTGGTATAGTAGCTCTATTACTCCACATTTTCATCAAAAGATCCTACGATACTGAAAACTCCTGCCATTTTCTTACTAATGGAGGTTCCCCACATGCATACTTTGCAACCCTTTTCCAGCAGCCAGCTTGATTTTTTTTCTCTTAAGTAAGACTACAACCTGAGCTTTAGCCTCTTTTTAAATACACTTAGCTCTCTAGCTGTTCTGTGGAGGACTGTTACTCGCATCCACCTTGAACTTTATGGTCTAAAGTACAGACTTTATGATCTAGAAAATGGTTTTATCCAACATTTGGATCAGTTTGATCATTCAGAAAAAGTTTTGAACATGCCATGTTAACGTTTGTCAATTTTTTTTTGCCCTTAAGTAAATTGCAATGTTAGCAAATTCATACATGAGAAGTGAACAAAGCCACAAAATTAGCAGGAAAGATATTGCGTTGTTGTACTGTGTGACAAGGTACACAATTCAAAAATGATTCCAATGTGACTAAAATTTCCAAATTGGCATGCAAAACGTTTGATTTCCACATGGGCTAGTTTCTCCCAACCCAAGAACATTAATTTTATGAACCACAAATTGCAAGAGAGAGACAAATAAATATGCTAATTTTAGTGAATAGATTGGAGCATTTTTCTGTTTTAAATATTTAACAAGTCACCATAAACTCTTGTTATAGTACACTATGTCAGAATAATACATTATCACTGGAGAAAAATGTTTCAGTATGTACTTTTAACCTAACTCACCCAGTGAGAAAAGTGACAGCAGTGAGCACCAGGAAAAAGTAAAGTCATATAAAGCTGATTGCGTTAGTTTTTTTGCCAAGCAGATTGAATTAGGACTTGTCTATTTGAACAATTAAATGTACAACATCTGCCAACAGTGCTATTGGCAGCAGAAATTTTAAATGTCGAGTTATCTTTCTTAGATAGGCAAAACTCCTCGTTAGTAAAAATGCATCTGATCTTATTTCTCTTATGATATGTAACTTTAAATTCAAATGACAGTCAATGCTAAAATTATTCAACCTCCACAAAGTCAGCCTATTAAGGAACAGTTTATGGAGGATGTAGACAGTTTCCATGACAGAAAGGTAGTATACTCTCATGATGGAAATCACAAGGGAAATTAAGCAAAATTTGCTTCAAAATAGAGTTGCACATCCAAAGTATATTAATTCCATGAACTGTATTACTGTACATACATAACAGTCTTATTATTTACTACTTGCATGAAAGAAAGCATTCAGCAACTTCTTTCCAAAATGAGATTCTTTTTGGCCCTTAAGTAAATTGCAATGTTAGCAAATTCTTACCAACACTTTTAACATGAGTACTTAAGCTGTCATTTTCACAATTTTTGAATGAGAACAAAAATTTTCTCCAACAAGAAACCAATTTTGGATGTGGCACAAATTTCCTCCTCTTGCCATATCAACCTGGCAGCTCTATTTGCCCATAGACATGATTTCTCTGGTCTTCCTTCTCATAAACGTTTCCTCTTGACTGATATTTTATACAAAGAATTTCTCTTCTAAGTCATTTCCTGACTTTTTTGGTAATTTTTCTCTGCCTGAATGGCTGGTAAGTAGCATTTGATGTTCTCACTGCCAATTTTCATGTTGTATCTTGGAGAATTGACACTAGCAAGCATAGAGAGTTAAAAATAATGGAGCTTTATTCACAAGGTGGTTTTCACAACATGGGGATGCTTCTTCACTCTGACAGTTTTCCCGTGCGCGTGATCGGTGACATCACTTCCAGTGAACACATGAATATATTAATACAGTGTTGAGTACAGCTATCAAAAATCAATATTAATACATAACATAATTGATCAGAAGTGTTCTCTTATCAGTTTCCTCAAACTACTTACTGTGCTTTCACAGCATCATTCTCCATAAAACTCAGTGAGCTGAGTTTTATGAAAAAACTTGAGCCCAAAGTGGGTTACATAATAGCAATCGGAGTCAGATATTGAAGTTTTCAACTGGAACTATCAGTGGGTCATAATAGCATGGTAGAATAAGGTCAGACGAGAGGAAACGTTTATGAGAAGGAACACCAGAGTGATCATGTGTATGGGGCAAAACAGGCTGCCAGGTTGGTATAGCAACAGGAGGAAACTTGTGCCACATTTCCAATTCATATTTGGTTTCTTGAGGAGAAAACTGAAGAACGTACATTGTTCAGATGAGGTGTTCTCGTTAAAAATTGTGAAAACGACAGCTTAAGTACATGATGTTAAAAGTGTTGGTAAGAACTTGCTAACACTGCAATTTACTTAAGGGCTGAAAAAGAATATTGACAAACACTAGCTTGGCAAGTTCAAAACTATTGGATGAAACCATTTCACAAAAGTTTGTTTAAAAAGAGATTTTAATTTCAACAATTATTGTTTCCATCTGCTCACTTTTGTTACTGAAGGTAAAATTAATTTTAAATGTAAAATCAACATGTGTATCCATTGCGTACATTAAATAGTATAGCAATATTGTGAATGTGTATATTAATACTTTACCTTATCGGCTTGACGCATGTAGCAATACAGAATTCCTCGCATGCATTTGATGGCGCAATATTCCAGTTCATGAGTCCTTCCCTTATCATCATCAATGCACCTATGAAAGGGAGATAAAACATAATAGAATTGAAAATTTATCAAATTAAAAATGAAGCACTTGCAGTAATTTGCTCAGTTCCATTATTTTTAAATTAAAACTGGAAGTTATCATTGGTAAATATTCTTCCAAATTAGTTATGCAAATTAATTGAACAATTAAAGCAAATCTGCTATCCTTTTCCAAATGAATTATTCAGTTGAAATGGATTTAAAACACATTGGTATGGTATCAGAGTTAGCACGAATGACAAGTATCATCAAAAATTAATCATTAGGCAACTATGAAATATGGAATTCAGTGTTATGCTTTCAGTTTTGTTTAGTGAATAAATAAATATAGATTAGCAATCTGAAGAATAATTCAATCTGTCATAAAATAATAAAATTTCTTGGTTTAAAAACATGTCAGACATCATGTACAGTGCTTAGCACCACACTGAATCAGAACTACCTTATTTCATTTAAGTCACTCATTAGAGAGTGATAGGGTGGAGAGTGTTCAAAATTATGGAAGTATGACAAGTAAGTGTAAATTGCCTATTTTCCCACGTGCAGGAAAAACAGACATAGGCCAGTTGAAATGAATGCTCCGTTTCAATGTCATATCTTCTTTTATGTCCCTGGTTACATTTTGATCCCAAATTATAGACACAAATACAGAATCTCAAATCTGGTTGTCCAAAAGTCAATGTTTCTTAAAAACTGGACATTTTTAGAATGCATTATGCATTAATTTTAATTGAGCTACAATTTTAAGAATACTGGAACAATTCAGCTCAGCGCCACACTGGCTAAGCATGGTGCCTGACAAATTATACAATGGCTGCTTGTGTGGCAGTCTATTCCCAAGCTCCAAGGAATCCGACCCACCTGACTTGAATCATCCAACCAGAAATCTGGCAAAGTCGGAAATCTGGCAGTACCTGAATCAAGAAGTCACTGATTTTGAGGCACTGTTGGTGTTATCGAGTATGATATTAATAAATGCTGGAGAATAAGAAAAGCCATTGTTTTTGGCTTGTTTAATGAATTAGCTTTGTAACAATATCCATAACAGTTTCTCTTATTCTTTCATGAGATGTGCTGCTAACTGGGCCAGTATTAATTGCCCATCCCCAACTGGCTTTGAACTGAATGATTTGCTACGTCATTTCAGAGGGCAGTTAAGAAACAACCATGTTATTGTGGTCTGGAGTCATAGGTAGGTCAGATCAGGTAAGGACAGCAAATTTCCTTCCCTAAAGAATATTAGTGAGACCAGATGAACTTTTATGATAATAGACTACGGATTCATGATCATTAGACTTTTAATTCCAATTTTTTTCTAAAATTTAAATTCCACTATTCATGATGTTGGGATTCAAAAGCAGATCCACACAATATTACTCAGGGTTTCTGGATTACTAGTCTAGAGACAATATCATTATGTCTCCACCTCCCCAAATCCAGATTTTGATTTCTGGAAAGCATAAATCCTAATGCTTTAACTCTAATTAGTATTACGTATACACACTCCTATGGCAAAAATGTTGAATCAATTCTTTAGTTGGCAGTATTAATTCAAAGTTAGCAATTGTTGATGAAGTGTTTAAATTTCCTTTTATTCCTGGTTTTTAAATGTTAAATGGTGCTCTCTGCTCTGAAGACTTGGATTCAGTTCAAGTAATGTTGTAATTTCCATCTATTGCTTATTCTTTAGTGTAATAATGACATCGAATGACAATGGAATGTTGCACCGAGCCTGGGGAAAGATAATTGATTACAATAAATCATTGCAGAGCATGGAGATGAAATGCACTTCCTTTTAAGGGAAGATTTACTCCAACAATAATTCATATTACATGAGAGAAATTGCTGATCTAACGTAATAGAATTCCTGCTTTGCAAGCACTTTCTCTTGCAAAATTAAATCTGATTATTACGTAGCAGAAAATATTTTTTGAACACAAGTAACATTCAATAGTTTCATATTTCGAAAAGTAATGAAGAGCAATTAGAATGTAAGCCCAGTGGTAACTAAGATAAATGAAGTTTAAGTAGGGTGGAGTCCACACTTTCCTGTGGTTTCCATTCATATAACTCAGCTGTAAGAGATAATTAAAGATGGTTTTCAAATTGAGGTCCAATGATCCACAAAATATATTGTAACAAGTAGTACCATTAAACCCTACGCCAACATAATATGGTGTATGAATTCCTCCATTCGAATCAAAATCTTTAAAATATAATCTAAGCATATACAAAAATGAATCATCATTGGTTTCAATGGAATGTTGCACTAAGCCTGGGGAAAAATAATTAATTACAATAATTCACTGCAGAGCAATATACACCTTGTTAAGGGAAGATTTACTCCAACAATCATTCATACTTCACTAGAAAAATTGCTGGTCTAATGCAATAGAATTCTTGATTGTCAAAGATTTTGTCAAATAGTGCACATAGCGATACATGACAAAAGGGTGGTCTTCGTATATTACTTAGCTGTTTTCTTTGTAGACTTTGCACCCAATTCATCACCATGGTCACCTAGACCAACCCTTGAACTTGTGCTGTAAAATTGTTCATTCACAATCTTAGAACAATTTCCAGGCTCAAGGCAATGGCAATAGCAACACTTTTATGAAAAAAATCATTTTATGTTGAGCAAAGTGAATAAACTATAACTTTCAAACCCAGTCATCACTTTTACACTTTTTTCTTAAATAACTGCCCAAAATTCAGTCCATTTTCAAAACTTAATTGAATTTTATCCTTCTGTAAAAATATAGAGATGAGTTTTTGCCACTGATATTGAAATTCTGCTACCAGACCAGACAGCAGAAGACTTGGCTAGGTTGATAACACTCCACTCTGAAACCCAGTGACTGATATCACTCAATTGATCTTAGAATCACAGAATCCCTACACTACATAAAGAGGCAATTCGGCCCATCAAATCTGCGCCAACATCAATCCCACCCAGACTCTATTGCTGTTACCACACACATTTGCCCTGCTAAACCTCCTGATACTACGGGGCAATTTAACATGGCCAATCAAACCTGTACATTGTTACACTTGACAGGAAAACTAGAGCGCCTGGAGGAAGCCCACACAAATATAGAAAAAATGTGCAAACTCCAGACACTGACCCAAGGCTTGAATTGAACCTGGCTCGCTGGCATTGTGAGGCATCAACATCTTCTGTGTATTTCTCCAATAACCCAGATAATTCTTACACAGTGAACGAGTTTATTTCGCTGAATTCCAATTTTCATACGAGTGATTCCAAACTCCACTCAAGATTTTGCAACTGTCCTTTCAAATACGCCTTTGTCTTGACTACTTTTAAGCAAACTCTGAGATCTAGCCAATGAATACACCACAATTACTTCAACTATTGTTTCACAAGCTGTAGTAAAATAAACTTGAGAATCACTTCAGATATCTTTGGTTTCGCCAGCTTCTTCTCAGCTCTGTCTGTGATTTTAGTCATGATGTAGAGATGCCGGCGTTGGTCACAAGACCACACAACCCTGCCACGGCAACCTCTGCAAGACATGCCAGATCATAGACATGGACGACATCATCAAACGTGAGGATACCATTCACCAGGTACACGGTACATACTCTTGCAACTCGGCCAACGTTGTCTACCTAATACGTTGCAAGAAAGGATGTCCCGAAGCATGGTATATTGGGGAGACCATGCAGACACTACGACAGCGGATGAATGAGCATCGCTCAACAATCACCAGGCAAAACAGTTCCCTTCCTGTGGGCGAACACTTCAGCAGTCATGGGCATTCGGCCTCCGACCTGCGGGTAAATGTTCTTCAAGGGGGCTTTCGTGACACACGACAGCGCAGAGTCGCTGAGCAGAGACTGATAGCCAAGTTCCGCACACATGAGGACGGTCTTAATAGGGATCTTGGCTTCATGACACACTATCTGTAACCCCTGTAACTTGCCTGGGTTAGCAAAAAACCTCACTTACTGTGCTGTCTGGAGAAAATACACAATTCTCTAACCAATGCTCAGGGTTCCCTTCACACACATTGTTAGCCACTTTATCACTTGAATAGCAGGTTAGATGTAAGGATTCGCATTCTAATCAGCAATCTGTGACTGTCTGTGTGGATATGTGTGCTATTGCAGACCAGAACACTGCATTTGCCTGACAAAGACACAGAGTGTCGAAAGCTCGCAAATTTACTATCAAATAAATCGGTTGGATTTAAAATTGGTGTTGCTAAATTCTTACTGTGACTTCAGTGAACAGGACACTATGCCAGTTGCTGTTTCTTCTGTTACTTCAAACTTCCTGGAAACTTTCTCTAGTTTTCTTAACCAGCTGCTCTTTAGGTTCAGGACCCTTGCTTTCTTGTCCCTTACTCTATGGCTTATTTTCATACCAACAGAATTTGTATGGTGCAGACAGAGGCCATTCAACCTATCATGTTTGCACCCACTCTCCAAAAAACCCTCTTACACAGGCCTAGCTTGTGCACTATCCCTTTAACCCTGAACATTTGTGGTTAATCCACCTAATGTACCCATCTTTGTCTGTGAGAGGAAATTGGAGCAACTGGAAGAAATCCATGCAGACACAGGGAGAATGTGCAAACTGCACACAACCTAGGTTGGAATCAAACCCAAGTCCCTGGTGCTGTGAAGCAGCAGGGCTAACCACTGTTTAACTGTCTAGCAAAGCTGGTAAAGATGTTCCTTCTTTCCCTGTGAAGCTCATTCTACTCTGGCTTCCAGTTAAAACAAAATCAAAAAAGTCTTTCCCCTAAAATTAGCCCCAAGTTGCCAAGCAACAGCTCATTTTTTCTCCAGTCTCTTGTTTACATGTCATAAACTCTAAACACAGCCAAAGTTTAAAATAAAATTCCTATATGTGCAACCAGCTTTAACACAAATTTAACTAGAGCTTTACCCCTCCTTGGACAGACACATTAAATTAAGCTCATTGAAGTTAAAACTTCATACCCAACAATACAAAAATATATCACATAAAACTACCTCTGCTTCTTGACACCTCCCACCCCTTCAATCACTGTTAATAGTCTGGCCTAAATAGGAGGTGGTGGGGAAGAAAATAATAGGCATGTCCTATGACCTGCCATTCAGCAACATGGTAAATGAAAAACTGTTCCTTCATGAAGTATATACTACCATACTCCCAAAAATGTACAACAGGTTGTAGTAATTCCAAATTATGTAACTGTCTACATTATGACTAACAAAAAAAAAAATCAAGACAACAATTTTTAATGAAAAAAAAAAGCTTGTACATCAATAGTGATTTTCATGATTCCAGGATAGCTCAGAGACCTTTGAAATGTATTAGCTCTGAAGTGCAGTGAGAGCTTTAATAAAAGAAATACAGTAGTCCATCTGTGAACAGTTCCTGCAAACAGAATGGAATAGATGATCAATTAATTTATTTTGCTGATGTTAATTCAGGTAAAAATAATGAATGCAACAGTATTTTGAAAAACATACAGGAAAAACTGACCCCCATCTCATTCTTTGTTTGAGTATAAAAATAAAGTTGGAAGGAATCAAGGAAGTGTTAAGATCCTATAGAGATCAATAACATTTTAAAAGGATATCTGAGTTTACAGTGACTAACTGGAAGGGTCACACAATAAAATTTCATGTTTCAAGAGTTTTACTGTAATAAACAATCTAAACAAAATGTATAAATGCTATTCAGTAGGTAATTCATGTCTAAGCTACAGGAAAGATCTACTTTTGATTTTTAAAATTACCAAAAATCTCCCTTCATATTTCACTTTACTGTTTTACCCTGCTCCTGTGGTTCAAAACTAATCTCAGGTCCTGGTATTTTGCTTTGTTTTCTTTTTGTAATTAGATAATTTCTGAACTGACTTTCAGAGCAGAGGCTACTCTAAAGATGCGTTCCTCTAGCCAAAGCTAGGTGAATTTTCTACCTTCATTTAAATCCTCATAAAATTGGTCTTTTTCTTCTGTGCAAAAGTTCCTATCCACATACACTCATGCAGAGTAATCTGTTTGTTAGGTTCAGTGATATCTTAAAACCCTGCATGTCAATATTTCAACGGTTTGCTTTGGACTCTTCCCCTCTCAAAGCCCATCTTCATAGCAACATAAATCATACAAATCTTGTATCCTGATAGAAGCACTAATTATCAATCATCTAGAGCCCTTCAACTGCACTCTATTTTTTAAATATATTGTTTAAGGTTATAACCACTGACAAAACTGACATTCCTAACAAATTCTTAAAAACTAAGTCTGCCCACAGCCATCACAGATGCCCCTAATGTTATCTACGGTTGCGAACATCTTCAACCTTCTTCTCATTACAGCAACCTGACTATGCAGGCTTGTGTCAAGTAGGATATATATAAGAGCAGCGTGGTGACACAGTGATTAGGCATTGCTGCCTCATAGTGCCAGGGACCAGTGTTCAATTCTGGCCTCAGGTGACTGTCTGTATGAAGCTTGCATATTCTCCCAGTGTCTGCAAGAGTTTCCTCCAGTGCTCCAGTTTCTCCCACAATCCAAAGATCTGCAGGATACATAGACTGGCTATGCTAAATTGCCCTGTAGTGTCAGGGGGATTAGCAGGGTAAAAACATGGTGTTGAGGGAAAAGGCCTACGTGGGATTGCTGTCAGTGCAGGCTCGATGGGACAAATGGTCTCCTTCTGCGCTGTGGAGATTCTATGATTCTAAACCTCTTCAATAGTTAATTTTCCCTTAAAATCATACAGATAGTTCCAAAATGTAACAGACATATAAACTTCACATTTGTAATTATCTTAAATTTTGGTGCATGTCAAATCAAGAAAAGTAACGTCTACATGTCTTAATATGCGCACTTAAAAACACTCCCACTTTATTAGTGCCAAGTCTCTGACGACTTGCACGTCCATCCGAGCTCAACAAATACAAACAAAGATCAGGCATAAACTAAATATTAAATAATCTTAAAAACAGCATTAAAAAAACATAAACAATAATTTATATTGATCTATTCTGATTTTATCTGGTGCAATTTTTAAAAAGCTTGCTGCAGACTTGGCACATTGTTAAAAATGTGACTTAAAGATAATTTATCATGTTTCACATGTAGCTTCAATGAACTATGCCTGCTGAGCAGGAAATAAACTTGAAGTACAAAAATGCTTACTTCATTAATAATCACAAGCAAAATGCTTAATGAATATAGATGTCTTCACAAAATAAGTGAAAAATGCTGGTACAGATTAATAAAGAAACTATTCTTATTTGCAGTGTTTGTTAATCAAAAGAGTAATAAAACCAAAGATATTTAGTACTATTCAGAACAGTCAACATAACATTAACAGAAATTATCAAAAACACACTGCAACAGTTCAAGGCTTCTACAAAAAGCATTTATTTATCATCAGAGGACTGCATATTTATCAGTTGCAACTTGAATGGTCAGCTTTATCATTTGGGTTTATTAAAATATATCTGGTGACCTGCTGGCTCACTTTGCAGGTTAGCAAAATGTATTAGTACTGAAGAAATAAACGCTTCCACTAAATTAGATCTGTACTATTCAATATATTTTTTTTTAAAAAAACAACTTTCTAGAGTTCAGCAGAGTTCCATCTGTTTTGCCAAGTTATTCTGCATGGTACACATTCACATAAGAATCACTGACTGCAATTCTACCCTTAAGGATGAATAGGTTTTGGTGCATGTGCATGAGCAGGGGGATAACAGGATCAAGCATAAGCGCACTGTTACAAATGTTGGAATTCACAAGGCAGATTGTGTTTTAAAATGCCCCTTTCAACTTAAGGTAAAATTAGGACTTCTAAAAACATACCAGCTCAGAGACAAGCCTACATGGTCTGGTTGTCATGGGAATGAAAGCTAGGGCAAATTCACCAGGAACCTATTGAAATCCAATGACAGTTTTCACAACTGTAGAGGACAGCAGCTTTTGAGACAGAAAGCAAATGTGACAAAGGAGATATTGCTTTGTGGAATAGCCAAGCTGTGGGAAAGCAAGATGCTTGTAAGAATTTGTTTTCTGTTCAAAAGGAAGAAAACAAAATTGACACATTATGGAGGTTTTAAGAAATAAGGAGCTGCCGAGAAAAGCCTTGCTGATGGCCATCACAATCTGGAACAGTCAAGCTGAGTGCAAAGATTTTGAAGGACATGGGAAGGTGCAACATAGGACTACAGGGAGAAGTGAGCCTTCTGGAGAAGCTGGGGATAAAACTGAATACGTTTTTGTAATGCTACACATCTGCCAGAAGTGTGCTGTACAGAGAAAGGGGCTGAAAGTAGTAGCTTGTTTGTGTTCACTATTTTACACAGAAGTACCTTTTATATTAAAAAGTGGCACAATGGCTCATACTGCTGCCCCACATTGCTAGGGATCCATGTTCAATTCCGGCTACGGGTGACTGTGTGGAGTTTGCACATTCTCCCCATGTCAACATGTGTTTCCCCCGGGAGGCCTGGTTTACTCCCACAGTCCAAAGATGTGCAGGTTAAGTGAATTAGCCACATTAAATTGCCCCTTAGTATTACAGGGATTAGTGGGGTAAAACATGGGGTTACGGGGAAACGGGCTGGGTGGGATTGTTGTCTATGCAGGCTTGATGGACTGAATGGCTGCCTTCTGCACTTTAAGGGTTTTATGATTCTAAGTAGTTAGGTGTATAAGTTGCTTGTTAATTGTTTGATTCAAGTTGATTTTAATTTCTAGAAGGACTACAACAACGCTTCAGGAGTCAGCTCTAATTCACCAACTTCTGCATTTGACTGAAGCATATTAAGCTGCTTGTAGAGAAATGGATTACTAATTAACACATGTTAATTATTCAATTAAAACAATATTTCAACTGATTTCCCAATTATATCCGAAACTTTCCAGGCTTTCTTGAATACTACCAGTGAAAATAAGACAAGAATAAAAAGGCTGAATTCCAAGTATTGCACAATTGTATTCTCATGTATTAGTGTGAGAGTTTGGTCATAACACTTTAGACATTTTGTAGGATGCCTGAAACACCCAGAGCATCTTAGTTGCCCTAGATTGGATCTTGTACAATGAGCAACATGACCAGCATTGACGATACCTTCATCCTCCTGAAAGTTTTGATGTGGACTCAGAGAGAGGTCCACTGGTAAAAGGAGCCAGCTATTCAGAGGTCTACAAGTGGGTAGCAAAGAAGGCAGCAGCAGAGAGGGTCAGCTTGCACAAGCCACTATCCACAACATAGGGTCTACAGGCAGATGCTGAGTTTATTTGACAAAGTCAGGTGTTTCAAGAGGATCAAGTTGTCATGCCATATTGTGGCAAATACCTAAAACCTAGAAGAACTGCTCCTTGTTGGACCTGGTGGTTACCTGTTAACTCTGGTTGTCAAAGTTGTCATATTCTAAATATTTTATCTGGCTCTTTTCAGGAGACATTTGCAGGATATCCCAATTGGCAATCCACAAATGTCTATGAGAGGTGGCTTGCTTACCATTTGACATTATTAATAATGATGCCAGTCAAAATGATGGGATTCTCTGGCTGGCTTCCCACAGATACATTAGTTCTAAAATGTTACCCCCAGTTTTCTCTGCAACTGCTGCCTGCCTGACTATAAGCACAATGGACAAAGCCATAAAATTAGCAAGAAAGGTATTGCATTATTGTACTGTGACAAGGTACACAATTCAAAAATAGTTCCAATGTGACTAAAATTTACAAATTGGCATGCAAAATGTTTTGTTTCCATGTGGACTAGTTTCTCTGAACACTAGAACATTAATTTAATGAACCACAAGTTGCTAGTGAGAAACAAATAAATATGCTAATTTTAGTGAATAGATTGGAGCATTTTTCTGTTTTAAATATTTAACAAGTCATCATAAACTCTTGTTATAGTACACTATGTCAGAGTAATACATTATCACTGGAGAAAATGTTTCAGTATGTACTTTTAACCTAACTCACTCATTCTGAAGAATGGTCATCTTACATTGCTATAAATGTTAAAAGTTGTTGAGAAACTTTTAAATCATAACATTGTAAAAGAACAATGTACTAATGTTGGGTTTATTTCCCCACATGATGTTAATGTTAAGATTGCCATTTGTTTTATTTTTTATTCTTAAAAGAAATATTTTAAATCAGATAGGAAAATCCTTATTGGGATTTTTTTTATGTGACACATGCAATACACTTAACTGCAAGAGAGATAGCTGTTGAAATCCTGCATGAACATTGCAGTAATTTGTAATGGATGACTTCTTCAAGGATTCTCGAGCTAGCCTCCACTACCACTCAATTGCAGCAACCATTCGCACTCAGCTCAGTATACAACATTCAATTTCCATGATTTACCTGAGGAGAGTTGCTCTCAGATACTGAACCTTGTGGCATCCTCAAAGTGCAAAGTTATGAAACCTCACAATTGTAAATTCTGTGGTGTAGCAGGACTTCATCGTGCCAACAAAATAATTTAAAAATGAAGATTAAAAATGTCCTCTCTGAAACAGCTGAAAGCCTGCAATAAAGCTGTTCATTGAATTTAATTTAATACAATATAATGCAAACATGTAATGAAGTGCAAACTTCACTTTGCATTTTATTTGCAAGACATATATTGCTAAGATTTTTTAAAATATCTGAAGGTAACTTCTACATCTTTACCACAGTTTAGGAATTGGGAAAGTGATGTCTGTGCAGCATTCCAAATTAAAAGTGGTCATATATCACTCTAGAATCATCTAAAAAAGGTAATATACTTATGTGTCTTTTTACAATGATAAATAAATGAACAGACTGAATATTTGAGTCAGAATATTTTTCATTCCTTTATAATGAAAAATTGAATCTCAGTTCCGCTCAGACTACTTCTGTATCACTACTCCAGTGCTTTAATTATTGCCTCCCTTTTTCCAGGTTTAAAATTGGCAAAAACTGCAGTCTTATTAACTGCTGACCACAATGGCGATTTTACAAAAGAATATATATTAAAATTTGAAAATTGAGAAGATACATGGAGCCTAAGAGATGTGCATATCTCATTTTGCTCCCTTTCGTAAGAAGTTGCTGAATGCTTTCTTTCATGCAAGTAATAAATAATAAGACTGTTATGTATGTACAGTAATACAGTTCAAGGAATGAATCTACTTTGGATATGCAACTCTATTTTTGAAGCAAATTTTGCTTAATAAATTTCCCTTGTGATTTTGATCATGAGAGTTTACTACTTTCTCTTGTGGATATTGTCTACATCCTCCATAAACTGTTTCTTAATAGGCTGACTTTGTGAAGATTGAATAATTTTAGCATTGACTGTCATTTGAATTTAAAGTTACATATCATAACAGAAGTAAGATCAGATGCATTTTTAATGACCAGGAGTTTTGCCTACCTAAGATAGATAAATCGACATTTAAAATTTCTGCTGCCAATAGTACTGTTGGCAGATGTTGTACATTTAATTGTTCAAATAAACAAGTCCTAACTTAACCTGCTTGGCCAAAAAACAAACACTATCAGCTTTTTACTTTTCCATGGTGGCTCAGTGCTGTCGCTAACATCCCTTTGCGATTGGGTAGACCAATTGTGTCTAATTATGGTAGGACAACTACAAAAGCACCAAAAATCACGAGCGGATGAGAAGGAAGCAAAGCAAAGATTTTCTTATTCATGTGCTTGCACTATTTCCTTACAAGAGTTCTTTGATAGCAGGAATTTCCAACCAAACTGACTGGAAAATATATGTGAACACTGCTCCCTTGTTACCTTAGGAATTTTCTATGAAATGAAAAGGGTGTCAGAATTGAGATTACAATCATTGAAGAAATGACAGTGACCTTGCAAATTTTCTACAATCTTCGTAAATACATAATACAATGGCATTATTAGTATTAAAAAATGATATTATTATTGTGAAATGTTATTGTATTGCTGGAATGTAACACCAAATGTAATTGTGAAATGCAGATCTTCAAATTCCCGTTAAATGTGGACTGTCACCCATTAGGCAGAAACTAGACATGCACAGAAAAGGGTGCCTATCAGTACTTATTGAAGCTTTCCTCACACAGACAAAAATCAATAATAAAGTTATAGTTGTATTTTATATGTCAGAATATCATAATAATTCAGTTAATTGGGATTGTAATTTATTTCAGAGTCATAGAAATCCAAATGGTAAAACAACGGCCCTTATTTTAATCCAACTGGTCTGGCAGGAGCAGGATTGGCGAACGGTTAAAATAGTGTTTAATGGGAGGGGAGAAAAACTGATTCAGACAATGGTCCTTTCTCCCTGCACTTGTTTAACCACTTCTCCCAGCAAAGTAAGTGACTGCATTCATGAGGTAGTCCATGGCAAAGCTCCCTCCACCACAGCTTTACAGTACCAAAAGCAATGATGAAATTATGCAAATTATAAACATTGGATTAAAAACATAAATAAGTTATCACACACCAAGTAAAATTATAAACTACTCTACGACAAAAAATTGTGAAACTGATTTAGACAAAAAACGAAAACCAAAGCAAAATGACAAAACTAAAAATGTGTAACTCAATACAAATTAAAAACAAATATAATCTGGAAATTCATTAAAATTAACAAAAATAATTGCAACATGTATCGCCTTGCTTATTTTATGTAAAAAACTGATCAAATAAGGAAATATAATGCCAATTGTTCTATAAGTAATTTCACTGCCACAGGAAATAGCATAAATCAAGGGCATTACCTGACAGTTGAGGAAACATGACAATAAAGTTCCAAGCATACTTCAGACACAAAAAAAGCTATCTAATTAAATAGCTCAGCCAAGAAAACATCATTACTGCAGCTCTCTAAATTCATTAACATGCGATGCTTGCAGGCTTGAATACACAAGCTGACTAAATCAATTCATTTTACAGAAAATCACAATCTTGCTATAAATGCCAAATTAATGTCTTTCCTACAATTTGCTTCACTTTGGGAGGTATGGTTAATATCAAACAGGTGAAGTTAAGGGTGGAATTGTTTATTGGAAGTTGGGGAAGATTTCTCTAATTATTAGATGAGGGTTTTTATTGATGGGCAAAAATGATTTCCGCTTCTGTTAGCCAGCACTAGCACCAAACACTTTTTTTTATTCCAATTCAATCAAATCAAATCGAATTCAGAGTCTCAACAAGTTGAGACATTTCCAATCCAAACTGACAAGACAGGCTCTCACCTCCTGTCTTGGGCTTGATCTACATGATCCAAGCTGATTGGAGGAGGCATAGTTCCTCCTCCAAGGCTTGATCTCGTTTGCATTTTAGCCAAAAGGCTGAGACACCGCTTTTAAAAACTGCTTCAAATGAAGCTAAAATGTAACCTATTGACTTGGACGAAGCAGAGCATGTCAATTCTGCACTTGATCTTAGCCAAAAAGCCGAGCATCAAACACTTCCACATCATCTACAACACAAGATAACAACGTACTCCAACTACGTAAAGAAGCAGGATAGACAATCCTTTATGGACTTAAAGTTACAAATGTACTTCAGAGCACTCTGAATCATTTGGCAGGCACAAGTAAGGCCTTACCCAGAAAATAATTACCTGTTACTATGCTTCACAAAGTTGGTTTGGCAATTATAATTTCCACCATACACATTTTTGAAGTTAAAAACAGGGAGACCCACTTCACAACGCTTTTTGATTAATTGGCAATGTATAGAATTTTCATGTATTCAAGTAGAAGATGATGACACATACTACATTTTCCATTAGGAAAAGCTTCACATCCCATGAGTGAGACAGCACAATGGTCTATTGAGATTTAACATTCTGGTGCAGTGAAATATATTTGCAGGCCTGAGTTCATATCATGCTGCTGAACTGCCAGTATCAGCCTTATCACAAGGAGAGAGGAAAATTGAAAGAGGTTTCCACACATTTGGTTGCCCATTTATGACAATTACAGGTTTCCGAGAGAAAAGAAGAAAGTCAAGAGTGAAATAAACAAATATGTGACAGCATGAGGGAATGGGGCAAGAAGATTAAAATTTTAGGAACAAATGCAGGGAGAAAAATAGAATTTGTAACCAAGCATATTTAAGACTTTGGTTCAGAAGTTTTACATTTGATTGCTAATTATGAGATGTCTAAATATTAATAATTCTTTTTTATGGAATTAAAAAATTCACAGTCTTACATTTCTGCTTTAACCACATTTTTGATATAAAATGCAATACATCATCTGCCATTTTAATGAGGGATAGTAACTTCCTTGAAAATGTAAGTAAAAAAACTCAAAAATACAAAGTAGGGGGCAGAGCAGGTCACTTGCCCCTTGGGCCTGCTCCACCATTCAATAAAATCATGGTTGATCTGGTTGCAACCTAACTCCACATTTCCATCTACCTTTCACCATCTTGCTTGTCAAGAATCTATTTAGTTCTATTTTTAAAATATTCAAAGATTCTGCTTCCACTGCCTTTTGAGGAAGAGAGTTCCAAAGACTCACGATCTTGAGAGAAAACATTTCTTCTAATCTGTCTTAAATGGGTGACTCCTTATGTTTTTTAAACAAATATTATTTTTAAGTGTTTTCCATTTCACATTTTGCCACAAAATGCAACAAGTTTCCAAAATCTAGTACAGTAAAGAGTGATTATTCCACATCTACATATAGAAAATACTCTCACAAATGGTTCAGATTATACCTTTGTAGTCAGCACCTCCTTTCATATGGACAATGAAATGATACCTGAAAGAGTAGGGATCTCAGGGTAATGCCATGAGCACATGGCACCAAAGTGCACACAAAGGCAGAGCCACACAATGCAGCTTACAGGGTAAAATACAGCGGATTGGTACCCAGCTCAGCATCCCAAGATCTCACAGCATGAAAGAAAACCCCAACAATAGTGGGACATCAGGATACCACCATTAGTATGATGTGCCATGGCAGTGTACACTCTAATATACAAGAGCCAGTAAGCCAAAGATTCTTATACTACATCGAGGCTTGCAATACAACAGACCTCACACATGTCCAGCGATATTAAAGGCACTGTTCAAGCCTCAGCATCACCGGAAAACTTATTCCATTAGGCAACAAGGAAACTCTACCAACAAGGAAGAGAGAAATCAACATCGATCAATGGGATATCTCGGAAAGAGATGCAATACTCCTCCTCCTGATGAGGGAAACTTTCTAGAATTAAACATAAGTCAGAGCTTCTCATCCATCAACTCTGTCTACATTTCCCTGTGCCTCAGCAAAGCAGTCAACATAATTAAGGACTCCCACGCACCCCAAACATTCAAAAGGATACAAAAGTCTGAGGTCACGTACCAACTGACTCAAGAAGAGATTCTTGCCTGCTGCTATCAGACTTTTGAATGAACCTATCTTATACTAAAGTGATCTTTCTCTACACCCTAGCTATGACTTTAACACTACATTCTGCACATTCTCATTTCCTTCTCTATGAACGGTATGCTTTGCCTGTATAGCACACAAGAAACAATACTTTTCACTGTATGATAATACATGTGACAATAATAAATTAAATCAAAAAAATCCTTTATCAGCACTTCAATTATCCAGGTAAAGAAAGCAAACCCAGAGAGAGAAGGGCACCAATAGATGCCACATGAACCAGCAGTATACACTTTCACAGAAAAGATACTAGGAGCAGAATAATGTAATTTCATAAGAAACAGAATACTACCCATACCCTCCACCCCAACCAGGGAGGCCTAATCCTCAAATTGGGGAACAGTCTGGAAGTTTCCATATAAAACCTTCACCTCCATCCAGCCTAATCTCCAATCACAGAAAGACTGTCACAATTTTGAACCAAAGTACTTAGACTTAAACTCATGCCTTGAAACCAACAAAATACTATATCCCCATGGGAATCAAGTCTCAAAGATAGTAGTGCTAAAAACTCCAGATGGAATTTCACCAAAGCCTTTCCACCTCTATCACATCAATGCCCCAAAGTCCTGGTAGAGATAAACTTAGGCACTGGTGGGTGGCGAAGACCCATCATGTCTAGCTATCTCCAGTCCTTCTTGATGAATAAAAGTCAAGGCAACATTAGACCAGTGTTCAGAGTCTTCGATTTACCCCAGGTCTCAAAGACCTTTTACAAATGTGCGCTATCAAACTTGAAACGCCTGGCCTTCAAATTGTGATTGTGAAAGCTTGGCAACCAGACCCCAGATTCTGCTGGGAATTTATGCTCAGCTCCCCTTGGGAGACCAGGCACACAAATATGCCTCCTCTGGCCTTATCTCCTTCAATCAACCAGGATTTTCAACATGCCATACTGCAGGATTTCAAAGATCTGAAGGTAAGCTCCACCAAGGAAACTGCCCTATTGACACTCAAGATTCTCGTCTCCACTTCATCCCTTGTCTTCAGGATATTTTGCAGTTCATTAATGTGAGCAGCAAAAATCTGTGTCAGGGAGCCAAGATTACCATCCACAACTTCACTCACAACAGCAACCATCAGCAAAATTGCCTCTGCAAAAAGGGCCCCGCCCTGGCCATCTCCAAGCACCAAATCAAATGAGGACTTTCTTAATGTACCTCAGCTCTCTGCCACCAAAATTAAGTCAATGTCTTCCAGGAAGGTAGCATATATTATACACATCAAGATCAAATAGTTATGGTTTGTGAACAGAATTAAAAACAAGGATTAAAGGTGAATAATGTGAGAGCTCACAAAAAAGCAGCCATTCCTGCGCTTACATCTTGTGATCCCAACCCGTTACTTTTAAACAGTGACCCCCTAGTTCTATATATTCTCACAAGAGGAAAAATTCTCTCACATCCAACTTGTCAACACCCTTCAAGATCTTATATGTTTTGATCAAGTTATCTCTTACTCTTTTAATTCCAGTAGATACAAACCAAACGTGAACTTTTCTCAAAGCACAACACTGCTATTCCATTAGTCAAGTAAACCTTCTCCAAACTGTTTTCAATGCATTTACATCTTTCGTTACAAAAGATGGCTAGTACTGTAAAAAGTACTCAAGACGTGGTCTCAGCAATGTTCTTTAAAACTGAAGCACAACATCCTTCCTTTATATTCACTTCTCACAATAAATTATGACATTCTGTTAGCTTTCCTAATTATTTGCTCTATCTGCATACTAACCTTTTGTAATTCATGCTCTAGCACACACAGGCTCCACCACATTTCAAAGCTCTGTAATCTCCTACCGTTTAGATAATACGCTCCTTTTCTATTCTTTCTACCAAAATGGACAATGTCACATTTTCCCACACTTCTCCATTTGCTAGCTCTTTGCTCTTTCATTAAGCCTATTCATATCATTTTATGGTCTAATTTTGTCCGCTCCACAACTTGTTTTTCTCCCTATCTTTGTGTCATCAGCAAAGTTAGCAATCAGTCCTTCGATCTCTGCATCCAAGATATTTATATAAAAGTGGAAGCCCCAGCATTGATCCCTGCAGCACACCATTTCTAAAGCAAGTTGGCAACAGATAATATAATAGAAGGCAAACCATATTGATATGTATTAAAAATCTTGGATGAAGAGTCTGAGTGAAGCAAGGTTTGGAACAAGTCACTTGAGCCAAATGAACAGTTTGGCAACAGTTCTTACCAATCTGGCTTCATTTTGCACAGGGAAATCTACTTCATAAAAACACTATACTGACATTGCTGAAATCAGTTTAATGTTAAAAATTGTTGTTTATGAACACAAAAAAAAAACTTACATTTCTGGCTTGATATTTACTAAAGGATTGGGCATGTGTTAATTGTGCAGTGAGCAAGTAAGGTGACAATTACTGTGGAATTTTGATTATTTATCATAATTAAGGCACTGCTCTCTCTTTATAAATAATTGATAGCCTCCTGTAGATAGTCTGACAATGTAGTTTGGTTGTGAATTTTTAACTTCAAGTTGACACCATCCTCAATGCATCAAATAAAGTTACTTTCTATAGCACTAAACTAATTTATTCCAAATTGAAATTATCATCAAAATCAATTATACAATTAAGCAATTATACAATTATTCATATTGCACTGAAATTGCCATGCTGGTAACTATGAGTTTTGCCAGGATATGTTGATACAGTAGCAGATGCTATATCTCAACTTACTATTCCATCACACAGTTTACTGGAGAAGCAATTTGCTTTACAAGTCACCATTGTCTCAGGTGACCATAGGCTGGTGGTGATTTAACTTGAAGATCAATATACCTCAGACAAGGTTGAGAAGGTGGGGCCTCCATAAATAACCTCAGCAAGTATGGAAATTGAACCCACACTTCTGGTGTCATTCTACATCACAAACTAGTCATCTAGACAACTGAGTCAGCGTACTATCATGCTATATGTAGTGAAATGGCAGACAGAAATCATACGTAACATGTTATTACTTCCACTGATAGCCGTCTCATTATTGTTGATCATGATTTTGAAACTATAACGTACAACAAAAGAAAGCAAACCTCCACCTGAAGAGCATAACTTCATCTGATTTGATTTATTTTTGTCACATGTATTAGTATATAATGAAAAGTATCATTTCTTGTGCAGACAAAGCACACCATTCAGAGAAGGAGAGAGCGCAGAATGTAGTGTTGCAATCACTGGTCAAAGCACCTCAAAGAATAACAACATGAAGTGTGAAGCTTTCAAGGATGATGAGAGTTGGATGTATACAATTGGAACAAAGACTTGGGACAGACATATAGGCCTGAAATTTACCGCCCCGTCTATCACAGGAATCAGAGCAGGAGAAGAACGGAACATGGAAAAATCTGTTGACCTCAGGTAGGATTTTAATTTTTGGATGAGCGAGGCCATAAAATCCTGGTCATAGAGAACAAGAGAAGCTAATGCTAATGTAATGACAATGTAACACAATGTAATAGATCTGGAGGGAGAGGAAGTTCCAACCACTCGCTGAGGTATGTGTATACGTTAACTACTAATAAAGAATTGTGGTTTCAACAAACTACTGCCTTGAGTAGTTACCTCAGGAGAATAGACAGACCCCAAAGAAACCCATTTAGATCCTCAATGCACAATAAAACAGCATTACCTCTTCAACACAACAATATTCACAACTCCCCGGCTGCCAGATTCCCAAACCCTTTGAAATTTTATTGGCTAGGGTTAGATTTGCAATGGAAGAAACATGTAAAAAAAGAGTTTTATCAAAATATACAAATGAACAAACCACTTTGGGGCAGGTTTTCACCTCTGGTTCTGCCAATTAAAGTCATGATGTGGAGATGCCGGCATTGGACTGGGGGTAAACACAGTAAGAAGTCTGACAATACCAGGTTTAAGTCCAACCAACTTTCGGGGTTTGCCCCTTCGTCGAGTGAATGCAGAGTTCTGGCCTCAGACAGGGCATATAATAGCACAGACAGATTACCGATTAGAATACGAGTCTTTACAACTAACCCACTATTCAAGTTTTAAAGATGCTGATCAATCAGCAAAAGTGAACAATCACTGAAACAACTGTATGATGACATCAACAAGTTTTACCCTGCCATCAGATTCACCGTGGACTATTTTCCAGAATCCGTTGCATTTTTGGGCACATGCATCTCCATCAAGGACGGTCATCTCAGCACCTCACTGTACCGCAAGCCCACAGACAACCTCACAATGCTCTACCTTCCACCCTAAACACATTAAAGAAGCCATCCCCTACAGACAAGCTCTCCATATACACAAGATCTGCTCAGATGAGGATTGTGACAGACACCTCCAGATGCTGAAAGATGCCCTCATAAGAGCAGGATATGGCATTCAACTCATCGATCGACAGTTCCGATGCACCACAGCAAAAAACTGCACCGACCTCCTTAGAAGACAAACACGGGACATGGTGGACAGAATACCCTTCATCATCCAGTACTTCCCCGGAGCGGAAAGGCTATCACATCTTCTCCGGAGACTTCAACATATCACTGATGAAGACGAACATCTCGCCAAGGACATCCCCACACTCCCATTTCTTGCCTTCAAACATTTGCACAACTTCAAACAGACTATTGTTTGCAGCAAACTACCCAGCCTTCAGGAGAATAGTTACGACAACACCACACAACTCTGCCAGAGCAACCATTGCAAGATATGCTAGATCATCGACATGGGTGACATCATCACATGTGAGAACACCATCCACCAGGTACATGTCACAAACTCTTGCAACTCGGCCAATGTTGTCTACCTAATACGCTGCAGGAAAGAATGTCCCGAAGGATGGTACATTAGGGAGATCACACAGATGCTGGGACAACGGATGAATGAATATCGCTCAACAATCACCAGGCAAGACTGTTCCCTTCCTGTTGGCGAACATTTCAGCGGTCACAGACATTCGGCCTCTGATCTTCGGGTAGGCATTCTCCAAGGCAGCCTCACGACACACGACAGCGCAGAGTCGCTGAGCAGAGACTGATAGCCAGGTTCCGCACACATAAGAATGGTCTCAACAGGGATCTTGGATTCATGTCACACTATCTGTAACCCCCATGACTTGCCTGGGTTTGCAAAACCTCACTTACTGTACTGTCTGGAGACAATACACATCTCTTTAACTTATGCATAATGCTCTTGCCACTCACATTGTCGGCATCTTTAAGATTTGAATAGCAGGTTAGTTGTAAAAACTCACATTCTTATCAGTAACCTGTAAATCATCTGTGCTGTTATGTGCTCTGTCTGAAGCCAGAGCTCTGCATTCACTTGACAAAGGGGCAAATCCCAAAAGCTTGTGAGTTTACTATCAAATAAATTAGTTGGACCTAAACCTGATGTTGTCAGACTTCTTACTCTGCCAATTAAAACCAGAAGTGAAATGAAACAGGTTGCATTTGGGTTTCGGTAGTTTCTGTTCATTTGATCTGACCCAAACCCATCTATTTTTGGTAGTGTTAATACACAAAAACAGTGCAAGGCTTGATCCCTGAACAGTGCTGCAGTAATTATCCTTAGTCAGGTAAATAATAACACATATTACACTTACATTGAATTGCTGAGCCTAACTGGTCTAAAGTGGTATGGGGGAGGGGGTTAGAAGTAAGCCAAGGAATCAAGTTGTTAACCAATTGTCCCATGCAAAAGTAAAATGAATGAGTGCTAAGTGAATGCAAAATTTGCTTTGGTGATGTTGTTACCTACAAATTCAAATGTCTATGCTGATACAATGTGTCTCTCACATAATTAATGACACTTGGTTGAAGTAATGGAGGACAACTGGAGTCCATGGATTCATAACTAGCATCAATCAGTACCCTCAAGCTGAGGGAAAGGAAAGAATCCTATTCAATCATAAATTAATGGTTTTAAAGTGCTTATTTAACAGAATAGCTGAGCTGACACTGACATCATTCACCCCCAAACTGCTAAAGAGAATTGTAGAAGTTGGAAATTACATATCACGGTTACTCCTCCTAATGATTTCACATTTCAATTAAAACCTCATCACTACTTTTAACTTCAAGCCCAGTTAAATAATAGATTGCAGACCAGAGATTAGCACTGCAACAAGAGAATCTAACCATCACCCCTTGACATTCAATGGCTTTATCACTGCTGAATCCCACACTATCAACATCCTGTTTACCATTAACCAGGAACTTAATTGGACTAACCATATAAAACTGTGATTATAAGAACAGGTTAGAGATGAGGAATCCTGCGGTGTATAATTCACCTCCTGATTCCCTAAAACCTGTCCACCATTTAAAGCACAAGTCAATTGTATGATGGAATAGTCTTGTCTGGGTGTGCAGCTCCAAGAACATTCAAGAAGCTTGACACCAAGCAGGACAAAGCAGTCAGCTTGATTGGCACCTCATCCACAAACATTCACTCCCTCCAACACCAACACACAGCGGTAGCACTATGTACCATCTACAAGATGTACCACAAATAGCATCTTCCAACCCACAGCCACCTAAAAGAACAAGGGCAACAGTCACGTGAGAACACTACCACCCACAAGTTCCCTCCAAGCCACACAGGAGACTTGGAAATATATATTACCATTCCTTCTGGATCAAAATACTGGAACACCCTCCTTAACAGCACTCTGGGTGCACCTAAAGCACATGGATTGAAGCAGTTCAAGAAAGCAGCTCACTACTGTTATCTTCTCAAAGGTAATTAGGGGTGGGCATTAAATGCTATCTAGCCAATGATGCCCACACCCATGAATGAATAAAAAAGACAGCTTATACTGTACAAATTGTAAGTCAATTAATTGGAAAATCCAAGCAAAACAGAGAATTGAGAAAAAATTAAGATGGTAATATTTTACTTAGCACAATTATTAACATCAGCAGAAATCATTGCTCATTCCCCTAATCTGTTTCCCTGAAAAAAATACATACAAGACATTGCATGTTTCAGCAATAATTGAGCAACTATTCATAAACTGCTGTCTAGTTCTTTACGCAATCCTTCCCTTAAAAGCAATTCAGGTCTACAAGTGCTATGTCCTGACCATCAGGCCAAAAAAATGGATAAGCAGCTATTATTAACTTAATTGGACTCATGTGGTGCAAGTGTTGCCCAGCCAGCAGCATTCGCAAGGTACACCTTTCAGGTTTACTCAGGTTCTGTGAACAAGACATACATATCTTATTCAAGGAAAAATTTTAAGAACCTAAGAGCTTGCACAATACATTATTACAACCAAATAATATGATCCCAAGGCAGCATCATTACGGTATTGCACATCGAACTACAAGTTAACCTCAGCCCAGGATGCAAGATTGGATCATTTGTGTATTTAGAAGATGACTGCAGGCATCAGAGCAAGTAATCGAGTTGTTAAACTACTCTGCACATTTAGGTACTTATCTATAGTCATTTCAGTAGACTGGTAAGGAAATCCAAATGTGTTATTTCCTTCAAGAGAATTCTCCAGACAATTAAGTTTTAAGAATGTACATACAGCATTTGTTTACTAGATGATACCAGTGGAAAACTATAGGTATGAGATAATGAGCCTATTTCCACCACAGCAGAAAGAACAAAGAGGAATTTTATTAGAGGGTTTAAGAATGAGATATTTGAATAGTGTAAATAGGAAGACTGCTGGGAGTTGGTGACGAGGAATTAGCAAACTAAAACTGTTTCAATGAGGAGAGAAACCAGGAGAAAATTCTTTATTCAAAAGGAACAAAAGATACAGAATATAAGAAATAAGTGAAATCAGGTTGGTTTATTTAAAAATTCTATTCATAGGTCATTCTTGAACACTTGATTTAGTCACTGCTTTAAAAAGCCTGCCAATGCTTAAAGTGTGTTCTTTTTAAAACCGCTGCACTGATCAATTTTCTTCTCATACTTGTCCTTTCCTAATGTTGATTTGGGATGCACCTTCATAACCACCAATACCTTCTATCACAATGTTTTTCTTTTTGTATTTTACTACAAGAAGATATTTGCACTTAAGTCGGGAGTCACCTGCTTTCTGAAAAAAACACTTCTGGATTGGCTGAAGGCTGCTCACTTTCTTCACTCATAGTTCTGTTCCAGCATAAAACACATTCCAGGAGGTCTTACATGATCATTCTCTCAGCACTGTTTCCAAACTTGTTAAATATGTTTTTATTCTTTCATCTTTTCTCATTGTATTAATCCTTCCCTGAAATTTACCTTTCCCAGAATTTTAAAATATTTTATTTTTTCCTTAAGGCCACCCCACCATCTTTGGGTCAAATAAAATTCAGTGACTGCATTTATTAATGGCCTTCTCCAAGTTATAAACTCCTTTTTACTTTCCTTTGAAAATTAACTAATGAGCACAACAAAGCTTTTATCCGTACCTTATTTGCAAATAGAAAATTCAGCTTAGCCACAGTTAATTCAAGTGCCTGCTTTTCACACCTTGATCCTTTAATATTCTCATAAATTGTTCTCGAGGCCCCAGCACTGGGGCGGCATGGTGGTACAGTGGTTAGCACTGCTGCTTCACAGCACCATGGATCTAGTTTCGATTCCTGGCTTGGGTCACTGTCTGTGTAGAATTTGCACGTTCTTCTCATGTCTGCGTGGGTTTCATCTGGGTGCTTTGGTTCCCTCCCATGGTCCAAAAGATGTGCTAGTTGGGTGCACTGGCTCTGCTAAATTCTCCCTCAATGTACCCAAATAGGCACTGGATAGCAACTAGCAACTAGGGATTTTCACAGTAACTTCATTACAGTGTTAATGTAAGTCTACTTGTGACTAATAAATAAACATTAACTTTAACATTGATCCCTACAATACTAATAGTTATTTTTTTGTCAACCTCAACCATTGGAAAGATGCAGCTTAATCTGGAATAGTCAGCACGGCTTTGTGAAGGGTAAGGCCTGCCTCACAAATTTGATTGAATTCTTTGAGGAGATAACCAAAGGTGTAGATGTTGTATACATGGATTTTAGTAAGGCATTTGATAAGGTTCCCCATGGTAAGCTCATGAAGGAAGTAAGGTGGTGTGGGATAAAGGGAAATTTGGCCGATTGGATAAATAACTGGCTATCTCATAGAAGACAGACGGCGGTGATCAATATAAAATTTTCAGACTGGAGACCAATTACGAGCGGTGTACCAATGCTGGGTCCTCTGCTATTTGTGATTTTTATCGATGACTTGGAGGAGGGAGCTAAAGGATGGGTTAGTAAATTTGGTGATGATACCAAGATTGGTGGAGTAGTGGATGAGGTGGAGGGCTGTTGTAGGCTGCAAAGAGACATTGATAGGATGCAGAGCTAGGCCGAAAAATGGCAGATGGAGTTTAACTATGTTAAGTGCGAGGTGATTCATTTTGGTAGGCCAGATTTGAATACGGACTACAGGTTCAATGGCAGGGTTCTGAAGAGTGTGGAGGAACAGAGAGATCTTGGGGTTCATATCCACAGATCTCTGAAGGTTGCCACTCAAGTGGATAGGGCTGTGAAGAAGGCCTATAGTGTGTTAGCATTTATTAACAGGGGGTTTGAGTTTAAGAGCCATGGGGTTATGTTGCAACGGTACAGAACCTTGGTGAGGCCATATTTGGAGTATCGTGTGCAGTTCTGGTCACCTCACTGTAAGATGAATGTGGAAGCATTGGAGAGAGTGCAGAGGAGATTTACCAGGATGCTCCCTGGTTTGGAGAGTAAAAGTCTTATGAGGGAAGCTTGAGGAGGTTAGGGCTTCTTCTCTTTAGAGCAGAGGAGGATGAGAGGTGAATTAATAGAGATTTATAAGATCTTGAGAGGGATAGATAGAGTGGACATTCAAAGACTATTTCCTCAGGTGCATGTTAGGTGGCATAACTATAAGGTTCATGGTGGGGGAAAGAGAGGGGGGGATGTCCAAGGTAGGTTCTTTACTCAGAGTGGTTGGGGTGTGGAATGGACTGCCTGCTGCGATAGTGGAATCAGACACTTTAGGAACTTACAATCGGTTATTGGATAGGCACATGGAGCACACCAGAATGATAGGGAGTGGGATAGCTTGATCTTGGTTTTGGACAAAGCTCGGCACAACATCGAGGGCTGAAAGGCCTGTACTGTGCTGCACTGTTCTATAACCTGAAAATGACCCATTTATCACCAATTCTGTTTCCTCTTTGTCTGCTAACAATGGCATTTATCACTCCAAAACTATATCTTGTCAAGTAACCTTTTTTGTAGTGCCTTATGGAATGCTTTTTGGAAATCAAAATAGGCTGCACTTACTGGTTCCCTTTTATTAACCCTGCTTCCTACACACCAAAACAACTCTAATAAATTTGTCACAGTTTCCCTTGACACTGTCTTATTGTGTTAGGATTTTCTAAATATCCTGCTGCCACCTCTTCAGTAATGGATTCTAGCATTTTCCTAATTTCAGTTGTTCAGTTAACAGGCCTATAGTTCCCAGCTTTCTGTCTTCTTCCATTTCTGAACAGATGTCTTATATTTGCAGCTTTCCAATCTGGTATGACCTTTCCAGAATCTGGGGAATTTTGTAACAATACAACAATTGGATTCATTATCTCTGCAGTCACTTCTTCTAAGATCTTAGCATGCAGACCATTAGATACCTGCATTACTTTTTCTCAAATGACAGAGATTGTTCTGAATTCCTCACTCTCTTTTGCCTCTTGATTTTCAATTATTCTTGAGATGCTTTTTGTCTTCTACTGTGAAGACGGATACAAAATACTTATTCAAAGCCTTTACTATTTCTTCATTTTTCACCAACAGTTCCCTAATTTCATCCTTAAAAGGGACCAAAGTTCAATGTAGTTGTTTTTTTTCCTTTTTATATGCTTGAAGAAGCTGTTTGGTTTCGTAGAAGCTTTTATATTCCTTGCTAATTTTCTCCCTGATTCCTACTTCTCCCTCTTTACTACAGTAAAACATATTTGGTAATTGTGAAATTTTTGTGGCTTAATTCTTTCAATAAATTAATGGGGTTTTGGATTTCTTATTTTTTAAAATGTTACTGATCTTGACTGAAATTGGAACAGTAGTGATTAGTTTTTTTAATGTTATTTATTGCATTTTAACTACATTTACAGCAATTTAATATAATAGGATTGTTCAAGTAATCAAAAGCTGAAACGTTTAAGAGCCTAAACCTTTTCAAACCTAATTATAAGGCACAAAACAGTGACATTTTTACAACAGTACAGTCCCTCCGTTGCCTAGAAACATACGAAGCATACCAAAATAGACCTTCCAAAATAATCTGTCAGACCAAGCATCTGATTACACCTTCGCAATTTCATTGTAACAGTATGAATCTTGTGGGACCGCAGTACAAGAGGTCACATAGTCAAGTTGGCTTCAAAGACGCATCAGTATTGTGTTCACCTCAATATGAATTTGGCAGTTTAGAATTAAATTAAACTGCTTAAATTTACATATTTCACTCTAAGATGTTCCATAAAGCTGAAAGCTCATAACATTAATAAAAATGCATATTGGTGACCAACTTAAACAAGGCTTAAATTTCAAGAACTTACATTCAGCTAAGGAAAAAGCTTAAACGATGATATGGGGTGAATCAAATGGCAGAAAGTTAAACCACTTGGAATAGCTAACATTCCACTTCAATACCTTTTCGCATTTGTCCAAAAATAGAGTGAAAGCTAACATTACCTTTGGAATAAAAACATGCATGTGCGAGTTAGGAAATTACACAGGAGAGAAATAAAGCTGGCAAACTTTATCAACCCAATTGATAGCTTTGTGAAATTAACTCTATTGTTTTAGAGAAGAAAGTAACTTAATTCAATCTTCACTCTATTTGCATATTTGTACAGACTACAATTATATTTATAAAATTACATTTGTTAAAAAAAAGATGGCAATCCAAGCAACATCACATTGTCGTTTCAAATTTTGTTATTTGTCAGCACCTACATGTATAGATTTAAGAATCAAAATCTGAGCCTTAGCACATAATCAAGGTTGAACTTCAATGAAATATACTATGAATGCTATAGTGTTGGAATGTGAAGTCTTTCAGATGTGAGATTATTCCAAGATCTTTTCTGCCCCATCAAGTAGGCGTAAAAGGCACTGTGGCTCAATTCGAAGACAAGCAACAAGCTCTAATCCTTATGCATGCCTTTGTGTAGAAGGAACATCTCCTGTGTGTGTGTAGGGAATGCATTCTGCAAGCCACCATTAATCCAAGCTGTGTCCAAGAGCTGTAGGCTCCCACTACATGAAAGAAAAAAGTTTCTGGAACAGCAATTCATTACGTTTTCAATATTAGAGAGGATGAGAGATTTTTGTAGATTACTCTCCAGAATCTGGTTAACCAAAAAACAATGCTAGGTCAGAGCATCAAGGTAATGCAGAAAGAGAAGTGGGAGAACATAAGTAGGGGATACTGCTGCAAGGGACATCTGATTTACTGAATTTATGCAGTAGATACTTTGCCTTTGGCAAAATTAAGGTGGTTTGTGTGAGTGACAACAAGAACGATGCTCCTCATCAGCAATTACATTCTGAAGCTCATTCGCTGCATACGGACATTTATTGCCTATCCCTAATTTCCCTGGAGAAGTTAGTGATGAACAGTCTCCTTGAACCGCTGCAGTTCATGTGGTATAAATACTCCAATAATGCTAAGTAATGTGACAGTGAGAAAATGCCCACAATAGGATCATGTGTGGCTTCAGGAAGTTGTGAGTTCCCACACAAATCCTGCCCTTCTCCTTGTATGTGGTAGAGAAAACGGATTGGGTGGATGCTGACAAAGAAGCTCTCCTAAACTCCTTAGTAAGCCAAGATTGGTCTCCTGGTTGATGAAAATGGTTAAGTGAAGGATATGTGAAGCCAATAGGTTACAGATTACAGTGGTGTAAGATTCTGCTGTTGCAGATGGCTCACAGTATCATGGGTGTCCAGTTTTGAGCTGCTAAATCTTTTCCTATCATCTGATCTACCATACAATATGATAAAGGGACCCTCATGGCGAAGACTGGACTGTCTCCACAATGATTGTTTTTTTTTGATCACTCTTAACAGTACTATTCAGGACAAATGAATCTATGACTGTTAGACTATTGTGGACAAGGCAAAGTAGGTTTTCCCTCATGTTGGATTTCTCACTATCTGCCACAGGCTCAATCTAGCAGCTCTTCCTTCAGGACTCAGCCAGCAACCGTGGTAGATGATGAGATGTTTGCACCAGTGAAAAGGTTGGCTAATGGCACATAGGTACAAGAGGCCGGTCATGTAAAACTGAGGTGCATAGAAATATATTTGCACAATGGGTGGTAAATCTTTGGAATTCTCTGCCCAAAGGGTAGTGGAGGCTGAATTGTAAGAAGTACTTAAAGTGGAGCTGGGTAAATATTTGATAGATCACAAAATAAAGGGGTATGGGAAATGGCAAAAAAAAGGAATTAAGGCTGGCATAGATCAACCATGATTTTGAACGGTGCGGCAGGCTTGCAATGCCTGGTGGCCTACTCCTTGTTGTTCTTGTGTTCTAAGTGATTCTTGGTGATGGACATTGAAATTTTGTACCCAGTGTGCATTCTATGTCCTTATTGGCCTTGATGTTTCTTCCAAGTGATGTTAACGTGAAGCAGAACTGATTTTGTCTGAGGGAGAGTAGGTGGTATTCAGCAAGAGATTCTCATCTATAATTTATTGAAAGCTATAACACTTAATGGAGTCCACATTTAATGTTAATGACTTGCAGGGCTGCATCCTCCTGATTGTATACCACTGTGCCACCACCTCTGGTAATTCTGTCCTTCTGTGAAGTAGGATATCTCAAGGATAGTGATGGAGAAGTCAATTGGCTGATTTGCTTGATTCTGCAGGTAGTCTACTCCTTAAGAAGGGCCAAGTCAAACTATCTTGCAAACTAATCACTCATTTCTCTCTCTCAAGACTTTGCAGGTGTCACCTCCCAAATCCATATGCATCCCTTCCAGTCCTCAAAACTGAATTCTTCAAATTATGTTTCTTCTTCTGCTACGTTACTTAAATGTCTTTTGTCAAATTCATACGATACTTAATGTGACTGTGACAAAGGTGAATTGTCCTTTCCCTTCCTTCTCAAACTATCCTGTAGTTTCTGATGTGCTTGACCATACAAGTGTCTTCTGATATCGTTCTCCATCATCACCCGGATGGATTGGATCATTTTCAACTTGATTTAATTCTCATTTCTTTAATCAGAGCATCACATGCAAAAGGTTCACTTCCTGCTCCCGCACTGTTACCCCTGGCATTTCTCAAGCATTTACCCTTCTGGCCTTCTAAATCTTATCAATATCCTGCCCCTCGATCACATCATCTGAACGAACTATATTAATTTTCACAAGTATGCTAATGACATCTAGTTCTTCCTCATCAAAACTAATAGGTAGCAAACTTCAAGAAATCATTAATCAAAAGAAAATAAGTAGTCACATGGAAAAACACGGACTGATAAGGAACAGCCAACATGGATTTCTAAAGGGGAAGCAGTGTTTAGCGAACTTGCCAGAATTTTTAGAGGATGCAACAGAAAAGGACGATGAGAGTAATGCTGTTGATGTGGTGTATGTGGATTTTTAGAAGGTATTTGATGCAGTGTCACACAACAGATTTGTGAGAAAAGGTCATGGGTCACAGAATACAAGTGATAGTAGAAATGTGGTACAGAATTGGCTGTATAACAGGAAACAGAGTAATGGTTAATGGATACTTTTCAGGCTGAAAGAAGGTATCTGCTGGTGTTCCCCAAGGGGATCGGTATTAGGGCACTTGCTCTTCCTGATATATTAATGATCTAGATCTTGGTGTGCAGGAGTCAGTTTCAAAGTTTGCGGACGACTTGGAAGTACTGAAAGTTGTTAAGAGGACAATGGAGAACTTCAAAGGGTCATAGATAAGTTGATGGAGCAGACAAATAAGTGGCAGATGAAGTTCAATGCGGAGAAGTGTTAAGGTAATGCATTTTGGTAGGAGGAACATGGAGACACAACATAAAATAAGAGGTAAACTCTAAAGGAGATGCAGGAACAGAATGATCTGGGTAAATATGTCATTACATCATTGAAGGTGCTAGATCTTTTCAATGCAGGTGGAAAGAGCAGTTAATAAAGCATATAATATTGTGGGCATTATTAATAGAAGCATAGAGTATAAGAGCAAAGAGGTTATGCTGAACTTATTACAAGACGCAAATTAGACCTCAGCTAGAATATTGTGTACAGTTCTGGGTGTGGCCAAACTATAGAAAGTATGTGAATATATTGGAGTACAGTAGAAGAATGGTTCTAGGGATGAGAACCTGCTTCCATAGGCAATGCATTCCAGACTCAAACCACTCATTGTTAGAATGTAACCAGTGACAATTTTGTACTGGATGTACTTTGACCAATGGGAACAAGATCCAAGGGTTGGCTGATCCAGTAAACCGTGGAACCAATTACAGTGATGTAATAGTCAGCTGA
This sequence comes from Sphyrna mokarran, assembly GCA_024679065.1. Classification (NCBI taxonomy): domain Eukaryota; kingdom Metazoa; phylum Chordata; class Chondrichthyes; order Carcharhiniformes; family Carcharhinidae; genus Sphyrna; species Sphyrna mokarran. The sequence goes on along the minus strand of JAGIQG010000004.1, from coordinate 33,569,434 downwards.
CCAGCTATGAACTATGTAGAATTGTGGGTAGCCTGGAATAGCCCAGGGCGAGGCCCCAAGTTTGGAGTAATGATGTTTCTTTATTAAACACTTTCTTTGATTTATAAGATGGAGTAAGTTTTGTTGTATTTTCATTAGCTACATTTTGAAGAGTTCTTTCTAAAAAAAACATTCATGGTGTAAAAAAAATTCTAGCATCACATTTTCTTCTTTTGCAAATTGCTTTAAATTTATGCCCTCTCATTCAGATACAAGGATAAATTGGGGGGTGGGGGGTGGTAGCGTGGGACTCTTCTTGGAAAGAGAGCAACCAAGAGTTGATTTGAATGAGATGTGCAAAATCATGAGAGGGCTCAACAGAGTAGATAGGGAGAAATTTTTCCCATTCAAAAAAGGATCAAGAACAAGAGAGCATAAACTTAAAATGACTTGCAAAAGAAAATGTGATGCGAGAAAAAACTTTTTTTTTTTTTTACACAACAGATGGTTTGATTCTGGAATGCACTGCATGGACATGTGTTGGAGGCAGGTTCAATCAAAGCATTCAAGAGGGCATTAAATGGCTATTTGAATAGAAATAATATGCAGGAGTATGTGAAAAATCAGGGAAATGGCACAAGTGATAATGATCATTTGGAGAGCTGGTGCAGACACAATGAGCAAAATGGCCTCCTTCTGCACTGTAATAATTTTATGATTTGCGATCTCTCTTGGTTCTTCACTCTTAAGTTATCTGAGATCCAGTGTTTGACGAGCAAAAATTTCCCCCAATTAAACATCAAGACTTCTTAATGCGTTTTAATCCTAAAATGAGTTTCTGACCATAAACTTAAATTACCACTAGGATTGCCTACTTTTGGCTCCATAATGTCACCTGACTTCCCACTCACCTGCGCTCATCTGCTGCTAAAATCCATCAGTGACAGTTGCACTTTCAATTGCCTCTGTCCTAGGCTCAGCAATCTTCTCCAAATTCATCACTACTTTTCTATTTTGCTTTCCTCCTATAGGATACTCTAAAACTTAACCTATTTGACCAAACTTTTGTTTATGTAACCTAAAACTCCCTCTTGGGTTCAGTGTTATACTTTGTTTTACAATGTGAAGTACCTTGGGACATTTTATTATGTTAAATGCACAATATAAATGTACAAATGTTGTTACTTAACAAGTCCTCAGACATTAGCAAGGAAAATTGAGTGGCAACAAATGCCTCTGCAATAACCAAATCCGGTGCCTATGTTAATGAAAGATGGCTTGTAATATTTTATACTTAATTATATTTTCTATAACAGCTCAATATAACCGAGGGCAGTTCAGAATGAATCACATTGTTGTGGGTCTTAAGTCACACTTAGGCCAGACCAGGTAAAGACTGCACATTTCTTTCCTGAAGGGAAATGACTGAACTACTCCAGGGTTCAGCATACTCCACACAACAAAAATAGGAGAGTGATGCATTCAGGACTGCAATCAGATTCTTTTGCAGTTATAACATGGATAATGTTGCCTCACAGGTGCATAAGTAAAGGATAAGAACAATGGAAAACTAGACTGAAGCAAGTCTCTCTGCCAAAAATATCTACACCTTTGCAGAAAAGGTGCAAAGAACAAATGAACTGGAGCAGATGATTGAAGTTAAGCCTGTTCCCTCTTTCAATCAGATGATGGTTGATCTGTACCACAACTTTATTTGTCTTTGATCCATACCATCTGACATCCTTGCCCATCACATTTTTATTAATCTCAGTCTTGAAAAATTTAATTGATCCAGAATCCAAAGCTTTCAGAAAACTAAGTTCATGGTGTCCACGACCTTATTGTGAAAACGTGCTTCTTAATTCCAATCCTAAATGGCTCTAATTTTAACATTTTCCTCTCGTTCAGTATTCCCTCATCTCAGGAAATAGGTTTTTTTGAGCACCTTAACTGAATATCTTTATTATTTTAAAGATCATAGAACCGTACAGTGCAGGAAGAGGCCCTTCGAGTCTGCACTGAACTCAATCCCACCCAGGCCCTACCCCGATATTTCTACATATTATACTCACTAACCCCTCTAATCTATGTATCCCTGGATACTAAGGAGCAATTTCTTAGCATGGCCAATCAACATAACCCGCACATCTTTGGACTGTGGCAGGAAACAGGAGTACCGTGCCAATCTCAATTAGACATATTTAAATTCACAGGAATATAAACTCGGGTTACTCTACGTGTCCTAATATTTACCAATTCAATATTTAAGATGCGTCGCTCATCCCAAGCCACTTACACAAGTTTATATGTCAAAATCTTTGAGATAAAGGTTAACATTCCAATAGCCTACTTAGATGATCTTTTATACTTGTAGGTATTTATGCACAAGTATTTACTAAATAAACAAAGTGAATTAATTCACATTTCCTCGCATAGGACATCAAAATGGATTGTGTCCATTTGTTTTATTTTTCCAATATATCCTTTTGCAACTTTTATGATGTTCTGTTTTCTATGAATTATTACTCTCTCTACAGAATTTGGAATCCACTGGGTTTGTACTTGTTTCAGTTTGATGAATGGATTTTGATGGCTACATGTTTATTTGGTTGAGCGTAATTACTGAATAAGTAATTGTGCAGCAAATTGGTGGCAGGATTCCTAATCAATTTTGGGACTTACTTTCATCGTCAAGGGGAAGTCTTGTCTTACGAATCTGGTGGAATTTTTTGAAGAAGTGACAAAAACAGTTGATGAAGGACAGGCTGTTGATGTCGTCTACATGGATTTCAGTAAGGCATTTGACAAGGTTCCTCATGGTAGACTGATAGAGAAGGTGAAGGCACATGGGATACAGGGTCGGGTATGTAGATGGGTCGAAAACTGGCTCGGAAGGAGGAGACAGAGGGTAGTAGTGGAAGGCTCTTTTTCCAGCTGGAGGCCTGTCACTAGTGGAGTGCCACAAGGCTCAGTACTAGGTCCTCTTCTATTTGTGGTCTACATAAACGACTTGGAAGTAGGGGTAGGTGGTGAGATCAGCAAATTTGCTGATGACCCCAAGATGCTTGGATTGGCGGGTACAGAAGAGCAGTGTCAGGCAATACAACAGGACATAGACAGGTTGGTAGATTGGGCAGATAGATGGCAAATGGAATTTAATCCGGAAAAATGCGAGGTGATGCATTTTGGCCGGAAAATGTAGAAGAGAATTATAGGATAAAAGGTAAAACTATAAGGAGCATAGAGACGCAGAGAGACTTGGGGGTGCAGGTTCACAAGTCTCTGAAGGTGTCCTCACAGGTGGAGAAGGTGACAAAAAAGGCGTATAGTATGTTAGCTTTCATAGAAAAGGGTATAGAATATAAGAGTAGGAGTTTGATGTTGCAGTTGTATACAACTTTGGTAAGGCCTCACTTGGAATACTGCGCCCAGTTCTGGTCTCCGTACTATCGGAAGGATGTGGAGTCCTTGGAGAGAGTGCAGAGGAGGTTTACCAGGATGCTGCCTGGTATGGAAGGACTGTCCTATGAGGAACGATTAGATAAACTGGGGTTGTTTTCCCTTGAAAGACGTCGGCTTAGAGGGGATCTCATAGAGGTGTATAAGATTATAAGGGGTATAGATAGAGTAAATGGAGGTAAACTTTTTCCACCTTTAGAAATGGATAGGACGAGAGGTTATGGCCATAGGGTGAGGGGGGCTATGTATAGGACGAATATTAGAGGGCAGTTTTTCACACAAAGGGTAGTGGGGGTGTGGAATGCACTGCCGAGTAAGGTGGTGGGAGCCGGCACGCTAGGGCTGTTTAAGGGTCTCTTGGACAGCCACATGAGCGGTATGCAGATAGAGGGATATATTAGGACTGTTTAACTACGGCTTTTTCCACAGGTAATTCGGTCCATAATTTGAGCATGCATTCGGCAGGTGGTGCGGGTACAGCTCTTGGATGTTGATTCATGGGTTGCCTGGTACCTCATGTCGTATATGAGTGCTTTATGTGGACCACCTCAAGGGCACCATGACAGCTCAGAGACTATCGATGTGGCTGTGCAGACACTTGGAATTGGGCCGGTGTCTGCGGGAGTTTGCGCGTTCTCCCCGTGGTTGCGTGGGTTTTCTCCCGGCACTCCGGTTTCCTCCCACAACCCAAAAATTCGCTCTTAGGCTGATTGGGTAACAAATTGTCCCTATGGTGAAAATTTTCCAAATTAGGATTAATATATATACTATTATATAGGACTATTAACATAGGATAATGATTTGGTATTACGGTGGCGCGGGCTCGTTGGGCCGAAGGGCCTGTTTCCCGTGCTGTGTTGCTTAAAAAAAAAAAATCTCACTTAGAATGGGGAGGGGCTGAAAATTTGTGGTCAGTTGAAGAGTTCTGTTACGTTCTTTTCCAAATGAGGCTGCAACAATTTATGATTATTTTTCTTTATTTGTTCGCAGGATGAGGGTGTCTCTGGCTCAGCGAACATCCCTAGTCGTCCTCAAGAAAATGGTAGAGAGCTGCCTTCTTAAACCGCTGCAATCCCTGTGGTGTTGTACGCATAACACCATTACTACGGTTCAGCAAAAGAGGCGGACGATGCAGTATAAAAGATTTCCTACTCATTTCAACTGCTGAGGAATTGGGATGGCTGGGTTGTTTGTGACTAATGACAATCTCACTTAAATGGTGGAGGAAGGGGGACTATCAATCTGTGTTCAGTGCAGATGGAGGTGGCAGTTGGTCATCGTTGGGAAGGATGATTTCCCAAAGTTCGTTCATGTAGTTGGATACCAGTAAATTATGCCAACTGCTTTTCTACAATCTCCTGTTCAGTATTATGGATGACCAGTATTTCTGGTTACCAGGGCAGGGTCTGATTGTGGAATGGTAGTACCATTTAGTTTCTTCAGTCAAGAATGCAATTTTTAAAATTTCTGTGCATAATAGGTAACCCAATAAATAGTTCATTCAATTTGTGATTTGAAGCTTCCATTTGTTCTTCCCCAATATTGGCTGCTTATCTGCACTATGACTTTAGAGCTAAACAGCAGTCTGAGTTTTAACCATTGTATTTTGTGATGTTCATGTGCCTTTAAGAATTTTTTTTTAATCATGTTCTCTGTAGTTTATAAGCATCTTTTGATTTAATTGTGGCACTGGCTGCCTGTTTAGATGTCTTTTTATTGTTGCTTAATTGCAGTTAACGTGTCAGGTGGTTCCTCCACAGAGGAATCTAAGGATTTACTTTTAGTTTTAGTTTAGAAGGTGTTTGGACAGCTGAAAAGCTATCAGACTGAAAAGCAGTGTTTTTCTCTCTCTCTGTATTGTAAATTCTGCTCGCTAGCCAGAAATAGGTCTCCTGGCCTTTCTGATGAGAAAATTCTGTTGTTGATGGCTTCCTAAGCGAGTAACGAGAGTCTCTCTCTTTCTCTGGTATTTTGGGGAAGCTGTTCTAACTTCAAGTTTGTCTGTGCGTGTATCAAGAGAACTGCAGCATCCAACTAAAGAAGTAAATTCCAGCATCACGTGAGCATTAATATCTTCTGTGCTAAATCTGTGGCAAGGCTTTTGTTTATGAGATTTGTTTGGTTGGAATGATATTTAGCTGTTAAGTTTCTACAACATAACAGGTTTTTTTTTCTTATTTGTAATTGTTAAAAGCTATTGCTAATTTTCTTTCTATACATGTTAATTGCATTCTTAAAAAAAAATTGTTTGTTATTTGAATTATACCTGAAATGAAACATCTCATATTTGCCCCAGCCAAATTCAAATAGCAAAACTTACAATCCAGGCAGAGTTTACAAAATATTTTGGAGTTTCTGACTTGAATTATAACAATTTTCTTTCCATAATTTTTGTTTTAATATCATCCAACAAGAATTAGCAGAACTCAAAAGAAATGATTTATGGTCACAATGATAAGACATAGACAGTTAATGGATGGGCAAATAGGCAGGAGATAATTGGATGAAGTTTGGGGAAGAAAAGTAATGGGAGTTTACACATAATGGAAAGATACTTACTGATGAGCAAAGATCTGGGATTCAAATACATAATTTCTGCAAAGTACGAGCACAGGCAAATGAAGCTGCAAAAAGGCCCAATAGAATATTAGGCTTTAAATGTAAATTTAGATTGTGTAAAAGATTAGATACAATAAACACAGTAAGAGAGGAAGTACTGGAGGGCTTGACATCCTTGAAGATAGGTAAACAACCAGGGCCGGATGGATTGTAGAAAGAAGCCAGATAAGAAAAAGCAGATGCTTGGGGATCATTTTTCAATCCATATAGGTGAGCTCCCAAAGAGGTCGACAAATATCATTACCATTATTTAAAAAGAGTATGAAAGTTAGGCCAGGAAATTATAGACTGGTCAGCAGTAAACAAATTATTGGAAACAATTCTAAGAGACAGCGTAAACTGTCATTCAGAAAGGCACAGATTGATCAAGGATAATCAGTATGGTTTTATTACAGGAAAATTGTGTTTTACTAATATAGTTTTTCAGCAAGTAACAAAAAGGATTGATGAGGGCAACAGATGTTGTCCACATGGATTTTGTACGAAGTCTCACAATACCATACATGAATTTCAATAAGGCATTTTACAAGGTTCTCCCATGGCAGACTGGTCAGAAAAAGTGAGAGCTCATGCAATACAAGAGAAGGGGGCAGGTTGGATCCAAAATTCACTCGATGACAGTAAACAAAGGATAAATGGTCTATAGATGGTTTTGCGAATGAAAATGTTTTAAAGTACTTTGAAGTCTATTCATTGGTGTCACAAATAGGCTTACATTAACACTGCAACGAAGTTACTTGAAGATCCTCTAGTCGTCACACTCTGGCATCTGTTTGGTACACTGAGGGAGAATTTAGCATGGCCAATGCATCTAACAAGCACATCCTTCAGACTGTAGGAGGAAACTCAAGCACCCAGAGGAAACCCACACTAACATGGGGAGAATGTACAGACTCTGCATCGACAGTGACCCAAACTGGAAATCGAACCTTGGTCCCTGATGCTGTGAGACAGCAATGCTAATCACTGTGTTGCTGTTACCTGTGCAATTGTGTACAGATCTGGTCACCACATTACAGGAAGGATATAATTGCTGTGGAGAGAATGCAGAGGAGATTTACTAGAGTGTTCCCAGTGCTTGAAAATTGCAGCTGAGGAGAGCTTGGATAGGCAAGGGTTGTTTCCCTTACGAAAGAAGCAACTAAGGGTTGACCTAATTGAGGTGTAAAAAATTGAGAGATCTGGATAGAACATACAGCAAAGACTTATTTCCAATACCTGAGAGATCAATTTGAGGGTGCATGATTTATAGTGATTGATAGAAAAATTAGAGAGGACATGAAGAAAAACTTTTTCACTCAGAGAAGGGATGATAGGCATCCAGAATTCACTGCCCAAGTTGATGGTTGACACTGAACACATTTAAAGAGTACCTGGATCATCTGAAGTGCTATAGCCTGCAAAGCTGCAGACAGTATGGGGTTGGAACTAAGTTAAGTGGCCCATTTTTTCTTTTTTGACTGATGCAGACATGATGGGCTGAACTGGCCCTTCTAAACCATTATTTTTCTGTAGTTCTAAATCAGTGCATAGAGTACAATGTAGAAATAATGATGGCTTTGTACTAAATATTGGTCATGGCGTAGTTAAAGGGCTGCATGCAGTTTTTGGAACTCCATTATTCAAAGTACTTTATACCCATTCAAACCATACAGTATGGATCCCCCAGGATAATGCCAAGGATATTATTTCACTGGAATAGAGAAGGCAAAGAGGAGATTTAAATAAGCAGTTTTAAAATTAATATTTGCAGTGAATCAGGAAACACATTCTTCTTGTTAGAGACAAAAAATTATCAATTTAAAGTATCACTAAGTGTTAGGAGAGGTACTAAGAGAAACTTGTTTTGTTGGAGCATGAAATAAATAGTGCTCTTAAGACAGAGTGTTACATCAATTAACAAGATCGGATAAGTTGAGTAGAACAATATACAGGGCTATAGGGAAAGTGTATACACCAAGCAGTCCAAATAGTCTCTCGAGTCTATTTTGCCATTCAATTTGATCATGGTGATCTTCGGCCTCAACTCCACTTTCCCACCTGTTAGCCATATTCCTAATTCCACAAGGCATCAAAAATCTGTCTTCATCTTAATGTAGTAACAGATGGAAAAAATTGATGATTCTGGAGTAAAGAATTTAAAAGATTGACAACTCTGAGTGAATAAATGTCTCATTGCCTCAGATCTAAGTGATCAGCTCCTTATCCTCCTGCGGTCTAGATTTCTCAGCCAGGAGAAACAACCTCACTGTCTATTCTATCAAGCCCATTCAGAATCTTGTATGTTTCGATGAAATCAGCTATCTTTTTTTTTAAATTCCAGAGTGTAGACTCAATTTAACAAGTCTTTCATCCCGGGACCCAATCTAGCCAACCTTCATTATATCACCCAGAATCTAAGGATATCCTTCTTTAGATTTGAAACCCCAACTATGCACAGTATGCCAGGTGTGATCTCACCAGTGTCATATACAGTTGCAGCAAGCTTTCCTTATTCTTGTGTTTGAATCCCTTTGCAATAAAGACCAACTTGCCTTCCTAATTGCTTGCTGTATCAGTATGTTAACATTGCACTCCTTGTACATGCAGGAGAGTGTAATTAGATTTAGAATGCTCTAATAGTGAAAAATGGGTCAAACAGGCTCTTTCAATGCTGCAAACATCTATGTTTTTATAGGTGCCATCAAGAGAAACACATCATTCAACAGTGCAGAGTTCACATCAATGTTTTGCTGTGAGTATAGAACTCTCCCCAGACAAGATCCATTCACTATAAGAGAAGTGACAGTAAACACAGGTTCTTCTGAAATTATAGCATTGTATCTGAATTGTCGCAACAATTTAGAAAAACACACAAACTCATCACTTCAATTTGCAATTTATGGACTACCAAGTTCTGAGCAGACATAAAATATCTAACAACATATTAAATACATAAAATATCTTAGTAGTAAAATCCAGATACCACAAGATTGCACTTACCTATAAGCTAGTGCTACAGCCCAAGCACTGGCAGCACAATAAAGGCAATCTCGAACTTTGGCATGATTACTATTACCAACAGTCTTGCTGGGGAAAAGACCTGTAGCAGGACTCTGGTAGTTCAACACAGTTGATTTTACTGCAAATAAACAAAAATATGCAAATTGTTAACATGAATTTGAAATCCCACACCAATTGGCTCATGCTCAATGAAATCTGTTGATTAGTTAGAGACTATGCTGTTCTAACATGTTAGAAGTCAACTGTGCTGGTTATATGATCACATTACACTACAAAAAAGGTAATTTAATTTGCTATATGATTTCAACAGCATGGATCAGCAACTTCAAAAACTATAATGCAATCAAGCATAAGGATGGCAAGCAACAGTTCTGGAGAAAGGGTCAACAACTGGATGTTTGATAAAATTCTAGCAATATTATCTTACTTCCAGCTCAAAGACTTGTTTAATCTTAATGGAACTAGTTTTGCAAGCTGCGTTTATGAAGATTTCAGTGTAAAATTCTGAAGTAGGAAGAAAGCCAAGACATACTGTTACAAATCACTCTTGCACGGATAAAAGTTGGGTTGAAATCTTCTCACAATTAGGAATAATAAAAAACTGACAGCCTGGTAAACTTTTGATACACTCTCTCTATAGCTACATTCCCTCCATAGTAGTGCTACATATAATCTACAGAAACAAACATATATTCAGGGCGGGTATCCTTTCTGAAAAGTGATTACATCATTCTGATTGAAGCCTGGCATCAAAAGACCAAAGACTAAATAATTAACTATTGTAAGGCACATGAATGTCCGTTCCCTAGTATCAACTCTGTAGTGTATTCAGGAAATTACAAAATTCACTTTGATCATGGCTAATCATCAAATTCAATATCCTGATCCCGCCTTCTTCTATATCCTTTGATCCCTTCAGACCAAGAGTTAGATGTAATTTCTTCTTGAAATCACATGTTTTGGCCTCAAATACTTCTTGTGACAGTAAATTCACCATTCCCTGGATAAAGAAATTTCTCATCACCTCAATCTTAAAAGGTTTATCCCTTATCTTCAAACTATGACCTCTGGTTCTGGACTCCCTCACCACAGGAATATTCTCTCAGAAATTTATAAAATTCTAACAGGATTAGATGTGGTAGATTAAACGAGGACCTCCTCTTCTTCTAAACTCCAATGAACAAATCCTAACTGACGTAAGTCTGTCCTCATGACAGACCTGCCACTCCAGTAAATCTTGCTACACTCTCTCTCTGGCAAGGACATCTTTCCTCAGATAGGACACCAAAACCGTACGCATACTCAGGTGTGGCCTCACCAACACCATGTTTAATTCCTGACATTGGGCCTGCTACTACTGCAGCATCAGGCAAGTCGAAAACAACCAGTGATCTTATTGCTCCTGCAAATTTCCTTATTGAAAATGATATAGTGACCCCTCCAAGAAAAGAAATATCGACTGACATGCCCAAGTGATGGATAGAATCAGATATAAATATCCTGTGATTGATCAGGGATGGGGGGACTTAGAAGAAGGGAGAGGAATGTTGGGTATATGGGAAACCACAATTACTTTGTGATATCATCAGGACCTCCAGCCTATCAGAGTGGGGAACTGAAGCATGTACAATGCATACCTAAAACAAACCTGTCTTTGGACTGTGGGAGGAAACCCATGCAGACACAGGGAGAATGTGTCAACTCCACACAAGCAGTGACTCAAACTGGGAATCAAACCTCAGTCCCTGGTGCTGAGAGACAGCAGTGCTAACCACTGTGCCACCATGTTGCCCCTAATCCCACTGCTTTGTCTACATAGCGTGCGAGGAACAGTTCTTTTCATTGTATGCTAATACATGTGACAATAATATACCAAATCAAACCCCCTAATTTCACACCCAATCTAATAGGATTCTTCCATCATTTACTACATTAAACATGGTCAAAATATGTTAATGAAATAACTGCAGCAAAACAAAAAGAGTTATTCCAAAAAAGTATTAACTATTATTTGTCAGAGATATTTACTAAATCAAATTAAAGTCCAAAGTCTTGTCAGGAATTGGATCATGACCATCAAACAGAGTAGCGGGAAGAAACTAAAGGATTAAACTGAAGCAGCAGTCATAATTAAGCTTATTCCTTGAAATCAAAGTAAAGTAAAAGCAGCAGCTATAAACTATGATTAATCCTTGAAAGCAGCAGACACAAATTAATTTTAAAAAATCAGAAACAGCTTCCAATAAGGAAGGAAATGTAGAGGAAGTTGGATAAAATATGCATGTGGGCAGAACAATGGCAAGTGAGGTTTAATGTAGATTGGGTACAAAGTTTTGCAAATAGGAAGGAAAATAAATGGCAAACATATTTCAGGAATGGTGTTTAAATAGTTGCAGGTAATGTTTACATGTGCGAGAAGCAACGTAGGTTCCTGCACAGGAACCTGTTGTGTGCAAAAATGAATATACTGAAGTCCTGGCTTTTCCTGAATTATCGCAGAGCCTGCGGAGCTGATAGTTCTCTTTTGCTTTCTTTGTGACTTTCATTAGTCAATATGTTGCCAATATGTCAACCAAATCGTATCCTTTTCTCCTGCGGTACAAATTGTGATCGCCTGAAATCTGCCATTCTTGCATTTGTCCTGATGAGTGCAAGACGAAAATCTTTGGCAACATGTCTCTCTTTTCAGCAATAATTTTATGGTTTCTGAAACCAAAGGATGTTCACATCAGGTATTCAATTTGATAATAAATTATTCTGAATACAGCAAAAACATATGTCCTGTGGACTTAAAATGTATTTAAAAATGCCTAGGGATAAAACAAATGTAGACAAATTATTTGCAGCTGAATAACCTCATGCAATTTGAATGTTGCAGTAGTGTTTATATATAGTAAATGATGTTAAGCACATTACTGCACTGATAGGTGTTCAGTTTAAGCAACTTGGCAGAGAAAAATGCAACAATGAAATACTGCAGTACAGAATCTACCATAATAAATGCAGATAATGTTCCAGATTAATCTTTTCCACATATTGTCAGTCTGTTTTGCGCAAGAATGAACTTAAACTGCACATAAAGTCCCATAGAATAGCTGTGAAAGTGAAGTTAACAGATGCTTACTGTCACACCATTACTCTACTATTTGCCAAGATTATTTGAGAAGCATTAATAGTAACTAAAAATAGAAATCAAGTTGAAACATGAGTAGATCTGTCAGGTAACGCTGGAGTAATGATTCTTTGTTGAATAATCTAAATGGGCTGATTTAATTATAAATCTTATTTGGAAGTGGTTCCCATGTACTCTTTATCCTCTAATTAACATATGCAAATCAAAAAAAATGCTATCATTGGCAAGAAGCAGTGAGAAACCAATGTCCATGCACTAAGCACACAAAATAAAAGAACTTGCAATACATTCAATCTGTTCACTTGGAAACTGTCAGCATTTGCTATCATCATAACCGTGAAGCCAGCAACACCTTCAGGCATCTACACATTGCAATTAAATATGGAAATACAAAAGCTGCTGTCCGTGAATTCCTGCTTCCCCACAGGGTGCACCATTGAAGCTCCTGCAGATGAAAATGTTCTGAAATCACTAAAATTGATGCAAATTTGCACTTTTATACTATTAATCTCTGTAAAATCCTTTAGAAAGTTATGTCTTGTTGAACAAAATGTAATTGGGTTTTTAAAGAATGAAGTAATTTCGTAATTATTGTTATGAAAACCTCACTGTTCTAGAAAACCTCATTTTATATTGATGGAATGTCTAATTTCTCCATTATTCTAAAGCTTCCACAAATTTTTTAATTTATTTTTGTTTATGATGTATTATTTCCACCACCTGAATTCTACATGCATGTTCCATCATTGTTCTGCTGCCAGTAAAATGATTAAAAAGTGCAGGATTATTAGTGGTTCTTACTTCTACTTTGCTGTCTGTGAGAATTCTTCTAAGAAATTGGCTGCTTAATGACATCACTATTGCTTGGTGCTGAAAATGTCTTTGAGCCAACGCCAGAAGCAAAGTAACATCAGGAAGGAGAAAGCCCATTTTCAGTATATCTTTATGGGCAGCTACAATTGATGTCAGCGATGAGTGTTACGAGACAATAAATAGGTAACAGTAATAACACGCAGAGAAGAAAAAAATCAATTTACAACACCAATGTTGTAAACACCATTAATTTTCAATTAATAAAAAGGAGGACAGGTCCAATATATAAAATATCCAGCAATTTAAGTTAAATGGTTGTTTTAATTGCCAAGTCTGCCAAGTTCTTTGCAAGTTTTACGTGCTTCAAATGAGCAAGTGGATTATTTGTTTGAAAAATTATTTATTATTGCATATATTTCCAATATCACAATTTGTTATTTGCTGGTTCATAATTTATGTTATGCACTGGGCCCAATGGTATCACCACAAGGCCCAAACTCTTTTTAGTTATTTGTTTCTTAAATTTGATCAACAAATTGTTGGCACAAAACATGTTGGTTACTGAACATGTGCCCATCTTGTGCAATGAAGGAAAGAGAGGTGAGCAGAGGCAGTTAGAAGAATTTTGGAAAGGCTTGACATCAGTTCCTGGTGATCAGCCGTTGATGGGGAGCCATTTGTCACTGATCCTTCTCCTTCTTCTAATGCTTCCTTCTTCTTGTCTCATGAAGAATAAATGAATACCTATTCTTCAGGACATTCAAATTAAGAAAATCAGAAGGCCTCAGTCATTACATTTAATGTTGAAACTTAAACAGAAACTGTGAAAGGATGATTGTGTATGCAGTGGAGATTATGAATATTAATACAACATGATAACAGTTTGCGAAGAAAAGGCCACAATGTCACTGGCCTACAAAAAGCACGTAATTAACTCAGCTTCCAGTTCTGGGACTGACACTGGAATGATACAATATTGAAGTTTCTGACCATTTTTCCAAGTGAAAATAATGGAACAAATCTAAACATGACTCTTATCCTGCAACAGGGAAACTATACCATTTTCTTCCTTTTGTAAGTAAGGCTGTTCTCACAAGAATGCTGTCAGACTCAAACTCATTTGAGAAAACACTTCACCTTGCTTAGAACAACTGCAGGATGGTAATGGCTATGACAGGAAAACCACCTAGTCATGAGTGACAGGCAATGAACTTTGACAATTAATTTAAACTTTTGTACATTGTTCCAGCAAAACACAAATGGTGTGGAATATTTACTTTTAAATGTGAAACTTGAAGCATATTTTCAGATATTTGGAACTTGCTGACCTTGAACATAATTTCAACATAACTACTGTACCAAATATTCATTGTTTTACAGAATGCCCAAATGTACTGCAATCACCACAGCACAACATGAGTATCAGTTGTGTTGAGATTTACAGGAACGTACCATGGGAATACTTGATTCCCATTCTTTCGCTAAGCTTGAATTCAATCATTCCAGCACCCATGGATTTATTGCGCTTCATAAAAATTTCCAAGACAAGTCATACAACAATTTATGTTTAAAATAGATGGAGCTGAGTTATTTGAAAAGTATCTTGCTGATGCAAGAAGCAGATAAATCAATATAAAAATACGAATCAATTCAATATTAGATTTTTAAAATATTTTCAAATACTGATTAAGACAAAGATTCTCGAGCGGTGAAAATGGCAAATAACATCAAGCCACTTTCTGAGAATATTATAGTAAATTGAACTGTCACGTCTTCACAGAGCATCTGAGAATGCTACAGTAAATTGAACTGTCACATCTTCACAGAACAATTGAAAATTAACAAAACTTGTGAAGCTTTACCTTAAAAATAGCACGTTAGGCACTTTTCCATGGAAAATGTGCAAAGTAAGAACAAGGAACTTGCAGAATACATCAGACAATTTTTCATAAATAGCTTTTAATAGATAAAACTGAGTACAATATAAACAAGCCATCAGCATTTTCACCCCTAATCTCCACACTCAAGTACGGTCATTTAATGCCTTCTTTGGCCACAGTCCCCTTATCCACAAAGCCATCTATTAATTTAAGACAAAAAAATTTTTTTAAACTGTTACTTTTATCTGTTTTAGATAGAGCCGAGAAATAAAATGTATTGATCCATTTCTTACTCGGAGTGGCAATCACCAGTGGACTGTTAAAATTCCTAAGCCCCATCTCACCCGAACTTCCTCACTCAGACTGAATGAAACAGTAGTAGCGAAGCACAACAGTATGGAATAACTGGTGTGCAGAAAGATGCAGCCACTTTTACAGCATTAGGATTGTGGTTGGAATCAGATTAGGGGAAGGAGGGGAGTCGGACAAGGGGATCAGGGTTGGAGTTGGACCAATATCTGGGGTCTAATGTGTTGGGTCAGGCCAGTTAGAAGTGCTTTTTTTTCCGTTCTAACTCCTTCAAAGTATCAGGGTAAAACTGGTAGAACCATTCAAAATTGGTAATTTAAAAATCGCTTTGGTGGATAGTTCCCAGCCTAGCATAATTATCCAGGGGAGATTTGCACTTCTGGACAATTGTTGGGTCCACATGGGAATTTCCTGGAGGGATTCCCAGCACTGCACTGAGGTATTCTCCCTACATGAAAGGATGAGGAACCACAAAGTCATTGACCGTTGAGTGAGCCAGCAATGCCACAGAACATTCAAGGCTTACATAGAAGGACTCTCTCCTGCTCTTACTGCTTGCCTTGTATGTGTTAGAAGGATATAAAGGCTGATATTCAATCATGTTATGAACATACATCAAGTCCTGGGATGAACTTGAAACTAGAGCTTTTAGATCAAAGACTTGGCTGCTGCCCACTACACCAAGAATGCCCAACTCACAACTAAAGTCACAATTGAACCCAGGGAAGGCAGAAAGGAGATAAAAATACCCAAATGCAGGTTTAAACTGACTTTACTACATTGTAAATTTTTCTGGGAATTTTATATTTTCATCTTCATCACTTTTTACTGCTCCTTTCATTATTTTCAGTCAAATAAGTTGCTCATTTCTATCTTATTGTTCAGTCATTTACTCACAGCACACGATTTACGGAAGGCAAGCATGCAACTTGTGTCCAGGCTCCCACCAATGCTGAATCACAATTCTTGGCAGAAAATACATGACTACATGTGTAATTCATCTGCAATTTTTATATCCTCCCTTGTGGAGAAGGATCTGAATACTGTGCAGCAACAAATGCATTGTGAACATTGTAGACTATTCCCCAGTAATTAGTCATTTGTTTATCTTGCTCTTTGTGGAATATTGCTGCGTATGACTTGGCTGCCGTGCTTGACTAAATGAGGACAGTGACTATCTGCTAAATAAATCAGTTGGTTGTAAAGCAGAGTGGGAAATGCTGAAGATGTATTAACTTACATTTATGTATTGCTTTATTTCTATTTAACTACCATTCATTTCTCAACAATTGCCAGACATATGATATGGAGGTTACATTATGTTTCTTACTGAAGAAGTCTATAATAGTAAGAGAATATAATGTAATATCTACTCACAATATCATGATCATGGTCTACATGATTATTTCTTTCTTCCTGAGCAGCATGCATTTCACTAACATCCAGAAACTGATTCTATATAATAGACTTTTTGTACATAATTGTCATGCACTTAGCATTTTACAGATACAAACCTATAAATGTAAAATCTGTGTTTAAAACATCTTACCATTTCTGTAATATCTGTCAAGTTTGTCCAACCGATTTTGATCTGCTGAAATTACTGATATAGTTCTGGCTGGTTCATATACAGAGTCTAAGGAAAGATAAAAATGCATATTACAATCGCATGGAAATGAAATTGTGTAGCTAAAAATCAGTTAGAAATCATAAGCATAATATACACTTGCGTCACAATGCAAAGTTAATTCAATGCAATCAAAACAAAATTGCTTATAGATTTGCTTTATAGTCAAATATCCTAAAGTTTAAAATGCAGATAGGGCAGTATCTGAACTAAAATTATTTTGACTAGTTTTTTTTTTGTTGCAATATTTCACTGTAAATCTTCTCCAAATTGTTTTCACAGTACATAAATGCAACACTGGCGGTCTGAAGAAAATTTGAATTTACCATAAAATACCAATTCTACTCCATCATTGAATGTTTAAAAATTTATCAACTGTCTTAACACTAATATTTGACAGATGAAATTAAAGGTGAATCCTTTTCCATTCCCTCACCATTTGTATTTCTGTAGATTGCACAGTCTTATAATTATACATAATGGTACATACATGATTATACATTAGACCACTTCTAACACTCTGCCATGGCTACTTTGAACATTATCTCAAAGATAACACTCTGTTAAAATGATTTCTGCTATAAGAAAACCAGCAGCTTTGTAAATATACGCATTTAAAATAATACTAGTATTTAAAATGTTCACAATGCAATCATCAAAAAAAAATTCAGCTCTTAACGTAATATGTCCAGGTCATCACAGGAGATTTATTCAGGATGCTGTATTAGCAAAATTACCCAAAGCTAAATGCTACAAAGTCAAGTTATAAATTACTCTTTTTTGAGGGTTCAATTAACAACATTAGTTTTATTGCTGTTGAAGATCTGAAATAAAATCACAAAATGCCAAAAAACTTAGCAGATGTGGCAGCATCTGTGGAGAGAGAAACAGATGGGTGAGATTTTCCAGCCGTGCACGCCTCAAGACTGGAAATTCCCACCCAAGATCAATAGACCTTTAAATACTCTGCCAAATTTTCTGTCCCACCTGCTATAAATCCTGTGGGTGGGACAAGAAAATTCTGCCCAATATTTCAAGTCTATTTGACTCTCCTGAAGAAATAATATTAGACTTGAAATGTTTGCTCTGTTTCTCCTTCCACAAAAGATGCCACACCTGCTGAGATTTTTTACCACTTTGATTCCATTTTTATTACCCACATCAACTGACCTCAGTCCACTATTGATTTTTCCCTTTTGCCAAATTCACAAAAATGTCATTCCTTGAAAGCGCTGTTTCATCTACCAATTTTGGGATTTATGTTTGACTAAGTTTATTCCCGTTCTCATTAATAAATCTAGTGATTATTGAAATATTATTCATTTTCAATACAAATGAAGATCTTTGCTAGATACTGTATATACATGCCTCATCAAAACACATTGTGGCTGAATCTTAAACACAGACTGCAGCAGTTCAGGGAAGTAGCTTATCACCACCTTCTCAAAAGCAATAATAGATGGGCAATAAATGCTGACTTCATCAATGATGCCCACGTTCAGTAAATGATTAAAAAATGCAAGAGCTATCGTTCCCCATCATTGCAGAAAACAGAAAGTGTACACTGTTACCTGCTGAAAGAGATGGGGCAACAGACAATAACAACACAATGATGGGATAAAAAGAATTGATAAGGCAAATAAATTCACTGAATGATGAGGAGATAGGGTTGAATAAATTTTTCACAAGTTTATCTTCACAAAACATCACAGGGTGAACTGTAGGTGTATTACACCAGATAGTCTGTAGGAAATCAAGCTCACCACCAACTTCTCAAAGGCAATTAGGGATGGGCAACAAATGCTGGTCTTGTCAGCAATATTCATATTCCATGGAAGAATTAAAAATACTGTACTCTGTCCAGAGATAATACTATTCCATTGACTTTTCTAATTTCCTCTTTTCTAATAGCTGAGATTTTCCAAAATACAAACAATGCTATTCCAGCAGGAAGGAGTTGCATCAATCTTTTTCATTGTAACTTCATTGCACTTATGACACTAATAAATAAATTTAAACCTTTCCTGTACAGTGGTGTAACTAATGGCCCTGCCATTTTATTCAAGTAAATGGAAAATTCTGGATTCCAGTTTTGTATTACTAACTACACATCCACTCACAATTTTAGTTATTAGATTGCAATTTAGAGTTTTAGTTTGGAGAACTAGTTAGTTATCAAGACATCTTGATTTACTTATCCAGTGGGAAGCAACCTGCCATGATTTAACCCATTCCCCTGAATTAACAGCAACATTATGTTAGCTGTTCTTTCTTGGTTCACATGAATCCAAAAATGTGTTAGCCAAGAAAGGAACAATGCATTATCTAACCTAGAATCAAGTTACTGGAATGGTTATTCCAGAGAAACTGGACAGCAATGGGGTTAGCACAGTGAAGGATAGCTAGAAGTGTTTATTTAATCCATACAAAAATCAGTTTGTCTTTTCGATCAAAATACCGAAATTGTTTCTTTCTAATTTACTTTGTTGCATTATTTTGATGGAAAATATGTATGTTTAACAAAATCATCCAAGGTATTCGTACTTTCTGAAATATTCCTGATTACATTCTGACATCTGTGTGACAAGACATAGATATTTTGACTTTCACTATTTTGTATCAATTTCAAGGTTGATTAAACCCTCCAAAAGAGTTATGGTTCACTGGCTGTCAATAATGCAATTAAGGGGGCAACTGTTAATCCCAAATCTGCAAACGCATTCATTCCTGTATAAGGCTACATACTTCATTTCCTTGGAAACTATCATCTGCTGTCAACCCAAGACAAATATCTTTGGAGAGGATCGAATCTATAAAAATCCATTTTCTGTTCCGAATTAGATACATTGTTTAGTTTGTCCTCCACAATGTTCACATTCCATGAAAGAATTAAAAATAGGGTACTCTGTCCAGAGGTAATACTGTTCCATTGATTTTTCTAATTTCCACAATTAGAGGTTAAAAGTAGTATTGCTTTTGCATCTATTCGCTGAATAGTTAAAAGCAGAGTTTGAAAAGCACAGAATTATTTTAAAAGCTGGTGGTTGATCAGCGGGAAACCTCAGTTTCAATTCTTCTTGAAAGACATTTCATGCACAGCAAGGATTGAAACTTGCCAATGTCTCAATCAGAAATTTAGAGATGACCTCAAATGGAAGCTATTTGTCCAAAAGCTTGCCCTGAGTTTTCTTATTGTATTTATGTTTACCCATTATACATAAATATTTGAAGCTTATTTTGTCCCAGATTGTAAGAAAATAAGAAATAGGAGAAGCATAAGCCATTTGCTCCCTTGGACACACTCTGCATTGAACAAAATCATAGCTGGTCTTCTACCTCAGCTACATTTTCTTCACTGTTCCCAAATCCCTTGATTCCCTTACTGTTGACCTTGGATAAATATGTAGTCAGTGAATCTCAAGTTTTTGCAGTAACATCTACCATTTCAAAGCAAAATGGGTGCACACAACGATGTCATACGGGAATTGTTTTTAGAATTTTCATAAACGCAGCCGATAAGAACACCAAAACGGTACAGCCTAGGCATCTGAAGGGGTAAAGTTTGGTAATGGCGATTATTTTAGATTTCTCTTATTTTAGACAGAATACAGACACTGACAGGGCTGACAATAGGGAGAGGATAACTTACCCATATCTAACGCAGTAAGAGATTTAAAACAGTTATGATTTTAAGACAAGTTGATATTTTAAATACATTTCAAAGTTTTTTACTGTGATTAACATTTCAGTCAATGCATAACGGGAAAATTCAATAGTTTACAGCCAAAGGTATGGGAAGCTTTAGTTAGCAGATTCATTTCTGGGAGATAAATAAAAAGTGAACGTATTTTGCAATTTTGAATAGTTGCTTTGCCACCATGACTTAAATTAGACGTGACCATGGACGCAGGAACACATGTCTGCTCAATTTGGCAGTGAGCAAGTGGGAACCTCAACTTTAACTTTTATGGTGGTGTTTACTGTATCCAGGCAACAGTAAAGTAACTTTAGCTAAGAGGGATTGTAACGTCCGGTTAGTAATGGACAAATGAGAAACCATTATGCTAAGAAGTACTAAGCAACTGAAATAACTGACAAGGATTTATATTAGTATGGACATTGAATAAAGATGTGCAGGTTAGGTGGCTTAGCCATGATAAATTGTCCCTTAGTGTCAGGGAGATTAATATGGTAAATACCTGGCATTATGGGGATATGGCCTGGGTGGAATTATTGTTGGTGCAGGTGTTATGGCCTGAATGGCCTCCTTCTGAACTGTAAGGTTCCTACAGTTTCCAATGAAAGGCAGAGAATCAGATTAAGAAAATGCATTACTGTCCTGTTTTTTTAAACTGATGAATGAGCGCTTACTCGAGTGGTCCAGGTATTCTGTACCTGGAAGCATTGACATAACTTTTCCTATTGTTCACTGATTTTTCAATAATGTTTTACCTTTATACGGTGGCATTGGTTTCCTGATTATATTTGCGACCTTGCTAGGAAACCCTGCTAACATTGGTTATGTTGGACTATCGTTTGGCCATTGGAAGAAGTGGTAGTAAAATGTGCAAAACTATTAGAAATAGTTTCTTTTTGTATTGATTTGAAATATTCCTTCATTTTTTGCAATCATTGCCACTGTACAACAAGGCTGGGGAACCTTAAACAGACTCTATGTATGTAGATTAATGGCATGTAATCTGGGGCAAACTTTCAACTCAAAGTAAATGGCTAGGATGCATAATGAAAAATTTATGGTGGTGTAATAAGAATTTGGAGTTTAGGCAGAAGGTGTGAGGCTAAGGGAAGGGAATTTTAATGAAATACTTAAAGTAGGAGTGCTTCATGCTAATGCTGATGAAAATGTGGAAAACGTTCCATTGCAGCACCTCTTGTGTTGATTAGCAAAAAAAATTCAATCAAAATTTACATTTAGAGACTCTTTAAAAATAATTAAATTAGATTCCATCAGTACTCTTGTGAATACTTGGGAGTCCTTAAACTTTCTCAGCAATCTCCACTAAACTCTCTGGGAAGTGAATATATCTCTTTCTAGGAGTGTCTACATTACGCTGGACAAACAGATTGTCCAGCTATGCATTTCTAAATAAGTTAGTTTAGATATTGGAACATGGTGATAAGTTTCCAGACATAGAAAGAGATAGTAGGACCAATTCAAAGTGCCAATACAAATTACCAGCTGAAGCCACAAAATCAGACAGGGACATTATTCAATATGAATTTTAGTTCAGCATTAAAAAGACAAAACCCCATTTCATCGTCTCTGTAAATATTAAGTTTAAGTTCAAATTTTGTTTGTCAGCATATAATGAATGATGTAAATTTGCACCAAGGAATTGCATTTTGCTAGAAATGCATATGGTTTCTGGTTACTTGATAAGAACATTATCAAGGATATTCTAGGCATAATATTTTAATCTGACTGATGTGAAGGCTTTTTTTCAGCATTTCTTGTATCTGGAAATGACATAATGTTTCTTTATAAAATCTTGCATTTAAAAAGGTGAACAGGGCAAACTCAAGCTGTTAATATACATTTATTAGTTAAAATTACTTACACTGCAATGCCACAACTGTTGGCTCAAGTAGCATTTTCTGCCAAAGCATTGATCTCATTAAATCCAAACACACATCAAAGGCAAAATCTTTCCTCATGAGGCTTGGAGGCAAATACTGGGTGAATTAAATTATTATACCATGCAATCAACAGAGTTTGCAGAGTTCTTCCAAACAAGACAAAGTTATTTCTCAACAGAAGTCAAGTTAGATGTTCATGATCGGCTGGAAACTTTATTTCTCATCTTTGGTGTAAAGAACAGTACAAAAGGCAATTGTTCTCCAGACAATGGGCAAGATTCTCTGGTATCCCCTCAGCGATTTTCTTGACAGGAGGCAGCTGGTGGTAGGATATTTGGGTCTTGTCACTGTCAATGCAACCGCCTAGCGAAGTCACCCCAAGCTGCTAGGAAACGACAGCAGGGACGTGCCACGAGCAGGATCAGACAATACGACAGACCTGAATAGCCAGAGAATTCTGGGCAATACAGAACACCATTTCAGGATAAGTAGTGCACTAAATAAGACTAGTACAAGTTTTTGGAGGAAAAGGTATTCCTTGAGATTCCCTCTCCTTCAGGTATCATGGCCTTAGAAAGCACTGGCAACCATGGACTAGATTTGTCCATATTGTCATGATTTGTCGTTATATCTTGCAATATGGCTAACCAGAAAACTGTTGCCCTTATTGCTTGCCATCAACCATGTCGGAATAATTTATGGCTTACAATCATTCTGTTTGGTTATGTTATGAATGCACCTTCTCTGGCCATCAGCTCTCCAGGTGAGGCTTGAACCCAGAGCTTCTGGCCCACGATGGAGATGTTCTACTGCACCATAAGACTGCCCTTGCTCGAGACGATGAAAGGGGAAACATGGATAAACCAGTTAAGTTCAAAAAAATGCTTTTCTCTATTAGTGAGTGTCTCTACTATAGACAGTCTCTATTTATTGAGCGTCTATCTTGAATGAGCTCAGCTATATTTTACAAGCTATCTTCAGAGTTTTCTGGCAGTTGACTTGTCCAAATAATTTACCATCTAAAATATTGTTGCAAGTCTTCTCTGTTCTTTTCGTTCCCCATGTATTTGATTGATTCCAACTTCATCCCCATTCGGTCTTGATTCCAGCTGCATAGTGTAACTGGTGTCTAACACTTTCGAGCATGTATTCTTATTCAGCTTATTATTCTCTTATTTGTCAGACTTGTTTTGTTTTCTGCCCAAATCATCTATATTGGTCTAGAATTTGTGGTCAGTGGTCAAGTTAAAGCACGCATCATTCACTTCACTTACAGCTACCCATAGTTCTTATGGGGTTTTGAGTAAAGGCCTGTCTTTTTCTGGCATCTGATTGAACTGGCATTTGTTTCAAAGAGTGTCCTTTTTAGGGGACCTGTGGTATGCCTTAATAGCTAAAGAAGCAGAAGCTCTTCAACCAACCAGATTGAAGAATACTCAAAGCCTAACGCAGAAAGTGGAAATGATCATAGAATCCCTACAGTGCAGAAGGAGGCTTTCAGCTGATCGGGTTTTACTGACCACAATTCTACCCAGGCCCTATTTCCGTAACCTCACGTAGTTACCCTGCTAATTCCCCTGACTTTAGGATCAATTTATCATGGCCAATCAACTTAACCTGCACATCTTTGGACTGTGGGAGGAAACCAGAGCATCGGGAGGAAACCCAAGCAGATCAGGGGAGAATGTGCAAACTCCACGCAGTTTGCGAAGGCCGGAATTCAACCTGGGTCGCTGGCATTGAGGCAGCAGCACTAACCACTGTGTCATCAAGTATAGAAAGCAAAATACAAAAGACAAATAAGAGCAAGGGGGAGAGAGAGAGAGAGAGAGATGAAAGAGAGACAGAAAAAGTGAAATAACATGATTTTAATCTTTTTGAGATCTCTATCACTAATTAGCTTCTGAAGGAATGAAATTCCATTCTAGTAAAATTAAAATTTAATGTCTAAGGATATTGTTTAGCACTATTTATCACTTACCTGAATACACTAGCCTAATTTTTATTGCAGCTTTAATGGGGAGGAAGGAGGGGCGGGGGTGGGGGCTAGTGCAAGGACCATTACTTTTGACTATTGCACTGGTTTCAGTCTAACAGTAAGCACTATTACAGAACACTCTGTGAAAGAGTGGGATACTTCTGATAATAACTGTAGATTAACAGTTAATCTTGGATTAATATTGGATGTTTTTGTCTGATTTACTTCATTCCAAGAGTGAATGCTGTTAGCTTCACTATTAGTAATGCACAAATTCAGGCCAATGGCATCTGGCAATGCCATCACATGGCATTTATTGCACAAGTTGCTCCATTCTTTCCAGTTCATTATAAAATATACTTTCTTTAGCTGGGTAAATGACTGGGTGAACATTAATCACTTGATCATCAGCCATGTTACCAAACCCAACTTAACAGAATCAGCATCTTTCTGTGCCACCTTATGCGCAATGCATTCGTTTTATTTGAACAATTTGATGAAGTGGGTATGTTCAAAGACCAAAGAGTGGATTATGGTCACTTCTTAAATATTAAAATGTAGACTTTAGCATTTGAGTTATATTTTCATGCTACAATAATTCTTTGATGAATTTGTTTGCTAACTTTAGTACTTATTTGATTTTAGCTCCTTGTAAATCGACAATGCATGATAATACATACCTACCACACTCAGCTTGTATAGCTAATACTGTTGCTCAGTTGTCTATTAAACTCCATATAAGTCACATTCATAAAACAAGTCTCAGATAACTCTTTCAGTCTTTGCATTTTGTTTTTAATCCTCTCCTTGTCCAACGATAAATTTTGCTTCGACTTTGCGTATTAATATATTCACATATCACATACATGTTTTGTCATTCACAGAACTCTTTTCCTCTAATAGATTTACCACAGTACTTACAATCCACATCTGATAATGACCAGCTTGACTATTTTTGTATGGCATAATAACTCTTTTATTGGGTTCTGCTTCTCCACAAATGTCAACTACTTTCTACATATCTAGACTACATGATGCCAGCTTTTCTGACTTCCATGTTTTTTCCTCTCCAGATTTTCATCATTCTTTTCCCTTAGAGAACAGAAACAATGACATTCAAAGAAGGAAATGCAATACTTCACTAAAGATAACAAATTTTGTAATCAATGCAGAATAGAATATTGCAATTATGTTAACTTGAAAGTCAGCAACTTTAAAGGGGAGGTGTTTCTTAATGTAAACGTAGGAAAACTCTGGCAATAAAGTATCTTTGGCCTGGCCTTTGTTTACACATAATTTATAGGCCTCGTTACGAACGTTCTCTCTTAGTTGCATGCATTTTTAGAACAAATTGACTCATAGGTTGCCATAAGAAAACAAAATTAGAAGGCCCATGCACTTAAATGAATAGGCTGGACACAACAATAAAAATAAGACGGGGCACCACTATGATAGATGGCAACTATCATTCAGATAGATTAGAGGAAGATTATGATGGCATTTCATAAGATAGGATGTCGGGAGAATGCCACCCCTCCATTCTCTCTTTACATCATGCAAGAAGATATGGCATTCAATAATATCCATTATATTTTTAATTCTCTTCTTGACATTTCAAGATCAAAATCAGATAAACTGAGATTACTTAAACTGAAGCAAAAACTAAAAAAAAATGAAATTATACAACAAAACAAACATACATTTGTATAGCGTCTTTAATGTCCAAAGCATTTACAGACATATTTCTTTGTTCTTTCCGGAAGAAAAGGATTTTATTAAGCCGGGTACCATTGTCAGTGCAGACTGGGAGGACTGAAGGGTCTGTTCCTGCGCTGTAATTTTCTTTGTATATAATCAGATAAAAATCAATACCAAGCCAAAATAGATATTAAGACTGGTGATAAAATTTTTGATGAAAGAGATTGGATTTAAGAAACATCTTACAAGAGAAGTGGAAGGTATAGAGACAGGGCATTTAATAGAGAATATCCTGGAGCACAGAGGTTAGGTGACCGAAGATACAACAGCCAGTAGCGAGGCAAAAAAAAAAAACTGGGATGTACAATAGGCCTGAGTTAAGGCATGCAGGGCTGGATAAGCGAACAGAGATGGAGGGGGACGCCATGGAAAGATTTTAACACAAGAATGAGAATATCGAACTGAAAGACTTAGAGCCAATGTAGATCAGTGAACACAAAAGGCGAGCAGGGCTGTGTGTATGCGATATGAACAGTAAAGTTTTAAATGGAAGATGGACAGCTATCCAGAAGACCAATGGGATAGTTCAATATGGAGGTGACAAAGGAAAGAATAAAGATTTTTGGCTGCAGATGGATCTGCAAAGTATAATGCTATCAAAGTCAAAAATGGATAGTTGTCATGATGTCTAGGCTAGAAAGCAAGGTACCATCTATCCTTTCATAAACTGACAGATCTATACATTTCCCATATTGCTTTTAATTAATTCTAACATTTCCTGATTTTCTTTGCATCTCTATTTCCCCATCTACTAGAAACGTAAACTTCTTGTGCCTTCCTTTTCTTTTCCTATCTTAAAACAATATTTGGATTTGTTCTTCCCTTGCCAGATCTGGCAGAGACAGAGTTTCTAAAAGGTTACTTAAGCTGAACCTTCTAGATTCCCAATAACTTCATCTGAGCTCCTCAGGGGTGTTTCACTGCTGGAAAGTCTTCACTCAGCTTACAAGTGTCAATGATCACAGAAGTATAAATGTCAGCAGTAGTTTGGCAGTTGATGAAATGCCTGTTGCGAAATATCTGAAAACTGGTGACTATGTCAATGCTGTCAGTATCTCCCATATGCCTATCGTACTAAAAGATTAAAAAACTGTTTCATGCTGCTCTATTGGCTGTACATGCAGAATTTCAATGAAGTCCTGAAATGCATCAATTTTAAATGCTTCAGCAGAGTATAGATTAACATTTGTTGTTTGTGATTGATGAATCTAAGAAACCAGTTATATGCCTGTGGCCCAACAATGCCTAGCCAGAATGACCAATATTCTCAGTCAGTTGAAGTAAACTGTTGTAGCAGTTGCTATCATTACTGATCAGCAATGATATTAGCAACTTAAAGAGGAAGCTAAACAGAAATACAAAAAGTCTACATTTTTTTAAATTTGCTGATTGACTCATTCAAAAGAAAGCCTGGGCAAAGATGTGAGAATTACCTTCATCTTCAAGAAATATAAAGGACCATATTTTCAAAAGCTATAAAAAGGAAAAATCAATAAAGCTACTGGATTGGTACAAATATATTTAAACTGGTAATGGAATATTGTTTGTTATTTCAAAGGGACTGAAAAACAAAGAAGCTATCCTACAGTAATATAAATATATACCCAGAATCATACCAAAACTAAAAAAGAGTTAAATTACAAAGATTGGTTGCATTGAATAGAATACAGAGGGTTTTTGCTTTTAATTTTTGCTCCATTCCTAAAGTTACAAGTCAATGGAGTGGACAACATGAGCCTTTAATTGGTTTTTGAAGCTTTGCTTGCTCCAAAAACCAACTGAAATTGAATCCAATTCATGGCCCACAAGAGTGACACACAAGATCCAAGCTAACAAGAAAATGCAGTGCATCTGATTTTGGATTTGATCTGATGCTTGACTTAGCCAAAAGGCCGAATACTGCACATCTGCCAGGTGATCATAGTTCCACCTCTGCCGGATAGCCATAGATGCTTAAGGTTTAACCTAATTACAGTGCTTAAAATGCTTTAAAAATTAGACAGGATGGACAAAAGAAATATTTCCTCTTGTGGGAAACAAGGGGAACAACCTTAAAATCAGAGTTAGGCTGTTCAGGATTGATATCAAAAAGAGTTACAAAGGGCAATAGGGAGCACCACAAAGGGTAATGGAATCCATACCTCTCTCTTCCTTAGAGTTGAGGCTTGGCCGCTTAAAAATCTAAAAACTAAAATTTATATATTTAATTCAGCCATTCAAGGTGTTTCAAACAAAGGCATGAAGGTGGAGTTAAGCTCCAATTCAGGCATGGTCTAACTTAATGGAGAAACAGACTGAAGGGGCTGAATGGCTCACTCCTAGTTTACAGCATAAAAGGAGGCCAATCAGCCCAGTGTCTCTATAGCAGTTCTTTGAAAAAACAAAAATTTTGCCCCACTACCCATTTTCCCCATCAAGTACATGTCCAGTTGCCTCACAAAATAATTTTTACAGATAAGTATTCAATTCAGTTTTGAAAGTCATGAATGAATTTGTCTCCATGACACTTTCAGACAGTGCATTCCGGCTCCTAATCATTCAACGCACAAAAATCTTTTTTCCCTCATGAGGCCTCTGGTTGTTTTGCACATCATTTCGCATCAGTATGTTCTGGTTCTTGAGCCTTTCACGAATGGAAGCAGTTTTTCTCTATCTACTCTGCCCTGATTCTTCACAATTTTGAACACTGCTATCAACTCCATTCTCATCATCTCTTCTCTATAAAAAAAACAAGTTTCTCAAATCAAAATGAAATTTCATCCCTTGAACCATTCTCAGAAACTTTTTCTGCACCTCTGTGTCTTCTGAAAGTGTGGTGCCCAGAATTAAATACATATTGCAATATTCTTATATAAAGGTTTACCGCAACTTCCTTTAACCACTCTCTCAACTTGTCCTGCCATGTTTAATGATTTATGCACGTATAAACAGAGCTCCCTCTGCTTCTTTACTTCAATTTAGAATTTGTACCCTTTATTTGATATCGCCTTTGTGTTTCCTATAAAAATGTACACAATTCTTTATGTTAATTTTCATATGTCACGTGTTCAACCATTCCACCAGTCTGCTTATACCCTCATGAAGTACATCAGTTATCCTCTTCCCAATTCAAATTACTTCTAAACTTTGTCATAATCAAATTTTGAAACTGTGCCCTACAAACCCAATTCTAGGTTATTTGTCTGTATCAAAAAAGCAATGGTTTTAATACCCAGCAAAACTTATTGTATACCTTCCTCTAGCCCAAACAACTCTGACCCATTCACCACTAGTCACTGTTCTCACAGGAGGGGTTTTCTAGCTGCACTCACCTCAAAACCTGAAAATCCTCCTAAGGTCAATGGACCTTTGTATGATCTTCCCCTGCATGCTATGATTCCTGTGGGAATGGGAAAATTCCTCCCTATATCTGCACGGCCACTGTCCCTTAAATTCCATCAACTTCAATTCTGCTGTCAAGCCTATTATATGACACTTTATCAAATGTCTTTGCATGTTTATGTACACCTTATTAAACAATATCATCCTCACTAGTCCTTCTGTTACCTCATCAAAAACTTAATTAAGTCAATTAAATGCAGTTTTTCCTCAAAAAATCCATGCAGCCTTCCTTTAACTAATTAACATATATCCAGGCAACTGTTAAATTTGTCTTGTACTGTTTCTAAAAACTCTCTCTCATCTTGGGATTAAACTGACTGGTCTGGATTTGCTCACCTTATCTTTACACCTTGTTTTGAATAAGCGTGTACTATTTAATTTTCTGGCACCATTCCTGCACATGAGGAGGATTAGAGGATTATGGTTAGCACCTCCATAATTTCCATCCTTATTTTCCTTACTGTCCTCAGATAAATCTGATCCAGTCTTGGTGACTTTATCAACTTTTAAATACACAGTTGGCTTTTCTCATATCTTGGCAAAGAAAGATACAACATATTCATTTAGTAGCTAAGCCATGCCCTCTGCCTTGTAGCGCAAATCTTCTTTTTGGTCCCTAACCATCTGTCCTTTTGCCAGATTTTTACTATTTATTTCCCAAAGACAGATAAAAAGTGAAGGCTGAGTAGTGACTTAATAGAGATCCTTACAGTTATGGAAAGTTTTAGTATAGTTGGAGATAACGGGCAGGATTTTATGGCCTCACTCATCTCAAAACTGTAAAATCTTGCCTGAGGTCAACGGACCTTGCATTTGTCTGCCCCTCGCCCGCTTTATTTCCTGTGAGAGGCGGGGTGGTAAAAATCCAACCAAAGGGTGGAATTCTCCCATTCTCCTCATCACTGGAACCGTAGGACCACGCAAAGGTCCATTGACTTGGGCAGGATATTTGGCATTGAGACAAGCGTGGCCATCATGCCAACATGTTGTTTACTTTCCTAGTTGCGCCAAATGAATCATTTCTGTATTACTGTATATTCTATGTAATTTTAGTAACCTAATACTTGGAGTACCGTTTTGCGTAACAATGTGGCAGGCAGATTTTAATTTGGGCATCTGCCTGCCACATTGTTACGCATTCACAATCAAAAAAGGGGATGTTTCATGTATTTGCATGTCATTCTTGTGAAGGATCATGCCAATCTTCTCCATATCATTCAAAATAGAGTGGGAAAATATATTTATCTACTTTTATAAATGACTACACAGTTGAATTCTATTTTGTAAATATACCAATAAATCACAACTGACAATCTTAAAACAATGTACAGAAAAATAAACAAAGAAATAAATGAAGTCACTTCCTAGTATTTTTTCCAATTCTAACATAAGCAGAGAAGTGCTTGCTAATCTGAAGGAATTTGTAGCAACAATAACTAACCTCAAGTTTCTAAGCAGTAGTCTGGCGGTGGTGCAACAAAAATGGTTAGCAGCTAAATATTCCCATGTACTCCGGGCATCAGATTACTCGTGAATGACAGGAATTCAAAAGACAAGCTAGTAACCATGAGAGAACATAATTACCTAGGGGCCGAAAAGTCAGGCTTCCTGTCCCTGATGTTCTAAACAAACACTTTTCATAAATTCAAGTTGCTGGTTATCTTTTTTTCCTTTTCTAACTATCAAACAATTTCTTGAAACTTGAGGGATTTGAAGGACAATCTCTCTCAACAGTAAAAAAGATTACATCCTCTTGGAAAGATTTCTGAATAGAAAATACATGAACACTATTGCTGATCTTGCTAACTGAACTCGACAACAACAATTATTCGTTCTCTGCCTCTGACAAAGAGTCATCTGGACTCAAAACGTTGACTCTATTCGCTCTCCAAAGATGCTATCAGTCCTGCTGAGTTATTTCCAGCATTTTCTGTTTTTGTATCTATTCCTTTGTTGTTCCTTCATTATTTTCCAGTAAACAAGGAGAATGGTACAAATGCATATTTCACAGCTATTTGCCATTAACAATTGATTGTCTGAAACCAGAGTTCACAGCCAGTCAAACGCTTCTCAGACATAGCTACTTAACATCCTAACATTCTAGATCTGAGTGCTACGTTTTGGATGCGTTAATTTTCTTCATCAGCTCCCCATCTTCAAGGCAGCTCTACTAAATTATACAAAAAAAAAACAATGCAGACATACAGGCAGAAACAAAACTGCTTCACAAAAATGCTCATTTTAGTTGTAACTAATAGAAAACAAGGGAACAAGAAGTGTCTCAAGTGCAAACTAGAATTTGCAAAATCATTGTACCAAAATGTTCATTGACTGAGTATATCATAAGCTTGTAGTAACGGATTATGAATACGATATTACTTATTAGATACGGAGCTCTGTGACACAATATTTGGAAAGAAGAAAGGGAAATGAGATGCTTAGAAAGTAACTTTCAAGATCACATTTCCATTTTAGCTGTAGAATTTGGTGCCTATGAAGTCATCATAGAACACTACAGCACAAACAGGCCCTTCGGCCCACAAGTTGCACCAATCATTTCCATACCTACCAGGCCATAGAACTATCTGTAACTCCCAATCCTATTAAATCCCATATACTCCAGAAATATTACACGCTTATTAAATCCCATATACTCCAGAAGTCTTTTAAAAGACCCCAGCGAGTTTGCCTCTACCACCACCTATAGCAGCCAATTCCATTCACTCACCACCCTCTGAGTGAAAAACTTACCCTTAACATCTCCTCTGTACTTGCTCCCCAGCGCCTTAAACCTGTGTCCTCTCATAGCGACCATTTCAACCCTGGGAAATAGCCTTCGAGAATCCACCCCATCTATTGCTCTCGACATTTTATAAACCTCTATCAGGTCACCTCTCAATCTTCGTCTCTCCAGAAAAAAAATCATCTGAAGATTTTTTTTTCAACTGTGTAGTGAGTATAGTTAAACCCACTATAACTGAGCTATAAAAAAAATCTTTTAAATGCCAATTTGGAATAAATGACAGTAACTTTGTTGAATTCCTGGACATAAGCTTTGCAGATGATAATCTGAATATTTGAGCTATTTTTAAGCAGGAAGAATGGGTGAGAATCAATTTTAAAAAATGGAAGGAGAAGTAACCTAATTCTGGTTTCAACACCCAGTTGTGTACTGTTGTTGAGCAGGACCATATATAACAAGATCCAATTGGGTATCGAATGTTCAAGGTTTTTCGTGTGACCTAAATACCTCACATTTAGTTTCAGGCTCACGTTCTTGGAAACTTAAGAGAAGTTACTCATCTTCTGCTGTTGAAAACTACAATCATCTCTCTTCCACAATACTAAGTACATTACAATACAAATTTACATAATCATTTGAAGATGATACTCATGCTGAAATAATACATTCAGTACATAAACAGTAACAACTTACCCATTAAAGAGTAACTATGATTGTAGGTGGGGTTGTCATCATCAACGGGGTTGGTAACTTCCATTTTCAACTTTCAAAAACACGCTTCTCTTGCTATGGTATACTATAGCAATTCACACGTTAAGTAATTAGTTCATACATGCAAGGTTAGTAAACAACACAATGAAATCCAGCAGCAAGCATGCATTTACTGTTACATTTTTCAAAATTACAACAGATCTCAGTATATACAATTCCTAAACAATTGTAAGTTTAAACATGAACATATTATTTAAACATGGAATTTATCTCAATGACAATATTGTATAAAGTACAGGCAAAATGCTGTAAATAAGAAAAATGTAACAAAAACCAACCTAAAAACTGAAATGGAGAGATTAGTGTTAAATTATAGGAAAGGCTCCACTGATTTTAGATTTTTTTTAAAAAATAACTTCACAGAATATCTCTGAAATTTATGAATAACTAGAAATTTGATTCCAAAAAAGGTAGTTATCATGAGATATGACTTTGAAAAGTCAGAAATATGCATGAAAATAAAAATGTACCAGCATAATTAAGTTATGCATGAATAAATAAACCAACTGATGAAACGTACCCTTCCTTTACGATCCTTTGTTACAAATGCAGTCGGTTGAATTTAAAGCAAATGAAATTGTAATGGGGTTAAATTGCTCAGCATCACGGGGTAGACACTTAAAGAGTTATGTGACCTTTCAAGAGAAGGTTACAGTTGAAATGGCAGTAGCAGCTCATTACCGTTTAGATAAGATTAACGAAGGTTACTTCATCAACAATATGTTTGATTAAGTTTTCACTGATACTTCCCATTTTAGTTAGAGGTTCGGCAATTTTCTGTCAAGCGCATACATATAACGCATTTGGAAGTAGCACGCAGAGTGCTGAAAATAGCAGTGACACCAATACCAACAGCAAAAGCAACCTAAGCAGCAAGTGTATTAACTCGAGTAGTTAATTGCAAACCACCGAAAGTTCCAACAATCTGTTTTATACAATAACACGGCTATATATACATATTATAAATATATTAAATATCTATATATGATATGGGGATATTGTGTTACACCTGCAACAAGACTTAGGTAAGGACAATCAGCACCATACGCAAAACTTAAGCCAAACACGTTCAGAGCTCACTAACTAAGCCTGGGATGTAAAACATAACACCACCGTTAATAGCTTCACACGCATACCACCTATTTATTTGCAAACCTGTACGTTTTGATCGGGACCTGAAATCTGTCAACATCCACCGCAAGTCGTCCATACTGGATCTGGCCCTATCGCGCGACAGTGTCGCGAAGTCTACACCCAACCCCAAACTTTTCCATTTGATTCGGGTCAACTTTTTTTATATATAAAAAAAAGCTGACAAACATATTTGTACATTAATTCGGGTTTTGCCGCGCCGTTTTTTTTTGTTTTTAGCGCCTGTTGGGGTGAGGAAGGGAGGGGAGCCGTGATTTCCGGCCGGAAAGCAGTTTGTGCTGGGTTGCTGGGTGACGGTGTGGGGGGGGGTATGGTCTCTTTCTCTGTGTGTCCGGCAATGGGCCCCGTTCTCACCCACTACCTCCACCTCCTCGCCACCTTCTGCCTCCTCCCCTGGCACCCCGCCGTCTTCGCTCTGCAGGATGTCACCGCTGAGCTCTTCGGCTCGGAAGCCTGGGGAACCGTGGCCGCATTTGGAGACTTCAACTCAGACAAACAGACCGACATCTTTCTCATCAGATCGAGTGAGTAGCTCCAAGCTGTCAGGGTGGGGGACCGAGGTTGTGGTGCTCACCGTAGTTGGCATGTGAGGAGCATCATTGTCTGCCTGTCGTTATTGTTGTTTACGTTTGTTTATATGTTTAATCCGGCACCTGTAAAAATATTTTGCAACGCGAGCTCATCAGAAATTCCAAAGTTATAAGTTTATTTATCAGTGTTGCAAGTAGGCTTACGTTCGCACTGTAATGAAGTTACAGTGAAAATCCCCTAGTTGTCACACCCTGGCACTTGTTTGGGTACACTGAGGGAGCATCTAGCAAGGCCGGTGCACCTAACCAACACTCCTTTTGGATTAAGGGAGGAAACTGAAGCAGCCGGAGGGAACCCGTGAAGATATGGGAAGAATGTGCATGCTCTGCACGGACAGTGATGAGTTGAGCCTGGACAACTGGCACAGTGAGGCAGCAGTGCTAACCACTGTGCCACCATGAGTGTAGAGCAAACGTCTACTAGGTGATTTCTGGGATGGAAGGTTTGTCATTTGAGGAGAGATTAAGTTAGTTAGGATCATACCCATTGGGGCTTAGAAAAATAAGAGGGGCTCTCATAGAAACTCATAAAATTCTAACAGGGTTAGACAGGTAGATTCTAAACGAACGTTCCTAGTGGTGAGGAAGTTCAGAATTAGGGAGTCATAGTTTGTGGATAAGGGGCAAACCTTTTAGAACTGAAGTGAGGAGAAATTTCTTCACTCAGAAGGTGGTGAAAATGTTGAATTTACTGCCACAGAAAGTAGTTGAGGCCAAAACATTTGATTTTAAGAAGAAAGTAGATATAGCTGTTAGGATTAAAGGGACCAAGGGTATGGGGTGAAGGTGGGATCAGGATATTAATTTGTGGATCAGCCATGATCAAAATGAATGTCTAATTTTGCTCAAATGACTGAGTGGCCTACTCCTGCATCTAGTTTCCATGTAACTTCATTCCTACAGTTTCAACCAATAGAAGAAAATGAAGACCTGAGGGGAAGTTTAACATGCCTTGCAACTTTTCTTGCTGTTAATACAGTGAATGCTTAGCAATGAATATGGACTCAAAATTGCATTTTTCACCTATGCTAACTTAAGGACAAAGTGGAGACAAATGAAATGAATAATTTTGTCAAGGAAATTAAATTGTAAGGCTGTCTGTCCGGTTACTTTGGCAATCTTCTACTGTGATCAAACAAACAAATTCTGAAGATACCTTTAAAGCTTGCAGCTATCCAGTGATATAATTTACCTATTTAGCAATCTTCAGGGAAAATCTATCCCTTCCTGGACTTCATTCTGTATGGAAGAATGTATTGGATGGTGTAGGCAAAAACCTATCCTCGACGATATCTGAGAAAGAGCTAACTATCATTTGTAGATCAAATTGTATTTGCAGGAACTTTACAAAAATTATTGCCAAATTATACCTTCCATGTTTATGTCAGGAACAGAAACTTTATATTTTAGTTCAACCATTTCAATCTATAATGATAGTGGTGATAGGAGAGCTGATTTTATAGGCCTTGGCTTGTCTCTTCTTCTGGCCGCTAGACACAAAGGTTAAATGTGATTAAAAATCTGCCTTTGTTCTATTTATTTATGACTATTCCCTGTCACAGCAATTAAAAATTGGGGGGAAAAGCTACATACGAAATATAATTTTAAATACTCTGAATTTATTTTCTGTCTACAGGGAATGAAATAGCTGGTTAGCTCAAATGTCTACCAAGAAGTAAAAAAAAATGAACAACTTGCAGCTACTCCAGAAGCAGTCAACCAATCTCAAATCTTTTGACTGGCCTCTTTAACTCTCCATTTGCCTCTATCAATAATGCCTGATATAAAATTAAACACTAAATGATTCAACAATTCAGAAAAATATTCTGAAATCATTCACAATATCACAGTATTACACTTTAATCATTCCAACCACTTCCTCTTGCTCACGGCTTGAAGAAACTATGTTTGTAAACCTTTGAGTTTCAAAGCCATTTAAGTAACCTGATAATTGAAACATTCTTCAGCTCTCAGCCTTAAAGCATCAGATCAAGCCCAAGATGGAGTGCAATGCTTTATCTTGTCAGTTTGGATCTTGTTTGTCTCTCTTGTGAGGACAGTGAATTGGATTCAATTGGAAATTGGATTAAATTAGATTTTCGTTTTTGGAGCAAGAAAGGAACGGATTTGGGTTTGCACAGTATTTTCTGAGTATTGGCTTTGTAACTTTAAGGATAGAATAATTTTTTTAAAATTTCCCATTTGCATTCATTGCTTAATTCAAACTAATGAGTAATTCACTTTTTTTAACAAATGCAGTATTTCAAATAATCTAGATTATATTTCTGACTTTAACCTCTACCTATACCCTATCCTATTCCTATGCATTAAAATTCAGTTCCAAACCCTGTGAATTCTGCAAAACAGCTGTATTAAAATTTCCAGAAACAGAGAATGCAGCCATGTCTCCAATACAATGCATGTACTTCAATAAATGTAACAAGTCCCTATTCCCTATTAACGTAGTCCTTCCTGTGGAAGTTAACATCAGCAGTTTGATTCTCAATCCAGAGAAACCTAGCACAGAAAGTCACTTGAGAGTCGATTTCAAAGAAATATAAGTTGGGTTGCAGTGTTGTTATAGTGTAATTCCTAAAAGAAAATCATGAGATACTCCAACTCTGCTCCCTGATGTTCCACTTTTTCAATTATGAAAGTTACTGAGTGCTGCTGCGCACCAGCTACAACACATAGTTTTGCAAGACTTCTCTGAATGTTCTGTTGGTAGCTCCTTTTTATCCCAGACTCCTATGAATTCTGCTAAAGCCCCCCAAAATTAAAATTTTATTGTTACAATGAAAAATGCAGTCCATTGGACTGAACAATTTGAACTAATATTCTGATACACTTAAGAGATATAATCTATCCAGTTGCCTTTCAGAAGCATACAGGAGTCATAGAATCATAGGATGGTGCACAGAAGGAGACCATTGGGCCTATTATGTCTGTACCTGTTCTCTGCATAGGAGCATAAGTCTTACAAGCAGAAGTAGAACATTGGACTCTTCAAACCTATTCCACTGTTCAATAAAATCATGGCTGGTTTGTTTGTAACCAATGTCCACTTTCCTGTCTGTCCTCCATTATTCTTGTCTATTAAGAATCAGTCGAACTCGGCCTTGAATGACCAACCTCCACTATTTTTTGAGAAAGAGAATTCCACAGATTATGATCCTCTGAGAGAAAAAGAATCTCATTCCTCTTTAAATGAGTGATACTTTTTTTAAACTGTTTCTGAGTCCTTGTTTTCCCCCACAAAATTAAACGTCCTCCAAGTATCCGACTATCAAGCTCCCTCAGAATCCAATGTAAGATCATTGCTCAATTTTCAAAAGTCTAATGGTTCTTGGCCCAATCTGTTGAACTTTTTTTTTGTTTTTAAAAAAAACTCTTCATCCCAAGATTGAGTCGAATGAGCCTTCTCTGAAGCTCTTCCAATGCAGTTTCATCCACCTTCAAATAAAATGACCAAAACTGTACACCAGTGGTCTCCAACCTTCATAAGCATAAGATCACTTTTAGCATCAAAATGCAACACAATATCGACTCTTAGAAATTTGACTTTACTAAAACTCCCCAAAGTATATTATGTATAACATTTATCTATTCTTAATGCACTTTATCTGAATGATTTGAGATGGCTAGTCTTGTATGGTCCATCACATGGACATCTGTGAGATGAGAACTACTGAGACTTCATAGTTTTCATGTGGGTGGCAAAAGCCACACACACAGGTATGTGGGATCAAACTAGGACTTGAACAAAGGTTGAGACTGAGTGTCTTGGGCTACAAGAAGGTATCAAGTACAGACAGTAAAGTACTGGAGTGGGTACAGAGAAGATTCACCAGGATGCTGTCTGGGATGGAACATTTAAGTTATGATGAGAGGTTGGATGGGCTGGATTGCTTTCATTGGAGCAAAGAAGATTGAGGAGCAACCTGATGAGATGTGCAAGATTGAGGGGCATAGACAGATTTGATATGTAGCAGCTGTAGTTGAATGGTCAGTCACAAGGAGATATAGATTCAAGGTGAGGGACAGGAGATTTAGGGGGCAATATTGATGAAAAATGTTTTTACCCAGAAGGTACTGACAGCCTGGAATGCACTTCCTGAGAAGGTGGTAAAGGTGGATTGCTTCACGTTCTTTAAAAAGTACCTGGATGAGCAACTGGCACGTCATAATATTCAAGGCTGTGGGCCAAGTGTTGGTAAATGGGATTAGGTGGGAAGTCAGGTGTTTTTCGCATGTCGATGCAAACTTGATGGGGTGAAGGGCTTCTTCTGCACTGTATGATTCTTTACCTTGAGTGCACACAATATCAAAAGAGGGTACTTTTCTCCATTTACAAGTCCCCAAAAGTCTTTGTTCCTTGACTTAGATTTCATGTCATTTTGCATGGTGATTATTTCCATTTCAAGTCCACTGCTTTGTTCGAATACCTGCTGAAAGTTTGCTGTCAGTTTCCAATGTCCACTTGGGAAAAAATGATTTGAGATAAACATATTCATTGTTCCATCTTGTCTCAGTCCTGAACTCGTCTGTTGAATTCCTTTTCTAATTTATTCAGGTGGTCGCAGATTTTATTCGGATGAAACTATTTCTGTTTGACCTGTTAGATTTTTATTGCTTAATAATTTTGTTCTTTAACTGGAAGGATCACAGGCCCAGTCTCTACTTGAACACATTCAACTGCACTGATTGCATGAACTATCTGTCCCTTCCCTGCAGTTCGTGTTCTGCTCATTCAGTTTTTCACATGTCTGTACAAAACACCAAGACTAGCAACCATGCATTATCTGATAACTCACTATGCACCCCATTTCTTGATATAAGAAAGGTGACAGTTTCAGGGAGCAGATCTCAAAATCTCTGGAGGACTTTTCCTCGACTTAACCACCTCAAAGCTACATTAAGGATTAGCTCACCGTAGGTGGCATCAAGCTCATCGAGTAATGATTTGAACAAGCAATGTTGCACGGCTCTGGCACAAATTGAGCTAATGATCCTTACAACAGCTGTCATTACATGAAAGAAAAAAATCAATAACCTTGTTCGCTAGTGCTTGTTGGTGGATAACAGTGGTAATAGACAAAGGAGGGGAATTCAGGATCATTTCTGTAAGTGCAACGAAGCCTGCGTTGATGGTGGACATCAGTTATGGTTGAAGCCAACTTCCTAATTAGAATGTTTTCTCCATCACATACCTTTGAAATTCATTGTAGACACTCTTCTCTTGGTCTCTCTTTTGAGTGGCAAAAGAATGAGGAAGTCCTCCTTTGTGTTGCATCTTTGAATGCCATGCGAGCAAAAACAATTAGCTGAGCCATATCTGTCATATCTACTGACTCATGAAACTAAAATGAGAAACATTCACATGGTGTGGTCACATCTTCGGACAACAATTCCACCCTTCTGGCTGCCATTAAAGTACCAAATGGCATACTTTTGATAGAATTTCATCTTTGTTTTGAAAATCTGACCGAGGTATTGGCAGCAACCATCAGGACGTACCCAGAGATGGTGAAGGTGGTGTCGGGGACATTATCAGCTGACTATGACATTGTCAGGCTGTTGCTTGACAAGTCTGTGAGATAGACCTTCCAATTTTGGGAGCAGACACCAGATGTTACTAATGAGGATTTTGCAGAGTTCAGAGGGCTGAGTATGCCATTGTCTTTTCTGGTGTCTAGATCAGTATGGGTTGTTTTTTCTGTTGCAGTTTGATACAAGTGAGTTATTTGCTAGGCCATTTCATGAAGTCACATGTAGGCAGATTTTTTTTCCCTAAAGGGCATTAATGACAATTGATGACAATTTCATGATCACCATTACAAGACTAGGTTTCAAAGTTTATTATTGAATTTTAATTGCCCCAGCTGCCATGGTGGGATTTGAGCCCGTGTTCGCCGACCATTCTCCTGGTCTCTGGATTACTTGTCCAGTAACATTATCACTACGATTCCATCTCCCCATATTACTGGAGCATTTCATCAAAACAGTATTAAAAATGAAAGACACTGAGCCATATAAGGAAATGTTGGACAGATGACCAAAAGCTTGGTTGAAGAAGAAGATATAAGCCAAAAAGAAAGACAGGAAGTTTTAGGCAGAGAATTCAGAATTTTAGACCTAAGGCAATTCCAGGAACAGCTGTTAGTAATGGGGTGATTAAAAGGCCAGAATTGGAAGAGCGTAGAGATCTCAAAGGATTTTAGAGGTCGAGGGATTGCAGAGGGAGAGAAGGGAGGAATTTGAAGACAAAATATGAGAATATTAAAACTCAAGGGGATTCCTATTTTTAAATTCCTCCATTAGCATCTTTCTAAGGTTATCAAAATCCTGACTCAACTTCGACCTATAGCATTACAGATTTTGTTTGTAGCAAATTCAACAAAAATCTGAATATGTCACTCAAAGTCTCTTATTTTTGTGCATAAGCTTTTGGAACCAGTTCCTTTGCATTAATCTACAAAAAGAGTTGAATAACCCCCAATGCTTTTACTACCAAATACTCTAATGGAAACGTCAAGCTCAAGAGCATACTACCAAGTTACCGCCAATATGTTTCCTGTTCCACCAGAGGCCCAAACATCCTAGACCACTACTCCACAAATACCAAACCTGACTACATCTCTATCACCCAACCACACTTTGGCAAATCAGACCACAAGGTTGTGCTCGTGCTCCCAGCTTAACGTAAAAACTGAAGTGGGAAAACCAATCAAAGAATGTCATGCGATTTTGATCTGAGGAATTGGATGATCTCCTACAGGGCTGCTTGGAGTCAGTGAACTAGTCAGTATTTAAAAACTCTGTGACCGGTCTGAACGAGTACGCCATTGGAGTAACTGACTTCATGAGTAAGTGTGTAGAAGGCTGTGCCAAAGAAGCAAATCTGTGTGTTCCCCAACTGGAAA
The DNA here is from genome assembly GCA_024679065.1 of Sphyrna mokarran. NCBI lineage: Eukaryota > Metazoa > Chordata > Chondrichthyes > Carcharhiniformes > Carcharhinidae > Sphyrna > Sphyrna mokarran. The sequence goes on along the minus strand of JAGIQG010000004.1, from coordinate 33,527,718 downwards.
CCATGAATGAACAGGGATATCCACTGCTTGTTGAAGTCCAGGTCTGAGGCGTTCAAGTCAGGCAACACCGACATATACAAGAAAGCCAAATGCAATCTCTAAGAAAATCCATCAAAGATGCCAAAAGACAGTACTGGACCAAGCTAGAGTCCCAGGCTAGCCCCACTGACCCCTGCTGACTGTGGCAAGGTCTGCAAGACATAAGACTACAAGATAAAAGCATGTAAAATCGTCAGCTCCAATGCATCCTTCCCTGATGAGCTCAATGCATTCTACGCCTGTTTTGAGCAAGAAGTTAGCGAGACATGTCCACCGCTCTGGAAGCCTTGGACGAACCCACAGAAAACGATGGGCCTGGATGGAATACCCGAATGAATCCTGCGTGGATCAGCTGGAGAGGTATTCACAGATATTCTCTTTACAACAATCTGAGGTCCCGATCTGTTTCAAGAAAATGACCATCATCCCAATATCTAAGAAAAACTAAAGTGTGCCTTAATTACTATCAGCCGAAAGCTCTGACATCTATTATTATGAAATGCTTTGAAAGGTTAGTCATGGCATGAATCAATTTCAGCTTCCTGGAATACCTGGATCCACCGTAGTTTGCCTACCGCCACAACAGGTCCACAGTAGATGCCATTTCCCTGGCCCTGCATTCAAGCCTGAAACACCTAGATAATAAGAATACTTATGTCAGACTTCTATTTATTGACCACAGCTCAGCCTTCAACATTATATTCCCATAAAACTCTTTTTTCCAAACTCCGTGGCTGGGCCTCGGCACCAGAAATTAAATGGCCTAGGCCTACTCCTGCTCCTACTTCTTACGTTCTCCGACTGTATCCCGAACTTCCTAACTGACAGACCATAATCAGTAAGGACCTATTAACAATGCCTCCGCCACGATCATCCTCAACACCGGTGCCCCACAAGACTGTGCCCCCACCATACTCCTTGTACACCTCTGACTGCGTGGCCAAATTCCCCTCCAATTCTATTTCAAATATGCTGACAACGCCATCATAGTGGATTAGCTCTCAAACAATAGCAAGACAGAGTACAGGAAGGAGATTGAGAATCTGAACTGGTGCGGCAATAATAACCTCCTCTCAATGTCAACCAAACGAAGGAGATTGTCATTGACTTCAGGAAGCATAAAGGAGAACAGGCCCCTGTCTGCATCAATGGGACAAAGAAGAAAGAGTCGAGAGCTTCAAGTTTTTAGGTATCCAGATCACCAACGACCTATCCTAGTCCTGTCATGCTGACACAATAGTTAAGAAAGCTCACCAATGCCTCTACTTTTTCAGACTAAGGAAATTTGACATCATAGCCACAACTCTCTCCAACTTTTACAAATGCACCGTAGAATACATTCTTTCTGGTTGTATCACAGTTTGCTATGGCTCCTGCTCTGCCCATGACCGCAAGAAGCTACAAAAGGTCAAGAATATAGCCCGTCTTTCACACAAACTAGTCTCCCATCCATTGACTCTGTCTACACTTCCTGCTGCCTTGGCAAAGCAGCCAGCATAATTAAGGATCCCATGTGCCCTGGACATTCTCTCTTCCGCCTCTTTCCTTTGGGAAAAAGATGGAAAAGTCTGAGGTCACGTACTAACTGACTCAAGAACAGCGTCTTCCCTGCTGCCATCAGATTTTTGAGTGGACTGAACTTGTATTAAGTTGATCTTTCTTGACACCCTAGCGATGATTGTAACATTATATTCTGCACTCTCTTGTTTCCTTCTCTATGAATGGTATGCTTTGTTTGTATAGCATGCAAGAAACAATACTTTTCACTGTTAACACATATGACCATAATAAATCAAACAAAGTGTCCCAATTATGTAGCACTTTTATCCAATGAGACATAATTATATTTCAACTCTTTTCTTATTGAATGTAAGCATTAGATGGCTATTTCTTGTATAGACAAAACCAGAAGTTAAATCTGAAGCATCATCAAATCTGTTTGCTACTCCTAGACCATATAATCAAAGCCTGTCTCTATCCAGTTCAAATTTTTTGACTTGAGTTTCCCTTTCAAATTCTAATTCAAATTTTTCCATTCTTTTTATTTCTTCTCTTTCCAGCTCGGGTTTTTGCTTTTAATTTTCCACTTCAAGGTGCTTCATTTGCAATTAAGTTCTTGCTGTATTTTGTTTGGATTACTCTTTCCTTCCTCAAGGTTCAAATGTTGAGCTAATACCTCAAATAGTTTTGCTTTTGTGGCAGCTACTTTTAACACTATTTTCATCTTCTCTTCCAATGCTTTTAAATAAACCATTGTTAATTGTTGCAAGGCACTAAAAGGCAATCCTCTTTTTCAAGGAAAGCTTCCACTTTAGATAAAGCCATCCTTAAATTTTCAAAGAATAAAGCAAGTTCATTGAAATTGTGTTCACTTAAACTTTAGAAAATCAAACTGTACTTGCCTCAGCCTATAAATTAGAAGTCCCACAAGAAGCCCCCAGTTTTGTTCGGATCTCTGTCGAGATCAATAACTTCTCAAGAAAATTTCAAACTTCCAGTTGAAAAAATGACTTGTCAAGATTTTGAATGTGAAAACTTTTATTGCACAGAGACTAAAAAAAATTGAGTAAACAAACTTTTGCAAACAACTGTAGAAATAAGCTATAGAAATAAACAGTTTTTGTTGCTTATCACACATCACCCTCAAAGGAATTACAGATATTATAGCAAGCAGTTCACAGTTGCTCCTGGCTTTGAGTGAATTCCTTCCATTTTACATTCCCAGCTGAATAACTTCTAATTCCACAACTATCTCTCAGTGTGACGATTACATTGTAGATTTGTTCCTCTAGCTCCAAGCTAATCAAATCTCCCAGACTCCTTTAACTCCTCGTGAACCCAATCTTCAATTTGAGTGCGTATTCTCAAGCATAATAGAGTTAAGGGTTGGTTAGTTTTTTTGCTCTCTATTTCTCAGTTGGCTGCAGACCACACAAGACTAAACTGCAAATGCTGTCTGTCTGTGATATTCCTGGGCTGATTACGAAGCCATTAACCAAATCTCAAAATGATGTCCTCTTTCCTATGTAACAGGAGACAACAGTAGAGCCTAAATAGTTAACTTTCATCCCAACTCATTTTCATGTTAAAGTATATTGATACTTTACAGCACCACCATTAACAACTCAATGCCTTTAACACTTTTCAAAATGATAGAGGACGCCAGGTCTATTCAAGGTATACTCGGTCTACAGTCTTCGTCTCCAAACTTTGCACATTTTTAAAATTAATATACAGGCTATGAAGGTCATTGGCTAGGCGATCATTTATTGCTCATACCTAATTGCACTGGAGGAGGCTGTGGTGATCTGTCTTGAATCGCTGCAGTCCCTGTGGTGTGAATATGTTCACAGTGCTATTGGGAAGGGAGTTCCAGGATTTCTATCCAACAAAGGTGAAGAAGTGCCATTTTATTTTCAAGTCAGAATGGTGAGTGACTTGGAGGGGAATTTCCAGTGTTTCCATGTTTCTACTCCCCATGTCCTCTTGTGGTTTTGAATTTGGAAGGGTTGCCAAAGAAGCCTTGGTGAGATGCTGCAGTACATCTTAAAGATGGTACATACTGTTACCAATGTTTGTCGTTGATGGAGGGAGTGAATATTTGAGAAAAAAAAGTGTTTATCAGGCGGGCTGTTTTTTTCCTGTATGATTTCAGGTTTCTTGAGTTCATCCAGGCAAGTGGAGAGTATTCCATCACGTTCCTGACTTGTGCCTTCTTGATGGGGAACAGGCTTTGAGGAGTCAGGGTGAATTACATGCTACAGTATTCTTAGCTTCTGCCGGTAGCCACAGTATTTACATGGCTAGTCCAGTTCAATTACTGGTCAGTGGTAACCCCACCCTCTCCCCACAATGTTGATAGTATGAGATTCAGCATTGGCATGCCTTTGAATGTCATGGGGCAATAGTTAAAGTCTATCTTGTTAGGAATAGTCATAGCCTGGTATTTCTGTGATGTAAATATTTCTTGTCATGCTGCATTTGGACATGCACTGCTTCAGTATCTGCAGAGTTGTGAGTGATACTGAACGTTGTAAATCATCACCGAACATCCTTACTTCTGACTTTAGATGAAAGATGGTCATTGATAAAGCAGCTGAAGATGGCTGGGCCTAAGACTCAACCTTGAGGAACTCCTGCAGTAATGTCCTGGAACTGAGATGATTGATCAACCATGGTTCAATGAAAAGTGTAGGAGAGCATGCCAAGAGCTGCTCCTAAAAATAAGCAGTCGACCTGGTGAAGTTACGGTATAGGACTACTTACATGCCAAATAGCATTAACAGCAAATAATGAACAGAACGAAGTGATCCCACTTTGGATTCTTGGAACTGAGATGATTGAGCTGCAACCGTGATAACCTTTTTCCTTTGTGCTAGGTATGACTTCAGCCAGCAAAGTGGTTTCCTGCTGGGTCCGATTGACATCAGTTTTGCAAAGACCCCTTGATGGCACTTGGTCAAATGCTGCCTTGATGTCACTCTCACCTCACCTCTGGCATTCAGCTCTTTTATCCATGATAGAACAAAGGCGAAATGAGGTCAGGAGTTGCACTTGTGCTGGACTCCATCATTTGAGGATGGTGATATTTCTGCAACCACCTCCTTCACTGAATTGTTTATTATTTGTAACTTGATGTAGTAGCACTGCAGATCTTAGATCTGATCTGCTGATTATGGAATCACTTTGCTCTGTCCGTTACTTGCTGCTTATGATGTTAGGCCCATGAGTATTCCTGTATTCTAACTTCACCAGATTGACTACTCATTTTTAAATACTGTTCCTATCATGTCCTCCTATGTTCTTCATTGAACCAGAGTTGGCCCCTAGCTTGGTGATAATGGTAGAGTGGGAGATATGCCAGGCCATGAATTTACTAATTGTGGTTGAATACAATTTTGCCACTCATGGTCCACAGCGTTTCTTGGGTGCACAGCCATGAATTGTTAGACCTGTTCAAAGTCTATCCCGTTTGGCACGATGGTACTGCAACACAAGACTTTCTCTCAAAAAAAAAATCTGAATTCATTTGATCGCTAGTAATTAATCCATCTAGGCCTGCTATGAGGTAGACTCCAACACAGGCCACATAACACCTTTCATCTATTCAATATTTAAAATTACAGTCCCAAATTATAATGGTCTACATATGCATTATAGGATTTGCTCTTGGGTGTAGAGTACACAAGACACAACAGAAAATAAGAAGGATTTTCAAAGATTTCAAGAAGACGTCAGTAGATTTGGGGAATGGATGAATATGCGCCAACATAATTTAATTATAAAAGTGAGCTGAAATATTTCAGAGTTAAAACAAGGATTTTTTTAATGTGCAGTTACTATTTATTTAATAATGGATTTAACATTTTTGCTGTAAACAGAAATGGTTGCATTGTTAAAATTTTAATCTTTTGAAAAATCAAGTATTTATTTCTAATTGCATTATTTTCCCAATGCTATTTAATACAGTCTGAAATCATTTGATAGTGATTGTCGTATGTATTTCACATGTAAATATATCCTCTGTAAAATGGGAGCACATTATTCTTTGGATCATATAAGGCTTTTAATTGTTTCAATTGAATCATTAGACTGCAGTTTGATTCCAGGAAATGGTATGATGTAACCTATGCTGGGCTGTTCTTGACAGCAAGTCTATGTGGTTTAATTGCTAGTGATCACAGGGATTCAGATTGTTTTATCAAGATAAAGTTTTTTGTGTTGCACTACTACCATACTAAATAGGATAGACTTTGAACAGATCTAACAATTCACAACTATGCATCCATGAAACACTGTGGGGATCCCAAAAGAGAAAACGCTGGAAAATCTCAGCAGATCTGGCAGCATCTGTAAGGAGAGAAAAGAGCTGACATTTCGAGCCCAGATGACACTTTGTTACTGTGGGGATCCTATACTCAGGGGTACAGATGAGCACTATTGTGGCCATCAACGTGACTCCAGGATGGTATGTTGTCTCTCTGAAGATACAGTCCGGGATGTCGCTGAATGACTGCAGAGCATTCTAAAGGGGGAAGGTGATAAGGCAGAGGTCATGGTACACATTGGTACCAATGATATAGGTAGAACGAGGGATGAAGCCTTGGTTCAAGAATTTAGGGAGTTAAGGGAGACTAAAATGCACGACATCAGGTTATAATTTCAGGATTACTCCCAATGCCGTGTCCTAGTGAGCACAGAAATAGGAAGATAGTGGCTTAAGAATTGGTGCAGAATGAAGGGTTTTAGATTTCTAGATCACTGGGACCATTTCTGGAGGAGGTGAGCCTGTACAAGCGGGACGGTCTTCATCTGAACCAGAACGGGACTAATGTCCTTGGTGATGGACATTACCAAATGGAGCAGCCACTTTTTTAGGTATTTATTATAGAGATAGGGATATTGAGCAAATATGTGTTTGGTTTGTTGAGACGAGTAAAATCAATAACAATAGGGTATTAGGTGATGTCAACTTTCCCAACATTAACTTGGATTTACAAAGTGTTTAAGGGCTTGGATGGAGTAGATGTCTTGAAGTCTGTACAAGAGAACTTTGTAAATCAATATGTGGAGGGCCCAACAAGGGAGAAATCTGTACTGAACCTGATTCTGGGGAATGAAGACAGACAGTGGTTGAAGTGGTGTTGGGGGAGCATTTTAGTGATAGTGATTGCAATATAATAACACTTAAGTTTGTTATGAACAAGGAAATAGACAAGTTGCAAAAAAATTTTGGATTGGGAAAGAGTGTATTTTAGTAATATAATATAGGACTTGGCCAAGATAGACTAGGATAGCTGATAATGGGAAAAGAGTAATGGGTACATTCAGAAAGGAAATGGGAAAGGTGCAAGCCCACCATGTTCTCTCTAGGGTGATAGGTAAGAATTACTAGCCCAGAGAACCGTGTATGATCAGAGATATTCAGGATACAATGAAAATAATAGGAAAGGCTTTTAAAAAGGAGAGCAAATCAATAGAAGCATTAGTGAAGTATAGACAGTGTAGGGTGGTACTTAAAAATGCAAAGAGGAAGTATGAGAAGCCCTGGCTAGTAAAATTATGTTAATGGAGAGAGGATAACAGGGACAGTGTGGGGCCCATTCAGGACCAAGAGTGGAGCCAGAGGACATTGGTTGAGTGTTGAATAAATACTTCACATCTGTTTTCACCCAGGAGAATGAGGATGATGCTATGTAATTCACAGAGAGACACTCTCAGACAACTGGAGAACAGCTAATGTAGTTCTGCTATTTAAGAAGGGACTACAGACCAATGAGTCTCATGTCAGCAGTAGGGAAACTATGATACAAACTTCTGAAGGAGAACATCTGTCTCCACTTGGAGAGGTAAAGCTTGATCAGGGGTAGTCAGCATAGCGTCGTCAAAGGGAAATCATGCCTGACACGTTTGATTGAATTTTCTGAGGAAGTGAATCAAGTAGGTAGCCCAGTTGATGTAGTTTATATAGATTTCAGCAAAGCTTTTAACGAGATCCCGCATAGGAGACTAGTAAGGAAGGTATATTCACGGGGTAATTTGATAAAGTGAACTCAAAATTGGCTCAATTGTAGGAAACAGAGGGTGATGATAGTGACTGGAAGCCAGTGTCCAGTGGCGTACCACAGGGATCTGTGTGGGGCTCCCTCTATTATATAAATGACATTGCTGACTATGTGAAGGGTAGGATTAGTAAGTTTGCATAGAACTTTGGTGAGGTCACAGCTGAAATACTGTGTGCATTTCTGGTCGTCACATTATCGAAAAGATGTGATTGCATTGGAGGAGGTGCAGAGGATATTCACTGGGATGGAATATTGAAGTTATGAAGAGAGGTTGAGGCTTGGATTATTTTTGTTGAAGCAGTGAAGACTGAGGGGGCTACCTGATTGAAGTGAAAAGATTATGAGATACATGGATAGAGTGGATAAGGGGCAACTGTCATTAGGGGACATAAGTTCAAGGTGTCAGCTGTGACCTACCTTTGACAAAGGAGGTTTAGGGGGGATAGGAGGAAAAACTTTTTTAGCCAGAGGGTGGTGACAGTCTGGAATGTGCTGCTTGGGAGAGTGGTAGAGGCCCGTTGCCTCACAACCATTGAAAGGTATCTGGATGAGCACTTGACACATTATAACATTTGGGGCTATGGGCCAAGTGCTGGCAGATGGGATCAGGTGGGAGTTCAGTTGTTACTAATATGTTGCTGCAGACTCGATGGGCTGAATGATCTCTTTGGCACTGTATGATTGTATAACAATCTTCCAGGACTAATCAGTTTCATTAGTTAAATTTGTGTAATCTCCTTGTAGCAATTCCTTTATTCTTTATGGCATTCGTTGCCTGACCCTAGTTGCCCTTGAAACTGAGTGGCTTGCTTGGCTATTTCAGAGGTCAGTTGAGAATCAATCACATTGTGTGCTCTGACGTCACATGTAGACCAGACTAGTTAAGGATAGCAGATTTCCTTCCCTAAAGGATGTACCACATGGGTTTTTTTCTGACAGTTGACAATGGTTTCATGGTCATGGGTAGATTTTTAATTCCAGCTTTTTATTAAATTCATCATCTGTTGTGATAGAATTTGAACCTGAGTCCCCAGAACATAAGCTTGAGTTTCTGGATTAATAGTCTAGTGATAATACCACTAGGCCATCACATCCCTTCACCATCAAGAATCAATATTACACAGAATATAAGGGGCATAGCAAACTGTTTGTCATAGTCCCACTGCTTATATCATTTTGACAATCTTGTAGATTAGATATTATATAGAACAGCTTTTAATTTAAAAAATCCTATTCCATTGTGATGTATTAATTATTGCACAATGTCCAATTGTGCTCAGCTCTCTTAAATTTTCTTTCTTTTTTAGAAAATCAATTAATAATCTTGTTGGCTGATGTGAAGGCACCCTATTTTAAACCAAAGCCAAAAGTCGTGTTACAGTGGAAGTGAGTACCTATTTTTCATTGCATCTCTTGCTTCTATATATTTTTAAAGCACAGTAGTCAATGAAATAATTGTTTTGTCCTTTATTTCTTTTAGTGATGTACTGATTACCAATGTGGTGCCAGGTGACTATGATGGAGACTCGCAAATGGATGTCCTTCTTAGTCTTCAATCTAAAAATGTCAAAGACAACACAACTATTGTTATCTTCTGGGGAAATAATCAAACATTGGGTAAATCTGTGCTTATTATAAAATGTACTTGATTTTATTTTGTCAAAATTATACCATTGTTCCAATAGAACCCTTCACATGTCTTTCTGTTTGTTTAGAGAAGAAGACTGATATGGGGAAGATCTACCCATTATGAAATTCTCTAAAAGCACATTTTTGTAGTCTACCTTGAATAGGAATTGGACTCAAAAACTGAATTACATAATGGCCCAAATCTTCCAGTCTCCAGATTGTTGGTAACACAATCTAAGGTGTCAGGACCCTTTGGAAGTCCTGATGCACTGACCTCTGGGGCAATTGTCTAGGAATTTGAATCTCTGATGAATAATTCTCTTCTCTCTGGGACTCTCCATGAATGCTTACAACTCTGAACGAGAGTCCTCCTTTGGACAATTCCGTGACCCAAATAGTTACTCAAAACGTGAGACAGAAGAAACCAAGTTTAACTCCTGGGTAACTACACAACTGATCTGCCTTCCCGGTCACATTGGCCCTTCAGTCCCATCTCACCAACCCCATCCCCAAGTACATTGATTGACTTGACTACCCCACCTGATTACCCACAAATACTCAACTATCCTGCACCTGACCTGACTAGCCTCACTCCTACTCAATCATGCACTCTGTCCACCTCATCCATCTTGACTACCCTATCTATTCACTCGTTCATCCAATTACCCATTCACCAACATTCATAGTAGACCTTTAAATTTACCTGATGGTAGCTTGAGCTGTAAAAAGTGGACATGTTTGTCTTCCCCCCAATTACACTGCTGCAATGCTGTGTCCTGATGATTTCTGGTAAAACTAAACTCAAGTTTCGAAAAGAAATGCAGAGCTACATCCAAGTAGGGGGGATGTTTGAGTGAAGTGGCAATCTGATGATGAGTTCAGCTTTGTAGCAAATCCAGGCCAGTATTTCAAACTAAGCAATGAACATTGCACGCCAAAGTAAGAATTGAGTGCTAGAAATGTCCGTTACTCAAATTAATATGAATTAAGCAACTTTGAATTTGCAATAGGCTCATTTTTCCAAAATAATAGGCCTTAACTTCGGAGCTCCCCAGTGATGTCCCAAAGATGTGCTGGGGAATTCCATTTTGGTGTTCTGGGTAAGATTTGCATGGCAATTGACCAGAAGTACAAACTTCCTTTGAGCAATTGCCCTGTATGTGGAATCATCCAAAAATGTGATCTTAATTGCAAATTACATATGGTTTTGACTGAGTTGTGCCAATAGCTAGCCAGAGGAAGTTGGACCAATCCCCTCATGGGACTCTCCCTTATCCTGTATCGACTCTGCATAATCCTCAGCTACCACTTCGTATAGGAAGTAGCTCTACACCACCAACACCCTCAGGTTTCCCATTACTCTCACAGGCTCCCCAAATCATAGTACCTGATTTTTCTCTTTCTCTCTCTCTCTCTTAACACCCTTCTCCACTCCATCAGCCCAACCCAATCCAACCACTCTCCTGACCAATCCCTTTAATCCCCTGACCTTCAATCCCTTCCCTCATCCCACAACTGATGCCCTATCTCCTCTCTCGCCATTCAACCTCTGATCCTTCCATCACCTTTAATCTTATTCATTTATCTCACACTCTTACCTACTCTCTCATTTGTCAAGAAACTTTCAATTCCACTACACTTTAAAATTACCTGATATACAGCAGCTAGCAGCTGTTTAAAAAAAAAGGGGACATAGCCTTCTTTTACTCAAGCTGCATTACGATGCAGGGCCATGGAGACACACTGCATTAGATTTCACCCAACCTAAGTTTTAAGGTGAGACGAGATAAGCTGGGGGAAAAAGATTAAAGTAAGTAATTGGGCACAGAGTGGCAAATTGATTGTCATTGCCACACCAAACAAGTTCAACCCAACATTATTGTAATGTTTACACACAGACTGACCCAAATATAATTTCAACAGAACTATGTCAAACTATGCCACTATTCAATAATTCAACGGTGGTTGGATGAGGAAGAAGCAAGTTGAATAATCATAAGACCCCTAAAGTGTAGAAGGAGGTCAGTTGGCTCATTGAGTTTGCAACAACTTTGCAAAAGAGCATTTTACTTCCTACCCTATCCCCGTAATCCCATGCATTTACCACAACTAATCCACCTAACCTACACATCTTTGGATTGTGGGAGAAAACCGGAGCACCCAGAGGGAACCTACAGAGACACCGGGAGAATTGCAAAATCCCCACAGGCAGTCATCCAAGCCAGAATTGAATCTAGGTCTATGGCACTGAGATTGCAGTACTAACCACTATGTCAGTGTGCCACCCAAAGTCATTTCTTAAGAAATTAGAAATGTAAAGAATTTTCTTCTAATAGCATCTTTGTTTATCAGTTTCACTTTCATTTAGAAGTGAAATTATTGTTCTAATTTTTCTTATAACGGCATGAAAAATATTGATTGAAACGCTTAGGAGATACCTTCACTGTTCTTCAAAATAGGACAAGGGAATCTCTCCCATCTACCTTACAACATTGATTGGATCTTAGTTTAATATCTCAGGCAAAAGAAAGAAGCTGTGATAGTAAAGCATTCAGTCAGTACTGCACAATGTGTCCTCTTTTTTTTTGCTCGTGTCTAGTGGAACATGAAGCTGTAGTTTTCTGACTTACTGGCAATATTTTTCTTAGTCAGCATTAACAAAATAGATTACATAGTCATCATTTCATTGCAGTTCATGGTTGCCAGAGCTGTTTTTTTTAATTAGAATAATAACTTCACTTTTTAAGATAAATGAAAGAAAGTTCTAAAATCTTGAGAAATAATACTACTGAACCACTGATGTTATTAGGAATCCATAGAATATCACTGTACTTATTATGGCAGTGGAACATTATAATTAATTTTAACTTTCTGATTTTATACCATTACATACTTGTATAATTGTTCATTTCTAGTACATCATGTTAAAATGCACAAGAGTTTTCCAATTGCTAGTTGCATGTAAATGAATTGTTTTTCTTTCTCAGATCAAAAACTTTATATCACTTTAAATCACAGTTTTTTGGATGAACCACTAGTACTGGAGTAAGTATTTTCTGCCCTAATCTCTATTTGAATATGCATGTCTGTATAATGAGTTCTATTAGCTAGTTCTATTAGCATTTGAGCTCTATTAGCTAGCTTGTTTTATCCAAAAAATAATACAAATTATTTCTTCCTGCCATCCCTTCCTAATTTGCCTTGATGGATGGAAAATAGTTTCTCAACTCTGCGTGTCAAAATATTGGAATCCTTAAAACAACCTTACTTTTTGCTGGTTAATTAAAACTGCAACTGTCATCAGTTCTGCTGCCTTTTTGGTTTTCTCTTAAGTCACAGCAATGGTGTGGTGCGCTTTACCAAATACCAAAAATAATAGAGTAATTCTTTGGGGGCAAGGGATGGAATTATCCACTGGGAATTTAAAAAAAATTAATATCTGTACATGGAAAGAGAAGCAAAATGGAAACTTTGGAGGATGATAGAAATATCCATATATCCCTTCTCCAAGATGTTTTAGGATTACTGTATCAAATACAATGACCAGGAGTTTCTATTCCTACTAGTTCTTTCCTTTTGATATCTTCCATTACTTCACTAACTTACTAAGCTAGCTATCCAAGAGCGCATTTGTGCAATAAGTATTGCCGACCTTTTTGGTTTTGGGAGGACCAATGTAGGAACTTCTGGCCATTGAGTACTACATGTGCCTGTTGACCATTCAGATCAACTAAGTCAATAAACTTTTATTCCTTTTTGATATAATTATGTAAAGTTTAAGCAGTATAAATAGACTTAAAACAGAAAATAGTGTAAATAATACATCATCTACAAGTCAAGGAATGACGAAAGGTAGAGGATTCTTCAGACGGATTTTGTTTGAATCTCTTGTTGTTTTACATTGAGCCTGAAAATGAAGTAGCATGCTTGTCATGTGTTGATGAGTAAAGTTATTCAACTTTGAAACTGCTAATAGTAACTTTAGAAATTGTACAAATAATAACCAATTGAAATGTAATTCATTCTAAGCATCTTAAATAACAATTTATCTGGTCATTTAATATATTTTCTCATGATCATTTTTGCACTAAATATATCCATTTCTAATTTTTGCATATATTGCAAAATTGGAAATTTTCAAGCCAATCTCGCAGTAAGAAAGCACCAAATTTGAACAGTGAATTGCTTGTTCAAACATTGCCTCTAGATTGTCTTGTTGCAATTTATTACTTTTTATTGATAGCATGTAGATCTGCAGCCTAACTTAAAACCCTTAATACTCTCTTCACCCTTCCTGGAAAAGTTATTAACTTACATATAGATTGTCTATCAACTTTGTTTATTTAAAAAATGGTATATCATTTATGTGAATTCATAAAATACATATTGCTTAAAATTAATCTACCTAATTAGACATTTGCTGTCATCTTTACCAATCAGAAGATAGCATCCCAGACTTCTTTGAAACTGTTGGTTCAGCAGCAAGTTAGGTTTTGTTCTCATTATCAGAAAAAAAATTATATTTTGTAATTCGCAGATTTATTGCTAAATTATAAAATAAGCATTCTAAAAGTTGATGTGTTGATAACCATTTGGGCTTGTGTTCTGGGAAACATCATTTGAAAATTGCTGGCTGTTCAAAAGGCTAACTTCAGTTGTTGTAGACCTCTTGCAATGGATATATACTTTCCATATCTTATTACTAGTTTTCACAATCAGTTACACTTTTAAAAAGACCAATTGCCAACTGTAGAAATTGAAAAAAATGCAGATAATATTTATGATTCAAGATTACTTTATTTAAACTGGCGAATTACTAAATTTGCCAGAATTAGTTGTAGTTTTAAGTAACTTTTTATTTGTGATTAAGTAAATGAAAAATTAACCTCTTAACAATATTAATGTCTTCACCTGCTTTAGGAAGACTTGCATTAGTTCAAAAATAATATGCAACAACTTTTTATTGCTCTGACTTGTAGTATTTGGTGTTCCTCATTTGAAGCAAAATATGGGTTTTCGTGCCTCTGCTTATTCTCCACACTTTATGTAATGCATCATTTAAAAAAAAGGCAGCTAACTTAAAAATAAATATCTGTGTGCCTTCATAGATTTCCCACATTGAATCCTTTCTGAAATGTTTTAATTGAATTATCGCCCTGATTTTTATTAATTATTATTGTTATTTATGTTAGTTACCTGCTTAAGGAGAGTTTTGACAATTCAGTTGGCTTTCAAATGGAGGGCCTTGTTGTGGCAGACTGTTTTTCTGACCAGGAAATGAAAAATTTGATCATGTATTGAGTAATGGTGGACACTAAGTTGGGCCCAGAATGCCCTTGTCTTCTCAAGTACATGGGAATAGAAGAGGGGCTAACATTTACTTCAGTGGGTCTGTAAATATATAGTTTCCAAGGTCTAACCTCAGGCCATTTAGCAAAATTATATATGACTTACCAATCTTGAACATAATGGTCAGTCAGAATGAAATAAATTTAAGCTATTAAAAATAAAAGATAGATTGGCTACTTTTTCTAATCTACATAGTTGGATAAAATTAGTCAAGCATTTTGAATTGATAAACTTAATGACTTGATTAAATTAAGATAGTACAATGTCATTGTTACAGTATATTTGCATCAGTCAATAAAACCTCACACACGAGCACAAGCACCATGCTCTGCCTTCCTCTACAGCCACATCAATGCCAACTCCTTTTCTATGTTTAAAATTAACTAAAGATCATTTCTTTTCTCAGTTTGTCTTCTTTCTTTCTACTCTTGAAAGCAAATTACAAATCAGTAAATGTTCGCAATGGTTCACAATCACACTTAGTGGGGATAATATTAAGAAAAAAAGAGCAATTTTTTTTGAATGGTATTAAAAAAGAACTGTAACAGAAGCTGAGGCAATAAGAGATAAAAATTGATGGATTGCAGCAGACCACAGTGACATTCAGAGAATATTCTAGTCTTAGAAATCTTAAATGGAAAGCTGTGTATTTGTAGTGTAGTAGTTCAAGCAGTGAACATGTTCGGCTTGCATCACAACTTTTGGATCCTGAGGCATACTTGCTTTAACCAGGTGTGTTCATCAACTCTGATCATTGAGCGTTATTATAAGTGATTGGCTTGACAGTTGTTGGAAAAAAAGAATCAGCATTTCACAAAGCAATGATGCCTGATCATAAGTATAGTGCATTTGCAACAAACATTATCATAGTGAGTAAATATAGTTTTGTATACAAATTTGCGTTCAACAACTTACATTTATACAGCACCTTTTAACAAAAATATCTAGAACTGCTTTATGAAAACGTGTATTGGAAAGGAAATTGTAAATTTGCATTTAAATGTACAATATGGAATTTATAGAAAAACAAATATAACTATTTCGTTCATATAGTGCTCCTTTCATATAAAGAGCAGTGGAGTGTCAGAGAGGTGTGTGTTACGTAGCTACCTGCATTTATAAAAAACAAAAACTGTATCATGGATAAGAGTGCATCTAATGGCCTTTCCTTACGCTGAATATGAATACAACACCTTGGCGTCTAAACATTTAAACTGTTCTGTGGCAAGTGGTTAGCACTGCTGCCTCACAGTGCCAGGGACCTGTGTTTAATTCCTGGCTTCGGTCACTGTCTGTGTGGAATCTGCATGTTCTCCCCATGTCTGCATGGGTTGCCTGCAGGCAGTCTGGTTTCCCCCCACAGTCCAAAAGACATGCTGATTAGGTGCATTGACCACGCTAAATTCTTAGTGTATAATCCCCAAACAGGTACTGTAGTGCGGCAACTAAGGGATTTTCACAGTAGCTTCAGTGCAGCGTTAATATAAGCCTACTTGTAACAAATATAAACAAGTGAGAAGTTTCAGTGGTATTGATTAAGAATTAAAACAGTTTGTGTTTTAGTCTGAAACAACTAAAACACAAAGAAAATCCAATGCCTTTCACAACTTCAGGAAACCCCAAGCCTCTTTGCAGCCGACGAAGTATTCATTAGGTGTAGTCACTATTGTAATTTTGGAAATGTGACAGCCAAATTCCACATTGCAAAGTCCCATCAACAGCAAGATAACGATTTGATAATCTGTTCTGTGTTTAAGTTTAAAGAACAACAAAGAACAAAGACAGTTACAGCATAGGAACAGACCCTTCGGCCATCAAGCCTGCACCAACCATGCTGCCCAACTTAACTAAAATTCGCCTACCCTCCTGGGGACCATATCCCTCTGTTCCCAACCTATTCACATACTTGTCAAGATGCCCCTTAAAAGTCACTACTGTATCCGCTTCCACTACTTCTCCGGGCAACCAGTTCCAGGCAGCCCGTACTCCGTATATAAAAAAAACTGTCTCGTACATCTCCTTTAAACCTTTTCTCCTAAACCTTTAACTTTAAAGTTTATTTATTAGTGTCACAAGTAGACTTGCATTAAGATTGCAATGAAGTTATTGTGAAAGTCCTCTAATTACCAACTCTGGCACCTGTTGGGGTATACTGAGGGAGAATTTAGCATGACCCATGCACCTAACTGCGTCTTTCGGACTGTGGGAGGAAACCAGAGCAATTAGAGGAAGCCCACACCAACACGGACAACGTGCAGACTGCACACAGACAGTGACCCAAGCCGGGAATTGAACCCGGGTCCCTAGCACTGTGAAGCAACAGTGCTAACTATTATACCATCATGCTGCCCATGTTTGTTGAAGGATAATTACTGACCACAGGAAAATTTCCTTCTTGCATCTTGAAGTATTGTCATGGGATCTTTTACATTTTGCATAGATGGAGAGTCAGGAGTTCCATTGAATGTCTCAACCAAAAGACCTTCAACAAATCAGAATTGAGACCCTCAGTATTGCACTGGGATGTAAGCCTAGATTGCGTTTTCCAGTCTCTTGAATCTAACTTTAATCTATGACCTTCTGATACAGGGTGAAGGTGTTATCAGCTATCTATGGGTGGCATCCGATATTTGTGCAGAATAGTCACTTAATAACCCTGCTAGTCACATCCATAATCATGTAAAATGTAATATTATGCTTATTTATTTCTGCCACTGTAGGTGGTTTGAAGTTTTGCCTTGGCTTGATTCGTCTGTTTGTAACTATTTTTTGAGGAGATAACAGAAAAAGTTCATTTGAGTAATTATGTTGATGTAATATACATGGACATTAAAGAGGCATTCAATACAGTGCCACACAACAGACTTGGCTACATAGAATAAAAGGGACATTATATGAATACTAAATTGGCCAAATAATATGATGTGGAGATACCAGTGTTGGACTGGAGTAAACACAGTAAGACATCTTACAACATCACGTTAAAGTCCAACAGTTTATTTGGTAGCAAAAGCCACTAGCTTTCAGAGTGCTACTCCTTCATTAGGTAAATGGGAGTTCAATTCACAAACAGGGCATATAAAGACACAAACTCAATTCAAAATAATGGTTGGAATGCAAGTCTTTACAAATCAAGTTTTAAAGATACAGACAATGTGAGTGGAGAGAGGGTTAATCAGGTTAAAGAGATGTGTATTGTCTCCAGATAGGACAGTTAGTGAGATTTTGCAAGCCCAGGCAAGTCATGCAGGTTATAGGTAGTGTGACATGAACCCAAGATCCCGGTTGAGGCTGTCCTCCTGTGTAGAACTTGGCTGTCAGTCTTTGCTCAGCAACTGCATCATCGTGTGTCGTGAAGGCTGTCTTGATGAACGTTTACCCGAAGATTAGAGGTCAAATGCCTATAACCGCTGAGGTGTTCCCCAACAGGAAGAGATCGTCGAGCAGTGTTCATTCATTTGTTGTCATAGTGTCTGTGTGGCCTACCCAATATACCATTGCCTCGGCACATCCTTTCCTGTAGTGTATCAGGTAGACAACATTGGCTGAGTTGCAAGAATATGTACTGTGTATCTGAGTGGATGGTATGATCACGTGAGATAATGGCATCCATGTCTATGATCCGGCACATCTTGCAGAGGTTGCTGTGGCAGGGTTGTATGGTGTCGTGGTCATTGTTCTCCTGAAGGTTCGGTAGTTTGCTTGGATAATGGTCTGTTTGAGATTGTGTGGTTGTTTGAAGGCAAGAAGTGGGGGTGTGAGGACGGCCTTGGCGAAATGTTCATCTTCATCAATGACATGTTGAAGGTTTAGGAGAAGATGCCGTAGCTTCTCCGATCTGGGAAGTACTGGATGACGAAGGATACTCTGTCCAGCGTGTCCTGTGTTTGTCTTCTGAGGAGATTGGTGCGGTTTTTTTGCTGTGGTATGTCGCAACTGTCGATACTGCAGAGACTGTTGGCCTTAGAGAAAAGAAGGCCGGGAGGAAATTTGGTAAAAGATCACAATGAGTCTGAACAGAAACTTTTTTCAACTAGTGAACCACCTGTCCAGGTGGTTCGGGAGTGGAATGCCCTGCCTGCAGCAGTTGTAGATGCGCCAAGTTTGGTGGCGTTTAAGAGGTTAGTTGATAAGTATATGGAAGAGAAGGGAATGGTTTAGTTTGGAGGGGCATTGCTTTTTATATCGGTCGGCGCAACATCGAAGGCCGAAGGGCCTGTTCTGTGCTGTAATGTTCTATGTTCTATGTTCTATGTACCACTTGCTTCTTCCACTCATCCGTTCCCACTGGCCAGCACTCCAGATACTCCTTCTACATAAAATGGCATTTTATTTTTTGCACTTTCAACTTAGCATAATCTTTTTGCTGCTCACAATGCAGTCACCTCTACATTGAGGATATCAACACTGATTTGGTGATTGCTTTGCTGAATACTTTGCATCAATCCAAAAGCGTGACTGAGCTTCTTGCCCTTTTAATTCTCCACCCACTACGACCTCATGTCTCCACACTGTTCTAAAATAATTTCTATCCACTGGTAATGTAGTTTGCCATTGTGAGGAAAAAATCAGTAGCTATTCTAGCTGACGAACCAGCGTGTCCGTTAGCAGCATTCTTGTT
The DNA here is from genome assembly GCA_024679065.1 of Sphyrna mokarran. Taxonomy (NCBI): domain Eukaryota; kingdom Metazoa; phylum Chordata; class Chondrichthyes; order Carcharhiniformes; family Carcharhinidae; genus Sphyrna; species Sphyrna mokarran. Next base: position 33,508,515 of record JAGIQG010000004.1, on the reverse strand, counting down.
TATTGAATCAGGTACATTAAATCAACCTGCTTGCAATGAAGTATTTGTTTCCATATCTTTTGAAGCTTGGTCTGTTATCAGTTCTGTCTGCAGAGATGACGCATATTCAGAATAAACATGATAATTGTCTCCCAGTGATGAAGTTTATAGTTTGCTACTTTTAAGCTCCAATCGAGATTTTCCCATTCACTCTTTGGGTGAAATTTAAATTCCATGCTTTTAAGCGGAATAAGGCTGAACAAATTCCAAAAACCAAGAAAGTAATTAACAAAATAAGTATTTAATACAATGAATCTCTAATCATTTGGGTGCTTTAGCCACTACATATTTTACCCTCAATGTAAGAATGAGTTAATGGAACTTGGTCAATCCTCTCAGTGTGAATATATCTGCATAATTAAAAGCTTTAATAATACATCAAATATGAATCTGTAAAATGGCATTAAAAATCCATTCAAGGCTCAATAAAGGCATGTGTCACACTATTTTGATTAATTGTTCTAAATATGAATATAAAAATATTAATTCAGCAAAGTAAAAATAAACAGAGAAACAGCCAGTCTGCGTGCTAATTTAAGCCAATCATGTTGCTCAGTTCATTTCTTTTTACAGGTGGCTCCAGCTGAATTGACGAACATATAAATGTTATTTGTGTCACAACTGGCTTACATTAACACTGCAACAAAGTTACTGTGAAAATCCCCTAATCGTCGCACTCCGCCTGTTCTGGTACACAGGGAATTTAGCATGGTCAAGCACCTTCTCGGCCTTTTGGCTAAGATCAAGTGTAGTATTAATGTGCTGCGCTTGGTTGAAGTCATTAGGTTACATTTTAGCTTCATTTGAGACAATTTTTAAAAGCGGTATCTTGGCCTTTTGGCTAAGATACAAATGAGATCAAGCTCATTTGGAGGAGGTGCTATTGCTACTCTAATCAGCTTGGATCATGTAGATCAAGCCCAGGACAGGAGGTGTGAGTCGTGTCTTGTTAGCTTGGATCTGGAATGTCTCAACTTGTTGAGACTCTGTATTGGACTTGATGGGATTGAATCAGAAAAAAAACAAACAAAAAAAAAAGCAGTATCAGTATATTTTATCAGTATATCTTTTGGACTGTGGGAGGAAACCGGAGCATCTGGAGGAAACCCACGAAAACGTGCAGACTCTGCACTGTGACCCAAGCTTGGGAATTGAACTGTGAGGCATCAGTGCTAATCAATTGAAAAGAAATTATTAAACTTGCCCATACAAATGATTATTTTTGTGTTCAAAATCACTGAGAAATCTTTTGTCTGTAAATGGCTACACCTATCTGTAGCTTGGAATTAGTTCTGCTTCTGCCCAGAAATTCCATCTTGAAATAGGCAAATTGGGGCAACTTATGATTTCCAATTCCAGTGGAAATGATGGTAGTTGTAGTTGTGGTCCATTAGTGCTGTGGACCTACAATATCTAGACTATATTACATGACAAAGAAAAAGATCTTCCATCTGGGCTCCATTCCTCTGGCTTGTAGACCCATTACTTGGAACTTTATTGCGGTTCTTTCACTGTCACTGGATCAAATTCCTGGGATTCCCTTCTGCACAGCACTGTGGTATACTTACACTGCAGCGGCTTATCACTGCCTTCTCTAGGGTATCTAGAGATAGGCAATTAATAGCCTAGCCAATAAGCAACACTCATCTGGTAAAAGAATTTTTAAAATGTGAACAATGGAAAGTAACGGCTGACCTCATCTTTTGCAGAAAAATTGCCTCAGCACTTGTGAAATACCTTTTACAGCATTTTATATAGAACTAAAATTGTTTTTAAAAATGATTTTAAAGTAATTTCAGAGGTTGCAGTTCACTCACGACCAGTGCCATACCTCTGCTATGGTCTTGCTTTTTATAGTGACGTGTGGTTGCTCTGTGGAATAAGTCATTAGCTGTGCGTTGATTAATATCCTGGCTCTTCATTAACCTTGCAATTCTGTCAACATTGGCAGTATAAAGACTGAACTAAAATGCTCTGTGAATTGGTGGTCATGGGAGAGGAGGTGGTGTTAGAACTAACTACTCGACCACTCGAAGAGAAGTACCTCCCTTCATAATCTATTAATGAGTTTATAAGAAATAATACGATCTACTTTCAACAGTTTTTATCGTTAAGTAAAATAACGACCTGAGACACTCTAACAAGAAACAAGTAACACCTTTTTATCTTATCTAACAGTGAACAGGTTAACTAAACTAATAACAAACCAAATAAAACACTAATGGAATGTGTTGTTTAGATCATTACAATTCCCACTTATTAACAAACATTTAAAAAATTGAATTTTTTAGTCACTCTCAACTGTCAATTAGGTTTGTAGTCCTCCAGGATATTTTTCTTTGCAGATTTCTCCTGTATTCCATTGATCTGTTCTTGTGAGATGAGATGAGACTTTCTTTTAAGACATAAAACGTAGCTATTACACTGACCTGCAGCAGATTCTGTCTCTCTCTAGCTGCGAACTATGGCAGTTGCTGGCAAAGATAGTGGATGTCTTTCTGGCTATTTGGAGCTGGGAGCAGTGACTTTATACCCCTGATAACGTGCTGAAATTCACACGATAGGGATTGGTTCACAGGTTATGAAAATACAAAATTCAAATTTGTTAGGCTGCTGCTATACAAATGCCTATTTTAAATTGATTGGTTAGACTTCAAAAAATCTGATTCAAATACCTAAAGCCTGTTAACAAAGCAACCATGTTGTTTTTACCCTGGTGCATTGTTTCAAATTGTGTACTGGATTTTCTTTTTTTAAGAAAACGCTAAATACAGGGGGAAGAAAAAGCCACCTTTTAAAACAGATCATGCAATGCTGTTTGCTCTTTGCATTTTTACAATTATCTTATTATTTTCACAAACACTAACTGCACAATAGTGGTGAATGAGGTGCCAATCCAGTGGGCTACTTTGGTGTCAAATTAACTGTATTTGTTATCCAATATTTTGTTTCACCAAATTCAGGTCCAAACGGTTAACTCATAGATAAGTTTCACATCTATGAATAAAATATTGTATTATTGCCTTCCAAAAATGAATTTTAACTTTAAAGAGAAATTTAATCATCTTTCATAATACTAAAACCTTAATCAGCCATTTATGCTTGTGGACCCGGAGCAAGTTAAAACAAAGTGGCTATTGGTAGGATTATTGTAGCATCAAAGCTGTTTAATTTGGATACTTGCATGTTTAAATTAATACATTAGTCCATTTTTGAAGTTGAATAAATTGGATCATTTGATGAAATGGAAACCTATTTGAATTTGTAATAAGAGAGGGAAGATATTATCATTTCAAATTTAAATGGATTATTGTTTCTCAATTTGCTATGATGGGGAAGTAATTTTGCAGGATATATATAAAGTTTGTTTTATTATAATGTAGTAATGCAAACTATGTATTTAAATCTATAATATAGCTTGCCTCCATCAAAATATATTTCAAAATTTACTTTTGTTTTCCTTCAGATGGCGATGGCTAATGTATCTATTTTATTTGATTTATGATATTTTCCCAGTCAAAAATTCATTTAGTGAAAAGTTGTAGAAGTCCCAAGTGTTTCAGGAAACAGTAATGTGATAAAGAGGAACATTTCACCATTACTTAAATCATGTGACAACTTCCAGAAAACAACCCGCTTAAAATTGTCAGTTTGCATAAGATACTGTGGAATGAAGAAAGTTGTACATTCTGACTATGAGGACATTGCCATTTATGCAGTTTTCATAAAATAATAGCCTGTCAATTAATACAAAGCTGTTCCATAAGTTGCAGTTGCTGCACCAAATGATTAAAAAAATTTTAGTTTAGTTCTGAGCGTTTCTTAGTTAAAAAACCAGCGGGAAAAACATCAATCTGTGAGCCATATCAATTGGAGATTTCGTATTACATCAGACACAAGAAATTGTTGCAATAGCTAGCTGCCTAAAGAAAGAAAATCGCATGATATACTTCCCATAAACCTGTTCAGACCAGGTCAGTTGTAAATTTTAATATTAAGCTTGATAAATTTTGTTATAAAGGGCTGTTGAACAATGTGGAACCAAGATGGATAAATGGTGATATGATACAGGTTAGCTATGATCTAATTGAATAGCAAAGCAAGCCGTCAGGGATAAGTGAGCTTTCTTCTATTCATATGTTTTGATGTTTTAAATTTGCCTTTTATGAAAAACTGTATTTTCTCCTTTTTATGATGAGCTAGTCAGTTTTACTGCCTCACTACTATGATTAAGTGTGAAAGGAGCTGTGCTTATCAATGTTTTATTCAATTTTATTAGGCGTGTTAGTTATCTGATCCCTTTATGTTAGGTTTGTCTAACCTATATTTATTCCCTTTTAGTTTTAATGGTGATATGATACCTGATATATTTGGAAGCATCAAAGGGAACACAAGACCACAGATATGTTCATTGATTGGAAGGTAGGCACTGGCATTCACATTGCATTGCCTAGAATTTTTTTCTCCCCAATTCATAAACAGATAAATGCTTCTAATAACATTTTATTCGGGTGGTGTATTTTGTGATGCTGTTAATGAGAATAAATCAGTTATTAATTGAGCAATTAAACTCCATATATAAATATTAGTTATTCAGGTATGAAGGGAATTTCATTATCTGGATAAATTATGACTTTTCATGCACTACATAAAATACTTTAAATTGTACAAAATCCAGATTCCAGCTGTATATACTTTGGGTCTTTGATACTATTAGAGCAAATATACATGAACTGTTTGGTTGAGGAAATTGTAAGTTCTTTTAGGAGCAAACCAGTTGCAGTGTATTTTCATTTGACAGTATTGTGCTTTTGCTATTACAAGAAATTGAAAACTTATCACCAGTCTGCATTTCACTCTCAGCTCTGCTATCTTCTTGAACATGTTTTTTTTACAGAATTACCCATTTCTGGAAGTTTTGTCACATGACACCCACTTGCATGCCATTCAGTTCCATCTCCAAACGTTATCCCATTTACTTATATTAGATAATTGCTCTCAGGAAAACTGTTAGGAAATTATGTTTCAGAGTGCAAATGTAGAAATTGGGCTTTACAAATAGTCATTGCCAAAGCACAGTGTAATAATTTCATTATATCTTAGTGTTATCAGGAGAAAGATAAGGATGTACAATATTGTTCAAAATCATTTGGCAGGAACATTTCAAATCTAAGCTGATCACACTGCTATAGGTGTGGTGCTTTGGACATGCATCCTGTTGGTTTGCTTTTAGGATCCCAGGGGATGTCTCTTGTTCAAAGGTACTCAATGCCTGACTTGAGGACCAAACTTCAGGAAAGAGAGTCCTGGCTGACAACCACCCTCTGCCCTTGCTGCCAACCCTAGTTTCTTCTTCTGCAACCCATAATGCATTCTCATTTACCTGTGGCCTAGATCATTCTGCAATCTTAGGCTTCTCCCTAGTGCATCGACAGCAGCTGCCACTGCTCCCCTGCTGACACCATCTGCAATCAATAGCTGCCAGTCTGCTTGGCTGGCAGTTTTCGGGGGCAGGATTTTCACCCCTCGGGGATCTTAATCCTCAAAAAGGTTAACCGCTGGCTACTCAAGTGCCTCTCAGGCAGTTAATCACAGAATCCTTACAGTGAAGAAGATGATCATTCAGCCAATCGTATCTGCACAACAACAATCCATCCAGGCCCTATCCTCGTGACTGCATGTATTTAGCCCACTAATCCCTCTAATTTATGCACCCAGGGACACTGAGGGGTAATTTAGCATGGCTAATCAACTTACCCCTTACATTTTCGGACAGTGAGAGGAAATCGGAGCATCTGGAGGAAAGCCACGTAAATATAGGGAGAATGTGAAAACTCTACACAGACAGTGACCAAGCCAGGAATCATCCCACTGTGCTACTTTCTTCTTTTTGGCCTTACAGCAGATGGGCGAGATCCCCATTGCTTCCGTTAAATGCCAGGCAGATTTTCTGTTTTTAGTGATGATTTTCTTAATTTTTGCAAACAATGGTAATTACAAATAATAAAAAGAAATTGTTCTCAGAATTAATTAGGAATACCAAGTGTCCTAGTTTATATTTCATTATTTCTAGCTCTGGTAAACTGATATATTTTGTGATCTTTATAGTTGATGATATTTAGCGACCTATTAATCATGTTGAAATCATCATTATTCAAATTACATGAAGTAATCACAATACTAAATTTTATATTTCTAATACCAGAAATTGATATTAGTTGTGCTCCCAGTCAATTACGAGTTTTTACAATCTACTCTGTGCGTGAATGTGTATGATGAATTAAGTTTCCTTCCTCAGGCAGACATGAACAAGTATGGATAATGTATAACTGTAAATCCCTTTCTTTTCTTTACCCTCTTCTTTTATCTGTTATGTAATAACTAGTTTACCATTCAGGTGAATTACTTCTTTCATATGTTAAGAATGAGTGAAGGTTGGAAGAATTTTGTGGAGATAACAACTCTGTGGTAATTCAGTAATGGTCACAATTTAATAGAAAAAAGCATATCAAAAATTATAACTTCATAATTTGGCCAGTGAATTTTTTTTGAGGCAATATCAGGAACTCCGACTGGTGTTGGCATTGATAAATCAAAAGCTGCAATGCTGTTTTGATATAAATTTGATCTTAGATGCCAAATGAAAATACCTTTTCTTTAGAGATGTAGTCTACTTGAAGCCTGCTTTTAGAATATTAGTGTGTTGTAATGCATCAGTGCTTAATAAAGTCAATACTGCTAAGCAGATGACTGGAATGAATTTATGAATTGAGAATTCAAAAGTGAAAACGTGATGCTTTATTTTGAAACCTTGGTCAGACTCCATCTGCAGTACTACTTTAATTTAGGGATACCATCATTAAGAAAAAATATATTGATCTTGAAGGAAGTACACTAGATTGATCAAGATAATATCTGAGTTTAGAGAGCAAAATAAGCTAATTTTTAATTCACAAATTTATCAGGTTGATTAGTGATCTAATTAAGATCTTTTATAGGGTGCGGAGAAGATATTTTCTTTGCTTGTGGAATCCAGAAGAAAAGGACATAAAGATTAGAGTTAGACAGCCTGGGAGTCAAATCAGGGATCTAATTTTTCACACATTGTAGTGCAGATCTGAAGCTTTAATCTCAAAATGCTGTCAGTGCTGGGTATGTAGTTTTTTTTTGTTGGTGTTAAGGTGATAAATAAGAGTTCAGGTAATGATTAGCCATTTACCGGACTGAATGACTTAATAGTCTGTGCTGCATTTAATCTAATGCAACTTCACTTGTAACATTTCACTTCATTTGATCAAGAACTCATCAGTATAATTGATGAAAGAAATAATGCATATTTATACAACATCTTTCATGACTTCAGGAGACCCCAAGTGTTTCACTATTGTAACAGGGAAATGTGGCAACCAGTTTATATTCAACAAGGCCCAGGAACAGAAGAATACAAGTTAAATAATTTTTAAATGTAATTAATCTTAAATTGGTGTGTTTCTAAGCACATACAGGCTGTTAAGTAAATTTTGGCCAATTGAGGAATCGCACTAATGTTAGACATTGTCTATATTCTGTAAGTACAGGCTGCTAGAGTCTGGTGAGTAGTCTGTCTATTGTGAACAGGTGAAGTGACATGCTTTTTGATATGATCCGCCAGCCATTTAAAATTCTCGGTTGTGCTTGCAATTTGGTTTACTTGCGCACTCTACATATATTCATAGACAATGTTTTGCTCTCTGTAAGCAAAAGGAGCATATCCACCATATTGCATTTGTTTTAAATTAAAAAAAAGTGTCGGGAGCAGTAGTTTACTATTGAGTTTGCCATGGCAATATCTCAATCAGAGTCAACTTGCTAACCAATCAGCCCCCTTTCCTCATGCAATACGAGTTATTGTTCCTTTTGAAATTCAGCATTCTCGCATCTGTCCTGATGAATGCAAGATGAGAATCTTCAATAGCCTGTTGCTTTTCCAGCAATACTCAAATTCTGAAAGACCAAACAACAACTGCTCAATACTATAATAGATTAAACTGTAAAATTAGAAGTATCCTTTCACTTCAGTATGGAAAACATAATGCCATCCTCTCCAAGTTCCCCTTTCAGTTACATATATGCTAACTTGAACATTTATCACTGTTGCTTCAGTGGATCAAAATCCTAGAACTCCTTACCTAACTGCAATGTGCGACTACCTTCACCACTCACAGCTGCAGCATTTCTAAAGAAGGGTTATTACTACCTTCTTGAGGATGGCGATGGACAATAAATGGCTGTGCAAACAATGCCCACAGCCTGAGAATGTGTTTTTAATGTTTTAACCTTCTAAACAACAATGAAAGCATTGTGATAAACCAGAAGAATGTCATTATTTATTATTGATTCTGATTTATTTTTGATGACAATCAGAACAATTCCTTCTGCAACAGCCTGGTCCATTCCTCAGTAACCACTAACACTCCCTTCTTTTCTTCTGGTACCTTTCCATGCAAATGCGATAGATGGAATATCTGTCTTTACATTTCTTCCTCTATCATCATCAAAAGCTCTCCTTCCAGATGAAATATATGCATACCTTTGTTTTTAATATACTGTTTTCATTCTTCTTCATGTGGCCTCCTCTACAGTGGGGAGACCAAACATGGACTGCATGGCTGTTTTGCAGAATGCCTCCACTCAGCATGATCCCATGCTTCCTCTCACTTGTTATTTTAATTATCCACCTTTCCCGCATCTTTCTGTCCATAGCCTGCAACAATGTCGCAGTGAATCTCCATACATGCTTGAGAAACAGTACCTCATCTTTTGGCTCAGCATTATAAAACCATCAGGACTCGATATTGATTTCAATAGCTTTAGGTCAGCTATCTTGTTCTGTATTTTTTTTTGCTGCCTCCTTTCTTCTTTTATCTCTTCATGTTGCATTCAGATGTTGGTTATGTTACCATTCACGCATTATCTCGATACTCCATTTAGCTTTTCCCTCACAAAGTCTTTTATTAATTAATCTGTCCTCTGCTCTAACACAGGTCTTCCCTTTTATGTGCTTTGCCCCTTTCTCCTTCCACTGACTTAAAAACTCTTACCTTTTTATCTTTCTTCAGTTCTGATGAAAAATCATTGACCTGAAAAATTTCTCTCTAAGGTGTTACCTGATAACACCTTATCAGGTGTTAAGAGTACTTCCAGCAGTTTTTGTCATTATTTTGTTGTTGGTGTTTTTATGTTTCTTTTGCAAGAAACATGCAAACAGTAGCATAACCTGCAAAGTAACTGTAATTATTCAGATTTGTTGATGTATCAGTCCTTCCAGAGACAAATAGAGATTGTATTTTCATTGGAGTAGCAGCTTTTGGACTATTTGATAACTATTGTCTTTTTAATATTGTGATACAGAACTAGGAGTTTAGCTGCAAAAGAGGAAGAATTTTATTCTATCGCTAAAATGATTCAAAATTTGTAGTGACATCAAAGCCCAATGACTGGCTTCACTTGCTGATGAATTCTGAAGAAATCTGACATTACAGGAAATGAAAGCTTAAATTTCAAATTGAAGAGTGCCATTTGTGCAGAAAATGGAATTGATTTCCTGATCTATTTTAGTATGATTGAATTTGAGATGGCAAAAAAAATTCTCCCTCATGGGAACTAAGCACAGTATTGCACTTCGAATTCTGAGCTCAGTTCTTAATTAACTTATGCATAGTACTTAACTTATTAAAATTAAAACTAAATGTCATTTTGCAAATAGATATTGAATTTGAGGTAGAGATGGATTTTAGTCGAGATGGAAAAACAGTATGGTGGAATTTATAAATCATTGAGATGTAGTGATCATTATCATTATAATGCACCATTTGGAATACTGTGTCCAGTTCTGGTCACCTTACTACCGGAAGGACGTGGAGACTCTGGAGAGAATGCAGAAGAGGTTTACCAAGTTGCTGGCTGGTATGGCAAGTCTGAGTTACGAGGAGAGGTTAGGCAAATTGGGGCTCTAAGACGTAGACTTAGAGGAGATCTAATAGAGGTGTACAAGATTATGAGGGATATAGATAGAGTAAACAGGGTTAAGCTTTTTCCTAGGATGGACTCAAATAGCACGAGGGGTCACGGGCTTAGGGTGAGGGGGGTAAGGTATAATTTGGATGCTAGAGAGAGTTTTTTTCACACAGAGGGTGGTGGGGATATGGAATGCACTGCCAAATAAAGTGGTGGAGACAGGTACTCGAGTTATTTAAGAAATACTTAGATGGGTACATGAACAGAATGGGAATGGAGGGGTATAGAAAGCGGATTTAAAATAGGGATCATGAGCCTTGGGAATCCCTGGGAAGTGTGTAAATAGATGATGATATTGATGTACTTGTTTTTATCCTACAGATGCTTTGGTCCGCCTTGTTGCCTAACAAGGGGCATACACGCGATAGGTCATGAGAAGGCTGCTCTTGGATTTTTCGAGAGTATTCTAGTGCTTCACGTCGTTAGTGTACGCTTGACCTGGACCATTTGATGGGCAACACAACAGCTCAGTGACTATCGTTGTGCTGTGCAGATACATGGATTTGGGCCTGTGTCTGTGGGAGTTTGCGCATTCTCCCCGTGCTTGCGTGGGTTTTCTCTGGGTGCTCCAGTTTTCTCCCACACCCCAAAAATGTGCTCTTAGGCTAATTGGCAAAACAAATTCTCCTTAAATTGTCTCAAATTTGGTTTCAATCCATAGATCTATAAACGTAGACAGGGATCACGGATAGAGGTGGGAACATCGGGGTGGCGGCGGGGGCTCATTGGGCTGAAGGGCCTGTTTCCTGTGCTGTTTTGTTCTTCGTTCTTTGTTCTTTGTATTTAGTGTGCATTTTTTTTTTTTGTTAGTCTCCTTTTGGCACCAACTTTCTGCAAATCACTCCTCACCCGAAAGCAAAGGCAAATGATTTAGAATTTGTCCTCTCAGTGGTGGTGCTATTCAAGCCACAAGGGAGTACACTGGCCTTATTTTTCCTCTTTACATAATAGATTTTTTTTTTCCCTAACGCAATGCCAGATTACTCTTTGCCATTTTCCCAAAAGCATCAGCTCAGGGTGGAAATTCACAGTTGGGAAATTGTGTAATGGAATGTCTTAATGCAGAACATTTTTAAAAAATTGTGTTATATTGCTGATTAATTATAAAATTAGGTAAATAAGACTAGGTTTGTCTTCCAGTTCACTTGAGGATGTGAACTGACGTTTTATCATGATGCTGAGAAGGTATTTGGTTTCAAGTTTTTTATTCTAATTAAACCTTGCCCTTGAAGTGATAACTGTCACTTTTAATAATTCTACTAAAGGTAATGCTTATAGTTTTTGATCACTGTTCTCGGTAGAGTTAGCAATTCTTCCAACCTGGAGGCAATTTTAGTTTGGATATCTTCAAGTCCAACTCACTTGGGAGTTTAGCTAGTTGTCTCTGTTGTGCTGACAAGGTTTTTTCAAATTTTTGTTTCTTAGCTTTGTTTTTAAAATATGAAATGTATTTTAACAGATATTCTGACTCTTGTAGAATATTAAATGCTAATGTCTTCCTCAAAGTTATGGTGTTGAAATACTTCTGTATCTTGTACGTCTTGTGGAGTTGCTCATTTGAATTCAGGGATGTAGTTTATATGGACTTTCGTAAAGCGTTTGACAACGTACCGTATGACAGACTGGTACAAACTAGAAAATCACAGGAGATTCGGGATGGGCTGATTAGATGGATACCAGAACTGGTTTAGTTATGGAAGATAGAGAGTAGCAGAGAAAGGCTGTTTTTCAGAATGGAAATCTGTAGCTAGTGATGTTCCTCAAGAATCAGTGCTGGAACCTCTGTTGTTTGTCCTCCAGGTCGTTTAATATGCTACAATGTGAGTGTCTGATTGGTAAGTTTGTGGATTGGTGGAGTTGCTGATATCATGGGGATTATCAGAGGATACAACAGGATATAGATACATTGGAGACTTAGGCACAAAGTTGGCAGATGGTGTTTAATCCAGACAAATGCAAGATGATGTATTTTAGAGGATCAAATTTAGGTATGAATTATAATGTAAACGGCAGAACCCTTAGGAAAAAATGAGTAACATTAAGGAAGCATCTGGATGGATACATGAATAGGGAGGGAATAGAGGAATATGGACCAGATAAGGGTAGAAGGTTTTTTGTGGAATTTAGTTAGGGTATTATGATTGACACAGACTTGGAGGACTGAAGGGTCTGTTCCTTGGTTTACTTTCCTATGTTTTTGTTCTTTGCACTGGATTTAAGTTTTGTTTTAGAATCTGCACAACAGTGTTTAAAAATTACACAGGTGTGTCCTGTCCACAAAAAGCAGTTTAAAATCTAATTTGACCCGATTACTGCTCCATCATCAGCAAAATGTTGATAGTGCTATCAAGCGGCATGGCAAAGCAATATCCTGCCCCCGATTCTTAGTTGGCACTCACCAGGAGTTCTCATTTAAGCCTTATTGTGAACATTGGTAAAAAAGCTGAAATGAAATTTAGAGGTGAAAGTGGCTGCCCTTGACATTGAGGCAACCTTTGACCAAGCATGGCATCAAGAAGCCTGACAAACTCAAGTCAGTGGAAATCATGGAAAACTATCAATTGGTTGGAACCTTAACTACCACAAAGGAAGATAGTTGTGGTTGTTGGTAGCTAATCATCTCAGTTTCAGTACAACCCTGCAAGAGTTTCTTTGGATCATGACACAGGCCCAACTGTGTTCGCCCATTTCATCAACAATCATCCCTCCATCATAAGATCAGAGGATCACTACACAATGTTCGTTGACTCCTCAAATACTGAAGTAATCCGTATCCATGTGCTGCAAGACCTGGATAGCATTGAGACTTGGGTCGATACGTGCCAAGTAACATTTGCTCCACAGGAGTGCCAAGCAATGACCATCTCTAACAAGAGAGAAGCTAATCACCACGTCTTGACATTCAATGATAGTACGATCATTGGATGCCCAACTTTCAACATCCTGTGAGCTACCGTAGACCAGAAACCTAACTGGATGAACCATATAAATAATATGGCTACAAGAGCAGGTCAAAGGCTGGGAATTCTGCGGTGGGCAATACGTTTCTCGATTTGCTAAAACCTATCCACTGTCTGCAAGGCATAAGTCAGGGGTGTGATGGATGTCTCTCCATTTGACTGAGTGTAACTCCAACAGTGCACAAGAAATTCAACATTATCCAGGATAAAGCAGCCGGCTTTATTGGCACCTTATTCATTAGCTTCTATGTTCACTTCCCCTACCACCAACATATAGTGGCAGCAGGGTGTGCTACCTAAAAGATGCAATGCAACAACTCATCAAGATTCCTTCCAAATGTGGAGTCTTGTTGATCAGTGTCCAGCAGCATGCCCTATGCATTTGCCATTGGTATTGGGTAACAACCAAGATACATGGTTTCAACATTAACAATCGCTGTGCTTTATTTCATTAAAGTCAGTTTAATTATAGACATCCAAATTATATCATCCAAATACTCTCAAGTATGTAATATTACTTGTCTATCCTCCAGTTGATCAAGGCTGCTGACAGGGTATTTGCTCACTAAGACTTCGGGCTGATTCTGAAGTGATCTGCTTTATCTGGTCTTCAGTTTTCCTTTTGTTCTTTTTTTCTTTGTGCATGACCACAGCCACTGGAATTCAGCTGATTGTTGGTATTATAGTGTTGTCTGACTCATCTCATGGATCCATCCTGCCAATCGATCAATTCATCGCTTATGTTGATCTTCGGAACAGGACGCAATGGAGCCCACTTCGTGATAGGGCATCTTTAGCTTCAAATGTCATCAGCTTTGTTGTGACGTTGTTAATGTATAATATCACAGCCAATACCACATCTTGTAGTTAAACGGTTTCCAGTAAGCTTATTTTCATGCAGGAATATGATTGAATTCAGGAATATGGTTGTGCCTAATTCTCATTAGTAGCTGTTTTCTGACATTTCTTTACTGAGTATCACAACTTCTACCATCAAATAGGCAAGGACAGTGAATTGATTGCTTTATTATTGACATACAGTGAAAACTATTATTTCTTGCATGCTATACAGACAAAGCATACCATTCATAGAGAAGGAAACGAGTGCCAAATGTGGTTTTACAGACATAGCTAGGATGTAGAGAAAGATCAACTTAATTCAAGCTAAGTCTATTCAAAAGTCTGATGGCAGCAGGGGAGAAGCTGTTCTTGAATTGGTTGTTACGTTAACCTCAGACTTTTGTATCTTTTTCCCGATGGTAGGAGGTGGAGGTGAGAATACCCGGGTGCATAGAATCCTTAATTATACTGGAGGCAGTGGGAAATGTGGACAGAGTCAATAGTTAGGAGACTGGTTTGGGTGATAGATTGTCTCTTATGGTCTTTGGCAGAGCAGGAGCCATAGCAAGCTGTGATACAACCAGAAAGGATGCTTTCTATGGTGCATCTGTTAAAATTGGAAAGAGTAATGCTGACATGCCAAATTTCCTTAGCCTTCTGAAAAAGCAGAGACATTGGAGGGTTTTCTTAACTAAAACATCAGCATGCAGAGACCAGGACAGGTTGTTGGTGATCTGGACACCTAAAAATTTGAACCTCTTGACCCTTTCTACTTCGTCCCCCTTGGTGTAGACAGGGGCACGTTCTCCTTTACACTTCCTGAAGTCGATGATAATCTTTGTTTTGTTGACATCAAGGGAGAGATTATGCTGCCGCACCAGTTCACCAGATTCTCTATCTCATTCCTGTACTTTGCCTCGTTGTTGTTTGAGATCTGACGCCACTACAGTGGTGTTGTCAGTAAACTTGAAAATCAAATTGGAGGGGAATTTGGCCACAAATCATCGGCGTCTAAGGAATATTATAGAGAGCTGAGAACGCAGCCTTGTGGGGCACCAGTATTGAGGATGATTGTGGAGGTGGTGTTGTTGTTTATCCTTACTGATTGTGGTTTGTGAGTTCGGAAGTTCAGGACCAGTCACAGAGAGAGGTGCCAAGGCCAGGCCACAGAGTTTGGAGATGAGTTTTGTAAGTATAATGGTGTTGAAGGCTGAGCTGTAGTCAATAAATAGGTGCCTGACATAGGTGTCTTTGTTATCTAGATATTCCAGAGTTCAGTGCAGGGCCAGGGAGATGGCATCTGCTGTGGACCTGTTGCGGCCGTAGGCAAACTATAGGCAAAAGGTATTCCAGGCAGCTGGAGTTAAATTGTGCCATGACTAATGTTTTGAAGCGCTTCATAATGATAGATGTCAGAGTCACTGGCCAATAGCCTTTAAGACATGCTGTTTGGTTTTCTTAGGTACCGGGATGGTGGTCATTTTCTTGAAGCAGATAGGGACCTCAGATTGTTGTAAAAGGAGTTTGAAGAGGTCTGTGAATGCCTCCGCCAGTTGATCTGCACAGGATCTGAGTGCCCATCTGGGCCAGTCGCTTTCCATGGGTTGACCTTCAAGAAAGCTGCTCTGAAACCTGCAATATATGAAACACCATCACCTGCAAGTTCTCCTCCAAATCTTGCAGCATTTGACTTGGAACTATATCACCTTTCTGTCATTGTTGCTGATTCAAAATACTGGAACTCCCTTCCTGAATGCACTGTAGGTACTCTTACAATGCATGGTCTAGTGGTTCAAGAAAGCAGAACACAGCACCTTCTCAAATGCAATTAAGGATAGGCAATGCAGTACTAGCCAGTGATGCCCACATAGGACAAGTGAATTTTTAAGAAAGTATGCTTTCCCTGAGACTGAGTTGTCCTGTAAATACATATCAATATCCTATTTTACTCTGGCAATTGCTTGCATATCAGGTATCACACAGAAAAAAAATATGGGAAACATAGTTACTTGATAACTGATGTTGGATGTAAACAGGGAGAGCTCTTGGTGTGTTTAGAGAACTTGCTAAAATTAGCCCCATGGTAGTGTTTCATTTCATGGTATTTTTCTAATGTGAGTTCTGGATCATAACCCTGATTTGTATGGATAATCCACTTCGTAACAGAGATTTTCACCCATAAATTACGTAAAACAAAAATATCAAATGTATACTGAATGTGTGGGTGAAGAAAATGTCCATCAGTATAATAAGGACGATATTCCCTGAGCAATGCATGGTGTTAGGGACCAGATTAGAAACTCGAAGGTATGTTATGAAGTTAGCCTTTAGCCTACACCCCAGCTGTTCTTGATTTGAGCATTAGTATGAGCGTAAGGTATTTCACTGTAGATGTGATTCTATTGATCCACTAAGAAGCTTTCAGTAAAATAAATGTAATTTAAACAATATAGTTTAACTATAACAAAAATAATTAGCATAATTTTTACCAGTCAAAATATTAAACATGACAAGGTGTAATTCTTAACTGCTAGCTATCTCTATTAGTTCCAGTATAAGCAATGTTCCCCATTGATGTAAACTTCTGTTCGGAATCAGTTAGCAAAAGCACGCAGGTGTATATGGGTTGCTAGGCCTTAAGCCTTTTCACCTCATGGACAGAGATACCAAGAAACACCTGCCTTCTGACTCTCAGACAGCAGCCTCCAAAGAAAGACCTGTCTTCAAACAGCAGAACTTCAGAGAAAGAAAGAGGGAGAAAACATATTTTGTCTTTTGCAGACTTCCGGAGAGAGACATCTATCTTCTATTCCCAAGCTTCAATTTCCAGAGAGAGAAACAGCAACTGCCTGCTTATCTCTTTCTCGTGACACACAGATGCCAATCAATCTAACGAAATCCTATTCTGAAATCCCAGTGAGCAACCAAGAAATAACAAAACTGCATTAATTCAGATTGAAACAAACAACCTAATAATTAGGAACAATTATTCTTCTGCATGCTGAACATGTGAACTACTGGTTGCAAACAGATCAGCACCATTTAATTAGTTGTATCTTAACATCTTCGCAAGAAACACAACATTAGATCACTTCTTAAAGGCACTGTATCGTCACAGTGGCAACCAGTCTACCTATTACAATTCTTTGTGAAATGCAATCAAATAAGGTTTGACAATTTAAGAAAATTAAATTGTGTATTTGGAGATCCTGTCCCAGTATCTAATGAGATAGTTTGGGACCCAAACTACAAGAAACATAACCACAAAGTTAAAGCCTGAGTGTGAATTCATTGGAAGTAGAATGTTTTGGATTCCGGATCATCCTAACATCTTTGTTCTAAATTTTTGGTCAGAAAGATGCAGTCATAACAAGGACAATAATGGGAGGGTTTTGGAAAATGCTATATGGCTTAAAACTATTACACATGGTTACATTCCAGATTGTCATTGAATGTATTCTGAATATTCAGCAATGAATCTATTTCTGAGATCTTTTCACAATTTTTACAAATAACAGATTAGCTTCTTTTATTTCATAAAATAAGATCTCTTGAATTAATTACTTGCAGAGAATGGAGCATTCAGTAAAAATGAAGACAGTGGCAAGGTTGAGCAGAGACAATGAAGTTGCTACCATAACAGTAATGTTCACGATACAAGAATTCCTCAGAAGATTTCTAATATGCTACATGAGTGAGACAGTCAGAAGGTCCACTTCTATTATAGGAAATAAGAGTAGTAGATCATTGGGCCCATCAATCCTGTCCTCCCATTCAGTATGATCAGAACTGATGTTTTATCCCAACTTCACTTTTCTGCCATTTCCCCATTTCCTTTGATTTCTATAGAGATCACATACTCAACAAGGCGGTACCCAAACCTCCTGGGGATACTGAGTGTTACTAAATTTATTAAATGTAATCCATGTTCATCCTGTAAGCACATCTTCAAATAGCCAAAACCTATTTGAAGATAGGAGGAGAAGCTTCACAACATTCAAGCTGAACACCATTTGGGACAAAGCAAACTGCTTGACTGGCACTCCATCTCCTTAAACAGTAATTCCCTTTGCCAACAGCTTCCCTTGGCTTCAGCATGTGCCATCTATAAGGTGTTCTGCAACAACTCCTCAAAATGACTTCACCATTGTGTTACAAACCTGTAATCTCTGCATGAAGTACCACTACTTCCATGTCACACACCATTCTCACTTGGAAACATGTTGCTGTTCCTTCATTCTATGGCTAAATCCTGGAACTCCCAACTTCTGCTCACCACCACCACCTTGAGGACATTTGGGGATAGCAATAAATGCTGTTTTGTGTGTGATTTCATATTCTGGAAGCAAATGAGAAAAACTAAGATCAGGCCAGGGAGTTCACTTATGGTTCAAGTTGCTGAGTGAAAGGAGCATTATTGAATACTTAGTTGTATGTGAAAAATTATACAGATGTTTATTTAAATTAATCACTGAATCAACTGGGTGTACTACCTGATAAAGCAAATACATTTGCAGAAGAAATATTTTTGTTTGGTAATACAAGAACCAAGGAGATAAAACTGTTTAAATAGATTTTTAAGTTGAACTTTTTCATTATGATACAACAGTCAATGTAATTTTTCAGCCTACTGAACTTAAACTTCTGAGTTGAAAGAAAATGTCACCATAATTGCCTGCAGGATACCATGATTTAAGTCAACCTTCTCTGGAATCAAATATTTTAAATTCAATGTGATGTTATAGGAATTTATTTACATGCACTGAATTTTGTTTCCTTTGAAGGAAAGCATACTGCTGTTGATTTTTTGTTTAGTAATTAAAATATTTTGAAAGATGCTCTTACTATCTCATGGCTTTATGTTGCCCTGAAATAGATTTAAAAAATCCTGAAAAATTGCACAATAGATTGCATTCGTTTTTCTAATATGTGTTTACTTCAATTCTAATGGCATTTGCTACAAATTGTGGACATGTACTGGATATTGCCTCTGGTTTTACGTATCTCATGTAAATGGTTCCTGACCTCTCTTCAAATCATAGAATCCCTACAGCGCAGAAGGAAGCCATTCAGCCCATCAGGTCTGCACCAACAACAATCCCACCTATCCCCATAACCCTGTGCATTTACCCTAGTTAGTCCCCCTCACTCCAAGGGGAAATTTAGCATGGCCAATCCACGTACCTGCACATCTTTGGACTATGGGAGGAAACCCACACAGTCACAGGGAGAACGTGCAGACTCTGCACAGGTATTGAACCAGGGTCCCTGATGCTGTGAGGCAGCAGTGCTGACCACTGTGCTATCATGCTGCCCTCACTTAACCACTGGTCTTCACCAGTGTCTAGAATGATACCATGGCCATGAAGGTAATAACAATGAAACACCTTATAAAATGGATGTCACATTGGTCAAGCGACCATATGTGCATCTCTAATCTTCCTAAAAGATGAGCTGATGAACACTTCAGTGAGACAAAGCCATCTGTAAAACAATAAATAGTTTTAATTTGTAAGCAGTAAGCAAAATCGACTGAATAACAATCATAATGAGTTAGTTTACTTTGTAATGTAAAATAATTACACACGTTAATAGTGAAACCATGTTATAAAGTATGCTATCCAGATTTTGCTATTGTAATGATGCAAATCTCGCAGCGTTGGGTGATATTACTCTACGTAAACTGACAACATCATTGGAAGTTTGAACGTGCAGAGAATAATGTAGAAATCCAGAGGTTGCTATCAGTTAACTGTGCTGTATAGGTGCTGCTATCTCCCTTGCAATCATGAATAGACAACAACTTTAATTGTAAGCCTCTTAAAAATCCTGGATAAAACACCTGGGCATGGTCCATTGTCTCCTGATATGAATGGATGCTAATGTATCAGTTGAATGAAGTTTAAACAGCATACTAATTTCATAAATACTGCTGACCAACTTTATTGGCTCTGTAAAGCTAATTTTATTTTTGTGGGACGCTAAATGTCTTCACAATTATTTAAAAATTTCACATATTTAAAAACTTCTTTTTTGAGAAGTCTGTGTCATTGAAGTGAAAACTTCATTCTGCCACAACCAGTCTAAAGAAATTCTCAACTACATTGGCTCACTTCCTTTTCCTTTTCCAGCCAGATAATTTCTAATCCCTGAATTGACTTTCACAATGAGGGTTACTCTGGAGATTTATCCCTCTATCTAGGTGAATCTTCAAGCCTTACTTAAATCCTCACATGCTTGGTCTGTTCCATCTGAGCGTGAACTCCCATCTATGTTCTGCAAGCTGAACTGGCTGCCTGTCTAATCTTTGCTGACTGGCATCCTAAGGTTCATGATATCTTAGCAAAACACCATGTAAGCCGATCTTATGGATTGACTGCCTTTCAAAGATCCTTTTCATGGTGAGGTGGCTCACATGGACCTCATGTCCTGATCAAAATACTAATTAGCTATCAGTTAGATTCTCAACTCCATTTTATCTTGAAACTAATTAGACAATTTAAAGTGCAACCGTTTATAAAATGTGTCACATTCTCAATACTTCTCTCTAAGACTAACAATCTATCTATAATCAGTACAGATGTTCCTGCCATTGTCTACAAGTGTGAACATCTTGCACCACCTTCCCAGTTAAACAATCTGGGCCCCACTTTAATATTTAACAACCGAGCCACCCAAGCTTGTTATCGAACACAATTCGATGTAGATCATATGGCCTTTTTCATTCCTCCAATTTACCCAAAATATAGCAATCTTATAAACTTTGTATTTGTAACACTATAGTTTACATAATTTTAGCTGCAGAGATTTGACAGCCTGCAGAACTTTAAGTAAGGAGTTATACAGTAATAAGTTATATTCCACAGTACTATTTCCATAAAATGGTATTCAAATGCAAAAATTGAAAATTCTTTCTGTTTGTATACAAGTTGATTAAGTTATCAATGTGACTAACTCATATTATTATCTGCCCCTGTGTATTCTACAAATGAATGTAGAACATACATTTTTTAAGTATTTATTGATTTAGTTCTTGTACAAACATTAAATTGAACATTTGTTGAGAAATGTTAGAAATTTCTATTTGTGCTGTCAGATCTGGAGTATGCTTTTGAATGTACTTTCACCTCTTTCAACCCCCAGAATCAACTTGTGAACATAACCTCAGTTCTGCTAAACTCCAGAGACATAACCTTAATGCTGCCATAGCTCTGCACCACCGAAATGTGGCTTATACTTCCAATCTCAAGCCCACCAAACTTCAGCTCCTGCCCATGCCCTGCTTAACATTAGGGTCAGGTGTTGCTGAGGTTCAATATACTATTGATGCCTAAAAAAGTTGGGAATTTATGTTTTACTGAGAAAATCCAGGTAGAAGTTGTTCCTGCTGTTTGTGCATCTTTGGAAACACTTTCTTATAGTTTCCTTGTGTTCTTTTAAACTTAACATGGTCGGTCTGTCATGTCTCCAGTGGCCTTTTGAGAAAGGCCCTGAGTAGCTAATGCATTGAAGTAAGGGTTTTGTGGTGTCACAGCTGTAATGAACAGTTGGTACAGCAGCAATGTTGTAGTGCTGATGCAGAAAGTCTGAAAACATGGAATACAGATTTCTGCAGCGTTTTTGTTTTTGCTATTCTGCATGCATACACCTAAGTTTGTACTCACAGGATCAGTCAGATCACCACATGTGTTTTTCCAATCTTCTTAAAAGATGACTGGTTAATACTACAGGGAGATTTACAGATTGCTACTCCTTATCCACATTCAGGGTTTTTCAGGAGACAGTATGTGCATTCTGTTCTACGTCCTTATCATGGAAAACAAGGAGCTTCACAATGGAGCAGAGGACACTTATTGCAAGAACCGCCAAGACACACAGTTTCTGATCATTTCCTCTGTGGGGGGAAAATCTGCTTTTTAACATCAACATAAGCTTTATCCCTTATCATCCTTCAACTTAGAAGTAAAGAATACATTAGATTTATTTAGCATCATTTAACATAATAAAATATCCCAAGGCACTTCACGAGAGCATTATAAAACAAAATTAGGCACTAAGCCAGACAAAACTAAAGCGAGGGCAAATGGCCAAGAGATTGGTTAAAGAAGTAGATTTTAAGGAGAAATATATTAGTTAAATCCCTTTAATAAAGGGACAGTGATTCAATCCACCCCACCATATCACAGCATTACTAGCTTGTTTAGCCCTGTGTGAGCATTATCACCCAAGGGATAATGTGTGAGCACTATGTAAGTTCATTTTTTTCCTAATAGATTAGCATTTGTAAAGTTCATAAAGAAGTGCCATGTCAGTGCACATTCTGTTCTATGACTGTGAATTCCAAGCGACTGAAAATAAATCTACTCTGGTGCCTACGTGCACTCCTTTAAACCATTTTAATATTTATTGCTACCTACTGTGGGCCAGGGTCACAGAAACTGGTTGGCTGTCTAAGTGGTCTCACATCATAGTAGCTTGTCTCAAGCATGAAGTCATTGCTGGCTGCCTCCCTCCCTTATCTCCTCCATTATTACTGCACAAGCATCTGAGATCCAGCAAAGAATATTAGAAGCCTCAATTTGGGCTATAGTCTAAATCAATTGTGATGCATTGAATATATCATATTAAACGTAGCTGATGTCCTGTTGTCCCTCAGGTGCTCTCAAAATGATTAATGTGAGAACAATCTGCATTTTTGGAAAATCCATAAATATTTTGCCTCTTCTCTCGTTAACTCAAAACTGACCAGCAGAAACAAAGACTGAAATTATTATTCAAGTTACTCATGAATTTTCTGGGGGTTTTTTCACTGCTAATCAACATACGTCTTGAGATGGGAAGTGTTGCCATAACTTTGAACACTTGTGTTTTTTTTTCAGAAATCAAACATGGTTTTCTGCTTTGGATTCTGCTATTCAAATGTACGTACCTCACTCTCACGCTTTCATTGACCTGAATAAAGACTTTACTGCAGGTGAGATTGCTGAACACTACAGATAAATAAAATCAAATTATTGCAAGACTTGTAATGGCATAATATTTGTGACAGAAGGGTTTAGTGGTGTAGAGTTTAATGGTGTAGAATTTATTAGAGATGTTTAATGATGCAGGAGATGTTAGTCAGTGAGAAACATTTCAAATGTAAACACATTTAGACTCTTTCCAATAGAATTTGTGGTGATAACAGCATACCTGTAATTCTTTGTAAGGATCTCCACAAAATGTGTTATAATTAGTTTCAGCAGAAATGAAATCTTGCCTTCAATGATAACTTATTCCCTCTTCCCCACTCTGATGTTTCAAGGAATAGAAGATGGAAATAGGAGCTGAGCATTTCTATTCAAAATAGTTTCATGCTTGTATAGAATCTCATAACTCAAACAAAAACGTCTATACACACTTAAAAATAAATCCATTCATTTGCTTAGTTAAGCATTTCCTTACCAGAACAGAAGTACTGTTTATTTGGGGTAGAATTTTATTCTTTTCCTTGACCAAATAAGGAGGAATGAGCAACAAAATATCATGCATCGTAATCCCTCGCTCTTGAGCGTGGGCAAAGTAGGAACTGGAGACCATGTTTAGACCTTGTGAGTGATAATCAGGGAATCTGATCATTTCACCACTAATTTAAATTGGTTAGTTAGAAAGAAACCACATCAGTTGATGTTGAGGAGATGGTGGTGTTCTTGGAAACAAGGTGTATACAGATGCTAAATTGTGCAGCATGATTGGGTTTAAGCTGGCAGATACATGAGTCAGATGAGGCTTAAAAGTTGAAAGTGAAGAGCGTTAACATGATAGTGAATGTTCCCATTTTATTAGAAAAGAAAGCCACATTTAAAAATAAAATTATCCAAATAGCCATCATAAGCAAAGTAGGCATGAATCAATTAGCATTTTGCTCATTTACTGCAATATTAACATTACAAGTGTACAGAGATATAGTCCCATAACCATAGATTAGTGCTAAACCTAATAATGTTGCCAAGAATCTATTATTCAAAGCAGAGTTGCTATTAACAGTCAAGCAATTGTAAAATCAGAAAAACTGATATCACGTTCAATGATTAGTTACTGATATTTTTCACTTTTTTTTACTTGTTTAAAACATCCAGATATTGGGTCAAGATGCTTTAGTGCTCCTACAGTTCAGTATCCCTTGCTTAGTAAAGGGAAAAAGCAAAAAAGTTCTTGAGTGCCATCCTGTAATAAATGGGGAGAAACTGTGAAACTATAAAAAGATTGAGAACATGAGAGCAAAAATCCTGCAAATAAGCTCTCCCTCTATGTCAACAAAATGAAAGAGTTTGTCATTGACTTCAGGAAGCGTAAAGGAGAATATGCTCCTGTCTACATCAATGGGGATGAAGTAGAAAGGGTTGACAGCTTTAAATTTTAGGCGTTCAGGTCATCAACAGCCTGTCCTGGTTCCCCCATGCCGACACTATAGTTAAGAAAGCCCACCAACGTCTCTACTTTCTCATGACTAAGGAAATTTGGCATGTCAATTATGACTCTCACCAACTTTTACAGAATCAACAGAGAAAGCATTTTTCTGGTTGTATCACAGCTTGGTATGGCTCCTGCACTGCACAGGACCGCAAGAACCGACAAAAGATTGTGAATGTAACCCGATCTATCTTCCATCCGTTGACTCTGTCTACACTTCCCACTGCCTCAGCAAGACATAACATAATTAAGGACCCCACACACCCCAGACATTCTGTCTTCCACCACCTTCCTTTGGGGAAAAAAAAAGTCTGTGGTCACGTATCAACTGACTCATGAACAATTTCTTCTCTGCTGCTATCAGACTTTTGAATGAACTTACTTTGCACTAAATTGATCTTTCTCTCTGCCCTAGTGCTGACTGTAACACAACATTCTACATTCTTTCGTTTCCTTCTCTATGAACGATATGTTTTGTCTGTATAGCGTGCAAAAAACAATACTTTTCACTGTATGTTAATACATGTGACAGTAATGAATCAAATCAAATCACAGATTTAAACTGACTGACAAAAGAAGTGTACATAAAATCAGGAAAAACTTTTTCATGCAGCAAATGGTTTTGAATGCATTGCCTGAGATGTGGTGGAAGGAAGAATTTGCAGAATTTTGAGGGGGAAGGCAGCGGAATGGCACAAGTTCTCATTTGGAGAACTGGCTCAGACACAATGGGCTGAATGACTTCCCCCTATGCTGTAATAATTCTGTTATGAAAGGCAGTACACGACTTTTGTTGTGTTGACTGTAGATATTATAGAGTTTTTGTTTGTTGAACAGTGGGGCTTGATTATTGAAGTAGTGATTGTGGTTGAATTTTTGAAGACAGATATCCTTTTCCAGAGAAATTGAACATCAAAGAAAGCATCATCTGTGTTGCACCAAATACAATAAGTATAAAACCATGGCTATGAGACTGTATTAACAGTAAACACATGAAAATCTTTTTTTCCTTTTTGCATTAAATCTTTGAGATCAGCACAATTATAATCTGTTTCTGACTGTACATCACATTTCCATAAAGCTGTATAGAAATGAAAAAATAAATTGGTTTTTAATTGGTTGCGTTCTTCCAAATGGTTTAACAGGCACATTTTTAAAAAAAGTCTCTGTGCACTCCTTAACTCAAATAATTTTGAAATGATTAAGGGCATGATCAGTGTAATGTGATCTGTGTTTGGGAAATTAAAAATATTTATTTGAATAGAACTACATTTAGGTTTAGACCTCCTTTTAACATTGAATGTAATAAGAATTGAGTAGCAACAAGGCCATATTAAGGTCTTGAGATAAATTGGTTTCCAAAATTCCTCCAGGCTAGTACAAATTGGTTTTGGGGGGGCAAAATTGCTTCCAAGGACCATGTTAGAAGACTGAAATTTTGCTTACCATTGCAGTGTCTCACAGCTATTGGGATTTGTATCACCAAAGCTTGGATTGTTGTGAGATTAAATTCACAGCAAGTATAGTTGTGTTCCAAGTTCTTGCTGCTTTTTATCATCTGCATTTCCAAAATTTTGGAATATAGCATCAAGCTATATTGAAATAAAGTCGCAATCCATTACTTGTATGCATAGCTTGTTCACCAGAGACTGTGCAGGCAATTTAAATTAACTACTGTGCAATTTATTGAAAGAGCTGCATAAAAACTGGATTTATGTTGTTTGTGCAACATAATATATGCATATTTACATGAATAATTGCTACTGGAATATTGGAAGTTGTTCTGATTTATACCAAATTGATAGTAGAAAGCTTTTAAGATGCAGAAATATGCAGAGAAACACAAATGTTATTTATTCTACCCTGCATCTCTCTTTCTCCACCCCTCCATTATCATGTTGCACAATTGCTCGTTTGACACCAAATCTTGGATGAATTGTAACTTTAGCTCAGCAATGTGAAAAGTTTCTGGGCCAAGTCTTCTGGTTTACAGATTGTCCAAGTCTGGATGTGTGACTTGAATACTGGAAATGCTAACATGCTGACCTATATTGGAGTTGCCCAGCAAGTTTTAATTTCCGAAAAGCAATTTCCTTATTCCTGAGATCCTTTGGACAGTTCTGATGTACTTACTGAGATATTTATCCAGGAAATGTTAGATTAAAACTGAGTTTACCTTCTGGATAAACACAGAAGTACAACACCCCAATCACTTACATTGAGAGCCTTGACTACCCACCCCCCCACCCTAACTGACAACTCATCGGCTAGCCGCTCCACCCACCTGCTGTCCTATCTATCCACTGACCCAGAATTCTTGCCCATCCCCAGAAACCTACCCATCCATGTATTCAGCCACCCATTCACATTTGCCAACTTTTAAATTGGACCTCTAAACATACCATAAGGCAATGGGTACCATAAAAAGGGGACTTGTCGTGTCTTTCCCAACTTTGCTGCAAGGGAGCTCTCTGAAGAATACCTGTGTTCTGCATTTCTGGGTAAGAACAGGCTTGGAAGCTCTGGAAGAAATATAGGGCAGCCTGAAGTGGGGGAAATGTTTGATTACAGCAATAATCCGATGATGATTGCCACAGTCTGGAAAATCCAGACCTGTATCTTTGCAACTGTCCTCACCATCTTCAAGAGGGTATTTAACCATACTTTTGTCCAACTCCTTTCTTGCTTTCTGCTTCACCCTCTAAAGAATCATCAGACGTTTGATTATTTATAAACCAATTGGTGGGATTTTGCACCTCTGTTTTAAGTGGATGGGAAGAAGAGGGAGTCGACCGGGGAATCCCAAAATGGCTTTTATCCTAGCTGGATTTCCCTGCTCAATTGTCCCTGTCAGTCTTGGAATGGTAATCCCGCCATTTACGTCTCTTTGACCTTCCCATGCCCCTCCACCACTTGACTTGACTGCCTAGCTTCCCTACTTCTCTCACACCCGTCTCTTGCACCATCCCCAGTCCCTATGTCACGCCAGACCCCACCCTCCCAACCTGTGTGTTGCGCCAGACCACCCCCACCTCGGCCCACGTGTTATGCTGGCCCGCCTCCCCCGGCCTGTGAATGTCAACACCCCCCCGCCCCCCTGTCTGCGTGTCATGCCAGCCCCCTGTCTCACGCCAGCCCACCTTACGTGTCTCACCATTGTCCATCCCCATCTCACGCAGCACCCTTTCCCCTGTTTGGCACCGCCCTCCCCCTCCCCTATCGAGCGCTGGCATCCTGTCATGCGCCGGCCCCCTGTCTTGTGCCGGCACACCATCTCACCATCACCACCACCCACCCACCCCTCCCCGTGATAAGTATTGCTTGCTTCAAAAACCAAATTCAAATTGACTTTACTTTATGGTCCCCAGTAGAGAAACATGCTAGATCCAAGCTGATCAAAAAGTGCATATATCCAATCTTTTTGATTTGTTTTATTGTCGTGTGCTGGCATACAGTGAAAAGTATTGTTTCTTGCACACTATATAAACAAAGCATACCGTTCCAAAAGTTGGTGGGGAGAAGGAAAGGAAAGGGTATGGAATGTAGTATGTATGTACCAGTCGTGGCTAAGGTGTAGAGGAAGATCAGCTTAATACGAGGTAGGTCCATTTTAAAAGTCTGGCAACTTTTATTCTTGAGTCAGTTGGTACGTGTCCTCAGATTTCATATCTTTTTCCCAATGGAAGAAAGTAGAAAAATGAATGTCTGGGGTGCATGGGGTTGTTAATTACACTGGTTGATTTTCTGAGGGGGCAGGAAGTTGGGCTTGATCTGCACAACAACATTTGATCTTAGCCAAAAGGCAAGTTAGGAATCTCATTCCTTCAGTGTTTAATTCTTGGAGATTTTCAGAATGTGGATTTTACTTTTTTTAAAATAATATTTATTCTCCTTTCTATGTCTCTTTGTTTACCTCTTATTCCAATCTTTCTTTCTCTTTCTGTCTTTGCTTTCTGTACCTAGAATCCACGCAATCTAATTTGTGTTATCAGTCCGTCTGCTGTTTACTTCTCAATCTTTCAGTCTGGTTAAGGAGATGCACACTTGCTTGCCTTGTCCACTCCGATCCAAATATCATGTTTTATTTCAGCACACACACGTATTTGAAAATTTTAGTATACAAGGTTATGTCTAATGTCTACAAGGTTATGTTTGATGTCCTGCAATCAAACTTGACCAATCCTCAGTATCTGAGGTATCTTTTGCTCTTGTTGGTTTGTGCTCTGATAAACATTGTTAACATTGAAAATGCCTGCTGTTATATGGTGCAAGTGTTTCGCCTGTAATCGTGCAAGCTGGGTTATGGCTTATGGGTATTTGTTCTAAATCTTTCTAAAAACAATTTTCATTTACCACTTTCTTTCTCTAGCTAGAATTTCTAATGTCCTAAAACCATTTCAAAAATGTATATTTTAAAGTGGTATTAAATTTATCAACTGAACTGCATGGTGACACAGTGGTTAACATTGCTGCCCCAAAGCGCCAGGGATCCAAATTTGATTCTTGGTTTGGGTCACTGTCTGTGCAGAGTCTGCACATTCTTCCTATGTCTGCGTGGTTTCCTCCAGATGCTCTGCTTTCTCCCACAGTCTGAAAGATGTGCTTGTTAGTGCATTGCCTATTCTAAATTCTCCTTCAGTGTACCCGAACAGGTGTCGGAGTGTGGCGACTAGGGCATTTTCACAGTACTCTAAAATTTTATGTCTTTCTTTGCTGTGTTCCTGGGTGTGACTTGATATTTTTAGCTAGCGCTGTGATTGTAAGCTGAATTTCTAATTCTTAACGTAAGCATTAAGAATTAGAAGCGTGCTATTTTCCAAGATGTAGTATTATTCAATCAACAAAACTGATAGAATTTTTTGGCTGTTGTACATTTTACTAAATATCTTGTAGTCAAATTTCAAAAGCTTTGAGATAAAATTTATATTAAATTTCTTCTTAGTACTGTCACAATGTTCAAGTTTCAGCTATTGGGCTATTTGATTTATGACCTTCAGATTAACATTGCTTCTTTTGAGAATTAGCAAATAATTACTTTCTTCCAGTTCTTGGGTACAAATTCAGATTTTATAGACTCCCTAAATTCACTAACCAGAGTTTCACCTTGTTCCTAATATCCTTAAGAATCCTATAGTGCATCCCATTTGGGTCTGATTCTTAGTAAGCATTTTTTTTTTTGAGTTTCTGAAAAATATGTTTTTCTGCTGTATGTATTACTGATTCCTGGCATGTAAGCCTTCTCTTGCTTGGCAAATTACAACCTGTTAAAGACAGGCCATCAGAGATTCAATGGTGGGAATAATTTCCTTGTTGCAACATGAATGCCAGTGACCAGTTCAGCAGGAACTACAAATCCCACATAGCTGGGAATTAAGTAGGAAGACAAATAATCTAAAATAATCTAATTAATTAGAACAATTAGGATATCTTGAGAAAGGCACAAAATATCATAACCAAATATATTCATTGCATCTGAAGCAAATATGACAAATCCACGTGAAAAAAGTTTGAACAATAAAAAGTAGCAATTGAGGAGGAATGAATACAGGTTACAGATATTTTATTTTACTCTTTCAGTGTGATGTTTTTGACTTGTGTTTGTCATGTTGCTTTTGTCAAATTGTGTTATGACGATATT
Organism: Sphyrna mokarran; assembly: GCA_024679065.1. NCBI lineage: Eukaryota > Metazoa > Chordata > Chondrichthyes > Carcharhiniformes > Carcharhinidae > Sphyrna > Sphyrna mokarran. The sequence goes on along the minus strand of JAGIQG010000004.1, from coordinate 33,478,530 downwards.
TCTATTCAGGATTAGATGAATATTTAGGAACTGGTTTAAAGTTTCAGGCTTCCCATGAGCAATATTACTGGAGTTAATTGAGAAGCAAGACAAGTGGCTGCTAGAAGTCCATCTGTCTTGGCTTTGGAAAACTGTTCTAATCACTGAAAATTTGCACCCTGACTGTTTTTAGGCATTTAAAGAGTTGGGCACTGCAGAGACTGTCTGCTTAAGTATTTTTAAGGCAAAATCATTTGTCCCACAGTACACTTTAGCTGAGATTTGCATCATTGAAAAATTTTATTGTCTATTGAGAATGTGCTTTCATTCACTAATTGTAATAATGTTTGTGGGGAGACAACATCTGTCTTTCTATATTCAAGCTAATTAATTTGGAAAATGAACCCAACCCAACAAATTAAGTGCTATAATTATTAAATTCACCTTTGTAACCACACAAGTTATGTCAAAACTATATAAAATCTTTTATCTGGAAATAAATAAACTAATAGTTTTCATAAGAGTGGCAACTAAATTTAAAGACCCTGTTATAAAATTTTGAGGTGGCAGAGTGGATGTTGTTTTGAATAGCATTCATACAGGAGAATTAGAAGCCTCTTTTTCTTTCACATTTGAAAATTTAAGGCCTTACAGGCAGTACAATATTTTGATGTGACACAAAAATGAAAAACCATCTAATAAAAGCAAAATACTGTGGTTGTTGGAAATCTGAAATAAAGATATTATCCTTCACCACTCCTGCCACATCCAACATGGTGTCACATGAAGGCACCATTCCCTCAACATTCTAGTCCACACCTTGTGCCCTTACCATAGCACCTTCCCATGCCATCTCACCACCCTTTTACCTTCTCGCTGGTTACTATCCAAGACCCAAAATACACTTTCTCAGTGAAGCAGTGATTTAGTTATACTTTGAATTTAGTATACTGTTATTCACTGCTCACATCATGGTAGTCTCTACACTGGAGAGATCAAACCCAGATTGGATGACTGGTTCTCAGAACAACTGTGCTCAGTCGACAAGCATGATGAGCTTCCGGTTGCTTGCCACTTTATTTCACTATCTTGCTCTCGCATTCAGATTTCTGTCCTCTGCTTGCTGCAGTGTTCCAGTTAGGCATTTTACAGCTTTCTGGACTTGATATGAAACTCAACAATTTAGATCATGAACATTATCTCCTGTATTGATTTTTTTCTCACCATGTGGCAGTCTGAATCTTGTTACTTATGTTTCTGCGTTCATGCAATGCTGTTCTTTATTCTGCATTCTTACTCTGTACAAATGATTTAGTTCTTTATTAGTCTTGTTGTTTCATAACATATTTGTCATTCTCACCTGTCCAATATCCTGTCAGACTTTTCCTTTTGGTCTTTCTTCCCCTCTACATCCGCTGCTTTCAATGGATTTCCATTACATTTCTAGCTTCTTTAGTTTTGGAGAAGTCGTGTTCAATTCTGCATTAATTCCTTGTCTCTCCAATGATACTGCCAGACTTTGAGAGTATTTCTGGCACTTTCTGTTTTTGTTTTATTATATAAGACAATGTAGCTCTGTTCTTTTAAAATGTCCGATCATTATTTTCGTGCACCATCTTCTAGTACACTATATTCATTTAGGAGAATTTGAAGCCAAGAAAGATGATGTGCTACCTGACCTATTGTTAGACTTGGCAGAACATTATACAATAGATTGAATGCATGACTTTCGCTGAGTTAAAGTAAGTTTAAGTGCAAGATATTTGAAGAGCAAGATTTTATTTGCCTTGACTTTGGAGTTTTCATATTTGGGGAAAAAAAATCATAAGGTTACAGACATGAATAAAAGCTTATTAAAATTTAAAATCCTGGACTGTAACTTCATTAACATGCTGGTGAACAGAAGGAATGAACTTGCATGCATACTTTGATCTTTTCAAGTGCTAAATGTCCTTAGGTTTCAAAATCTGTTTATGTCATCTAACATCTTTATAGCATATCGTATGTTTTAAGTGGTGAATATAACAACCTGAAAACTGCCAAATGCATTTCTTGTAGAAGCTTAACACATGAAGAGGTTTTAATGTTTTTGGTGTTTCCAATACTTCTTTTACCAGCCCTGGTTTTGCCTTTGAGAGCAGCGATCACCATCCAAGATAATCAAGGAAGAATCATGAGCCCCCATATTAGAACATGAATAATTATAATGCTAATAAAGTAACATTTCTGTGAGAAATAGGAGATTTGCAATCAAACCAATTTAAAAATGGAAACTGTTATTTCTTCATTGTGTTTTTGAAGATGAGGATTTAAAATAAATTAATAATGGCATTGAAAGCTAGAAAAAATTTAACTGATGGCAAAGACAGGGAAATAAAAATAAACCTTATAGGATTAGAAGCACCAAATTAGTGATGTGGAAATAAAGTAGGCAAAAAATAAAGTATAAAACAATAAACTTAGATAAATTTGAAGATATAAGTGTAATTAGCATGCATTAAAACATGCTGAATTGCTAAGTTTATGCAACTTCTGTCTAATCTTCCCATCTTTAAATCATAGAACTTTGCTGCATAGAAAGAAGCCCTTTGGTCTATCATGTCTGCACCAGCCATCAAGCATAGGAAATAGGAACAGGAGTAGGCCATCTAGCCCTTCGAGCCTGCCCTGCCGTTCAATAAAATCATGGCTGATCTGATAATGGTTCAGTTCCACTTACCAGCCTGCTCCCCATAACCCTTAATTCCCTTATTGGTCAAAAATTTATCTATCTGTGACTTAAGCACATTTAACGAGGTAGTTCCACTGCTTCAGTGGGCAGTGAATTCCAAAGTTTCACTGCCCTCTGGGAGAAGAAGTTCCTCCTCAACTCGAACAGAGTCTAAATTGACTCCCCCTTATTTTGAGACAGTGCCCTCTAGTTCTTGTTTCCTTTCTAAAGGGAAATAATCTCTTTGCTTCTACCCTGTCGAGTCCCTTCAGCTATCTATTATTACCCATTTTCCAGCACTTGGTCCATAGTAGGGCCTATTTGTGCTGCAGTGCTTATGTTCTATAAGAACATAAGAAAAAGGAGTAGGAGTCGGCCATCTAGCCGCTCGAGCCTGCCCTGCCATTCAGTAAAATCTGAAGTGGATCAGTTTCACTTCCCCGCTTTCTCCCCATAACCCTAATACCCTTGTTTATCAGAAACCTATCTACTGGTGACTTAAATATATTCAGCGAGGTAGCCTCCACCACTTCAACTGGCAGAGAATTCCAAAGATTCATCACCCTTTGAGTAAAGAAGTTCCCCCTCAACTCCGATCTAAACTGGCTCCCCCTTATTTTGAGGCTGTGCCCTCTAGTACTGCTATCCTTTCTAAGTGGAAAGAATCTCTCCACTCTACCCTATCTAGCACCTTCATTATATTGTATGTCTCTATAAGATTCCCCCTCAACCTTCTAAACTCTAATGAGTACAAACCTGGTCTACTCAATCTCTCCTCATAGGCTAACCCCCTCATCTCCGGTATCAGCCCAGTGAACCTTCTCTGCATTCCCTCCAAGGCCAATATATCCTTCTTCAAATGCAGCGACCAAAACTGCACACACTACTCCAGCTGCGGCCTCACCAGCAGTCTGTACAGTTGCAACAAGACCTCCCTACTTTTATATTCTATCCCCCTAGCTATGAAGGCCAGCATCCCATTCACCTTCTTGATCACCTACAAACTGGGTTTTTGCGATTCATGCACAAGGACTCCCAGTCCCTCTGCACCATAGCATGCTGCAGCTTTTCGCCTTTTAAATAATAATTCCTCCTCCTATTATTTCTACCAAAGTGGATAACCTCACACTTGCTAACGTTATACTCCATCTGCCAGGTCCTCGCCCACTCACTCAACCTGTCCAGATCTCTCTGCGGAATTTCCACACTCTTCGTGCAATTTGCTTTTCCACTCATCTTTGTGTCATCAGCAAATTTCGTTACCTTACACTCAGCCCCGTCCTCTAGATCATCTGTGTATATGGTAAACAGTTGAGGCCCAGCACCGATCTCTCGGGCATTCCACTAGTCACCAGCTGCCAACCAGAATAGCAGCCATTGATTCCTACTCTCTGCTTCCTATTACTCAACCAACCCTCTATCCTTACTAATACCTTACTCCCAACTCCTTGCACCCTAATCTTTTGCAGCAACCTTTTGTGAAGCATCTTATCAAATGCCTTCTGGAAATTGTTTCCAGGAAAGAAGCACTAATTTTTTTTTTAACTACTTACTATGGAATGTGGACATCATTGGCAACGCCAGCATTTATTGTCCAATCCTAATTTCCCTGGTGAAGGTGATGATGAGCTGCTTTCTTGAACTGCTGCAACTTCTGTTGTGAAAGTACTCGTATACAATTGGTAGATAGTACTATATTTGATTCACTGATGATGAAGAAATGGTGATAGATTTCCAATTCAGGATAGTATGAAACTTGAAGATTGTGATGTTTCCCATGTACCTGATGCCCTTTTCCTTCTTGGTGGTAAAGGTAGTCAATTTGGGAAGTACTATCGAAGAAGCATTGGTGAGTTCCTGCAGTTGCTATGCAGTCTGTTAATAGTAGTAACTGCACCACTTCCACTGGTGAAAGGATTGAATATTTTAGGTGAAAATTGTCTTGTGAAGCATAGATTCTTCTGAACCAGAAGTGGACCTTGAAATGTGAATGGAATGTCAAGATAGATACTGCTGATTCCTCTGTTGAATTGAGTGAAGAAATCTATCCTAAAGACATTGATTATGGCCAAATCTTCCTCTTGGTGTGATAGAATATTTCATATTAAATAAACAAGAAAACATAGATAATATGGAAATTTTGAGAAAAGAAGTTTGAAGTTGGAGGCCAAAAGCAGATTTGAAGTATAATTTTTTTCAGAAGCCTCTAAGGCAATCTATTGTATTCGCTATCTCTATAAAGGGAAACATGAATTCAGCAACGGGTATTATTAACTGGAAAGATATTAAAAGAGCTGTTACTGATCATGGGACTTCCAAAGCTCATTTTAAAGCTCTGCATATGTTTGTTCAAAAATGTAGATCATCTGAAGAATTAATTCTGCATTATTGGCTTAGTTTGAGCAGGAATGATCTTACTGGAGGAAAGTGCTGAGACATCAAACAGTTATCTTCTTTGGGACTATCTCAAGAGGATGCAAAGAGGTAATATTTTGGCCAACGAATTTGATGAACTTCTCAAAGACGATTGAAAAGTTATCAATATTGTGGCTCAGGGAGAACCAATTTTTTAACGCACTTCGTTACAAAATGGCAGAGTGGCTCAGGATCCGATTTGCTAATGAAGTAAAAGATGCTAAATACTGTTCCATAATAGTTGATTTAACACTAGATGTGAGTCATGTGGACCAGTTGACATTAATTTTAAGATATGTGACCCCCGATGATGAAGCTGTAGAGCAATTTCTCTTTTTTTTTCTCCAACTACAATCCCACAATTCTGAGTCCCTAGAGACGATTGCAAAATTTAGGTTTGGACATTAAAAATTGTTGTGGACAGAGCTTTGATAGTGCCACAAATATGGCAGAAAAATATTTAGTTTGACATGAGGGGCATAAGTTAGTCAATATCTTTTCCCAAAGATTTTTTAGGGAAGTCTAAAACTAGAAGGCATAGGTTTAAGGTGAGGTGGGTGAGATACAAAAGGGTCCGGAGGGGTAATTTTTTCACACACAGCATGGTGAATGTCTGGAACAAGCTGCCAGAGATAATGGTAGAGGGAATACAATTTTATCTTTTAAAAAGCATTTAGGCAGTTACATGGTAAGGTGGCTATTGAGGGATATGGATCAAACGTGGGAAATTGAGACTAACTTAGTGGATTAAAAAAAGGGTATGGCATTGACAAGTTGGGCCAAAGGACTGTTTTATGCTCTAAACTTCTATGACTTTATGATCTCTACAAGCAAGACTGATTGGTAGACTTTGATCTTTAGTTAGAAACAAAAAAAACCTCTTTTATTTATCCCCTCTAAATGAAGAAACGTACTGTTCTTTCAATCCTAGAAAGCCCATTTTTTCTGAAATTCTGATCGGTGGTTCCAGACTCTCTAACCATGGACAACCGACTCAAGAACGGCTTCTTCCCTGATACCATCAGTCTTTTGAATGGACCTCCCTTGCATTAAGTTGACGTTTTTCTACACATTAACAATGAATGTAACACTACGTTCTGCATTCTTTTGTTTCCTTCTGTGAACAGTATGCTCTGTCTGTGTAGCATGCAAGAAACAATGCTTTTAACTGTATGCTAAAAGATGTGAGAATAATAAATCAAATCTAATTATGGGAAGCAACATCTCAGTATTTGCCTATCAAACCCTCTAAAAATAAATATGTTTCAATATGATTTCTGTAACTCAGGTAATGTCAGTTTATTCTACTCAATCTGTCCTCATAGGGTAGCTTTTTCATCCCAGTATACATCTATGTGCTTTTGCTGCACTCCCTCTGAGGCAAGTATATCCTTCTTTAAATTAGGACGCTAAAACTATATGCTGTGGTCTATGTCCTTTGTAATTGCATCAAGAATTTCTTAGTCTGATATTGCAGTCCCCTTGCAGTGAAGGCTCACATATACGCATTGTTTGCTGTACCTGAGCAAAATAAATTGAACAATGGATCATTCATTGTAGTGGTGGCAATGAGACGGCTTAATAGAATAATCAGAATGTGAGGATAACAAAGACTTTCCATTTTGTATTAAAGAACCTTCTTGACAGAAAAGCTGAAAAGTATTATAAGTTCCTCTTCCCTCAACCATATTATTTGAAGGTTTTTGTATAATTTCTTTTATTGTTTATTAAAGTCTTTTTTAAAATTTTTTAATCATTGTCATCAGTCTAAGAAACAGTAAATCTATAACAAAGGCTTTGACAAAGGGTCATCTGGATTTGAGATGTCAGCTCTTTTCTCTCCTTAGAGATGCTGCCAGACCTGCTGAGATTTTCCAGTACTTTCTCTTTTGGTTAAAGAATTACCAGAAAGCACTGTTAGCGGAACTCTACAAATTGATGGCTGTTCCACTTGGAGCAGCAAACTGCATTATTTTTCCTAACTACATGTACAACAAGCATTTGTATGCATTAGTAGTAATTAGTATGCATTAAATAATTCCTAAAATTGGCGAGTGTTACCTCACACGTTTTGTTTACTTCCCCACCATAGGTTAAATTTCCTCACATTTAATCTACGTTTCATAAGCACAGAAGAACCAAGAATGAATATTAGTGTATTTTTCTCTTTCCTCCCTTTTATTTTCATATCTTTACTTCAACTGAGAAGATAGGCAGGTCATCCATCAATTTCTCCAAAGCAATCAATGTGATGATCAGAAAATAGATATTGTTCTTGTCACCTCATAATAAGCATTCCAAGGAAGCTGTCCCAGGTGAGATTTAACCAGTACTATTCCAAATTGACAGTTTGAATGATGGAAAGCCCTGGGATTTGGGACACAGCCATCTGGAAATTGTTGACAAAAGTTCTCTTAGTCTGTCAGTTATGTTGAGCAGACAAAAACTGAAGCTGTCTAATTACAAACCTAGTATCGTATCAACCATTTTGCTAACTTAATGATCTGTTTCCATTTGCCTTTGTTGCTAGAGTTTCTCTAAAACGTGGAAACTTGAGCTAATTATAACTTTAATGGCCAATGTGTGTGCATTTGTCGAAACTGTATATCTAGCTAATAAATTTGTCTATTTGAATAAAATGGGGAGATAAATTTGATCAAAAGACAATATTTATTCAATAATTCTGAGATCTAAACTTCTTCAATTTATAAGCAGCTGGATGCTTAAAAATAGTTCTTTAAATCCATTATTATTGATCTTTGCATTTTTGAATGTTTATGCATTGATTATATTGCTGATTTAATGTGAACACCAACTCAATATGTAGTGAATGCTTGAAGTATGATGGCATTACCCAAGAAGGTTAATTCTTGCTCTGTCTAAGTTTGTTAGGAAATCTACAGTTAATTATAAACAAAGAACAAAACAGCACGGGAAACAGGCCCTTCGGCCCAACAAGCCCATGCCGCCACCTCGATGTTCCCACTTCTACCCGTGATCCCTGCCCATGTTTATAGGTCTGTGGATTGAAACCAAATTTGAGACAATTTAGGGAAAATTTGTTCTGCCAATCAACCTAAGAGCATATCTTTGGGATGTGGGAGGAAACTGGAGCACCCGGAAAAAACCCACGCAAGCACGGGGAGAATGCGCAAACTCCCACAGACACAGGCCCAAATCCATGTATCTGCACAGTACAGCCATAGTCACTGAGCTGTTGTGTTGCCCATCAAATGGTCCAGGTCAAGCATGCACTAACGACATGAAGCACTAGGATACTCTTGAAAAAAATCGAAGAGCAGCCCTCTCACGACCCATCGCATGTATGCCCCTTGTTAGACAACAAGGCGGACCAAAGTACCTGTAGGATAAAAACAAATACGTCAATATCAAAAACAAAGGACCTAGCATATTAACAAGTGTTTCTGGTTGCATCCTTGGTAACTTTCAATATCCATTACAAAGCAATTTTTTAAACAGTAAAGTATTTCATCCTTCAGACAAATTAAAATTGTTACCCTTTTAATTATTAAATGATATAGGAACAAACTCAAATGTTCTGCTTCTAAATTACTTTCAGATTGAGAACTAATTAAAATTTCAAAATGGCTGGAATAATTTTTGTCACATTGAGTGCTGTATTATTTAAAAGATTACTACTGGACAAATAATGAAAACTTTAACAATGAATTCTTGTTTTGTTTTCATATCTGTTGCCCTAAACTACAATGGAATGCTGCACTGCAATATTTTGATTTCATATGTATATCTTTAATTATTATATAAGGGCTCTTTGTTCATGTGGGATCATTCTTCTTTACTAAATTGGTCAGTAGCCATTTTGAAATTTGGAGAGGGTAATTCTAAAGGGACCATACAACCATTTTCAGCTTTACTACTTTGTATTTGAACTGCATCAGCTGTGCAATATCCAAATTAAGACGGTGCAAGCCACTTATTTGGGAATTTTTCATATGAATAGCATATTGTACCAAAAATACAACTGAAAGCAGCTCACATATTTTATGGTTAATTAATACAAACTGCCCTTACATTTTTTTTAAGTGTATTTTTGTTGATATAAAGTTTGACCTAACAGCAGCAGTATGACATGTCAGGAAAGCAGATTAAGTAATATATTTATCACAAAAATATTACGAATAAGGTATAGATTTAAGTGAGTTTAATTTACTATTTTGTGTAGCAAGGGTACCACTCTAGTTAGATTCATGTTAAACTGAGATATTTGCATGTATGGCAGTTTTGGTTTCAGTTCAAAATGTCTGTACTGTGCTGAGCGAATTTGTGATGTGTAAAGTAAATGAGCTGGAGAAAGAATGAGATGATGCTCAGCTGCCAGGGGGCACTTTAGAGTTTGGTTTTAACTGGAAACCAAAATAGAAGGAGCTTCACAGGGAGGGAAGGAATATCTCTCACTATTTTGTTGGAAGAAAAGCCATACAATGGAGTAAGAGGCATGGAAGGCAAGCGTCGGAAACCTAAAGAATAGCTAGTTAAGGAAACGAGAGAAATGGAGAAGTTTCCATGAAGTCTGAAGTTAAAAAAACAGAGGAAACTGGAACTAAAACAGGACACTATTCATTGAAGTCACAGACCGAGCTGAGCAGGAGTTAGCTAGTGAGAAACTGGAAAAATATCTGAAGTACTAAGGTTCACGATATTCTATTACAACCTACGAAACAATAGATAGACTAAGTGGAGCAATCAGTGGCTGGATTTTAGTTTGTGTAAAAGTACTCAAGACGAAGGAATCCTGGAAATGAGTGCTGGAAAACCTGAAGTTAGATCTTTGTTACAACTGTGATGACGAACCCATATTTGAAAGAATATCGGAAAACCTGAAGGTGGATTCTTAATGAAAACAGCTGTTGAAAAGTATTGATTCAAAGAAGATTTAAAAATGTGTTGTTTTGAGAGTAGAATTTGAAAACTCTTGTGACAATCAGCTAGAGGAAATTTGAAAAATCCACAGAAGCTCAATTGAGTGGCATCTGCCATTTGGTTTCAGATAGAACATTGTCTGACCACAGTCAGCCTGTGCATTTGAAGGGATTGTGTTTTTATTGAGAATATTATAGCATAGGCTATATTTTGTAATCTGTGTTAACTTTGAAATCTATGTACGTTTGTAAAAATGAATGAGAATGTATGAGTATTGTATTAAAGTCAGGCTTTACACATGTAACAAATGTATATTTTTGCTGTTAAAAGCTAATTGGCATTCTTGTTCCTGCACACTTTCTTTAAAGAAATGTTGCATTTTTCTGAGCAAGGATTTCATTCTGGGACTTTTCCGTCCAATGTAACACCAACTGGGATCATAACAGACCTCGGAGTCTAAGCTCTCTGGATTCAAGCCCCATTCTAGCAAATAAGAACTTAATTAAATTGTCACTTCAGCGCAATATGAAGGACTATCGCATTACCAGAATTTCCATTTTTCAAATGAAATGTTTAGTCACACGGACTTATCTGTCTTCTGGGTAGACAGTAAATATTTTATGTACTATTTAAAGAGGAGAGAAGTTTTATGTCCTGGCCAACATTTATCCCTCAAACAACAGATTTCATAAAAACAAATTGATTAGTCATAATCTTATTGCTGTTTATGTGAAGGGGTTGAATATGAATTGACAATCAGGTCTATCAAGAAAACAAGAGTGACCAAGTGTCAAAAATAATTAGTTGACTGTGCAATATTTTGGACATACTAAAGTACAAAAAGTTGCTGTATAAATGTAAGTTTGTTCTGCTATCTGTGACGAGATGTATTTATTATAGTTTCAATTAGTGAAAGCACTGTAGTTTATAGAAATGCATGCATGCACGTATAAAATTCAAGATCTAACTTGTGTTTAAGTATGCATAATTCATGTTTACGTAGTTTGATAAAATACCAGAATTGTTGGTTATCTATTCATGTGTTTAAATTTCATTGCAGACTTATTTCTTACCACTAAAGGACCTGATGGAATTAATTTTGAGATATGGGAAAACAAGGTATTCCATAATTGTTTTTGACTTTTTTAGTAATGGGAGCGATTGGCAATGGAAAATGTAACATAAATGCATTGCGATGATATTGTAAGACTGAACTTTAGGCACTTCATATGGAAAGATGACAAGAGTTTTGTTTTGTTCCTAATTGTGCTATATCTTCCTTGGGATATTTGTTGACTTTGGAATCCTGAAGTGGAAAGTTATTCTATCCCATAATATTAACATTACTCATCTTACTGAGCACAGAACATGCATCTTTAAAATCCATGCAACAATGTAATATTTTATGATATTATTGAGCTGCCATCTTTTTTGCATGTGGTTTGTTAAATGATTTGCAACATTGATGATCTTCAAAGTTTAGTTCTCCATTTCTCTGAATGGTTGTGGCAACATTTCAGTCAGATTATAAACATCTCATCATCTTGATGTTCAGTATTAATGAAATTCATTATCCCTTAAGCAGAAGTACCTAAACTTCATTAAATTTCCAACTAAATCAGAACTGATTTAAAAAGTGTTATTGCTTAGAAACCTTTCTTATTGTAATGTGTGCAGAGAACACTACAAAAATGACAACAAATGAACATGAAATTCAAGTAAATTCCTTGATGAGGAATGGCAGGGAATGTGGATATTGACTTGTACTACCTGTACCTGTAGTAATTACAATTATATTTTGAAACAGCAGTCAGGTTTAGTATTATTGAACCATTATAGCTTGCCAATTTGTGGAGTGTTATCACTTGGTATTGCAATAGATCCTGATAATATAATTGATTTCCTATTAAATTTGTCATAATCCAATGGATTCATGATAATATCATTCATCAAGTAGTATGTGGTATTCATCCAAGGTTATATGAACAATTTTGCCAAGTTAAGGTCAACTGCAGAGAATTTTTATATGTGCCATATTTTAAAGTAGAGTTAATTAAATATGCAGCAGTTGGCCTGTGATAAATTTGAATTCTCTGCAATTTGGGTCCATTGTCCTTCTGTCATCACTTTGCAGGTGGTTTTATGTCTTAGCAAAACAGTATTACCAATTCAGAACGTAACATCTGTCAGGTTATATTAAAATTGCAGTGACGAACAATGAGAGGATAAATAAATTAAATAGTAAAGCTTTAAACCAAAAAAAAGAAACTTAAGAGTCCAAAAGCACAAGTCTTTAAAAGTGAAAGATCAAACTGTTAAAACAATTAAACTATTTGAGGTGCTTGGTTTAGTAAACAGGGCTATAGAGTGTTAAGTGAAGAGCTACTACTAAATCTAATCAAATCACTAGTTAGATCACAGTCACAACGTGTTACTGTATAAACAATGTCAAGGTCATGCAGAGGGTGTTGAAGAGATTCCTTGAGAATATCAGAAATCCTTCGATTAAAAGAAAAGTCTACAGAAATTGGATTTTCCATTCAATTGTGAAAGATCACAAGATGATCAAATACAGATGTTTAAAGCATGAAGTGTGAAAGTTTATTTCCACTAGTGGTGGATCCATAACTCAAGAAAATATATTGTAGAAAAAAGAGAGACTATGACAGGCCTGTAAAAAAAAAAAAAAAATTTTAAATGCTTACTTCGGTAAAGATTGCCTGAACTGAAAGAGTAGAATAAGCCCAATCTGTAATAGCTTTAAAACATGAAATGATAAATGTTTGAAAAGAAAAGAGTTTGGACAAAGTGCATGAAAACAAAACTTCATTGACTTTTTCAGAGATCCCACACAGATGTGACATGTTGTAAAAGTTTATAATTATATGGCAAACTTTTATAACCCAATCTTGTAAATTATGCTCAAAATTCTAGGGTTTGCAAATTTCTCTTGTTGAACTATTCTGATATGATGTGTTTTGTTAATGGAGAATAAGCTTGCCAAGAAACATGTTACATTATCTGTGTTTGGAATAGTGTTCCCCATTTTTAAATTATATCCAAAATGTTTTCAATTCTACAAAATACTGGGGATGCTACAAACCTGAGACAAAACAGAAAATACGAGAAATACTCAGTAGGTCAGGCAGCGCCTGGAGAGAGGAGATGGTTCCAGGCTAATAATCTGTACTTAAAACTGGAAATTAAGTCATAGAAAAAGCTAGGGACTTCTCCTGCCCATTTCTTACAAATCACCAGCCTCCACACTCACCTGCAATGCGATGTCACCACAAAACACAACTTGTCCTTTCCTCCTCTTTCAACATTTCAAAGGAATAGTTACCCTCGTCCATTCTTTTATCATAGCCAACACCTGCTCTGCTTCCTATGATGTCATTCTATATAAGTAGTATCTTGCTTTCAGACAACCGCACAACCTCAAACAGATCATTGTTCGCAGCAAACTACCCAACCTTCAGGAGAACAGTGACCACAATACCACACAACCCTGCCACAGCAACCTCTGCAAGACATGCCGGATCATAGACATGGACGACATCATCAAACGTGAGGATACCATTCACCAGGTACACGGTACATACACTTGCAACTCGGCCAACGTTGTCTACCTAATACGTTGCAAGAAAGGATGTCCCGAAGCATGGTATATTGGGGAGACCATGCAGACACTACGACAGCGGATGAATGAGCATCGCTCAACAATCACCAGGCAAAACAGTTCCCTTCCTGTGGGCGAACACTTCAGCAGTCATGGGCATTCGGCCTCCGACCTGCGGGTAAATGTTCTTCAAGGGGGCCTTCGTGACACACGACAGCGCAGAGTCGCTGAGCAGAGACTGATAGCCAAGTTCCGCACACATGAGGACGGTCTTAATAGGGATCTTGGCTTCATGACACACTATCTGTAACCCCCGTAACTTGCCTGGGTTAGCAAAAAACCTCACTTACTGTGCTGTCTGGAGAAAATACACAATTCTCTAACCAATGCTCAGGATTCCCTTCACACACATTGTTAGCCATTTTAACACTTGAATAGCAGGTTAGATGTAAGGATTCGCATTCTAATCAGCAATCTGTAACTGTCTGTGTGGATATGAGTGCCTCTGCAGATCAGAACACTGCATTTGCCTGACGAAGGCACAGTGTCAAAAGCTCGCGGATTTACTATCAAATAAATTGGTTGGATTTAAAATTGGTGTTGTAAAACTTTACTGAGTTTACCCTAGTCCAACGCTGGCATCTCTACATCATTCTATATAAGCACAGCAGTTGCAACACCTGCCTCTCCTCCCATCCCACGACACAAGCCCACTTGTAGTTCTTTCAGTCGATGCTGCATTCTTTACACGATGCAGTGTCCTGACATTTGGAATTTCTAAACAGATTGGGTGATCATGTTGCTGCACATTTTCATTTCAGTCCACAAGCATGACCTTGAATTTCTAGTCACTTACCATTTCATTTTAATTCTCTGTTCCACTCTCAATCTGTCATCAGCCTCCTATACTTTTAAATGAAGCTTTCCATTAGACATTTGACAATTTCAACATTGAAATCAACGTTGATTTCAGTAACTTCAGATCATAACCACATTTCCCACTTTTTTTTCGTTCTCATGCACTTTGTCCAAACTTTTTTCTTTTCAAACATTTATCCATTTAACTTTTTAAAGCTATTATGGATCTGGCTTCTTCTACTCTTTCAGTTCAGGCAGTCTTTATCCAAATAAACATTTTAAATTTTTTACAAACCTGTCATAATCTCTTTTTTTCTAAAATAAATTTTCTTGTAATGTAATGTTTTTATAAATTTTAATGCCATCAAGGAGTATGGAGAGAAAGTGGGAATATGGCATTGAGATTGAGGATCAGCCATGATTATGTCAAATGGTGGGGCAGGCTCCAAGAACCAAATGGCCCACTCCCTGCTCCTAATTTCTGTATTCCTAAAGTATACTGCTATTGCCTTTTCCATCTCTACTAGACTCATCTGTTTATTGTTTATCTCTTTACAGCACCATTTTCTCTAGCATCCTATAGTATTCTTACCTTCCATCCTTTTTTGTGGCCTTTCTTCCCCTCCTCTTGTTCCTTATTTCCCAGTCCCTCAGCTGAGTAAAAATTATTACATTTTTAACTTACTGCAAGTTTGATGAAAGGTCTGAAGTATTAAATTACTTTTTCTTTTCTGTCTGATGTGCTGAGTTTTTCCTGCATTTTCTATTTTTGTCTCAATTCTATCCCTTTTACCCCTCAAATTTGAAGCAATTTACTTTTTTGGTGTAGATGTACTTGCCACTTTGTACAGATTCATTATATTCAATGGTATTACGTACACATAGTCTCCCATCATCATTTTGGGGATTGTCAAAAACCAGGACTTGAATTGGAGCAACCATTTAAATACTATGGTTTCACAGGCACATTAAAGGCTGGTATTCTGCAGTTAATGGGGCACCTCCTGACTGCACAACCTCTCCCCATCTGCGAGGCACATGCCAAGATAGGGTAAATCTTCACTTGCTTGCATGGATGGAGCTCCAGCCTAATTTGGCTATCATTGCTGGGTCAAAATCCTGGAACTCCCTACCCAACAGTATTGTTAACCTGCAGTGAGTCAAATAAAAGACCCACCATCACCTTCTCCGAGGTAAATAGGGATGGTCAATAAAAGTAGGCCTTGGACGTCCACTTAATGAAAAATGTTTCATTACTTTTGCCATCTTCTCACAAAAGTACTGAAGTAAATTCAGAATGAAAAAATTTTGAATGTCAGCTGGAAGAATGTATAAAGTTTGGCTGGTTTTGGCTTTAACAATGCCTAAAAGTCTTGAATAGAACTGTGGCTTGTGATCTCCTCTATACAAATCTTATTTGCAAGTGAAAACTGAGCTCGTTCAAAAAAAAACTGGCATGCTTATCATGCATTCAGAATATGATAAAGTTTCTTTTTACAAATAATAAAACTTTTTTTGAACAGCAACTATTGTGATGGAGGAAAATGGGGCAACCAATTTGTGTTCACACAAACGGCAAATAATGGTGACCAGTTGATTTATTTTTATACAGTGTAAATTGAAGGGTAGAATGTTATCCAGGCTACCTCACGAGCTCCCTGTTCTTTTTTGATTAATGCTGTATTATCTTTTTCATCAAATTCTGCCAGATTCAGATTTTTCATCAAATTCTCCCTGTTTAATATGTCATTATGAAGCTGGCACCTCTCTCTGGGTAGTTTTTGCTTAGTACTGTGAACAGTCAGCCTTGTGAGAATTGTACCCACAGGCTTACCACTCATTGAGATTGCTATCGAGCAAACCAAATTGATCAGACTGTATCAAGAGTGCAACATTTTTTAAAAATTAAATGTTCTGGATCAATAGGTAAAACATTAAGAAACGTGTCATTAGGAAACATATTTAAATTATAAAGCAGCACACTGAGTTGTGACAACTGCTATAAATTTGCAAGTATGGAAGAAATTTTCTTTGTACTCATTTGTCCATAAACTTACCTGTCAACAGGATGGAAACTTTTCAAAAGCCCCTAACCTATATGACACGAAAAAACCTCCAAATACCAAGAGAATTGGACAGTCGGCTTTTGCTGATTTTGGTAAGATTTTCTGATTCTTTTTCTGCGCTTTGTTCAAAAATGTAATAGTTAACATAGGTCTGTTGAATCCAAAATGCAGAAAATGGGAGCAG
The DNA here is from genome assembly GCA_024679065.1 of Sphyrna mokarran. NCBI lineage: Eukaryota > Metazoa > Chordata > Chondrichthyes > Carcharhiniformes > Carcharhinidae > Sphyrna > Sphyrna mokarran. The sequence continues at coordinate 33,461,797 of JAGIQG010000004.1, read as the reverse complement.
GTTTGCTGCACAAAGCAAAACGGAACTCTTTCTTTGATTCTGTTAAAACAGCCAATAATTAGAATAAACAACCACTCTTGAATCCGAATGCTCTGCTAAACTATACGAGACGTATGCCTACATTTTAGTTTTCTGAACAGTAAAAGTATTCTTTTTATTTTAGTAAATTATACAGTGTATATTTATCTAACAATTTTAGCATTTACACTTTAAGTGTCTTCCCTAATGTCCCTTGAGCCTCCGTATTATCTACCCAGCAGTTCTGACTCTACTAAGTATGTCTTAATGTGCACTTTTTGTTCTGGTGGATAGTTGTGCTTTTTTCCACCATTAGCTGCCTTGTATTTCCCTCAGCTAGTAGTCGACAGCAAGAGTTATGTTGATTATTATGCTGCGTCACATGCTGGTTCTCAAACTTTAATAATTTCATTGCTATCTCTATTCAAAACCTTTAATGTAAATATAGTTCAATTATCCCTTAACCAACTTGAAATCAAAAGGGTATCATCTGAAAAATTAAAAATAATTTCAGGTTATTGAAAACAATTGATGAAGGAAGCAACCGTCTGAAGAAGCTGAACTGGACTCTTGCAATGTTGGTATCATATTTGGCCTCAATTGAGATGAGGAAATTAAAAATATAATTTTCAATCACCTTTGAAATTGACATTGGTGGTATAATGTGTAGTGAGCACAGCAGTGATGTTACATTCTTATTATATTGTATGGAAAACATGCTTGCCTGCAAAGCAATTTTATTTTAAATAGGATAAAACCTGTGGTATACCTGTAAATGATAGAAGCAGCAAATGATAGTTTTTTTAAAATTTGATTTTCAAAGGAACTGAAAAAAAAACGGTTAGGACCCAATCAACTAACATGCTATGACCTTTTGCCTTCTGAAGTTCAATACTATCTTCAGCACAGTTGAAAACATGTCCAATCTTTGTATTAGCTGCAAGTTTTGAAATAATGTCCAGAATACCACAATCTAGGTCATTAAAATATATCAGGAAGAGCAAGGGTCCCAACACTGCAAAATCAGTGCAGACCTTCCTCCAATCTGTAAAAAGCAACAATTTTCCACTACTCTGGTTCAGTGACAGGAAACAATCACTTATCCAAGTGCCTATTTTCCTCATTCCCTGAGCTAGGATTTTGCCCACAATCTGTTCCGTTACACTGTTTCAAATATTTTTTGAAAATGCATACACATCGCATCAACAGCTTTGCTCTTATCTATCATCTGTTACATTCTCAAAAAAAACTCCAGCAAGTTAGTTAAACTTAATTTTTCCCTAATGAATCCATACTGATTTTTCATAATTATGCTGCACTATGATGCCTAATATCTATATCCAAATAAATCCTTGTACCTGTTTCAAGGCCCTACAATGTCTTTAAAGCTGGATTCACTAAAATTTTCTAAAATCCTGCTATATTAGGAGCAGTCAGCAGAGATGGTGTATCAACACCTTGGGTGCAATTGGAAAGTACTTGGTTGAGTCAATTTGAACAACTGGTGTTTTTTTCTGCCCCCATTTCAGCTGTGTTGGCTGCTGTGGTTAACTACAAAATTTACAAAATGTTACCTTTTGACTCTAAAAGAAAATTTCTGCACCAGTAGTTTTTCTTAATATGGTTTGGTTTGCCCATCCAGCTGGACAAGGAAGAGCATAAGGAGATGGAGAGGGTGAAAAAGGGAAGGTTGTGGGGAACTTTACTCCAAATGAATATTCCGCATAAGAATATCATACTCCGGTGAGACCCTTGTGTTTGATGGCTCTGCGCCCTCCAAAAGCTATTACATCACCCACTGCAGCAGTGAATGGGCCTTTCATTGCTAAGGGCTCTGAAAGTGGATGTGACCCTCAGTTTCTATGGTCTGGAGGCCTTATAAGCCTTCCATTTCTCATTCACTCTACTGTGGTGTAGTAGGCTATGTTGTAGTAGGTAAACTCTGTTAACCTGGAGGTAGTTGTGGCATCTGGATATCTTCTCATCCTCTTTTCCATTCCATAGTACTGAACCATTCCTTGTCAATTTGGAAGAGGTGGTAATAGGTAGTTGGTCTTCCATCCTGTTTCTTGTGGGTAAACAAACATTGTGCTTGTCTCCATGTTGTTTTTCTTCACTTCTTTCTTTGTGCAGATTGTTGTGATGTTCTCTGTGATGGAGATTCCTTTTATGAAGATGTAGTTTTTTTATTAAGCTCACTTTTGCATTTGTGGTGTGATGTTAGCAGTGGATGGTTGTTACTAAGTTCCGGAATCGACTGTGACACTTTCATGCTGACGAGGAGTTGCAGCATTTGCTCTGTGCTCACAATGTTGACCCCTTTAGAGTTATCAGATCTGAAGGTTGAGGCTCCTCTAGTTGTTGGTTGCTCTCTTGTCCATCCTCCGCTGGAACATCATTTGTAACCATTTGAGTGGTTGGTTGGTCTGACCTATGAGGGCTTTCCAGTACCTGTAACAAAAATGGACAAATTTGCTCCGCAAAAAGAAAACGGATGAGAGCTAAAGACCCCAATCAGGATACTCTCTTGTCTGAGATGTCGGGAACTTGCAGTTCTGTGTAATTTTCACAGTGGCTGTTCTGATAATTTTTGAGAAGCTTCAGGACCACACAGGCATTTCTGCTCAAGAGAGGAAAAGATAAATGACATGTATCAGTTCAAAATCTGTTTTCCACAATACCTTAGCGGTTCCAGAATCATTCCTATCACCAGAAATTGGATTCCTCCATGCCCATATAGTGGTACGCTTGTTATTAGACATTCGGGGTGCCTCATGTATAGTTCTTCATCCGATGGGACTGTAACACTGGTTACCATATCCAGTTTGAAGTTTCGAAGATGGCAGTTGATCCAAATGTCTACATTGCAGTGCAAAAAATCCTGAATCTTTGACCTCATGAATCATCTTTGGATCTTCTGTGGTGTTAGATATGTTGGCTTTGTACAGTTTGTTGATTAAGTGATTAATTCTATTACACAAAGCATTGGAATGAAATTGTACGATCTTGATTTCAGCTGTGGAGTTGCACAGAGCTGGCATGGTTGCTCTACTGGTTGGTTGGGATATTGCTTTCCTTGGCCTGGAGTGTTCCTATTGCTGTGCAGTTTAACAAACTGAACTGTGGAATTTCCTTTGTACCATGGTTTACTTTCTCCTCTTAAATTTGACCTGGAAAAGTGGATTTCAGATCCATGGTTAAAAACTTATAAAATGTAGATTTAGTTTTGAGAAGTTGCTGAAATTCAAGACAGTTTCTTTGAGCACAAAAGGTTTACCTGCACTTACAGGTTTTGGGGGCTCACACTGTAATCACCTTGAAAACTTTAAACAACAGTTGCAAACGTGTCTGTTTCAGTGCTATGCCTTAGAGTCACAAAATCATGATGGCACAGTGCACAGTGATTAGCACTGTTGCCTCAGTGGCAGGGATTCAGTTCAATTCTGGCCTTGGGTGACTGTTTATATGGAGTTTGCACGTTCTCGCCGTGTCTGCATAGGTTTCCTCTGGAAGATCCGGTTTGATTCCACTATCCAAAGATGTGGAGGTTAGTGGATTGACTATCCTAAATTATCCTTAGTGTCCTGGGATGACAGAAGTAAATATGTGGGGTTATGGAGATTAGGGCCTGAGTAAGATGCTCTGTTGGAGAATTGGTGCAGCCTCAAGGGGCCAAATGCCCTATAGGGATTCTATGATTCTATTTTTTATGCGTTTTTAATTTTTGCATTAGCTGTTGTCATATTATACAATATTGAACATTGTTCATTAGGTCTTAACGAAGCTTTCGTAGTCTTATTTAGGTTAATTGCATATACTAACTGGAAAATCTGTGTACGTCTATACAGTAAAAGATTCAAACTGAGAGCTGTCTCTATATTTGCCATATTTTTTGGGGCTCTGTCCAACACCAGACAGACCATGAGGCGCACGTCATGTGTGGGCGGTACAATACTCAATCCCACATTAATACAATGGGTGGGATTTTACAGCCCTGCTCGTCCCATAAAATCCCACCTGCGATCAACAGATTTTTACCATGATCCGCTCCTCACCATGGCAGATGAGATGGCCTGTATGTGTCAGACTCTTAAACTATGGTATCCACTGAATATATTGCTCATGATAACCCATCAGGAACTCACTTGTGGAAATAATGGAAGAATCGCAATTGGAGATAACAGGCATCATATACCGCTGGTTTCTAAGGCACTGATCATTTAATCTGTATCTGATAGTCCTTTTAAATTGACCAGTTATTCATAATTTTTTGGATTATAGACTAGCAATGACTAACATTTAAAAATGTAATGCTTAATTTGTGACAAATATTCATTTATTTAAGGCACAAAAACCGCACCAAAAAGATGGCTGAACCATGGCTGACAAAGAATTTAAAATAATATTAGATCAGTGTTATCAAATAAAGAATTGCGTAAGCTTGAGGATTTCAAAACTTGGCAAAAAAAAAGCGATATGGAAAAAGAATAAGATGGCAAGGAACATAAAATCAGATTGTGAATGGTGTTGTAGTTATGCAAAAAAGCCAAAATAAACTTTCAGGTAATGCTGACTTGCAAATCTCATTCTGCAAATTATGTTTGGAACTTTCTGTAGGTCAACATTCTGGGCACAGTAATGGAATTCCATTCATCATTCTAGAGAAGACCGTTTAACTCTTAGAGACTGCTCTGCCATTCATGAGGATTGTGACTGATCTTCAACCTTAACTCTATCATTCTGAACTATCCCTATATTCCTTAATTCCCTCATTACCTAGACATGTGTTGACCTCTGAATATTTGTAGACCCCTGGGCAGACAAATTGGAATACTTACACCCTGCTGCTAAGCATCAAGATGCAATGAAGAGGTGTGACTAGATATTTATCTTATGGTTTTACTGAGGTAGAGATTTTGCAAGAACTGGTATAGCACTTGGACACAAAAATAGGGAGAACAAATATAACATTAAGTAAATGTATGTGTTGCTTTGTTGCTGCCATGAGAGATTTCTGCTACTGTGCTTGCTTATTTAGACCATTTAAGTGTGACATCTCTTTCATGCTAATTATTGGCCTCACTGAGACGGATCTCTCTGTTCATCTGTACGCTTGTCCTGAGGGCATTATTTTAATTTAATAAGCAAAACTAATTTCCTGGGAAGAGGCTTGACAACAAAACAGAATAGCCAATTGTTTACCCATAATTCTGAGAGAAAATGATTTGGCAGCCCAAGCGATCTGAGTGAACAAGCGCGCAAGCTCACTTGAAAAGCGAGAAGGAAGATAGTCCTGTTGAAGGAAAAACATCAATTATTGTAAAAACTGAGTACCCAAAACAATGTCTTGGAATATTTTCAGAAAACTTTGGTTTATAACTGTTCAGGTCTGAAAATATTGTCATGGTGATGGGGATATTCTACATATGTCTTCAATAAAGATGTGTAGATTAATTCAAGTAAATTTATTTCGATGAAGTTTAATTCTGACTTCAGTTCAGCTTGAGTACTCTCATAAATGCTGAACTTTGTTTGAAATGTACCTTTCACTCAAAGTAAAACAGGTAATTCCAGATAAACACTGCTCAGAAACATGCCCATATGATCCAGTTGCCACAAGGAAAGAAATTCAAACAGAAAACCCATTGATATGGGGTAGCAATTTTCACAACTTTTCACAGTATCTCAAGGAAAGGACAGCAGCTGTTTGAGACACAGAAACAAAGGAGCTACTGCAGTGGAAAAACAGGATGAACTGTTTTGGACGAACAATCTAGCAAGATGCTTTTGAGAGATTGATTTCTGTTTGTAAGAAAGGGAGCAAGACAAACAGTTTGCTGCACTATGAAGATATCATTTCCGTTGGCAGATGTGTTGAGAACCAGATGAAACCAAATTCAGGTGATTGGCAAAAGATCCAGAGATGACGTGAGGAAAGATTTGTTATTTAACAAGTGATTAGGATCTGGAATGCACTGTCTGAGAGTGATGGAGGCAGATTCAATCGTGATCTTCACAAGGAAGTGGAATAATTATCTGAAGAGGGCAAGTTTAGTGTTACGGGGAAAAGATAGGAAAGTGGGATGAGCTGCGTTGCTCTCAGAAATCTGGCAAAGACCTAATGGTTTCCTTCTATGTGGCAACTGTTCTGTGATTTTATGTAATCTAGTTCTGGCATTGCATAACTTGAAATTAATATTAAGACTTTATTGTGAGGAAGCTCTATGACTATATTTCCTTTTGCAGTTTTTTTTTATAGAATCTTGTTATAGAATTTTTGTCCCATGCACTTCAATAAGTATTTTATTTTCCTTCTCAGATGGGGATGGACAACAGGAACATTTATTGCCTGTCTGCATTGATGAAGACTGCCATGAAAGCGTAATTTATTGGCATCTACCAGGATCTGAACAGGTACGATATAACTCTGAATATTTTAAAGTGCAGTGCTATATTATTACCTCACGATAACGTTTTGTTCTTTCCTAAGTAAGAGTTTGAAATCATTTAAGGGTTATAACTTCCTTTTTTTCTATGCTGATCTTGCCTTTGTCTGCATTTCTTATGAAGATAGACAATACCGAGAGAAAAAAACATAGATCCTTGCCACAGTATACAAATTGAATAATATTGTTTAACTTGTGTGCAAATGTGAAGATTACAATTAAAGGGAAAATTTTTGACATATTACCTTCAGTGCTGTGATATTTGTTACATTTACAAAGAGTGCTTAATCAAGCTTTAAAATTGTCAACATGGACACAGAACTTGTATTTAGGGAGCCAACCTCAGATCAGGAACACATCCAAAGCCATAATTTGGGTATTGTAAACATGTCCTTGACAAGTGTTTGACTTCTTGGTATGTTCAGCGGTATATTAGCATTGTTGTTATGTTACTTGATTAATAATCCAGAAGTCTGGACAAGTGATCAAGGGACACAAGTTCAAATCTTCTCATGCTAGCTGGGAACTAAATCAGTAATGGTGACCATGAAAATACTGGATTGTTCTAAAAATCCTTTTGCAAGCATCTTTTAGAAAAGAAAATCTGCTATCCTTACAAATCTAGCCTAATATGTGCTCGCATACCCTCAGCAATTGCCAAGCAAGCCAATCAATTGCACCAGATATGGCAAAGATTTACACAGCCCCATTACCCCTAAAAAATCATGCTCCCTAAGATCTGGGGATTTGACAAAATTGGGAGAGCTGTCCCACAGACCTACCAAACAATAGCCTGATGTAGTCATACTTAAATATTCATACTTTACTGCCAGTTATCCAGGCCCTTCTATTTCTGGCAATACAATGATACTCCGTTGGGAGGAACTGGTCCTAATGATCTTCCGCATTTGTCTCCAGGCTTCAAGACTGCTGGAGGCATCAGGTCAAACATTAGAAAAGAAACAGCAAAGAACCAAAACTTCACCATGTTGAACTGTACTTAAAAGAAGCAGTTAGGCGAGCAAGGGTATTTTTACTCTGAGTGGAAACATTCAATGTAATTTGCCAAGTGTTACTCAGCAGCATGGAAAATCCAGGAAAGAATTTGCCAGATTGGAATTGAAACATTCTCTCAACACAAGGGAAAAAGCGATTTGACTTCATCTTCGCCAATCTACCTGTCATAGATGCATCTATACATGTCAGAATTGGCAAGATTGACCATTGAATTATCTTTCTGGAGATGAAGTCTTGATTTTACAGTGATGATCCCCTCAATTATGTTGTCTCATGCTATTTGGGATAAATTCAGAACCAGCCTTGCAGTTCAAAACTCATAATTAAGGCATTGTAGGCCATCAGCAGCAGAATTGTATTTCACCATAAGATACATAAAATACACCATAAATACATACATGCTTCATGGTATGGCCTCACCATGCTTACTGCCAGTATCAGTAAGTGAAGGGAATAATCCTAGTTGAATGAGGGATGTTAATGAGAAGCATGCCAAGAACAACACAAAGTTTACCTGAAAATGAAGCCTCAGTTCAGTGAAGACACATGACAGGACTAGAAGTATATTAAACAACAGAAGAATGCTATAATTGAAGTTGAGCAATCCCACAAAGTTCTATAATCCTACTATATCCATGAGTGAATCATGGTGGACAACTAAACAACTGATGAGAGATGAAGTCTTCATGCACATTCCCACCGTCATCGTGTGGCTGTGTTGAAGATGCATCTCTGCCTCTCACTGAGTTTTCAATATCATAGAAGGTATGATGTTAGATCAGCAACAACGAGCATTTAAATAATTAATACATCATTTGCAACAAATTTACATTTCTTCAAGATAGAAAAAGCCAGCACTAAAAGTGACCCAATTGTGGCTAACAAGAAAGATTAAGAATTTTATCAGACCAGAGAAAGAGGCTTATAAAGTTGTCCAAAAAGTGGTGAACCTGAGAATTAGGAACATTTTGAGGAGAACCAAAAATTTGATAAACAAAGAGAAAATAGCAAGGAGCATAAAAGCTTCTATGTGTATGTGAAAATGAAAAGTTAGTAAAGACAAATGTGTGTTCATTACAAATAGAGAAAGAAGAATTTATAAGGGTGATATGGAAATGGCAGAGAAACTAAAATACTTTGTATTTGTCTTCACTGAAGAAGATATCAAAAACCTCCTGAAATTTTGGGGAGTGAAAGCACTGGTGAGATTGTGGTTGTGAAAGAAATTAGTAAAAAAAAGTAGTGCTGGAGGAATTAATGGCACTGAAAAGTGGTAAATCCCTTGGACCTCATGACCTGCATTCTAGAGTGTTGAAAGAAGTGGTTGTGGCGATAATGGAAGCATTGGTGATCATCTTTCAAAATTCTGTAGATTCAGCAAATTGAAGAGTAGCAAATGTAGCCCCACAATTTAAAGAAGGAAGGTAGTAGAAAACAAGGAGCTTATAGACCTGTTAGCCTGACATCAATATTCGCAAGACTGGGATAACTGGAACTTAGAAAATAGTGATGGGATTGGACCGTCAACATGAGTTCATGAAAAGGAATCATACTTGATAAACCTGTTGGGAGTTTTTTGAAAATGTTGCTAGCAGGTTAGATAACAGAGAACCGGTGGATATATATGTGGAGTTGTAGAAGCTTTTATAAGTTTCAGCATGAGGGGTTAATAAGCAAAATTAGCTGTCGTGGGTTTGAGGAAATACATAGGCATGGAATGAATATTGGTTAACAGACAGAATACGAAGAGTAGGGATAAGTGGATCATTCTCAGGTTGGCAAAATGAGACTAGTCGGGTACTGCAAGAATCAGTGTTTGGACCCCAGCTATTCACAATATATCAATAATTTGGATCTATGATGAAATGTAATATTTCCAAGTTTGATGATAATACAAAGTGTGGCTGGAATGTGAGTTACAAGGAGAAGGCAAAGGTGCTTCAAGGACATTAAAACAGACTGAGTGGACAAGAACATAGCAAATGGAGTATAATGTGAAAAAATGTAATGTTATACACTTGGGGAAGAAAAACAGAAAAGCAGAGTATTTTGTGTATGGGGAGAGATTGGAATGTATTAATGTCCAAAGGAACCTAGGTATTCTTCGTAAGTCACTGAAATTTAACATGCAGATGCACCAAGCAATTAGGAAGACAGATGGCATGTTGGCCTTTACTACAAGGTGATTTCTGTACAAGGGTAAGGAAATCTAACTGCAGTTTATAGAGCCTTGGTGAGAACACATCTGGAGTATTTTGTGCAGTTTTGATGCCTTTAGCTAATGAAGGATGTACTGGTCATAGAGGGAGTGCCACAAAGATTCACCGGACTCTTCCCTGGGTGGCAGGATTTTCCTATGATGAAAGATTGAGGAGACTAGGCCTGAATTCTCTAACGGTTTAAAAGAATGAGGGGTTATCAAATTGAAGTGTACAAAATTCTTCAGTGCTTGATAGGATTGGTACAGAAAGGATTGGGGGGGGGTGGCTTCGACCAGAATAAGAGGTAGGCTCTTTTTACTACTGAGAGACGTTGGAGTTCAACGAAAAACAGTTCCTCCAATTGCTCTTGAGGCATGGATTTTTAAAGTTGTGGCCAATTTGGATTAGCCGGTTTCATGGATGCAGTCAGATTAGATGTTGCAATTATGATAAATCCTTGGTTTGCTGATAACTTTACTCAAAATCTATCTCTGGATCTGGGTAATACATCTCTCCCAAAAGGGTGAGGGAGAGAAAGACAGTTTTTGACCTGTTCTGTCATTTAATAACATTGCCTGTATTGTATCAGTGACTACAATTCAAAACTATTTAATTGGCTGTAAAGTGATTTTAGACATTCTGTTGGTTTTTATTTTCTTTCATTATGTCTGTATATGCTTGGTAGAGTGAAAGAAGCAGTGACAAAATTGGAAGCCCAATGCTGATTCTCTAAAAAGAATAATTAACTGCAAGCAATCACCTAATATTAGCAAAATGGCTACAAATAAATTACTGCATTTACAAACTATTCAATTCTCTAGTTAATACAACCTTACCATTCTGACTTCATCTGGCACCAACCTTATTTCGTGCCATGAATAGTATTCTTCCCTTATATACCAATGACACTATCCCCAGATTTGTCATTTAGACATCTACCAGCATCTTAAGAAAAATGTAGAATGAATTGCAATGTGAATATTTCAGAGAAGAATAATACGTGGTACAAAAATTCAGTTAGCTTTAATGGAGTGGTACGTCTTCCCCAGAAATTGTCATTACAGATTATGTTCTCCACTTGTGAATTTATATTCTAAAACGGAAAAATGTAATTAATAAGTAAGAAACTTCAATAATAAGAAGTGACACCCCCACCCCATCTCCCAAACCTTCCGCTATCCACTCCCAATCTCCTCCGCTCTTTCCCAACGCCTTCTCAAAATCCCCCAAACTCCACCTCTCCAACACCCACTTAAACTCAAACATTTGTCAAACATGCCTTAATCTCTCCTCAACATCCCCCCACAAACCACTAAATCCCCTTACTCACCAGGCACTCTGCCAACCTAATCTCACACCTCCAACAAAATCCCAACCACTCAAATACACTAACCCCTTCAATACATATCACACACTCCCCAAACCCTCCAACCTTTCCTCTCCCCAACATAGCTTAGCTCAAATGTGGAAATTTCATTGACTATTTTTCAAACAAGAACATTCTCCGTTGCTGCACTGCTGCTGCAGACATCTCTTCCCCACGCACAAAACCAAGATGCCTCCCCTGTGGTGTCTCAAAAACATGGTTCCAATTTTCTGAAAGCTAGTTTTTCAGGTCTGGCACCATCTGCTGCCCCTCTGGGCCCTGAAGGGCAGAACTGTTTGGCATTACCACCTCCTGATAAGTTCCCTTCCGAGTCACATGCCATTCTGTCTTAGAAATATATTACCTATTCCTTTGTTGTCACTGCGTCTGTATCCTGAAACACTCTACCTAAAACAGTGCTGTGTATGTAATGGCACCAGATAGATAGCAGCTGATGGCTCACCACCACCTTCTCGAAGGGCCTTGTTAGTGACACCCACATCCCACAAAAGATTTTTTTTTAAATGTGCCAAACACCATTTTCAGGATTTATTAGATAAAAATGTGTTTGGCTTGAGTGGAATATTCAACTCTAACCAAGATTAGTTTTTATATTCACAGCCTAGCTAAGCATCCTTAAAGGGATTACTAAAGACTGCCAGCACAAGTTATGTTGTTTTTTAAAAATATATATTTAGTTTCCTCTGTATCCAGAAGGAACACGTGTGCTCTTCTCAGCTCCTTAGCAATTCTACTACTAAGGCCACCCACTTCAGAGATATTGGGTGAAACCATATAATTTTCTACTTCATGCATGACGCAGGAGTGCCCTCAAATTACCATTTTCTTGCCAGCATTCGCAATTGTGTTGCATGCTCTGTTTTACAAAGGGACATTGCAAAGCTAGACTATTAATTTGCACTATTTGTCTCAAAGATTTATCGTGCCTGGTAGCTTCCTCTCATTTGCAGAATTCAAAATTTGTCTTGGCTTACAAAGCAAAAAAGTAAGATAATACTGGCTTAAACAAAGAGGTCAGCTAGAAAATAGGAGCACGCCATTTGGCTCTTTAAGTCTGTGCCACCATTCATTATGATCATGGCTAATCATCCAATTCAGTAACCTGTTCTCACTTTCCCCCATTTCCTTTGATCCCCTTTAGATCCAAGAGCTAACTTCTCGAAAACATACAAAATTTTGGCCTCGACTGCTTTCTGTGGTAGTAAATTCCAGAAGTTCACCACTCTCTGAATGAAGAAAGTTCTCCTCATCTCAGTCTGAACTGGTTTATCCTGTATCCTTAGACTGTGACCCCAAGTTCTGAACATCCTCACCATTAGGAACATCCTTTCTGCATCTGCTCTGTCTAGCCCTGTTAGTCTTTTATAGGTTTCAATGAGATCCCTCTCATTCCTATAAACTCCAACAAGTATAGTCCTACCCGACTCAATCTCTCCTCGTATACCAATTGCACTATCCCAGGAATCAATCTTTGCTACATTCCCTCTGTAGCAAGAATATCCTTCCACAGATAAATAGACCAGAGCTGCACATAATATTCCAGATGTATCTCACCAAGGCCACATATATTTGAAGACATCCCTGCTCCTCTACTTGAATCCTCTTGCTGTGAAGGCCAACATGCCATTTGTCTCCTGTACCACCTGCTATATCTGCATGCTTACTTTCAGCAATTGGTATGCAAGGATATCCAGGTTTGGTTGTACATATCCCTCCCAATCTATAGCCATTTCAGATAATAATCTGTTTCTGCCACCAAAGTGGATAACCTCATGTTTATCCACATTATGCTGCATTTGCTCACTCACTGAACTTGTCCAAAACATACTGAAGCATCTCAGAGAGTGGGGCACAAAACTGGATGGGATGCTGACACTCCCACCCAGCTTTGTGGTTTCTGCTAATTTAGAACTATTACACTTTAGTCCTTCACTTTAGTCACGAATATACATTGTGAATAACTGGGGTCCTGGCAATGATCTCTCCAATACCCCATTCATCACTGCCTGCTTTTCAGAAAAATACCTATTCCTATTTTTTGCTTCCTGTCTGCCAACCAGCTTTCTAACCATTTAAACACACTTCTGCCAATCTCATGTGCTTTACTTTTACACACTAATCTCTAATGTAAAACTTTGTTGAAAGCCTTCTGAAAGAACAAATAAAACACATCCTCTGGTTCCCTCATCAGTTCCACAAGTTACATCCTCAAAGAATTTCTGTAGATTCGTCAAGCATATTTTCCCTTTTGTAAATCCATGCTGGGGCTGTCCAATTCTGATTTTCCAAGTGCTTTGCTAATACATCTTTTATAATGGACTCTCGCATTTTCCCCACAACCAATGTCAGGCTGACTGATCTGTAATTCCTGTTTTCTTTCTCATTTTAAATAGTGAAGTTACATTAGCTACCCTCCAGTCTGTTGGAATTGTTCCAGAGTTTATAGAATTTTGCAAGATGATCATCGATACATTCACTATTTCTAGGGGTCACTTCCTTAAGTATTCTGGGATGTAGATTATCAGGCTTTACAAGCTCTTCACCCCCAATCCTACCAGTTTCGCCAACACCATTTCCCTATTGTGATACGCCTGCAATTAATTTTATATATAGTTTTTTTTATTTAAGGGGAATGTTTAAAATTTCAATTTTTTTCTGCAGACAGCCAGTGTGTTTGGGATAAACATTTAGTTCCGGGGTGTAAAAGCAAGTTAGTTATTTATTTCAGCCAGGAATTTATTACTTTCATAGAGCAGATGGGTTTTTGCTTATGCCAAAAGATCCTTTGGGAGATTGACAAGTTCATGTGATAATGTAAAGAACTGGGTTTGTGAGAAGGAAGGAGCTTTTGGCAGTTTGGAATTGCTGCTATGTTGACGTCAAAAGCACGTGCACATGCTAGGTATCAAGATTTCTTCACACACATTGCTAGATAATAGAGACAAAAATGTTGGAATCATTTAAAAAAGAAGGAAAATGGCACAGTTGCTTTGGAGGAATTATTTTCAAAGCTCAAAGAACTTTCTCATCTGTAATTATATTGTAATCCTGTAATTAACTAAACATATTTACAGAAATTAAACCAGGAGGCCGTATACAAAAGAGTACAAATGTATGCTCAGTGAAAACAGTGGAAGGCTTGATTTTTTTTTCAAAAAGCCTATTTGGCAAATAACACTGAGTTTTTGAAGTGTACTAACAGTCTGTAACAATCTGAATTTAAGATTCTTCTCCCTTTGTAAGAAAATCCTGATTCCACTGCTGGATGACCTAGTTCTAACTTGAGCAAGGAACTGACTCAGGATCCACAGTTCCATATAAAAATTGAAGAGAAGAACGGTGTTTCTGTTCACTGCGTGTTCTATCCTCCCTCGGCATTCTGATGAGAAATTCGAGTACTGCTCAAGATTTTTTGTTAAAATTTCCACAAACTTATCAACCATCCAACTTCATATCCTCAGAACAATTCAATGGTGTTCTCTTGATTTCAAAGTCCTATTATTGTTCTCTTTTGACCGAAGGAAATAGAGCATCATTTTGCAGAAGTTCTTTTTGAAACCTCGACCCAGAATTGAGCAGCTTTTGTTATCTGTTTGGTTTCAGGTAATCTGATAACTAACCCAGCAGTTTTGTTTCTCAGCTCCAACGAGGATCATTTTGCAGCTGTCTAATTTTGAAGTATTTGATCTGGTTGAAGTAGCAATTGTATTCCAAATCAATAACATTAGTTCATGTAAAAAGAACTATGCCAGCTGCAACATTAAATTTCCCACACCCATTGCCAATCTACGTACATGTGCTTTTAATCTCGTATTTGTCTGTAATCAAGGTATGAGGAGCAGCATCTTGAGGTTGCTTCAGACTTGACGCTGGAACTGAATTTTGCCTACTTAACTGAAAATTTGAGTGGATTATCTGGTGTTGGATATTCAATAGCATGAGCTTGCCTATATTGTGAATAGCAATCATGAAGAGCATTTTATTTGTAAAATTATTGCATTGATGTCACTTTGAAGGTTTTTGTTCAAGTTGGTTGCCTAGCAGCAAATCTGACTTGCACTTATTGTCTGGATTGTAATGTAGTGTCTCTAAAGGGACACATTTCCAAAGCAATTTGAGATGAAATATGTAATTCCATATTTATAGGCAATTCCTGTTCTGTTCTGGACTAAACTTGCGGAAATAATGAGCTGTTGTACTTTCAAGCACTCAACAAGCTAGATACTGTGCGAGCATTAACTGCTGTAATGATTGTACATAATCGGTGCTGCCCCTTAAATGCTTAAACAGCTTCAGTTTGAATATTTGAGTCAGTTGGTAACTAATGTTCTTGAATTCAATAACATTTATTTCAGCAAGATACTTCAGAATTTATTTTACTAATAACTAATAATATTATTTCTCAACAATGAAATCCTGAGTACTCTGTACTAATCATAGATTAGTGAATTTTGATTTCAAATATGTTTAATTCTTTTGTTTGCTTTCAGTTGTTCTGCTGAATACAGTCAAATATGTTTCATTTCACATCAGGAAAACCTTTAGAATATAGCATTTAAAAAGGTTCATATGCTTGTATTGCATTCTTGGGTAATAAATTTCCCTATGGAAAAGAAACATGTAGAAGAGGATGCTTTTGGTAAATAAAGATTCTTTAATTGTTGACCGCATTTATTTCAAATTGGCATACACTTAAATTTCTGGAGTCAAATCTGTAGCTTGTAATTTGTAAAGTTCACTTACTTTCCCTTTTGTCTCTTCCCATATTTCTCAGAATCACAAAATTGTTACGGTACAAAAGAGGCCATTTGATCTATCGTGTCTGCACCAGGTTGCCAAATGAGCATTATGACTCCGTGCCATTCTCCTGCCTTTTCCCTACACCCCTGCGCACTGTTTATATTCAAGCCATCATCTAGAGCCGTCTTGAATGCCTCGATTGAACCTGCCTCCACCACACTTCCACACCCAAACCAATCGTGTGAAAAAGATTTTTCTTGCATCACATTTGCTTCTTGTGCAAATCATTTTAAATCTGTGTTCTCTCATACTTATTTCACCTATTTCTCTGGCCCAAGCAAATATTTTGGAGTGTTGGTAAAGAAGAACCGTCAAACATGTTAATACATTTTGTGTTTATAATATTAAGAACAAAAGAAAATGATTATTTGTACAAGTCAATGAGTAGGCTCTAATAAAAACTAAATACTGAGATGCTAGAAGTCTGAAACAATTTCAGAAAAACTCAGCAGGTTCAGCAGTATCTATGGAGAGAAATAGAGTTAACATTCCGAGTCCGTTTGACTTTGCTTCAGAGCTTGTTCGGTAGGCTATGCTTGGAGTGCAATGTAGAGCTTCACTTGGGCTGAATAGATAGGACCTTAAAGCCATATAGAGAAAACAATGTAGATTGATTCATGATACCAAAGCTGACTAATCTCACTAATCAATACTGGACTATTTGCACTGCAGCAGAGGTGGGAAAGAAGTTTGATAGAAGTTTTCTTTCAATTATGCAGAATTTTGTTGGGGTGAACAAGAAAAGAATATTTACTCTGGCTGTGGTGTCAATGACAAGGAATCGCCAATTTGAAACAAAATATGATTGACCAAAAACCTTCTTTCATTTTGCAAATTTCACTAACTAACTAGAAACATGACATGTAGAAAACTAGTCTGAGCAACAAATTCTTTAGTAAGTGTTGTGGTAAACGAGCAAACACAAATAATTCCTTGTCCCTTTGGCCGTGACATTAATGTGTTTCAGAAATGGGAGGTTTTTATTTAGTCTCCATTGAGAGCTAAGCCTCCTTCAACTACCCTGTGCAAAACAAGACTGAAAAAAATCACAATTTCAAATGGTTCTGTATTTCAATGGATATTAGTTCTAAAATTATGCTCAAGGTTAAATCGGAATAAATTAGCTAGGATATTTCAATGAAAGAGATCAATTTTGCATCGATGCATGTTCTCATGTACATTAGAAAAATGGAGCTAAGAATTAAGTTGATCATTTTAGCAATAATCACTCTCACAGTAATTCAACTGATTTCACTTATTAAATGTATGTAATTCATTGAGTAAAATATATGAAAGACCATACATTGTAGTTTTGAGTTGACCCAGTGAAGAGCCAGCATAGAGAGAAATCAAATTAATGCAGCCTCCTACATTGTGAACCTCTTTGGCTCTGTTGTTTGCAACCCTTAACTTTTCTCCTCTTTTCCTAACTTTTCTCACTCCCTCATACTCATTTGGGGACCTATTCAATGCTATCAGCATCTCCACAGCAATATTCTTTTCTCCTCTTCCTGTAATTTTATGAAATCTGTGCTCAGAATGTATGGCACAAATATGGGGTTGTGTAACTTTGGAGCTCATTGCCTAAGAAGATGGTAGAAGCAGAGCCACTGAATATTTCAGAGGTAGGGATAGATAGATATACAGAAAGATAGATTCTTGTTGGACAAGGGAATCAAAGTTGTTGGGGTTAGGTGAGAATGTGGAATTCAAGGCAAACAGATCAGCTGCAATCTTATTGAATGGCGGAACAGGCTTGAAGTGCCAAATGGCCTACTTCTATTTTGTATGTTCATAATTTAAATTACAATGAAAGGCACCAATAAAAAAGTGTAACATATTTTATTCCCAAAAGAGAAAATGCTGGAAAATCTCAGCAGGTCTGGCAGCATCTGTAAGGAGAAAAAAGAGCTGACATTTCAAGTCCAGATGATCTTTTGTCTGGACTCAAAAAGTCAACCCTTTTTTTCCCTTACAGATGCTGCCAGAACTGTTAAGATTTTCCAGCATTTTCTCCTTTGGTTTCAGATTCCAGCATCTGCAACATTTGCTTTTATGACATATATTTTATTTTGAGGTTGTCAACCTACTACCTGATAGAACATGTATTCTTTGCAAAATGATTGATGCTGGCACAGCCTGTAGTTGAATATAAGTGCCATTAAGTATAGATAAAAAAGTTGCTAAACAACGGTTAAAGCACTGACCCTTGCTTATCTGATTAAACGTGCATTTCTGCTTGAACTGATCATGGAAATGCCTGTATGTTAACTCTATCCAGATGGGTCCTAGTTGTGGTATCATCTGGTGAAATGGAGGGCAAATGAATTAAAAGAATTAAGCCACCAGAGTGGACTATTCATGAGGAACAGTTCAAAATTTTTTTCTAAAAATGATAATTTGTTACCATATAAATCCACTTTCATTATGATCATTTTCATTGGACTCTTGTCACATACTCAGTTTATTCATGTGTATTTATGTCATTGTACATTTCATATACTGTGCAGGACACATCTTCAATGTGTTGTACCACTTAGAAACACATTAGTGCACAATTATTATTTTTGATATTGCACAATTTTCTCCAAAATGCATTTCTAGAGAAAGAAAATGGATTAGGAATATGATGTGTAATATGTAGCCTACAAAAATGGAAGAAATTTGTTTGGACTTGATGATTTTTCCTCCTACTAAAATTTATTATGTTTCAAATTAACAGTGGACACCCATTTTGTCAAATCTGAAGAATGGTGATACTCTTTGGGGATTTATTTCACAAGAACCAACACCACTGTTGCCTTTTCCTGTTCCAATCATAATTCACTTAGGGGACTACAACATGGATGGCTTTCCTGATGCATTGGCAATACTGAAGAACACTTCAAGCGGGTAGGCTGCTTTTTCTTATAAACAGCCTTAGCAAAAGTGATTGCAAAAAATCCCAAATCATACTTTAGTGTTATTTTAAAATAAGTAGTGGATGTTCTGAAATCCTGCCAACTTAAAAAACTCAGAGAAATGAAGAAACAGTATTAAAAATCTAACCCAGCCCTGAAAATGCTGGCAATCAGAACAACAGTGTACAAACTGCAAACTCCACCTTAGTGAAAGTAGAAGGGTACTGCATCAAGATTAGTAGAAGGGTACTGCTTCAAAATATCTTGATGTATTAACCTCCTTATTACATTAGATTTCAAAATTTTTATTTGTTTATCTAAGTTTAGTTTAGTCACAAGTAGACTTACATTAACTCTGAAATGAAATTTCTGTGAAAATCCCCTACTGCCACATTCTCGTGTCTGTTCGGGTACTCTGAGGTGGAGTTTAGCAGAGCCAATTCACCTAACCTGCACATCTTTTGGACTGTGGGAGGAAACCGATGCACCCGAAGGAAACCCTTACAGATATGGAGAGAATGTGCAAACTCCATACAGACAGTGACCCAAGTCGGAAATTGAACCTAGATCCCTGGCGCTGTGAGGCAGCAGTGTTTGCCACTGTGCCATGTATTGTCCAGGCATCAACATCACACTTGTACTTGTTTTATTTTTAGTAAATACTGAAAAAATCAAAGGCCTCGTGCTGACCTCCTGAGTAGTAATCGCTATCATGGAATACAGTGGAAGAATTCAAAGAATGCAAAATGTACAATTTTTTTTTTTTGCAGATTTAAAACTAATAGTTTTACTAAACTGTCATGGTCTAAACCACCTTTTTAGGAACATCGTGGAGAATATCAGCCCCTAGGAATTTCAGATTTTTTTTTGATACTTATGGATTATTTTCTGACTTGTTTTCTGGCTTTGAATGTAGTGTAACTGGGGGAAGAGGGTTCCAGTCAGTGCTGACTTAATTCATCAAGCAGTGTTCCAAAACAGTATTCTCACTGTGCTCACTGTGAAATGCTGAAAGTTTGCATATGTGCAATAACCTGGGTATGTTTGTGATCATTGTCGATCAATACGGAATTGTATTTGTTCATCAATGATAAAACGGCACCTATTCACAACATGGCTATAGATATTATGGTAATGGAAGAAATTTAAATACCTATTTTATGACAGTACAACTACAGAACTCTGCCATATTAAAAAGACTATAAAAGTTTCTAGTCTTAGTACTTGAGGTTCACTCTAATCCATATTTGGCACATGGAGTAGTAGTTGGTAAACCAGCACTTTGGTAACTTGGCTCCATATTTCATAAACGTACCAAGATCATGAAATTCTAGAAGCTGTTGTTTATTGAATGTAGTAAACTAAATGTATTTGCTATAAATATTCAAGTCTGTATGTAAGACAAAATAGGCCCACTTTCTCTATCCTTTGAAATAAATTGAATGACATTCCCACTTCAGTTTGGACTCAAATAATTGTATTTGTCAGGAAGAAAGAAAATATATAAACCCAAGAAAGACCAAACCCAAGTAAACCCACATTTTCATTGACCGTATGAATTAAATGGGGTATATTTTGAGTAAGCAAAAACATGCCAAATACTTTTCTCACGAGGGCAATGGGCAGGATTTTCCAGCTGTATCAGCTAGCAGGATTTTCTGTTTCTAGCAGTGGCGAATCCCTGCAGTAGAGGGTACGAACAACAAACTCGATATAATGGGAGGATCCTGCCACCAGCTAATGAATGGCAAGCTGCTCTATCACAAAGTAATAAACGTCTCCATCCAAAGAAATGCAAACTGTGCTAGAAGGGATGTCTTTATTTGAGTTAGAGAACTGCTTCAAATATTTTAATTAAATATAAACTTGCTACCTTTACAAGGGGTGCGCAGAAAATCCTGCCCAATGTGTTTTAGTTCTGATTGTGGCTAGCTCAAATTTAGATAGCCCTTCACCATTGAGGATTGACAGTTGGTGGGATGACATACATTTCATAACTGATCAATGTCAATCAGACTCTTATGGGAGAACAATAATAAGAAATGTAAACAGGCTTTATGAGAAACTTAGTGGAATTCAGACAAGTAAATAATGACAGCTATCTGCATTTTGCAGTCTCCCATTCTATGAACATGCTGGCCACCCATTATGAACAGGGTATATGAACATTATATAACACCATTATATAACCCTTGCATTATGAACAGGCAATATGCCAGACTGGCTCTTGTAAACAATACAAAGCCTACCACTTAACAAATCATTGGACCACACCTCCTAAGACTAATTGACAGTTTTTCAATGTTCAATCAAACTGCAAGTTCCAAATGTGAGGGAGCCAACTTCAATAAATTGCTTAAGATGCTCGTGTTTTTAATCCCTCAGTTATCAGGAAATTGCATTGACCCTCTGATCCTCAATCTCTTCAGCATCATATGCCATTGAATGTTCCTTGCAGACCAAGTTGAATTTCCAGCTCTCCTGTTCCTCTTCATCATCCGTGCCCTGTTATTGTAGTGAATCCTGCAAGAAGGGAACATAGAACAAAGAGTAAGAATAAATCTTTGGGACTAAAAAGATAGAAAATAGTGAAACAGCTTATGGCTTTTATTGACTGACTCTTTATTTCAAATAAACCAAAGCTATAACAAAAGTACACTAAGTTTTAAAATTTAGTCATTCACATGATGTGAACATCACTGGCTAGGTTAGCATTTAGATCCCATTCCTAATTACCCTTGAGTATGTGGTGGTCTGCTGCAGTCTATGTGTTTTAGGTACACCACAATGGTTAGGAAAGGAGTTCCATAATTTTGACCCAGTGACAATGCAGGGATGACTACATAGTTCCAATTGCTAGAAAAGGGCCTTAGAGGGGGCATTGGTGGTGGTGTAGCCATGTATCTACTGCTTTTGTTCTTTTAGCTGTTGTTGGGTTGGAAGGTGCTGTTGAAGGAGCTTTGGTGAGTTGCTACAGTCCACCTTGTAGATGGTACACATTGTTGCCATTAGTGGTAATGGAATGATGCTGTGCATTAGTTGTAATGGAGTGGGTGAATGTTTAAGATGATGGATGAGGTGCCAGTCAAGTTGGCTGCTTTAACCTGGATGAGCATCTTGAACTGCATTCATTCAGGCAAGTGGAGAGTATTCCATCAAACTCCTGACTTATGTCTTTTAGATGATGAGTATTAGGGAAACAGGAGATGAGTTACTCCTTGTATAATTCCCAGCCTCTGATCTGCTCTTGTAATCACAGTATTTATATGTCTGGTTCAGTTAAGTTTCTGCAGAATAATTATAGCATGTTATAGTGGAGGATTCAGCAATGGTAATGTTGTTCAATGTAAAGGTGAAATTTACAGATTCTTGCCATTGATCATGAAACTGCTGAAACAGAATAAAAATGTATCAGCTGAAAACTCAACCTTAGTGAGCATGCTGCTTCAAAATGGCTTGATACATTGCATTATTACAAATTAAATTTAAGAGTATTTATTAGAGCATTGGCGTAACATTTGTAATTGTTTTATTTCCATGAATGTGCGCTCCTCCACTGAAGGAGGGTAATGTAAAACTTAGAGTATAAAAGCCCCTTATTTTAAATTTATTGTAATAAGTAGATACAGTTAAAATAAAGATTAAAAGGTGCCTTATATCTTGAATAAAGACTCATAATGTGCCTAATATGCTATGCAAAGGTATTGTCTGCCTAACCACAATTTAATCAAGTGTTATGAAATTAAACTATATTCTTAATGGGTTTTGTAAACTTAGTCAATGAATGATCTAAGTGCCCAACTTGGTAGGAAATACACAGTAGTGGCCAGGCCAAATGATTTTGAGACAATGGAGTACAGAGAGAACTGTTCTCCTTATCACCTGCAAGTTTATTAGGGCTTTGGAATGTACAGGAGTGTATTAGCTCATGGTTAATGAGGTTGGTACCTTTTCTCATGCCGATAATGGGACTCAACATAGGCAAGGGAATTGACTCCCCTTACCAATTAAAATTTGCAAGTGATAGCAATATTCTTGAATCTGCTGGATTTACATAGTTTGGTTTCCTAGTAACAAGGGAAGAACTTTCAGGTGCAATGGACTAACAAACTCCTAATCCAGCTGATAGGTAGAGAATTATTGACTAAGATAATGATGTGTAATATTGTAATTGAACCCTCCAGTTTGGGTGATAAACTGGGTGGGAATTCGAAGTGTATATCAATCTCACACTTGCGTTGTAATGGCGGAAAGAGCAGAAGGTGCTTGCTGACTATCTTTCCTCCTGGTGCATGCATTAGCAATGAACTTCTTTTCGCTCTCTAACTACATATTGTCTTTCGTGGTTTGCATATTGGCATTGTCCTACTGAGCACAAGCACTCCCCACCACCCCAGAGAGACGCCCCAGAAAATTCCTCTTACATCCACCAAAGCGCAATAGTAGCAGTGTATACCATCTACAAAATGCACTGCAGGATTGACAGCACTTTTCAAATCCACTACCACTACCATCTAGAATGACAAAGGTAACAGATGAATACAAATACCAACACCTGGAAATTCCTGTCCTCTCCAAGCCATTCACAATCCTGATTTGGAAATATATCATTGGTCCTTCACTGTCAAAGCCCGGCAACTGCTTCCCTAACAGCACTGCAGGTGTATCAACACAACATAAACTCCAGTAGTTCAGAAAAGCAACTCCAAGCCACCTTCTCAAGAACAATTCAGGACAGGCAAAAAGCTTTCCTAGCCAACAATGCCGACAATCCCATAATTTTTTTAAAAATTATGCTATGATTAACAGAAACCAGATACCTAATGGCATAAATCTGCATTCTAATTAACCTGTGCATTCCTTTTTTTTTAGCTAGAATGCTGTTAAGTACAGATTGGCTTTTGGATGGCAATTGTTCAACACCTTTGCCATTTGCACCTGCACAAGGCACATACTTTGTTTCTTTACTCAATCTATTACTGTTGCCTTTGAACTTGTACCATTAACCTTTCTGTCACTTTTCAACTCCCATCTTTTATCTGATCTCAGACTTTCGCTTTTTATTATTTATTCACTCTTCCACCTTTCACCTTTTTAAAATCTGTTACATTTTTAACTTTTTCCAGTTCTGCTGAAAGGCCATGAACCTGAAACATTGACTGTTTGTCTTTCCATAGGTGCTGAACAGCAGAGTATTTCCACCACATTATTCATATTTTGTGTATTATAATTGAAATAGGTGTGGGTTTTTGCAAATTAATTAGTGTAAATTTTTCTGCTTTTTTGCACCTCAGTTTGGTGTAAACGTAATTCAATTACACAACGCAATATATGCTAAAAATATTTTGTTCTATCTAGTTTTATTCTATGATGTTTAGTTGAAAGAAAACTACACATAGTTTAATGTATCTGTTAGATTCATGACAGTATCTTGCAAGGCACTGAGCTACAACAATTACTGCTGTCACTGTCACATATCACAGATGCGTCTTTGACAGAATAGGAAGCATATCTAGGAAACAGATTGAAGCAAAGACTTGTTCTCCCCAGGAATCTCTCAGCATGTCAACTGATTGTAGCTGAGAATTGTTAAGTGTTTTTTGTAGTGTTGCTAGTGCCTGAAGCAAAGTCATTCAATGCTCTTATAAACAGCAATATTGTTGCAGTGAAAATTAATGAACAAGTGAATAGAAGTCCAGATTTGCTGACCTTTGCAAGGGCTGTACACTATATCCCCAGTATTTGCTGGTAAAGAAATTAAAGTCTTGAACTCTTGAGCAGAAATATGCTACCTTGTCACAAGTGTTAACTTCAGATGAAGGCACCACAACCAGCATAATCTAGGAGCACGTACCTCCAGGCAGAGGGTAGGACTGGTTCCTTCCTTACTACAAATGCCAAAAAACAATTGCATGGAAGATTTCCTGCAATTTTCCCACAATTTTACACAACCTGATAGTCCATTGACAACTCTAAAGACATTAATTCTTGGATTTATTTCTCTCTTCCTATAACAGTTTTAAAGCTTTGAGATATTGAAAACATATGGCTCAGGGTGAATATTTTCAGACATCATATTCTATTCAATGTGCAACTGATTGTTTAATGGAATTGGCAATATGCTTAGAACATTGTGCAGTAAGCAACAATGTTATTCTAACTGAATAGGATAGGTAATAGTAATTTTTCATATTGTGTCAATGATTTCGTATGTTGACAGGTTCAATCTTATATAAATTTTCATTAACCTCGTTTTTTTTAAACTAGGGACTCTTGTAACATTAATTTATAACTTAACCATTATTTTATGTATCATCTCTGCTCGAAGTGGCAGTGGTTGGCAAGCTTCAATTGCAAACTGTCCTTGACTTGTACTGTTAACAAGAATTGAGTACCATTTACTTATGATTAAAATGGGGATATAAATCTTGTATGCAGGATATATTTGGTAATTTTGATAGGTACAAGCTGCCCTGCTTCTATGCAGGCAGAAATAAGAGTTTCAGGAAATTCCTAATTGTGTATAGCAAAGGTAAGTCTATGGGGAATCCGTTAACCAAGTATTATTAAAACGTTGGAATTTACTCAAAGAACAGTCCAGCACAGGAATAAGCCAGTGCTGACTTCACTGTGACTGCCTGGGCACATTGCTTTTTGATGCAAAGTCAATGATTTTTTTTTTAAAAAAGTTCACAGCATTTGTCCATCTGATTCTTGATTGAAGGGAACAAAACGATATGGACAGAATTTTCTCATTTTTGTCCAAGTGTTGTCTCAGGCAGAAAAGTGGAGAACAGCCCACCAGCTGCCTTGCTGACATTTCCCGCTAAATTTTTATGCACTTTGAGAAAAGAATGGGAAAGGATGGGATCCATAACATCATGTTGGAGGGACAGGCTCATTTGCTGCCCAGCAGCAACCTATCTTATGACAGATCGGGGTGCCGATCAAAGAGGGGGCTGTGCCAGGTTACTGCCTGGGCATGGCTGTCTTCCGGCTGGGGGCTGTTCATAACTGTATGCCCCCAACAGCCAAGTTCCCATTGTTCCTGACTTCTTGTAAACTCTGCTGATGTGATATCACAGCAACAAGGTGGGGGAATTCCTCATATTGGGCGATAATACAACAGGGAGACCTGCTAATGACATTTAAGTGCATGGTAATGGGCCTCCCAAACTTTCATGTTGGAACTCCATTATGTTCTTAGCATTGGGGTGGGGGGGGGGGGGGCGCAGGGAGAGTGAGAAATAATGACAATGAGAAATCTCGCCAGTGTAAAAACTGTTTGAATATTCCAATTGGTTTCCCCATCCCCACTGGCTTTCCAGTCCACCAGGAACAGTGGAAATTCCCCTTCACGATTTAGTATTTGGGCTTAGCAATTACAAATGGGAATTTCAAAATCATCACCAATACACAAAATCAATCAATGGATTTGATACAATTAAGTCAATAGTATAGTAATTTTCATACTTCAAAATAGAAAATGCTGAATTGTCTGTCGATCGTTTTGTCAGTTCTAATGGCGCTACAGCCTTGTGATTCCAATAATCCTGTCAGCAATGAAAACCAATGATAAACACACATTTCCAAACATTAAACTGAGTAGCTCAAAAAAGTGCTTATTTTTAATTTTAAGGAGTTCGTTTTCTGCATTATTTCCTTGTGTTTTATTAGAAGTGTAAGATGATAGGTATTATTATCAAAGTGGTGACTGTAAATCATAACTGCCATTCATATGTCTCAAACATACTCACCTGGGCCCGCAGGTGCTAATATTGATGAGAATACAAGAGGATAGACTGCAGGACTTTTTACAGTTCAGCAAGAAGATTAAACAAAAGATTATACAGCTCACTGTTCTTTGGCTGGCCTCAGTGTGGTGTTCCACAGTGTTTTGTTCAGTTGTCTTCCTGAGTGTAGTGTGGAGCAGATTTCCACCTTTTATTCCCAGAAGATCTACGTTTACAATAGATTTTTTATCTCAAGCTGATCACTTTCCAAATCTAGGCACAATATTTTCCAGAGAGAGACAGACAGAGAGCTTCAAACACTTGTTACAACATCTCATGATGGTAAACAGTCACTTAAAGTCCTCTCTCAGCTGCTTGTTCCAAAGAAATTCTATTAGTCTATGTCAGCTGCAGTCATTGTTTTAAAACAGGTAATTGCATTTTGATGTCTTATCTTGGAAACATTTCAAAAATTTCAGGTTAGTATAAAGCCAAAAAGACATGAGGTTTTGCATGCTTCCCAAGGCACTGGCTATCTTTTATTCCATCTAGTTGATGGACTGCAAGCTGTATTTTGTAGCCATTCTCGGCAGCCTCCATTGTCTTCAGAAGGTTTCAGTTTCTCTTAAAATCTAGCTAGAAAGAGGAAAAATAAAAACTGCATCTTTAAAACACACTCTTGTAGCAGTGGCACAATCTTATATTTGATACCAATGTTTGTTACTTAATTCGTGCTGATGTATTTTTACATTTAGATTAGATTTGAACACATTTTTAATCATATTCAAAAATTGCTAAAATGCATTAATTACACAATAAGTCATCAATAATTGATGGTTGTACATATTTGAAAGCATGGATATGCAGTTTGGCAGAGGGGGTTCCAGCTTTTCCAATTGTCCCTGTGTGGTTGGACCCTCCCCTGCCTGATTTGTTCTGAGAATGATTCAGGCATGAGAGAGAGAATGAGGGAAGAAGGAAGGTTGATTACTCATCAGAGGTTTAGTAATCCTTATTTTGTGTGTGAAGTTCTTCAGTACATACTAACTTTCAGCTTTTTTTTAATGCAAACTAACAAGTTTAGCTTTCAGGTTTTGTATTGTCGTAATATTATTCCAGATTAAATAATTGAGTTTAGTTTGTGTTTTAGTAAAAGGAAAAAGTGGACCAATCAACTGTTTGTTGTGATTCTGAGAAATGTTGCCATTTGTATTCAATTAGTTAAAATTACTTGATGTGAAAAGTATTTTGTGATGTGAAGTCACATGATCAATGCTGGAAATCGTTTTGTGAAATTTGCTCATTCAACAATCATCAAATATTAAGGAAGATTTAAGCAGTAGAATGAAGACTCCTACATCTTTGACGAGTAATCAACTTTTGTTATTGAATAGGCCCCTACAAGTAACATTGATTGAAGGCTGCATACATGCATAATAATGATAAAACTAACCTCAATAAATTAGAAACCAGTTCTTGAGCATCTACACTCTATTTTAGAAAGAATTGCATTAAATGTTTAATATTTAATGCTTCTGATTACTTCATCTGTCTCAATCAAATATTGTTCACAAACAAATTAAATGTTCAATTGGCAATAAATCAAAGTTAAAATAATTATGTTCTTCATTCTACTGTAAGTGATTCATACAAGGGCACAAGAATCAAGTGCAAGAGTAAACTATATGGTTCATTAATCTTGCTTCTTCATTCATTGTGATCATGGTTGATCTTTTAGGGGGACTGTGAGTAAAAACTTTTATACACAGAGGGCGGTAACGGTCTGTAATGCACTGCCTGGGAAGGTAGTAGAGGCGGATTGCCTCACATTCTTTAAGAAATATTTGGATGAACGCTTGGCACATAAGAAAATTAAGGGTAATGGGCCAAGTGCTGGCAGATGGGATTAGGTGACAGTTCAGGTGTTTCTGATGTGTCAGTGTGGACTCCATGGCTGAAGGGCCTCTTCTGCGCTGTATGATTCTGTGATCTTTGACTTCAGATCACTTCCCTGCCCATTGTTCATTTCCCTTGTTTCCCTGAGAATCCAAAAAACTGTTTATCTCACCCTTAAATATATTCAGTTATGAAGCAGCTATAACCCTCTGAGGCAGACAATTCCAAAGATTCACCATCCTTTAAATGAAGTTATTTCCCCTCATCTCAGTCCTAAATGATTGGCCCCTTTATCTGAGACTATGTCCGTGCAATTTTAGATTGTTTCCATTGATCGGGCAATCTCTCAAGGACAACCCTGTCAAGTCCCTCCAGAACATTTCAATAAGATTGCCTTTCATTCTCTCAAACTCCAGAGAAAATGACCCCTATTTGTTCAGCCTTTCATCATTGGACAATCCCCCTCATCCTGGAAACCAATTTAGTGAACCTCTATTGCGCTGCTTCCAATGTAAGTATATCTTGAATGAGAAAACTGAAACTGGTCACTGTATTCTAGATATGAAATGTTGTACAACTGTTGTCAGCCTTTATTATTCTTGAACTCTGATCACTTTGCAATCAATGTCAACATGTCATTTGCCTTCCTAATTGCTTGCTATACTGTGTTAACTTTCTGCGATCCTTGTATGAGCACGCCCAAGTCTCTTTGAACATTAATACTTACAAGTTTCTCACATTTTAAAAAATATTCAGTTCTTCTATTCTTTTATTCTTTCAATCACTTCCCTACATTATAACACATCTCATCATTTTGCCCACTCAATTAACATGTCTATGTCACTTTGCAGCCTTATCTTTCCTATTTTTGAATCATTAACAAACTTTAGATACATTGGGTGCAATTCTCCCACTACACTGAACTAATTCTTTAGTGCAGCAGTACAGCAGAATCGCGTGTCAGCCTATTTGCGGGATTCCCATGAGCATTTGCACCACACTTGCATCTCCCACGCCTGGATTTCCACTGGCATCTTGTGGTGAGAGACAGGGCTGGGAAGGTGGATAGGCAGTGGGAGGTAGAAATAGTATTTAAATAATATTTTACGTACTATTTAAATGCTATTAACAGACCCGGGACTGAATTCTCTGGATACGCCAGCATCTCCCACTTTGCCAGAGTGTTTCACTCCGGCAGGGATTACTATAGTTCCCACTTTCAGGGAACTGGCAGTCTGATCCTGCTGGAGTGAAGGGGGTGGGGGGCAATCTAGGAACCTCAGGAGGTCAGGGTGGAGAGGTAGTTCCCCTGGCCATGGCATCTTGGCAATGCCAGTCTATGCTCCTGACACTGCTTAAGGGGCAATCTGCCCATGTCCAGGCACTGCTCACACCTTGGCACTGCTCACACTCTGCTTCCTATGTTATCTAATCCTCTGTGCTAGGCAGTGGCACATGGTATTATCTGGAACTAGTGATCCAGAGACCCACGGTAGTTTCTGGGGACCTGGGTTCAAATCCAATCATGGCACATGGTGTAATTTGAACTCAATACAAATCTGGAATTAAAAGCCTAATGATGACCATGAAACCATTGTTGATTGTAATAAAAGTCCATGAGGTTCACTAATATTCTTTAGGAAAGGAAATCTATCATCTTTAACTGATCTGGCCTATATGTGAATCCAGGTCCACAGCATAATGGTTGACTGTTAAATACCCTCAGGGTTGGGCAATAAATGCTAGTCTGACGAGCAAATCTTACATCCCATGAATTATTTAAAAAAAGAGACTGGATAAAACACAAGAGATCAAAGGGAAAGAACGGATCTAGGAAAACACTGAAATCCATGAAGGGATAGCTGCTTAGATCTCCCAGAAGACATTCCAACCAATGATAGTCATTGCTTCTTCCTGAGAAGACAACCGTTTGAAATATGAAAAATTCCAAACCAGCAAGTAGCGAGTAAGGGTGAAATTTTCCCATCATGCCCATCGTAGGAATCACAGCAGCAAGATAGGACCATGCAAAGGTCCGTTGACCCCAGCAGAATTTTCTGGCCTTGGAGCGAACGCGGTTAGAAAATTCCATCCTAAGTGTCAGTGAGGTTGTGAAATGGTCCTTTTTGGGTAAGAAAAGATGTTACTCACGTTAATTATAAAACATAGAACATTACGGTGCAGTGCAGGCCCTTTGGCTCTGTGTTCCACTGACCTGTGAAACCAATCTAAAGCTCATTTAACCTACACTATTCCAATAAAATCCATATGTTTATCCAATGCTCTTAATATTGGCTAGTCCACTGTTGTTGCAGGTGGGGCATTCCATGCCTTACTATTCTCTGAGTAAAGAAAGTACCTCTGACATCTGTCCTATATTTATCACGTCTCAATTTAAAGCTATGAGCCCTCGTGCTAGCCATCACCATCCAAGGAAAAAGGCTCTCACTGTCAACCCTATCTGTCGACATAGATCATCTGTATGCTTCTGTTAAGTCATCTCTTAACCTTCTTCTCTCTAACGAAAACAGCTTCAAGTCCCTCAGCCTTTTTCATAAGACCCCCCCCCCACCATACCAGGCAACATCCTGGTAAATCTCTTCTGCATCCTTTCCAATGTTCCTATATCCTTCCTATAGTGTAGCGACCAGAATTGTACGCAATACTCCAAGTACAGCCGCACCAGAGTTTTGTACAGCTGTAACATGACCTCGTGGCTCCGAAAGTAAATCCCTCTACCAATAAAACACACTGTATGCTTTCTTAACAATCCTATCAACTGGGTATCAACTTTTAGGGATTCATGCACATGGATACCAAGATCTTGCTGCTCAGCCACACTATCAAGTGTCTTACCATTAGCCTAGAACTCTGTATTCCTCTACTCCTTCCAAAGTGATTCACTTTTCCACATTAAACTCCATTTGCCACCTCTCAGCCCAGTTCTGTAGCTTATCTATGTTCTCTGTAATCTGCAACATTCTTCTGCACTGTGCACAACTTGTCACCTGTAAATTTACTAACCCATCTTTCTATGCCCTCATCCAGGTCATTTATAAAAATGACAAACAGCAGCGGTCCAAAACAGATCCTTGTGGTACATCACTAGTAACTGAATTCCAGGATGAACATTCCCCATCAATCATCACCCTCTGTCGTCTTACATCTAGCCAATTTCTGATCCAAATCGCTAAATCATCTCAATCCCATGTCTCTGTATTTTCTGCAATAGACTACCATGGGAACCTTATCAAACACTTTATTGAAATCCATATGCGCCACACCAATGGTATTACCCTCATCCACTTCTTTGATAACCTTCTCAAAGAACTCAATAAGGTTTGTGAGACACGATCTACCCTTCACAAAACTGTTGACCATCCCTAATTAAATTATTACTTTCTAGACGATTACTAATCCTATCTCTTATAATCCTTTCCAAAACTTTGCCCATAACAGAAGTAAGACTTACTGGTCTATAATTACCAGGATTGTCTGTACTCCCCGTCTTGAACAAGGGAAAAATATTTGCTCCCTCCAGTCTTCTGGCACTATTCCTGTAGACAATAACGATATAAAGGTCAAAACCAAAGGCTCTGCAATCTCCTCCCTAGCTTCCCAGAGAATCCTAGGATAAATCCCTTCCAGCCCAGTGGATTTATCTATTTTCATGCTTTCCACAATTGCAAACATCTCCTCCTTATGAACCTCAATCCCATCTAGTCTAATCGTTTGTATTTCAGTATTCTCCTCAGCAACGTTGTCTTTTTCCTGTGTGAATACTGATGAAAAATATTAATTTATTGCCTCTCCTATCTTTTCGGACTCCACGCATAACTTCCCACTACTGCCCTTGACTGGCCGTAATCTTACCCTAGTCATCCTTGTATTTCTGACATACCTTTGAAAACTTAAGGGTTTTCCTTGATCTTACATGCCAAAGACTTCTCATGTCCGTTCTAGCTCTTTTTAGCTCTCTTTTTAGGTCCTTTCTGGCTAACTTGTAACTCTCAAGCACCCTAACTGAGCCTTCACATCTCCTCTTTACATAAGTCTCCTCCTTAACTTCTTTAATAAACCATGGCTCCCTCGTTCGACCATTTCCTCCCTGCCTGACAGGTGCATACTTATCAAGGACATGCAGTAACCGTTCCTTTTACAAGCTCCACATTTCAATTGTGCCCACCCTTTGCAATTTCCTTCCACATCCTAGACGTCCTAAACTCGCCTAATCGCATCGTAATTTCCTTTCCCCCAGCTATAACTCTTCTCTACAGTATATACTTATTCCTTCCCATCGCTAATGTAAACATAACCAAATTGTGGTCACTTTCTCCAAAGTGTTTGCCTACCTTGCAATCTAATATCTGGCCTGGTTCATTACCCAGTACCAAATGTGGTCTTGCCTCTTGTTGGCCTATCTATGTACTGTGTCAGGAAACTCTCCTACACATGTTGGACAAAAACTGACTCATCTAAAGTACTCAAACTATAGTGTTTTAAGTCAATATTTGTAAAGTTAAAGTCCCCCATAACAACCACCCTGTTACTTTTCCTCCGATCCTGAATCATTTTTGCGATCTTTTCCTCTACGTCTTTGGAACTTTTTGGAAGCCTATCGAAAACTTTCAACAGGGTGATTTCTCCTTCCTTGTTTCTAACTTAAGTCCATGTTACCTCAGAAGACAAGTCCTCATCAGACATTCTTTCTGCCGTTGTAATACTGTCCTTGACTAACAATGCCACGCTTTTTTACCATCTTCCCTGATCTTACTGAAACATCTAAACCCCGGAACCTGCAACAACCATTCCTGTCCCTGCTTATCCACGTCTCCGAAATGGCCACAACATCGAAGTGCCAGGTGCCAAGTAACATAGAACACTACAGCACAAACAGGCCCTTCGGCCCACAAGTTGCACCGATCATATCAGTACCTACTAGGCCATAGAACTATCTGTAACTCCCAATCCCATTAAATCCCATATACTCATCCAGAAGTCTCTTAAAAGACCCCAGCGAGTTTGCCCCTCCCACCACGGACGGCAGCTGATTCCATTCACTTATGTTGTTTACCAAGCAATATTTTTATCGAAGTTTTTAAAAAGTTTACCCTACTGCAGCATGCACAGCATTTTGGGGGTCCTACCCTTTCTGAAAATAAATGTTTCTTGACTTTTTACTCTTCAATGGCCTGACTCTAATTTTAAGGTTATACCCTCCTGAATTTTCCCATCAGGAGGAATAGATTCTTTTAATTGAATCTATTTATTATTTTCAACATGTTGAATGGCTCACTCTTCAGTCTTCTATTTTCAAAGGAAACCAAACCAAGACTATACAATCTCTCTTCATAATATAACTATTTAGCCCCTGTCATTCTGGTGAACCTACATTATACTCTCTCCAAGTTCAATGTATCCTCTCTGCAACTTACTCAGCCCTGAACACTTCACTGTAGGTAGAGGTAATGCCTGAGGCTCTTTACAACAGAAGCATAAATTCTTTGCCTTTGTATTCCAATTCCCTTAGGAAAAGTGAAAATGTTATACATCGTAGATCATGATGTATAAGCCGAGGTCATCTCTCCATCCCAAAAGTCATGTCGGCCCTCATTTCAGCCATGGCGTGGTATTTGCCCACAAATGTTTTACTTGCATTATTATTGGGTTCAAGGAATCAAATAGGTGATATGGGAAATGCCCAAGTTTAAGGCACACGCACAGCAGAACGTATATGGTGAATGATAACAGAGCATTAAGTTTAGCAAGAGTAAATTTAGGAGCATTGTCCCCAGAAAATATTAACTAAGCGCGTACAATAAATGACATTTGATTCTAGTCTCAAGCTAAAAGTCATAACATTTGCTAACTTACAAAATAACTGTGCTTCCATGGGGGCATTCAATTTTGTGGAAAACTGATGTGAGAATGGAAGAATAAAGACTCTATTCTGAAAAGGATGCCAAAGATCAAATGCAAATACATTATGAAAACATGGACCAGCCAACAGCCTGATCTTGAGAAGCATGTATGGAAATTGTTCCTCTAAAATTGTCAGAATGGTTTCATCATGAAATGCAGTGTGTATATATGCACTTAAGTGGATCAAATCAATCTCTGAGTCTAGACTAGCAAAGATTTCAAGGGAACAGGTAGTTAGTGTATCTGCTTAATGGATGGAAATAGCTGCTGTTGTGCCCAAACACCCAGCTTGCTCAGAATACCAAAAGACCATAATGCCAGAATTATCAGTTTCCTACGATTCTTCTTTAGACAGCAGCAAAAACACGAGGACCCTTTTAGCCACATGGATGAAATGTCCATGAATTTTGATAAACCCAGCAACCAAACTGTCACGTGGAATGGTTTGAAAATGGTCATAGTGAAAACCACAGGACATGAGAAGATAGGGTTCTTCAAACAGAAGATACAAAAACTAGCATAAGGGCACTTTATCTGAATGCTCATAGCATTTGAAACAAGGTAAATGAGTTGACAGCACAAATCATTGCAAACAAGTATAATTTGGTGGCCATTTCAGAGACATGGTTGCAGGATGGTTACAACTGGGAGTTGAATGTCCAGGGGGGTATCAAACTATTCGGAGGGACCAACAGGAAGGTAAGGGAGATGGTGTATCTCTGATATTTAAGGATGATATCAGGGTGGTAGTGTAAGATGATATCGTTTCTATGGAAGAAGAGGTTGAATCCGTTGGGTGGAAATTAGAAATAGTAAGAAGAAAAAGTCACTGATAGGCATAGTCTATAGGCCACCAAATAATGATATAGTGGGGTGAGAAATAAGCAAAGAAATAACTGATGCATGTAAAAATGGTACAGCAGTTATGAGGGATTTTAATCTACATATCAATTAGTCAAACCAGGTTGGACAAGGCAGCCATGAGGAGGAGTTCGTAGAATGTATCCAGTGCAATTTCCATAATTCAGCCTTTGAATGAGTTCCTCAACAAGTCGTTCAAGAATCATATTCATACTGAATGGAATAGCTGTATGGTTGACTGAAAAAAATCTCCTCAAAAAGTGGAAATATTCATGCTACCATTTATTTCTTATGCGATTTTGTGTCAAATCGTGAGATGCTATTGGAGCACAGGCTATCATCAGATTGTTCAAAAAATGCAAAATATCCAATTCATTGGAAGATGATTTGTTGTGGTTGGATGATTTTGAAAATGAGTGCGCCATATCTGATCTAGAGTAGAATCTTTATTATAATGTCATAGGTAAAGTGACTGAATTTAATTAACTCCTCGCATCAGATGCTGAAGACATTGAGTTCTGAGCATTTCAAAGTGCTTGGATTGTAGTTCAAGGTATCTTTTCACAATTAGTTTATTCAATAAACTGTGTCACCTTAATGTGATATGAATTATCAGTGTTTTTTTCACATTCCAAAATGTAATCGCAAACTTGCGATTTACATTTTATGCCCAGCCTGTAAGTCAACCTCCACTTGGAACTATTTTTGGAGCCTTCAAAGGTCATCTCGTAAGTATTGGCGATATCAATAACTTATTTTATAGGCTATATAACTAGTTACTTCCGCTTGTCATTGATGTATTAGCAATACCATTTTTAACTGGAAGAGCGGCAGGAGAAATTCAAGGTGAAGGGGTGAAGTTTGCCAAAGAGACATGGAGAAGGGTATCAGATTGCCAGGATGGTGTAGGGTGGGGAGCATGGGGGTAGATGCAGTTGCTTGAGACAGTTTACATCTGGGGGTGGAGGGGAAGCATCTCTGTTTTCACTGGCGCACGTGCAGTCATGAAAAGGCACTTATCTGTTCATGCAGCAATCTTGCTTCTCTAGTTGCTGAGTTTTTTAGGTCCAAGAAATCTAATCAACAAGCATTAAAACTGGTATAGAGACGATATCTGAGGTGTATAACATTCAAATTTTAAAATAATGTGTCCATTTCCTGGGAGTGAATTGGTTACTCACCCTGTCATAGATTCATAGAGCACAGAAAGGGGCCATCCAGTCCATTGTACCCACACCAGTCAACAAAGATCTGACCACACTAATCCCATTTCCCAATGCATGACCCATCATAGCCCTTGAGGTTATGACCGTGCTTAAATATTATGAGAGTTTCTGACTCAGTCACCCTTTCAGGCAATGAGTTCCAGATCCCACCACCCTCTGGGTGAAAACATTTCTCCTCATCGAGGGCCGAAGGGCCTGTTCTGAGCTGTAATGTTCTATGTTCAACTTCTCTCAGCCTTCTATTATTTTAAATCTATGCCCCCTGGTTATTGGGCCCTTTACTAATGGAAAAAGTGCCTTTTTGATTTATTATTGTCGCATGTTTAGTATACAGTAAAAAAAATATTGTTTCTTGGCAGTTGACAAAGCATACTGTACATAGAAAAGAAAAAGAAATAGTGCAGAATGTAGTTACAATCATAACTCAGATGTACAGAAAAATCAACTTAATATGAAGTAGCTCCAATCAAAAGTCTAACAGCAGCAGGGAAGAAGCTAGTCTTCAATCGGTTGGGTACGTGACCTCAAACTGTTGTATCTTTTTCATGACAGAAGAAGTTGGAAGGGAGTCTGTCTCAGTGTGAGATCCTTGATTATATGAACTGCTTTACTGAGGCAACACAGAGTGTAGACAGAGTCAGTGGATAGGAGACTGATTTTCATGATGGACTGTGCTTCATTCAGAACCCTTTTTCGTTTCTCGTGGTCTTTGACAGAGCAAGAGCCATACCAAGCTGTGATACAACCAGAAAGAATGCTTTCTATGGTGCATCTGTAAAGGTCGGCGAGAGTTGTAGCAGGCATGCAATTTTTTTTCAGTCTTCTGAGAAACTAGAGGCGTTGGTGGGCTTTCTCAACTATAGCATTGACGTGGAGGAGTCAGGACATTTTGTTGGTGATCTGGACACCTAGAAACTTGAAGCATCTGTCATATCCACTTTATCCCCGTTGATGTAGTAGACAGGGGCATGTCCTCCACTATGCTTCTTGAAGTTGATCATTATCTCCTTTGTTATCCTGCCATCGAGTTCACCAGATTCTCTATGTCTTTCTGTACTCTATCTCATCATTGCTTGAGATCCGACCCACTATGATGATGTCATCAGGAAAATTGAGTTGGAGGGGAATTTGGACCCACAATCACAAGTATATAAGAAGTTATAACTTCTTATAACTTCTTTAGTAAGGAGCTGAGGGCATAGCCTGGCACCAATGTTGAGGATGATTGAGGAGGAGGTATTGCCTAGCCTTATTTATTGTGGTTTGTGGCTTAGGAAGTTGAGGATCCAGCTGCAGAGAGAGGAGCTGAGCCATCTGCCACAGAGTTTGGAGATAAGTTTTGTAGGAATAATAGTATTGAAGGCTGAGCTGTAGTCAATAAATAGAAGTCTGACATAAATGTTTTTGTATTCAACGTGTTCCAGGGTGAGTGCAGGGCCAGGGAGATGGCATCTATTGTAGACCTGTTATGGTAATAAGTGAACTGCAGTGGATCAAAGCAGTCTGGGAGGCCAGAATTGATTTGTGCCATTTCTAACCTTTCAAAGCACTTCATGGTGATGGATGTCAGAACCACCAGATGATAGTCATTAAGACACACTACCTGGCTTTTCTTTGGTACAGGAGGATATTGCCATCTTCTTCAAGCAGATAGGGACCTCAGGTTGGTGTAAAGCGAGGTTAAAGATGCCTGTGAATACCCCTGCCGGATCTGTGCAATATTTGAGTGCCTTCCTATCTATTCCTTTCATAACTTTCCTCCCAACTTTTGCTGCATGAAGGAAAACAGTCCCAGCCCATCTATTTTCTCATAGCTGGCATCCTAGTGAATCTCTTCTGCATTCTCTCCAGTGCAATTACACCTTTCCTATAATGTGGTGCCCAGAACTGCACACAGTACTCTAGTTATGTCCTAACCATTGTTTTTGCAGTTCCAGCTTGACCTTCCTGCTCTTAAAAACAAGTATCACATATGCGTTATTAGCCACCTCTCTACTTGCCCTATCACCTTCAGGGATTTATAGGTATGCATATCAAGGTTCCTCTGTCTTCAATACTTTCGGGGGTCCTACATTCATAGTGTAATCCTTTGCCTGGTTAGAACACCCCAAGTTTATTGCCTCTCACGTTTTTGGGATGAATTCCATTTGCCACTGCTCTGCCCATCTGGCCAGTCCATTGCAAACCTCCTGCAATTTATGGATATCCTCCTCTCTGTTTACCACCCTACCACTTTTTGTCTCACCTGCAAACTTCTTGATCATAGCCCCTACATTTTAAAAACAGAAGTAGAAAGATTTAAGCTTGGGTTCATATTTAAGACTAAGTTCAGGTTTCAGAATTTTAAGTTTTATTTCCAGCCCAATCAAAGCCTATTCCATATATTAAATCCAACATCCCTATCTCCCTAGCATACCTTGCAACTTTATCAACTTATTTGAAGGAGATAATGACTGTGGTGGATAGGAGAATTATGATGGTTAGAATGGAGAAAACAATTTTTTTTTGTGATAGAAGTGGATAGGAAGGCTCTGGTTCTGTCTGGGAGGCAGTGTAAGTAATTTTGAGGACCAGAAGAATTTTCGTGAGATATTGATGAGGGTAGAATGTACAAAAAAACGTGGCAAATAGAATTCAATGTCAGTAAGTGTGAGGTGAAACTTCATTTTTTTTTAAACATCAAAAAGTAATAAAATGAGAAAGAGTGGGTGCTGCAGGTAGTTGCTAGTGATTGAAAAGCCTAGAATGTGGAGACATAAATATAAAACTAAATGCAAGAGATTTAGGACAAAATGCAAGAGAAACCTTTTACATAAATTGGTGAGGCTATAGTTCACATTACACAAGTTGATGATTGAATTGAAGAATAACTTAGATAGATGGTTGAAGGAAAGATTGATGGGTCCATGGAATTGCGGCACCAAATGTGGAGGATAAATAGAAGCATGGATTGAATAGACCAATTGATCTTTATCAGTGTTGTTAGTTTTATGTTCTCTCAACATCAGTCTGTTACCTTGGAGACAACTTGACCCCAAAAAAACACAATTTTCTCCCTCACGCCAAAGAAGTCTAATTTATTTAGCAAATCACCTTTTGAGGTGGAAAGATTGTCACAGCGCACTTCAGAAGTATAAGGAATATGGGCACTGATCCGAAAAAGAGCTACCTCTATTTTCTCTTTCCTAGAGTTCTCTGAGGATTACAAATCGAGGACAAGTAAGGTTCTTTTTTGAGCAGATCTATCAATAAAATTTTTGTTTAGATTTATAGGACCTGGAAAAGATGCACACTGATGTTTAGTTAAGCTGCACAAAGAAACTTTAAAGAAGGAGCTAATGTAAATTGTAACAAATGTAGTTATCTCTGTTACATGGTACATGAACCTTTCATATTCACACTATCATTCCTAAGCCATCTTTCTATTAAAATTTAAATGAAAAATTTTCACTAAGATTATAATTTCAATTTTTGCTCTCTGACCTTTTTCCAAATGAAACTGTTAAAATCAGAAATTGGTCCTCAATTTGCTTTTTGATTTCTGAACTTGTCATGGTCTCAACACATGCGATGTTGTCAGGGAAGCACTGTGTAGTAAATTCAGTGGAAACATGTTTTTAAAAAAAGTGAATGCACTGCCAATTTAATCATCTTCCACTTGCTTGCAGCTTGTTGTAGAATGGCTGCCACAAGCCTGGGAGCAAGTCAAATGGTATGGCGCTTATTTTGGCAAAACACTGGTATGTGATGTAGAGTGGCAATTTAAATTTTCTAAAGTAGATGTGGTGTATGTTATATAACAGCTTAATTGCACTCATTTTAAATAACCAAAATTTGGAGTCCAATGTATGTTCTGTAAATATTTTTATTGAAATTTTGCAAGCTAGCATGTTGCATGCAATACAAGTTCTAAACTTATTTGGACATCGAGTCTCTGAAGGGTTAATAACAGTGTTTGTAATTATAGGCCAAACACTTTAATTATTAGGCATACTGTGTGACATCATCCTGTACCTCCGAGTTGTCACCGATAGAATTGAAAAAGCCAGATGGTGTGTGATTATAGTGAGTTCCTCCAAAATGTATTTTAGAAGCAATTAAAAGGTTTGGCCCCCTCCTAGTGATCTGCTCATCTGTGATGAGATATTTTACTCAGACTCATCATGATACAAAATGATAGCTCCTGACAAGAAATAAATGAAAGGTCAGAAGGGCTGTAATATTGACTTAGATTTTCAGGAAATTACAGATTTTTAAGACATTTCTTTTTGGATAAATGGTTTATCTGAAAGGAAGTAGCAAGTAATCTGTAATCCTTCACTGGGAGTGCATTTGCATTTTGAAAGCTTGGGTGATTAAGAACAGATGGGTTGTTATCTGTCTCAAAAAGTGTAGAAGATTGCAGAAAAGATTGCATATATAAAATGACACTGCTTCTTTCAGTCTGGTTTTCTGGAATACTGTTTTGTTTTTTTTAAATGTTCATGATTTGCTAGCGATGTAACAGAAATGACAAAATTGCCTACACACTGTCCAAAAATATTTGAAGGAATGTTGCGTTCAACTCCTGCTATTTCATAAAGATTTTCAAATGGTACTCAGCAGCATGAATAACAATCCAGAAAGAAAATGTCTTGTTTGAAGTAAATTTCTGATCCATCAAGCTTCACAGCCAGCCCCAGATAGCTTTAATGTTTTACAGTCCTAGTCAGCTTTAACAAACAGATTTTAGATTTATCCACAAAAAATATTTTCCATGCATAGTGAACTGCAGTAAGATTGTAAAATATTTTTACAGTATTGTTTCTGTGTATTACTCCAAGTACATTATTTATTAGCCATGGAATCTTGCGGGTGACCTTTTAACTCCACGAGCTGAATTCAAATCCAGTCCGGATTAATGAAGTCAGGGTTTTTGCAGTTGCTTAAGTGTGTGCAATATAGTTTGAAAAGTCTAAAGTTAGGTCCTGGTGGCATGAACCACTAACACAAAACTACCTCAAATTCAGCAGTGCGAACAATGTGACTAGCAAAGATCTTAGGATGGCTGATGTGGGAATGAAAAAAAATGTCATGTTTGAATAGCTCACTTCTATGATTCAACAGAATAGAAGGAATTAACTCTTGATTGCTTGATGCTGACATTAAGTAGTTCAAATCATAAGGGTGCTAACAAAATTCTTCAATACAATCTGTACAAAATGAGGTTCATTTTAATTACCAGTGACAGCAAAGAATAGGCGATATGACATTATACACCTTGCCTAGTTATATTTTCCATTAATTCCAATGGAATTAAAAATCATGGAGGATGCGTGGCAGGTGGCTGATCCAATATTGCCCCTTTTAAGCAAACCAACAAAAGTCAAATCATCTCCAATGCTTCTGCTATCAATTATCAATTTGCATTTGGTGATCTTTAAGCAATAATGTTTAAACACTTTCTCTCTACAGCAACAAGCAAGCTTTTCTACTGGAAAATGTTCCGTGCAATGATGCAACCTGCAAGACTGTGGGCCGAATGTTCAAGGTTCTTTGGGAGCTGTCTGGTTTAAGCCAAATTAAGAATGCTGTTGTGGCTACCTTCTTTGACATTTATGAAGATGTAAGTTCAGCATAATACTAATTATCTTTTACATTTACTAATTTGAATTCTTTACAGCTATTGGTATTGGGGAACTGTGCTGATAACTTAATCTTTGGTGCGTATAAATAATGTAAAAATGATAATTCCTATGTACAAAAGTTAATTCCTGGCTTGTATTAATATTACAGAACTCAGCCAGAGTGATGATATGAATTCCTTTTGTATGTTCAAGGGATATGGGGATTGCTGTCTAGGCTAGCATTTATTACCCATCCCTAATTGCCCTTAAGGAAAATGATGATGAGCTGCCCCCTTGAATCGCTGCAGTCCATGTGGCATAGGCACATTCACAATGCTATTAGGGAGCAAATTTCAGGATTTTAAACCAGCAGCAGTGAAGGAATAGCAATATATTTCCAGATCAGGATGGTGAGCGACTTGGAGGGGAACTTCCAGTTGGTGTTCCCATTTATTTGCTCCGTTTTTTTCCTTCTAGTTGGCAGTGGTTGTGGATTTGAACAAAGAACAAAACGGCACAGGAAACAGGCCCTTCGGCCCAATGAGCCCGCGCCACCACCCCGATGTTCCCACCTCTACCCATGATCCCTGTCTATGTTTATAGATCTATGGATTAAAAACCAAATTTGAGACAATTTAGGGAGAATTTGTTTTGCCAGTTAGCCTATGAGCACATTTTTGGGGTGTGGGAGGAAACAGGAGCACCCGGAGAAAACCCACACAAGCACGGAGAGAATGTGCAAACTCCCATAGACACTGACCCAAATCCATGTATCCGCACAGTACAGCGATAGTCACTGAGCTGTCGTGTTGCCCATCGAATGGACCAGGTCAAACATACACTGACGTGAAGCACTAGGATACTCTTGAAAAAAATCCAAGAGCAGCCCATTCATGACCCATCGCATGTATGCCCCTTGTTAGACAACAAGGTGGACCAAAGCACCTGTAGGATAAAAACAAGTGCATCAATATCATCTATTTATACACTTCCCAGGGACTCTCAAGGCTCATGATCCCTATTTTAAATCAGTTTTCTATACCCCTCCATTCCCATTCTGTTCATGTGCCCATCTAAGTATTTCTTAAATAACTCCAGAGTGCCTGCCTCCCCCACTTTTCTTGGCAGCGCATTCCATACCCCCACCACCCTTGGTGTGAAAAAACTCCCTCTAGCATCCAAATTATACCTTGCCCCCCTCACCCTAAGCCCGTGACCCCTCGTGCTATTTCAGTCCATCCAAGGAAAAAGCTTAACCCTGTTTACTCTATCTATACACCTCATAATCTTGTACACCTCTATTAGATCTTAGTTTGGAATCCAGGGCTGGGAAGAAGAAAAATTAGCCATGGTTCCTGCAAAGCACTGCTGTCATGTTAGCCTTGCTAGAGTATATAATTTTTTGGATATAGTTGCCAATGGAGTTTGTTTAGCTTCAGTTTCCTTTGTTTGTTCTGAGGTTATTTGCACCATCGGATGCAATACTATAGTACCACTTTCAAGGGAAAAATGATAGAGACAATGATGGAGGAGGATGTTGGGGGAGATGACTGGGGAAACCAAATTAGAAAATTGTTAATTCTATACACTCTTCATTTTAATTTTAATCTAATCTGTCAAAAAATCTCACCTAATTTTATAACAACAGTGGAGTCATAGCCATAAGTGTTTTTTATTCATTTATGGGATATGGGTGTCACTGCTAACCCAGCATTTATTGCCTTTAAGAAAATAATGATAAACTGTCATTCTGAATTGTTGCAATCATTATGTAGGCACATTGCTGTTAGGGAGGGAGTTGCAGGATTTTGATCCTGCAACAATGCAGGAGTGGCACTATATTTCCAAGTCAGGATGGTGATTAGCTTGGAAGAGAACTTGTAGGTGGTGATGTTCTGATGTGTCTTCTGCCTTTGCCCTTTTATGTGGTTGATAGCAGTCGTGAGTTTGGAAGGTGCTGTCTAAGCAACCTTGATGAATTCCTCCAGTGCATCTTGTAAGTGGTACACATTGCTATCACTGTTAGTCAGTGATGGAGGGAGCGAA
Organism: Sphyrna mokarran; assembly: GCA_024679065.1. Taxonomy (NCBI): domain Eukaryota; kingdom Metazoa; phylum Chordata; class Chondrichthyes; order Carcharhiniformes; family Carcharhinidae; genus Sphyrna; species Sphyrna mokarran. Next base: position 33,417,738 of record JAGIQG010000004.1, on the reverse strand, counting down.
TGTTTGTGGATAAGGTGCCTATCAAGTGGGGTAGCTTTGTCCTGTCCAATTGTAAGCTCCTTCAGTGTTTTAGGAGCAGGACTCGCCAGGCAAATGGAAAGTATTCACACTGCTGACTTTTTTTTTAGAGTTCATTTTCTTTACAGGATATGGGTGTCAAATATCTAGGCTATCATTTATTGTTCATCCTAATTGCCCTTGAGAAGCTGGTGGTCAGCTGCCTTCTTGAATCCTCACAGTTCTCGTGGTCTAGATACACCCACGGTAGTATTTGGGAGGGAGTTCCTGGATTTTAGTTAAGCGAAGTAAAGGAGACAGCGATTACGTTTACAAGTTAGAATGATAAGTGACTTGGAGAGGAACTTCCAAGTGGTGGTGTTCTAATGTATCTGCTGCCCTTATTCTTCTAGGTAGTAATGGTCTTGTGTTTGAAAGGTGCTGAGTAATGAGTCTGGTAAGTTCTTACAGTGCATCTTGTAGATAGTTCACATTTCTGTCACTGTTAATCACAGATATGCCTTGTAAAAGTTGGATGTGGTTAACAGAATCAGGAAATGAGTTACTGACTGCAGATTCATAGTCTCTGATCTGCAGTTGTAACCACAGTATTTATATGACTAGCCTGGTTCATTTTCTGGTCAAGGTTAGCCCCAGAAGGTTGATAATGGAGGATTCAGCAATGGTAATGCCATAGAATGTAAAAGATTGATGGTTAGATTCTTGTTGGGGATGGTCAGTGCCTAGCACTTGTGTGCACAAATGTTACTTCCCACTTCTTAGTCCAAGCTTGGATATTGTCCAGGTCTTCCTGTATTTGGATATGGACTGTGGTGCTAAGTATAGTACAATCTGTGAACATCTCTTAAAAAAGGTCATTAATGAAGCAGCCAAAGATGGCTGAACGTCAAACCCTATCCTGAGGAACTCCTGAAGTGATTGACCGCCAGTAACCACAACCATCATCATTCATGCCAGGTGTGACTCCAACCAGGAGCGCGTTTTTTTTAAATAAATTAATTTGTAGGACGTGAGCATCGCTGGTGGCCAGCATTTCTTGTTCATCCCAAGTTGCCCTTGAAACTGAATGGCTTGCTAGGCCATTTCACAGGGCAGTTGAGTGTCAACCACATTGCTGTGGATCTGGAATCACCTGTAGACCAGACCAGGTAAAGATGGCAGATTTCCTTCCTTAAAGGACATTAGTCAATCAGATGTGCTTTTCCAACAATCAACAATGGTTTCATGGTCACCAGTAAATTCTTAATTCCAAACATTTTTATGGAATTCAAATTCCGCCATCTGCCATGGCGGGATTCGAACCCAGGTCTCCAGGATATTAGCTAAGTTTCTGGATTAATCATCTGGTGATAGTGCCACTAGGCCATCACTTCCCCAATTTCCCTGATTTTAATTGACTCCAATTTTGCTATGGCTCCCCGACGCCAACAGTCAGAGTTATAGAAATTTGCAGCATGGAAACAGACCCATTGGCCCACTTACCCATGCCATCCAGTTTTTAACCATTAAGCTAGTACCAATTGCCCACATTTGGTCTATATCTCTCTAAACCTATCTTACCCATGTAACTGACTAAATGCTTTCTAAAAGACAAAATTGTACCTGTGTCCACTACCGCATCTGCAGCTTATTCTAGATGCTCACCACCTTCTGTGTGAAAAAATTGTCCCTTTAGACCCTTTTGTATCTCTCCCCTCTCACCTTATACATGTGCCCTCTAGTTTTAGACTTTGGGAAAAGGTGTTAACTATCTATCTATCTTATCTATGCCCCTCATTATTTTTATAGACCTCTTTAAGATCACTCCTAAGCTCCTTACTCTTAAGGGAAAAAAGTCCCAGTTTGACCTTACAATTCAAACCATCAAGTCCAGTAATATTCTAGTGAAATCTTTTTCTTTATCAATCCCTTGGGATTGAGGATGACTTGTTTCCACTTCGGGGAGGTGAATTCTGTAGTGGCTGAATAGTCTAGTGCTGGAGCCACGGACTGCACAAATTTAGCAGGTGGTGTTAGTGGGTAAGTGGGACTGTCTGAATTCTGTGTTGTCTTTCCACTGTTCACATTTGGCCTCTATGTGCTCCACCTGTTGACACTTGAGGTGAATGGCACCTTCGTGGATACTTCTCATTCTAAGGTGAGCAATTCCAATGTGGCAATGGGGATGTTCTGGAAATCTTGTGTCGAACAAAGTCGCCTGCCCATCACAGCTGATTGAGCATGACCAGTGCCTCAGTGCTGGGATATTGGTCTGAAGGAGGACGCTCGTATTGGTACACCTATCCTGCTAGTGGATTTGGAGAATTTTGCAGAGGCAACATTGCTAATATCTCTTCAGGGATTTGAAATGTATGCTGTACATTATCCATGTTTCTGATACATAGGGTCTATGGCTGCTGTCTCATGCAGGAGCTAGGTGCTAGATTTGAGATCTCGGGCTTCGAACACTGATCATGAGGCATCTGAAGACTGCCTGGTGCATTGCAGTCGATGCTAGATTTCATCAGCCAAGATTTGGGAAATGACTCACATTGTCCAGGGGTTAACTGTGGATCTTAATGATTGGAGGACAATTTTGTGTGATAGGAACTAGATGTTTATTCTAAGGCCCATTCTCTCATGCCTCGGTGAATGCATTGACAATGGTCTGTAGCTCAGTCTCTGAGCATGTACACACACGTGTATTATCTGTGTACTGCAGCTCGATGACAGAAATCGGTGTGGTCTGGTTCTAGCCTGGAAGCATCAGAGGTTGAACATTTTCCTGCTTGTCCAGTAGGTTAGCTCCACTCCAGCAGGGGGCTTCAGGGTGATGGGGAGGAAAGTTACTGCAAGGAAGCTAGAGAAGAACATTGGTGTGATGTCCTGTTTGACCCCACAATTTGTGATGGTTTTGTTGGTGAGGATCATGGCTTTTCATGCCACTGTGGAGCAGATGGAGAATAGTGGCGAATTTCTGCGGGCAGTCAAATTTGAAGATGATGTTCCACAATCCTTCATAATTGACAAAGTCAAAAGTCTTTACAGGATTGAAGAACGCCATGTACAGAGGTTGATGCTGCTCCCTGCACGTTTTCTGGATTTACTGAAGGTAATGTCCATTGTGCCTCTTGATTGGCAGAAGCCGAAATAAAACTCAGGAAGGAGCTCTTCAACTTCTAGGAGGATTGTTATGATTATCTTTCCCAGAGAACAGGGAAGTCCACCTGTAATTTCTGCAGTTGGAACTGTTCCTTTCTTGAAGATGGTTACAATGAAGGTGGAGTTTAATTTAGATAAATGCAAAGCGATGCATTTTGGTAGATTGAACTAGGGCAGGACTTACTGAGTTAATGGTAGAGCATTGGGGCGGCTTACAGAACAAAGAGACCTAGAGATACATGTTCATAGTTCCTTGAAAGTGGAGTCATAGATGGACAGAGTGATGAAGAAGGCATTCAGCATGCTTGGTTTTATTGATGAGAACATTGATTAAAGGAATTGGGATATCTTGTTGATGTTGTACAAGACACTGCTAAGGCCACACTTGGAATACTATGTACAGTTTTGGTCACCCTATTATAGAAAGGATATTACTAAGTTAGAAAGCATGCAGAAAAGATTTACAAGGATGCTACCAAGATTTGATGGTTTGAGTTATAAAGAGAGGCTGGATAAATTGGGACTTTTTTCTCTAGAGCATAGGAAACTGAGGGGTGATCTTATAGAGGCCTTCAAAATAATGAGGGATACAGATCAGCTAGATAGTCAATATTTTTTCCCAAAGGTAGTGGAGTCCAAAATTAGAGTGCATAGGTTTAAGGTGAGAGAGGAAAATACTTATGTATATCTGGAGTAAGCTGCCAGAGGTAGTGGTAGAGGCAGGTACAATTTTGTCTTTTAAAAAGCAGTTAAACAATTATGTGTGTATAGAAGGATATGGACCAAATGCGAGCAATTGGGATTAGCTTAGGGGTTCAAAAAAAAGGCAGCATGGACAAGTTGGGCCAAAGGGTTTATTTCCATGCTGTAAACTTCTGACTACAATTAAGGCATCTCAGATCTCCCTGTGTACTCTGTTCCTTCCAGGCAAAGATCATGACATTGTGGATTACTGCCAAGAGTGTCTCTCACTGCATTTTGATACTCAGCAGGGAATTCATCTGCATTGGAGGTCTTGTTGTTTTTCAGTTGTCAGATAACTTTTTTGGCCGTACAGCAAGCTGGTAGCGGATAACGTGTTGGGGCTCGTGTCAAGGGCACTTGTGTTGAAGGCTGTGTTTTGATTGAGAAGATCATAGAAGGAGGCCGTTTGGCCATTAAACCTTCACCAACAACAATCCCACCCAGGCCATATCCTACAAATCCCCCTGATGTTAAAGGACAATTTAGCATGGCCAATCAAACCTAACCCACACGCCTTTGGCATGTGGGAGGAAACCAGAGCACTTAGAGGAAACCGACACAGACTCGTGGAGAATGTGCAAAGTCGACACAGACACTGACCCATCGCCAGAATTGAACCTGGATTCCTGGCATTGAGGCAGCAATACTCACCACTATGCCAACATGCCACCCTTGAAGTGAAGGTTCTTGAAGTGCTGTCTCTGCAGTGGGTGTTGACTGCCTCTCTGTCTTTGACGAGCACTTTGTTTTCATCTCTCAGTAGAGTGGATTCCTGCAGACACAAACCATAGTTGGTTTTAATTGTGCTGCATTAAAATGATTAGTATTTTCTGCCTAAGCAGATTTGTAAATTAATCTCGAGATATAAAAGGCCATAAGGTTAAAATAGTACTTGAGTGCAAAAAAAACACAGAAATTGCAGAAAGATTACACTTCATAATCAAGCAAAATCAAACTCAGTCAAGCTGCATTCTTGCACAATTTGTTTCTGTCAAAAGGTCTCATCCACATAACTTTTCTAATTCTGAAGATTGGGTGAGACAAAGATGTCTTTAATTTTAACAGCGCTTGGATTGATTGCTATGTGTGTGGATTAAGTAGTACAGAACCTCACATCCACTGCTGGTCGATGGTGTTCTTGGGCATCAACCCATAATTCTCATAATCAACATTTTAACTACCAAACTACTTGCCATGCCTTTATTAATATTTTACTGCTTCAGTTACCTTATTAATGCCATAGTTATTTATTAAACAAGTTTATTAAACATTAACACGGCAATGAAGTTACTGTAAAAAAAATCTCCTATTCGCCACATTCCGCTGCCTATTTGGCTACGCTGAGGGAGAATTTAGCATGGCCAATGCACCTAACCTAACCAGCACATTTTTTTGGATCATGGGAGGAAACTGGAGCATCCAGAGAAAACTCATGCAGACACAGGGAGAACATGCACTCCACATAGACAGTGACTCAAGCCAGGAATTGAACCCGGGTCCCTCGCGCTATGAGGCAGCAGTGCTAGCCATTATGCTGCCCCCACAGTGGTAATGATTATCATCATTGCCTCACTAATGAAATTTTAATTATTCAGTCAGACTCACAGTATTAACGATGTTATTTTATTCTTCACAATCTTAATATTCCTGCTATGAAAAGTTACATGTTTGTATTTTTCATCTTTTAAGATGCTTCTCAAAGCCTACTTTTTTTTGGTCAAGCCAGTTATCTGTCCATTATCCCTTTTTTGGTTTTGTGTCAATTTGTTTTTCACTAAAACTGTTGCAAAGTACCTTGGGGTATTTTTATTGTGTTAAGGACAATATATATGTACAAGTTGTTATTGTAAAATAGAAGATTGCCATGCCAAAATTAAAAATTGTTTTCAGTTCATCCTATGTCACAAGGAGCATACTCTCATGTCACAAAATATGTTGAAGTTTAATTGGAAGAATGCTTTGAATAGGTTGAATCTAACAAAGTTTTAAATTTTGGCAATTTCATCAAGTATAGGACATTCAGAATGAATGAAGACCAAGGCCTATCTAGTTACCTTCTATTGTATCGATTGTCACGTGCCACAATACTAATGGAATTGTTGGCTAATCATAGTAGTACATATCTATCAGACTACTATGATGTAAGCATGTGACAAAGCAAATCCTTAGTGATGCAGAGCTTTGGGAACTCTTGATCCAAAATCACCTCTTTTGTTGAAGCATGCAACACTTGCTAAATGTCCTAAATCAAATTGCTCATATAGTGTATTCCAGAATTGCTTAAAAAAAACATCTAATTTACATTTGAACGAAACAGTATTGTTTGTTTTCACTATCACCCTCAGGGGCCTGTTCAACAAATTGACCACTTGCTGGCTGAGATAATGTTTCCACAGATTAGTTTTGAATTTTTCTCCTTCAAGCACATACTATGTCCTCTGTTCTGGACAAGATGACATAGTTTGTTAAAAGCAAAATATTGCAGATGCTGGTATCTGAAACAAAAACAGAAAATACTGGAAAATCTCAACAGGTCTGACAGCATCTGTGGGGAGAAATTAGAGCCAACGTTTCAAGCTTAGATGACCCTTCGTCATCTAGACTTGAAATGTTGCCTCATACGTTGTCATGGTTCACATTTTTCTAGTCACTATAGAATCTTAAAGACAGCAACAATATCACCCCTCAATCTCTCTTCCTAGTAAGAACATGGCCAGTTTACAGAATCACATTTAATTCAATCCCTGTATCCCCTCAATCATTCTGGTTACTTCCTTACTCCCTGCCAATTGTACATAATATTCTGAATATAGTCGCACCTATTGTTTATAAAGTGGAATGATTAACCTCACAATTTTAGCTCAATATTGACTTTCTTAATACATCCCAATATCACATTTGCTCTATTTCCTGCTACCAGACATTATTGCAATAACTTATTGTGAATGATTCATTTTACATACAAATTGCTTTCTTTCAATTTAAATAATATAACTTCCTGAACTATTTGTCCCCATGTAAAGCACTTTACATTTCTTTAAATCAAATTTCATCTGCTGCCTGAGTGCCCAATTTCCATACTTTTCAAATCCTCCTGTTGATTGTCATGTTAAGCTTTGGAGTATGCTATCTTCTTTGAACAGAATGTTCTGTGGGATGTTATGAATGTTTGGCTTAAGCATTATATCTTCCTTTTCATGAAAGTTCTAAATGACATGTTTAAATTTTATGGTATATGCATAAATTAGGAACATATCACAACCAAAAACTGGTATTTTGGCGTATAATCTGTATATCACTAATATTTCTTGTCACAATTTTTTTGGTGACAGGGTATCCTAGACTTGCTTGTGTTAAGTGAAGATGAGAAAAAATCAGAGTTCACCATTCATGCTTTGCGAAATAACTTTGATGCAGATGCTTACTTTGTCAAAGTAATTGGTAAGTAAATACTGTGACACCTAAGTTATGTGTATATAAAATTCAAATATAACCTTTCATTGATAATTAGAAGCTTAATTTGATATTGGAAAGCAAAAGCTATATAGTAACTAAAGCTGTGCTGATCAGTGAATGTTGATGAAAAATGTAACTGGGCGTCTACTAATGCTACTACTGAAATCTTAAAGAAGTTATCATCTTCAAACCTCAGGACTCATTGTCACTCAAATGTATTTTCCACAGTTGGAGTGTTGTCAATTTTCTGGTTTTGCTGAGCAACTTTATGAAGTACGATGGTGTTTTATTTAAAAAAAAAAATTAGAAATTGCTGTCATCCAATTCTTCCGTCCATTAAGATGCGTTTTCTGTCCTTCTTCCATCAAGTGAGCCAGGATGCTGATTATCAGATTGTGATGTCCCTCATCCCCATTAAAATGTCTTCCCTGCATGTTTACTTGTGGGGAATGTGAAGAGGGATTGTAAAAGCTTCTGTTAGATATGTGAAGAGAAAAAGAATGGTGAAGACAAATATAGGTTCCTTACAGGGCAATTTATAATGGAGAGCAAAGAAATGGCTGACCAACTAAGTACTTAATTTAGTTCTGTCTTCACAAAGGAGGTTACAAATAACACACCATAAATATTAGGGAACACAGAGTTTGGTGAGAGGAAGAAAATCAGTATTAGTACAGAAATGTTGGGGGATTGAAGGCTGATAAATCCCCAGGGCCTGTTCAACTATATCTCAGAGTACTGAAGGAAATGGACCGGGAAATAGTAGATGCATTGATGGCCACCTTTCAGGATTCTATATACTCTAGAACTGTTGCCACAGATCTGAGGTTAGCTAATGTAACCCCACTATTTAAAAAGGGAGATAGAAAGAAAACAGGAAATTTTAGACCAATCAGCCTGACGTCAGCAGTGGGGAAAATGCAAGAGTCCATTATTAAAGACTTAATAGCAGATCACTTGGAAAACAGTGGCAGGATGGGTAGACTCAGCATGAATTTGCAAAAGGGAAATTAGGCTTGACAAAATTACTGGATGTTAACTAGTAGAATTGATGAGGGGAGTTAATAGATGGGGTTTATTTGCACTTTAAGAAGGCTTTGATAAAGTTTCACTCAAGAAACTAAGCATATAAAATTAAAGCACATGGGATTGGGGATAGTGCATTGACATGGATAGAAAACTGGCTGGCAGGTATGAAAGAGGGTAGGAATAAATAGGTCTTTTGCCAGTGGCAGACAGTAACAAGTGAAGTATCACAGGACTCAGCACTAGGACTCCAGCTATTCGCAATATGATTGAGATGAAGAAAGTAAATGTATTATTACCAAATTTGCAAATGGCATAAAGCTGAATGGGAGGATGAGTTATGCCATGGATGCAAAGATGTTTCAGCCTGATTTGGGCAAGTTGAGTGCGTGAGCAAATGCATGGCAGATTCATTGTGGATACACAAGGTTATCCATCTTGTCAGCGAAGACAGGAAGGGAGATCATTATCTCGATGTATTGAGACAGGGGAATGCGACATGATCTAGGTGACCTTGTACACCAATCAATGAAAGTAGGCATGCAGGTGCACCAGGTAGTAAGGAAGGCAATAAGGTATGTTGTCCTTCACAGTGAGAGAGTTTGAGTGCAGGAGCAGGGATGTCTTGCTGCAATTATACAGGATCTTGGTGACACCACACCAGGGATGTTGTGTACAATTTTGGTCTTCTTATCTGAAGAAGGATGTTCTTACTATGGAGAGAGTGCAGCGAAGGTTTACTAGGCTGATTCCTGAGAAGACGAGACTGACGTGAGGAGAGGTTGCGTCAGTTATATTTGCTGGAATTTGGAAGAATGGGGCAGGTGAGTGGAATCTTATGGAAACGTACACAATTCTAACAGGGCTAGACAGAATAGGTGCTGAAAAGATGTTCCCAATGGTGAGGAGTCCAGAACTAGGAGTCATAGTCCAAAGATTTGAATAAGCTCTTTGGGACTGAGATGAGGAGAAATTCTTTCACTCAAAGATTGGAGAGTCCACGATGGAATTTGCTACCACAGAAAGCAGTTGTGCCAAGACATTGTATGTTTTCAAGAAGGCTCGTGGGTTAAAGGGATCAAAAGATATGGGGGAAAGCATGAACTAATTACTGAGTTGGATGATCAGCCATGATCATAATTGGATAACAGAATAGGCTCGAAAGGCTGAATGGCCTACTCCTCCTATTTTCTATATTTCTGTGACACTCTTTACTTAGGCCTTTCCTCATCTCCATTCCTTAACTCCAAGGGACATGGATTCTGATGAATTTGGCAGAGAATTGGTTTGCCAATCATGGATTTAATTTTTTGGAGCACTGCTCTTGTCTGTGAAAGCTGCTAATTGTTCCAGCATCATTCTGAAATGTAAGGAAAATTCTTGACTTTTCTGTATTGCGGCAGTCTTCTTAATCCTCTCTCCTCTTGGGAACTTTCTTCTAGGATGTTCTTTGACCAAGCTTTTGTTTACAATTCCCCTGTGAAGTGCCTTTAAAGTAATGTTGTAAGTTGTTCTATCACAACTTCCCTTGGCTGGCATATTATTGTTGGAGCCAGTTCAATTCCAAATCAATGCTGTCTATCAACTCACCATCTCCTCAAGGAATGTAAACATATTTCATCCCCATTAGGGAATTGGTTTTAGTCTGTTTCTTTACAAACAGCAGATACAAGCTATTTTTTATTCATTTATGAGATATGGGTATCGCTGACTGGGCCAGCATGTATGGCAAGTCCCTATTTGCCCTTGAATTGAGTGGCTTGCTGGACCATTTCTGAGGGCATTTAAGATTAAATTACATTTCTATGGATCTGGAGTCACACGTAGGACAGACCAAGTAAGAATAGCAGATTTTCTCCCAAAAAGACATCATTGAATCAGATGACAGTCATTAATGGTTTCATGGTCACCATTACATGTTTAATTCCAGATATTTTTGATTGAATTCAAATTTTGCTATCTGCCGTAATGGGATTTGAATCTGGATCCCCACAGCATTACCCTGAGTTTTTGGATTAGTCGTCTAGTTACAATACTATAGAAGCAATAAAAGTGGAAGCTGGAGTGGAACATTTGACCATTCAAGTTTGCTCCACCATTCAACATGATCACAGCTGATCCTTTGTCTAAATACCATACGTTGGTGCTCTTCCTATGTCCCTTGATACCTTTCGAGTCTATAAATCAATCTATTTGCTCCTTAAATATTATTCAGTGACTTAGCCTCCCCAGCTTTCAGTGGTAGAGAACTGCACACATTCTGTCACCCACTGGGTGAAGGTGTTTTTCCTCACCCTGGTCCTAAATGGTCCACCTCATATTTTGAGACTTCGTTCCCTTGTTCTGAACCCCATCAGCCAAAGGAAACAATATCCCTGCAACCAATCTGTCCAACCTTTTCAGAATTTTAAAACCTTTAACTTGAACCCTTCTCACTATTTTAAAATCCAGTGAATTCAGGCCCAGTCAGCCCAATCTTTCATTCCAAGGATCAGTCCAGTGAATCCTTGCTATACTCTCCCTATAGGATATATATCCTTCCTTAGATAAGGAGACCAAAATGGAACACAATACTCCAAATGTGATCGTACCAAGGAAGCTGCATTAAAACATCTATGCTCCTGTGCTCTTGCAATGAAGGCCAACATTCCATTTGCCTTCCTAACTGCTTGCTGTACCTTTATGCCAGCTTTCAGTGACTGGTGTACTAGGACATCTAGGTCCCTTTGTATATCAACATTTTCTTCTCTATCACTATTTAAATAACATTTTGCCATAACACCTAGATGGGATAACTTCACATTTATGCACAGTGTATTGCATCTGCCAAGTATTTGCCCACTCACTCAACTTGTCTAATTCATATTGAAGTCTCTTAACATCCTCTTGCCTTTCATGTTCCCATCAAATTTCATATAGCTTATTAGGTCCTAGGGATTTTTCAGCTTTCAGTCCCATTAATTTCTCCAGCACTGTTCTTCTCGTAATATTAATTTCTTTCAGTTCCTCCTCACGAGATCCTTGGTTCCTTAACAATTCTGGGAAGTTATTGTGTCTTCCTCCATGAAAACAAACTAAATGAATTGTTTAATTGCTGTGCCATTTTCTTGTTCTCAAATATAAAGTTTCCTTTTGAACATTTGCTTTGTCAATCTTTGTCTTTTTAGATACATATAGAAGATATTATGTTACTTGCAAGTTTACTCTTATTCTCTATTTTTTCACTCTTAATTTTTAAGTCTTCTAAATTGAATTTTGAACTGTTTTTAACCTCAGGCTTGCTATTTTTTTCAGCAACTTTATATAATTCCTCTTTGGACCCAGTATTATCCTAATTTATATTGTAAGCCCTGGTTGGGCCACTTCTCTTGATGTGTTTTTGTGCAGACAAGGAATGTATAACAGTTGCAATGCATACATTCGTTCATAAAATATTAACCATTGCCTATCCACCATTGTGCCTTTTAATAAAGTTTCCCAATCTATCTTAGCCAACTCACACCTCATACCTTTGTCCTTCATAGTTTCCTTTGTTTAGAAACTACTAAAATCACTTTGCCATTATGCCACCATCTCATCATTAAATACATGCATATTTTACTGATATATCTTTTACTGTAATTTGGGCTCTCATAATATTCCATCAAGCACATCCTAATGATAGTAGCTCTGAATTTTGAATATGATCAGATGTTCCCACTGCCATCCAGGTTTTTTTTTTTCCTGACAACCTAAATTATTTTATACCAGCAGTGAAATAAAAGAAGCAGATTAATTTGGAAGAGGGTGGATGTGGCTCAAGCGGAGACCTGGGAAAAAATAAACAAACTTGTGAACTGTTAGGATTCATGGCAGGTTACTGTCTGCTTCTCAAAGCTGTTTCCAGATTCTGGCTTCCAACTTCTGTGTGAAATCACACAGATAAAACACAACCAAAAAAAACATCCCGGCAATCTATCCCCACAGCAACATGGCACTCTTGGGATATTCCGTATAGCGATTCAAGCTAGTCCTTTTGAATTCCCAAATCTTACCTTTGTCCTGGGACACAATATGAATTATTTGAATGATGACAACTGTAGAGATCTCAGCTGGAATTTTACCACCTTGCCTGCCCCAGAATAAGAGTGGATGAGGCTCTCTGAAATCTCTGTTGGCCTTGGACAGGGATTTTACAATCTGGCCACATGTCTCTGGCATGAAATTCAGAAAGGGACCAACCATTTTTTAATGTGTTCCCATTTCCAGCTTTGATCTTATTTAATAAACATAAGCCACCTTTAGAATTACAATCACTTTAGGGCTGTTACTTCCCACCAGGGATTTTCATTTATCTTGCATTTAAAGATTTAAATCTATAAACTGAAAATTATGCTTTTAAAATGTATTAATATTGAAGTTAAACATTTTTGCAACATTCTTCACAGTAGAAGACACAAAAAGCATCCCTGATGCTAGATCACTAGAGAACAGTGATGGGACTAAAGGCTGATGAGTCAAAAGGTCCCGATGACCTTTCCTAGCATTTTAAAGGGAGTGGCTGAACAAATAATGGATGCATCTAAGTTGAATCTTAGATTCTGAAATGGTCCCAAAGGTTTGCAAAGCCACAGATGTATTAGCACTATCCAATAAAAGAGGGAGACAGAATGCAGATGACGATGAGCAAATTAGTCTAAGGTTTATCATTGGGAAAATGCTAGGACCTATTATTAAAGAGGTAGTAGCAGGACATTTAGCAAGCCATGATACGATCAGCCAGAGTCAACGTGGCATTGAGAAAGGGGAATAGTATTTGACAAATTTATTAAATACTTTGAATATGTTGCAAACAGAGTAGATAAAGAGGAATCATTATTTAAAGTGAATTTGGATTTCCAAAAGGCATTCAATAGGTGTCACACAAAAGCTTTATGTAGAAGATAAGAGCTGGAGGAGTTGGGGATAACGTATGACCATAAACAGAGAATTGGTTAACTGTTGGAGGCTGTTTGGTGTTCAGCATTGTTCCCTTCCAGTAACCAGGTAAAGAACTTCAGTTTATTACAAGTTAAAGCAACGGCAACAACAGCTGGTGGGGCAGTCCAGAGCACTGGATACAGAGTTACAGAAATAAATATACTCTCAGACTCAATTACAAGTAGTTAGTATTTACCAATCAGAGATGTCCACTCACAACTAGTTATTAGTATTATGTAAGAGTATAGTTGTCCAATTACAACTTGCAGACGTCTACCTAGTTATCGTAGAATCATAAACTCTCGACAGTGCAGAAAAACAGTGCCAATCAACCCATTGAGCCTGCACCAACAACAGTCCCATCCAGACCCTAATCCTTTAATCTCACATATTTATCCTGCTTGTTCCTCGACTTAGCATAACAAATCAACCTAACCCACACATCTTTAGATTTTGGGAGGGGACCATAGCACCCGGAGGAAAGCAGACATGGAGAGAATGTGCAAACTCCACGCAGTCACATAAGGTTGGAATTAAACCCGTGTCCCTGGCACTGAGGCATAGTGCTAACCGCTATGCCACCATGCTGCCCCTATCATATAATATCATCAAGCGAATGTTTTGTTTTTCTTTACAACCTACCATCTCCAGACATGAGTATGATAGCTATCCAATGATATATCAACCTCCTATGCACATTATTCCTTGTTCTAAGGGACACACATGAGTGCGGCTGCACGTTGTTCAATTGAATTCTTGTGTGCATAATGTGTGATTAAAGCCTCCCTTGTAACTCAATGTTTTGTGGTCCTTGACATTTAACTGGGTCTGCTTTACTGAAGACCTGTGGTTTTCTCATGGCTTCCCTTGTGTGATTGATACTAGCAGCTTGCAGCTTATGTGATTTTTAAGCTTGTGTGATTATTAACATTTCATTAATGAGCAGGAAACTGAGTCAGAGTAAATGGGTCATTTTCAGTTTGGCAAACTGTAACCAGTGGATTACCACAGGAATCACTGCTGGGGCCTCTACTATTTTTAATCTATGTCGATAACTTAGATGAAAGAACCAATCATATTATCATCAGATTTGCTATTGATATGAAGATCGGTAGGAAAGAAAGTTGTGAGGAGGGTACAAAGATTCTGCAGTAAGGCATAAGAATAGATTAAGTGAGGTGGCAAAACCTTGGCAAGTTGGAGCATAATGTGAAGGCATGTAAGGTTATCCACTCTGGTGAAAATAATAGAAAAGCAGATTATTTAAGTGAAAGGAAACTGCTAAAAAGTGGAATCTGGGTATCCTTGGAAAGGTTGGGCCTATACTCACTGGAGTTTACAAAAATGAGAGGTGATCTTATTGAAACATAAAATTCTCAGGGGACTTAACAGGGGGTAAATGCCAAAAGGGTGTTTTCTGTCATGGGGAATTTGAAACTAGAGGCCACAGGTTAAAAAATAGAGGGTCTTCTTGAGACTCAGCGGAGGTGCCAGGAGACTGGAGAATTGCAAACGTTATATGTTTATTCATTTAAGGAGGAATATCTTCTCTCCTATGGTCATTAGCCTTTGGAAGGCTCTTTCACAGTGAGCAATGAAGGTTGTGTCATTGAATATATTCAGGCTGAGTTAGACACACTTTGATAAGGAAGTCAAGAGTTACGGGGGCAAACGGGAAAGTACTGTTAATAAGATCAACCATTATATACATTTAAATAATAAAGGGAGTAGGACAATAAGGGATGTAAAAGGAAAATTACATGTGAGGCAAGGGGCAAGGATGAGATATTAAATGAATACTTTGCATCTATATTTACTAAGGAGGTAGATGCCACCACCATGGTGACAGAGGAAGACAGTCAGTTTCTAGAAGATTCAAAATTGCTAAAGAGGAAATGTTGAATAAACTGTCAGTATTTCAAGTTGATAAGGGACCAGGACCAGATGAAATGCATCCAAGGATATTGAAGGAGGTGAGAGTGGAAATTGCAAGGGCACTGACCATAATTTTTCAGTCTTCCCTAGGCTCAGGGAAAGTTCCAGGGGACTGAAAAATCACAAAAGATTGCTGCAGAAGGTTAGGGTGCAGGGAGTTGGGTGTTAGACTGGATAGAGGATTCGTTGTCTAATAGGAAGCAGAGGGTAGGTATTAATGGGAGCTATTCTGACTGGCAGCTGGCGACTAGTGGAGTGCCCTAGGAATTAGTACTGGGGCCTCAACTATTTACCATTTACATAGATGATCTGGAGGAAGGGGCTGGGTGCAGGTTGACAAAATTTGCTGATGACACGAATATGAGTGGAAAAGCAAATTGTATGGAGGGTGTGGAAAGCCTGCAGAGGGATCTGGATAGGTTGAGTGAGTGGACGAGGACCTGGCAGATGGAGTATAATGTTAGCAAGTGTGAGGTTATCCACTTTGGTAGGAATAATGATAGGAAGGATTACTATTTAAATGGCGAAAAGCTGCATCGTGCGACAGTGCAGAGACCTGGGGTCCTTGTTTTCGAAGCGCAAAAACACAGTCTGCAGGTGCAGCAGGTGATCAAGAAGGCGAATGCGATGTTGACCTTTATAGCTAGGGGTACAGAATATAAAAGTAGAGAGGTACTTTTGCAGCTGTATAGGATACTGGTGAGGCCACAGCTGGAGTAGTGTGTGCAGTTTTGGTCACCGCATTCGAGGAAGGATATATTGGCCTTGGAGGGGATGCAGAAAAGGTTCACTAGGCTGATACCGGAGATGAGGGTGTTGGATTATGAGGAGAGACTAAATAGGCTAGGTTTGTACTCTTTGGAGTTTAGAAGGCTGAGAGGGGATCTTATAGAGACATATAAGGTAAAGAAGGGAATGGATAGGATAGAGGTTGAGAGACACTTCCCGCTTAACAAAGAAAGCAGGACTAGAGGGCACAGCCTCAAGATTAGGGGGGAACGGTTCAGTTCAGAGTTGAGGAGGAATTTCTTCACGCAAAGGGTGGTGAATGTTTGGACTTCTCTGCCTGATGAAGTGGTGGAAGCTTCCTCGCTGAATATATTTAAGTTGAGTGGATAGGTTTTTGATTGACAAGGGAATTAAAGATTATGGGGAGAAAGAGGGAAAGCGGTACTAAACCACTGCAGATTAGCCATGATCTTATTAAATGGTGGGGCAGACTCGAGGGGGTTGGATGGCCTACTTACTCCTGCTCCTATTTCTTATGTTCTTATGATTGGAGAATTGCAAACATTGTTCCTTTATTCAAAAAAGGTTGTAAGGATAATCCTTTCGATTGCTTCTAGAAGCCATTATTCAGGGTAGAATTTGAAGTCACATGGAAAAATGAGTTGGTTATGAAGCATAGTTTTCTAAAGGGGAAATTATATTTGGTTAACTTTTTTTATTCATTCAACGGATGTGGGCATCGCTGGCTGGGCCAGCATTTATTGCCCATCCCTGAAGACATTTAAGAATGAACCCATTGCTGTGAATCTGGCGTCACATGTAGGCCAGACCCGTGAGAATGGCAGATTTCCTTCCCCAAAGGACATTAATGAATAGATGGGTTTTTACAACAATCAACAATGATTTCATGATCATTAGACTTTTAATTCCATCCCTGGAGGGAAAATCCTGATATTTGACTCTGAGCTACGAAAGTACAAGTCTGAAAATATAAGGTTTCTGACAATGAGTGATTAATGACTGGACCATTAAGATGCTTTTTAATCCTGATGATCTATATGAAATAATTTCAAACTGGCAACGAAGAATAATTTCAGATTGGAAACAGATATTGCGCACTAATGTCAAAGAGGCTAAAAAGAAATGAGAGAAGAAATTAATTGATGGTTTGAGATTTTAGCAAGGCCTGACTTTTTGGCATGGTCTGGAGACAAGATTATTTGCATTTCTGTGAACCATCTTGCAAGAAGTTTTAATATTGACATTATGTCTGGGTTCGTTAGTAGACAATCTACTAAAATATCTAATGGATCTTTGCTGATGAATTCAACCAATTACAGCATTCAAAACTACTTCTGATGATGGAGTGATTGTTTGATTGTTTTAATGCAGTAGTGGGTTTCAATTGCAGCAGTGCTATTAACGGAATTAATATTGATTAATTTCAAGAGCACTGTACACATCGTATTTCTTATGTTCTAGTGTTCACAATGTGATACCTGTTCCAAGAGTATGTTTTCTCTTTTTTCTCTTAAATTCACATTTATTGATATATATATATATATATATATATACATAAAATCCCCTATGAATAGATATTACTAAATCATCAAACGCCTTTAATTTTGTGCACTATTTTGAATTTAAAGTTCAGAAAATTGCTGATTGTTTTTGGTTTACTTCAGTAGTCTGCATAAAACATCTTAATCAACAGATGGTCATGAATTTGACTAAATGAATTCCAAAGGGATAGATACAATGGTTGAATGAAACAGAATTTTATTTCAGCCAATATGTTTGAACTACTTTAGTTGCCAGTTTCAATCAGACTGTGACAGTATCTTGGCTAATATTGCCAGATTTATGAAAGTCAGCAGCCAGGAAGACTCAGCAAAACCTGGGTCTTCCTAATCATATGTTTTAGCAGATTTCATTTCTAGTGTTGCCACCAGCAACCCGAAACATGTACAGCAGATATTACCAACACGCTGGTGATATAGAAACAGGAATAGGTCAGTCAGTCCATCAGGCCTGCTTCGCCATTCAATACGATCATGGCTGATCAGATACTTCAGTGTCTTTTACATCTACTATACCCACAACCTTTAACATCATTGTTAATTAGAAATCAATCATTCTTTGCTTTAAGTATGCATTATGGCTGAACTTCCAGAACGCACTCAGATAGATGTTGAGTATTTGTAATATTCCCATTGGCTCACTGAAGCTGTGCTGTATTAATGTATACAGCAGAATTGATGTAATAGACTTAGCATGGGATAGAGAGAGAGATGCAGCAGCCATGGAAGAAATCACACACCATTAAAAAAGATCCATTTGTTTTTAACCAAAATCTGTCTCTCATATCATGTCTCCACTACACAACAAAAAATGGCAATGAGGACCATGGATGTGCACTTGCTAACCAGCTGAAAAGAAGAAATTAACTGAGAGAAAATGGGGAAAAAAAACTTTGACATATACTGTGGAACTAATAGTTTATGCGGATGTCAATAAGCGATACTCTGCAAGCAGATTACCGAGCTAGCTGTGATAAATAAGAGGCTGAAGCCTGATTCGCTACCTTGTATGTAGGAAAATCAAGGTAGCTGCTAGAAAATTGCAAAGCTTGTATGTCAGAAATCTGCTTAAGCGAGAAAATGGTGTGCATTTTTGGCAACATATGACCTTTTGATGAACATGGGGAGCAATGGAGCACTCCTGAGTGTTTTGATTATTTTGTGCAGGCAAACAAAAGATATTTTGGTACCCATTTTGCTGAGCGTGATGGGAGGAAAAAACTTCCAATCTCCTTTATAGTCTAGTGTAACCTGACAAATCCAGTACTAAAACGTACAAGCAGATTTTTGACCGAAACCCTTGATTGCAGAGCACGCTCGATTCACTAATATAAACAAGAAGCGAGGGTTCTGTCATGCAATTCGTGGCAGTGCTTAGATTTGGAGATGTGGTGAATGACACAATTCAGGATTAATTTGTTTGTAGTTTATGCAGTGAAGCAACATAAAAACGTCTGTTATTTGAGAGTAATCTTACTGTGCAGAAAGCCATTGAAACCACTGTTTTTATGGAACTAGTTGCAGAGGAAACAAAGCAATTTGAGTTTGTGTACTCAAACACATAAAAAGCCCACTGAATAGCCATCTAAGTCATAAGACTGATACATGGTACTACCAGGATGTTCTGCTGCTGAATGCTGTATTTAATCATTTTGGATTGGCTGAACAGTTGGTAAACAACAACAGATTTCTTTTGTCTCGCAGGAATTATTTCCGCACTGTATCACTCTGTTACTAATTTCCATTATTTCTGCACTATCATCCTACTATTAATGGACTAGCAGAATGCACCATCCAAACTTTGAAAGCAACCAAGGAATAAACTTTCTTTCAGTTATAAAATTGAAAAGTAAGTATTTCCATGGTCATATAAATAGGAAGAGGGTGGTTAAAGTAAATGTGGGACCTCCACTGGATGAAGTGGGTGAATTGATAATGACAAACAAAAAAATGGCAGATATGTTAAATACGTATTTCACTATGGAAGACATTGTAAATATACCGAAGTTATGTCAATCTGTGCCATGGTTTAGTTGATGAAAGCATCTATCTAGTAAGCAGACGATCCTCTTTGGGGCAATTGGCCGCCTTCTGTACTCTAGAGATTTGATGGACTGAATGGTCTCCTGCACTGTTGGAATTGTATAATTCTATGATATCAGCTGGGCTGATTTCAAATAAAATGATAGAAAAATTCCAATCACAAAGGATAGAGTATTGGAGAATCTCAAGGCACTAAGGGCAGACAAGTTACGTAGACCCAATGAACTACACACTGGGGTTTTAATGGAAGTAGTTGCAGAGATAGTGGACCCGTTGTTGGAAAATTTTCGTAACACTCAATTCTGGAGGGGTACGAGAAAAGCTAATGCGACACCCTTTTTCAAAAAGGGAGAAAGGCAGAAGACAGAGATAGAGGCCAGTTAATTTATCATCTATTATTGTCAAGATACTAGAGTCAACAATCAAAGAGGAAATAGCTAATCATTAAGGAAAGCTGAAGATAAATCAAACCTAGTCAATCAACATGGTTTTATGAAAGATGTATCATGTCTGACAAATTGCTCGCTTTCTTTGAGGATCTAACAGTGAGTGGAGATAGAGGGGAATCTATAGATTTTACTTAGATTTTCCAAAGATTTTTGACAAGGTACTGGATAAGAGGCTGGTGCCCATGAAATTGAAGGAAGAATGTTAGCATGGATTGAAAACTGGTTGTCAAATAGAAAAAAAGAGATTTCCAAATTTGTCATTGATGTGAAGATAGTTGGAAGAGCAGGTTGTGATGAGGATATTGTGATCCTGCAATGGGACATAGATTGGGCAACTGGGTGAAAACTTGGCGAATGAAGTTTAATGTGAGGAAATGTAAGGTTGTGCACTTCAGTAGGAGGAATCAAAAGGCAGATTATTATCTAAATGGAGAGAGACTGCAGGTGAGTGATCTAGATTTCCCAGTGCATGAATAAGCTGGCAGGCTGGTCCAAAAGTAGCTAAGAAGGCAAATGGCATTTTGGCCTTTATTGCAAAAGAATTGGAGTTTAAAAATAGGGAGGTTTTGTTACACTTGTTGATGAGGCCTCACCTGGAATACTGCATACAGTTTTGATTTCCTTACCTAAAAAAGAATATTGTAACATTGGAGACAACTCAAAGGAGATTCACCAGGCTACTTCCTGGGATGAATAGGTTGTTCTATTAAGGGAGACTAAATAGTCCCAGTCTCTATTCCTCGGAGCTCAAAAGAGCAGCGGATGACCTTATCAAACGTATAAAATACTGAGAGGACTTGATGGGGTAAATAGTGAGATGTTTTCATGAATGGAAATGTCTGGAACAATGGGAAAAAGCTGCAAGATAAAAAGCACCATCATTTGAAACAGGTGCATAAACATTTCTTATCACAGAGGATGGCAAATCTCTGGAATTTCCAGCTCAAAAGTATGGTGGAGGCTAGGTCATTAGAAATATTTAAAGTGAAGGTGGACACATGTTTGAAAGACATGGAATGGGGGGCAATGGGGAAATGACTCAGAAAAGGACTTGAGACCAATATAGATCAGCTATGATCATGTTGAATGGCTGGGCAGGTTGGAAGGGTCTGGTGGCCTGCTGTTGCTTCTATTTCTTGTGTTTGTTTATCAAACAACAAATTGCTGATCTACCTGAATACCACACATTCCACAACCAAGATCTATCCTGCTTTTCTCATGATGAAAAGGCAGTTGAGTTCTGTATTTGATCTTTTAAAACCTCCAAAGACGAAGGAGATTGTGCAACAGCAACAACAAGCAACACAAGTGGAATGCCAAAAAGGCAAGGCGAAACAGAGCTTTCCACCAGGGACAAAGTATTTTGGTTCAGAACTACTCGTGGTGAAATGGGTTCCAGCCACCATTGTTGCAGGATCTGTCTCTTTCACCATCCAGATGAGAGATAACATTATCTGGAGGAAACATGGCCAATTATTGGCTGGGAGAACAGATCCACCAAATCTGGAGCCTGTTGAAAATTCAGGATCTGACTACAAAGTCTTGACTTGAACTTTCCTACAACCTCTATTCTGCCAGATTCCATTTGAGGACAGCACACCTTACTTTTTGCTCCAGTGCAAAGACAACTTCTAGTTTCTATGTCAATACCAGTTAAATGAACCACTGATGATGTCTGTGAGAAGACAAAGTTGCCAGAGGTTCCCATCAATGTGAAGAAGAGGTTTATCATCAACCTTTTCGAAAATGTCGATCTCCAAACCATCTGACATATTGACAGTGACTGACTTTATTGATTATTGTTTATGTTGAACTTCTTTGGAGATGTTCAATTTAAATGGGAAGGAAATATTATGGATTTGTATTTATTTATGAGGTAGTGTGATGGCACAGTGATTAGCATTGCTGCTTCACAACACCAGGGAGCCACGTTTAATTCCCACATCAGGTGACTGTCTATTGGAATTTGCATATTCTCCCCATATCGATGTGGGTTTCCTCTGGTGCTTTGGTTTCCTCTGGTGCTTTGGTTTCCTCTGGGTGCTTCGGTTTCCGGAGATGTGCAGGTTAGGTAGATTGACCATGGTAAATTGCCCCTTTAGTGTCAAGGGGATTAGCGGGTTGAATGCATGGGGTGGTGGGGGTAGGACCTGGGTAGGATTGTTGTTAGTGCAGGCTTGATGGGCCAAATGGTCTCCTTCTGTGTTGAGATTCTATGATTTCTATTGGCTGACCAGAACTCTGCTGTATTAATGCATGCAGCAGAAATGATGTAATAGACGTAGCACAGAAAACAGAGAGAGAAACAGCAGTCAAACAAAAGATTTCACAGCATTAATAAAGCTCTATTCATTTTTAAGTCTGAACCAAGTATCACAGCTCCAATACACAACAATAGAGAATTCCAAAGATTCACAACCCTTTGTGTAAAGGAAGTTCTTCTCATCTCGATCTTGTGTCCCCTAGTTCTAGACCCCAGAACAAGGGAGAAATATTTGCATCCAATCTATCTATTCTTTTAAGTACTTCGTATGTTCCAATGAGATCACCTCTCATTCTTCAAAATTCTAGAAAATACAGACATATTTTCTGTCTTCCTGATGTCTTCATTTTTTGATTAAATTATGAAAGCTGATGACCCCAACAAAGAAAGTTTAAAAAAAAGAATGTAATCAACAAGAGAGCTAATTTTAACACGCACAGTGATAATGACAGAATCATTAAAGCACCCAAGTCAATAACTTTCTGCTGACAATTCGAGTGCTTGACAACTGCTAACTCAATAACTCTTTGAATCTGCTCCCTGGATTAGATCGTCAATATTTGTTTTAAAAAGTTGAAATGCATTTGTGAAGGATCACACTTCATATTAACTAACACTTAAAAGAAATTATGAAAGGATGTTCGCAGCCATCATAGCTTACTGTCACATTTTACTTTTTACAGAAAGGACATTGTTGAGTCAAATGGTTAAATTGCAGCAGAAAGTTTTTGGTCAATTATTCTGTGCTAATTTTTAAAAGAGTTAACTAACCCTGCTGCCCTTCTCTCTCCTCATAACTTCTGCTCTGTGTCAAATGATTATCTATCTCAAAAGATGCAGTGGTTTCTTGCATAACTGCTCCCTGTGTCCATGGCCTAACAATGAAATTGCACCTAAAATCTGCTGAAACACTTATAGCAATTTTAAAGTAATGATTCCTTGGCACTGACTTCCCAGCCAAAGGAAGTAATCATTACCAATTCATTTCATCAAAACTATGCAATTTTAAATGTCCTTAAGTCTGTTCTATCTTTATCTTTAGTTGAAATAGTCAAAGTATCTCACACCTCTCCTTATAACTGTTGTCTCTCAATCCTGTTGTCATTCTTAATGATGCTTTCACTGTACATGAAGGTGTTGCATGGTTTTACCCTGTTGATATCTGTGCACAATTATTTTTGATAGGTGCTTTCTGCTTATTAAGGTGACTGCATTTAATGTTGAAGAATGGAATATGTTTCTGTTTGAGCATCCAATACAATAACAAGGATCATAGGTCAAGAATATAAGTTCATTACTAACTAAAGCTATACCAACCATGTCAGAACCTAAGGAGCACATCATTATGACAACCCTGTTTCCCACACAAACCACCTTTTGGCAGCAAGTGTGGCAATTATAGGTAGTTTTACATTGTGAAGCCACATCAACTAGGAATAAGGTTGAGTCTGCAAAATTCAGTGCACAAAAACGTTTGCATCTGCCAGACACAGAAGATTTGCACTATGTCAGTCCGTGCTGAATTAAGACCCGGTTGATTGGATGCTTTAACAGTGACTTGAGAAAGATCACTTTATTATCAAATTTGACCCTGAAATGGGTCAATTTCTGACTACGTATCATGGTTGGTGTTTAAAAAAGGTTCTCCAATTTTAAAAATATATATGTAAAAATAGAAATTCCTTCCTTATGGAGCAGCTTGTGGGTGCAAGAATATTTGCACCATGCAAGTACCAGGCAATGACCATCTCCAACAAGAAAGAATCCAACCATCTTCCCTTGACATTACCATCACTGAATCCCCCATTATCAGCATCCTGCACATTAGCATTGACCAGTGAATTGGACCAGCTGTATAAATACTACAAAATGGCTATAAAATCAGAGCAGAAGCTGGGAATTCTTACAGAATAATTCATCTTCTGACCCCCCCCACCCCTCCAAAAGCCTGTCCACCATCTAAAAGGCATGTCAGAAGTGTGGTGGATTGCTCTCAACTTGGTTGAATGAGTACAGTTTCAACGATATTTAAGAAATTTGACACCAGCCAGGATAAAATGGCCTGCTTGATTGGCACCCTATACACCACCTTAAACACTTACTCCCTCCACCACCAACACACAATGGCAATGGTGTGTACCGTCTGCAAGATGCACTGCAGAAACTCACCAAGGCTCCTTTGACAGCAGGTTCCAAACCTGCAAGCTCCAGCACCTATAAGAACAAGGAAACCAGATACAAGGGAATACTTTCACGTGGAAGAACCCTTCCAACTAACGTGCCGTTTTAACTTGTAAGTGTATCACTATTTCTTCACTATCACTGGGCCAAAATCCTGGAACCCCCTTCCTAACACTACTGTTGGTGTGCCTAAAGCGGCACTGCCCTCTGCCACTGCGCTATGCTGGAAAGGTAGTGTTGCACAATGGCAGGATGGTGGGCGTTGGGGAGAGATGTTGTATGGTGTAGGGGAGGGGCTTCCTCCGGGGTATGATCAACAAAGAACAAAACAGCATGGGAAACAGGTCCTTCGGCCCAACGAGCCCGCGCCGCCACCCTGATGTTCCCACCTCTACCCGTGATCCTTGTCTATGTTTATAGATCTATGGATTAAAAAACCAAATTTGAGACAATTTAGGGAGAATTTGTTTTGCCAATTAGCCTATAGCACATTTTTGGGATGTGGGAGGAAACTAGAGCATCCGGAGAAAACCCACGCAAGCATGGGGCGAATGCGCAAACTCCCACAGACACAGGCCCAAATCGATGTATCTGCACAGCACAGCAATAATCACTGAGCTGTCGTGTTGCCCATCAAATGGTCCAGGTCAAGCGTACACTAATGACGTGAAGCACTAGAATACTCTCGAAAAATCCAAGAGCAGCCTTCTCACGACCTATCGCGTGTATGCCCCTTGTTAGGCAACAAGGCGGACCAAAGCATCCGTAGGATAAAAACGAGTACAACAATATCATCATCTATTTACACGCTTCCCAGGGACTTCCAAGGCTCATGATCCCTATTTTAAATCAGTTTCCTATACCCCTCCATTCCCATTCTGTTCATGTGCCCATCTAAGTATCTCTCAAATAACTCCAGCTTAACCCTGTTTACTCTATCTATACCCCTCATAATCTTGTACGCCTCTATTAGATCTCCTCTAAGTCTACGTCTTTCTAAGGAAAACAGTCCCAATTTGACTAATCTCTCCTCGTAACTCAGACCTTCCATACCAGGCAGCATCCTGGTAAACCTCCTCTGCACTCTCTTCAGTCTCCACATCCTTCCGGTAGTAAGGCGACCAGAACTGGACTCAGTATTCCAAATGAGGTCTAACCAACGTTTTATACAACTGCAACATTAAAGGCCAGCTCTTGTACTCTATACCCCTTCCTATAAAGGCTAACATACTATATGCTTTCTTCACAACCTTCTCCACTTGCTCTGCCACCTTCAGAGACTTGTTCACCTGCACCCTCAGGTCCCTCTGCGTTTCTATACTCTTAATAGGTCTACCCTTTATCATATACCTCCCCCTTACATTCTTTCTCCCGAAATGCATCACCTCACATTTATCAGGATTGAATTCCATCTGCCATCTATCTGCCCAAGCTACCAGCCTATCTGTGTACTGCTGCATCGCCTGACAATGCTCCTCACTATCTGCATAATCCTGTGTTAGTAGCATGGTGCTCCACAATGGGAGAAGGTTTCTGTGGTCTATTTTTATATTTAATTGGAGCACTTTTTTTAAAATGATTTGCATTAAGCCTGCCTCTGCAGTTTGATTTGGGACCTATCCCTTAACTTTCTTTTTAACTAAGCCTAAAAAGTGGCAGATGCTACAGCACTCTGCAAAACAAAAGTTGGAAAATTCTGCCCCATTACTCTACTCATTTGCTGCCATTATGACACTCCTTAAAACTTATCTGCATGATACTTGTCCTAATTTCCCTGTGCCAAATATTGTTAATCTGATTTGATTTATTATTGTTACATGTATTAATATACAGTGAAAAGTATTATTTCTTGTGTGCTATATAGATGAAGCATACTGTATATAGAGAAGGAAAGGAAAGAGTGTAGAATGTAATGTTACAGTCATAGTTAGGGTGTAGAGAAATATCAACTTACTATAAGATAGGTCCATTCAAGTGGATGATGGTAGCAGGGAAGAAGCTGTTCTTGAGTCAGTTGTTACGTGCCCTCAGACTTTTGTATTTCTTTCCTGATGGAAGAAGGTGCAAAAGATGTGTCTGAAATGCATTGGGTCCTTGATTTTGCTGACTGTTTTCCTGAGATAGCAGGAAGGGTAGACAGAGACGGTGAGTAGGAGGCTGGTCTGCGTGATGGATTGGGCTTCATTCATGACCCTTTGTGGTTTTTTGCGGCTTTGGACAGAGCAGGAGCCAAAGCTGTGACGCAACCAGAAAGAATGCTTTCTATGGTGCATCTGTAAAAGTAGGTGCAAGTTACAGTGGTCATGCCAAATTTCTTTAGCCTTCTGAGAAAGTAGAGACATTAATTGACTTTCTTAACTAGAGCATTGGCAGAGAGGAACCAGGACAGGTTGTTAGTGATCTGGACACCTAGAAACTTGAAGATCTCGACTATTTCCACTTCATCACTAATGATGTAGACAGGTCTATGTCTTCCACTGTCCTCCCTGAAATATGACTATCTGTTTTTTTAACATTGAGGAAGAGATTATTGTCATCACACCAATTTGTCAGATCTTCTATTTCTTTCCTGTACTCCATCTCATCATTGCTTGAGATCTGATTCACTATTTTGGTGTCATCAGCAAACTTGAAAATTGAGTTGGAGGGCAATTTAGCCACAGAGCCATAGGAGTGTACTAAGGGGCTGAGGACACAGCCGTATGGAACACTAGTGTTAAGAATAATTGTGGAGGAGGTGTTGTTACTTATCCTTACTGATTGCAGACTGAGAGTTAGGAAGTCTAGGATCCAGTCATCTCCTGGATGAATTTTGTAGGAATAATGGTGTTGAGCTGTATTCAAAAATAGGAGTTTGACGTAGGCTTCTTTGTATCTAGATGTTTTAGGATTGAGAGTACGGCAGGGAGATCAGCGGGAAGTGTAGACAGAGTCATTGGATGGGAGGCTGGTTTGCACGATGGACTGGGCTTCATTCATAACCCTTTGTAGTTTTTTGCAGTCTTCAACAGAGCAAGAGTGATACCAAGCTGCAATACAATCAGAAGGAATGCTTTCTATGTTGGATCTGTAGAAGTTGGTTAGAGTCATAGCAGACATACCAAATTTCCTTAGCTTCCTGAGAAAGCAGAGGCATTGGTGGACTTTCTAAATGATAGCATTGGCATGGAGGAACCAGGACAAGTTGGTGACCTGAATACCTAGAAACGTGAAACTCTCAACCATTTCCACTTCGACTCTTTGTCCACTTCTTTAATACTGCTGTAAATGTATTTGGGGCATTTTGTTACATTAAAGGTGCTGAATAAATGAAAGCCAAGTAAAGTTTATTTATTAGTCACAAGTAAAGCTTACGTTAACACTACAATGAAGTTACTGTGAAAATTCCCATAGTCACCACATTTTAGCGCCTATGTGCGTCAATGCACTTAACCAGCACATATTTCAGACTGTGGAAGGAAACCAAAGCAGACACGGGGAGAATGTGCAAACTCCACACAGACAGTAACCCAAGCCGGGAATCGCAGTAGTGCTACCCACTGTGCCAATGTGCTATCAGTTACTGGGTGAAATTTAATGAGCTGTCAAGGACAGCCGGCTAGAGATCCATATTATTTCTTTTCAGGAAAACCTATTGAATCACAAGCTAAATAGGCAGTGACAAAGCCACTGACAGACCTTCCCCTGGAAGGTTTTCACCAAGACCTGCCAGCAACATGAAGCCTTCAGCTTTTGTATTCAACAGAGCCACAAGGGAGGTGTTGACTGCTGCCTGAAGAACAGGCACTGGAGTCCCAAATGTACACAGGCAAGTAATGTGGGGAAGAGGTTGGTTCTTCTTGGGGTGGGGACCACAGGCACAGGGATGCAGAGAGTTTGGCAATGAGGGCAGGGGTGTTGCTCTCTGCAGATCTTCTCTTCTTCATCTCAAATCCCACAATCAAGCCTTTGATGAGGGGACTCTCCTCATAACTAGCCTTGGTTTTCGATGCTCTGCAAGCCAGATGGCAACAGGCAACAGAGTTGAAACCATCAGTGGCAAGATGAAGTCCTTCATTGCTCTTCCATTGGCCACATAAGGACCTCATTAGGAGCAAAATGGGAAAATCGATCACATATCTTCCCACCCAGAATTTAATTCTGGCAAAGGTTGCACGTATGCCACTCCTTCCTAAATTTCAAGCTCTTTGAACCTTCAAATTCACCATGTGCAAGAACAGGAGATATTGCATTTTGTGCCTGGCTGCATTATAAGTTTATTCACTTCAGGAATAATTCTTTGATATGGGATTTGAGCCATCTTTAGAGGACTATATAAATACAACTTTGCTCTCCCTTCATTCCAGAGATATTTTCAGTTACAAATCACAGGTTGTTTTATATTTCCATAACCCTCCTTGATGATATTTTACATGTAATGTGTTGCACACCTCCTTCAGGAAAATTGCATAATCTAAAAGCTGAAAGATTAGTACTAAAACATCTTTGCTTCTTCAAAGAAACAAAATGATACAAGATTGATTTATGTTTCAAGTGATATCTGTTCGTATTGATAAATTATATGATTTAGTCTCAATCCTAAAAGCCCCTTGCGCCTATTTCCATCTGGTCTCTTCCAATATCTTTTTGGGTGCACCATGTATGAATGTGTGAACTCCATCCAAAGACTGAGATATATATTTTTCAGTGTTTTTAAGGTTTAACTATCTAACAGTCAAATTTACTTGTAAATTTGATTCTATAGCCAGGTAAATATTTTGTGCTGACATAGTAGTGAGCTGATAGATCTAATTTTAAACAATTCCATGCTACTACTTTTCCAGTCTTATAGTTATTTCTTTATTCAAGGTCTGCAATGAATCCCATGAATGCGTAAGGTTCTCAGTTCATTGTTGTCCAAAAGAAATTGCTGACTGCCCACATCTGTAGATGTAGCAACAGCACTATAGCCATATGCTTAATAAGAATAGCACCTTTTCATACACCAAAAGAATACAGGTACATGCTTCAAATGTATATATTCACATATAGAATATATCTACCAACATTCAGTAACCAAGAAAGTAAAGCATTCACAATTATCAAAATAACAATTGCACATTCTAATTATCAAGTCATTATCATTTTACCAAGAAAATGTTACAGTCCCCATAGAGATTGATAACTTTTTTAAAGGAGATCTGAATTTTCCAGCAACTGACAAAGGATTGTGTAAATAAATTTCATGTTGTAAGACTTTTACCGTAACAAACTAAAATTGTTATAGTCTAAAAATTATTTAATCAGCAAATAATATGCCAAACTACAGAAAAGGTGCTGCACTATTAACTTATTAACGCAAATCAAACGTTCTGTATGACTCATTTGTACGTCATGCTGCTCTCAGTGGATAAATAGCCCTGAATATTAAGTCCCACATTGCTCCAGGCTTTTCCAATAAGCTTTCTTGTCCCTGCCACATCGGAGCAAGTCTGCTAGTTTCTTTTGAAAGCCTTTACAGTCTTTTGCAGTTAAAACTGCAATGATAGTTTCTTGATTCTTCAAAAGACAAGTGTTTCTATCTTTTTGAATAGAAATTAATTCTTGTACACATCCTGCTCTCACAGCTATAGCTTCTCTGCTTCTTCACCAAGGAGTATATCTCTTGTTCTGTCTGGCTCTTCAAGTCTCTGTACAAGAGTTTTTATCCAGAAAGACCACATGCCCCTATTTTGTGTCAAGTTGTGAAAACTACCACTTGATTTCTATAGGGCCTTTTCCCCCATGACAATCAAATCGTATGACTTATTTCCAGGCAGAGTTCTGAGTGACTTCATCTTCTCCCATTCCAAGATATAGGGGGTGATTCTGCTAGCTCCAGCCTTGAATTCTGCTGGTCCATTGAAGGCCAAATCAGGATTCTCATTGGGCACCAAGCCCAATGGAAGATTCTTGGACCACTGTTCCTGGTGAGATCAGATACTCTCCAGGAGAAGCTGAGAATCTGATCAGAACTAATTTAAATGCATTTAATTATCACTACAGAATTTGAGGCCAGATATTCCAGCCTCCCATAAGTCCTGCAGGTGCCAATCTCTCAAGGTCCTGACAAGCAAGGACCAGGCACTGTGGGTGCCAGGGGCAAGGAGGTGCATTCTGGCTCCAAATGTACCCATGAGCTCCTTTTGCCACTAACTGACGGAGGCGGGGAGAGATAGTTGACAGTCCCTCAAAGGACCTCGGGATAGGAGAGAAGGAATTGACCTCAAAAGGCTCTCATGGCTGGGCATCTCCTTGTTGTCCTGGTAAAAGTGGATGGTGGATTCTTTATTATTGTTTTCTTTAAAATCTTTGAAGTGGCCTGGTCTCATTATAATCTATGCCCCCTGAAGCCTTGAAACGCACAGCAGCACTCTGTTCTGCAGTAGTGATTGCCCTTGGTTGATTTCAGAAGTCCTGGGTGCTACCAGCCCTCTAAGTGCTTTTATTTCTTTGTGTTAAAACAATTTATTCAAATGCATTACAATGTTATCCAAATATGTTATAAATTATAATCCAAATACATCATAATTTCAGTTCATTTTACCAACCTCTTCAAAATGGGTGCCACTGAAACATGGTTTAGAATTGAGTATAACAGGCTGCAGAATTGGTCCTTTTCTTTATCAGTTGAGAAGTAACCAGTTCCCTATTAACTGTCACCTATATTGAAAAACTACCATAGTCAATCTTAACACAAAACCATGGCAACCCCATTAACATGGTAGGCAGCAAGCATCAGCCTCTTTCCTACAAAGGTTAATAGCTTGAATGCTTTTACGCAATAACAAATTGTTAAAACAACAGGTTGATGTATCATAATATCTACAGCAAATATACCTCCCACCATAAAAACAGTTCATATTCTTGTAGTTTAATTTTTATTAATGTTTGACAATTATTAAACATTTTTAAAACAGCTGTAGTATATAATCTCACGTTCATAACAAAACACAGAACATGCGCATATCCTCTGTGTGTATAAGAGATACAGTAAGTCTTAGAACACCAGGTTAAAAGTCGAACAGGTTTATTTGGTAGCAAACACCACTAGCTTTTGGAGCAGCCCAGTCCAACACCAGCATCTCCACATAATGTATAAGAGAGCACATTTTTGATGACTCCATCATATGTTTTTATTCTTAATCCAAACTAAAATTTGTCAATGAGACTATTCACCAGTTTGTTGCGCAGCACTCTGTTAACTGTATTTCAGTTGTAGTAATCTGTCTTTGGGTTAGAGGTTTTGGGCCAAGTACCTTGACAGAGCCATGAGTGCAATATCTAGACTGGCTATCAATGCTACAATATCAGAGATGTAGTTTTTTGGGTGAGACAAACAAGACCCATCTTGCCTTTTCAGATGGATGGGTCTCGCCAGTATTTTAAAGATGAATAGGACTACTCTTCAGTATCCTGACCAATGCTCAACCCTCAACTATCATCACAAAAAGAAATGGCATAGAACTTCCAATCTCCAGATGGTCATAACCATCTGCCAAGATGAGCTTGAGCTCTTGGAAGTTTGAACATTCTAACAAAACAAAAATTGCTGGCAAGTTTGGATTTCTAGGGAGCAATGCCTCTCTGTTTGGAAGTCTTCACAGAAGTCTCCAATTCTTGAGTTAGTTGGAGACTTTGGATGGTTCCAGTTCACTTATCTGAATGATTATCCATGAAAAATTTAAAAGGATTAAAACCAGTTTTCACTCTTGGATAATTATATTGCTGACACATCGAGCTGGCTACCCTGCAACCTCTGTCACTGTCTGCACTCCCTCTGCCACCCACCCAACCATATTATTCCCTACAGTGACTCATCCCAACCCCTCACCTACCCACTTGTCATCCTGCCTCTATCCATTTACCTGCCGCTATGCCCCTCACCCATCCACCTGCAACCCCTCCTACCTGCCATCCTATCCCCTTACCTATTTATTTTACATACTTGCCTTTCCACTGTAGCTTCTCAAAGTGCCTTTGGACATTTCAAGCTCTCTACTTAGTAAACTACAACACTGGTGCCTTAACAAAAAGGGAGTAGTTTGACTTCCCCTGACAATTATGCACTGTGAAGAAGGAGTCCACAAACAGGTACACTGCACATTCTGAAGTGGCCCAGTTTGGAAGCCTGGCCAAAAATGTGGAACTCCATCTTAGTGCAAAGAAATAGAGGCAAAATGAGAATCCAATGGTAATTGCCATTCCTCAGAATACTCAATCTAGTCCAACCTTTTCACTCATATTTGTGATATGACATGATGCATTTTAGGTAGGAGGAACACGGAAGGACAATGCAAAATGAAGGATAAAAGTCTTAAAGGGTGCAGAAGCAGAGGGATCTGGATATATATGTGTATAAATCACTGAAGGTGGCAGGACAGATAATGCTGTTAATAAAGCATTTAGTATCCTCAGCTTTATTAATAGAGGCATAGGATACAAGAGCAAGGAAATTGTGCTGAACTTATACAAGACATTAGTGAGACCAACTAGTTAGCTGGAATATTTTGTACAGTTCTGGGTAGCACACTATTGGGAGGATGTGGTTTATAGGAATGGTTCCCGGGGAGAGACATTTCAGTTATGAGCATAAATTGAAGAGGTTGGGATTGTTCTCTTTATAAAGAAGTAGGTTAAGAGGAAGTTTGATAGAAATGTTCAAAACCATGAAAGGCTCCACGAAGTAGAGAGAGAGAGAAACTGCTCCCTCAGTAGAAGGATCAAGAACAGTTTGAAGGTGATTTTTTTTAATCTATTTATGGGATGTGGGAATTGCTGGTCAGACTGGCATTTATTGTCCATTTCTAAGGGCATTTCTGTGGATCTGGAATCTTATGTTGGCCAGACCAGTAAAGATATCGATTTCCTTCCTGAAAGAACATCCATAAACCAGATGGGTTTTTATGATCAGCGATTATGGTCTCGTGGTCATCATAAGATTTTTGTTTTAATTGCAGATTTTTACTGAATTCAGATTTCACCATCTGCAATAGTGGGATTTGAACCTGGGCCCATGATCATTACCCTAAATTTCTGAAATACTAGCCCAGTGACAGTACCACTATATGGCCACCTTCCCTGACTTCCTGACCACCATCCTTGTGATAGCATCGCTTCCCTTGGCCAGGAGGACCTCAGCACACTCTCCAAAGCCAACATTTGCTGTTCCTTTAATCAGAAACTCTTTCTCTCCCTCATTTGTTGCTAATAGGCTGAATTGCTAATAGGTGAGCCTATCAGAAGAAAAAGTGGGAGAGTTTATAGCATTTCAAAAATAATGAATTGGTTATAAAGTGCTTTGGGATCCCCTGAAATCATATTGGGGGCTATAAAAATGCAAATGTGCCTTTAGTCTAGTTTGCATTTCTATATTCACAAACTAAAGGAAATTAGTTAATTCAGTGTTTAGAGAAATGATTGAGAAGATTTAAAATGCACTTAATACTGGAGTATCCAATGAATAAAGGTTGAATAGATTATGGCTATACATGTTGGAATGTAGAAGAACAAGAGATTGTCTTGTAAAAAAACATGCAAGATCCCGAGGGGACATGAATACTGGTGAGGCTGCAGCTGGAGTAATGTGTGCAGTTTTGATCGCCGCATTTGAGGAAGGATATATTGGTCTTGGAAGGGGTGCAGAGAAGGTTTACTAGGCTGATAGCAGAGATGAGGGCATTGGATTATGAGGAGAGTCTAAATAGGCTAGGTTTGTACTCTTTGGAGTTTAGAAGGCTGAGAGGGGATCTTTTAGAGATGTATAAGATAATGAAGCGGGTGGATAGGGTAGAGGTTGAGTGACTCTTCCCACTTAGCAAAGATAGCAGGACTAGAGAGCACAGCCTCAAGATTAGAGGGGGGGGAGGAACGGTTCAGTTCACAGTTGAGGAGGAATTTCTTCATGCAAAGGGTGGTGAATCTTTGCCTGTTGAAGTGGTGGAGGCTTCCTCACTGAATATATTTAAGTCAAGAGTGGATAGGTTTTTGATTGACAAGGGAATTAATGGTTACGGGGAGAAAGCGGGAAAGTGGTACTGAACTACTGCAGATCAGCCATGATCTTATTGAATGGCGGGGTAGGCTCGAGGGGCTGGATGGCCTAGTCCTGCTCCTATTTCTTACGTTCTTATGACATGATACGGTGGATACCAGGTGACTAATTCCTCACGTGGTGGAGCTTATAACTAGTGCAAACAGTTGAAGAATAAGAGGTCTCTCTTTTAAAAATTGAGGAATATTTCTTTCCCCTCAGAGAATCGTTCATATGTAGAATTCTCTTCCCAAGAGACTCGTGGAGATTATTGAATTTATTTAAGGCTGAGTTAGTTAGATTGTTAATGGTTGGTCGCTATGTGTGACAGGCAAGAAAATGGAATTGAGACCACAAATAGATCAGCTATGATCTTATCAAATAGTGGTGCAGGCTCGAAGGACAGAATAGCTGCCTACTCTTGCTCCTAAATTCTATGTTGCTAATTTTAATAAACTGGATACCATTTTCTTGCCTGCTTTACATGAATTGGTAAGGTATTTTGATGAAAATCTCCGTCTTTACTTCTCAAAGTTCATTACAATCTCATAGGCATTGCCATAGATGAGCAATGTCTCAATGCTACAGTTTGACTTTTTTGTTCAAGAAAGTCTGAATTCTGAAAAAACACCTTTTATTTTAAAGTTATTATTTTATCAATCTTCTTAAAAATCTTTAAAAAAAGCTATTCAAGTACTATAGTGTTTACTACTCTTCAACAGCAGTGATATTTAGATAGTAGGGATAAGATAGTGTAATTGCATGGTACTGAATTGATATGTGATATTGCAGTTTGGAATTGGAATAAATACATATGTAAGATAGCACCAAAAATGAAACTGAAAGCTGATGGATTTTCATTAAAATGCAACTGGTTCATTAATGTCCTTTAATGAAGAGCTTTAATAATGAGTTAGTCTGATCTGCCCATCGCTCCATTCCCACGCTACGTGGTTGACTATTAATGCCCTCAGGACAAATAGGGAACGTAATAAATAAAGCCATACCAGAACTGACCACATTCTAAGACACTTTTTAAAATTTGTTGAATTAATATAAATGGGCCAAATATTAAAATAGTTGTATTAAAATTAAAATGCAATTATGATTGAATTAATGTGGATGTTCTCCCTCCAGGAGTCAGTGCAACAAATTCATTAGAATTCAATTCACATCAAATTTCTAGTTAATTATTACCACCCACATTAAAACTGCTCCAACTACACTAATATTTTCTTGGATCTCTTTTAATGGGATTTTGCTTCCTATCCATACTCTAACTATTCATTTAAAACAAGTGCTGACCAGGTTGTATTTGCTCCTGTTAAACACATTTTAAAATGTGTAAAGTTGAACTTAAAAGGGGAATTTAATTGAAACAATTTTGCAGCTTTCATGCTAATTTTCTGGTGCTAACCAGCAAATTTAATGTATTCAGTTTCACAACTTACCATGAAAGGGATTTGAACTCTTAACCACTAGATTACTGTACGATCTAAGAGTAACTGGTGTATTATATAGACATATACTCTAGTATTCAGGGAGCATTTTTCTTTGTCTCTGTGGATGCACAAACTTTAGGGATAAACAACTCAATATCAAAACTTGCAGATTAGGGGCTACAGCTGAGACTGAGGAAGAATGCAACATAATACGAAAATAAATCGTAAATCTTGCAGACCGAGCATTTAAGTGGCAAATTATCGTTAGCATAGATAAATGGAAGGTGATGAACTTCAGTATGAAAAGCAGAAATATCAATTACACTTTAGAAAATAAGAAATTGAATGGGTCAGAAATATTGATTCTGTGTGAAGGAATGTATGAACAGGAATAGGCAGTTTAGCCCTTGAATAGGTTTAGCCATCGAGTGGGATTCTAGCTGATCTGTACCTTGACTCCATTCATCTGCCTTTTTGTTGCTTTTTGAGAAAAAACATCTGTAGTAAATTGAGCTAGTAGTTGGTGCTTTTTGTGAAAGAGTTTCATATTTTTACCGTCTTTGACATCACTCCTGAATGGCATGACTGTGATTTTGATTGCATTATCTTAGACTCCCCTATCAGAGGTATACATTCATTTTATTTACCCTGTCAATTACTTTGAAAATCCTAAAACTCCCAATTACATTGCCCCTTAATTCTACATTTCAGGAAATACAAGCCTTGCTTATATAACCTCTCCTCATAATCTAACCTTTAGAGCTTTGTTATATCATTCTTGGATATTTATGTTCCACCTTTTCCAAAAATATTATATCCTTTCTCAGCAGCAGAGGTGGAGCCTATTCACATCAGAGTCTGACAGTTCTGGAACTCTGTGCAAGCGCAGTGGACCCGATCTGTCAGACTCTCCAGCCTGGGACTCCTGCAGTGCTGCCTCTCCGGCGCCTCTCCCTCCCTACAACAATTCCTAGTCCAGGCTCTTCCCCCTCACTTGCATTCTGCCCCAATTGCTGTCCTCAGTCCATCTCAGACTGATCCCGTCTGCAGAGTGTTAGCGGGACTGCCTACCCTCACCGATCGTTCCGTAGGCCCTACCCCCAGTTGGCTCTGCCTCATTGGGCAGTGCCAAGGTGCTTCCTGGGCTTAGTCATTTTGCTCCTTGGATAGTGCCAGGGGACACAGGCTGGAACTGCCAGGATGCCCATGCCCAGGGGGCACACCCCTGCCACCCAATCCCCTGGGGAGCCCTGATTGCCTCCCTTCATTCCAGCTGGGTCTCCCCCTAGTTCGCTGAACACGGGGAGCTAGTCTAAACCCCGTCAGAATGAAGTACTCCTGGTGGGGTGGGATATTCAATCTGGACCTGAAAGTTCTTGATAATTAGATTGAAAATACATTCAAAACATATTAAAAACAGATTCAAATGACTTACCTACCTTTCCACCAGTTTCCAGTGTGATCTGAGCAGTGACTGTTCAGCAGCTGTGGGAGATGCCAGGCAAATCCCAGTACAAGACCGGCAATGTGCATCTCCCACCTCGACCTGCCGGAAAAGTTGCAGGTCACAATGGAGGAATCGCGGGCTATATTTCCAAATCAGGATTTTCTGATTTAGAGGAGAACTTGGAAGTAGTTGTGTTTCCATTTGCCTACAGTCCATGTCCTCTAGGCAATAGAGATTATGAGTTTGGCATTTGATGTTGAAGACTTCGCCTGTTTCAGCAGTATAACTTGTAGACGTTTAACAATACAACTACAGTGCACTGATTTTTTCCCCTCCCCTCCAGGATATTAATGGTAGGGGTTTCAAATATGATAATGCTATTGAATGTTAAATCTAGACAATTAGACTCTCTTGAAAATGGTCATTGTCTGGTACTTGTTAACATCACAAGCCTGAATTTTATCCAGGTCTTGCAGCATGCAGGCACAGACTGCTTCTGTACATGAGAAATTCATCAAGGTCGCATTCATTCAAATGCTGCCTTTATACTAAGGGCAGTCATTCCTTATCTGTGGCATTCACTTCCTCTGCCTATGTATGGAGCAAGGCGTAATGAGATCTGGAGCCAAATAGTTCTGGCAGAACTTGAGTTGAGCATCAGGGAACAGATTATTGCTGACTAAGCGGGTGACAAAGATTTTAAACTCATTGGGGGAGGGATGTATGTGTGTGTGTGGATCTAAATACAAAGGCCAGTAGGGCTTAGAAAAATAAAGAACAGACATTAATTGCAAGAGAATGAGCAGCATTATATAATAGGAGTCCAAAAAATTAACCATAAAATCAGAGGAAAATGAATTAAAGTGTCTGTAATAAAACATGAGAGCGGGAGGCAATCAAGGTTTGGGTGGAACTGGGCATAAAAGGAATTACTGAGGCATGGCTGCAGAAAACTCTGGATTGAACATTAAATGTTGCTGAGTATCAAATATTTAGAAAAAACAGTGAAGGAAAAGAGGGAGGTGGAGTAGCTGTATTTATTTGGAATAATATAGTGGCAGTATGAAAAAGGAGGACGGCTATCAGCAAGTTCAAAATAGAATCCATTTGAATAGAGGTAAAAAAAGAATCAATCGCACTAATCTGTGTAACCCACAGACTACCTAATAATGGAAAGGAGATAGAGGAAGAAATATGCAGACAAATTAGGGAACTGAGTAAAGGAATGATAATTATAGATGTCCTACAACTGTGTGTGTGAGGGGGAGGGAGCACGTGTGTGTGTGTGAGGGGGAGGGAGCACGTGTGTGTGTGTGTGTGAGGGGGAGGGAGCACGTGTGTGTGTGTGTGAGGGGGAGGGAGCACGTGTGTGTGTGTGAGGGGGAGGGAGCACGTGTGTGTGTGTGTGTGAGGGGGAGGGAGCACGTGTGTGCGTGTGAGGGGGAGGGAGCGCGTGTGTGCGTGTGAGGGGAGGGAGCGCTTGTGTGCGTGTGAGAGGGGGAGGGAGCGCGTGTGTGCGTGTGAGGGGAGGGAGCGCGTGGTGCGTGTGAGGGGAGGGAGCGCGTGTGTGCGTGTGAGGGGGAGGAGCGCGTGTGTGTCGTGTGGAGGGGGAGGGAGCGCGTGTGTGCGTGTGAGGGGGAGGGAGCCGCGTGTGTGGCGTGTGAGGGGAGGGACGCGTGTGTGCGTGTGAGGGGGAGGGAGCGCGTGTGTGCGTGTGAGGGGGAGGGAGCGCGTGTGTGCGTGTTAGGGGGAGGGAGCGCGTGTGTGCGCGGGGAGGGGGAGGGAGCGCGTGTTGTGCGCGTGAGGGGGAGGGAGCGCGTGTGTGCGCGCGAGGGGGAGGGAGCGCGTGTGTGCGCGCGAGGGGGAGGGAGCGCGTGTGTGCGCGCGAGGGGGAGGGAGCGCGTGTGTGCGCGCGAGGGGGAGGAGCGCGTGTGTGCGCGCGAGGGGGGGGGAGCGCGTGTGTGCGCGCGAGGGGGAGGGAGCGCGTGTGTGCGCGCGAGGGGAGGGAGCGCGTGGTGTGCGCGCGAGGGGGAGGGAGCGCGTGTGGTGCCGCGAGGGGGAGGGAGCGCGTGTGTGGCGCGGAGGGGGAGGGAGCGCGTGTGTGCGCGCGAGGGGGAGGGAGCGCGTGTGTGCGCGCGAGGGGGAGGGAGCGCGTGTGTGCGCGCGAGGGGGAGGGAGCGGCGTGTGTGCGTGCGCGAGGGGAGGGAGCGCGTGTGTGCGTGCGCGAGGGGGAGGGAGCGCCGTGTGTGTCGTGCGCGAGAGGGGAGGGAGCGCGTGTGTGCGTGCGCGAGGGGGAGGGAGCGCGTGTGTGCGTGCGCGAAGGGGGGGGAGCGCGTGTGCGTGAGGGGGAGGCAGCGTGTGCGCGTGCGTGAGGGGGAGGCAGCGTGGTTGCGCGTGCGTGAGGGGGAGGGAGCGTGTGCGCGTGCGTGAGGGGGAGGGAGCGTGTTGCGCGTGCGTTGAGGGGGAGGGAGCGTGTGCGCGTGCGTGTGTGTGTGTGGTGTTGGTGTGTAGGGGGAGGGAGTGTGTGTGTTTGAGGGGGGGGAGCGTGTGTGTGTCTATTGAGGGGGAGGGAGCGTGTGTGTGTGTGAGGGGGAGGGAGCGTGTGGGTGTGTGAGGGGGAGGGAGCGTGTTTGTGTGTTGGGGCGGGTGGGGGAGCATGTGTGTGTGAGAAAAACCAAGTTGATGAAAAGCTCATTTTAAAGGTCTGACAATAGAATTTAGCATAATAAAATGGCTTCTATTATTGACAAACAGCGATGTAGAATCAGAATGGAAAACATTTAAAACTGTTCATCAGAGTGCAGGAAAAATATATTCTGCAAAAAGAACTGATTAAAGACCAGTGGATTCCATGGATGAATAAAGACATCGGAGAACACTTGAGAGTTAGGAAAGAGGGGCACATTAAGTACGTATACAACAGAAGTGTGCATAATAAAAGTACATGAAGAGATTAGGAGAGAAATTTTAAATCAATTAGGAAGGCAAAGAAAAACTATGAATTAAATTATCAAAGAATATCAGACAAAAGTTGTGATGAGAATAGGACCATTGAAGGATAAACAGGGCCATAATGGGGAAAACACAAAAATATAATGTAATTATTTTGCTTTGATATTTACTAGGGCAATAGAACAAGTAGATATGACATTGAATCATGAGATAAGCAATGACAATTAGATTTAAAATTAAAAAGGCGATGTGTTGAATAATCTAAATAAACTCTCAGTATAAAGATCCTGGTCTGCATGGAATGTATCCATTTATTTTGCATGAATCTAGGAAAGAGTTACACAGATTACTACACATAACTAGCAGTTAGTTGAAATGATGTTCCAGAAGGATGGCATATAGCTATTGCAATTCTATATTTAAGGAGGAGTACAGGGCACACCCAGGGAATTTTCGACCAATCAGCTTACCCTCAGTGATTGGAAAAGTAATGGAATTCCTGCTAAAAGAGCGAATAGACAAACAACTTGAAATTTTTAAAAGTACATAATAATGCATATCATCATAGATTTCAATAATATTGCTTAATCAAACTGATTTGAATTATTTACAGGGGTAACAGAAAGCGCAGGCAAGTGGTTGAAATATATCTGGATTTTGTCAGATGCAGCTGTTTCTGGAACATAAGTTTTCAACTGAGATGTTACCAAGGCCCACCCTTTGCTTTGTCCATTATGTTCAGCTGCTTCTTGATATCGTGTGGATAGTACCAAATTGGCTGAAACTAATTTCTGTAGTGGTAGGGATTCCAGGAAGATCACTCACTCGGCATTTCTGATTGAAAATGGTTTGAAAAGCTTTATCCTCATCTTTTGAGTTGCACCATCATTGAGGAAGGAAATGTCCATGGAACCT
This sequence comes from Sphyrna mokarran, assembly GCA_024679065.1. Taxonomy (NCBI): domain Eukaryota; kingdom Metazoa; phylum Chordata; class Chondrichthyes; order Carcharhiniformes; family Carcharhinidae; genus Sphyrna; species Sphyrna mokarran. The sequence goes on along the minus strand of JAGIQG010000004.1, from coordinate 33,376,407 downwards.
CCCCCTCCTGTTGATTGTTTAATTGTCCACCATCATTCATAACTGAATGTGGGAAGGAAGCTTTTATCTGCTCTGCTGGATGTCCAATCACTTACCTTTGTCTATTGCATGCTGCTTCAGATGTTCAATATGCATATATCCTCAAGCTATGCCTTCATCAGATTGGCAGCTAGTTTTTAGATGGGCCTGGTGCTGTTCATATGTGCTCTTATACTACACATTTTATTGAACAAACAATTTGTCCCTTGGCTTGATTGTAATGGTAGAGTGAGGGGAATATGGGGCCATGAGGTTATAGATTGTGATGGTATATGGTTCCGCTATTGATGATGATGATTGCCCAAGGTGGATGCTGAGTTGTGAGCTACTAGATCTGTTCTGAATGTGAACTAGTTAGTGTGGTGATAATGCACAGTGGACTGAACGTGCTTTTGTTGCATCTTGTGCCTATGTCAATAGTAGATGGTCCATCCAGTTTTATTCCGACTGTTTTTCACTGCAACTTGACACAGCATACTTAGTTTGTGAGGCCATTCTAGAGAGTATAAGAGCCGTAGATTTTCTTCCTTTTATTGATATTGTGCTCACTTACTATGGAGACAAATAATCCATTATACTTTTTGATTTGTTTGTATCTAACTGCTGCATTTTTGTCATCCATGTTCATGGATCCCCAAATCACTTCAAACATCTGTAGTTCCCGGGTTTTTGCTATTTGAGTAATCCACAGGTCCATCAATTTTTTGGTCTGAAGAGGATGATGTCACATTTACCCAGCATCAAAACCCCCCTACTACAGTTTTCTTGTTACATTTATGGTTCCATCTGTAAAGCTCAGTATGCTACCAATCTTTGTGCCATCTGCAAATTTGGATACAAGGGGCCTTTTGCTGTCAGCCAAAGTACCTGATTTGTCTCTGATGCATGCATAATTCAATAGCCTGCCCTGACACTAATTTCACATATGTTGTATGGTCCTTTGGTGAGATATCAAAGGAATGTCAAAGATTATGCAATTGAATCTTACCATTAGGAAGAAATGGGCAAGACTGTCAAAATAAAAAACAATATAAAAACCTGAAAGATAATACTTGAAGTTAATCTGCCATCATCAAATGCTATTCTGAAAGCCTTATACCCTAATTTTAACCTAAAGCATTCACCGAGAACAAGGTGCTTTCGGTTACACCTGAACAACACCGTGCCAGCTTTCAGCTGTAAGAAGTCTGACAACATCAGTTTTAACAAAGAACAACACAGCACGGGAAACAGGCCCTTCGGCCCAACGAGCCCGCGCCGCCGTCCTAACGTCTTAATGACATATAGAGACCAATATAGGGACAATTTGTAACCCAATCAGCCTAAGAGCACATTTCTGGGACGTGGGAGGAAACCGGAGCACACGGGGAGAACGCGCAAACTCCCGCAGACACAGGGCCAAATCCATGTGTCTGCACAGCAACAGCGATAGTCTCTGAGCTGTCATGTTGCCCATCTGATGGTCCAGTTTAAGCATACACTAACGACATGAAGCACTAGGCCACTCCTGAAGTAACATCCAAGAGCAGCCCTCGCACGACCTGCCGAATGCATGCACCTTGTTGGTCAACAAGGTGGACCGAATAGCCTGTGGAAACAAATAAAGTATTTAAACAGTCCTCCTATATCCCTCTATCTGCAGACCGCTCATGTGGCTGTCCAAGAGACCCTTAAACAACCCTAGCGTGCCTGCTCCCACCACCTTACTCGGTAGTGCATTCCACACCCCCACTACTCTTTGTGTGAAAAACTGCCCTCTAATATTCGTCTTATACATAGCCCCCCTCACCCTAAGGCCGTGACCCCTCGTTCTATCCGTTTCTAATGGTGGAAAAAGCTTACCACCATTTACTCTATCTATACCCCTTATAATCTTATATACCTCTAATAGATCCCCTCTCAGCCGACGTCTTTCAAGGGAAAACAACCCCAGTGTGTTCAATCTTTCCTCGTAAGACAGCCCTTCCATACCAGGCAGCATCCTGGTAAATCTCCTCTGCACTCTCTCCAGGGCCTCCACATCCTTCCGGTAGTACGGCGACCAGAACTGGACGCAGTACTCCAAGTGAGGCCTAACCAACGTTCTATACACTTGCAACATCAGACTCCTACTCTTGTATTCTATACCCCTTCCTATGAAGGCTAACATACCATACGCTTTCTTTATCACTTTCTCCACCTGTACTGACACCTTCAGAGACTTGTGAACCTGCACCCCCAGGTCTCTCTGCGTCTCTATGCTCCGGATAGTTTTGCCTTTTATCCTATAACTCCCCTCTACGTTATTCCAGCCAAAATGCATCACCTCGCATTTATCCGGATTAAATTCCATTTGCCATCTATCTGCCCAATCTACCAGCCTATCTATGTCCTGTTGTATTGCCTGGCACTGCTCCTCAGTCCCCGCCAATCCAAGCATCTTAGTGTCATCAGCAAATTTGCTGATCACACCACCTACCCCCTCTTCCAAGTCATTTATATAAATCACAAATAGAAGAGGTCCTAGTACTGAGCCCTGTGGCACACCACTAGTGACTGACCTCCAGTTGGAAAAAGAGCCTTCCACTACTACCTGCTGTCTCCTCCTCCCAAGCCAGTTCTCAACCCATCTACATACCTGGCCCTGTATCCCATGCGCCTTCACCTTTTTTATCAGCCTACCATGGGGAACCTTGTCAAACGCCTTACTGAAATCCATGTAGACGACATCAACGGCTTGTCCTTCATCAACCGTTTTTGTCACCTCTTCAAAAAATTCCACTAGGTTCATAAGGCACGACCTCCCCTTAACGAAGCCATGCTGCGTATCCCTGATCAGATCGCAGCGCTCCAGATGCTCATACATCCTGTCCCTGAGGATCCTCTCCATTAGCTTACCTATAACTGAAGTCAAGCTCACCGGCCTATAGTTCCCTGGGTTATCCCTCTGACCCTTTTTAAACAACGGTACTACATTTGCAATCCTCCAGTCCTCTGGGACCTCACCTGTGTCCAAAGAAGAGACAAAGATTTGCGTCAGAGGCCCAGCAATGTCATCTCTCACCTCCCTTAGCAGCCTGGGATAAATACCATCAGGCCCCGGAGCTTTATAAGTCTTTATGCTACCTAAAAGCCCCAACACTTCGTCCCTCGTAATGATTATTTCATTTAACGGGTCCTCAAAATCCTCAAAGCCGGCATCAGACATCAGGCCCCTCTCCCGCGTGAATACTGACGCAAAGTATTCATTCAGGATCTCCCCCATTCCCTCAGGCTCTAAGCATAGTTCCCCTCCTCTGTCCCTGAGAGGTCCAATCTTCCCTCTAACCATCCTTTTGCTCCTGACATAGGAGTAAAATGCCTTAGGATTTTCCTTAATCCTACCTGCCAAAAGCCATTTCATGGCCCCTTTTTGCCTTTCTGACACCCCTTTTAAGATCCCGTCTACACTCTATATTTTTCAAGCGCTGCCTCTGTCCCCAATTGCCTGGATCTAACGTATGCCTTCCGCTTCTTCCTGACCAAGTCCTCAACATCCCTAGTAACCCACGGTTCTCTAATCCTACCCTTCTCATCCTTCCTCCTTACCGGCACGTGTCTTTCCTGCAAAAATTTTAGTTTTCTCTTGAAAGACTCCCACATGTGCAGCGTCAACCTACCTTCGAACAGCTTATCCCAGTCGGTATCCCTAAGATCCTGACTAATCTGGCTATATCTAGCCCTCCCGCAGTTTAACACCCTCCCCTTAGGGCAGGCTTCGTCTTTTTCCATTAATACCCTAAAGCAGACAGAGTTGTGGTCACTATTAGACACATGCTCTCCTACAACAACGTCAACCACCTGCCCTGGCTCATTCCCCAGAACCAGATCCAGTATAGCCCCCTCTCTAGTCGGGCTATCCACATACTGCTCCAAGGACCCTTCTAAAACACACTGTACAAATTCCTCCCCATCCGCATGCACTGAAGGCCCTCAGGCACTCTCTGATCTTCCCTCCTACTCTCCGGAGTTACCCTGTCACCAATCTCTCTCCCATTCCCAGTTCCCTCTATCTCTCCCCACCCCCCCCTATCTTCTCTCCCCCACCCCCCCCTATCTCTCGCTGTAGTACCCGACCCCCTCTATAGTCACCCCTCTATCTCTCCCACCCCCCCCCCTCTATCTCTCCCCACCCATTGCGACTCAATTCCCCACCCTCCCCCTTCTACCCTCCCCACCGGGTATCTGCCCACCCCCCCTCTATCCTCTCCCCGCTCGCTCGGCTCCCTCTCCCGCCCCCCCCCTTTCGGTCTCCCCGCCCCCCCCCCCCCCGCTCGGTCTCCCCGCCCCCCCCGCTCGGTCTCTCTCCCGCCCCCCCCCCCGGTCGGTCTCTCCCCGCCCCCCCTACCCCACCCCCGCTCGGGGTCCTCCCCCCCGCGCTCCGGCTCGTAATAACGCCCCCCCACCTCCCCCGTCACACCCCCCCCTATCCCCCCTAAAACCCGCCGCCCCTGAATCCCCCTCACCCCCCGCCCCGCCCCCCCCTCCCCGCCCCCCCTCCCCAGTCCCCCGCCCCCCCTCGCCCCCCGCATTATTGCCCCGACCCGCCCATCCCCGCCCCCTCCCCACCCCTCGCATTAAAACCATGCCTGACCCTCAGCCGCCCCCCCAAAACTTACCCTCCCCGCCCCCTCCGCCCCGCCCCCCCTCCCCCCCCCTCATCTCCCACTCCCATTTCCCTCTATCTCCCCCTCCCCCCCGCCCCCCCCGCCCCCCCTCCCCGCCCCCCTCCCCCCCATCCCCCCCGCCCCCCTCCCCCCTCCCCCCTTGCCCCCCTCCCCCCCTCCCCCCTCCCCGCCCACCCCTCCCCCCGCTCCCGTCCCCCCATCCCTCCCCGCTGCTCCCACCCTCCCCCCCTCACCCCCCCCCCTCCCCGCCCCCGCTGCCCCACCTTCGCCGTCCGCGGTGCCCCATCCCCCCTGTCGCCCCGTCCCCCTCTCCCCCGCCGCCTCCCGCCACCCTCGCCCTCGCCTGCCCCGCCCCCTCCGGCCCCGCCCGCCCCCCCGCCCCCCCTTCCGCCCGTCTCCCCCCGCCCCCTCCTTCCCCCGTCTCCCCCCCCCGCCTCCCCCCGTCTGCCCCCCCACCCTCCCCCGTCTCCCCGCCTCCCCTCCCCCCGTCCTCCCCCGCCCCCCCTCCCTGTATACCCTTCCCCGTCCTTCCCCGCCCCCGCCACTCCCCCGCTTCCCCGCCCCCCTCCTGCCCCCGTCTCCTCCCGCCCACCTCCCTCAAGCCCCGTATCCTCCCCCCACGACCCATGCCCCCGTCGTCCCGCCCCTCCCCTTGCCCCGTCGCCCCGCCCCCCCCTCCCCCGTCTCCCCGCCCCCCCCTCCCCCGTCTCCCCGCCCCCCCCTCACCCCGTTCTCCCGCCCCCCCCTCCCTCCCCCGTGTCCCCGACGCCCCCCCTCCCCGCATCACCCCCCGTCTCCCTGCCCCCCACATCTCCCCCGCCCCCACATCCTCTCCAACCCCCCCCCCCCTCTCCCCCCAGTCGACCCACCCCCCCTCCCCATATTAGTTTAAACCCTGCCGAAACACTCCAGCTAACCTCCCAGCTAAAATATGGGTGCCCTTCCCAGACAACTGTTCCCTGTCCCTCTTGTATAGATGCCCCTCCCTCCTGAAGACTTCCCAATGGTCTAAGAATCTGAATCCCTCCACCCTACACCAATCCCTCAACCACGCATTCAGTTGGAGAAGGGATATGTAAGGAAATTTTAGATAAGTGTAGGAAGAATAGGGTAGTGGTAATGGGAGATTTCAATTTTCCTGGGGTAGATTGGAAGGTGCCGAGAGTGGAAGGTGCAGACGAGTTCCAAGAGTATGTATGTGTACCTGGTGAATGGTATTCTCAGGTTTGATGATGTCATCCATGTCGATGATCAGGCATGTCTTGCAGAGGTTGCTGTGGCAGGGTTATGTGATATTGTGGTCTCTGTTCTCCTGAAGGCTGGGTAGTTTGCTGCGAACAATGGTCTGTTGGAGGTTGTGTGGTTGTCTGAAGGCAAGAAGTAGGGGTGTGGGGATGGCCCTAGCGAGATGTTCATCATCATCAATGATATGTTGAAGACTCCAGAGAAGATGTCGTAGCTTCTCCGCTCCGGGGTTTAAAATTGGTGTTGTCAGACTTCTTACTGTGTTTACCTACATCCAACGCCGGCATCTCTACAGCATGAGCTTTCAGCTGTGCAGAGGTCAATGGAGTGTAAAATCAGAGGGAAATCAGGCATTCAACCCAAACCTGCTGCATTATGACTGGGAAAGTTATATTAAAAATCAGGGCTTTAGTATTGTTCCCCTAGATAAAGGGGAATATAATTGTTCCCAATTGTTTCTCTCTCTTCGTCAGCACATTTTTTTTAAAGAATATTTTTCCACTTCAGCATTTAACTGATTCCATAATATGATCATAAAAGACAAGATCAGACAGATTTTCTTGAATTTTAACAAATAAAAAAGGACAATCTTTATTGTACTTAACTCGGTCTAAATAAAACAAAATATGTTCTGAGAGCAATTTTCTAGGATGTTCTGGCCCTACCAGCAGTAACCTCTGCTGTGCATTCCCGAGTGGCAGAGAGTGCATCTATCCTGCCGCCAATCAATTGTAGGTCACTTCCGCCACTATGAAATACACCATGAGCTAGGAAGCCACCCAGTGTCTTTTGCGCACACGCACGTACACATACACACACATGCACATGCTCGCATACAGACACACACACACATAAGGACAAGTGAGTATATTTAATGAATTATTTCCCCCCAGTTGAGCATGCCAGATTATTAATTTGATCCTTTGCTAATGGGGGAAGAATATGCAATCTGCTGATATTCCCCTGAGGCCATTGGCTTTTTGCGTTTGTGGGATCTCCATTTCAGTGGGTTGGAATGTGTAAGGAACATAATGCTAATTGTTTAGCCATCTTTGCCTATGAGCTCTAGATGCACTTTGGTCTTCATTTTTAAAGTTCAATTGGGGTGTCCAGCTGGCAAATTTATAGTCATTATTTGCCATAGAGCATGTTTTCATGACCGTACATGCAGTGAGATGACCTTCAATATTTAACCTCCCATTGAATAATAATAGATATAACTTCAAACAGACTCAATGGTTAAGTTAATAGGAAATATATTTCTGCTTATTTCATTCATATTTAATTATATTAAACAACATTATTATTCAATTCATTTACTGAATTCACTGAATTATTGAATTCATTTTAATTACTATTATGCAGAAACATAAATTAACCAAGTTGATCTCTTCCTAATAACTATAAAGAGTTAACTTTTTATATTTAGTTTATAGTTTAATAGATTTATAAACAAAATACATTACTTTAAGAAAAGAGTTGTTACCCTAGAAATGTGCTTTGGAGAACATAAATTATGATGTTCTAGGGCTTCAAACAATTGTGTGGTGTAGCAATCTATTCCACAACATGGTTGCAATGCTGTGCAGCTTTTAGGTTCTATTGTTAATGTACTTTGTAATCTCCAACATCTGCATGAAATCAAATTGTCTTGAAAAATTGCTGATTGAGATCCATAGTGTGTTGATGATTCCCTTGAGTGTTGTTTAATATCATTCCTGTTAGCACAGCTTCCTGCTATCTTAAACAAAAATAGAGTAGTAAGTTAACTTATTCAACACATATATTTTCAATGAGTAAATTTAGTGCATATAGCACTTCACAAATGCTTTTTTTTCCTAATTGGTTATTAATCTGCAATCGAACTTTATTGTTCAAAACATTTTGCCTAGCAGGTTATCCATTTAACATTGTCAAGTTGAGATTCTAGTTAAGATGAATATATATATGGTAGTACTATGTTTTAAATTTCTGCTGGGTATTTTTGTAATAGTGTATATATGGCAAATGGGAAGAATCCATGTTGAAGCCAAGATGGTGAACAGTAAAAACCAAATTGCTTTTGAAGTCTAATCTGCCTGTGCTAGATAAGGGGAAACTTATTTTCGATTAAGAAGTTAAAAGCTGTATAACATTTAGCATGCTAGACAACAATCACAAAAGCTGTTTTCACAGATTTTTAATGTCATTAGAACTAATAGTATGTAATAGATTTCTTTGGGCAATCATTAGTTATTTTCACTAATTTGCTGTGGAACTCATCTAGAGGTTTGAACATGTAAGTTGATATTTTTGAAACATTTTGCTGTGACAATACAGCACAGAGCAGCTTCTGAAAATTAATGTTACATTAGTAGGCATCTGGCTACAAAAAATATATTTTTCATACTTTTGTATCTGTTATTTCCACTGTAAAATCGTGTCCACATTTATATGGAAACGACTTATAGAATTTATCATCATGTAATCACGCTCTCATGTATGTATTGGTACTATGCAACATGATTTTGTAACTCCTGACTCGTGGGCCTGCTTTCAGCTAGCTGCTTCCAAGTTTTCTGAAATTAGAATGAGGATTTAATTCTGTGCATCTAGATTGTCCTCTGCCCTGCACCTCATCTGAAGACCCCATTATATACTGCATTCTTAAGTCAAAATTCATATCTTTAAATTATTTATAATGATTAACATTGAAAGCAAGGTTTAACAATGATTTGTTTCATTTCTTTCCCAGTTCTCAGTGGGTTGTGCTCCAATGATTGTCCAGAGAAGGTCACTGTAAGTAATCATTTATTATCTATATTAAGCACTGTAATTTTTGTTTCATTTGCAAATCTTTTAAAGATGGTGAAATGTAACACTGACTTCTGAAAAATATTTGACATACAGCGCAATTAAGTAGTTTATATTCCAACTAGGTGGCTCCAAGAAAAGCATTTCCCTATACATTCTACAATGGAATTGCAATACAAAAGTTATGTGAGAAAATTTCAAAATCCAAATTATTAAATGCTGTTCTGTTGATGACAGTACAATTAAGATAGGGACAATTTTTTGAGTAAGCTAGTGGTAATGTTTCTTTGAAGGATTAGTCAACAATTACATAGACATGATAAGTGATTCCAATGTGTAAAAATTATATGCTTTCTGTATTCTATAAGGTTAGCCAGATTCAAATAATCAATAATCAAGTAGTATATTGTATTTTTGGCAATTGTTTTCTCAAATCAGTCATTTTTGTTCAAGAATCTACGTTTAGTTGATCTGGATAAGGGAAAGGAATCTGATTGTAATTTTATCTTAGTCAAAATCATAGGACCCTATTTTACCATTTTGATTCTAAGTGAGAAGTAGACTTGAAACTGAGAGTTTTTCCAATGCGACTTTTAGATCCATTCTGAGGCACCCTTGTACGCACTGTACCTGAAAAAATAACAGTGATTCCAAATCGTGCTGCACAAGTCTGTGGGAGGGGCTTAACAAGCCCAAAACCCTGCAGCTCCAATTGGCGCTTCCAACTGCGCATATGCAGAAAATAAATGATAGAATGTTGTTCCCCTGCCACATGCCTCCTGGGCCAGATAATGCCTTCCCATGGACGTTGGACACCCCTCAACATTACTGCCCCCCCCCACACCCCCCCCATTCCCTCACAACCCCCCCATTCCCTCACACCCCCCCCCATTCCCTCACACCCCCCCCATTCCCTCACACACCCCCCATTCCCTCACACCCCCCCCATTCCCTCACACCCCCCCCCATTCCCTCACACCCCCCCATTCCCCTCACACCCCCCCCATTCCCTCACACCCCCCCATTCCCTCACAACCCCCCCCATCATTCCCACACCCCCCCCATTCCCTCACACCCCCCCCATTCCCTCACACCCCCCCCATTCCCTCCACCCCCCCCCATTCCCTCACACCCCCCCCATTCCCTCACACCCCCCCCATTCCTTCACACCCCCCCCATTCCCTCACACACCCCCCCTTCCCCCCTCACACCCCCCCATTCCCTCACACCCCCCCCCATCCTCACACCCCCCCATTCCCTCACAAACCCCCCCCCATCCCTCACAACCCCCCCTTTCCCTCCCACCCCCCCATTCCCTCACACCCCCCCATTCCTCACACACCCCCCCCCTTCCCTCACACCCCCCCCCCATTCCCTCACACCCCCCCATCCCTCACCCAACCCCCCTTCCCTCAACCCCCCCCATTCCCTCACACCCCCCCCATTCCCCACACACACCCCCCCCATCATGTACCTTCCCTCCTTTCACCCCCCCCACCATCTCGGTCCCTCTTCCCCCCAGTCTCGGCAGAATGGCAGCAGACCACCTCCTTCCCCTCTACTGATTTCAGGTAGAGTGGCAGCAAATCCCCTCCACCTTCCCCTTTACGGATGTCAGGCAGAGTGGCAGCAGACTTCCCTTCCCCTCTACGGATGTCAGTCAGAATGGGTGTAAACCTCCTTTCCCCTTTACGGATGTCAGTCAGAATGGGTGTAAACCTCCTTTCCCCTCTACGGATGTCAGTCAGAATGGGTGTAAACCTCCTTTCCCCTCCACTGATCTCAAATAGAATCATTGGACCCACCTCCCCTCCCCCACCAATCTCAAGCAGAGATCTGTTGGACGCTCAGCACTTATCTCCTCACTAACTGGAGCACCCGAATTGGACTTACATTGAGCCATGTCTGTCTCGTGCCAGTTCTGGATGGGCGAATGTGGTGGTAAAGGGGGAAGTGCCCATTAAATCAATTGAAATTGGCTGATTCAGGCATAGTCCCAGTTGCAGCCATTTTCAGGCCTTAGTAAAAGGGGAATCGGTGTGGAGGTAGACATGGATCAAGCTGCTGTCCTCACACCCAACTTTATCAAGTTTTCTTGCCCCGAAAAATGGGCATAATGGTAAAATTAGGCCCATAGAGTCAGAATGGCTCCAGATACTTTCAACATATGAACCAAAGTGTGTCAGCGTTTTGCTTAGAAAGTAAGCATCTTCTGTTTTGGATTTGTTGTCTTGAAAAAGATAAACAATGACATTATTCACCTATCTGTACCATAGAGAGGTTATGAGTTCTTTGGCATAATAATCAATCTGAATTACACCAAGATAAGCAAATGATGAAAATGATCTTAAATAATTGTCCTTACTTACTGCCTTTGGCAAGTTCAATGTTGTACAAAACATAAACCTAACTAATGACAGAGGAATATTCTAATCCTCTTTGGCAGGCTGCTGAGAAAATCCATCTTTTTCTCTTTGATCAACCCAATCCTTCAAAGATTTCAAGACCATTGGATTTAAGAAAAATTCCTACTCCCATTTCTGAATCCAACTTTTCCAAAATTAAAAAGATGTGGCAAGGCTATCTGTATTCAGTTAGAATATGTGTGGAACAGACCAGGGATTGCGAGCATTTAAGTTGAACCTTTTTTTTTACTTTCAGAAACCTAAGAGCTTCTGCAGTTGAAGCTCAATATTCTGTTTCAATCTCAAAACAAAAAATTGATTAGCAAACCTTCACACACACTATTGCCTGATGTATCCTTTCTCTGTTGACACTAACCTGCAATTGCATTCCTCAGAAATAAAACTTTAAATGCAAAGTTGCTGATCATTGTACAACATTGCCTGCTGGTGTATGATATTTCTCTACTGTTGAGCCTCTTTCAAATATTTGCATTTTCCTCCTTTTAAAGATTGGAAGACAACATTGAGGTGACCGTTTTAGCAATCCTCAAACTTAGAAATAACTTAGAAAATATAAATCTTTATAATTGTGTAATTTTCCAAATTCAATCTTTAGTATATGAAAGGTTTTACCTTCCTCCAATCCACTTCATTACCACACCTAACAATAAAACCAATCATCATTTCTTCCTTTAGATGTTATTTTCTTTTTCTCTTTGGGGTATTATTTCTATATTCATGTCAGTCAAATTTGGATCTGCAAGTAAATTCCACTGATACCCTGTGTTCATTGATGCCGATGTTGATAGTTTTGCTCTCAATTTATTTTGAGAGCATTGAGTGAAATTGAAGCACATGTGGCTTAATCCAAATTTTACAAAGTTTGTGAAGCAAGCTTATACTAGCTTGTAAAGATATGGTCTGTATCATTAATGGCAGTCATATTTTAACAGATGGCAGTTTTCTCTGTTCACTTCCATCACTTTTACAGTTGTCGTGCATGTACTTGTAGCTAAGTAAAAATTAGCAGTAGAACAGATTGTTTTCACACCTATCTACTGAATTTCTAGTCTGATCACAGCCAGTATACTCACATTGCTAGACATTCTGTGTAATGTACATAATTAAGCAAACATTGGTGTACTACATTTTTATAGATTTGCAGAACTATCCTTTAACTCTTATTAATAGCTAATCAAAAATCATTCATTCAGAGTGAAGGAAGCAATGAATTAAATATGCTAGCAGCTGTGTGCATTGAATGATTTCCATAAAACTGTTCACAGCTGTTATAAAGGATACTTGATGACAAGCTATTCTATATTGAACTCCTGTATGAATGGGGAAAACTAAATCAATTGGCTTGGCTCCTACAGGTTCCATTTGTGTGGGTTAAATCAATAGCAAGTCTGCACGATGAACGTCAGAATAAATTAACTTAATTGAAAGCTTATTGTGGGGATGTAATTATGAACCATCACTGCTTATTTTGATCTGTTTTTGTAATATCCAACATAGCTGAGGGATGATGTAGATAAATAGAAGATGAAATAATATATTAACAAAGCAATAAAATTACCTGTGCTGTAGTTAAAGACAAGTGTAAACGTTTATGGTTCTTTTCAAACAGATGCCCACATTGAATCAAATAACAATTGTTTTAATAATGGAGTCTTTAAAATAATTTTCTTTAAGATGCAAACTAATTCAAAGTTAGCATATGCAACAAAAATTCATAGGAGCAAAATGTCCATGAAAGCAAATTACTGGAACCTGAAACCAAAAGAGAAAACGCTGGAAAATCTAAAGGTCTGGCAACATCTGTCAGGAAAGAGCTGTCATTTCAAGCCCAGATGACCCTTTGTCAAAGCTAAAAGGCATAGAAAGTGGGAGATATTGATACTGCGGAGGGAGGGAATGAAAGATGAGTCGTAGCTATAGAAACTGTACAGTGGGGAGGTAGAATGTAGAAGAGGGAACGCGGGAGATAAGGGGTAATGGAAGGGAGATGACGTAGGGGAAAAGAGTGGAGGGGGAAGAAAAATGAGGAAAGACAATAAAGAAATAAAAGGAAGAGAACAATAATAAAAAAAAGAATGAAAACAAAGGTGGCCAAGTTGGGGTAGGGCAAATCATCATAAGTTGTTGAATTCGATGTTGAGACCGGAAGGTTGTAAAATGCCTAGCTGAAAGATGAGATGCTGCTCCTCCAGTTTGCATTGAGCTTCGCTGGAACATTGCAGCAAGCCAAGTACAGGCATGTGGGCATGGGAGCAGGATTATATGTTAAAATGGCAAGCAACCAAAAGGATAGGGTCCTGACTACACACAGACTGATGGTGCTCAGCAAAGCCATCATCCAGTCTAAACTTGGTCTCTCCAATATAGAGGAAACCACATTGGGAGCAGTGAATGCAATACACCAAATTGAAAGAGATGTGGGTGAACCGTTGCTTAACCTGGAATTAATGTTTTGGACTTGAATGGTGAGCATAGAAGAGGTAAAGGGACAGGTGTACACCTTCTGCAATTGCATGGGAAGGTGCCATGAGTGACGGGAGAGGTGTTAGGTATAATGGAGGGAACGGTCTCTGCGGAATGCTGACGAAGAGAGTGAAGGAAAGATGTGTTTGGTGGTACTTCACGCTGGAGTGGGCGAAAATGGCAGATGATTATGCTTTGCATGTGGAGGCTGGTGGGATGAAATATGAGAACAAAGGGGACTTTGACCTTGTTCTGGAAGGGCAGGATGAGGGTGAGGGTCGGGGCGCGGGAGATCTGTTGAGGGCTCTGTTGACAACTGTAGATGTAGACATCTGTAGAACATAGCTCTTCTCCTCCCAGCAAAATAACTGGTAAAAGAGCCAAAGTTACTACTAGATAAGCATCTCAAAACAAGGGGCCATATCTTGCATTTGGGTTTCTGAGAGTTTTTTAGGGCTCACATCTCCCCTTTCCAGGGAAGTGGCAAAGAGCGAGGTATGGAGTTGACTATTTCCTATACTGTGAGTTCCCTTATTTTCAACGTAGGAGCACATAGGGAGTAGATTGATCGTCAGTAACCTCAGCAGATGTTTGGGTAATGGGCGTGTAAGAGGATTCATCAAAGGAAAATTTGACCCACCTTACGAAATGCTGCAGGGCATTTTTATTTATTTATTTTGGGAGGAATCAGCATTTGTCAGATGATTTTCTAATATCTGAAACTCTAGATGCTCTCCTAGTAACACAGGTTCTGCCCATTCACATGCAAATAATAGGACCTTCCTCTGATCTTGTAAATTTTGACAGGATTAACCTCTGAATGCCCACACAAGCACTACTTTGTACTTCAGCCCCAAGTGGATTCCCGCCCAAGTGGATTTTCCGCCCCATTTTTTGTTTATAGAAATCACATGCGTATGAAACTAATTGACAAACATTGGCTCAATTTACACAATAAAATCTCTGAAAATGTTTTTTTGTAAGGCTCTATCAGCCACCATTTTGTTTCTCGTCATTCATCTCAATTAATTCCTTACACTAATTCCAAGACCTGACGAACAGTTGACCTCTCATCATGGATATCATTTCTATTGTGAACACCATTTCATTTCTTTCCTACTGGATTAATATTGCAATATTCAGTTAATAATATATGTCCTGCCAATTTAGTCCTAAAACCTTATTTCTACAGGGTATTCAGGCTGTATGAAACTCAGACAATGGGTCTTTGTGTTTATTTGTTTCAACCTGCCTGCAATATGCCACAGGTTATACCCTTAATCAACAACACACGACATCAATTTTTTTTAATAGTATATAATGCTTGTTGCAGACTATTGCATCCCTGTTGTTATTAAATGGCATATCCTGCAGCTTACCTTGAGTCTTTTGTTTCTTGTAAATATCATATATTAGCTAACATAACATTTAGATAGTTGTGTTAGTTATTTTTGATGTTCCATTACATCTGATTCGGTATGTATAGGATGACTGTTTTTGAATTGAACTAATGCCACATATATACCTCCAATTTAGCATTTAGTTTCATGCCAGTATTAAAGTTGCAGTGCAAGTGCATTGTAAGATAACTGAGCTTTTCAATCTTCCAACATCTTGTAATTAGCTAAAATGAGACTGTTTTATACTTAGTAAAAAACCTTGAAGACTCCCAATATTACCATATCTTTCCTCAAGGATTAGTATTTACAAGAAAAGTTTTCCAGTAACCTGTGTGCAGTGAATGGTTTGAATGCTGTTTGTGTTGACATTTAAATCTGAAACCGTATGTGTATTTAACTTAGCCAGTTCTTGGCTCAGCAGGTTTTCAAGCTTTTCAATTGTAGAGAAAATGGCACTCTGAATAACTGGTTTCCTACTGAGCGTACCTTATGTCAGTAAAGTGACTGTTACTGAAATCTAAACAGCAACAAGGAACCTGTAGCTATTTTGCATTCCTTAAGACAAGGGAAAGAGTACAAAGTGGTTTGCACATTTCATGGAAAGATGAAGGCATCAGGAAAGCCCAAAATCAGACTCCCCCATGTTTTTGTTAAGATCCAAACAGAGACCAATAAAGTTATGTTTAAAGTAGGCAAAGTCTAAGATGCAAGAAACCTGCGAAGATAATAAAGCTACAAGATTTTTCAGGTTTTGAACAAACAAAAAAATGCTTTGCTATACTAGGTCAAGAAGATGAAACAATTTACGATATCTATTTTACATTCGGTTAATATGAGGAAAATATGAATGAACATAAAATTGTACTTGAATATGCTATATTATACAATACATTGTAAACGCAACCAAGACAGATCCCACCAATTTTTCAATTGCCCACCCAGACATCAGTAAACACTAAGTCAGCCAATCTTGTCGAAACTGTCACTCTCACAAAGGACTTGCAAATTTTTCACTTTTGAAAATGTAGCCACTGAATTCGCTCAAAACTGCTCCAACTCAGACTGCCTCAATGATTGTGCTCAGAATTTCACTCTTATCTCCTAATACTCTATTCTCCTGGATGTCTCAGTATAAACTTCCATCTCTACTTACCAGCACAATTGCAACTCTTTAATTGCTTGCTTGCTAGCTAGCTTCATTGGGTTGCCTCTGTGTCTGGATTTCACCAAGCTCCAACCCCCCCAGCTAACCTAAGCTGTAAATGAGTCCAAGATTACTTTTGAATTCTAACCCTTGTCAGCATGGTTCCAGTGACATTCGGCTACCTTCTCAGCTACCCAGAACTTCTCCTGAGCCAAGCTACAGAAATCTATTAGAAGTCTGCTGGGACTTCCCCTGAACCCTACAGCCTTTTCCCCTGCTTTAAAATATTCAGTCACCCAGTAAACACACACATAAATTGAAACCTTAAAACATCCTTAAATCCCACCCATCTCCAGGATGACAGAGCCTGCTAGGGCTCAGTGAATACTTTTAAATTAATTGTAGTTCCAACTCCAAAAACAAACAGCTCTCTGGGCTGCATTTCTTTGCAGAAAGCGTAGACGTCTTGGGGGGAATTTTCCTGTCCTTCCCACCACGGAAATCATAGCATGGTGGAGGCAGGGGAAGAGATAGAGAATCATGCAAAAGTCCATTGACTTCAGGTGGGATTTTGTGATTTTGGGGGGAGGGCGGCTGGAAAATCCCAGCCTTCATCTCGAGTTCTCCAGCTAAGTATGCCAGTCGTTGTTTTATCATCTTTTCTTTCAAGCTGTTAATGCCTTGTCAAGGTGGCCCCAATCTTTTAAGTGTAACAATCTTCAAACTGCTTTAATTTTGTTTATCCCATTTTCTACAGTTAAACCTTAGTCTTCCCAGAGTTAAAAATTACCTTTAAAATATTGCTACAAACCTTGAACTAGGTATTTATATCAATATATACATAGTTATTGACATGATAGAATGCTTATAAGTTGATGAGGAGCAGAAACATTCCTAATGGGATTTTTTAAATGTTTTTGGAAAGGTAACTTAGACTGCAAGACAATCAGTTAAAATTTTGAGAAAAATATTCCAATCATTTCCAAATAGGTTTTTAAAATAAGACAAAGCAAGTTAAAATAAGACAAAGAGATGATTTAGCTTGATGAATCATTGAAAAAGCTTGCAGGGAGCCAATGACATTTGGTCTGCAAGTTTCCTTGGTTTGGATTTGAATTAACTGTCATTGATTTGGAAATGTAGCATCGTATTACTTAATTTGATATGTGAGATTACAGGAGACTATTATGTTCAAATCCAGGATTTAGATTTAAATTTTCCCACTTTACAGACCTTTTAGGCCTGGCATATTTTTTCTATTTGGATGCACAAGGCAGTATTACAAACTACTCTGTAATGGTGAATGAATATTTCTACTCTGACTTTTCACTGTATTCATTAATTACTTAGATGAAGAAACTAAAAGTTGTAAAACTAATTTTTCAGATAACATGCAATTAAGAGAGACAATAAGTTGGGCTGATGGGAGCAAGAAGTTGAAAAGAAATCTATACAGTTTTGGATAAAGGGTATGACAAATGAAGTTTGGCGTGGGCAAGTGTCAGACCTACCAATCTGAAAACGTGAACTCAAATCAAAGCATTTTCCAAATGGAGAAAAGCTAAGAACTGTGGAGCAGCAAAGCTTGAAACATTAAGTATACGAATCATTCAAAATTTTCAGGCAAATTCAAATGTCTAATGGAATGTTGGCCTTTATTTTAAGAGGGTGGAATATTTGCAATAGCGAGCAAACTTTGTTTCAGTTGGTGTAGACTCCATTTTAAGTGTTGCTTTCCAATTTAAGCACCATAACTCGGGCAAGATAAATTGGTCTTGTGCAGATTCAGCTTGTATAGACTAGACATGTATTCCCAAGAATAAAAAATGTATGTGTTTAAAATATTAAAAGCATTTGATAGGACAGATACATAAAAGCTATTTCCTCTGATAGAGAAAACCAAGAACATTGGAGAATAATTTTAGAGTTAGCCTGTTCAGGAACTAAATCAAGTGCATTTTTTCACACACAAGGTAATGGGCAACATAGAATTCTTTACCCCACCTCCCTCCCTGTCCAAATGGAGAGTTCAAAACTGAGATTTTTGTCAGGTAAGCGTGTCAACAGATAGAAATAATGGCAGGTAAATGTAATTGTGTGGATCTATAGGAGAATAGGAGAGCAACCTCAAGGGGCCTAGTGATCTACTCTTAGTGATCTTATGTTCATAAATTGGCTGACAGGAAGTATGTATCAAGCTGTCCAAACCCCTCACAATTGAATTATTTACTTCTGAATGTTACATTATCTAATCAAATTCATATGTTCGAGTTAACAGGTCAGCAAACTATATCATATTAAAATAGCATTTCTTCAAATAGTGGCTCAGAAAATCTGTGATAGTCAAACTGTTATGCCCTCTGTAGTGCAGAGGCACTGATTCATCGAACTTGGGAAATGGAGAGAAAAAGTGTCAACATGACCTGGGAGAAGATTAGGAGTTATGTGCAATAGAGTAGTGAAAAGGAAGAATGCTACTGTGGTGTGGACAGAGATGATTAGAGTGCTTCTGTGAATTAGAAAAGATCAGGGAATCTAAACCAAATTGATCAATGGGGAGTACCTGTGCATCTATATGATGGCCCACAGTTTCTCTGCAGGAAATAGAAAAAGCATTGGCAATATCTGCAATCTTCAGATGGCTCCGTTCATATCATGACATTGGCTCAGATTTTGTGATCAGTGACTGATGAAGGGCACCAATTGTTTACTACACTTTCACTACCATGCAGACTTTTTATCTTTTTTCAATGAATAGAAATCCATTTTGTAACAACGTTATCTGCAGGGAATTTTGTAGGACTTGTGTGAACTGAACAAACAACTGTGTAATTCCCTTAAATAAACAGTTTAAAGAACCCTACTGAGGTATGCTTGTTTCACCTCAGAAAATGTCAGTGAGAATCGTTAACTCAGTGTAAAATTGTATACAGGAGAGCAAAATAAACAGAGGGAAAGAAAGTTTAAAGCTTGTTCATTAGACACAAGTTGGCTTACATTAGCACTACAATGAAGTTACTGAGCAAGTTCCTCAATTGTCACTCTCCAGCACCTATTTGGTACACTGATGCACCTAATCAAGATGCAGAGATGCTGGCATTGGACTGGGGTAAACACAGTAAGAGTCCTTCTACTCACATTGTTAGCCACTCACTCCTTCCGCTCACATTGTTAGCCACTTTAAGACTTGAATAGCAGGTTAGGTGTAAAGATTCGCATTCTAATCAGCAATCTGTAAACTGTCCGCGCTGATATGTGTGCTATTGCAGACCAGAGCACCTAACCAACACATTTTTTGGACTGTGGGAGGAGCCGGAGCACCCAGAGGAAAACAACCAGACATGGGAAATATGTGCAGACTCCACACAAACAGTGACCTAAGCTGGAATCGAACCTCTGTGCCTGCTTTTGTGAGGTTGCAGTGCTAACCTCTGCGCCACCATGCCGTCCATGAATTTGAGAGAGATAAGAGACAGAAAAGATTTTTAAGTTATCTCATTCTTAAGAATTGAATACAATAATTAAAATGTGAAGGAATGAGGCATTATACTTCTAATATTAATTTTCAGTGCCTGAAAGTTTGTTTGTTAGCCACCAAGACTGATCACATACTTAGACTGAAATGTTCAAGCTCTAACTTCTTTTGGATTGTCAAGTGGGCATTGTTCATGCAAGTCCCACAATAGCATGCGGTTATATGCATCTTAATGCTGAGTCTTTTGGTGAAGTTCAAGCATAGTAAACATCTGGAGGACATCTGGACAGAAACCTCCTGATTTCCATATTTGCCTGTGGTGATAGCAGTACAATTATTTTAAACATAGATTTCAGGCCATTTGTATAGCAAAGACCGAGATCACTCATCTGATGAAGGAGCAGCATTCCAAAAGGTCGTGCTACCAAATAAACCTGTTGGACTTTAACCTAGTGTTGTGAGACTACTTATCGAGATCAGGCAATGAGGTAATTTTAATTTACCCTATATACAAATGTTTTTATTCTTTTCATGGGACGTGGGTGTCACTGCCTAAGCCAATGTTTTATTGTCCATCCCTAATTACCCTGGATAAAGTGGTGGTGAGCTGTCCTTCTCAACCACTTTGTTCTATATTTACCTCATTAATTTCTCTAACCTACACATCTGTCGGCACTAAGGGGTCCTTGGTGCTGCGATGCAGCAGTGTTAATTACTCTGATATCATGCCCACCCCTATAATGTATAGGTACACCGACAATGTTGGCAGTGAGAGAGGTTCCAGGATTTAGACCCAGTGAAAGAATGGTGATGTTGTTCCAAATCAGAAAGGTGTATTGTTTTTCAGTGTTTTCCATTAGGATGGGGATGGGTGGAAAAGGATGTAGTGATGTACAAAGCTATCTTAGAGTATGAGAACTGAAAATACTGGAAAAACTCAGCAGCTCTGATAGCATCTACGTTTTGAATCTTATGACTTGCATAGACTCAAAACATTAACTCTGTTTCTTTCTCCACAAATGCTACCAGATCTGCAGAGATTTTCCAGCATTTCCTGTTTTTATTTGGTTTCCAGCATTTTGCTTATACCTAAATGTTAGTTTCATTTTTCTTCCAGAAATGAAACATAAAGATTAATTCTCAGATTGATCTTGGGAATAGACATTGCAGGGAGTGTGTACATGGTATGAAATTGGGCGTTTAGACTTAAGCTCCAGTAATGTTGTACTTGCAGTTCAACACATAGGAAAGTTCTGAATGATTTTTGAGATGACAACGTAGTGAAGTTTGTAGGACAAATTGTAGGGGCAAAATGAACTGGGCTTTGTTTGAGGGCACGTGTTTGGCACCCATCTGAAGAGACTAGTAATGCTGCCCTTAGTTTGCTGGACGTGAGAGGTGTGTATAATGATCTGGAGCTCACTTTCAGAGTGACCATGCTCAACAAATGTCCTCTGCATGGGGAACTTGCAACTGGTATGGTGGAGTCATGCATTTGGAAGGTACTGTCAAAAGACTCTTAAAAGTTGCCACATGTTGTAGATAGCACATACTGTTCTCATTGTGTATTGGTGATAGAGTGAGTGGATGGTGAAGGTTTTGTACGGGGTGCAGATCAAGTGGGCCGATATGACCTAAGCGATGTCAAGCTTCTTGAGTGTTGTTGGAACTGCACTCACCCAGGCTAGTGGACAGTATTCCATCAGACTCTTGATTTTTGTCTTGTAGATGGGGGACAGGTTTTGGGCAATCAGGAGGTGAGTTACATTCCACAGAATTCCCAGTCTCTGACCCCCTCTTGCAGTCACAGTATTTACTGTTGCTGGTCCAGTTCAGTGTCTGGTCAATGATAATTGAATGCCATTGAATGGGAAGCAGGGATGGTGAATTCTCTGTTGTTGGAAATGGTCATTGCATGGCACTTGTATGGGTGTGAATGTTACTTTCCACTTGTTAGCTAAGTCTGAGTGCCCAGGTCTTGCTGTATGTGGGCACAAACTGCTTCAGTATCTGAAGTGTCACACATGGTGCTAAACATTGCCCATTCAATGGTAAATATATCCACTTTTGACGATCTGATAAAGTGAAAATAATTAATAAAATAGCTGATTGGGCTATCAACACTATAGAAACATAGAAAAACTACGCACAATACAGGCCCTTCAGCCCAGAAAGTTGTGTCGAACATGTCCCTACCTTAGAGATTACTAGGCTTACCTATAACCCTGTATTTTACTAAGTTCCATGTACTTATCTAAAAGTCTCTTAAAAGACCCTATCCAATCCACATATCTTGAAGAAGATATCGAATCCGCCTATTTTGACTATCTTGAGGAACTCCAGCAGTGATGTCCTGGGATTGAGATGATTGACCTCTAACCACAACAGCCATCTGTTTTTGTGTCAAGTACACTTTCCTGTGATTCCAATTTTGCTAATGCTCCTTAATGTCACATAATCAAATGCTATCTTGATGTCAGGAGCAGTCACTCCTCCTTGCCTCCAGGGTTCAACGCTTTTGTCCATCTTTAGACCAAGGCTGTAATGAGGTCAGGAGCTGATTGGTCCAGGAGTGAGCAGGAAGAATCTATCCGTGAGCAGGTTATTGCTGAATAAGTGCCACTATTGACTATCTTTCCATCATTTTACAGATGATCAAGAATAGACTGATGCGTTGACAATTTGCTGGGTTGGATTTGTTATATATTTTGTGGACAGGATATACCTGAGCAGTTGTTTGCATTGTTGGAGAAGATGTCAGTGTTGTAGCTATACTGGAAGAGCTTGGCTATGGGCACAGCTAGTGATGATCACAGGTCTTCAGTACTATTGCTGGAATGGTGTCAGGACCCATAGCCTTTGCAGTATCCATTGCCTTCACTCGTTTCTTGATATCACATGATGGTGAATCCAGTACCATACGTGGCACAGTAGTTAGCACTGCTGCCTCATAGAACCGGGAATCTGGTATCCGTTCTGGCCTTGGGTGCCTGTCTGTGTGGAGTTTTCACAATCTCCCCGTGACTGTGTGGATTTTCTCCCTTAGTCCAAAGATGCGTGGGTAAGGTTGAAAGTCATGCTAAATTGCCCCTTAGTGTTGAGAGATTAACAGGTTCATTTGTACCGCAGGGATTCTGTGATCTGTGATGCTGGACAACTGCAAGAGAGGTTGAGGTGGATTATCCACTTGACCATTCTGACCGAAGATGGTTGTAAATGCCTTATACTTTGCATTGCTGTTCTAGACTCAGACATCATTGAGGATGGGGATGTTTGTGGAACCTTCTCCTCCAGTTACTTATTGAATTGTTCACCATTCACAACTGGATGAGCCAGGACTATATAAAACAGACGTTGAGTAATTTACCATAAATTGAAGATTGGAAATTATTTTTCAGTAACTGTTAAATGTTTGTTTGAACATTACTCTGAGATCAGAGACCAATCAACAAGAAGTCCCCATGGACATACTGTTACGCTATCCAGGCAATGCTGTTGTTTTTTCTGACCATATGCTGCTGCCAGCTTGCTCTGTGATGGGAACAATGGAGGCTTGTAAAAAGTTATATTTCACAAAGAAGAATAATGCAGCATTGTTCTTTCTTTACATAGTTCATCAGTGAGCACTTATACATTCATACAGTGAAAATTTCCGAGTTATACTATGTTTTGGTCAGAAAATGGAGAAATCTATCTTAAAACATTATTATTTTCAGGAGCAATTTGACAAGCTGCTTTATCATTTAACAGGTGGTTTGATTTTAAAAGTTGTGGGGTAATGCTGCAACTATATAGGACCTTGGTGAGACCACATTTAGAATATTGTGTGCAGTTCTGGTCACTTCACTATAAGAAGGATGTGGAAACATTGAAGAGAATGCAGAGGAGATTTACCAGGTTGGGGGAATTGGTCTTATGAAGAAAGGTTGAGGGAGCTGAAGCTTTTCTCTTTAGAGTGGAGGAGGATGTGAGGCAACTTAATAGAGGTTTATAAAATGATGAGGGGGATAGATAGAGTGGATATAAAGAGACTATTTCCTCATGTGGATGTAGCTGTTACTAGGGGGCGTAACTTTAAGGTTCATGGTGGAAGATATAGGAAGGATATCTGAGGTAGATTCTTTACTCAGAGAATGGTTGGGGTGTAGAATGCACTGCTTGCTGTGATAGTGGAGTCGGATACTTTAGGAACTTTTAAGCCGTTATTGGATTAGCATGTGGAGCACATCAGAATGATAGGGAGTGGAGTAGCTTGATCTTGGTTTCAGACAAACTTGGCACAACATTGAGGACCAAAGGGCCTGTACTGTGCTGTACTGTTCTATATTTCTACATGCAATGAACAAACTTTTGGAAGAAAAGGAACATGTTTATAACTGTCTAATCCTGTCTGGCTCCAGAAGTATGCCCTGACTATGACAAATTACTTAAATAAATAGTAGCAACTGTAAGGAAAAAGGAGGACTACTTTGTCTCCTGAAGTGTAATTTGAAAAGAAGCTAGACTTTTCTATAAAACAGCTCTGTCATTTTGACACTAAGAAGCAATTGTAGTCCATGTGAACATCCTGAAATGTCAGAAAACTGAAAAAAGATTAAAGGGGAAATTTTCTCAACCCTACACTCTGATATACTGGATGGCCTGAACTTAACAAATATTGTAAAAATTAGATAGGTCAAAGCATGCATCAGGAAAGAAACCCACCACTTTCCCTTATATTGGAACGAAACCAACAGGTTCCTTTAATATACGTGTTTTGTCCTCCTGATTTTTCTGATACATTGGATCACCTAGGCACAGTGAGTATTTGGGACCAGACCAAGAAAAGTCTTCCTGTAAATTCATATTAAACCACAACAAAGCATTTTATTCATAATTAAGTTGCAAGTTTGAAAAGCGGGAAAGAGCATTTGGTATTGCAAAAGTACTAGCTAATCGTGTACTTACCTTTGCAGCACTTGAACGAATGTAACCCTGGCTTCAAGGAAATTCAGTACGCAAGATTCTCTATGAATTATCCCTCCAAAACACCTCATTGACTTTATTAATGGACCTTCTCCATTAATATCATATAAAACCCAGTCACTGGGGCAAATCAGATAGACAGAAACGAAGGGCTGGATTTAACGGAAGCAACTGGGGTTTTGACCACTTGCCACTTGGGCACTTAACTGGACAGCTGAACAGCAGTACGTCACTTACTCAAAGCCTAGTATCATAAGCCAGGTAGGGTTGCCAACCTTCCTGGAACAGCCAGGAATCTCCTGGTATCGGTGTCAATGTCTCACTACAGTTGAAAACAATGTAGGAGATTTTGGAATGTTATTTTAAGCAAATAAATATGCCCTAAACTGGTATTGATGTGAGTCTCTTGTACTGTGCTCATGAATATATCTTTTCCCCCAAGAAAGTTAAGTGCTTGGCACTTGTGTGGTAGCAGAGAAGATTTTATTTGATTAATAGAGTGGCAACCATCTTGTCTCTGAGTGCTGGTTTGCTTGTTTGGAGGCTTGGTTTCCACCTAACACCCTCCTGCCTGATTAAATGGATTGACTCTAGATATTCTTTCAAGTGATGTAGTCAAAATAGGAGCTGATAGATTCTGTTACGAGCACTTGTGCACTAAGCACAAAATACACTAAAGTCTGAATAAATGGATGCTTCCAAAAAATAGATGCTAGCAGGAAATGGATACTTACTGACAGTAAATAACTGTACTAGATACACAAGGCACCAAAACCATAGGCACTCAAGCTATGCACTTTCAATGCACTAACCCCTTTTAAACTTTAAAACACAAGGCACAGCCTGATATCACATTTCCAGATTTTTGTAATATAACAGTCTGAAGATGTTAATGACTGATGGACGGTCATGGGTCCCTTTATCCCTTCCTTGCTAGTACTGAGATTTAAGTCATCCCTACAACTACTGTCTGGATATATAATGATAATTTCTTGCAAAAAGAGGACAGTTATTGCAATCCATCAGGTGTTAGTAACTTACAGGCTTTGTTATATAAACAAAGACTTTTGCAGGCCCAAGTTCAATTCTGTCACTATGAGAATAATATCTCTTGAAAAAAATGAGTTGGAAGATTGATTTTGAATATAAAGATCTACTCAAGTCTCTGAAGATCTAGGTTAACACTTCGATGCAATAGAGAGAATGCTGCACTGTCAGAGATGCTATATTTCATACAGCATCTTGCTTTCTGAAGTGAATGTAAAAGACCCCATATGACACTATTTCATAGAAAAGCAGTGGAGTTCTCCCCAGTGTATTGATCAATACTTATATATGCTTAAAACAACCAGAAGAAACTAATTATCTAGTCATTATCACATTGCTATTTGTAAGAGTTTGCTATGAACAATACAGCTGCCACGTTTCCTACCAGTTTAAAGCACTTCAAAAATACTTGGCTGTAAAATGCTTTGGTGCTTACTGGGGTTGTTAAAAGCAATATTAAAAATAGAAGTTTTTATTATCTTTATTTGAGATGCTAATTTTTGATTTAAAATCCCTTCTTGAAGTGACTGTTATCTATCAAGAAACTTTCCATTACATGAAACTACAACCTTTATTTATTAAGCATCTATAATAGCATAAAATGTCCTAAGGTGCTTCACAGAGACATTACAAGATAGAATGTGACAAGGAACAACATAAATAAAAATGAGCAAATGACCAATACTTTGTCAAAGAGGTAAGTTTTAAGAAACACCTTCTAAGAGAAAAATGAGGTAGAGAGACTGAGGGTTTCTGGAGCTTACGTCCAGCCATTGACGGCGTGGTCAGTAATGGAGAAGCAATTAAAATCAGAAAACATTGAGACCAAAATTAAAGGAGCACAGATATCTTAGAATGTTGTAGGACTAGGGGAGACTACATAAATAGGAAGAACCAAGGTCATGAAGGATTGCGAAAATGAGGAAGAGAATTTTGAGTCAAGACTTTCTTCAATCAGGAGCCTGTCTGAGTAAGCAAGAATATGATCAATGGATTAACAACAGTGGCTATGAGTTAGGATACAGGCAGCAGAACTTTGGAAGACCTCATGTTTGTGGAGTGTACAATGTGGGAGACTAGCCATAGTGCTTTAGAATAGTCAGGTCTAGAGTAACATAAGCATAAATGTGAGTTGCAGAACAGATGAACTGAGATGGGAGCAGAATTGGGAGATGCTACTGAGTTGGAGATAGTCTAATTTATGATGCAGCTATATGGTTGACAGTTCTTCAAAGAGGACACGGCAACACAGCGGTTGGCACTGCTGCTTCACAGAACTAGGAACTCAGGTTCAATTTAAGGCTTGAGTCACTATCTGTGTGCAGTCTGCACATTCTCTCCATGTCTAAATGGGTTTCCTCCTGGAGCTCCAGTTTCCTCTTACAGTCTGAAAGATGTGCTGATTAGGTGCATTGACCCAAACAGGCGCTGGACTGTGGCAACTAGGGAAATTTCACAGTAGCTTCATTGCAGGGTTAATGTAAGCCTTCCTTGTGACAAATAAATGAACTTTATAAACAAAAGATGTGGGGGGGATAGAGTTGATGGTGAGGGAGGAGTGTTTGTGGTGGAGATCAAATAAAATGGTTTCAGTCTTCCCAATATTTATTTCATTAATTTTGCTAATCAATATGACAATCAGTGATAGACAAAAAGCAAAAATAACCTATTGATCCTCGTTCCCTCGTCCACATTACACTTGAATGTTCTAGCTCCATCTTCAACAATAAGATATCAAAATAACTTATCTTGCCATACAACTTATATATCTCTAGTGGGATGGGTTTCATGAGATAATACTTGTTGCTCTTTTATAACAAAAGCATTTTATTTATATATCTTATTTCTGGAACTCTGCCAGTATAAATCACTGAGCCTAACATTTGGCAGTGGGGAAGTTGTTAGAGTCCATTATCAAGGATTTCATAACTTGGCATTTGGAAGGCAGTGGTATAATCAGACAAAGTCAGCATGGGTTTGCAAAAGAGAAATCTTGCTTGACGAATCTATTAAATCTCTTTGATGTAACTAGTCAAGTTGATCGAAGAGAATCAGTGGATGTGGTTTGGTTAGACTTTCAGAAGGCTTTTGACAATGTCTCACAGAACAGACTACTATGTAAATTTAAAGCACGTGGGATTGCAGGCAATATCTTGAGATGGTTAGAAAGCAGACAGGAAGCAAAGAGGTGGCATAAATGGGTCTTTTTCTGAATGGCAGTCAGTGACTGGTGGGTTCTGCAGGAATCTGTGCTAGGATCCCAATTATTCACATTATATATTTAATGACTTGGAAGAGGGAACTGAGTATATTATCTTCAGATCTGCAGATGATACAAAGTTGGGTGGGAGAGTGAGCTGTGAGGAGGATGCAGAAGTGCTTCAGCATGATTTGGACAGTCTGAGTGTGTGGGCATCTGCATGGCAACTAGAGCATAATATAGATAAATGTGAAGTTATCCACTTTGGTAGCAATAACAGAAGACCGATTATTATTTGAATGGATGTAAATTGAAAGAGGTGGATACTCAGCAAGATCTTGGAGTTATAGAATCGGAATCCTCATGCATCTGTTACTGAAGGTAAACACGCAGGGACAGCAGGCAATAAAGAAGATAAATGTTATTTTAGTCTTCAGAGCGAGAGCATTTGAGTATAGGAATAGGGATGTTTTGCTGCAATTGTATATGGCATTACACCGGGCGTATTGTGTGCAGTTTTGGTATCTGAGGAAGGATGTCCTTACTGTAGAAGGTTTACCAAGATGATTCCTAAAACAGCAGGTCTGTCATCTGAGGAGAGACTAAATCGGTTAGGATTGTATTCACAGGAGTTTAGAAAAGTGAGAGGGGATCTCGCAGAAACTTATAAAATTCTAACAGGATTAGATAAGGTAGATTCTGGAAAAATGCTCCCAACGGTGGGGGAGTCCAGAACGAGGGATCATCGTTTGAGGGGAAAGGGTAAATCTTTTAAAATGAAGTGAGGAGAAATTTCTTCACCCAGTGGGTAGTGAATGTGTGGAATTCACTATCGCAGATTGTAGTTGAGGCCAAAATGTTATGTGGAGAAACTAGCTCTTGGGGCTAAAGGGATCAAGGGATATGGGAGAAAAGAAGGATAAGGATTCAGTGATCAACAATGATCAAAATGAATGGTGGAGCAGGTTGGAAGGACCGAATGACTTATTCCTGCTTCTGGTTTCCCTTTTTATATTTTTGTTTACATGGCCTTTCAGGTATTTGTTTTCATGCAGTGAGTTTGCTACCATATGTCTGCACATTAATGCCTTTAATGTTACATTCTTCAGAATTAGAGTTCAGTCCATTAATATGTTGAGAGTCACATTAAAATCCTCTGGGAAATCAAATCACCAAGTTATGCTTTTTTATGTTTTTTGAATATGGGCATTTTGACATGACTGGCATTTATTGCATATCCTTAACTGCCTTTCAGAACTTGCTGCAATGTTGGACCACTGCAGTCCTCGTCTGTTAGGGGAGGGAGTTCCAACTTTTTGGCTCTGTGATATAGAAAGAATGGCAATATGTTTCAAGTCAGCATAGGGCATGACAGGGAGAGAAGCTTGCAGGTTTTAGTGTTCTTATGTATCTGTTGCTCTTTATGTTGACGATGGTGTAAAGTGTCGTTGGAGTTGCCCTCATCTAGGCAAGTGGGGAGTATATCATCACATTCTTAACTTGTGCAATATGGATGGTGGACATCTATTCTCCGTAGAACTCTTTCCCTCTGATGTGTCTATAGCCAAAATATTGATGCAGCTGGTTCAATTAAATTCCTGTTGAATACTTGAATGCTAACAATCTTCCCACCAGCCCTTCCACCCCTACCAAGGATGCTGATGGAATTTAGCAATGGTTATGTAGTTAAATATCAAAGGAAGATAGTTGAAATCTCTTGGTCATTGGTCATTGCCTGGCATTTGTGCGAAATTATTGTTACTCCTTAACTACTACATCTATTCAAACCTGAGGGAATATGGCTGACCTAGCCTATGACACCGTTACGTTGCCCCAATATAAATTAATTGCAGTTTGAAGTAGCCTTGCTGTGCTACTTGGCCCACTATTCATAGGCTCAAATGGAAGATGGATTTCAGAAGCACTTTGCAGTCATGTAAACAATTAAAATCAGTCGAGACATGCTTGCTCTTTTAAAATTCCTATCTGACATGGGTGTCAAGAAATCAACTCTAGGTGCTAAATTAGCAGTCTTTGGATGTTGTAACATTTAAGGTGCAGGATGTTTCAATGCATTTTATGTTGATCCCTGCCTCATAACAAGGGCAGAGTGGCCAGAGGGTGGAGGTCTCTAGTAGTGTCCTGATACGTTGCCAGATCAGTACAAGTAGCAGTAAACAGTTTTTCTTGACAAAGTCAGTTTGAGGCAGTCAACCAGTGAACATGTGTCACAAAAGATATAAGGAATAGAAACAGGTTCCAGTTAAGGTTAAAAAAAAATAGCTGTGTGAAGCAAACTTTTATGTAAAGAGTGTCTTGGGGCAAAAGTATCCCTTTGGAACAGTGATACTCTGCTTGGCACAGCCATAAATCAGAAAGTGAGCTTGCAAGCTAGTGTTGAATGTACTCAGGAATCCAGGGAGAAAGAATCTCAAAAGGCAAGATTGAATCCTTGTGATGTGAGCCATTGTCTAAGACTTTGGGAGATAATTCCCAAAAGAGATCTTCAAAAGTGAAACTGGGAATCCCTTGAGCGCCAGAATTTCGACTGGATTGTTTGGCTTGGTGTTTACTGGCATAAGCATGAGAATTCCTTTGGCTTCTGTCTTGGTTGCATTTGCTGTTTACTCTGTAGTGTAGTATTTGGACCACAGTTTGTCTATTAATCCACGTGTACCTCATACCTATCCTGAATATTAGATACTGTAAATTGTTTTGACTTTCTGATCTTGTATAGTAAAATTTGTTTTTGTTTGTTCAAAACATGTGGCTCTATTCCAAAAGCAGATGTTTTGAACCTCAATTTTTATCTGCTTTAAACAAAATGCTTTTGGTTTCTAACTGGATCTCCCCCACGACCCAGGGTCTTTTATGTTCCAACGCCAACAAATATCTTTGGTAAGTTTGAGCCTGCCTCTTCCCTTTCCAAACCACTCCTAAAATTAGTACTCTGCAAATTTTGATCCTGTATGTCCAAAATGCTTCTGTAAATGATGAATGACAATAGCATATATTCCTGCAGGAAACCATTTTCACCCATTCTGTAAAACTTCATATAATTCTTACTTTCTTTTCGTAAATCGAATAGAGTGAAGTCTTGAGTTACTGAATTCGTTATGTCAACACTTTGATATAATGAGGCATAATGGATTTTCATTTGATGAAATCTTCTTTGTTCCTGTAAAAGTAAAAGCTCTCTCTAAGATACTGTACAATAAAATAATTTAAATTGACTTCAGTGTAAAATCAATTAAATATTGATCGTGTTTTCTAACTATATTGGCATTTGAATCCAGATAAAGCTGAGGCTGGAATTTTCCAACACTTCTGGAATACAAACTGTATTTTGTGGCTGAGTCACCAAGAACCCAGTTGATGTTGACCTCGTCTCAAATGGCATGCTGCCAAAGCCAGTCTCCAGGGGTGAGACACTGCATTGCAATGAAAACCAAAAAAGTTATCACTACCAGTAGTGCCTCTTAATGCATCTATTTTGGTTTGAACAGTTGAATATATTTTTAAAAGGATTGAAATTAGTGGAATTCAAAAGATAATAAAGAAAATTCACTTGGAAAACAGAGGGACTGTGTACAGAATAACATTTAAACCTCAGAGAAATGCATTTTAGATTTACCAAGAGTAAGTTACCAAGATTATGATAACAGATGGTAGAAACTTTTACAAGTATATAAAAATGAGAGGAGCTAAAGTAAAATTGGTCCCTTTAGAGACAGGAGAAATTATCATGAGGAAATGGTAGACATATTGAACACATATTTTGTTTGTCTGCAAATAGAAGACATAAATTATATATCAAAAATTAGCCAAGTATAGCTAATAAGAGCGATGAACTTAAAGTAATTAATAATAGCAGAGGAAAAGGATTAAAAGCTGTTAAACCTCGTGAACTTAATGGTCTACTTCTAGGTAACTGCAGAATTGGTGGATGCATTGATTCTATTTTCCAAAACTTCACAGATTCTAGAACAGTTTCAGTGGTTGAAATTAACAAATGAAATATTATTATTCAGAAAGAAAGAGTGAAAAAAGGAATTCCAGTTAGTCTCACATCAGTCATCACGAAAATGCTGGGATCTATAATTAAGTAAATGATAATCATGTTTAGGAAATCATCACGTGATTAGACACAGATTTTACGAAAGAGAAATTGTATTTGCCAAGTTTGTTAGAGTGTTTTGAGGATACAACTAATAGGTTTGATAAAAGATTAGGGCCAGGGTTCTACCAAAAGAAAGGTAACTGTCAGCAGTTGCGAAAATGGTCCAGCTAATCATATTGAAATTCTAATCAGCTCTATTCCCATTTCCAGCGCGAATCTGATTGCACTTAAAAAAAAATGTACTTGGGAGACTTGCGACCTGTCCCCCTGCTGGTGTCTCCAGACCCACTGCACTGCTCAAGCAGTGCAGTGCAACGCGAGAACCCCGGCCTAGATATTGCAAACTTGAATTTCCGAAAAGCATTCAATAAGGTGCCACACCAAAGATTAATATTGCAAGATAAGGATTCTTGCTGTTTGGGATAATAGCATAGATAAAGGATTGATTAACTAACAGGAAGCAAAGAGTAGGATAAATGGAATATTTTCAAGTTGATTGGCTGTAACTCATGGAGTGCCACAAGAATCATTGCTGGGGCCTGAGCTACGGACAATCTATATGAATGACCTGGATGAAGAGACTGCAAATAATGTATCCTTATCAACTGAATTGCAGCTTACATTCCCACCTAGCTTTGTAACCTTGATGCAAAGCTACATGGGAATGTAAGCTATAAGGAGAACACAAAAAGGTTTCAAAGAGATAGGTTAAATGTATTGACAACAAGGTTGTAAATCAAGTGTGATATTATTAATTTTGGTAGTCTGATGGAAAAGTGGAGCATCTTTTTAAAAGGTCTGGAAATTTAAAATTTTGATATTTAGAGTTTAATATACTCATACAGGAAACATGAAAAGTTAGCATGCAAGTGCAACAAGCATGTCAATTGCATGTTGGCTTTTATTGCAAGGAGATTGAAGTAAGAATAAGGAAGTCTTGCTTGTAAAGTGCTTTGATGAGACTACACCGAGAATACTGTGCAGTTTTAGTCTCCGTGTTCAAGGAAGAATTTAATTGCATTGGAGGTGGTGTAGTGAAAGTCCACTAAATCAGTTCCTGGCATGAGATGAGTTTCCTGTAATGAGAGGCCCCACAGTTTAGATGAATGTAAATGTTCTTTTTGAAACGTACAAGATTCTGAAGAGGCTTGACAGGTTAGTACTAAGAGGTTGTTTCCCCTGGCTGGGAAACCTAGAACATCGGGGCACATTCTCAGGATAAAAGGTTGGCCATTTAGGATTGAGCTGATAAAGATTTCCTCACTTAGATGTTTATGAATCTTGGAATTTCTCTATCTGAAAGGGTCACACACGGTTCGTCTTTGAATATATCGAAGGATCAGTTAGATGTCTGTCAGAGAACAAAGGGATATGGAACCTAATGGTGAAAGTGGAGTTGACCTTGTTGAATGGTGGACAGATTCAATGGCTGCATGGTCTACTCCTATATCTTACGTTCTCAATTTCTTTCCATAGATGCTGCATGAGCCTATTGATTTATTTCCAATATTTTGTGTTATTATTTAGTTTTTCAGCATTCACTGTATTTTATTTATATTTCCTCTGACTGGAGTCAGAAAGAAGTTGCAAATTTGAAATTAGCATTGAGTGAGGAGAGAATTTGGAGGATATTTCTTGACACAGCGGATTGTCAGAGTATGAAACATATTGCCATTGAAGCAGAGATCATTGCATCTTTTAAGGGAATTGAAAATATATTTGAAATAGCTGATGATACAGGGATATTGCATAGCTCAGTGAGAAAAACTTCTTTTAACCTGAAGAGGTTTATTGAAACGCTGAGGTTTCATTCATTTTTAAAGCATTATTTGCTAAATTGTATATCTGTTATACATAATCTGGTTTGATTTTCTCTCTTTCTGTAGCCATTTGGTGTGAACCAGCCTGGGCCATATATCATGTACACAACAGCTGATGCTAATGGATATCTGAAAAATGCATCAGGTAGGTGCAAGTTAAAGTGTAGCACTTAGAGTTCAAGTCTAATGTAACTTATATTTACAGTTTATTTTATCTAAGTAATATTTGTATAGAAATAATTTTATTGGGTTATAGCTTGTAAGCTCCCCAGCATCAATTTGGATTGGACACCTCTCATAGGTAAGGTTTGCGCAGTAACTGTCTAGAAATGCAACTTAAGCAGATACCTTGTAGTGAATACCATCCAAAAAGTTGATTTAAATCTCCACCCTCCCTCCAACTCTCTGACTATCTCACAGGAAGACCCACATTCTGGCATGTTGGAACCTCTACTTCCTATACTCCCTGAGTACCAACAGGACAACAGGATTTCCATCCCCCACCCCACTCCCAAAACCACAGAGACTACTTCCACCCTTATCCCTTTCCGTTGGCCCAACCGGATTGAATTTGAGACAAAAACACCTCCACTCCCTTCCGGGCTACAACATGACAACATCCCCACATAATTCCTCTGCTCCAAACTCAATCCTCTTCTCCCAGTCACTCTCTTTCCCGGCCCCTGACCTCCAAGCCAATAATCACCCGCTCCTGACTTCTGATTCTCCTCCCACTGCCTCCTCCACTGACCCCATTCCTCCAGCTTCTGGCCTCAACACCCCCACCAAATCCAATATAGATACCTTAGACAACTATCTAATCCCTAGGATTGTCAATTTTAATGGACCTTTAAATTTACCTGGATAACGGCAGCTAGTGCCAGAAAAATTAGGATATGTCCGTTTCTTCACTTCGATGCTCCAGCACTCAACAGTGGGCCTCAAGGCCACATTGTACTATCTGTAACTCATCTGATCTGTCGAAAGGTTGAGCAAATAATTGGGACAGAATGACAATCAAATTTGACTGTCACTCCGAGAAAGTTGTATTTTCCTAAAAAAAAAGAACAAAGGTGAATTGATTCAGTGTTCTTGGAGACACCTCTAAGATTTATTGCATTTGCAATTCACTAATTCAGTCAAATAGCAGTGAAAACTGTTTTCTGAATAGCCTTTTAAGAAAGTACAATTGTTAGATTTTGATACTCCTTGGCAATCAACAGGGATTGCGTTGCTGAACTTTATATTCAGTGTTGGATGTGGCCATTGCAGTGCAATTTGGTAACTAATATGTCTATAATTCTACAGAGTTTGCAGCTTTAACATTTTAATAAATAAATATCAATTAATATATCAGTCATGGTCAATGTGAAAACACTAAGGATATACATTACTCACATCATCTTGCTGGATGGAACCTGTAGATACCTGAGGTTGATCTTTGGTGCCCAGAGTCCAACATGCATTTATTTTTCAGGTCACTAATATGCACCAGCTTTTATATTTCATCCACAACATGCCTATTATGTCACAAGATAAGATATAACCACAGCACTGAGTGGTAGGTGGAAGACAAATTCAATGTTAGTGTTCATTTCTCGCAGACTAGAATATAAGAGCAGGGATGTACTACTGAGGCTTTATAAGGCTGTGATCAGACCGCATTTTGAAGTATTGTAAGCAACTTTGGGCCCCATATCCAAGGAACGATGTGCTAGCCTTGGAGAGGTTCCAGAGGAGGTTCACAAGAATGATCCCAGGAATGAAGGGTTTGTCAATATGAGGAGCGGTTGAGAAGTCTGGGTCTATACTCAATGGAGTTTGGAAGAATAAGGGGCGGATTTAATTGAACCTTAAAGAATACTGAGAGGCCTAGATAGAGTGGACATGGAGAGGATGTTTCCACTAGTGGGAGAGACTAGAACTCGAGGACATAACCTCAGAGTGAAGGGACACTCCTTTAAAACTGAGATGAGGAGGAATTTCTTCAGCCAGAGGATGGTGAATCTGTGGAACTCATTGCCACAGAGGGCTATGGAGGCCTGGTCATTGAATGTCTTTAAGACAGAGATGGATAGATTCTTGATCAATAAGGGGATCAAAGGTTATAGGGAGAAGGCAGGAGCATGAGATGAGAATCATGTCAGCCAGCATTGAATGGTGGATCATACTCAGTGAACCAAATGGCCTAATTCTGCGCCGATATGTTATGGTTTTATGTTTTAGGCATGTGCTGTTTCTAAAATAGTCAATTCATGATGCTTTCAGCTGTAACGAGTTTAATTACCTTACCATTATCTACTTGCATTCACCATTATACTCTTATCATTGTTTCAAAAAACAAACTGTTAAAATTGTTAAACTAAAAATTATTGTTCTGTTTATATTCTACAGATTTTGTCTGTTATATTAGTTTGGCTCCTTTGAAAAATTAGGCCAGCACTAGTGATGCAGTAGTAAACAAATGTGCATTTCCATGTTCCTGACTTTGATCCCATGTGACTTCACCTTCTGCACAAGCCTGCCACGAAGGACCTTGTCAAAGGCCTTACTAAAGTCCATGTAGACAATATCCACTATCCTACCCTTATCAATCATGTTTGTCACTTCCTCAAAAAACTTGCTAAAGTTTGTGAGACACAACCACCCCTTCACAAAACTATATTGCCTCTCACTAATACATCCATTTATTTTCAAGTGGGAATAAATCCTGTCTCAAAGAATCCTGACCAACAATTTCCTTACCACTGATGTAAGGCTCGTCGGCCAGTAATTACCTGGATTAATCTTGTTACTCTCCTTAAACAAAGGAACAACACTGGCTATTCTCCAATCGTCTGGCACCTCCCCTGTAGCCAGTGAGAATACAAAGATTTCTCTCAAGGCCCCAGCAGTTTCCTCCCTTGGTTCTCTCAGTAGTCTGGAATGTATCCCATCAGGCCTTGGTGATTTGTCTACTTTAATATTTCTCATGAACCCCAATATCACCACCTTTTTGATCACAATATGACTCAGACTATCTACACATTCTTTCCCAGACTCGTCATCCACCACTTTGGTGAATACTGGCACAAAGTACTCATTTAATACCTTGCCTATTTCGTCTGGCTGCACGCATAGATTCCCTCTTTTGGCCTCGAGTGGGCTAACCCTCTCCCTGGCTAATCTCTTGTCCTTTATGTATGTATAAAAAGTCTTGGGATTTTCCTTAATCCTGTAGGCCAATGCTTCTTCACGACCCTTTTTGGCAGCCTTATCCTTGCATAAGTTTTTTTTTACTTTCCTTGTATTCCACACTTGCTTCGTGTGTCCCCAGCCTCATAGCTTTGACAAATGCTTCCTTTTTTCCTTTGACTCGGCTCACAATATCTCTAGTTATTCAAGTTTCCCAAAACTTGCCGTGTTTATCCTTCATCCTTGCAGGAATGTGTCATTCCTGAATCCCTATCAACTTACACTTGAAACACTCCCACATGCCA
This sequence comes from Sphyrna mokarran, assembly GCA_024679065.1. Lineage (NCBI taxonomy): Eukaryota > Metazoa > Chordata > Chondrichthyes > Carcharhiniformes > Carcharhinidae > Sphyrna > Sphyrna mokarran. Next base: position 33,339,145 of record JAGIQG010000004.1, on the reverse strand, counting down.
GATGTTGATTTGCCCCCAAACATCTGCCCCCAATCTACATTCTTCACTTCTTGCCTATTATTGTTGTAATTAGCCTTTCCCTAATTTAGCACCTTAACTTGAAGATTACACTTATCTTTATCCATCAGTACTTAAAACTTACTGAATTGCGGTCACTGTTCCCGAACTGCTCGCCTACTGAAACATCGACCACCTAGCTGGGCTCATTCCCTAATACCAGGTATGGCCCCTTCCCTAGTTGGACTATCTACATACTGTTTCAGGAAGCACTCCTGATAGTCCTTACAAGCTATGTCCCATCCATGACTTTCGCAGAAAGTGAGTCGCAGTCTATATCGGAGAAATTAAAATCTCCCACCACAGCACCTTATTTTTATATCTTGCCAAAATCTGCCTACATATCTGTTCCTCAATCTCCTGCTGGCAGTTGGATGGCCTGTATTAAACCCCCAACATTGTGACTACACCCTTCCTATTCCTGAGTTCTGTTCATATTGCCTCACTGTATGAACCCTATGTGGTGTCCTCCCGGAGTACAGCTGTGATATTCTCCTTAATCTTAGTGCAACTCTCCCACTCCTTTTACATCTTCCTCTATCCTGCCTGAAACATCTATATCCTAGAATGTTAAGCTGCCAATTCTGTCCTTTCCTTAACCAAGTCTTTGTAATGGCAACAACATCGTAGTTCCTAGTACTTATCCAAGCTCTAAGTTCATCTGCCTTACAATGCAAGAAGTGTAAATAAAGGTGAAACTTTATTTAGGAGGTGTAAATAAAGGTGAAACTACATAAAAATCTAAAACCTAGATAATCCCTAACAGGAGTTTCTTACTTTTTTTTAATCATTCATGGGACATGGGTGTCGTTGGCTGGCGTTAAATGCCCATTCCTGTTGTTCTTGGAGTGCAGTTCAGAGTCAATCACATTGCTGTGGCTGTTAGCCACATGTAGGTCAGATCAGGTAATGAGGGTTGATTTCCTTCCTTAAAGGGCATAAGTGAACCAGATGGGACAATAGACAATGGTTTTGTGGCAATCAGTAGATTCTTAATTCCAGATATTTTTTAATGAATTCAAATTCCATTATCTACTGTGGCAGGATTCAAATTAAGAAGTCTCATATCACCAGATTAAAGTCCAACAAGTTCATGTGATAGTAAACCTGGTAGCTTTCGGGGTTTGCTGCTTTGTCAGCTGAATAGAGAGTTCTGGTCACAAATAGAGCATATAAAGGCACACATAACGCTGTTTGTGACCAGAACTCTCCACTCACCCGATGAAGGGCAGACCCCGAAAGCTAGTGGGTTTACTATCAGATAAACTTGTTGGACTTTAACCTGGTGTTGTGAGACTTCTTACTGTGTTTATCCCAGTCCATTGCTGGCATCTCCACAGCAGAATTTAAACCCAGGTTCCCAGAACATTAACTTTCTGGAATAATAATTTAACAGTAATACCATTAGGCCATCACCTCCCCATAAAAATGTATGCATGTATTTTTTTTATATATATTCAATATATGTGTGCAGATAGATAGCGGCATATTATGATTCCATCTAAGAAATATCCTGATTTGCTCCTGCTTTTTCGTCATAACCAGCAAAGTACAAAAATGTACTTGTACAGTGATAGAAAATAGTTCAGTTTTAAACTGAATTCAGTGCAGCTTTTCTTCGTGACTCAAGCTTAATGTTTATGACTTATTTGTGTGTTTACATGCCTATACAATTTCATGATGATGCATCTACTAATGGAACATTCAAAAGCAGTGACGTCTAGGAGGAGATTGTATATCCATCTTGTTAGAGAATGATGTGTAGACAGAAAAATCTAATAAAAGGCCCTTTATTTTTGAGCCAGGAAATGCATTGCCACAAATGCCTCCATAGCAGTTCACCAGATACTATTATAGATCTTGCTACTATATTGTTATTGCTCACCATGATCTTGCCAAACCACATTTGACAGCTTTTCTTCTGCTCACAACTTTGCACCTTCCGCCTATTCATTAGGCAGACTCATTCCTTCATCAGCAAGTATCTGAACTTCACCAAGATCACCAACAGTCCACATGAGTAATAATACCCACTTACAGATGGAGTAAATGTCAGGTTCCCATGTCACCTGCTGATCTCGACAAATTGATAAAAATCAACATAACCATGAGAAAAGCTGAGAAACTCATTGGGTGGATTACTAAAGCAGGGTGAAGAATTCAATACCTAGATGGGGTGAGGTCCGCACTCCAACCCCATGCTACCACTTGGCACTATTACGAAATGGCAGTGGCCTAATTGGGCATGACACAAGCTCTTTATCCAAATAATGACACAGGATATTTCCAGGAGGTAGGAGCTGCCCTGTAGCACAAAAGGAAGAAGGCAGAAGATAACTATAATTGAGCCTTCTACTGCCTTATCTAAGAGAAAATGCAGCAGCTCAAAGGGCTAACAGCATTATGCAAACAAATGTGTCCATGCACAAATTAAAGGTAATGCACGTGATTCAGTGCAAAGTCCCCTGTCCTGGTGTTTCTTTGTTTAAAAATAAACTCTCAGTCCTTCCCACATTGAATCCAACAGCTATACATTCACTTGCATAAGACTAGCCAGGTTCCCCAAACTCTGCATTAAAAGTTGCCCACGTGCCTTCCCTGTCCCATTAGCAAGCTCCTCAGGGAGCTGAAAAGGCTGTTAATTGGCAGCAAGTAGATTCCTCATTTACCCCCTTCCCTTTGCAATTTGCAGTATGTCCTAGAGGTACCTTATGGGAACGTGTGATTGTTGAATTGCATCCTTTGCCTGATCCCAACCCTGCCGGCAACTGAAAATCTAGCCCGTTGCCCCTGTATTTGAGGAAACATCTTCATGCCCTGCAATAGTTGAGAGTTCAAGATAACAGACATCATATTGAACCTAAGCAATTAGGGACCAGGCTGCATTAGGATCTCCGCCACCTCCAAAAGATCGTGGAATAATTTTATTCCTCAAGAATCTCTGGAACGTTATCTGTCTGACAGTTCGTCAATCTACAGTGGTCTCTGATTTCAGATGAGACTGATACTCCTGACCTTATAGATCTACTACTGGTTTTGATCAAAACCACTACTTATTGGATGAGAATGCAAATGATCTTTGCTTCCTTTGATGTTGGTTCTTCCCCATGTGTAATTACCAAGTCTTTTCTCCAAATATTCACCTTTAAATCCCTCGAAATCCATCCTTCTGTCTTTTCAACTTGTCATCACTTCCTAGTTCCATGCCCATGTCTCCCTGAACTTCTGTTTATATCTTTTCACTTCTGTGCACAGCAAAAAGATCACCTTGGTCATAGTTATCATCAATATTATCTGAGACTGCATCCACAACTCCCATTCCCTCTTTGTCCACCTCAACCTCTGCACTTCTTTTTCTCTACTGCCTCATATTTATTGTTCAGCTCTCGAAGAATGTGTTATGACCTGTCTAACCCACTCCTTTCCAACTTAGCGCAAGACTATCTCCAACACAGTTACCATAAGCCATCAGCATTTCCAAAGGATCCATCTTTGAATTCTTGCCCTTTTCTTAATTACGTACCGTACGTCTTACTATTTACGGGTTAGTTTTCATATATATGCTGACTACACTCGGCTCAACCATTTCAATGCCTTAAACCCATGATCACCTCTCTTCTTTTAGAATAACTGATAATTCATGAATGAGGCAGTTTTTTTTCAACTGAACTTCAGAGAGACCAAAACCATACTACCATCTTCCATCAAATCCTGTATTCCTATGCAAGCGACCTCCTCATTCTCCCTATCTGCTTCTCAATCTGAACTATGCTGAGTGCAACATTTGCATCCTGGGAAACTCAAATAGGACTGCCTTTACATCACCAAGACTGCTTTCTTTCACATTTCTGTACCAGCCAACTAAAGGCATTCAATAAGATGCCTCACAAAAGGTTGCTGCAAAAGATTAAGGTACACGGAGCTGGGGATAAAGTGTTAGCATGGATTGAGGATTGGCTTTCTAACAGGAAGCAGAGAGCTGGAATAAATGGGTCTTTTCCCCGGTTGACAGTTGATGATTAGTGGCATGCCGCGGGTATTGGTGCTGGGGCCTCAACTGTTTACCATATACGTAGACATCTGGAGGAGGTGACCGACTGTAGGGTAACAAAGTTTGCAGATGACACAAAGATGAGTGGGAAAGCAAATTGCGCGGAGGATGCGGAAAGTCTACAGAGAGATTTGGATAGGCTGTGAGTGGGCAAGGATCTGGCAGATGGAGTATAATGTTGGTAAGTGTGAGGTCATCCACTTTGGAAGAAATAATAGCAAAATGGACTATTATTTAAATGATGAAAATTACAACATGCTGCTGTGCAGAGGGACCTGGGGTCCTTGTGCATGAATCGCAAAAACTCAGTTTGCAGATGCAGCGGGTGAACAAGAAGGCGAATGGAATGTTGGCCTTTATTGTAAGGGGGGTGTAGTATAAAAGCAGGGAGGTCTTGCTGCAATTGTACAAAGTACTGGTGAGGCCGCAACTAGAGTTCTGTGTGCAACTTTGGTCCTCTTATTTGCAAAAAGATATGTTGGCTTTGGAAGATTCACCAGGTTGATTCAGAAGATGAGAGGGTTATCTTATGAGGAGAGATTGAATAGATTGGGCCTGTACTCGTTGAAGTTTAGAAGGCTGAGTGGAGATTTTATAGAGACATATAAGTTAATAAAGGGGCTAGACAAGGTAAAAGCAGAGAGATTATTTCCACTGGAGGGCCCAGCCTCAAAATAAGGGGGAGTCAATTTAGAACAGAGTTGAGGAGGAACTTCTCCCAGAAAGTAGTGAATCTTTGGAATTCTCTGCCCATTGAAGCAGTGGAGGCTACCTTGTTAAATGTATTTAAGTCACAAGTAAATAGATTTCTGACCAATAAGGGAATTAAGAGTTATGGGGAGCAGGCGGGTAACCACTATCAGATCAGCTGTGATCTTATTGAATGGGAGGGCAGGCTTGAGGGGCTATATGGCCTACTCCTGCTCCTATTTCTTTTGTTCTTAAGTTCTTAAACCACATTCCTATTTAAGTCAAAATAGTTATACATCCAACTGTTTTTGAATGCTCTCCTTGCTCATCCTTCCTACCACCACCCTCTACAAACTTTTAACTTTTCCGGAACTCCTTCACCTGCATCCTCATCTGTACAGCCTCACTCACACATTAGCCCTGTTATGACAAGTAAGTTCCAAGTATGCAATATGCAACAAAAAATTTCATCTATCATGTGAGTCACGAGAGATGATCAAAAACCTATTCGGAAAGATGGTTTTTAAAAACTTGCCCAAAACCAGAGAGGCAGAAGGGTAAGAAGGCAATGGGAGAGATTATCTTTTTGTATAATAATTTTTCCAGCTTTGCACCCCTCTGATCTTCTGATTTTGATTGAATTTGTATCAATACAGCTTTCCACTTCACCATTGGTAGCAAAGCTGACCTAATCGTATTAAATCCCAGCATAACCTTTCTCATTCCCTTCTTACCCTTCTGCCTCTCTGGTTTTGGGCAAGTTTTTAAAAATTATCCTTCCAAATAGGTTTTTGATCATCTCTCGTGACTCACATCATAGATGGTAATTGGGAAATATTCCCCATTACATCATTGTGGAAGGAAATCTCAACATCGGCTTGGCATGTTTTATTGTGGCAACTGCAAGATTCACAACAAGATAAAAAGGAGATAACCTGTGCTACTGACCTTGTATTACAAGTTGTGTTAATTTAAGCATATCAAAATTCAGGAAATAGATTATACTTTCTAAGGTCATTGATTTTTCAGCTACTCTACTTCCATTCTATCATCTGGGTATTAGTATCACTGGAAAGACTAATGGTCATTATCCATCCATAATAGTGCTGAAGTAGTTGGTGATGACCCACAACAAAAAATACTGGAACTATATGATAAAGGTTCTTTGACAATGTTGTTAGGTTATTCATGTTTTTGGTTCAGCAACAATGAAGGAATAGCGATGTGCTTCCAAGTCAGAATGCTATGCAACATGGAAGGTAACTTGCAGATTATAATGTTTAGATGTATCTGTTGCCCTTGGTCCTCTCAGCAACAGAAGGTTGTGGGTTTGAAAATGTTATTGAAGAAGGATGATGAGTTACTGCAATTTTGTAGAGGTACACACAGCAGTCATGTATGTTAGTATGGAGAAGGTAAATGTTTAAGATGATGCATGAGATGTTAATTAAGTGGATGGCTTTGTTCTAAATGGTCTTTAGTTTCTTTAATGTTGCTGAAGTTGCACTCATGGACAAGTGAGGAGCATCCATTCACACATCTGACTTGTACCTTTTACACATAGTGGAAAGACGTTAGTGAGTCAGGAGATGAGTCATTTGTCTCAGAATGCCCAACCCCTAATCTGTTGTTGTATTTATGTTTGCCTGTTTTCTGGTCAATGCTGATACCCCCAACATGTTGATGGTGTGGAAATACACTGGCCAAAATGCCAACAAAAATGAAGAAAGTACTTACTCTTGTTGGAAATTATAATTTCATGGCACTTGTGTGACATGTCATTTGTCACAATGTCGTCTAGGTCTTGTATGAGGACAGAGAGTGCATCATTTTCTTCAGATGTTGTGAATGGAACCAAATATTGCAATCATCTGCAGACCTCACAATGGAAGGGCGGTCATTGATGAAGCAGCTGAAGATGCTTGGGCCCAGGACATTACCTTGAGCAATTCGTGCAATCATGTGCTTAGGCTGAGATCATTCGACTCTCTTTCCCAGGGCTGAAATGGTTGCTATGAGAGGACACAGATTTAAGGTGTTGGGGAGTAGGTACAGAGGAGATGTCAGGGATAAGTTTTTCACTCAGAGGATGGTGTGTGAGTGGAATCGGCTGCCATCGATGGTGGTGGAGGCGAACTCGTTGGGGTCTTTTAAGAAACTTCTGGATGAGTACAAGAGATTTAGGGGGATTGAGGGTTATAGAAAGGCGTGGTAAGTAGGGATATGATCGGTGTAACTTGTGGGCCGAAGGGCCTGTTTGTGCTGTAGTGTTCTATGTTCTATAACCATTCTCTGTTGTGCTGGATTTGCCTCCAGCCAGTGGAGAGTCTTTTCATCTGATTTCAGTTTTACTAGGGTTCCTTGATGCCACACTCAGTCAAATGCTGCCTTGGTGACATGGAGCGTCATTCCCATCTTATCTCTGAAATTCAGTGTCTATGTTTGACCAAGGGTGTAACAAGATCTGCAAATGAGTGGTTGTGGCAGACCCTAAAATGAGTACTAGAGACATTAGTGCATTGGTGCCACTTGATAGCACTGTTAGCAACAGCTTCAATCACTTTGATGATTGAGAGTAGGCTTTCAGAACAGTAATCGGCCAGACTGGATTTCACCTATTCCTTTTAGACAGAAATGAGCAATTTTCCACTCTGTTGAGTAGATGCTAAGTGTTATAACTGTACTGGATCAGCTTGGCTGGCTAGAAATAGGCTAATTTTGAAGCAGAGGTCTTCAGCATTACAGCCAAGATAATACTGGGGACAATAGCCTTTTCCATATCCAGTGTGCTCAGCCATTTCTTGTGTCATTGCAGTGAATTGAATTGACAGAAGACTGACTTCTGAGATTAAGAATGCTGAGTTGGATCATCCAAAAAAGCACTTGTGGTTGAAAATGGTTAACTTGTCTTTTACACTTATGCTGGATTCCACCACCATTGAGGATGATTTGTGGAGCCTCCTTCACAAAACTAGTTATTTAGTAGTTCATTTATAACTGGTATACTGCAAGACTAACCCTAACCTTAACACCAACCCTAACACAGAGCTTTGTTCAGACCCATTAGTTATGGGATAATACTTTTCCGCTTAGCATGTATTTGCTTTTGCTTTTCCACAAAGATGAGTGGAAAAGCAAATTGTGTGGCGGGATGAAGATGAGTGGAAAAGCAAATTGCGTGGAGGATGTGGAAAGCCTGCAAAGGGATCTGGATAGGTTGAGTGAGTGGACGAGGATCTGGCAGATGGAGTATAATGTTGGCAATATAGGGTACTGGTGAGGCCGCAGCTGGAGTATTGTGTGCAGTTTTGGTCGCCACATTTGAGGAAGGATATATTGGCCTCGGAAGGGGTGCAGAGAAGGTTTACTATGCTGATACCGGAGATGAGGGTGTTGGATTATGAGGAGAGACTGAATAGGCTAGGTTTGTACTCTTTGGAGTTTAGAAGGCTGAGAGGGGATCTTATAGAGACGTATAAGATAATGAAGGGGATGAATAGGGTAGAGGTTGAGAGACTCTTCCCGCTTAGCAAAGATAGCAAGACTAGAGGGTACAGCCTCAAGATTGAGGGGGGGCAGTTCAGATCAGAGTTGCAGAGGAGTTTCTTCACACAAAAGATGGTGAATCTTTGGAATTCTCTGCCTGATGAAGTGGTGGAGGCTTCCTTGCTGAATATGCTCAAGTCAAGAGTGGATAAGTTTTTCATTGACAAGGAAATTGAGGGTTATGCAGAGAAAGCAGGAAAGTGGTACTGAACCACTGCAGGTCAGCCATGATCTTATTGAATGGCGGGGCAGGCTCAAGGGGCTGGATGGCCTACTCCTGCTCCTATTTCTTATGTTCTTATGTATGGTGTCCTTTGTTCTAAGTTTGCTGGATTGACAGCTCATTTTTCGGTACTGGTACTGCTTTTGGCATACTATTCCACACTTTCCAAGAGGTTACAGTTTGTAGTTGGATGCAATTCTGCTGATATTGAGCCTCATTTTGCGCTGCTAGGTCTGTTCTGAAGTTATTAAAAGTTTTGTGAAATGATAAATGATTAATTAATTTGTTTCTATTTATTTCCAAAACTTTAGTCAAGATCCAAAACTAAAAATTAATTTTTAATGAAGCACTGCTCATAATGAGTGTTTACTTAAGGAAATTTAGCCTGTTAAATAGTTTGCATCTTTTTGTGACAATCAAATCTCCTAGGTGATCAAATTGAAATAGTAAGTATTAGAATGGTAGACAGCCACCAACAATACCTTGAGGTTCTCTGTGTTGATTGCAGTGTTTGATGCATCTGACATTCATTCGACTCTAAGAGCATCAAACTGAAGCCCATCTAACATGGAGCTGTAATTGTAGTGTGCTATTGTTTTGCTTTAAATATTTCTGTGAATGTTTTTTCACCCAACAGTACTCCAATGGTTAAAAGTTGAATGTGAAGAAGGCATATATACCAATGATGAAGAAACATTTCAAAGAGCAAGTTTTAATATATTTTTCATTGCCCTGTCTCAGAATGTTTTGACGACAGATGTTTCAACACCAGTTCAATCCTTAAATGATTGTGCAGAAGGATAAATGATTATGATAAAATTGTCATTGAAGTCTTTTTCAGAGACCAATTTGAAGGAAATCTGCTTTAACTCTTCATATTCTGTATAGAAAATCTGCAAGGTCAAAATGATGTTGCTCTTTATTGAATTATTTTGGCCATGCCCTACCTGTTTGCTTTTTTTTTCCTGCTGCCCTGTACAGTTCCATGAACCATATGATCAAGTGTTGTAAATTTTGCATTGTTTGCTGCAACATCATTGTAAGCAGCAATGGGTTTCCTTTGGGAATCCTGCATCTGAAATGCTTACAAGGAGAAAGCCTACTGTGGGGATTTCAGATTAGATGCAAGAGTGGTTCTGCACATCTTTCAGTAACCACTTAGCTGCATCTGCAGACCAATGTGAAAGTACCATGCTCTGTAAGATTATTATTCTAGTGGATGCTCCTCTTCCCACGTGCACCCCGGACATAATTGCTTCTATCTTCTTCCGTCGGGAAAAAGATATGAAAGTTGAGGTCATGTGTCAACTGACTCAAAAACAACTTCTTCCCTCCTGACATCAGACTTTTAAATGGACCTACCATGCATTAAGTTGATCTTTCTCTATACCCTAGCTATGGCTGTAGCATTACATTCTGCACTCTCTTGTGTCCTTCTCTGAACAGTATGTTTTGTATAGCACACAAGAAACAATACTCTTCACTGTGTGCTAATACATGACAAATCAAATCATATCAGATCAGCAGAACTTGACATGGCAGAGTAGTATCAGTAAGATATGTGATGGCTTTTGTAAAGTCATATTCTTCCTCAGAAATCCCCAATCATAGTGTTCTTACATTCAGTGACACTTCAAGAAAAAATGCCTGGCTTTTAAGAGCCATTCCAGCCAGTTTAGCCATACCTCCCAGTAATTTCTGAAACTCCTACCATTTCTACCGGACATTGTCTGGATCAAGTGAAGACAGTTTCCCCACAGTCAATCAGTGAGCTAGATGCTGAGCAATGCTTTCTGCTTCAAAAACGTACGTAGGTACTACGTAGCATAGGATTAACACAGATTACCAGTCACCTAAGGCCTGAAATTTGTATCGACCTCACAGGCTTCCAGCAATGCTGACGTATTGAGAAATAACACAGAGAACCTCTGGCCTTGCAGCCAGCTCATGTAGCATCACTAGCATTTCAGTGGACTTTCTTTGCCTGATTCTTCTGCAAATGTTGGGATATCTTCTGGGGCTCTACAAAATCGTCCACCATCTTGTTATCTTATTGTAGTAAATCTTCACTGTTTATCCTGTGCGGTGAATGGGGAATTCAGCATGCGCATTTTCACTTAAGTTGAAAATACGATGAATATTTCAATTGCAAAATTTGTACATACACAGTCACTTTTGTAATTGTTCATGTTTACTGACTAGTTATTTTTCTAAAGATAAATAAAGCTTAATGATGGTCAAAATGTCTACATTATAGCATTGCTAAGAGCACAGTGCTGTTGTAATTAGAAGCAACCTTGTAGTTTAAAGAGGGTATCATTAACATTGTTCATTGGTTATAAAATAGGTTTAAGTTGCTGAAACTCGGGCAGAAGAATTGGGAGATTTTCATATCATCGTGTTGTGGTATAAAACATTCCACTTTTATGTTCTCCAGCATTAATATTCTGTAATCGCTTAGTAAAACAAAGTCAGGAAAATGGATACAGTGAGGGAAAGGGCCAGATAGGCTGCCTACAAAGGAATAGAGAATGGAGTTATCGCAGTATTTTTTGAAACCAAGATTACTAATTAAAAATGAGGAAAAGGGTCTGTGGGAACCATAAAATTAAAAATAAGATATGAGGAAACAAGAAGAAGGTAAAAGTTAAATAAGAAAAGCGAAGAGGCAGCGTGAGGAAAAGAATTTCAAAAACAATCCAAAGGAACAGAAATGTATTCTACAAATAAAACAGGAAAAGAATTGTAGCCCAAAGAGTGGAGACTTGTCAGTTTGTAAAGGATGATCAACAAAATGGTAGTGGTACTAAAAAATATCAGAGGGAAATTCTGAAGTGATTTAGAATCGGATGTCAAAAAAGTAAATTTAGGCAAATTGGTTAAGGTAAGGGAAGGAAAAATGCCAGGGATGGATTACATTCAAGGAACTTCAAGTTGAAAGAGGAAATTGCAGAAGGCCCCAATTATAATTCAGTGCTCCATTACATGTGGATATATGCCAGAAACTGAAAAGTTGTCGATGTAGCACCCTTTTTTTTAACAAAGGGAGACAAGCATGGATACTTATAGATCAGGGAGTTTATTATTTGTGGTAGAGAAATTTTGACGTTTTTGATCTTTGGAGTCTGATGTTACTGCATGCCTAGATGAAAAAAGTAATCAACTTGGACTTAAGAAGGAAATAATAGTGCTTAATAACCTTCGCAGAATGCTCGGATAAGTGTCAGATATAGTAGACAGAACAAATGCAATGGATGAACTCTAGTAAAGCCTTTGACAAGATGCCACGTAGGAAATGAGGAGAGAAGATTTATTCATTTTGGAATTACGGCAAGTTTAGAAAACTTGACTAAAAATTATTTAGAGGGAAGAAAATAGATTTGGACAGTTTTTTCTGGAGTAGTTGAAAGTAGATTGTGATGTAATTTCTGTTACTTCTGTTCATTGTTCCTATCAATCTCGTAGATACAGGTCTGAAGAGAGAAGTGTAAAAGATGAGTGAAGATAATACTAAAGTAGGAGTACACTTCTTTTTACAAGACCAAAAGAAGCTGAAAAGAAGTATAGATAATGTAGGAGAATGGTAGAAAAGGTGCCAGATGGGATTCATTGTCAATGTGTGAATTATTGGTTTTGATGGAAAAAAACAGCAGCTGTAATTATTACTGTGGTTGGAAGTAGGCTTAATGCTCTGGAAAGCAGGAACTTGTTAGTATAGAATGTTAAAGGCGACAGTTTGTCGATCAGACTGTAAAAACAAAAAGCTATTGGAATCTAGGTCTTATCGTGCATGGAAAGTAAAAGCAAATAAGTAACAAGGATATCTATAAAATCTTAATAAGACCTCAGTATTTAGCCCCACTTTGTAGGAAGAGTATTGGACTTTTAGAGAGACTACAATATAGGTTCACTTAGAATGCTGAAATAGAAACACATTACTGGAAATAGTGGAGCAAGGCAGGCAGCATCTGTGGATAAAGAAACTTAAATATTCAGAGCTGGAAAAAGTTAAAGGTGCAACAGATTTTATGAAAATACGGAGACTATGAAAGGTGGGAGGGGATAAATGAAAAAAATAGAAGCTCTGTGAAAGGCAAGGGACAGGAAAGGTTTGCAAGGACAAAAGATTTGAAGGTGCAAGGTCAAAGGAATATGTAATGAGACAAGCAAAGAAGCAGAAGATGTGTCTGCAGGAAGTGTAACTGTAGAATTGTGAAAAGCTGAAATCCCAAAATAAAACCCAAAATGGGAAAATAAATAAAAGAGGGACAGAGGTAACATGTATTTGCCCCTCTAAACTTGTAATGAAGAATACAGATGGGTAACATTCTGAATGATTGTTTCCTCCAAGTATTAACAAGGGAGGACATGAGGAATGTCCTGCTCACACACAGATAACTGAAGTAAAATCGGTGACTTCATATAATTAAAATGGAAGCTACAGACAAACTGAAAGGGCTCAAAGCAAGCAAATTACTCTGGGAATGTGGAAAGCACAAAGCTGTACATTACCTAGATATGGCATTTGGCAAAAGTTCCTCGTGAAAGACATTTACATTCAAGTTGTGGGGTAAACCCTGAAAATGAATATAAAAGCTGATTAATGAGTAAAAGTTAGCAAGTACTTATTGAAGAGGTTATGTCAGTTGAGGAAGTAATGAATGGTGTATCCCGAAGCCAAATATTGGAACCATTGCTATTTCTCATTTATATAAAAGACCTTGACATAAAAGTGCATCAAGTGCCATATTTACAAAGTACAAACAAGATGTGGTCTTTGCCAATGCCTGAAGCAGGCATTTGGCCCTTCACAAATGCAGTAATGGACCAGTAGTGCTGCATTCTGGGAACTCTGCTTTGAAATCACTTGCTGCACAGAGGATAATTAGCTTAGATGAATGTGGAGCAGGGAGGAGCAAAAACACAGAATACAAGAAATAGGAGGAGACTGCAAGGTCCTTTGATTCTGCTCCACCGTTCCATTTGATCATGACCATCTTGCACTTCAACTCCAATTTTATGCCTGCTCCCATATCCCTAATTCCCTGAGATGGAAGTTTTTCTCAACTTGTAAAGTATTCAATGATGGAGCATCCACATCCCTCTGTGATAGAGAATTCTGAAGATTCACAACCCTTTGAGTGAAGTAATTTCTCCTTATCCCATTCCTAAATGAGGATTATCCTCATGGGGACTGCTTCCTGCCTTATGTTTTAAATTCCCTGACTGCTGGAAACAATAACTTATGCCCCATCAGAATTTTGTAGATTTCAATCAATTCACTTCTCATTCTTCTAAATTTAAGTGAATATAAACCCAATTTACTTAGTCCCTCATCATAATACAACAGTCTTATCCCAGGGACTAATTTAATGAACCTTTATTGCACTGCCATCAATATACATATATCATTCCTTAAATTTGGAGACAAAACAGTACACAGTGTTCCAAATGTGATCCCAACAAAAGCCGGTACAATTGTAAAAGGACTGCTTTATTCATGTACTCCAACACCCTTGCAATAAAGGCCAAAAGAGGAGGGCTCCACGTTTAATTCCTTGACAGTTACCATCACTGCCATCCTTCGATCCATTTCCTGCACCCCCCATGTGACCCCATCACAGATCCCCAATCTTCTTTTCCTGGCCACAATTTCTCACCATTCCTATAATTCCAAGCACCCAATCTTGGTCCTAGCCCAATTTCTGACTAGTAGTCTTATGTTATCTTTCTACAATATAACACAACTTCCTGTGGCCACTGCCCAGTTTATTTCTCATTTACTAACAGATCATTCTGTCATTCTGGTCTTATTACCTTGAGATTGGAGTCCCCCCCAGCATCTTGAGGAAATCTCTGACATCACCATTCTGGCACCTTTCATCTATGCACCCCAGATCTTTGAACTCTGAAACTCTGCAAGGTGGTTATATTTACCTGAATGCAGTGAAACTAAAGAATGCTACTTGGGAGTTATTGAAAAACGGAATATTGCTGATGCTGGAAATTTAAAATCAGAACAGAAACGGCAGAAATGCTCAGCAGAATAGGCAGCATCTTGAGTGAGTAAGCAAATTAATGTCAGATCGGTGACGTTTTAGCAGAACGGGGGTGAGGAGATGGGAGTGTTTATGGTGGGGAATGTTAAGGATGGGTATGTGTTTAGAGTGGCAGGGTGGTTATGTTGGGAGGTTCACTTTTAAGGTTTAGCACCACAAATATTAAATATTGTACAATTTTCAAAATTCTCTTTTGAATTTAAACTAGCATATAAATAGTAGTGTATTTTTTCATTATGCCCTAAAGTAGGCATAATTATGTTGGCATGCTGTGATGAATTAAAGACTTGAGATTCTTTGGCCTCATCGAAGTAAATGTAAGAAAATAAAACCTAGGGAGTGATGCAAAACAGAGTATTGACTCCCTTTCACCCATTTTATTACTCTTGCAGTTCTGGGAATGAAATTCCTGTTTGTTGCTAAGAGGTTGCTTGAAGAAAGGTTGCACAAATCTCTTCTACACCTCTGACAGTCAATGAATTCAGTGTATAACACAATTGGTATGACAGTTTCTGGGGGATGTATGACAATCTAGGTCTTGAGTCAAGCCGTATTAAATTTATGTACCATGTATCACTCTTTCTAAAAACAAAATGCAGACAACAATTCAACTATGTTTTTTCTGAGCTGCTAATGGATGTCTCACTGACAAATCCTTGGGATTCTCTAGTCTACTAACCACGTTTTTGTTGGCAGTGGGAGGTGGCAGGATTCTCTGGTCCCAACACTATCAATGGAATTTCCTACTGAAGCCACCACACACCATTGGAAAACCTGTTGTCGGAGGCGCATTGCTGGCGGGACCAGAGAATCCCATTGGCATGAACGGCTGGAAAATTCTGGCTAGTGTCTTTAGCGTAAAAAGAAAAGAATCTATTTATGGTATATTGTTGGTTGGTGTTAGGAAGGTCAGAATGGTATGGTTGTGTTCACAGTAAACTTCCACTGGCAACAAAAGTTGAATTGTTTTGTAAATGTAGTTTTTTCTTTCTAACCACTTTTCAGAATAATCGGTTGATTATTCTGTCATTAATTATCCTTAGAGAATCACCATTGGGTCTCCAGTTTCATCATTGCTATAGCTTATTGCTGTAAGTTTTGTCTTTTATTACATCTGCATTTCTATAGCACCTTTCATGTTGTTCCCAAATCACTTTACAACCAATTAATTCTGAATTATAGGTACTGATATAATATAGGCAATGTTATCAAATGGCAGAGCAGGCTCAAGATGCTAAATAGCTTACTCCTGCCCCTAAAACTTATCATGTATCATTTGGATGGATGGGATGAACTTGGCTGGATGGCGTACATCCTCCACGATTGTTTTGCGCACGGGGAGTGGAACCACGATTCGAGTTCTGTTTATTTTATTCCTAGTGGAAGTTCCAAGTGAACAGGTTTTGTGGACTGAAATTGCCAGGACTGGAGTGTGTAATGCGCTCGTAGTGAATCAGTAAACTGTTTTACACAGCACTTGATTCTCAAGAGTCTTTTATTGTGACTTCAGATCTTTCCTTTCTGTCAACTTAACCCTTATCACATTCAACCGATTTTTTTAAAGTATTGAAATATCTTGATGAATATGTGTTGTATAGAAGATATTGAAAATATATTGTAGTGAGAGCAGCAGAATCTTAAGACTTGCTGATCAAGAAAATATTAATACAACTGTGAATCATACAGTCTTTGTCCTCTGGCATCTTAGAAATTATTTGTCACAGAGAAACCTGAGGACTCCCAACACTTCTCACTAACTATGATGACCTTTACTATCCAATCATTTCACTTGGTTGCACAGGAGTCATGGATCTTTCTAAGGTGTGAGATTACTGATAAAATAGAATCCAATTACACTCCTTATATGGAATAATTATATTGAATAATATAACATGTCCAGGCAGGAGAAGGTCTTCTACAGAATGGTAAAGATCTTGAATAGTTTACCTGGATTGCAAGCTAAGGCAGTCACCAAAATCATTGTTATCGCCTGCATGATGTTATAAATAAATAATTGTTAATTTCAGAGGAAAATATCCATTTGGCACAGTGCTGTTAAAGTAAAATCTGTGCTCTCTAGTTTGTTTAATAGTCGCAGTGAGACCACCTATAGGGCACAAACAGACTAACACTGCATTATATCATTGCTGCTCTTGAAATCATGACCCATGCTGCATATAGATTCAGGTGTCAACAATGAGCATTATTATTTCATTAGGACCTTTTTGTGATTGTTTTATGAATTGATTGGTGAATTTTGAAAGAAGAAAAAAATATCATGCATGATTGGAAGGGAGGTTTAAAGGAGGAGAGGGTAACAAGCATTCCCACAAACAGGAGAAGCACAAGGGCCCACATTTTTTCACTCAGGCTCTGCATAGGGTGAAAATTGCAGGAAACAAATACTTGGTGAATGGTAACAGGTAAAGTGGAAACAGTGTGTAGTGTATGCTAGTAAATATATCCAACCAGCAGCTATAACAGTTGAACATAATAAAATCAATAGTTAAATTGTATGATGTTCTGGTCATATCACAGTTTGAGTACTGCAAATGGTCCTGCACAAATAATCTAGCATTGATGTTAGATTCTGGAAAACTTCGAGATTGAAGGAAAGGAGGGGCCAGAATAAAGAACGATAGAATTATGTGAACTAGAAAATTGTTTGGAAATAAACTCAGAATGAATTCTAAGTGAAATGTGGAAGAAGGAAAAAGGGCAAAGGACAAAACTATTCAAAAGGTATCTTTAAGACTAAGAGTTCTTCTCATGCAGAGAATGATAAACACATCAATGCAATAGAGAGGTGGAGGCAAAATCCCTTGAATCTTTAAGATTGATTGGGTGTTGTGATGGTAAAGGGATTTTGATGTATTTTAAATTGATAAACAAAGACTGGTTGAATGTTGTTCCTTGTCCATGATTATCTAGCAATCTTCAGTAGTCGTCAGTATTGTGTTAAATAAATTAAGGGCAGGTCTTCAATTATTTCATATCAGTAACGCAGCAAATTAATGCAAATTAAAGACAAATGAATATCAGCAAATCTACAACTGTAATATTACAACCACCCTCCACCCTTTCTTTATTTACCCTATCATTTCACTGACCATCTCTCTGCCACCCTTCCCAACCCACTCCTTTGCTACCAAAAAGCTACTATAGTTAATGTACTGTCAGGGAGAGCATAATTCAAATTACTAGTGCCTAAGCTTCTGCCAGATGTTTTAGATTGCATAGCTATTAATTTTTGTTGCTAGGGTTTTGAGACAAACACAGAGTCTGTTTTTCAAGATCTGGGATTGCTGTATGGTGACTCATTCTGCAGAACAGCCGTTGATCTCTAATTGTGCACAAAAGCTGCTGCAATGAAGCAGTGCGCCAGCAGGGATAACTGTAGAGTTGCAGATGAGAGTGGGTTGAAAGAACACCTACACAAATCAGACAGAATCTGCAAAACAGAGACAGAATCACTAACATGTAAAATACAGAGATGGTGGAACACTGGAAAAAATATTACTTATCAAGATATCTTCTTTGTTGTTTATTGAAATATTTCTACATAGAGTTCAATTAAAATGTCGCTGTGGTATTTTATTGCTGATTATTTTGTTTGTCAGCCTTGGACAGTCATTTAACGATTGTCAATATTGTTTTAACAGGCATTTTATGTAAGTGAACCATTTAATGTAACTGAATCTGGTATCGTTCAGTTCTTTGGCAAGCTCTTTGGGTCTCGCTGACTAAACATTGGGGAAGACTGCGGTATTTTGGTACAGCAAGCTGCCTCATTACTTAAATGTAAGAAATTGTTGCAGACATGCCAGAAACAATCGTTCACCAACCATAGCTATACTTGAATGGCGAAAATATTGTAATAGTCAAGCGTGAAATGTATGGTTGATTCACTCCTTTAAAATCAGGCAATTTGTTTTTGAAGTATTTTCATCATTCAACTTATCAGAGTAAATGCAAGCAATGTCACTTTATTACACAAAGAAAAATGAAATTCAAATGTTTTGTATTCACACAGTAATATTGTAACCGCTTTAAGTTAGAAGAGAGCCAAATACCATAATTTGCAATTTATGGGTCTTGAAGATGGAAAGTGATACAGGTGGTTTGTAAAATTGAAACGATCTACAATAAATAACTGAAAGCGTAGTCAGAACAATTTCAGGTTTGATGCATTCAGGGATAAGAAGTTAATCTCAAGGATGAGGCTGATGGATGAGCAAGGCAGGATATAATAGTGGTGGAGGTTAGATGAGCTGGAGTTTGTTTATTGTGGAATTTTAGAGACCAACAAAGAGGGTTGTGGATAAGTCAA
Organism: Sphyrna mokarran; assembly: GCA_024679065.1. Lineage (NCBI taxonomy): Eukaryota > Metazoa > Chordata > Chondrichthyes > Carcharhiniformes > Carcharhinidae > Sphyrna > Sphyrna mokarran. The sequence continues at coordinate 33,320,189 of JAGIQG010000004.1, read as the reverse complement.
GATCAGCAGTAACAAAAACCATGGATAAGACATTCAGAGGGTTGATGTAAGTAAAAGTAAGGAGTAGATTACTGATGGCAGTGTGAAACTACTGTATTGTGCACTGTTGGCGCTATATTCTGTAAGGCATTATAAACACCCTTAAGTCATCTTCCACTCAAAAGTAATTTTAAAAGATAGCTTCTTCTACCACTTGCTACATAAATATGTGTAGCTTGTTTTAATTATTTCTGATTTCGAACAGAAAATGAATAAAATGCTTTATTTTCTCTTTGCAAAATACTGGACCAAATTTTGAACAACCGAACAGCACAAGATGGCTATACATTTGTACTTGGCCATGGCATTCCTGTGGGATTTTGCAACATAGCTTAATATATATCATTGAAGTGGTACAGCATCTTCTACCAGAATTTGGGAACTATTGTGACTCCTTCATTAATCAGAGCAAAGAATTGAAAATAACTAGCAAAGTATAAACAGTCAGTTCGAATATTTAATTCATTTACAAATTAAATGCCGAGAGGCAATAAGAAGGTGAGGAAATGGTGGAGTTGAACAATAATTTGCAAATAGAAACCTAGGAAACAACTTTTATCATTTTAAATTTCCAACAGTAATTAAGATAATGAAGCGACAGGTTGTGAACGTAGTCCAGTCCATCACTCAAACCAGTCTCCCATCCATGGACTCCGTTCATATTTCCCGCTGCCTCGGAAAAGCAGCCAGCATAATCAAGGACCCCACGCACCCCAGACATACTCTCTCCCATTTCTTCTGTTGGGGAAAAGATGGCAAAGGTCTGCAATCACATACCAACTGACTCCCAGAACAACTTCTTTCCTACTGCCCTCAGATTTTTGAATTGGGCCATCTTATATCTTTCTCTGCACCCTAGCTATGACTGTAAACTATATTCTGCACCCTCTCCTTTCCTTCTGCTCTATGTACTCTATGAACAGAATGTTTGTCTGTATCGGACACGAGAAACAATATTTTTCACTATATCCCAATACATATGACAGTAATGAATCAAATTAAATAAAATGAGGTTTGACACTGGTCAAAGTTAATTTTCAGTGCCAGAGAGATTGTTTGACAATAATTAAGACTTATTATTCCATTAAAAATATGCCAAGCCATAACATTTTCTGGTGAGCTTAATTAGTATATAGATGCTGTATCTTCCCATACATCCATATATTTCAATGCCAAGTCTCTTAACAAAATACAATCAAGGGAATAGAAGAATAGAAAGCAACTTTCCTGATTTGTCTGTGGTCACCAGAGTTTGCTGCCCAATTTACATGTTAACAGTGCTGGGCACTGTTAACCTCACCATTACTTTCAAAACACAATTTTTCTCTTTTGTGATTAGCACAAAAAATGTTTCATAAATATAATCCCAATCAGTTATAGGACCTGTGTATGATTTTAAAAATTAAGCATTTATGTATGGTAAATATTATGGCGTCAGCGTTTTTTTCAGACTATTTTACCTCTAGGTATAATTTCCAATTGCACGCACTACAATCAATATCAATGTGTGTGATTTGTCATGTGGTAGGATTTTAAACATCTTGAAATATCTTTTAAAAAGACAGGAAATAGAGCAAAGGGTTTTCCTCGCAATAAGAGAGTTAACTAAAATGTCAACCTTTACCACTATTGCCACCATTCAGCGTCAAATTCTGTCTATAAAGTTAAGTGGCACAGAATAGTTTTTAGATTTGATTTGATTTATTATTATCACATGTATTGGTATACAGCGAAAAGTATTGTTTCTTGTGCACTAAACAGACAAAGTGTATCATTCATAGAGAAAGAAAAGAGAGAGTGCAGAATGTAGTGTTATAGTCATAGAGTATAGGAAAGAATCAACTTAACACAAGTTAGGAATAGTATATTGTGGTAAAAGTTGATCCATTTGCTAAATTTCTCTCTCATTAAGTGATGTTTTCCTTTCCTTTATCACTTCTTTTATCACTCATCACTTACTGTTCTCAGTCACAAAATATGCCCCAAAATGAAATAAAAGGAAAGCTTTGTTTAAAAAGCAGATGCTCTTCTTTTTTAAAGAATATGAAGTTATATGAAATTGGATTTCGTAATTAGATGTATAGGAATTCCATGTTAACCAACAATCCATGTCTTGTTGTATTTTGATTTTCTTGATTAATCTATCTGCAGCGGGACAACTCAGCCAATCAGCACATTTTGCCCTGCAGTTGCCTTATGTAGTCCTTGGCCTAGGACGTAGTGCAAACTTTCTTGACCATCTCTATGTTGGCATTCCTCGTCCTCAAGGAGAAAAGGTAGTAAGACATGAAGTTTTGTATTTCTTTATGTGTCAATATATGAAAAAAGATTTCAATTTATTTTTTGTTTAGTATGATTTCCAAATTTATTTAAGCAGTTTCAAAATGAAAAGTTCAAAATTAGGAACAAATATCGAGTATCTATTGACACAACAGTCAGTCACCAAGTTGCGTTATTTCAGTTAGTGAGCTGGGGATAGGACAAGACCAACAGGGAGCAGGGTCCATTTAAGCAGCTTCTGTGAACTACAGTAAACATAATTCCTGTCCATAACTACAACAAGGTCTCCTAATAAAAGCAGTATTATTTGCCCAACAGAATGTCATGAGTGGAGAATAATTGCATGATACACATTGTAAATATAAAATCAATCAAAGTAATTTTGAGCAGTGCAGCCTCCAGGCATCAATGACAGTAGCTAATCATCACCATTCCAGCCATGACTTGCAAGATGACAATGTGCAACCTTGAGGGATAAAAACTTTATTGTGTAGATTCTTAAGTGGTTAAATTTTATAAGTTTATCACATCATTTTTTAGGTTCCCTTCCACAATGCATCATTCTAGATTGAGTGAACTGACTTGTGAATTTTTCCAAACCTTTGTCAATTTTGAAAATGAAGATTATGCAGGCTGAGTGGAGGATGGGCTGGGCAAGATGTGTTGCATGAATTATAGATTATAAAGAAAAGCATAGAAATACTTTATCAATACAAGAGATCTGCTTTTTATAAAGTTAGGTCAGTATTGTGTTGTTTGAAGATCTGGAAAATAAACTCTACGGTCATTTTTGGTGTCCGAATGCTTAAGTGATGTTATTAATTGCAAATGTTTGTTTGCTGTGGTTTAGGGCAATTGATGTCAGTTACAATATTTGTAATGTTAAATTATTGCTAAATGATTGCTTCTGAATGCAATTGATGTCAAATGATAGTTAAATGATTGCCTTTATGTGCAACTGATACTGAATGTAAAACAGTACAGCACAGTACAGGCCCTTCAGCCCTTGATGTTGTGCCGAGCTTTGTCCGAAACCAAGATCAAGCTATCCCACTCCCTGTCTTTCTGGTCTGCTCCATGTGCCTATCCAATAATTGCTTGAAAGTTCCTAAAGTGTCTGATTCCACTATCACAGCAGGCAGTCCATTTCACACCCCAACCACTCTGAGTAAGAATCTACCTCGGACATTCCTCTCCCACCATGAGCCTTATAGTTGTGCCCCCTCGTAGCAGCTACATCCACCCAAGGAAATAGTCTCTGAACGCCCACTCTATCTATCTATCCCCCTCATGTTCTTATAAACTTCTATTAAGTCACCTCTCATCCTCCTCCGCTCTAAAGAGAAAAGCCCTAGCTCCTCAGGTTTGGACCTACCCTCCAAACCAGCCTGCATCCTGGTAAATCTCCTCTGTAGTCTGTCCAATGCTTTTATGCCCTTCTTATAGTGAGGTGACCAGAACTGCACACAGTATTCCAAATGTGGCCTCACCAAAGTCCTGTACAGTTGCAGCATAACCCCAGAGCTCTTAAACTCAAACCCCCTGTTAATAAACATTATACATTATAGGCCTCCTTCACGGCTCTACCCACTTGAGTGGCAACCTTCAGAGATCTGAGGATATGAACCTCAAGATCTCTCTGTTCCCCTATATTCCTTAAAACCCTGCCATTGACCCTATAATCCGCATTCAAATTTGTCTGACCAAAATAAATCACCTCGCACTTGTATCTTCTAAATTGATATTGAATGATAGCTAAATGAAGCTCGAGTGCAATTGATATCAAATGAATACAAATGAACACTGTTGATGCAAATGATGTCAAATTTCTCAGCTAGGGTTGTTAGCACCTTCCCCCTTCTAGTCCTCCCAAAGTATCCACATTTTGTCCTTATCTTACCAGGTGAAGGTAATTGTTCTGACACTGCAATTCTTGGGGATATTGGATGTATGTCTGTTGGCTTTGCCTGTTTGACAAATATTACTAAAGTTGTCTCTAAATCTTCTCTCGAAGGAATCCTGTATAAGTATCAGCTATGATGTTAAATAATCTTCTTCTCTGCATTTTCAGATGAATTTTTTTTCTGCCTAATTTTTGATTTTGTTTTCTTGGTTAGTCTATAAGAAAGCGAGAATGGACAGCCATTATTCCAAATTCTCAACTTATAGTAATTCCATATCCTCATAACTCACCAAAAAGGTAACATTTTCAAGCTGATTTTATGCCTATGTAATGTTGGTCTGTTACTGGAATACAGTTAATACAAATTTTTTTTTAAATTCTGTCAACCTTTCTCCTCGGAAAATCAGATCGTTCTTCTAAATATCTGTGTATCTTCTTTTAGAACCGCTGTGTGATTCTTCAACTGTAAATGATATATAACAATTTTAACAAATGTGTGTGTGGAAGAATACTTGAGTTTTCTGACCATAAGTGACTTACTTATTAGCTGAAATGGTCATTTATGCCTGCTACCATTGCCTGACTTAGCAACCTTTGATTTGGATAGTGAATCTTCCTGAATACTGAACAGTGTATCCTTCTTAAGTTTATGTGTACATGGCCATATTATTTTTAAAGCTTTCCAAGAATGCACATTTGAGTCAAGAGCATTGTTTACATCAAATGGAAAATAATGTGAAATGCATTAATACCATTTGAATTAATTTTGATTTATTCTCAAATATGCCCTCAAAATAAGGTGCTATATTCTGATTTAAAATATTCTAATGTATATGATTTTGCTCAAGCAGTGCATCTCCTAGCTCACCCTATTAATCTTGTTTGTGCACATTTATGTGTTAGTATTTTCACCAAGTTGCTACAATTGCAAGTTCATAGCTTTCATTGGAATTGAACACAAAGCAGTAACAATTGGTGTTAATTGATCGATTTTAAAGTCACTTGTGAGACTCTTGTCTGCTTTTCCAAACTAAACATTGGCTTTAACTTTGTGGTGAGGCTATACGCACTCATTGTCATGAAGGATTAATCCTTTATTATTTATTCGTGGGATGTAGGATCACTGGTTGAATCAAGAATTATTGTCCATCTTTATTGCCCTTGAGCAGTAATGAGTGGTCTTCTTGAATCCCTGAGTTCTTGTGGTATTGGTGCACTCACAGTGATGTTAGAGGTAACAACTCAGTGTCTGCAATTGCGCAGTTAAATATGCAAACCAGGAAGCAGCTGCCTCAGTTTTCTTGCTCCTTTAGAAACTGCATTCTGCTAGTTCCTTACTGAGACTTGGCACTTAAACAGCATGATACTGTGGAACTCATCCATTGCATCGCTACTTAGCATTGCAAAAAATGTTAGGGCGTATCCATTCAAGTGTGAGGGAATTTTTAATAGCATGGTAAATTTTAATTACTGCCAAACAGCCTTTCTGGCACTGAAAGATGAGTACAATTCCTTCAGATTTTACTTGATGTTGGAGATTTTAAAAAGAATATTCATTAAATGTTTTCTCTTTCTGATTTTTTTCATCTCTCTCAACCAAGTCTTTCTTATCCTGTCTTGATTTCACTTTCTATACATGGAATGATGTGTTCTAACTTGCTTTCCTGATTTAGACTGATTTAGCATGCCACAGATCCCTGATCCTATTCTGTTTCAGTTTTCTAATGACCACAAATCACAGTGTCAACGCCACAGAAGATTTAAGTCTAATCAACAGCAAACATTGTTCTTTTGCTGCTGATGGCAAAATCAGGCCTCTTATTATTGCCACTTGAAGAATATGTATGAAGAGCTAAGCCTTTTTAGGATCTGTGAATGCTGACTAAGTAGTAGTAAAATAGCAAAGGGAATTATCAAATGTGAAATGAAATAGAAAAAAACACAGAAACAAAATAAATGTGCAAGCAAAGAACTGGAACAATGCATTTTGATAAGTAAATAAAAATGACTAATGAATAAAGCACTAAAAAATGTAATATATTAAATGTATTTTGTTTCAAGTAAGTAAAGTTTGAGTTTCAAGACATTTGCAACTCCAAGATTCCATGGGTTTTGAACAAAAAAAGTAAATAAACTTTACATACAAGATTAGAAAGATAAAACAATTTGCAACATTGATTTTATACTTAAATTTCAGGGTTAATATGAGGTACATATGAATTAATAGGCAAACCGTAGTTGAATGCACCACACTGCATAGTAGCTGACAGGTTAAACCAGAACAGATTTGATGGGTTTTCCAATAATTTGCCCAGATACCAGTAAACTCTTGAGAGTTAACCAATCTTGCTGAAACTCCATTTCTGATGAATTCCAGTTTCAACCTTCGAAGATATTGTCTTGAAATTCTCTCAAGGTTGCTGCTACTTGGGTAGCCCCAATAATAGCACAGCTCAGAGGCTTTCAATTGTGTTTCTCAAAACTCTGTTCCCCTGGGTTCCCGAGTCCACAATCCAGCACCAACTCAACGAGCACAACTTCAGCTCTTCATCTTTGCTGAGCAGAACATTACTGCCCTAAAGAGATACTTTTGAACCAACGACCCGCAGCTGCTGTTTTACATTCTCATAGCATCTCCTGAGCTAGCAATAGTCTTTTTTCCCACTTGAAACCTTCTTCTTGGCTCCTCTCTTGTTCAATTGAGATCTCTCTCTGCCCCTGCTGTATCAGAGATTCCATTATGATTATGGCCCTCTGTTCCAAGTCACACAATTTGTGTTTTAGCGTAGTTTTCTTTTTGTGCTATTGCACTGGGTCCATCATCAGCCCGAAAAGCTTAAAACGCTGGATGCTGCAGGTGCCGCCCATTCCTAGTGCACATATGCATGGTAACTCCTGAGGCAGGGTGGGAGTTGTCGTTCCCAGCCCACTCACGTAGCCCCTTTTTTTTCTTGGGAGATGGGAAGTTTCATCAGAGAGAAGGTTTCTTTATAATGTCTTTGTAAATTCTGTAACAAACAGTACTTGATATTGTTGTTTGTCCATCGTCATCGATGAGGACCTCGACACCATTAATCATTTTGAGGCTGGTTGCGGTGTGTCTGAAGATGACTGATCAGGCCAATTCAGGCACGGAATGTCCTGGCACATATTGGACAGACTTTATAGGCACTGTAGTTGTTGCATTGGTGTCTCTGGACTTGCACAGCTCGCGCTTAAGTTGAGCTTCAGCAATACACCTTGCTTCATAGGTTTGACAGTCTTTGTTGATGAGGCAGTGCCAGATAGGGTGGTTTTGTGCCAGCGTTTCCCAGGTGGTCGCATTTATGTCGAGCGACTTCAGGGAGGCCTGAGTGTGTCTTTGAAACGTTTTATCTGCCCTCTATGCAAACAATTTCTAACAGAGAATTCCCCAAAAAGGAGCTGGTTGGGTATGCGCTCATCTGGCATACAGATGACATGACCTGCCCACCAGGTCTGCGCGCTCATCAAAAGTGTGTGGACTGATGGTAGACTTGCTCTAAAGAGAACTTCAGTGTCTGGTACTTTGTCTTGCCATCTGATGCGTAATACTCTGCAAAAACAAGTCATGTGGAAATGATCGAGCTGTCTTGCATGCTTTCGATACACAGTCCATGTTTCACAGGCATACAGGAGGGTAGTGAGTACCACGGCGCTGTGGACCGTCAGTTTTGTTGCTGCGCTGATTCCTCGACATTCCCATATAGTGGAGCACAGTCTACCGAAAACAGAACTTGCCTTTCCTATTCTACATTTAACTTCTGTATCAATAGTCACTGCTCAGGAGAGGACGCTGCCAAGTGAAGTGAACCAGTCCACTGACTGTAATTTCTGTCCTTTGATTGTGATTAAGGGTTTTGTGTATGGTGTATGAGGTCTTTTTAAAGTTGCTGGTGAGTCCAAAGTTGACACAAGCCACGGAAAATTTATCCACACTGACTTGCATCTCTGGCTGTGAGCCAATATACAAGGCGCAGTTATTAGCAAAGAGGAAATGTCTCAGAACAGTCTCCTTCACTTTGGTAGTAGCTTGAAGTCTCCTCAGGTTGAAGAGCTTTCCATCCACTCTGTACTTGAAGCTGATTCCAGCAACACTGTCCCGGAAGGCATCATTCAGCATGGTAGTAAACGTCATGCTGGACAGTGTGGGTGCGAGCACACAGCCTTTTTGACGCATTGGTGACTGGGAATGCCTCAGAGGATTATCTGCCATCCAGTACTCTGGCCATCATTGGAACTGGCATACCATCTGAATGAATTTGGGGGGAGAGCCAAACTTTGACATGATCTTCCACAGGCCTTGTTGGCTTACAGTGTCAAAGGCTTTTGCAAAGTCAACAAAGGTTGTGTAGAGCTCTCAATTCTGCCCCTGACACTTCTCCTGAAGTTGGCACGCAACAAAAATTATGTGAATAATCCCATGACCTTTGCGGAAGCCACACTGTGACTCTAGAAACAGGTTCAGCTCCAGATGAGTAACCAGACAATTTAGCAGGACTCTTGCAAGGGTTTTTCCTGTGATGGTTCTGAGGTGGTTGTCGCATACTTGCTGATTACCCTTTCTCTCGTAGAGGTGTACGATAAAGCATCTTTAAGTTCCTGATGAATGGATCCTTGCTTTCACAAGGACTGGAACAACCCAGTGAGCTTCTTAGTAAGTACAGGACCAGCAGCTTTGTAGATCTCTGCAGACACGTCATCTGCCCCTGGGGCTCTGCCACTGGATAGCTGACAGCTTTTGTGACTTTGGCTACTACCGTGTGTCATCTATGGTACTGTTGATATCGACCTGGGGAATCCTGTCCATTGCCTCATCATTAATAGATGATGGTCGGTTGAAGACGGCTTCAAAGTGTTCAGCCTATCTCTGCAGGATGTGACCCCTGTCTGTAATGAGAGTTGTACCATCTGTACTCAGAAGGGGGTAACTCCCAACAGATTGGGGTCCGTAGAGAGTGTTGAGGGCTTCGTAGAACTGTTTCAGGTTGTTTCCGTCAGCATATCCCTGTATTTCATCTGCCTTGGTGCTCAGCCAGACACCCTGCATTTTACGCAGTTTATTCTGGACTGTCCTGCAAGCACTGGTAAAAGCATTTTTCTTGGCAGCTAGGGTCGTTCTGACAGGCCCAATGAAGACAGTGCTTTTCAATAAGTAGAGCCTGTATCTCCTCATTGTTCTCATCGAAGCAGTCATGCTGCTTGCAGATGGAGGACCCGAGCATCTTCAGTGCAGATGTACGAACAGCATCCCTGAAGCATTCCCAGTCGTCCTCAGTGCTGCCTGCAAGGTGTAGGTCAGCAAGCTTGATTTCTAAGTCTTCAGTTAGTGCTGAAGCTATGCTGGGATTTTTTAGCTTGGCCTCATTGATTCTTTTCATAACCTTGCGTCCTTGTGGTCACCTCTTGATATTACTAAATATTATAAGTACTATAATATTATAGTACTTTGTATTATAAACCTAACAAATAGCTTATTATATACTATACAAAAATCTACATTTTCCCATAATTACACATATCACTTTATAAAGTTACAAAGAATTAACCAAACAAAAGCCAGTACACGCAATAAATACGATTAGCAGGATTTAAACTTCATAGAATTATCATAACTCATAACTTGCCTTTTATCCCATATCCTTTCTTTAGACCCTGGGCAGAAAATCAACAATTATAGAGTTTTCCCTCTAATCTTTTCATGAACAATCAAAGATAGTGAAAAAACATTTAAAATTTTCTTTAGAAACATCTTGACCTAGTTGTATCTCTATTTTACCATAGGTTTTCAATCTTTCTGGTGTAACTGCAAACCAATACTTGGCAGTATTCATCTCTACATATGAATAAATATTAGTCACACTATATGATACAAATCACTTTTGCATAGGTTTGTCAACTTTAATACAGAACATTTTTGGAGGTTTTTTTCTTCCTGTTTTCTATTGATGGAAACAAGGTTTCAATGTGTCCTTTATATTTGCTATGGAAACCATGCATGTCTGATTGACAGCCAGCTTCAAGATTATCTTCTTCATTCAGATCGTCCTTAACAAATTTTATTGTTTCCTCGTTTTGATCACTGGAAAAAATAAACCTGCAATGAGGGTGTTTTTTTTGTCTTTACTCAAGTAATTTTCTAGCTTATCCAAGAACTGTGCCACAGCATTCTGCATGCATTCATATTCTTTGTCACTGGAAAAACTGAACTTTTATCTCCATTTTTTCCACAATTTAATCTAAGCATTGTTTATTTTATTTTTCAATTCTTTTCCAAGTGTGTTAATATTTTTACAGAATCACAGAATGTTACAATATGGAAGCCCATTAGATATAGGAACAGAATAAATTCATTCAGCCCATCGAGTCTACTCTGCAATTTAATCATGACTGATGTGATTCTCATCCCTTTTCATGGAGACCATTCATTTCTGCACTAGCTCTCCCTTAGTGCCATTTTTCTATCTTCTCCATGTAACCTTGCACATTCATTCTTTTCAGATAACAGCCTAAATGCCTTTTAAATGCTTTGATTTAATCTGTTTCCAGATTTGAATGCAGTGCATTGCAGACATTAACCACTTGCAACACGGATAAATTTTTTTTTTGTACTTCTTTTGCTTCTTTTATCAATTACTTCAAATTTGGGCACTCTCATTTGCAATCCTTTCACAAGTGGTGAATGGTTTCTCCCTACCTATTCTTTCCATATCACCCATGATTTTGAATACCTCTATCAAATTTCCTCTCCACATTCTTTTCTCCAAACAAAACAGTCCAATTTTTTCTAATCTATCTTCCATAAGAAGTTCCATGTCCCTGGAATTATTCTTGTGAATCTTTTCTGCACTAGTGTGGTACCCAGAGCTGGAAGCAATTCTCCAACTGAGGCCAAACTGGTGTCTTACATAAGTTCAGCATAATCTCCTTGCTCTAGTTCTGTACCCTATTAATAAAGTTTAAGATACTGTATGCTTTATTAACCACTCTCTCTATCTGTCCTCTCGCCTTCAGTAGTTTATGTACATTTTTACACGAGGTCCCTTTCTCCTCAAACTCTAAAGCTGTACCCTTTTGTGGCGGTACAGTAATCCAGTGGTTAGCACTGCTGCCTCACAGCTCCAGGGACCCGAATTCAGTTCCTGACTTGGGTCACTGTCTGTGTGGAGTTGGCATGTTCTCCCTGTGTTGGTGTGGGTTTCGTCCCACATTCTGAAAGACGTGCTGGTTAGGTGCATTGACCTGAACAAGTGCCGGACTATGACAACTAGGCAAATTTCACAGTAACTTCATTGCAGTGTTAATATAAGCCTTACTTGTGATTAATAAATACTTATCTTTATTTTGTTACCATTTCACATTCTTCCAACTAAAGGAATAATTTAACATTTCTCTGCATTAAACTTAATTTACCGTCTGTCCACCTATTCCATTGATATTTCTTTGTACTTTTGAAATTCTACACTATCCTCCTCATGGTTCACAATATTTCCAAACTTTTATCATCTGCAAACTTTGAAGTTACTTTTGGTTCAGCTCATCACTGTTTCGTCAAGTTTAGTTCTCTGTGTTTCAATCTCACCTGTCTCAACCTTACACAAACTTAACGATTTCCTATGGGCTTTCAATTCAATTTGGAATCTACACTCCATGTTTACTAATTGTGCTTTTGATCTTCTCAATTTATCCATTAGATCCTCAATCTGTTTCCGAACATTTTCCTAAGCTGCTTTTAAAGTCTGGATCTGCTCTCATGTACTACAGATCCCATCCATGTTGTTCTCCAGATGTCGTTGGAGATCAAAAATTTGATTATTTTTTTCATGATGAAATTCCAACTGTTCCTCTGTCTTGGTTTTTAATTCACCATTTAACTAGCTGTTTTGATTCATCAGCAATTCCTTTTCCTCTATGAAGTATAATGATACTTAATAGAAATTTCTGATATTTGAAGTTTATCATGTTTTAATTGAAAGTCTATCTTTGTTGTATTTGCAGTTTTATCATTTACATATTTCAAATCCTCACTCAAGTGTTTTACTTCCTGTAACTGACACTCCAGTGTTCTAGATTTTCATTAACAAACTCTCTTTTGCGCATGGAAGTTGGTTCTCGGCACTCATCTGTCTTGATTGTTCATGATCTGCAATAGGCTTCTCATGTTTGGCCACAGTAATTTTTGGGGAGTTTGGTGAGATCAGCATGATCAAGTAGCTGTTGTAACAGTTGCCACCCATTGTCTCTGCTAGCCAAAGCATTATCCAATATGAAATCTATTCCACTCAATAGATAAACTGAGACCAATTGCCACAGCAGCAAATGCATTTACTAAGTCATGTCACAAATTAACTTTGCACAGGAATCGTTTCATCAGTCCCATGAGGACAGCACTGCGGCCTCACAGCATCAGAGACCCAGATGACTGTGTGAAGTTTGCATGTTCTCCCTGTGTCTGCATGGGTTTCCCCCAGGTGTTCCGATTTCCTCCCACAGTCCAAATATGTGTGGATTAGGTGGATTAGCCATGAAAAATTGCCCTCTAATGTTAGAGGAAAAAGCAGGGTAAATATGTTTGGTTACTGGGATCGGACAGGACCTGGGTGTGATTGTTGTCAATGAAGGTTTGATGAGCCAAATGGCCACCTCCTGCACTGTAGATTCTATGAATACCTCCTATTAATACCTTTTCTTTTCCTAAACCATCTGGATCGTAAATTCTGTCATCAGCCATGATCAATGACTAAAACTGTTCTACCATCCTTTATTATATTAATTTGTTTACTTGTTTCATTAGAGAAATCATTAGAGAGTTTCCGTTAGAGACAAAGCATCCCTCAATCTCTATTTACTTGACTCATTTCAACAATATTGAAGGAGGAATTCCCTTGACTATCCTGAGCCACACTCTCTGTGATAGTAGGTCCTGAAGGAACACATTTTACTTGTACCATTGCTACTGTTTTAACACCCATTTTCTTTTCTGATCCAGCTTTTTCTGAGGACTGTCTGAACATTCCTGTTGCTGCCACCACTCAGCTTCCAACAATTGGCTTTGAGATGTTCTGTTTAAGGCACTGAAAACATATTTGTTTCTTCACATCACTATTATCCTCTACATCAGGGTTTTCCAAACACTTCCAGCCATGGAAACCTTTTGTCCTTCCAAGAGTACTGATGGAGCCCTAAGAAACAATTTTATTGTATTGAAGAGTTAAACCACAAAAGTTAATTATTATCGTGCAGTAGATACAAACAAATTTATTAAACTTTTTTCTATTTCCTGTACCTTGGAAATCTCACGGTCTTTCTGGTGTGACATAATAGTTATTGGGATGCCATTTTGAAATTCTTCCAGTATTCTTCCTCACATTCTCAGAAGTTATTTTTAACAAAAGGAATCACCTGTCAAACAATATTTTTTCACCCCAGTAATTTCTCCAAATGTTTCATTTGATATTTGCTTTAATGTTGCAATTGCAACTGGTATGCTTCAGGTAAAAATTGGGGTAAACGTGTTATTGCAGTTTCAACTACCACCTGATCACAGGATTGATCTTTTTAAAGGCTAGAATGCACATACACCTTCCCTGTCAAAACATTTTGCAAAATGGGAGGCCATGTAAGCTTCAGCCACTTCAACTTTGTAGCCACCTTTTCAAATGAGATAACGTATCTCTCAACTCCACCTTCAGTAAATTTCAGCAATGGGCAAAGACATTTGATTTATCAAAGCTCAGAGTGGACTTGACTTCTCATCTAAACTACTAGACTCACTTTCACCAGTAACTTAATCCTTTTTTTAGCCAGTTCATGCTACATAATTTCTTTCTGTCTTTGAAATACAAGCTTCTACATTTCCATTCTTTTCGCTCTGATTTTTCCTCTCTTGCTGATTTCTCTCTGTAGAGTTGAAGTTCAAGCTTTCACTATTTTTTCTCTTCGCTCTTTTTCAACTTCAGGATTTTTCATTTAATTTTCTTATATTGAAGCTGCTTCACCTACGACTAAATTAAAGCCAACTCAATTGTATTGCTACCAGGGTTACCTTTTCCTTCTTTCAAATGCCATGCTATTCACTCAATTCTGCATTTAACTCTTAACTTCAACTTTCCAGCTAATATGAATATCCTAGTCTTGACTAATTGTTACAAATCACTTGGGGATAAATCTTCAGTCTTCAGAAAAGTCATAGCAATTAATAAAACCATTCAGTTTTCAGTCAGTATAATCAAATTCACCGTGGCAATCTTCTCTTATTATCAGTTTTCTCACATTCTCATAAGCTATTTCTACCAAAACCTTAGCAAATGAGAATACTTGTACTTGTCCATGGGTTTGAAATCCTGGACAAGTTCCGAATTTGTGTTATGACTCAAGTTTTGATACAATCTGGTTATAGACCTGTAACTTTTTGTTTAGTGTAGACAAATATAAGGTTTAAGACATTTATTAAGAAAATAAAGTCACAGGATTCCATAGGTTTTGAACAGACAAAACAAATTGAACTACACAAGATCAAAAAGATAAAACAATGTTCAATATCTGTTGTATCTATAATATTCAGAGATAATATGACTTACTTGTGCATTAACAGGCAAGGTGTGGTTGAACACACTGCAATGCACAGTAAATGACAGAGATGACCAAGACAGATTCCCTGGATTTCTCAACAGCCCACTCAGAATCAGTAATCTCTGAGAGTTGACCATTTTCATTAAAACTGTGTCTATCTTATGATGTTCCAAAAGGCTAGAATACATGTACACTTTTCTGATCAAAATGTTTTGCAAGATGGGAGTCAATGTATCTGTTAGCCACTTTATTGGGGGAAATCCAATCTTCATCTTCGAAGATGTTGCCTTGGAATTCTTTCCAAAAATGACTCCAACTTGGACAGTCTCAACAGTGGTCTACCTTGCCAGGTTTCAGCATTGCCCAGCAAGACTGCATTCCTTGGATTCCTAACTCCTCACTCCAGCCATAGTTTCTGGCTCAATCCATCCCTACTCAAAGGAAAGATAAGCTTAGGGTTGCTATGTGGTTTTTAACGTACCGTAATTGAAAACTTTGGTAAGACAGTTCAAAACCTCCAAACTGTCTGCCTAGAATACATGGAGGCTGCGAGCCAGTGAAAAAAAGTCAATGATTCATTTTACCAAGTGCTATCCCATAGCAAATGGTTTTGTGAAAAACCCTGACCCAGCAGCAGAGTCAAAGAACTTAGAGACAATCAAAGAAAGGTGAGCAAACTTTGAAAAAGGCTGAAAAGTTTCAACTTAACCAAGCAGGCAGCACTGGGGATAAAAGCGTTTTTAACAAGCGTACATTCTACCATACCCACAATCCTGTTCAGAGGTCAGTGCCATTACACTTGATCACACGGCCACAATTGAGGGGAAAAAAAATCAACTGCTTGAAAACGATTCCCCAGTAGGAGGAAAGTAGTGAATTAGCAACTTCTAGTGATTAGTTTAAAAACTCTGCAAAGATTTAGAGCAATTATTAAAAATGGTCAGCATTCACCACAGGTAGCAGTGAAAAGCTGGTCTGTGTGGGAATTCTCAATTACTAGAACAGGTTTAAAGAAGTCAGGGCAAACCTTCTAAATGCTTAAATCAGGTATAAGTTCCAAATTCACCTTGCCTGACTGATTGGGAATATGGATGGGCCAAATCAAACATAGAATTGGGCAATATGGAGGAAGAGATTTTTAAAGATTCAGAATTGCTTCCAGATTGGACAATAAGTCCAAGACTAACCAAATCAATACACCACTGTACTGTATTGGAGCAATTTCAGGTGTTATAATGAGATACAACATTAATTAAACATGAGACAAATTCAAAGTCTTAAAGCCTTTATTAATTAAAATAATTTACAGAGTAGAAAGATATTAGAACGAAGTTCAACAAAAGTGTCCAGAAAGTAGGTGAACAAACAAATGTCTTTATCAATGACTTGTATCAACTGACTGATGCAAAAATAGTAATCTTAAAACTGAGCTGATACAAGGCAGCATCTCAGTGTACATTACTGAAGACACTATAACTGACCTGCTGCAATCCGAAGAAGACTTAACTTTGGAGAAGGCAATGGAGTTGGTGAGCCAAACAGAAGTATGTAAACAAAATAAAGTCATAGTCAGAAGAGAATTGTGGCTCAAAAAACCCCCAATGATAATACAACTTATGAAAAACAGAATGTCAAAGATCCTTTAGGGAAGCAGACATCTTACAGGAAGAAGTGTGGCTGTAACACAATGACCAAGGATAAATGAAACCCAGTTATTTAGTCCAGGTGGGATCAAACTACAAGTCAAGCATGTTGCAAGCAACACTCCAAAACAAGAGCAAATGGATACTGGAAACATTATGTATTATTAGCAAACGGATATTGTCTCTTTTTAGCTAAAACATTTGTGTAGATCTCAATCTCATCAATACAGTAGAGGATGCCAATCAATAGACAGTCACTAATGATACCAAATCTGAGACTCTCAAACTTTCCAACAGCACTGAAGATGTGGATTAGGACTTCTTCAGTGATTTCTTTTTTTGACATTCTTCATAGAGGCTCTTTCACAGGAAGATATCTAGGAGACAGAGAGTAAACTTATTCTCATTGAAGAGGTAACAAACTGATTTGGCCAACGAGTAATTAAGTGGGACTGTAACCGTTCATCACTTTGTAAGTCGACTGAAAAAGTAGAAAACAAAACTCAAGTAATCGTATACATTGATACAATACCACATTCATCCAACACTAGTGATCCCTTTGTGAGTGAATTTGCAGTTATCCATCCACAAGAAGTGGCAGTCAAGCAGGCAACCAGTCAACCAAGTCCAGAATTAGAGACAGAACCAAACTTGACACTGTCCACCTCTACCACATTGAAAAACATTGACCTTATTGCTATGCCAGAGTTACTGGAATTTGAGTGAAAGCAAGATTTTGATCAAGTGTCTTCCTCCACTACTTATCCTGCCTAAACAGTTATTTCCAGAGGCAACAGTCCAAGATTACTCAACAGTTCACAAGCAAGAGACTACAATAAATTATCATTCCAGAAGTGAAGAAAGACAGACAAAATTGTCAAAAGAAACAAGGGTCAACTCAACAGGAAAAGATAGAGAACATGTCAAACACAAAGAGAGAGACAAACCTACAAAATACAATCACAAGAAAGAAATAAGAGATCGAAAAAGGTACAACAGCAAGGAGAGGAAAAAGAGGATCAAGTCTAGATACAGAGAAGAAAACAGAAAAAAAAATCAAATATTGAGAGTCAAACTGTCAATGTAGCAACCAAGTCAAAATAAAGAAGTCCAAAGGGAGATTACCAATCTTCCAAGTTCAGGAGACTCAAAATCTCCAGACTGATTAAATCTATGAATTCAGTGACTTGGTGGTGATGAGTTATTATGTAAATATTCATGTATAAATATTTAGACAAAGACTTGGTAGAGATGTAGTATCAGGGTGTTCAGAGTTGAAAGAGTTCACGTGTGGGACTGGAGAAACAATGCCACCCACATGATGACGTATGACACTCACCACTAAGAGTCGAGGAGGAGAATGTTCTTGGCTCAGACTGAGTAACACCTACTCTTCTTTATTTGCATAATGTTTTGTTCATCCAATAAACCAGTTAATGTTTGTCTCATACCTTTGTCTCAGCAATCATTCAGCCAGTCACAACCGACACACAAACACATTCAGGGCCTTTAGGGAGGAAAGCGAGTTGGAAATGTAGTTAGAATTTCAAGCATGATGAGGCTAAGGACTTTTTTTTTACTGTCAAGAGGCTAGAGACAGGGATTTTTCTCCTTTTGAGCAAAGAATGTTATAAGAAGATTTTATGGAGGTGTTCAAAATTATTAAAGGCTTGACAGTTACTCCCTCTTGACTATTTCTATGGCAAAAGGTTTAGTAACTAGAGCACATGGATTAATAGCTAAAAATCTAGAAGGGAATTTGAATTTTTTCATTCAGCAAGTTATGTTCTGCCTAAAAGGTTGGTGGAAACAGATGCAGTGTTAACTTGCAAAAAAATTTGGATTGGTGGAAACTGCGGGGGAGTGGGACTAATTGGGCAGTTCTTTCTGCCAAAACAAGCAGAATGGGCCTTTTGGCCTCCTCGTCTACTGCATGATTTTATGAATCTAATTTTTTTCAATGATATTAATGACAATAAATACTGTAACTTGTATTTTTTAATGTTTTCAAGAGTGTGATAATTGAGCACAAGTTGTGGCAATAGTAAATAAAGTTAAGAACAGTATGGAATATAAAATTTTTATTTCCTAAAGAATTTAAAAACAATATTGTCCCTCTGAAATGCTAACTTCATTAATTTCTACTCCTTTCTTCTTTTCACAGTTGGAGTGCCAAATTATATTTGACCCCCAGTAATATTGTACTGCTTACAGCTATAGCTTTAATTGGAGTCTGTGTTTTCATCTTGGCTATAATCGGCATTTTACACTGGCAGGAGAAGGTATTTATTTTGAAGTTTCAATTGATGTTTATGTCTAATGCAAGGGTTTTATACATCAGAGTTTTTATTTCAGAAGTATTCAAACTGTCATATTTACAACGAACCAGTAGATTTTATCATGGTCACATAAATGCAATACAGTTATATTCATTTGCCTTAATTACTGTTGATGTTTTCAGTATTTAACAGCACAGGATTGCTGATAAATTACTATTGTTATCTTGCTATGTAGCAGCCTTTCTTCAAACTCTGTACAAGGTAAATAGCAAAGCTAGCCACTAGAATATATTCACTTATTTATTTATTAGTGTTACATCAGGCTTACATTAATACTGCAATGAAGTTACTGTGAAAATCCCCTAGTCGCCACAATCCAGTGTCTGTTCGGGTACACTGAGGGAGAAATTAGCATAGCCAATGCACCTAACCAGCAATGTTTTTGGACTGTGGGAGGAAACTGACACAGACACGGGGAGAACGTGAAGACTCCATACAATCAGTGATCCAAGCTGGGAATCAAACCTGGGTCCCTGGCACTGTGAGACCACAGTGCCGCCCACTGCTTCATCAAAAAGAAGCATTGCCCCATTGACTCGCAATCATTGTGAGTGCCATTGCCCAAAGGTTATATATCCTCACAATGATTCCATCTATTTTTTTCTGGACATTGACTCAGGTTGCCCCAGACATTTTAAAATCTTGATGTCCTGTTCAACCCTAAAATGAGTTTCTGACCCATCATCCTCCCCATCATGAAGATCAGTTGCTTCCATTTCTGTGTATGTATCTTTCCTTGCTCCTACCACAATCCATCAACAGCTGAAACTCTCCTTCATCCTTCAGTCTTACCTAATTCCTGTGCCCTCCTGCAGTGCTACAACCTACCATGAAATCTGCATTTCTCTAACTCAGGCCACTTATGTATTCCTATCTCCTTTCACTCCATTATTGGTTACTTTACTTTGGCTGATGGTCCTTCACTCCAGAATATCCTATCTCAATTTTTTGTTCATTCATTCTTAGAAACCATTTCTTTGACCAAGCTTTTGGTCATTCATTTAATCTTTTTCTTTGGTTCAGTGTCTATTTTGTGTTATATCTCTATGAACAGCCAGGAGATATTTTTCTAAGTTAAAGAGGCTGGATAAATGCAATAAATAACTGAGGTGTTATTGAGTAGGGGATCATTAAATTTACCCTCATTTGTTACAATTCCCTTTTTCCACAAACAAAAAATTGCTGTATATCACAGGACCAGGAAGACAGTAAGGAAAGTAACCATGAATAAGACCATTTTAAGATGTTTTTGGTATCGCAACATTAGGATGACATCAAAAAAACTATGCTTTCCTGTGTTACTCAGAAGGTAATCTCCAACTTGACTCTTTTCCAGAAGAAGTAGAAACAGATAGATTAACTCGTTACAACAAATTGTCAGAGATGCACAGAAAGTGTAGGTTCTTATTTGGGCCTTTTTCTTTTAAGGATTGAGAGAGACTCGTAGGTCAATAATTTCACTTTTATTATTTGTTGAGCATCCTTTACAAACTACAGCAGTCTGAAATAGCTGTACTTAGTAGAAGAAGATCTGGGAAAATTCCCGCATCCGTAACACCCACAAAATTATGAAAATCATTTTGGATGTTTAAAACGCAAACAATAATGTTTGGTTAAACTTTGCAAATATCTATTGTAACTTTATAAAGATTTGCCTACACAATATCCTAGCCCCGCACAATCACAATAATCCCTGCCAAATATTCAGCTGCAGCTTACTGATTTTAATGGAGGAAACTCGGAAATCGCTCTGTTCCGAAAAGCACTTTCGATATAGTGAAACTGGTCACCCCAGTCTGCCGCCCGGACTTTCCTGACATTGCCGCCATCAGCAATGGAAGGATCTCCTCCTTCCCTCCTTCCCACGGCACTCTCAATATTTCCCGCCAATATCAATTTATTTGAATGTATGTGGGAAGAAACAATAGAATCAAAATTATACAATTTTCAAGGGGGGGAATGAAGAAACTTGGGGTATATATACACAAGTCTTTAAAAGATGCCTTGGTGCGAGAGAATGTAAATATGATTTACTGAAATGGTACCAGGGATGGGCAACTTCAGTTTTGTGGAGAGACTGGAGAAGTTGGGATTATTTCCCTTGGAGCAGAGGAGGTTAAGTGAAGATTTGATTGGGGCATTTTGATAGCATAATGAATTTTTTAAAACATTGAATTATGATCTGAGATGCACTGACTGAACATAAAATAGAAAGCAGATTAAATAGTAACTTTCAAAAGGGAGTTGGATAAATATTTGAAGGGGGGAAAAGCTATAGGGTTATGGAGAAAAAGCAGGGTAAAGGAGCTCAAGAAATAACTCTACCAAAGAGCTGGCACATGAGCTGATCGATTTGTATCATTCAATGCTCTGTGATGCCTACAGATTCTCTGCACTCAAATGATGATAGCAAAATGCAGTCAACCTTGTATTTAGCTAGGCATTGCTCAAAGTGTCATAAGCCGGACTGTATGTTTTGCTTACAGCATTAAAGACATTGCATGCATAGTGCATAAACATCTATGTTCTGTGCGATCTTAATACAAGTACCCTGGGAATAATTGGTCAACATAAATGTATGCAAAAAGATGTTTAATGGCAACTGATAAGCCTGTTAGAAAAATGAGTTTGCAGCACTGATGGAAAGTCATTGAGATTAGTGATTCTAAGCATTAGTTACAGAGGGGCAGCATCTACTGTTGTGTCAGCCAGAAACTCAAATGACAAGTTTCATGTATGTAACCATTATTTTCTTGACTAAGAAAAGCAACAGAGATAAAAATTCCAAAGATTAGCTTTGTCAATGCTTTAGAGTTGGCTAGTGATGGACATCAGAAATGGTTGCTGATCTAATGCCTGCCCTACTCTACACTTGTCCGTCTACAAGTTGTATACAATAGGACAAATATACACTGCACCCTCACCACACAGGAAAATCAAAAGGAGATAATTTGGGGGAATTCTACAGCAAAGATCTGGTGGAAAACTCTGTGACCAAGGCATTCGGATTTTGGGCCAACACCCCATTAAATGAATGGAATCAGATTAAATATTGCACAATTAATTAGACTCCTATAGTTATAAGAAATGCAATGAAAGAAAAACAATTATTTATAGTGCTTAGTACAGTTTACTTCATTCTTAGAGTTTGTTTTTATAATACAGTTGATTTGAGTTGGTGGAAACCCATTCATTGTAAAAGTGCATTTTCTTAACAATTATATTGTAAGAATGTGAGCAACTTAACCTCTACTGCTCCATTGTGATTGCCCAGAGAAGGTACTAATGGCACTAGAGTTGACTACAAAGTAGAAGGCTAGACTGAGTAGGAACCAGATGGATTTTTATGACAGTGGCAGATTTGTTACCAGATTTATTGAATTAAATTTCACAACATACAATGGTGGAATTTGAATTCATGGGGCTCAATTTTACCATTTTGATTCTAAGTGCTGAATTTGAGTGTGTTCCAGGTACGACTTATAAACCTGTTCTAGGCGCTCCCATACGCACTTTGCCTAAACAAAAAGCAATGATTCTAAATCACATGCAGAAGCCTATGGGCTGGGCTTATCGCACCCGAAACGCTGCCCCCAACTGCACATGCGCAATTAAAAAATTTGAAGAATGCTGCCCTGCCACGTTGCTCCTGGGCCGTATAAGTGGCCTGGAAGTGATGGCCTCGATAGATATTGCTCCATCAACCCACACCATTACTGTCTCCCTTATCTACCCATCCCGGCTACCTAAGCCAATCACAGCCACCTGCCCCACTCTCTCCTCCCCTTCCCCCCCCCCCCCCCCCCCCTCACCAATTGCATGCAGAGTGTTAGTGGACTCTTCTTGCCCCTGCCCCCCTGCCACATCCCCCCAACCAGAGAATGATCTGGCTTGCCTCCCTCTCCACCAGAAAATGATCTGGCCCTCCTCCTCTCCTCTCTTCTTCCCCCTCCCCCCAACTCCCACCATGGAATGATCTGGCCTGCCTCCCTCCTCCCACACCACGCCCCTCCCCAACCAGAGAATGATCTGGTTCTCCTCCCTCTCCCCTCCCTCCCTGCCAGACAAAGATCTGCCCCTCCACTCCCCTACCGCCCCCCCCATCCCACCAGAGTCCAATCTGTCCTGCCTCCCTCACCCCTCACCACCAATCTGAGAGCCACTAGAAGCTATGAACTTACCTCCTCAGAAGCTGGAGTGCCAAAACAGACCATGTCTGTTTTGGCTGAATCCAGACAGGCGATGGAAAGGGAGGAATTTGGGCGTGCAGTCCATTAAGTTAGTTTAAATGCATGCAAATGCATTTAGGTCAACTTCACACCTGATTTTGACATGATGCCAATGATGGCCATTTCAGCCGCTTGTTAAAAGGGGAATAGGTACGGAGACAGTCGTGATCATGCTATTCGCTTCATGCCCCACTTTACCAAGTATTCATGCCCAAAAATGGGCCCACGATCTCTGGATTAAGAGTCCAACACCAAAACCGCTAGACTATTTCACATTCTGTGATTTTTACATTTGTACTTTGTTTTTGTAACTTAATTCAACATTTCACATTTGACACATAGACCAGTGTAATGCTCTACATCTTCATTGTCTGGAAAATCTTATAGAAGCATGAGATAAATCTGATAGTTAAAAATATTTATCCAGTAAAATATTCATTTTGCTAACCTGAGTACCTGACCAAAGGTTTATCTACGAAGGAACTTAGATTTAGTATTCATTCATGAAAGTGACTTAAAACTTAAACCTGTTCAGTTGGGCATCTGATTGGCTTTAACATTGCTGCAGCAGCAAAGTTCAGATGAACCAAAGTTTGTGTGCCTGATCACAGTCAAATATAAATGATGGCTGAGTGCAGAACTGATTGAACAATCTGAAGATTATCACTATCTAGGTACATTCATAAATGACTACTTAGAAGTGATACTGAGAACTACTGAGTATAGATCTATGGAGAACAAAAAAGCCATTTTTTTTCCAAGCGTTCACAAATGGTTCATTGCTAGTCTGATGATGTAGTCTGCTTTTCTACTACAGTGACAATAGACTGGCAATCCCTATAGGAACCATGTCCTTCAAAGCATTTTAAAAAATCTTTTCACTATGAAGGTAGATGATTATTAATAAAATTATTGACCTTGGTTTCTCACTGAAGTAAGAGTCCGCATTTACAAATATATTTATTCAATATCTTCTGTATATTGCTTTGCTGAATATCTGTTCATATGCACTACGTTTTTGACTATTTTGGTTTTGCTTCTTTTTAGTACAGTCATTTTAAAAAGCAATGTTATGGCAGGTTTAATGATGTGCTGATTTAGAACTGTCAGGAAAATTTTCTGGTTGGTAGAATATTTGGTCCCAGTAGAGTACAGAGAAGTGGGGGCTGGCAGATCAGCCAGTGATCTATATTTCCACTTCTCCACCCAAATCATGCAGTGCTTAATCTTCCAACCAGCCTAAAGTGCTGTCTCATATTCATGAGCTCAGTTTGCATATGTAAAATGGGCAATGAATAAAAGTTTGTTCCCAGCTATTCTGAGAGTGGTTTCTTGAAGCTGTACTGCTGGCATTTTCACTTCTGCGACCTAAACTCTTAGAATAAATATTCCATTCAGTAATATGCCATGAATTTATCTGAAGGCAGAAAAAAGTTTGCCTGCATGAGAGTTCCAAGAGCCTGTATCCATCCTCACCCGCGCTTACAGATCCAGAGTATCTTTGGAGGTTTTACTTTACCATCAAAGCAAAAGCAGAGTTGTGCATCTCCTCAAATCTATTCTGCAAACAACTTTTACCACAAGGCAGTGCTTTGCTTCAGGTTTATTTCAATATTGTAACACACCACAATCCAAAGATACATGAGTAATTCACTATATTATTGTTCAGTATCATTACTTTCACCAAAGGAAAGTGCAAGCTTATTGAGAATGCTACAATTTTCCTGTATCACTGGATCCTCCAAAGTCTGGATTGTCTTAATGGCAGCCAAATAACCATCTAGGTTATTTGTGCCAGTTAATGGAATACAGGTGAATATCCATTCATAGGAGATAATACTTATGATTCTTTCATTATGACATGATTCTGTGTATCTGCTTTGCTTAATAATGAAGACAGACAGGAAGACCATCCCATTACAGCACTGTGATAACAAGAACCAACAAGTGAATGGAGATATTGGACGGGATTTTATGGCCTCGCTCAACTCAAAACTGGAAAATCGGCTTAATGTCAATAGATATTTGCATTGTCTGCATCTCGCCTGCTCCATTGAGTAAAAATGCTGACATTCCTTGACTAAATTTAAAAAAAAATTTATTGAGCATGCAGCAGATGTTTTTCAGCAGTACTTCTAACGCTTGGACAGATCAAGGTGTATAATATGGTTGTAGTCTCCAAGATCATTTTAGTTGCTGCATGCTATGCATAAGATGATTGACAATATTGGTTGTATTCCAATACCAACTTCCACTTGAAGTGATGCAGACTTATGGTGATGGAAACCTGCAGCAACTGCTAGTCCTTCACTACCATTAATGCATATTTCTGTCTCCTCAAACTGACAATCTAAATCCCATTGAATGAACATACTACTTTTTTAGACAAATAAAGCAATAAGTGAAGATAGATGGCTTCTTCTAAGGTCTTTTAAGGCAGTTGAAGAGGAACGTTCTTTGGCATACTAGCTGTAAAGTTCTCCTTAATATTATGTTATATCTCATGTCATGATATGATGATTGAGTATGTCTGCATAAATGAATAAGTAGAGAGAAAAAGGACAGGAAAAGGATTGTGAAAATATCCTTGCTGAAAATAGAGAAGCCCTTTGAATTCAATTTGCCCCATTCCTCCTATATTCTCAAGGTGCAGACTTTCCAGTGTGGCCTCCTCAAAAATACTTCGAGGAAGAAAGTTCCCAAGCCTCCTTCCTGTCTGGATGTCCTGATTCTGTTGTGCATTGGTTTGTATTACCAATAGGTTTGAGGTTTTGGAAGGCTGGCAAATGTCTTCTCATCTGAGGTAAAAGCAAAATACTGCAGATACTAGAATCTGAAACAAAAATAGAAAATGCTGGAAAATCTCAGTAGGTCTGACAGCATCTGTGGAGAATAGAGCCAACATTTCAAGTCTAGATGACCTTGCTTTGTTTTTGTCTTCTCATCTGCTTCTGTTTTGAATCACCTCCTCTTGCTCAGCCAGGATGTTATTCTTGTGCAAAGGATGCTCTTCGTTGTCATTTCTTTAGTCCAACTTTTGAAAGAGCAGTTCCACAAGTGTATCATCGAGTGCTATAGTTTTTTGGGGGCATTGCACACAGAGCTTTCAGCAAATCTATAGCTTTTGCATGAAAATGCAGGAATTTGTCAAGCGTTCTTCTCACCGCAAGCTCTCTCTGCCTCTAATACTTGGATTTGAACCTAACACAGTTTGATAATGATTTTCTCTGGCAATTGTAATTGGCTTTATTATATTGTTATAGGAAGCATCTTCCAATTTAAATGCATATTCTTTTGTCATTATTGGGTATGAGCACGTGCAAGTGAGGTCATTAGCAACATGGATTTTTACAGGTTTAGCCTTACCAAAAGAGATCTATGTAACTAGCTGCCTCCTGTTCTCCATCCATGCTGCACTGTATTTCGATATAAGGAAAGAAGATTGAATATCGTAACATGTTTGACTACCATTGTTGACCAAGTTACCAAATATTTTTGGCAACAAAAAGAAAATGGCAAAATAAAAGGCTCAGCATAAGTTTACCAACAAAAGACAGGTTAGCAATCATGACTATATTCGGGACTATAAATGAGTTTATAGAAGAAAATGGGGAAATACGAAAAGGTTGGAACACCTTTTCTTGGCAAATGGAATTACAGGTGAGGATAAAAAGAGTTGAATTCTCATGACTTTGTGAGAGGCAAAGGCTTATAAGTTAGTGAGGAATTTAGTAACAGCACAGTGATGGATGTCATTTCATTTGGATTTATTGGACTCATTCAGAATCCCCAATCTTAAGCCCTCAGTGATTGTCCAGCATTTCAAGTTCCATAGTAATTTTCATAAGGTGGAACCATCTGTAGTTAACTTTGTTGTTGAATTAAGACAGCTCTTTAAACATTGAGAGTTTGAAGCAATATCAGGGGACGTGCTCCAGGCAGACTAATCTGTGGCATTAATGAGAATAGCATTCAGCATTATTTGTTGGGAAATGCCACATTGTCTTTCAAGAAGGCTCGAAACATTTTTCAGGGCATGGAAATGGCTGCCAGAAATACGAAAGGTATTTGTAGGACCAATGGTAGTGCTATGCACCAAGTAAAGAAAGAGGCTGCAAACAAAAAGGTAATGAAATGTTTCAGGTATGGAGGGACACACTACGTGAATCATTGCAAATTTATGCATGCTGTTTGTCATCGTTGCAACAAAAGGTGTCAATGCATTCTATGCTTGTTTTGAGCAAGAGATTAGCAAGAGCATGTCCTCCACACCAGAAGCCTTGGGTGAACCTGTATCTGGGGTCACCATTGCAGATGTCAGAGCAGCCTTCTCGAAGGTCAATCCACGGAAAGCAACTGGCCTGGATGGGTACTCGGACAGCACTCAGATCCTTCACGCATCAGCTGGCAGGGGTATTCGGAGGCATCTTCAACTTCTCTTTACAACAATCTGAGCTTTCTATCTGCTTCAAGAACATAGAACATTACAGCGCAGAACAGGCTCTTCGGCCTTCGATGTTGCGTCGACCAATTAGGAACAAGCAATGACCCTCTAACCTAAACCATTCCCTTTTCATCCATAAACTTATCTACTAACCTCTTAAACGCCACCAAACTTGGCGCATCTACAACTGCAGCAGGCAGGGCATTCCATACCCTTACCACCCTCTGGGTAAAGAACCTACCTCTGACATCCGTCCTATAACTACCACCCCTTAATTTAAAGCTATGTCCCCTCGTGCTAGCTTTCTCCATCCTAGGAAAAAGGCTATCACTGTCCACCCTATCTAAACCTCTAATCATCTTATATGTTTCGATTAGGTCCCCTCTTAGCCGCCTCCTTTCTAACGAAAACAACCTCAAATCCCTCAGCCTCTCTTCATAAGACCTGCCCTCCATACCAGGCAACATCCTGGTAAACCTCCTCTGTACCCTCTCCAATGCCTCCACATCTTTCTTATAATGCGGGGACCAGAACTGCACACAATACTCCAAGTGCGGCCGCACTAGAGTTTTGTACAGTTGCAACATGACGTTGCGGCTCCGAAATTCAATCCCCCTACCAATAAAAGCTAGAAGATAACCATCATCCCAGTGCCTAAGAAAACCAAGCAGAGTGCCTTTAATGACTGTCAGCCAATGGCTCTGACATCCATCATTATGAAGTGTTTCGAAAGGTTAGTCATGGCATGAATCAGTTTCAGCCTCCTGGACTATCTAGATCCATTATGGTTTGCCTACCGCTACAACAGGTCCAAAGCAGATGCCATTTCTCTGGAACACCAGATAACAAGGACATCTGTGTCAGACTTCTATTTATTAACTATAGCTCAGCCTTCAATACTATTATTCCCACAAAATTCATCTCCAAACTGCATGGCCTGGGTCTCGGTACCTCCCTTTACAACTGGATCCTGAACTTCCTAACTCACAGACTACAATCAGTAAAGATAGATAACAACACCACCTCCACAATCATTCTCAACACTGGTGCCCTAAATGCTATGTTCTCAGCTCCCTAATATACGCCTTTTGAACCTATGATGGTGCAGCCAAATTTCCTTCCAATTCGATTTTCAAGTTTGCTGACAATATCGCAGTAGTGGGTGGGATCTCAAACAGTGAACTGGTACAGCAATAATAATCTCTCCCTCAATGTCAACAAAATGAAGGAGATTGCCATCGACTTGAGGTATAGGAGAAGATGCCCCTGTCTCTATCAATGGGGACAAAGTAGAAAGGGTCGAGAGCTTCAGGTTTTTAGGTTTCCACATTACCTGGTTCCCCCATGCCAACATTATAGTTGAGAAAGCCCACCAACACCTCTACTTTCTCAGAAGGCTAAGGAATTTTGGCATGTCAGCTATGATTCTCATCAACTTTTACAGATGCACCATAGAAAGCATTCCTTCCAGTTGTACCATGACTTCGTATGGCTCCTGCTCTGCCCAAGACTGCAAGAAACTACAAAAGGTTGTGAATGTAGCCCAATCCATCGCAAATCAACCCACCATCCATTGACTCGTCTGCACTTCCCACTACTTTGGCAAAGCAGCCAGCATGATTAAGGACCCCAAACATACTTTCTTCCATCACCTTCCTTCGGGAAAAAGATACAAAAGTCTGAGATTACATACCAATCGACTCAAGAACAGTTTCTTCTGTGCTGCCGTCAGACTTTTGAGTGAACGTGGGTGGCACTAAGTTAACCTTTCTTCACACCCTAGCTATGACTGTAACATAACATTGTGCACTCTCTCTTTTCCTTCTCTATGAGCAATATGCTTTGTCTGTATAGTGCACAAGAAACAATGAGAGCAATTCTCCCAAAACTGCTGAATTGGCGGGAAAACTGGTTTAGATCACGACTGTTTTTTCAGTGCAGCTTCAGACCTGAATCTCCCCACTCTACACCTGCAGAGGTCACAGTCGTGAATATCATTAAAACAGGTGCGGGGGTGAGTGTGATCTGTTCACAGCAAAGGCTGACAGTTCCAGAACTCTCTGCATGCGCAGTGGCCCCAATCTCCGACAGTCTCCCCATTTGCTGGCCAGCTCAATCACTGGCCAGCCCGGGACCTCTGCACTACTGCCCCTCCAGCTCCTTCCCCACCCCCACCCCCCCACACACACACACAGCCCAATCGTGCCCTCACAACAATTCCCTCCTGGGCCAGCTCAACCACCTCTCTCCAGGAGTGCCCCAATGTCTAGCCCACTTCACCCCCATCACCACAATAGTGGCAATCACCCCACCCCTCTCTCCACCACAGCAGACCCCCTGCCCCACAGGAGGCAGAGCAATCTCCTCCCCTTCTCTAATGCTAAGTGCTCCCTGGACATAGGCACTTTGCCTCTTGGGCAGACTCAGGGAGCATAGGCTAGCATTGCCTATAAAATTTGTAGGCTGTGATGGGAGAATCACCCCAGTATTTTTCACTGTGTACTAATACATCAAATCATTTAGCTATGAAATACAGGTGTGTTAGAGCAAGTTGAAGGCTGAGCAGGCAAATTCAGGAAAACGGTCAAGAACAAAGAGCACAGCTCCTGATGGTAGAAGAGTAAAGGCCTGGTTTACCAGGGTACGACTGGTTCAGTAAAATTCTGTTGAACTGGAGTGAAATTAAGCACACATGGATGATAGAGGATGTAATTCAGAAATATCCTGAGGTTTTCAGAGATGAACTGGTACATTGCATGGCACTACAATTAAATTGTTCATAGATCTTCAGGCCAGTCCTTACTTTTTCCAGCCCAAAATAGTGCCTTACACCATGTAAGACAAAATGGAGAAGGAGTTGGAGTGGTTGCAAAGGTTTGGAATCATTGAGCCCATTCAGTTATTACAGCTCCAATTGTTCCTGTTCTCTAAAGTGATGGTACTGTGCACATATGCAGGAATCACAAACTTGCCATTTATCACACCTCCAGTTTAGATGTTTACCCATTGCCACGAGTAGAAAACCCTAGGCTAGATAGTTTTCAAAACTTGACATGAGTCATTCCTGTCAACAACTTTTGATAGATTAGAACTCAAAACATTATGTCGCGATCAACACTCAGAAGGGTTTGTTCAAACACAACTGTCTGGTTTTTAAAGTTTCCTCCAGTCCACCAATTTTTCAGAGGACAATGGACAAGCTGTTGTAGGGGGATTCCTCATGTAGCATTTTACTTGGTTGATATTCTGACTACAAGGAAAACTGAAAAGGAGCACCTCAGCCAGCTGGTTCAAGTGTTATCAAGATTTTCAGGGACAGGGCTGTGCCTGAAGCTTAACAAGTGAATCTTCCAGGCACAGAGTGCAGAATATTTGGATCACAAAATCACAGTCCAGCAGAAGAGAGAGTCAGAGCTATCAAGAAAGATACAAAATGAGCTTGGTGTATCCAAGCTCAGGTCATTTCTGTGAATGAGAAGTTCCTGTCAGGCCTTTCAGCAGTGCTGGCATCACTATACCTGTTATCACTATACCTGTAAACACAGTAAGAAGTCTCACAACACCAGGTTAAAGTCCAACAGGTTTATTTGCTACCAGATATACCTGTTGGACTTTAACCTGGTATTGTGAGACTTCTTACTGTGTTGACTTACTTTGATCAAGACAGAGAAATCATTCTATCATTGCATGCCTCACCATCCAGTGTTGGGGCAGTATCGTCTCATCTGATGGAGGACGGGTCAGTAAAAGCCATTTATTTTGCATCACAGAAGCTGACACCAACTGAGAAGGGATATTAGCAGTTAGACGAAGAAGGTCCAAGTATCATCGATGCTGTGAAGCAGTTTCATCAGTACCTTTAGGTTGTTCATTCACCACGTTCAGACCACAAGCCACTGATGAGTCTTTTCAGTGAATCCATTTGCATTCCTGCCATGGCCTCAGCGAAAATACTGCACTGGGCTCTCACATTGTCAGCCTGCCAGTAAAACCTTGCGTACAGGACAGAGAAGGAGAGTGTAAATGCAGACATCTGTCTTTGCTAGTCATTGGAAAATTGGAGGTATTATGTAAAAGAAATGATGTAAATGTAGGTCTATGTTTAACTTAATATGGATGGTAAAGACTATATAAGATAGCTGTGAAATCCACTTCCTTTCCCATGATTAGGATATTATTGTTATTTATAACTAAATGATATTTGGTTAACAACACAATTTCCACCTGGTTAAAACATTTACAGAGAAAGTTCAAAGTAAGATTTTTTAAAAAGAGTAATTTGGGCCAAGAAGTTCTGTTCCTGTCATGCTGTTCACTCAATAATACAGGTATGTTTATTTCTAATGACTTTCTTTTTACTTTAATTTCAGAAAGCAGATGACCGGGAGAAGCGCCAGGAAGCACACAGATTTCATTTTGATGCCATGTGAAATGCAATTTTTCTAAGAGACAAATGCTAACTGTTCAATCTAAAATATTACTTTTAGCAAATGAAGAATGTTCAATGTTGAATTGTACATAATCTAACTGCTTCCTGGGTTTCTTTGAAATATTTAATTTATGGTTTCTGGACAGTGGCTGCAAATAACTTAAGCTGTATATTTTGGGGTGTTAAGAATCATTGAAAAATAAATTATGTATTTCATTGTGTCCCTGCATGTGTTTCCAAAATGTATATTCTGTAAAACATGGTGTTTATTCCTGATATTATTAATGTGGCTCATAACCTGAAAAGTCTATTTAAAATAAATTGTCTCTGTGGAAGAACATACTTAATATTTCTGGTGGGTCAAAATGAATGATACTGTACTGTATTAAATTTTTAATGATTTAAAACATATAATCTGTTTCAAATTCTACTTTTCATACTACTGTGAGATTTTATTGTTTTAGCTGTCAGACAGTACTTAGATTGACATCCAATTACGAGACTAAATGTCTGTGGCAGTTCAGTATTTAAATCCCAACAGCGCAAATTAATTTGTGTTAATAAGCAGGTGCATAGCTTAAGCATGTAACTGAATTGCCAGTAATGGTACTTTTAGCAATACATGGATAGTAGAGTGATTTGACTGATAAACATGCCGAATGTATTAGGCTTCAGAACGTCTTAACAGTTCCTTTGAAAAATATATTCTAATGGCTGAGGAGTGTTGACCTGCTTGATCAGAACATATGGGGATAAATTCTTCCTCATAATTTTACTGAAAGTTGACTAGAAATTTATTTTGGTTACTCACTTCACTTTTTGCTGAGGAATTTCTCTGCCATATATTCATAAATTGAACCTGCTAGATGAGCTACACATTGCCACTTCTATTCTCAACTCATGTAAAAAGGAGAGAAGCTTGTTTCATGTAGAATAGATACCAGAGATGCAGTTCATTTGAATTGGGTGTCTGAAATTTTAAATGATTTTAACTGCTTCGAAGGCATATGGGTACGGTTTAGAACATAGAACATTACAGCGCAGAACAGGCCCTTCGGCCTTCGATGTTGCGCCGACCAATTAAGAAAAAGCAATGACCCTCTAACCTAAACCATTCCCTTATCTTCCATAAACTTATCTACTAACCTCTTAAACGCCACCAAACTTGGCGCATCTACAACTGCAGCAGGCAGGGCATTCCATACCCTTACCACCCTCTGGGTAAAGAACCTACCTCTGACATCCGTCCTATAACTACCACCCCTTAATTTAAAGCTATGTTTAGTTTTATTGCTACTCAAAGCACGTGGAAGGTATCAGATTTCGGTTCTGCATTACGGTCTCATTTAGGAATTTAACAACAGCAGCAAACTTTTTTATTTTGTCCTTGCACAGATGGTAAAATTAAAAGCAAGTACAGTGTGAAATTAGAGCATCTCAACTGGGTCAAATTTCCAACACTGCTTCTATGTCAATAGTGTTGTGTCAATGTAAAAGATGTAATTTGGGTATGGATTGCCCAGAACACACATTGAGCCTTCAGTTCAAGGCAGTGTTTTGAATTGCTTCCATGTGTGCACTTTCTTAAACTTTATAAATATTTTAATATTCATAGAACTGGCTAGTTTAACAACATATAGATTGTTGTATGAGAGGAGTTGTGCATGACCTTTCACAGTGTTGTAACTGAAAGATTGACCTTATAACTTCTAGGGCTGAACTTTTTATTTCAGCAGGTTTCGAGATGGCTGCACATAAAATTCAGAGGATGGTCTTCTTGTAGTCTTGCCACTGCTTTCTGACCTGTTGGAATTATTCGGGGGAAGGAGAGTCAAGAGGGAACAGTGGGCCTATTGAGGCCCCTAAAAGGCCAATTATAGTGTTTGAATAATTTACCTAAATCATTGTGTTGCCTCACCCCTCCCTATCTCTATATTTTCTCCTATCCCTACAACCTTTCCAGAAATCTGTGTTTATTTAATTTTTAACCTTCTGTGCACCCCAATTTTCTTGTCTCACCAGGGGAAACAATATTTAGGTGCTAGGTTTCTTGTTTAAACCTCTTTGCCTCTATCTCTGTTGCTGTCATCCTTTAACATGCTCCTTATAACCTATCTCATTCGCCTAATCTTATGTCTGTGTGACTTGGTATCAGTTTCTATTTACTTATTCACAGGATGTGGACCAGCATGTATTGCCCAAGTCAAATCACCCTTGAGAAAGTAGTGGTGAGCCGTTTTCTTAAACTGCAGCAATTCACGTTGTGAAGACACTCCAACAGTCCTATTAGGAAGGAAGAGCCAGCATTTTTACCCAATAGATGGTGACTTCTCCATATCATGACATATTTCCTAGGCAGGATGTAATGACTTGGAGGGGAACTTAGCGCTAGTGGTGGTTCCGTGTGGTCGCTGTCCTTTTTCTTCTAAGTGGTGAAGGTACTGTCTATAGTGCACACTGCAGCCATAATGAATTACTGGCAGAGAGTAAGTGTTTTAAAGTGGTGGTTGAGTGCCAATCAAGTGGGATGTTTTGTTCTGGATGGTGTGGAACGTGGAGAGTGTCCTTGGAACTGCCCTCATCCAAGCAAGTAGAAAGTATTCCTTCTGACTTCTGTTATGTAGGTGTTAGAACGGCAGTGGGAGATGAGTACTTCGTCAGAAAATACCCCATTTCTGATCCGTCTGCTCCTGAAAAGTCAATTATATAGCGTTAAAGGTGCTATATAAATAGAGGTTGTAGTGAACATTGTGTTGGGCGTCCTGTCATGCATCAAAATTTACACCACAGAGTGTAACTTTTAGTACCTGCTCACCAATTTCTATTTGGATTTGTTTTATAAAAAATATTTCCCCTGGAGCTTGGGGATGCATCCATTCTTCATCGATTTTACGATCCCTTTGACCAGCGGTTTACACAAAACGTGTGGACCTGTCTTCATCTTATACACCGTTGTTTAAGGGAACAGTTCCTCTTATGTTTAGACTGTGTGGATTATCAGATACGCTGAAACTACAAATGAAGATAGAGAGGCCCATACATTTGGAAACTAATCTCGTCTGCTGCATTTTCTACCACTGACTTATGCAGTGACAGAAAATTCTTTTCTGTCAATAGTAATGCATTGTTCTAAATCCCTAATGTTTTTGAAAGGTCGAAAAGGTTTTGTTTTATTTGTCGCCACAAATTAAAACGATATATAAACAATTAATGAAAATCCAAATCTTATATCCTATTTTATGCTGTGTGCATTCCGAGAACTCAATGTGATATAAACCAGAAAGAAACCGAAAGAGTGTATTTAAAATCTTTTTCTTTTACTTATTCTACGATAACTACCAAATGATGTTAAGAGTTTAGAATCTGCGCGATATTTAGAATAGTGTGGTATGCACCAATCCCTTCAAGAAATGGAAAACTTTTTTTTTCAAAAAAGGTTTGTAAATGATCAGCCTTTGGTCAGTGCCGTTGTGTCAGAAGGTGTGTGTGTGGAATTGGAAACAGCAGGCTGCAGCTTGGTGTCTTCTGTGGAGTGGGTGCATGCGTACAAGCTGCTCATTGAAGCACAGCACGTCGCTGTGAAAGTAAGCTTCATTCATTCGCTGTACTGTACTGTACTTCATCCAGCTGGGAGCTGGAGTGGCTTTGGCTGTTCCTCAAGAGCGACAGTCCCTTGCTGGCCGCTTCTGCACGCTGTGGGGGATTCAGGTAGCTTCGGGACTATGATTCTCCGGTAGTTCCCATTTCCATGTCTGTCAAGTGAAAAGTCATTTCCAAAAGATCTACCATCACTGAACGTTCTTGGACGGCTGGCACGATCTTTGTGGAGGAAATACCCAAGGGATAGGTCTGACAAAAGATGGGATTAACCCAACGCGGAAAGTTTGCCTTCTAAGAAGCTCTGGTGTAGGGTGAAGGCATGGCTTGCATTTTGAGCAGAATTAGAGTATCAGAAAATTGGATTATGGACCTGATCTATGAGTGTAGGTAGGTATCGGGGAGAATAGCTGCCGAATGCAAGCAAGGCTCCGTGGTTTGGTTGGAGCAGCGTGGATTCTTTGTTTCACTTGACAAGCTCTGGGAAGTGCTCAGTATCTATCCGTGCGCCGTCAGCACTGCAGACTCTGAGTGCTCTCAATACATCGGAAGAGGTGCTCGAGGAGGGGAGAAAGCAGACACCTTCCTAACCGAAAGAATGGTGCTAGAAAGACGGTGTTTCTTCATGTTCAAAGGTGAGTTGTAATGAAAGATAAAATGACGTCGCCATCTACAGGAAGCTGCTGTGCCTTGTAAAATAGCGAATCTTTTTGTCCAAAAACAATTGTTCTTAAACATGCTTGCCTTTCTTACTACTTTAAAATGCTTTTGGCTTTGTGGCAAAAATTACTTTGCCAGGGTTTATTTTACGGGGCTAACATATTCTTAACGCGCGAACTGATTTTTTAAAAAATTCCTTTGTTTTTGCT
The DNA here is from genome assembly GCA_024679065.1 of Sphyrna mokarran. NCBI lineage: Eukaryota > Metazoa > Chordata > Chondrichthyes > Carcharhiniformes > Carcharhinidae > Sphyrna > Sphyrna mokarran. The sequence continues at coordinate 33,283,827 of JAGIQG010000004.1, read as the reverse complement.
TGTTTCCATTTTAAAATGAGCAGGTATTTAGAACTAACTGATATATTTCTTGTTTCACGCTGTAACTTTTTCTTTGTTGTTCCCACATCAATTTTAAGCCACAAAAAAGTTTGCACAAACATATCAGGTTCACTGGGTTAGAACAGTCTCCAGTACAGAGAAAGTGAAAAATGTAGCTGCCCCACTCAGTGAGCAGGTTCAGTTCCAGTGGCTCCAATCTGCCGGAGCTCCGAACCTACAGCCTCAGCAATCAATCCGCACGAAAAGGCAGCAGAGTGAAATTAATCCTACCGGCGAGGAAAGAGCAATGAAATGTTCTGTTTCCTCGTCTCCGGCTACGGGGGGGACGGCGCTGGTGTGTCGGCAAGTGTCCCAGTCTTGGTAACGAAAAGTGCTGAAAGAACAGCTCCACGTGGTGTTGAGTTCATGTTGTCCGAGCAGCATTGAAGAACATTTCTCAACATTCAATCCCACCTCCTCCCACTCCCCACCTACAGATTTCTCTCCCTATTTCTATTTTTACACAGGCTTAAAGGTTCCGCTTTAGGCAATATTGAGAGGCCAGTCTCTGAACCCATTCAAACACTAGCGGGGCCAAATCTTCGGCAAAGTCATTAAATTGGATGAGATGAATCGAGCTTCTGAGCGAATATTGCTGAAAATCACACTATGATTTTTATTCTTAACTGGCAATCTTTGACAACAAAATGTCGGAAAAGCTGAAGAGGTTGGAGTTATTCACCCAGACCATCACATTGCTACAATCCCATTTACCAGTTCCATTAACATGTTGAATTGAGTACATGGCCCAACAGAAACTACGGAAATATTACTAATCCGCTTGCGTGGAAGTTGTATAAAGCCCGTGTATTTTCATACAAATTTAAAAAAATTAAAACATGCAAACTAAAAGCACTTCAGAATTTCACAGCATGAACTACTGATTGGAAATGCCATTCCTGCTTCACAAGCCAAACGTGCTGATTCATCTCAAATTGGGGGTACAAACACAATAAAAATAGGCTTGTTTCAAATGACCACTTAGATTGATCCGAAATTATGAAGGAGGTTTATATCAAAACGTGAAAAATCGAGCTGATCTTTAAAAAACGGGATTCTGAATCCCACCCCACCCTCAACGAATTATATTTCATAAAATTCCGCGTCCTGGTTTCAGTCAGAAACAACAATGAGAATTTGGGATTCGCTCGCACAAGGCAGTCGATCTCTGGTCTTGAAGCGCAAGGCTGGGTTTGTACATTGGCTCTGGTTTCCACAATAATATCGGAATATGTATATACAGAGAGCGGGTTTTCCCTGTTTCCCAGTTTGTTCGCGATCTCCCCGCCCGCACGGCTGAGAAATTTGTACCAGAGCAGACTCTGAACTGTCTATCCAACGGAATGGGCGAAAACTTTTAATGCACATCACATGAGTGAGTGTAAGAAAAACCAAAGAGTTTCCACTACACAGAGTTTCAGGGGAGTGTATTCATTGTACATTATCCTGCCTTCCTCATAACCTTCCAACTTAGTTGCAAAATTGTGTCCGTCTAACAATTCATTCTTGTTCCACCATCTCTCAAGGCTAACTTACATTGATAATTTTAACTTTATCTTTCAATAATCTCTCCATATGGTATTATTTCTGGCTAAAAGCAAATTACTGCGGATGCTGGACTCTGAAACCAGAAGCGAAAATGCTGGAAAATCTCATCAGGCCTGGCAGCATCTGTAAGGAGAGAGAAGAGCTGATGTTTCGAGTCCAGATGACCCTTTGTCAAAGTTGTCTCTCCTTACAGATGCTGCCAAACCTGCTGAGATTTTCCAGCATTTTCTCTTTTGGGTCATTCTAGTGGTGGTCACTCAATATGCGGTAATGATGCATCTGCACAGAAAGTATTTTCAGTTGCAAGCTCCAGTGCAACCCTTGCAGAGATTGGTCCGAACACAACTCCTCAAACACCAGGAAATGTTCTTTTGATATAATTGAGATGAGTGGATTCAGAGCCCTAATCCCTTGTGAAATAAGATAATTGTAAGTTACCAGAACTTCTGAGGGTTTGTGATGTCAGAAGACCCCGATGGACCATTGACCCCGTTCATGTAAGAGTAAGGAAATATAAAGAATCTTATAAAATCCTAGACACCAAATTTTAACATTAAAATATCACATATAGTTTTTGGAAAAGTCGCAATGCTTTAAGATAAGATTTGAGATACAGGTTCAGATTAAAATGGACCGTCAAATTGCAAAGATTTGGGATTCCTGAGGTGTCTTTAGCTACATTATATGTTAGATATTGTAAACTGCAAAAACTAATACCCAGCTGCACCAAGAATGTTTGGGCCTTTATTCTTATTGTTGGGGAGATTTGTTTTGACATTAGTTTGAAAATCCATGATGTACCGCATTTAGTTTTCCCCGATAATCCCAATCTTTTCATAGAGAAAGTTGCGGGGTACGGGCATTCATTTGATTGCGAAATGCATCACGTTGCAGGGTGGGCTCGGGGTCGAGGTGCTGCTTCTCCCTGACTCAGCCCAAACCTTAAAACAATGTGAGACCCCTAGCAGGAACTCTCTGCTGGAACTACCTTTCGATCGGTAGATGGACTTGCTATGTTTAACTTGACTCGTTCGCTGTCTGTTTAAAATTAATAGCTTCCCCGAAAGTGCATGGTGCGTGCAATGAAGTGTAGGGAAATGTTAATGCCAGTACCCCGCAGTTAGTGCCTTTCTCACCAGGAAATCAATATTGCGGAGAGAAGGCAGCAAATGTCTCCGACCACCTGAACTCTTGAGGAGCGAACTCCTTTAAATAAAATCCCCGGGAAACCGCTTATCCACGGGATATGAAGATGGACTTTACCGTGTAACTAGAAAACAATTCTTGTCTGTTTGATTTCCCATTCGATTAAGGTCAGTTATTTGGGAATATCTTACCATGTTGTCTACATGTAGGTATGTGTATATATTTATCTTGGATTTTCATAGACAAAACGTTGTAAATTCTGAAATTCCGAATTTCTGTCGAATGCTACCCAGTTTTATGTGATGCCTGAAGCAATGTTACCTCAGCAGCCAGACACTGAAACCTCATTTTCTTTTCCAGTGTGGTCCATCATTGTTCTGACTGGGGGAATCGCCTCCATACAAAAGGCACAAGGTGCGTCTGTAGTTTTTCACTGCTGCCTGTTAAGTTGGTCGTATTGAATGGTATTAGAAATGTTTCGGTATTGATTTGTAAAACAAAGCAAGATCCTATCAGCCAGCGTGCCCATTGTAAGTGTAGAATGTACTGCAGCTCATTTTGTCTTAGTCAGAGAACACAATGCCTTGGCTGGAGCTGCCTCAGATATATCACCACTCTTAACAACGCTGGCTAAACCATCTTGTTTCGATCTTCCATCTTACGGGCGATTATGTTAATCGGTCATCGCTCCCGCAGGTCCACCCTAAGAGATTCAGAAAGGGAACTAGGACAATTGCAGTTGTTCAATAATTGTGTGCAGGCAGCTGGAGCTACTTGCTAGTGTTTTATTATAAGCGTATTGACCACTAACGATCCACGCATTACTTGATCACTGGCCATTTAGGGAAATGTAGCAGCTGTAATGGTGTCAGGACCGCAGTTAGATTTTACAGAACCACAAAGGGGTACCTGCGGGTAGAATAGGTCAGATCTTCCTGAACTGCTGTCCAGCGCTCTGATGACTTGACCCATCCAACCCGTGACCCTGACCCGATGTCTAATAGTAGCAGGGCTGATGCTGTGTGACCAGAGGAGGAGGCTGGCCTCCTGCTAATGCAAATTGTTCCCCTTTCACGGTGATGAACTTTCAGTTGCCTAAGCTGAAATACAAAAAGCCAATTAGATCTATTCAAATATCCTCAGTAAGGATCAGAAGATGTTCTTTGACAATATTCTTTAATACATGTTTAAATTAAAGACAAAAATAGTTTAACTATTTTAGAAAATTCCACCATAGCAAATCGGAGGTAAAATTGAGTTGAAATCTCCCACATGCAATTAAATATAAAATGCGTTCTCCGAGTAAAAGAGAGGTTGCTGCTACTCGGGCAATTAAACCAACAATCTCGCCTGGTGCCCACTCCCCCAGGCCTTCTTTCAAAGAAGAGGCAACAAATTACTTCCAGTTTTCAATTAATAAGTGCATGAAGGATTCCAGATCTTTTCAGATGAAACCACATTGCAGTGTCCTCCTCAATTCCATTCAGCCATGGAGCTGCAGCCAACCCAGAGCCTGGTGAACTGCTGTTGAAAGCTGAACAGCAGGAAGCAGGTTCTGTCACCAATGTCATAGGAAATGGCTGTCAGGTCTCTTTGTGAGCTGTTATTTTCTGTGTTGGTGCCTATTATCAGGCTATTGTTGCCGCTGATGCTGATGGTGGGGCTTAACAGCTTACAAGTATGTCCTCAGCTAGTGCTTCCTGAGCGCAAGAGTCAATATTTGGGCTCATCAGTCATACATGCAAGTATCCTTGAAGCACCTCCTGGCCGGCTGACACCAGCTACCTCACTGTTTAGAAAACCCTTGGGTATGTGATCATGTGAAAACCTGCCTGAGCAAGTTAACTTTGCTCAGCTCCATAAGCACTGACATCAGAGGACTGCCACAATAACATGTCCAGACTGTAGCACAAACAGCAAAGGTGGATGTTGTTACACTTCCTTTCTTGATTGCAGTAACATCCTTTCTAAGGTGCTAAGAACACGACACTCATAAATTGGTGTGTCGGTCCAAGAATCATCCTGATGTTATTCCATATACATTGAATTAGCCAAAGATGGTTACTGCTTTTCCTATTTGTGTATGGAGTTCTACATCAACAATAGATTATTAACATTGGGGGTTTTGGGGGGAGAAATTCATGGGAATCTTAATACAAAGGCCAGGGCAGGAAGGAGCATTGGCAGTGGGCACCCTGTTGGAAAAGGTGCCAATGAGGGGAGGTGATGACCATTTTTTCAACCAATGTCTGGCATCAAAATGGGAGGTAGGAAGCCGCCCTTAACTGGCCACAAGGGACACAACTGGAACAAAGGTTTCAGTTTTGCTAATGCTGAAGTCAATGTCTAATTTCTGTGCATTTCTAAGAAGGTGAAACTCTCAGTAGCAAAGAATCTACTAACTGGAGCTTTGTAATATTGGGTATATGAATATTCAGAAATGAGTATGTCTTATACTTTATAAAGCCCAAAGGAGTAGGAGCAAAGCTTTGGTGGACTGTAAATTTCCCCTCAAATCTTATTGAGTCTTATCTTGCTTGTGATATTGAATGCTGTAGTGAGATCTACAAAAGTAAAGTGTAGAGTTCCCGAAACTTCTCATGTACTTGGCCAATGGAGAAGACCATATCAGCATGGAAAACCACACTGTGCTTCTGAATACACACACTCTGCAGGTACTGGAGTCTTTTAAGTGTAATCCTCGCAAAGGTCTTTCACACTTAATTTGTATCTAAATAGTCTCCTCAATTTTACTTTGTTGCATTGTAAACTTGGAGATGTAAAGTCTAGTTTATGGACACTGTGCTTCAAAAATGTCAGGCATGAATTTTACAAAGATGTATAGTCCAGGCATGACAATGAAAGAGGTAGACCCCCTACCCAGTATGATTCAATTCAGAACTTTCCAGAAGCTTGATGGTCGGGGTTGAAGTTGCAATGGTCACCTGACCCCCTTGGCTGTCATCTTAATAGTTCATCAATGTCCATATTTTTAAATAAACAAAGGCAGTTCCAGAAGCTTCTTTATGAACACAGTGAATGTTTAACATTACGAATATGACATGGGCATGACACTTGAATTTGTTTAGAAGGGCAGTACAAGCAGAGACTATGAAACTGGAAAGGCACTTGAGGGAAATAAGCTTGCAGGACTACAGGGATAGAATGGAGGAATGGAATTAAGTGAATTGCTTCACAGGGAGCTAGCCTGGACTAGATGGACTGAATGACTCCTTGTGAACTGATTTTAAGTGTAGATAAATGCCTGTGTTCATTATTGTTTAGCAATGTCTTAGGGACTATAACACCACATCTCAATCAGTTCAAGTAGTATCATTCTTGAGTACTTGCACCTCAGATCTGAATAATTTATAAAGGAAGCTTTGCTAATCACATATTCTGAGCAAGTTTAAAGGATCCCCAACACCTGCTCCTTTGGGCTTTATAAAGTATAAGACATACTCATTTCTGAATATTCATATACCCAATATTACAAAGCTCCAAGTTAGTAGATTCTTTGCTACTGAGAGTTTCACCTTCTTAGAAATACACACAAATTAGACATTGACTTCAGCATTAGCAAAAAGGTGGTTGCTTTTTTTAAAATTTACTGCATTCTTAAAGTTACAGAGCCAATGTGCAGAATGGACTGGGCAGACCCAAACCCATCTCCTTGCTTGCTCCAAAAACCAAGTACGAATTGAATCCAATTAACAGTTCCTGCAGGGGAAACATACAAGATCCAAACTGATAAGAAAAGACATTGCACCCCATCTTGATCTCATTAGCCAAAAGGCTGAGGCAAAAATGTGGTTATATTTAAAAGCAGCTGTGGGTGACATTTTCTAATTAGACAGTACATAACTATTCCAGAACACAGTGCTATGTAATCAACCTTTTGATCCAATCAGACCAACACTGCTATATTGACATTTCTTTCCAAACAAACACTTTCGCGCTCTGAGCAATTTGGATTTGAGCAGACAATGTCCTTGCAAATGTTTAGGATCATCCCACAATTATTCACTTGCAATAGATCACATTTTAGAAGTTGCACCTTCAAATTCACGAGATGTTTGATTTGTCAGCTTCTTGATGATCTCTTTCTTATTTGAAGTACTGGTCGGTGTGCAATTGAACCTGGTGATTTTGCTGCATTGTTTTCCACAGAAGGACAAGCTTCTTAAGATAGAATTTGTATTCCAGAGGATACACCATTCTTTGTAGTCATTTGGTAACAGGGAATAATACTGCCTATGAGCTTACAGCAAGTCTCACCTCTGTTCTATGTACTGTGGTCAATTCAGTCATCTGATTTATTAAGGCAGGCATCCTCTTTTCATTTATAGCTATTTGTCTTCTACTCTTGTGTATATTCCACAGACTCTCTACATCAAAGCGACAGATCTAATGCTTTTGTAAGACACTGGAACATTCCCAATTCTTCAAATTATATTACCTATGAACTAAATGATTCAGCCTCACTTGTAGATTAGTCATGGATCTTTAATTGCTGCCATTCCCTGTTTTGATCTTCCATAAATTTAAATGGTTCAACAAATGTGGCAGAAAGGTAGAGGATAGATGACTACAGTAGGGTACTTAAGTGAACAGATGATGAACTTAAGGTGAATAGCAATGGTTTTTATTTTGATGTGACTTCAGTTATAAGAAATTATTAAAGTACATAGCTTATATAGTTATTCCCATTTATAACTGAAGCCACATCAAAATAAATTCCACAGATTCACCACCTTCTGGCTAAAGGGATTCTTCCTCATCTTGGTTCTAAAAGTCGTCCCTTTACTTTGAGGTTGTGTTCTCAGATCTTAGTTTCTCCTACTAATGGAAACATCTTCTCCATGTCCACTTTATCCAGTGCTTTCAGTATAAGAACAATGAACAAAGCGCAGCACAGGAACATTTTGTGTGGCAGTTTATCAAATGCCTTTTGGATCCATAAACACCAGATCAACTGCATTACCCTTATTAACACTCCCTAGTACCTCATCAAATCCTCTGATACTCCTCAGATGAAGTTTAATGCAAATAAAAGTGAAGTGATATATTTTGATAGGAAGAACTAGTAAAGGAAACATAAAATAAAGAATGGAATTCTAAAGGGGCTGCAGGAGCAGAGAGACCTGGGGTATATGTACATAAATCATTGTAAGTGGTTGAGTAGCTTGAGAAAGCAGATTTAAAAAGCATGTAGGATGTTAGGCTTTATAAATAGAGGCATAGGCCAGAATTTTACCGTCCCACCTGCCACAGGAATCGGAACGGGTAGGGGAGTTGGACCATGGTCCATTGACCTTGGGCGAGATTTTACAGTTTCAGAATGAATGAGGCCATAAAATCCCACATATAGAGAACAAAAACAAAGAACATCTGAAAAACCATTTTAAAACATTGGATTGGTATCAATTGGAGTATTGCATCCCATTCTGGATACTGCACTTTCAGGAGGGTGTAAAGGCATTAGGGAGTTGCAGAAAAGATTTATGAGAATTGTTCCAGAGATAAGGAAATTCAGTTGCATAAATAGATTAGTGAAGCTGGGGCTGTTCCCCTTGGAGAAGAGGTTGAGAGGAGATTGATAGAGATGTTCAAAATCATGAGACATTCGAACAGAGTGGAGATGGAGAAACTGTAATGAATGATGCAGAAGGATCATGAATCAGAGGATGCTGATTTAAGCCAAGTGGCAAAAGGACCAAAGACAAGATAAAAAAAATTACATATTTTACACGGCAAGTAGTCAGGAGTTAAAATTCACTGCCTGACAGTGTGGTGGAAGCAGATTCAATCTTGGTTTTCACAAGAGAATTGTCTGAAGAGATCATGAGGAAAAGGTAGGGAAGTGGGACAAGCTGAGTTGTTCTTGCAGATATGTGATTGATTGAATGGCCTCCTCCTGTATTCTGTGATTCTACAAATTCAAAATGACAACTGTAGTTAATTCTACTCTTAGAAACTTCCATGCATACACATTCTGGAATGATACAACGTGAAACATCATGCAATGCCTCTGAAATTTATCAAATAGAAAATCATTAATTCATTTCATCTTCTGTCTACATTGCCAGGACCCATCTGGCAAGGTGGGCAAAGAGTAATTCGGGATTTGTGAATTCTGAGGCAATCTATTCAACTAAGGTTTAAGACTACATAATTGATTCAGTTTAATTGTAAAATTGTAAATTGTCAGTTTTTTTTGTCTTAACAATTTGTCATTATATTTGGTATCTAACCTGTGGGTTTACTAATGGGAGCAAGCAACTGTAGTTCAAATATGTTAATCAATTACCTTCTGTTTCAGCTCTGTAGCAAATTTGTATGGATAATTTCATTGCCAATTTTTACACAGTTTTCTATTTCCTGGAGACAGCTCAGTGTTTACAAGGCATCACTGCATACATTTGTGACTTCTTGAGTCAGTAGTTTTTGTGAAGTTTTTACATATTGACATGGTGTAACAGCTACCAAAGATTTCAGTAATTTTAATTCTTGGCATATTTATGCACCCTGCAATAATCATAGAATTGTAGGTAGTGGTATAAATTTTTCCAATGTGGAGTTCAAGATCGGGTATAATTGCTTCCCTAGCGCATGTTAGTTTGTATTTGCATTTTCAATCTATCACACATCTAACATGCAGTTTTAGCTTTGCCTTATTCCCCTGGAGATAAAGATAATCTGAATTCCTCGTGGCAAATGCAATATTTTTGTTCGGGAGTAGATGTCAAGTAGTTGTACAACAGCTGAAATTTTAAATCTACGCTGGTATTGGCTGACATTGTCACACTTGAAGTAGATGTTTCCAGAGTCTCCAGTGTTGCAACTTATAGTTATAGCTTACAGCAATTTACAGCAACTTACAGTATTGTTCTACTTACACAATTTGCAGTTTCATTTTTCCTGCCTCTTTGTTGTAGAGTTGGCATCATTACTTTAAATTGCACTTATACACCTATGCGAGAGGCGGACATTGAAGAGAAGTCTTCAAAATATGTTCTGGTGCAGGGTAACCTAGTTTCACAAACTGGGAAATTATGGGCATTTTGGCAATAATTTACTGCCTATTATAATCTTTGAACACGGTTGTTGGTATGTTTCTCTTGCACAATAGGTTGTTGGTTGATTCATCTCAAGTCAATTTAGATTTTAATTTGCCTAATTTTACAGTCAATAAATGCCTGTCTTGCTTGTAGCACCCACATTCCATGATTGTATAATTAAAAACATCTTAAGAATCTCCATTTGCCAAACTCTGTGGGCAATCTGATCAATATTGAGCTATTTTGCTGTTCTTAACACATTTACGTTGTAAGATTGAATATCAGTGCTCTTGTTGGTCTCTGTCCAAATTTCAAATGCAATTTGTATTACAAATCAGCTACTTTGACCTACCTCATATCAAGTTGATCTTTCTCTACACTCTAGCTTTGCCTGTAACATTTCATTTTGCCCCCCTTCCTTCTCTATGTATGGCATACTTTATCTGTATTGCGGGCGAGAGACAATACTTTTCACAGTATACTAATACATGTGATTAATAATAAATCAAATCAAATTGATTCACCAAAATTGCAAGTTAAAATCCATAGAATCCCTACAGTACAGAAGCCAATTGGCCCATCGAGTCTGTACTGCCTGCAATCCCACCCTCGCATTATTCCTATAATATCACATGTTTACTCTGCTAATCCTCCTGACACTAGGGAAACTTTAGCATGGCCAATCAACCTAACCTGCACATCTTTGGAGTTTGGCAATTGTTGTATAATAAATACTGAGCTGTTTCGCTGTTCTGAACACATTTACGAATGCATTAATTTTGTTACTACGCTTAAATTTTAATTCTCTAAAATGTTCTGTATTTTGATCACTCACCATATTCCACAGAAACACATGACATATGCTAAAGTGTCTTATCAATCATCTGAAACGTGTAGCTAGAAACTTGTAGATAGATATGCATCTATCTTTGTATAAACTCCTTCCAAATATCATCTAGGTTTCATTTTAAGACATGCCACTTTTGATGCAGAGATTTTAATTCTTGAACAGCAGTTTTAAACATTCCTGATATTTTGCAATGAGAGTTTGGATTTTTTCTGATAGCTTCCATCCAATTTACAGGAATAAATTGAGAAAATCTGATCAGACAATTTTTTTTTGTCTTCCCTGCATTTTATCTCTGTCACAAAGCTTCATTTAGATAATAACCTTGGAGCCTGGAAACGAGACACACCATTTTATGATATGGAAGTGTGTGAGACACCAATTTGTAGTGATGCTCATATGAAATAGATTTACAAGGTTACTATGTAAAGACATGTACAGCCAATATATTTAGCTATTTCTTAACTGCTGCCCTTAGATTCTCATGAACCACTGTGATAATTGTTGTAAATTTTTGCACCTACTGTTATTGATGGCTTTCCAGTGAAAATTCTGTATCCAAAGAGTTTGCAATAAAAAGAGGATCAACAGGGAATGTCAGGAAGGTTGGGTTGCATGAGAGATCCTCTGCACCCTACTGTCATTACTTACCCCCATGCTTGCAGGCAGACAGAAGTGACAAGCGTGGAAGAACAGAGTTAACATTACTTTGGCAGACAATTCATGACTCCGGAGGCTCCTATTCCAGAAAGGAGAGCAGATAGAGAAATTGGATTAGCTAAAAACAAATAATGAGTGGGTGCTTACAAAACTGGCAGCATTGTGGTAGAAAGTCATGCAATCCAGAAGGAACATATGCCAGATTGCTGAGGGAAGTAAGGATGGTAATTGTGGAGGTTCTGGCCTGATATGCTGAGACATGGATGTACTTTGGGAGTCACTGGGGGGAATTTTATGGCTCTGCCATAAGAGCTGTGCACTGGAGGTGGGACTGTAAAATAAGGTGGGCTTGTCAAAACTCCACCGACTTTGGCCAGATCGGATAATCCCACCAGTTAGAGGGGACATAAAAATCTGCCCATAAATTCAGAGACTTATTTAGCATTTAGTAACAGACTTCAGGAGGACATAGATATCTTGACGAAATTGGCAGAGACACAACAGATGAAATTTAACAAAGGAGAAATGAATAGTTTTGGTAGGAAAAGTGAGTAGGAAGAGTAATGTGAATTAGATTATACAATTTTAAAGGGATTAATAGGAATACAGTGATCTGGGAATGTGCAAAAGCAAATCTTTGAGAATGACAGGATAAGTTGAAAAGATTTATCGAAGGACATATGGGGTCCTTGGCTTTACATAAAAATGCACACTCCACAAAAGTGCAGAAGTTGTGCTGGACATTTAGAAAATAGGAGAAAGGTTATCCGGCAAATTCTCCATCCTTTCTGGCAGGAGGTCAGGTGATTTACTTTGTGGTCCCTGTACAGACAGAGATTAACGTACGGCTGGACATGCCTTTGGAAATTAAAATGTAAATGTCTTCTTGGAGGAACTTCCATTGAAGAGACATCAGAATTCAGTAAATCATCACTGGAATTAACTGTTACTTTTTTCAGGACATATACAGAAATGCCAATTCAATGGTCACCTCAGACTCAATGGCTGGAATTTTCCAGCCATTCACTGGGAGAGAGGATGCAAAATTTAGCATGCAGCAAAATCTCCGTCCACTGCAGCGGGACAGGAAAATGCCATTGGTATGAATGGCTGGAGAATCCTGCTTAGTGTCTTGAATTTTGAAATTAAACAAAGCGGGTAAAATACTACTTCTGAAAAACACATGTATCTTGATACAGTGAGTCAAATGGTGGGAAAAAGGAGAAAGTATCCCACATCCCTCCCATGTCTGGAACAGTCATCAAAATCTGTCCTGCTGAATAACATTTTCACCTGTCTAGTTTCATTCTAAAAAAATTAAAACTTGACCTTTCCCTTCACGTATACAAGAGAAATGTGGTTTGCAAATCTAAAACAAAAGCAGAAAATGGTGAATGTATTCAGCAAGTCTGTGGCAAGTATGGAAGAACAGAGTTAACATTTCAGGTCAGCAATCACTGTTCCCTGTTAGCTCTGTGACAGTGCAGCAAATGGATACATTCAGTGCAGGCCACACAAGTTGCCCCATTTAAGTTGCTAGGCACATGCTATGCAATAAATTTAAAAGGACTGTGCGCTAAAATAAATCACCCACGAACTCCAAAGGGAAAATAGGGGGTGGATTGTTGGTAATTCTGCATCAGAACTGGCTGGATCTGAAAACCCTATAACTCGGAATGTGGTTGCTATTCCCGCCACTTACTAAGCCATGTTTCAGTCATATTTAAGATATATTTTTAAGCACCCTCTTCTGCCCTCAGTTTAACTACCTTACGTATTAAATCCCTTCAAGTATACACTACTTACTGTATAACAACCTTTGACCCCCAAAAGCAGTATAGTAAGGAAAATAAATAATCTGTTTAAAATACTTGTGGAATCTATAGTTATTTTTAAAGAACATTTCAGCAGGACATGGAAGAGTTTGCATCAATGGTAAAAGGATCAATTGGAATTTTCATATGACTTGGTAACTCTTGACCTGGAAGTTGTCATAATGGGAAGGAAATTGAGATGCAAAAGGGTGTGTGGTCAGGCATAGAGAGAAGATGGACAAGGAAATTACTGTTGTAAAGAGGATGAAGGCAGGAGGGGAGGGGAGGCTGAATGTCATGACACAGTGGAGACACAAACAGAAAACAGACCTAGACAGAAAAAGAAAGACACCAAATTCTTTGGTGGAAAAGTACCAAATCTCTCTCAGGAAGAGATCAGTTTTTTCAGTTTGACAAAAAAGGATACAGGAGTCTTGGAAGGGATTATGTGACCTGGCTGAAATGGTGTAAAATCTGGAAAGCTCTGTGAAAAGGTCAGAGATTTTAAAAAGGTAGGTGTTCTCTCAAAGTGGCCAACTATGAACTGTGGTGTCACTGGTTAATCAGTTGAAGCTGAACTCTGGAAAGCTACACCATCACAACAGCCATGACCCAAAAGAGAGAAGGTTTGTCAAAGCATGCTTTGCTGATAATAATCAGGCCCAAGAAACTCAAAGGCACAAGTTCTTTTTGGATAAGTTTCATAACCCTGCATGAATGAAGGGCAGCATGTTGTGTAACTGTGTAGCTACATAAGCCACACTTGTGTGGGGAGTGATATGGGTGTTGGTGCTTGTGCTAGACATGTTTTTGTTGTAACAACTGTTAAATGAAAAGTTTACCTCTTCATTTAAAATATCATTTGCCTGCTAATTCATGTTAGTTTACTTTGGTTCTGATTCGTGTTAAAGCAAATGTTACAAAAAGTGAATCCTTGTTGGTCATTTCTTTATTCGGGGATCATTCGGTAAATTGGGATATTTAGCCTTATGCTTTCCCCCGGGTGATCAAGCAACTCACAAACTGCTTTGTTTATTTTCTAGTCTTTTGTTTCCTCTATTTTCCTTGCTTGCTTACTAATTTTCTGCCTTCTATTTCCAGCTTTGCTTCTCTACCTCTTAAACCTATGCTTATTTTTTTATGTCCCTACCCAGTTAATTTAAACTATTCCCAATAGCACCAGCAAACCTTCCCACCACGATGCTTGTCTTGACCCTATTTGGGTGCAATCTGCTTAGCTTGTTCAGGTCCCAATGTCCCAGAAATTTAAAACTCTCCCTCATACACCATCACTCCAACTAAACATTCATCTGCACCCATCCTTCTTGTTCTATACTCACTAGTGCACGGCACCGGGAATAAACCAGTGATTACTACTTTTGAGGTTCTGCTTATTAATTTATTTCCAAATCCCTAAAATCCACGTCATCCGCCATGACCTCATCTCTTCTTCTCTACTTATCTCATTGGTACCAATAAGCACCACAATCTCTGACAGTTCTTCTGCACCCTCAGAACATTCTTCAGCCACTCAGTCTCATGCATGATCCAAGGAGGCAACATAGGATCCTTGAATCATGTCTGTAGACAAGGAACTGCCTATCTGATCCCCAAAGTATTGGATCCATATGACATATAAATTGGTTTTCTAAACTTTCTCCTCAATCATCCCCAATCTTCCACCCTACAGCTATGCCACCCATGATGCAAAGTATTTGACTCTGGCTGCACTCCCTGAAGGAATAATTGTTTCACTATTTTTAGGAATAGAATACTAATCAAAGGGCAAGATGCACTCACAGGGTTCCTGAACTATGTGCTTGGCCCTCTCTGTTTCTCTGATAGCCAGTCATTCAATCTCTGCCTGCACACTTTGAAACTGTAGGGTGACAATACTTCCTCAATGTGTGGTTATTGGTGACTTGAAAAGTAACCTGGAGTTCCCACATAATACAGGATGTGCACTTGACTTAGCAGAGGTTCCTTGCCATGCATCCATTGACAAGACTATTACTTAAACTTAGCAGAAATAAACAAGTCTTGTTCCTAATCAGGATAAAGAAGTTCAACAGCCAACACTAGTTAGCTTCTTCCATTATCTAATGACACATTGGTTGTTTTATCTCTCTCTATTACTCATGCTTCTTTACCTCCTGACTCACCTGACTCAGTTGAGTGGTGGAAGCAGATTCAATAATAACCTTCAAGAGGGAATTGGATGAAATTGAAAAGTTTGCAGGACTCTGGGAAAGAGCAGGGGCATAGGATTAATTTTAAAAATTCATTCAAAATTCCAGCACAGGTAAGCCAGGCTGTAAGGTCTCCTTCTGTGCTGTATTAAAATTTTGATTGCATTGGTACCAGTATGTGCCTATGAATGCCCAACTAACCAAAATAGAGGATACTTTACCAGAAACAGCCCATCCATAATATCCTATGCCGTAAGCAAGGCTGAATGGGATAAGGTATACCACGTTCAACATAACCTGATTGGCTGTATCCATTAAGGTACTACCAAATATAAGTGAAACCCTGGCATATCTAACTGGCAATGACCAATGGTGACTTATCTTCACAGGGTCCAGGTCATCAGAGAATCAACTGCAGAACTATGCCGTCCATGCACATAGAGATGGCATATCCAGTGACAATAATGGTAAGCTGCAGTCTGAAAGTTAGCTGCATCTCCTCACAGACATATTTCAGAGGTGATCGGTGGGTGGGGATTTTGGGGTAAGTGCTGTTGAATAGCACAAAGGGACTTTCTGTCCTTTGCCCACCTACTCATAAATGCACCTTGGCTTTTTTTTGCATCACTTTTTCTTGTAATTTTCTTACTCCCGTACCCCTTCAACCTTGACAAGAGAGTTGACAAGCTTTCCCAAAGGCTTTCTGGAACCTTTTCAGCCAATGGTAATCCTCCAGTTGAATTGTTTTCATCTTAACTTTCACTTACATGTGGTTTGTCTTTTCTACAGCTAGCAATCTCCCTTTACACGCAATGCCAATAAGTAATCCTCAGAAAGCTGGGTGAAAATTATGTACTTCCAATTGAATCTGTCTGAAATCTGCTTCTAGCCATTCAAGTCTAAACCACATCAATATTTTAACATTAGGTGGCGACCCTCACGTTGAGTAGGTTCAGAATCTGGTCTTCTTACCTTTTCTTGCACGTACACACTCCAAAAAATGATTGTTCTTGAGCAGAGTATAGAGTTGACCTACTTTATAGCTAGGAGAGAGGTATTTGGTTCCAAATCATCATGATCTCTATTAAAAATTATAGCTTGTTTAGCACCAGACCTGTCCTAGGCACATACCTACCAGCTATATATATCAACATTCTATCCGCTCTGTAAAACATAAATCTCAATAAGCAGAATTATTTCATTTTACAGAGTTACAGAATGCCATACCACATCACAAATCAGGAAAGCAATGTGGAGTTTGGGTTCGGAATGAAAACGGTGGATATTTTGCTTCACCAAATTACCCGAATGTCTACCCCCCTAATAGAGAATGTATCTACATACTGGAAGGTAATGTGATTTATTCATTTGCGTCTAACTCTATGGTGCTAGTTGGAGCCCATATCAATTCTCAACAAAGATCTGTCCATGTTTATTATTATGGATCATCTACAGCAGTTGCTGGAATGATGATGTTTTATAATATGTCAAAATTACTCAGCTAGAAGCCTGTCATAAAACAACGCAGTTGTAACCAGCCTACTTGAAATGTTCTCAGAGATAATGGCCAGAATCTTACCGGCCCACCTGCCACAGGAATTGGAGCAGGCAAGGGGTGGACCATGGAAAGGTCGACTGACCTTGGGTGAGATTTTACACTTTCGGGACAAACGAGGCCATAAAATCCCACCCAATGAGTACATTTCTTTGGTAACTGAATACACTTTGAACCTGGATGTACGCCTTGACCTGCAGGAACTTGTTATCATTTTGCTGTATTTGCAGCTGCTCCCCGCCAGCGAATTGAACTCACTTTTGACGAACCTTACAGCATTGAACCTTCATGGGATTGTAGATTTGATCATTTGGAAGTCAGAGATGGACCATTTGGATTCTCCCGTGTGATAAACCGCTTTTGTGGCCAAAATAGTCCATCGCTCATTAAATCATCTGGAAGATTCTTATGGATAAAGTTTACTTCAGATGAGGAGTTAGAAGGCTTTGGATTTCGAGCGAAATACTCTTTTGTACCAGGTAACTAATTTATTATTATTAAAAGGAACTTTATATTTTTTCACTGAGTATACTATTAACAGTTATAAGGGCTTAATACAAGAACTGGCAATTAGGCTATACATTCTTCACCCCATCTTATTACAGTTCTATGGAAGGCTGATCTGTCACTGTCCACTTAGGCTCCTACCGAAGTTGAACATTTTGTTCAAATGCATCCAGCATTTCATTTAAGGGAACCAAATGGTTTGAAAGCTTCAATCATGTTTCATTTGAAAAGAAAATTAGATGCATTTACTACACATCCATTCTTGTTTCAACAGCAGTAATAGAGAGTCTTCTCTTTGAACTGTCATGTAATGATAATGCCTCCATAATGGTTTTAAGAAATTTCAGTCTTCTAACCAATGACAGTGAAGGAATGGGAATATATTCACAAACCAGGATGCTGTATGATTTATGGAAAATGAGAAGTCAATAACGTTCCTATGACACTTGTACTGCAGTCCTCCATATCCATGAAGGAGACCTTTCAGGTCCATGGGGAAGGAGATGCTTTTGAATGAGTCTTCGTGAATTGGTGCAGTGGACCCTACAAGTTGGGCATACAATAACCACAATGCAGGCAGATGAATATTGAAGGCAGATTATCAGTGCTGATTCATGACGGTTGATGCTCTGTCCTGCATGTTGTCAAGATGCTTGCTGTAGTGCCTATCCAGAAAAGTGGGAATTGCTGACTTTAGTTTTATAAGTGGGAAGAAGTCTTTGAGGAATCATGAGATGAACCATTTGTCAGAGTTTGGGAGCATAGGAGTTGGAATAAGCTGTTTAGCCTATTGAGCCTGTTCTCCCATTCAATATAATCATGTTTGATTGGATACTTCAATGCCTTTAACACACACTGTCCCCATTACCAGCCTCTGCCCACTGTTATTGATATAGAGTTAATATGACTGGTCCAGTTAATTCTCCTGGCAAAGTTGATCTTTAAGATGTTAATGGTTGAGGACTCCATTTTGGCTATTGAAGCTAATTTTCCCTTCTAGGAGATGGCTGTTACATGATAACTACATGGCATAATTCTTACTTGTCGCTTAACAGATGAGCCTAGATCTGGCCAAATGCTCCTGAACATTATTTTGCTGAGAAACTCCTGCAGCAGTATCCTAGCGATGTGATGATTAGCCTTCAGTAACCATGACAACTTTCCTTTGTACCATGTTCCTTCAAAAGACAAGCTTTTTAGATGTGTTTATCAAATGTTGCATGGTTTAACATGTCATTTACATTGAAAATATGATCACAATTTTCTACTTTTATAGATCCTGATTTTATCTACCTTGGTGGAATCTTGAACCCCATTCCAGGTATGATTAATATTTTGGGAGGGGGGTAGTTTTGAACCCGCACTCTCTCTGTCTGCAATTGCCAGCAAGGGTGAAAAACATGGAAAGAATCGGAGAAACACGATTCTTCCTGGAGAAATTGTGTCTCCTGATTTTGTCTGCCTCTTCCCAACAATGTCATGAGGTTTACACCTTTTGTGACATTGGGGCAGGAACTCCATTTAAATACATTTTAATGAATTTAAATATTATTAATGAACCTCCCGCCACATGATCCCCCACGTTAAATATTCATGCCTCGCCAATGGTGTTTGGCCAAATGAGAAACTGTCCAGGGGATCCCTTTGGAGGCACAAAATTAAGTATAGCCCCTGGGAGGAGAGGGACATAGCCGTCTACTGTCCATTGGCAGTGCCAACCAGAAATTCCACCTGTACCAAGGAGCAGTGCTGGGGTGGACCATAGTGGCAGCTTCATGGGGAGAGTTCATTTATGTGTGGTGGGAGGGGGGGAATGGGCACTGAAGGGAAAATGGGAATGCCAACAATGATTATACAGATGTTGGGATTGCAAATGGGATGCTGGCAATAATAAAACAGGAGGAACAGGAATGCTAGCGATGATTGTGTGAGTGGGAATGGGAATGCTGGGGAAGATTGCATGGATGGGAATGGGAATGGTGATGGTATGTATGACCATGTGTGACTTTTTGTTCTAATCAGGGACATTCTTTAAAAATGGCATCCCCATTCTCAGTGAAATGGGTCTTGTTGGCTCTATGAGGCTCCAGCTCATCAGAGTGATGGATAACCCATGTCCACTCATTATCTTTGACTAAGAGGCTCAGAATCTGGAAAGAAAACTGACCAGTGGAGCTGGAGAACTTCATACCAGTTTTCAGTCTGAGCCTGACACACAAAGACATTTTGGTAAAATTCCCTCTCTATATGTTCAAGGTAGATTTTTGATGCTATTTTAGGTTAAAATGTTAATATTTCCTTGTTTATTTTCCAGTAATATTAATATTTTGCCTATCTAGATTGCCAGTTTGAGCTATCAGGGCCTGATGGGATCATCCACTCTCGGCAAGTCGAACAGGAAGAGAAAATCAAGCCTGGAGAAGCTATTGATTGCATTTGGACAATAAGAGCCCCGCCAAGAGCTAAGGTATGTGTTTATACTTTGTAGATGTGAGATGATCCACTTTGGAAGAAACAATAGTAAAATGGAATATTATTTAATGGTGAAAAGCTGCAGCATGCTACTGTGCAGTGAGACCTGGGGGTCCTTGTGCATGAATTGCAAAAACCCAGTCTGCAGATGCAGCAGGTGATCAAGAAGGCAAATGGAATGTTGGCCTTTATAGTGAGGGGGATAGAATATAAAACAGGAGGTCTTGCTGCAACTATACAGGGCACTGGTGGGACTGCAACTAGAGTACTGTGTGCAGTTTTGGTCCCCTTATTTGTGAAAGGATATATTGGCCTTGGAGAGAGTACAGAGAAGGTTCACTAGACTGATACTGGAGATGAGGGGTTAGCTTATGAGGAGAGATTGAGTAGATTGCACCTGTACTCGTTGGAGTTTAGAAGCTGAGGGGGGATCTTATAGAAACATATAAGATAATGAAGGGACAAGATAGGGTAGCGGTAGAAAGATTCTTTCCACTTAGGAAGGAAACCAGAACTAGAGGGCACAGCCTCAAAATAAGGGGGGTCTGTTTAGAACAGAGTTGAGGAGGAACTTCTTCTCTCAGAGGGTAGTGAATCTCTGGAATTCTCTGCCCATTGAAGTGGTGGAGGCTACTCATTGAATATGTCTAAGTTCCTGATCGATAAGGGAATTAAGAGTTATGGGGAACAGGTGGATAAGTGGAACTTCAGATCAGCCATGATCTTATTGAATGGTGGGGCAGGCTCGAGGGGTTAGTTGGCCTACTCCTGCTCCTACTTCTTATATTATGTTCTTAGAAGGCAGTGCACAGAGAGAACCTTTAATTGAGGTTCCTATCTAGAGCTTTGTACGATAGTTCATTTTTAGCATTATGTTCAAACTGAAACACTTGGCAGTTTCAGAATAGTGGCACAGAGAAATGAAGAGTGGATAGGCAAAAAAGAACATTGTTCGGTAAGTGGCTTCCTGGAGAACATTTATTGGTCGTCATCCTAGTTTGTGGACACAAGGTACAGATTGAACTTAAATTGTTGTTGATTTTTCCACTTTAGCTGAGAACCACAATAAATTTAAATCTCAAAGGATTGAAAATCGATAGCAAGGACATTTTTACTTTCCCTTCAATCTTTCTTGGCAATAATCTCAAGCTGTGCTAACAATCCATGTGAAAAAAAAACTTCAATAAACTTTCTCTGGCCAATAAATTTATTAAAAATAGAAATAGATGAATGTAAGGGAATATTTACAATTCTCCATAACAGTTACATTTTTAATAGTGGTCCCCATAGAGAATGATACCATGCATTAGCAATAGATAAAGGCCATAATTTTTTGGCCATTCATGCCAGTGGGATTCTCTGGTCCCGCTACTGTGAACAAAGATTTGGCTGAGCGCTTGCAGTGGTGGAAGTGTGTGAACGACCAGAAGATCCCAGCCATGAATTTCTAAATAATTAACTCACACAGCAAGATTCCAAGTTTAAGACTCTTGCTGCAACAAGCACATTAAAATCAACATAGACTTAACATTATTTAGCAGGCAACTAATACTCTAAATTACAGAAAATGTTATTCCCTGGTAACTTATTGGCAGAATCAAAAATCCCACAGCTTGTTTATATATTATGACGTACTCTGTGCAAAGATGTATCCTTGTGTCTAGAGTTCAAAACTTCTCTCAGCTCAAATAAGATCTCTTCCCTTAGCTTCACCAGGATGATCTTCCAATGTCCTTTTAAACAAAGACTGCTTCACTCAACCATTTGCGCATAATCAAATAGGCTTCCCATTGTAAGATACCCCTTGTGATTCCATGATCTTTATCTCTTCATAGTTCTTGTTTTGTCAAACATGGATTCTCAGCAGCCCTCAGCTTGGTGCATAATTCAAAAGTAGTCCTTTTCTTCTGCCTGGTATGGCAGCACCTATTGTGGATCTCCTTCCCCAAACATTTCAGTCTGACAGCTCCAAGAATAGTTGTGTCTGGATAGCAGTAAAGCCAGCTGCTACTTGCTTTGTGTCCAGGTGTTAAAGTTTGCACCTTACTTCTAATAGGATTTGATCTGGACTCCAGATTCCATGGCAAACAGATCACATGGGTTTATTTGCAGGTCAATCCTGCATCAAGTCCTATCTCACTCTCCAAATTACTCTCTTTCACCTTGAATTAAAGATGACAGTTTAAAATGTAATCATCTTATAAAGTCTCACATTCAAAGCAACACAAACATACTGATGGCAAACTGCATTTTTAAGGAAATAACTGTTGCAATTTAATTTGGTACTTGGTTGATAATTTTCAAAAACCTGAAATGGCCACCAAACGACCACATTCCTAGTGTAATAATGTAGTTGTATGGTATTTCTGAAGTATTCTCATGATCAATGCATGTCTGATGTTGTGCATTTTGAATTAATTTTAATTAACTTTTATTACTTATACTATAATATTAAAAGTATTTGTGAACATTCCAGTTAATGATCATATTTAATGAAACCATGCAAATGAATTATTTATTTCACAGATGCAGATATAGCTATATGTTTTACTATATTAACCCAGGACATCATTGCAGAAGTTCCTCAGAGTTGTGTTTTAAATCCAACTATCTTCAGCTGCTTTATCATCAACCTCCTTTTCATCATATCTGATCATCATCAGAAGTGGGAATGTTTGCTGATGATTGCACAGTGTTCAGCACCATTCATGATTCCTTAGATACTGAAGCAGTTCATGTCCAAATGCAGCAAGACCTGGATGCTATCCAGGCTTGGGCTGACAAATGGCAAGTAACATTCATGCACACAAGTGCCAGGCAATGATCATCTCCAACAAGAGAGGATCCAGCCATTACACATGTCATTCAATAGGATTATCATCATTGAATCCCCCGCTATCAACATCATTCCGGTTACCATTGACCAGGAATTGAACTGGACTAGCCATATAAATAATGTTGCTACTAGATATGTCAAAGTCTAGGTAGCCTGTGGAAAGTAACTCACTGCCTGAGTCCCCAAAGCCTGTCCACCATTTACAAAGCACAAGCCAGGAGCTTGATGGAATATCTCCATTTACTTGGATGAATACAACCCCAATAACAGTCAAGAAGCCTGTCACCATCCAAGACAAAGCAGCCCGCTTGATTGTTACTGCTTCCACAAACATTCAATCCCTTAACCACTGACGAACAGTGGCAGCTATGTATACCGTCTAAATCATGCACTGCAAGAACTCGCCATCTAGAAGAACAAGAGCAGCAGATACCTGGGAACACCATCAACAAGGGCAGTAGGTGCAGGGGAATGCCACCACCTGTATTTCTCCTCCAACTCATTCACTATTCTGACTTGGAAATATATCACTCTTCCTTCACTGTCATTTGGTCAAAATCCTGCCATTCCCTCCCTGACAGAACTGTGGATCTGCCTTCACCTCAAAAACTGCAGTGTTCAAGAAGGCAGCTCACCACCACCTTCTGAAAATCAAATAAAGAAGGACAATTAATGCTGGCCTAGCCAGTGATGCCCACTTCCTATAAAATGATTTTTTTCTTTAAATTGTACGAGCTGGAATGTAATGGGCTGTCTAATGTTAGATTAACTTTAAGAATGTTAATAATGTTGTCTTAACTTTAAGAATGTTAATAACAGTAACAGTATATTACAGCCTTAAAGCCAGACAAAAAATAGTATTAAGGTTGGTGGGATATAACTAACATTGCGGATAATGATTTAGAGAGAAAAATTGTCACTTGAGTTATTTCCATTAGCAACCAAACACCTGTGATGTCAATGTGCAGAGGGTTTAAAGATGCCAATTCTTCTTCTCTGCCAAATGCCATTTATTTTCTTTGAATTCTGATTAATATGAATTGCTGCTGAAGGCACTGAGATTGAAATCTACAAGTAAACTGCCACTTGACATTTAACCACTTTATACATAAGTGATTAAAAATGATGTTCAACTTATTTTCTTTTCATGACTTGTTTGCCAAATTGCCTTTCAAAATGTCCTTCAAATATGTCGATCATATCCTGCTGTATAAAATAATTCATATCAATAACATTTATATTTTGAACAAAGCATTAAGAAGCACTTTCAATTACTATTGGGTCATGCTCTATTTTAAACTATTTTATACTATGCATGCTAGTACCATAATATGTGATAAATAAAATTCAATTTGCTACCCAGTGCAACCGTGATCTTAAGACCACAAAATATTTAATTCAACCTTGGTATTGAACATTTAACAATATCACTGAGTCAATACTGGTTAATGGAATCATTATTATGCAGATTAATATCAGGTAAGGCTCAAAGAGAGTGGCTCTTTACATAATGTTCCCCAATTAGTACTGAAAAAAGGTAATTGTGATACTGCATCCCTGCACTTTGTGAACTACAGAATTGGAACAGAGATAAATTTGTTTTCAACACAGCTTTGTTGTGTTTTGTTCCACTCACTGGTAAGGTTTTACAGAAAAAATATACCTGGTGCTCTCTTCAATAGTGCAGTCTTATTAAAACATGGTGCTTGAAATCAAAGCCGATCGCGTACAGTTTTTGTTACAAGTAATTATGGAACTTGGGAACAATGATTCTGTGATTTTTCTAACAAATGTTTTGTCAAAAGCTGGAGACTTCAGTACGGAGGAGGACCATTCTTTTATCTTTTGAGATTTGCATTCAAACTTCCTTTGTAATGGACTATATTGAAATGTTGCTATACAGGTTGTTCACCATTTATAGTTATAGATGTGGATCATTTTTGGGTCAATCATTCTACAGCTCTTGTCAAAAAATGCACATGTGAACTGACAAGGATTAACTAATCACCTATATTGACAACAAAACAGATGTTCATTGCAGAGCATTATCTCACAATCTGGCTTTAGACACATACAGAATATGCAATGGCATTAATTGAATGCATCTAGCTTAAGACTGAGAAACTATAGAAAATGAACTATGTTGAATAGCTTTCTTTTAACAGCCTTATAAAAATGCTCCTGTTGCCACATCTGGGAAGGAGTTTCATCTAATATTAGTATACTGAAGCACTTTATCCAGACAGTAATGTAGTTAATGGCTGTGTATATTGGGCAATGTGAAAATGTTCATTGTGTTTATCTGGTAAATGATATATAGATTGGTCAATCTAAGTTCACCATCTGAAAGGTAGACTTATTGTTCTAATCAAGATCAATCCTTCAGTTCAGGTTAAACACTGTAATTTTTGATTATCTTTATAAATGGGAGACTAGGTCAGTACTCCCCAAGAATGAGAGGTGACCTCAATGAAATTTATTACATTCTCTCACGGCACAACAGGGTCGTTGTAGGTAAGGTTTTCTCCCTGGTTGGTAAGTTTAAAACCAGAAGACATAATTTCAGGATGAAGGATGGTTCATTTAAGACTGAGAAGGAGGAATATCTTCACTCAGAAGGAGTGAATCTTTCTCTACCCTAGAGGGCTTTGGAAGCTCTATCATTGATCATGTTCAAATCAAAAATCAATATATTTCTGGAGAGTAATTATAACAGGGGATATGGAGATAGTATGGGAAAGCAGTGTTGAGGTGCATGATCAATCATGATTTAATTGAATGGCATAGCAGGCCCAAGGGGCTGAATGGCCTACTCTTGTTATAATGTTCCTAAATGTTTCAGCGTGATAGCTGCAAAAGTTTCAGCATAATAGGCCATCTAAAGAGAATAAGGGTAGTTGTTTTGGAAAATTGGTAAATTGCAGGGGCAAGGATTGTTCTCCAAAGATATATAAAAATGGAGGGAGCTTTATGACTCATGGGATGTACCATAACTGATACTATATTGAAAGGGTTGTCCACCTCCACCTCCAACATGCTCAAGTTGAGGAATATTAACTCCTCCTCCTGCCATTCAAAAATAAAATAAGAGAAAACAATTTAAAAAATTAGAGCGAAAAGATGATGATGATCAAGAAATAAAAACTGCAGTTTTTCTGGGAGATTCAATTCTAATGTTTTTAAACACAAAAAAATGCACTTTCTTGATCTTCTTTCTCTTTAAATGAAAAGAAATGTAGCAATAGCCTTTTCCTGTAAAGAATAAACAAACATATGTGTGCACGCTGTCATTGTACCTCAATGTATTTTTCTTTGATAGATTTATTTACGCTTTCTGGACTATCAAATGGATCACTCCAATGAATGCAAGAGGAACTTTGTTGCCGTATATGATGGGAGCAGTGCTATTGAAAACCTAAAGGCAAAGTTTTGTAGCACAGTAGCTAATGATGTAATGCTACAAACTGGAGTTGGAGTGGTTCGTATGTGGGCTGATGAGGGCAGCAGGCTCAGCAGATTCCGAATGCTATTTACTTCATTTGTAGATCGTAAGTAACCAAAGCTTATAAACATTTTATTCACCAGTAACATTTAATTTGTTGCTAGCCTATTTTACTTTGTGATAGATTACTTCAGAAGACAGTATTTGTTAAAGGTGGAAACAATATTGCAACGCAGCCAAAGAATTTTATTGCTCATAGTCAAAAATGTAGGCTTGGAAATTATGCTATATAAGATTATAATAGTGGATGGGTTGGCAGAGGTTTGGAAGCAATGTAGCTGTACATCCCCTCATGAATAGAAACATGTGTCCAAGCAGTCAGATTAATTGTGTGTGGGGGGGCGGGGGGGAACATATTCTTTTGGAAAATTGCCAATAAACTGTTAAAAGGTTTGTTCTTAATTGCCAATATTATTCAATTTTATCCTGTAGACTTTGTTAATTATCCTTTCTAAAATATGTTTTTAGAAACTTATAGGAATGTAAAAATAGGAGTATTGCAAAGGTTGACAAATGATTATAACAGATTTTTTTCCCTTTGCAAAAATTTTGAAAGAATTATTTGCAATAAAAATCATTTAAGTTTGCCATCAGGAAGTAAATTAACGCTGTACTAAAAAACAATACCATTCCTCTGGTATATTTCATAGACATGATGTGAGGATGCCAGGTTGGATTGGGGTAAACACAGTAAGAAGTCTCACAACACCAGGTTAAAGTCCAACAGGTTTATTTGGTAGCAAACACCCTCAGCTTTTGGAGTGCTGCTCCTTCGTCAGGTGAGTGGGGAGTTCTGACCCCCACTCACCTGTTGAAGGAGCAGTGCTCCGCAAGCTAGTGGCATTTGCTACCAAATAAATCTGTTGGACTTTAATCTGATGTTGTGAGACTTCTTACCATACTTTGCAGAATCATAGAATCCCTACAGTACAGAAGGATGCCTTTCGACCCATCAAGTCTGCACCAACCACAATTCCATCCAGGCCCTATCCCCATTAGACAGCAGCAGAAAGGAATCTTAGATAGTTTGTGATAATGGATGCGTTGCAACTAGGACTCTCATTTTAAATTTTAGAAGTTAGTTCATTTTAATGGCTTCTGCACAACACTTCACAGAACTGTGAAAAGGGGGCCAATCTGCACCAATTCTCCAAAAGAGCATCTTATCCAGGCCACTCCTCCTCCTTCCCTACTGTTACAACCCTGCACATTTACCATGACTAATCCATCTAACCTATGGATACTAAGGGACAATTTACCATGGCCAATCTGCATATATGTAGACTGTGGGAAGAAACTGGAGCACCTAGAGGAAACCCATGCAGATATGGGGAGAATGTCTGTATAGAGTTTGCACAATCACTCAAGGCCAGAGTTGAACTCAGGTCCCTGGTGCTCTGAGGCAGCAGTGCTCACCACTGTGCCATTGTGCTGCCCCTTGAAAATATGTACACAAGTATATATTTTCTGGTGTGATTTTCTTTTGGAATAAAGATAGCTGAACTTATAGTGATTTCAGGATGGTATCTATGAATTGACTTGGAGTCCATTGGGAAATGGACTCCAGCTAGTAATTAAAGTCAAGATAAAATTATCCATTCAGTGTGTATCAGTAAGAATTCTGCCAGTCTTAATAATTTGTGTATGTTGATGCAAGTTACGCTTGTCTGCTTATTAATTGATTTATTTCCCACAACGCCTCCTTTTTTCAACTCACTTATCTGAATCACTTCTGAATTAGGAAAAATGCATGTCCCATTAAATATGAAGAGCACGTCTAAAAATCCTTTAAAGTAATGTTCATAGTTTGTATTTTTAAAACAGACCTTTGGAGAGCTGCAGTCACAAATTATTCATAGCAGATGGCACTCAGATGAAGATACCACTTGTCACTCGTATACACATTTTTAGCTTTCAACTCACCACTTGCAGAATAAGCAACACCTCCAGATATTGATAGTGTGACACATCCTGTGACTTGTCCCTTAAGAGTTTCAAATCCATATAGTTGATCCACAAAAATTCCTAAAGAATCCCTATGAAAAATTGGATCACAACTTACAAAATGTTAGATGTCATCCAAAGAAATAGGTCACTTTTATTCCTTCTCTTACTTTCAGGTCCATTGCTTTATTTCAGAATGTTATTAACCAGCCATACAATCTGGTCCACACTTATCCAGTTTCCAAAGCCAATGATTGAACCATGTTAACATGCTATAAATTCATGTCAGTTAACAGTCAATAAATCCAACAAGATTAAGCAAATTCATTAATTTTGTGTGGGAGATTCAATTGATGCTTTTATTGTGAATAATGAAGCTATGACCAATTTATCTAACTGACAAATCTGAACTAACAAAGACATGACCTTTACAAAGTGCCCATTTACTGTGTTTTCTTACTCATGGTTGAATGGCCATACACAGTACTACATCACATCTTGTAAAAGCTTTTGAAATACATGTTCTATAATTTATGGTGACACTAACCTTTGTCTCGCAGCTCCCTGCCAGGACAACACATTCTTTTGTCACAGCGACATGTGCATCAACAATTCTTTGGTCTGTAATGGAGTCCAGAACTGTGTGTACCCATGGGATGAAAATCATTGTAAAGGTAAAAGTGTGATCTGTAAAAGCATTTGTGAGAAAACAATGTCCTTTACTTCATCGGACTTGACAAAGGCCATTTCTCCCCGACAGCTGTATTTATGGGTTAAATCAATACGTTTATCTCAGTCAAAGTTCGCATTAAGCTGTGGTTTACAGAGACTAACAGATCTTAACTAGTTTTGACATTTCCACAGCGAGTGCATGGAAATCTGATTTAATACCAAACAGCTCATTTCATTCCCTAATAAAATCTGAGAGGTCCAGTTCCTTGTTATGAAATGAAGATAAGTCACTACATTGAAGATGGATATTATTTTTTGGTTTATTGAGGCTGGTGTTTCAAATGTGTTGGATAATATTCCATTGTTGTTTGTTTCTTGCTATTTGATTCCACCTCCTCCCCATGATGGTTGCTAGTGGTGGGACTGCTAGTTAAATTGATTTTAAGTCTGGGATAACAGTGAAGATAATCAGTTTTCCCCTGTACTCGATCATCTTTGGTTAACCACAACAGTTGGACGCTTGGAAGTCTGTCCTGCTATGGGACTGTTCCTTTCTTTGTCAGAGCTACGAATGACAAATAGAAGGTCTAAGGGCTCTGAAGAAGGGTCACATGACCTCAAAATGATGGATGTTGTTCACTGTGGCGAAGGTGGCCTGTCATTGGCTTCCAGTCCCTCCATGGTTAAGAGAGTTTCCCACTGATTTTACCCCCAACCTTCAGGGAATCTGTGGCAGGGTGTTGCAATCAGCAGATCAGAAGATCATACGAGAAAGTTCCAGCTGTTAACTCTCTTTCACTCTCTACATATGCTGCCAGACCTGCTGGATTTTTCCAGCATTTTCTGTTCTTATTCAAGCGACCAGAGTTGAAGAAAAAGTGGGGTTTTGGCAGTGCATCAAAAGAGAAACTGGATCTTGATCATGTCTTCATCTAGTAAAAACTCCATTCTTTTGCATTTGAGATCACTGGAAATAATTAGGGAACCCTGGACTGCGTGTGTCAGTTTCAAGGATACATTGTCAACCTAGTTGCAGATTAAAGTGCTTTGGCTGGCAATATTCTGATGCCTAACAAGATTATAAAAAAATCAGATAACAGCATGGCCCTATTAGCACTGAAGCAACAGATAAACAATATCCTTCCAATAATGTTAGAACACATATACATCCAGCTTTTAAATATTGAAAGGTAGTTCCAATCACAGCAGTTATCACAGGCACAAATTGACCGGAGTCAACTAATCGCAGTTGTTTTTTCATTAACACAGCTAATGATAAGTACGATACTGCCCACTTGAGGAAGAAGGAGCCTGATAATTTTGTACTAGCAGTTCATGTTGAGAGCTTATAATACACAGGAAATAGATTGAAATCTCTTTGAAATAAAGCTGTTAAAATTAACTAATTTACACTAAGATGCACAACAGTGAAAAGTAAATTGATGTGAAAGACTGGATCCAGTGCTTGATCATTTTCACTACAAATTGCCAGGACTGTCCTCCTGATCAGTTTGTCTAGATGATGCTTTTGAATGTTGTCAGGTGCCTTTTGCATGATCTGTCCTAAATGCCCAGGAAACATGTTTATTCATTCCATGTAAGGAATTATTGCTGTATCAATGCTGCCTCACTCAAATATATATTCAGAATTATTGCTGTATCAATACTGCCTCATTCAAATATATATTCAGATTATTGCTGTATCAATGCTGCCTCACTCAAACATACATTCAGAACTATTGCTGGATCAATAATGTCTCACTCAGACATACGTTCAGAATTATAGCTGTATTAATGCTGCCTCACTCAAACATATATTCAGAATTATTGTTATATCAATACTGCCTCACACTAACGTTCGTAGAGAATTATTTCTGTATCAGTATTTCCTTATATAAACATGCACATGGAATTATTACTGGCTCATACAAATTTTGAACAATCATTTAATTTCATTGAAAGATTAAACAAATTGTTGAAATAAACAATTTATTTTGTTTTAAAGACATGATTCAGCCTAATAAAGGTGTCTTGTTTATATACAAGATTGCTCAGCGATATCAACATTTTGCCAGTTGTATCTAATACTGGAGATACAGCATTTATTTCTGTTTTGAATGCTGGACTTTTCATAAATGAGGTAGGGCTGATTTTCTTGCCCTCTGTTCATCTGAGCACCAGAAAGATGTAGTATTTTCAAAGTGAGCTCACTTACAATTACCTGAACATCTTTGAATTTGCTAGTTCAGGTCATTATCATGCATCCATTACAGATCTGCCACCTAGCAGGAGATTGCACCTTGAAATGGCCTAAAAATGTAGACATTTCTGCAAAACTGAGAGTTTTACAGCAGCAGGAATGGCCATTGATATCCAGCTTTTCAAGCTGTTCTCCAAAAACTGCAGCCAAAAGGTGTCCAGGTGGAAAGTATCTAGGAAGCTAAAATGAAAGTTTTCACTTATCTT
The DNA here is from genome assembly GCA_024679065.1 of Sphyrna mokarran. Taxonomy (NCBI): domain Eukaryota; kingdom Metazoa; phylum Chordata; class Chondrichthyes; order Carcharhiniformes; family Carcharhinidae; genus Sphyrna; species Sphyrna mokarran. The sequence continues at coordinate 33,252,548 of JAGIQG010000004.1, read as the reverse complement.
TCTATGCCTCCTGATCTTGCTGCCCGTGTAATATGGGAGGTAGGAGCAAAGCTCAGCATCAACAGTATCAAAGTACTATAGATGCTGGAATCTGAATCAGAACAGTGGACACTAAAAAAACTCAGCAGGTCTGCCAGCATCTAATAGATGAGAAACAGAGTTAACATTTTGAGTTACAAACCCTTCATTAGAATGGAAAGGAGGGAGTATGCATTAGAGCAAAAAAAAACTGCAATAAAAAGCAGCAACTTTAAGAACAAACAGTGTGAAAGAGGGAAAGGTGTTTCGCATCGAGGCAATACATGTATAGAACATTATTAAACAGGAGGAGAAAAGACCCACATTTGTTCTTGGCCTGCTGTAATGTTCCAGTGAAGCCTGGTGCAATCTGCAAGAGCAGCATCTCATCTTCCAATCAGGCACATTGCAGCCCTCAGGACTCAATGTTGAGTTTGGCATCTTTAGGTTTTGACCTTTCTCCTGCATCTTAAAGCCCCCTTTCTTCTGTTTTTCAGTGAGTCTGGAGGAAAATAAATTGTGGTAACCCAATTCACCTCATTTCCATGTACTAAGAAATCTTTATTTATCTTCCTTATCTTAACACATGGCTTTCTTTGCACCTGTAAACACTTCACCCCATTTGACGGGGAGAAAAATCCCATGGCAGCATAAAGAGAACTAAGACCTGACATCATAGATCCCAGTTTTGTCTATCTTTCGGAGCCATTTATGTGAGGTATCAGAATGGTATCAATGAGCCTGTCAGGAACAAGGCAACATGAGAATAGAGAGAAAGAGTAATAAATAACATTTTTCTTAATTTCTAGTTCTTCCCCTTTCTCCACCCAAGAGGTTGCATCCATGTCAGTTCTCAAATCTATTTGTTCCCTTTTCCTTCAATTACCTCCCTAATGCTGGCATTATATAGGATATAGGAAACAGAAACAGGCTATTTGGATCAGATAGTCAATGCCACCAAAACATGTGCCACTCATGCCCCTGTCCATTTTTCCTTATCTATATCTATCATTGTAACTTTTATTACAATGTCAGCTAATACTGCTGGATAAGACAAATCACTGGCTTCATTAGATCCTAACTTATATATGCTGTGAATCTGTGGAATTTGGTTGTGAATCTATGGAATTCGTTGCAGTGAAGCTGTTGAGGTTTCCTCATTGAATGTTTTTAAGGCAAGGATAGACGTACTTCTGAACAGTAAAGGAATTAAGGGTTATGGTGGGTGGGTGGGTAAGTGGAGTTGAGTCCATGAAAAGATCAGCCATGATATTGAATGCTGGAGCAGGTTTGAGAGGCCAGATGGCCAACCCCTGCTCTTATCTTATGTATTCTTTATTGAAAAAGGTGGAGGGCAACTACTGAACAGAGCCAGAAAGATTGCAGATCAACTTTTAACAAAAGAATGAAAGTATTTATTAAACAAGAAAAGATTAACTTTAATACAATATTTTTTCATCTCACTATACTTTACAGATATATATAGATTTGAAAGGATAACACAAGTTACAAATTCTATCTTATATTTTAATGTTCACAGTAAGTACACAGTCTATGTAAAACAGTAGGCAACTATGTGCAGACACTTCATATTCTGAAATTAAGGGATAGGTGCCATTGAAAACAATTCTACAGGTTTATCATTAATTCCTCTCAGGTGATGTCACACTATGAGACAACTGGTCTCACTGGAACTCTGGCTGGGATTTTAAAAATGAGAGAAAGCCAAGAAATCAGGATTGCACCCATTTTCTTGGCCCTCACGATTTTATGAGAGCCAGATTTCTGGCGAGGGTAGCCTCCTGCCCGGAATGGGTGAGAGGCTAAATAAATTATAATAATTCATTATAATGTTGATTTGCATGTGTTTAGTGAGACTGGTGCTCTATCTTCCAGGCTTGCTTGCCTTTATGGCCTCGCCAGGAGAGGTTCTCTCAGCAAGAAAACACCTGCCCCCCCCCCCACCCCCCAAACAGAGAACAGTCATGTTGGCCTCATTGGCAGAACCGGAGGCCATTAAGGTCTTTTGGGTAGCTGAGGGCAAAGGGGTTGCTGCTTGGGCAGTGCCACTTTGGCACTGCCAGATTGGCATCTTGGTAATGCCCACTAGGCAGTATTGCGGTGGAGTCCACGGGGGCAGGGCATATGGGGAGCCTATCGGGTAAGATCTGAAGAGGCATAATTTACAGGGGTGGAATCTGAGGGGATGAGGCTTGAAGGGACAGCCTGATTACAGACGGAGGAGTACCCACTGTCGTTCTGCATCACAATCGCATTGGGGGGGAAGGGTCCCAGCTGCCACTCTGTACCAAGATCAGACTGGGGAGGGGTGCAATTGGTCTGTGTGGGGGGGATGGCGGAGACTACATTTCTGTGCATTGTGTGTGGGGGGAGGGGTCTTACAGTCAGCCATGGGCCCCATGATTGTGGGGGCATGGTTGTGTTCAGGCTGCCTGCAACATCCAAGGCCTGACAGTTGTCTCTCTGTCAGATCCCTGCTGTTGCAATTGTTCATGTGCAGAATCAGAGGTCTGCACATGTGCATCAGTTCCCTCTACAATTGTAATTGTGCATGTGCAGACACAGGTCTGTGCATGCGCAGTAGCTCCCTTTGCAGTGTAGCTGGCAAATTGAGCCTAGCCCACTGCTTGCAGCAGCTGGAATTGGTCTAGCTTATATTTTCAATGTCTAAGTCCATAGGATTGGGTATGAAAAGTTGCCCAAAAAAAGGATCAGGAACACTCCCATTTTCATGCTAGCTGGACACTTAGAATCACTCTCATAAAATTCTACCTTCTATCTTTCACACAAGAGTTTTTCATTTCTGCTTTCAAAGAACACACTTTGAAATCTTCTCCCAAAAAATGTTTTCTCTTAGATATCTTCAGCAAGGATTCACCTCCAAGGTTTTAACCTCTCCTTCCAATGTTCTTCTAATGCTCAAATGCAAAACTATAAATTTAATTTCAAACCTTAAGCCATGTATTATTTCTAATGCCCACAAAATATAAATACATCTTACTTAAACTCTTCCTATTATCTAACATCATGTGTTCTCTTATCCCTCATGTTTGCCTAGTTTCCCCTTAAACACATTTATACTATTCACTTCAACCACTCCCATGGGAAGTGAGTTCCATATTATCACTTAGTGCAGAAAAAGTTTATTCTGAAATTATTGATGAACATCATATATTGATGTCTTCTCATTATGCTCTTCCCCACTCTCTCAGTATCCACCTTATCAATTCCTCTCATAATTCAAAGTACTATATGAGACCACCCTCTCAGGCTTTTATTTCAAGAGAAAAGAGATCCAGCCTGTTCATCCATTCCTAATATTTGTGCCATGCATTTGTGGTATCGTCCTTGTGATTATTCCCTATTCTAAATCACATTTGTTTCATCAGATCTGTATCTATGTTCTCTTGTTCTATATCACTCAATCACTGGAATAGTCCATCTCTATCTCCCTACTCCTGCCCCTTTATAATTTTAGACAATTCTATTGAGTTCTCTGTCCTAACAAAAATAATCCTGGTTTTGCTGGTTTTTATTCATGTTCATATTTCTTCAACACAAACAGCATCCTATTGAAGCTGAATTGTACCCTCTTACTGCCTGTGATTATGGAGCCTAAAACCAGAATCAGTACTCTAATTTTATTTTAATAGCACTAAGAACGTGTCCCATATGTTGCCATTTCCAGATCATTCTGATCCATAATCAGATGATGTAAACTCTGTGTAACAAGTATTTTTTCTATCTATTCATCTGAGCCTTCTCTTTGTTTTATTAATGATATATCAGTGAAGTAAATATTTCATATGCTAGCTCAGTGGATAAAATGTCTGCTGGTCTTATGTACTCTGAGTGACCTCTGTTTCAAAGAAAAGTATATTAGAGAACATTTTAATACTTTTATACCCAACAAAGGAACATCCAATATTTAATAGCCATCTGTCATCCATTATGCCATGACCAGTCTAAATACATGGTCAAGTGCTTTCAGCTGCAGCGAGGAGAAATCATTAGCTAGGAGCACATTGAAGGAAATGTCAAAGCATGCAGCAGAGATAGCTTTTAATGTAATGTGCTTTTTAACATATTGCGTGGATGAATGAAAGGAAATTAGAACGAGTGCATTTTACCTCAATAACTAACGCCAGCACAGAATATTTTCATGTGTTCTGGTAGGACATGGATTATAAGTTTGTCGATTTTACCAAATCAGTGCGAATCCCACCACCCCCCCCCCCCCCCCCCCCCCCCCCACACAGTTCAGATTGCAATCATTAGCCACTCAGAGAATTTACCTCATGTGAAAAATGCCGCACCTGAGGCACAAAGCATCTGATTTATCAATACCGGGGGTCGTCTGAGCACTTCAATGAAATTGGATACTGCATTTAAACGGCTCCACAACATTTGATCTGATTCAGACCAGGACGATGGCAGTGAAGGCTAGCTCCCTGATTCTCAGACATGGCTCTCACTCAATTGCTGTGCAGGAGAGATGGGCCACAAATTACCCATGGTTTAGCAGGAGGCTCTCCAGCAATCCAATCCTGCCTAGGAAACGATGGCAGCTCCGGTCAGTGTCAGCAGCCTGATCAGGAGGAAAGGGGTTCAATGTACGAAGAAAATGAATGACTTACTGTAATCTTCAAGGTAAGTGCCCCTGCCTCCCCTTGGAACTTCACCCTTCTGCCAACCCGCCGAAGTTGACTTTGAACCCACATGGTTCCACCTTGCAGATTTCCAGCACCTGACTCTCGGCCTCATCTTCAAACCCAATCCTCATCAGTACCCATCCCTGCTAAAGCACATGCCCACACATGCCATTTGAACTTGATCTCTGGTCTGATAGGCGCCGACTCACATTAGCCCCTTTTGTGACCCTGCAGTAGAAGGTTGTCTACGATTACAGAGAGGTGGCATGACCAAACTCATTTGAGGAGAAAGCATGGAGCTCACAGGGGAGGAGCAGAAACGGGCCTGCACAGAGCAAGGTTGCTCTCCTCCCCCAACACTCCTACCTGCACCCTTTCTTACTCAGGAGATTGTTGGAGTACTAACCCTTCTGAATCCCTCTTCCTAATACAGGTGCTTCTCAGAGATAGAGGGCAGAAATCAGAACAGTGTGACACTGCAGCATGAGTGCCATCTGAAAGTAGACTAAGGCCCTCCAGATGCCAAGCCTCCAGAGAATACCCATTAGGCCATTTCAGACAACAGACAACTGTGCAAAGTAGAAGGTTGCATTCACTTCTGTGCATCCTGGAAGTACACCAAAATGTGGTGGGAGGATTCACAGGGGTAAGGAGTTGGAGGGTCACAGAGCAGGCACAGATGAAGTTAGGTATTGGTAGTGAGGAGTCATGATGAAATGTCACAAATGCACTTGTCACCTTATTAAAACTTCTTGTTCATAACCCTAAGGTCTCATTCTCTATCCTTCCACTGGATAGGCCTTCACCCCATCTGGACACAGTAACAACTGAGTAATTTGGTGCTCATCGTGATTTCCTGACAACACAACCTGCAGATAGGCAGAGCACTCTGAAAACTTTTTAAAATGCACTGTACGAAGGCTGCAGCTTTCAGGACAACAAACACCAGCCATGACGCCATCCTGGAGATGGTCCCTGATATCCACCGCACTGCTCCCCCTGCCAACCTCCAACCTTCTCCCCAAACCCCCTACCCCTAAACCCCTTCCCTAACACCCTTGAACCACTCTGGAGCTGGCTATGGAAACTGTCCCCTTGTACATCCTGGGGCAAAGTGGAGAGGGCTGCTCACCTCCTTTCTCCCTTTCAGGGATCATGGTGCCCATTTTTAAAAACCAGCAGTAATTTGCAGTCTTGTGATATCACACTGGTGGGTGGGAGCACTCAGCGAGTACTGAAGGTTCAACTTTAAACTCGCTAATTAAAGTACATTCAAATTCATTCAAATCAAGTTTTTGCCTTTCCTGATTGGGACATTGGGGAGGGCCCAGGAAAATTGTGATTGGAAATCTCACCGGCACAAAGCCCATTTTTGGCCTCTTCTGATATTTTGTGGTCATGATGGGATTTGAACCAATGTTAATGAACCCGCAGAATCGTGATTATTGTCTCCATGTTATATCATGTCTTAAAGATAGTTGTATTGTCAAAGTATATCCAGTCTGTATACTAAACTACCGTGCACAGAGTGTTCATTGTGCCTTTGTGACCATGGCAGCTGGTGGAATTTAAATGCAAATAATAATCTGAAACTCAAAAGCTCATCTCAATAATAGTGACTGTGACCGTTGTCAATTGTTCTAAAAGTTCACCTGCTTCACTAATGTCCTTTAGGGAATGAAATCTGCTGCCCTTACCTGGTTTAGCCAACATTAACTCCAGACCCACAGCAACGTCGTTGACTCTGAATGGTTTTTTGAAATAGAGTGGCAAGACATTCAGTTCAATGGAAATTTGGGATGGATAACAAATACTAGCCTTGCCAGCGATACTCACATCCCACAAAACAATTTTTAAAAATATACACTGAGGGAAGACTTTGTGTGATTTATGCTGAAAGAATTGGCCACCTGTTAAAATCACTGTGAGAAACTCTCTGAACATTTAACATCTGATAATTTGGGGAGAGTGCAGGTAATGTATTTCCAAGCATACAAACTCCATTATTCTTCATTACTTTGATTTCTCAAAGACTTTTTTCAAAACTGGAGCCGTATAGCTGTAAGTGTGTCAGGATGAATTACTTTCTTTGGTTTTCCCAATAATGGATGCAATTTGTTTCCGAAGGGTGATAATTATTTTCCATCATTTCACACATTCTGCTCCTTGTATAATTTTATGGTTGATTCATAAAACCTAAAATGACTAATGGAGTTGAATTTTGTATCAGTTAAGAATCCTCATATACAATTAAGGACAAGCAGGGAGATCACTTAAAACTGCATACATTTTCCTCCTCAACTTATTGATGAACTATGAAGAACATTACACTCTTTCTTGGTACATTGATGAACTCCTTAAGCTAAAAATGTAAAATATTCTGATTGCATATTGTGACCTCGATTTCATTTCACCATTACATTTCAGTTGTCACATCTGATAGTAAAATTTACAAAGAATTGTCACTGACACAGTAGTACCAAGGCATCGGAATAAATTTTTAATCTTTATAGCTTGTGTAATAAGTATTGCCATGGCAAGGTAAAGGGGAAAAATCAAGCAGGATGTATGTATGCCAGGCCTTTTAAAGAATTTGACACATTTTCCTTCCAGCTATTTAGGCTGAAGCAAAGTCAGGTCTAGTCTATTCCCCGAGTGTATTCTCCCACTAGATTTTCTATTGAGGTTATTAAGATTATAATCAACCTCTCTGGTTCTGATTCCCACTGTGGATGATACTTGAAGCACTCAATCATGTATTTGTTGCAAGCTTTTCTGATCCATTTTGAATGCAGTGTGTTTATAAGGAATGAAGATGCAAGGGGAAATGCTGTTACTTAGCATTACAGAGGATTTACAAAGTGCCAGGACTGATAGCATCTGTGAAGAGAGAGGCAAACTTTGAATCCAAAGTGACTCTTCTTTGTGTTACAATCCCAGTTATAAATGAATCTCAGAATGAAACCATAGCCAGAATTCTCAGCTATTCATGTCCTGCCACTGCTGCCAGCCAGAATGGAAAATATGGTGCTCAGCCAAATCTCCATACACTGCAGCAAGGCTGGAGCATCCCAACTCCTGGTGAGATTGGAGAATTTGACCTCATAACTTTTACTTTTTTTTTAAAATGCGGAGGAACAGAGACACGGGACTGCTAATTAGTTTTAATAAGAAAGGAAACATTTATTAAACACAAAAAATTGGATGATGATACAGTACTCCATTGCTCCCCCTTGTCTTAACAAATATACACAGATTTTGAGATTAATGTGACTTATAAAGATTATCTTAAGCTACAACAGTCTTAGTATCACAACATCCCTTTAAACACACAAGATGGCTATGATCAAGTATATTGGCCACTCTGAATCCCAAATGAATGTATGTGGATTTCTTTTCAGAATCCTCCCAGATGATAGTCACAGGGAAGTTTTTAAACTTCATTCCCAAAAAATATACTTTAAAATCTTCTTTCACAACAATGCTTTCCATCAGAGGATTTCCCTTCAGAAATCCAGTCCAAATTTCCCAAATGACTTTTCCACTCCACTTTTAACAACAATCTCAACTCCTGCTCCTGACTGTTGGACAAACTGTTCACAATTGCTTTAATTCCCAGACTTTATGGAAATGGAATTAAACTTTTGATTTATCTCTGAAGTCTACTTTCCCACTTTAAAACTGGGCGGGGAAGGCAAGTATTCCCGTTCTGCTGCGCTAATTTTTTTAGCACAGGAGGCCAGCGATTCAAGTGGCACCCGATGCACAGGATCCATGCTGGGCATTTTGCCTAGATAGCGTCTCCCAGCGTCGGATATCCAGCAGTGTCACACCTGTGTTGGAAATCAGTGGGGAGCCGTATTAATAATGCAAATTACCATTTAAATACAATTTAAATAGAATTAGCAGGCCCAAGACTGAAGTCTCCATGCCTACTAGCCTCTTCCCCACCCACCTGCCAGGAGAATTTCACTACAGTGGGGTTTACAGTTACTCCACCCTTTCAGGAAGCTGGGAGCCTGACCCTGCTGGAGTGAAGGGGGCTCATTTGGTTCTCCAGAGGGCCAGGTGCTGGGGTGTCCCCTGGGCGTTGTTACCATGGCATTGCTAGCCTCTGCCCCATCATACTGCCCAAGAGGCAAAGTGCCAATGCCCAGGGGTATCTTGGCACTGCCCATCCAGGGCACGGGGCAGTACCAAGGGAGTGGGGCCTAACAGGGGGAATAACCCAATAACGTGTGGTCTCTGAGGGCGATCGGTGGGAATGGGGGTCTGAGTGCCACTCTGCTGTTGGGTTTGGTGGTGATGAAAGGAAAGCCAGCAATCGGGGTGGGCCATTGGGGTGGTGACGGGTGGCAGCCTGCTAGGGTGGCTGGCACTGCAGGAGGGACTAGCACTATGTGTGATCCTGCACTGTCAGGGCGGCGGGAGATTGGGGCTGTGGGGGGCAGATTGAGGCAGGCCCCAGGTATGCATGGGGGGGTAGCAATCAGGCCATGGGGGCTTGGTAGGGCAGCATTGTAAGGATTGTGGGGTGGCCAATGATCAATCTGGCCAGAAATTGAGAGGCAGCAGTGCAGGGCCATTGTGCACATGCCAATATTGGTGCTGTTAGATCAACGCATGCACAGTGACCCACTCATCACTAGGCTGCCAGCCTCTTCCAAAGGGATAGTCCCCACCCATTGAATTTCAGCCTGATTCATGCTGAAGCACTCAGCGGTGCACAGAATGTGGGAGATTGTTTTTGAAACTCCCCTGAGAAAAAAGTGTAATTTACTCCAGTTTTCATGCGAATTCAATACTTAGGATTGTTTTGGGAGAATCTCGGCACAACTTTTTCTTTAACTCAGAACACTTTGTTTACTTTTCCCTTGAATTCTCCTGAACAATACCTTGGTCTCTTTTCAGCCTTTTTAAGATATTTGTTATATCCCAATTCCCTGGTTATCTGGCCTGTATCTGATTCTTTGAAAAGTCTGCCTCTTTCTAGCTCCCTTGACCTGTTCAGCTTCTCTTGGCAAAGTTGAGAGATGTTCACTTTCCACTGTCATATCTCCAACTGCCCTGGCTTCCAATTAAACTAAGAACAAAAAGCCTTCCTACATTAAGAAGTCCTCAGTTGCTAAGCAACAGCTGCTACTGCCAGCCTGTATTTACTGTTCACACCGCAACCCACCCTAAGCATAATAGTAGCACAGTAAGAACTGAACAAAACCCCACACATACAACCACTTTTGTACAGCATGAATTTAACTGTAGATTTTACTCTTCTTCACACAGAATCATTTTTGGACAGCATGGAGGCACAGTGGTTAGCACTGCTGCCTCACAGCGGCAGGCATGATATAGAGATGCTGGCATTGGACTGGCGTAAATACAGTAAGAAGTCTTTCGATATCAGGTTAAAGTCCAACAGGTTTATTTGGTGCCAAATAAACCTGTTAGACTTTAACTTGGTATGATAAGACTTATTACTATCATAACGGCAGAGACATGGGTTTAATTCTAGCCTCGGGTAACTGTTTGTGTCTGTATTCCAGTTTCCTCCTACTTTCCAAAGATGTGCAGGTTAGGTGGATTGGCCATGGTTAGTTGTCCCTTAATGTCAAGAGCGTTAGCAGGGTAAATATGTGGGTTATGGGGAATAGGGCCTGGATGGAATTGTGTTGGTGCAAGCTCTGCTCTGCTCTGCTCTGTAAGGGTTCTATGATTCTATGACTCTATGACTAAATTAAACCCACTTAAAAACTATGCTTTATTCTGAAGAAGAATCATATTGGACTCGAAATGTTAATTCTGTTTCTCTCTCCACAGATACTGCAGACCTGTTGAGTTTATGCAGCAGTTTGTTTTTATTTCAGATCTCCAGCATCAGCAGTATTTTGATTTTATTAGAAAAACAGCTCTTTTGGCATAACAGGCCCATGCCAGTGTTTATATTCTACATGAACCTTCTCCCATCCTTATTCGTCTAATTCTATCAATACATCCTTCTGTTTCATGTGTTTATCCCTTAAATTCATCAGTGCTAATCACCTTGATTGGCCTTTATGGATGCAAGTTCCACATCCTGACTCCTCTCTGGGTAAAGATGTTTATTTTGAATTCCTTATTGTGTATTGTGAATGCGGTGGACAAAGGGAACAAAGAGGTAAGTGCATCTGGAATGAGAAAGAGAGATTTTGCAGCAAGTCCTTGTGATTGTATTCTGAATCATATGTTGGAGTGATGAACTGTAAAAAGTGATGCTGAGGGGTGAAGAATGTTGCAATAATTAAATCTTCCATCACTTCTGGTTTGGCAAAAGTCAGGTGAGAACTTGTGCATTGTTAATTGTTTCACAGACACAGAGGTGAAGAAATCAAAATGACACGCATGCTGCTCTTGTGAAGTCATTGAATTCCTTCCAACACTGAACTCAGGTCCTGGGGACAATGCTGCTTGTATTGACCCTCTCTGCCACCGTGTCTAGCCTTCTTGGAGGTCACTTTGGTTATGCTTCCAGAAATAATAGCGAAAAATACCTCTCTCCTTTCTCTGAATTCCCCCACAAACATCAGATAATATGGGAAGGACCCTATAATTTATTCTCTTAATCACAGGCCTGGTTAATCTTAACCCAAGGCATGCATCGAATGGGATAGAATAGGGACACAAGATGTGGGGGGAACGCAAAGAGAATGAACATTGGATATTTCTATTCCAGTACCACAAAATCTTCACTTTGGGAGATGTATTCATGCTTTAAATTGGCACGCCACAGGAAATTTCCCCATGAAAATGAGCAGGCTACCTATTTCCCTGAGATAATCTGAACAGTGATTAAGTTATGTTAAAATGAGGCCAAGGACTTTACATCTATTCCATTCTCCCTCGTGTTTTTCTCTAACTTCCCTTTAAATACATCAGTGTTAATCACCTCGAATGGTCCTTATTGATATGAGTTCTACATCCTAATGATATTGACTTTTAAGCGGTGTCTGAAAAAATACATGAATAGGATGGGAATAGAGTGTTATGATTCCCAGAAGAGTAGAGGGTTTTAGTCCAATTGGGCAGCATGGTCAGTGCAGGCTTGGAGAGCCAAAGGGCCTGTTCATGAGCTATAATTTTCTTTGTTCTTTGTATTCCCTGGGTAAATAACTTTCTTTTGATTGTGGATTGTGGTTGTGATGTGAAGAGAACAAAACGCTGGCATCAGGGCCTGTCATTCCCTTTCATTGCCCTCTTTCCCTCCCTCACTTCGTGCTCCTAACCTGACACATTCAATGTATGTCTCAAGTTAAATCTGGATTTGTGGGTTTCATTGAAAACGTGCTTCACATTAAAGATCCTTAAACATTACTGTGGAATTGTTACAAATCTCGATTTAAAGATTATGGCAGATTTTAGAATTCCTGTTGAGTTCCGATGTTTCATCATCATATCATTTAATCAGGATTTTTTCAGTTTATAAAATAATTATAGACATATTTTCATAAAAAATAATCATGTTTCTCCACATCCCCAAAGGGATCATCTGTTTACATTGATGTTACTTTTGGGGCCACAAATGAAGTAAATTTGAAAATAATGAATAATGGCCCATTACTTTGAAATAGAATGATTATTGGGTCTGATGAATTTATAAGCTCAGCAGAATTCATGTGAAATTTCCAGCAAGCTCAAAGAGCCTGTAATGACACACTACTGGCACAGTGGTCAGCACTGCTGCCTTACAGATCCAAAGATGTGTGAGTTAGGTGGATTGGCCCTGATAAATTGTCCCATAGTGTCAGGGGAACTAGCGCTAGGGTAAATGCCTGGGGTTATGGGAATTGTAGTTGACATGATGTAAAGATGCCGGCGTTGGATTGGAGTGGTAAGAACTCAGTAAGAATTTAGCAACACCAATTATTAATCCAACCGATTTATTTGATAGTAAAATAGCGAGCTTTCAACACTCCCGTGTCTTCATCAGGCAAGTGCAGTGTTCTGGTCTGCAATAGCACACATCAGCACAGACAGTCAGAGATTGCTGATTAGAATGCGAATCCTTACATCTAACCTGCTATTCAAGTGTTAAAGTGGCTAACAATGTGTGTGAAGGGGATCCTGAGCATTGTTAGAGAGTTGTGTATTTTCTCCAGACAGCACAGTAAGTGAGGTTTTTTGCTAACCCAGGCAAGTTACGGGGGTTACAGATAGTGTGTCATGAAGCCAAGATCCCTGTTAAGACCGTCCTCATGTGTCGGAGCTTGGCTATCAGTCTCTGTTCAGCGACTCTGCGCTGTCGTGTATCACGAAAGCCCCCTTGAAGAACATTTACCCGCAGGTCGGAGGCCGAATGCCCATGACTGCTGAAGTGTTCGCCCACAGGAAGGGAACTGTTTTGCCTGGTGATTGTTGAGCGATGCTCATTCATCCGCTGTCGTAGTGTTTGCATGGTCTCCCCAATATACCATGCTTCGGGACATCCTTTCTTGCAACGTATTAGGTAGACAACGTTGGCCGAGTTGCAAGAGTATGTACCGTGCACCTGGTGAATGGTATCCTCACGTTTGATGATGTCGTCCATGTCTATGATCCGGCATGTCTTGCAGAGGTTGCTGTGGCAGGGTTGTGTGGTATTGTGGTCACTGTTCTCCTGAAGGTTGGGTAGTTTGCTGCGAACAATGATCTGTTTGAGGTTGTGCGGTTGTCTGAAAGCAAGAAGTGGGGGGGTGGGGATGGCCCTAGCGAGATGTTCATCGTCATCAATGATATGTTGAAGACTCCGGAGAAGATGTCGTAGCTTCTCCGCTCCGGGGAAGTACTGGACAACAAAGGGTACTCTGTCCACCGTGTCCCGTGTTCGTCTTCTGAGGAGATCAGTGCGGTTTATCGTTGTGGCACGTTGGAACTGTCGATCGATGAGTCGAGCGCCATATCCTGTTCTCACGAGTGCATCCTTCAGTGTCTGGAGGTGTCTGTCACGATCCTCCTCATCTGAGCAAATTCTGTGTATACGGAGGGCTTGTCCATAGGGAATGGCTTCTTTAACGTGTCTAGGGTGGAAGCTGGAGAAGTGGAGCATTGTGAGGTTGTCTGTCGGTTTGCGGTACAGTGAGGTGCTGAGGTGACCGTCCTTGATGGAGATGCGTGTGTCCAAGAATGCAACTGATTCTGGAGAATAGTCCATGGTGAGTCTGATGGTGGGATGGAACTTGTTGATATCATCATACAGTTGTTTCAATGATTGTTCACCATGAGTCCAAAGGAAAAAGATGTCATCAATGTATCTAGTATATAACCTTGGTTGGAGATCTTGTGTGGTGAAGAAGTCTTGTTCGAACCTGTGCATGAAGATGTTGGCATACTGAGGTGCGAATTTGGTCCCCATGGCTGTTCCGTGTGTCTGGATGAAAAGCTGATTGTTGAAGGTGAAGACATTGTGGTCCAAGATGAAGCGGATGAGTTGTAAAATTGCATCCGGAAACTGGCAGTTGTTGGCATTGAGTACTGAGGCAGTTGCAGCAATACCATCGTCGTGGGGGATGTTGGTGTAGAGCGCCGAGACATCCATTGTGACAAGGAGTGTCCCTGTTTCCACTGCTCCATGTGTGCTGAGTTTCTGTAGGAAGTCCGTAGTGTCAAGACAAAAGCTGGGGGTTCTTTGTACGATGGGTTTCAGGATGCCCTCGATATAGCCAGAGAGGTTCTCACAGAGGGTCCCATTGCCCGATACGATGGGACGGCCGGGTATGTTTGCCTTGTGTATCTTTGGAAGGCAGTAGAGATCTCCAATGCGGGGAGTACATGGAATGAGAGCCACGAGAACGAGAATGAGGATGTCTCGGCGCTCTACACCAACATCCCCCACGACGATGGTATTGCTGCAACTGCCTCAGTACTCAATGCCAACAACTGCCAGTTTCCAGATGCAATTTTACAACTCATCCGCTTCATCTTGGACCACAATGTCTTCACCTTCAACAATCAGCTTTTCATCCAGACACACGGAACAGCCATGGGGACCAAATTCGCACCTCAGTATGCCAACATCTTCATGCACAGGTTCGAACAAGACTTCTTCACCACACGAGATCTCCAACCAAGGTTATATACTAGATACATTGATGACATCTTTTTCCTTTGGACTCATGGTGAACAATCATTGAAACAACTGTATGATGATATCAACAAGTTCCATCCCACCATCAGACTCACCATGGACTATTCTCCAGAATCAGTTGCATTCTTGGACACACGCATCTCCATCAAGGACGGTCACCTCAGCACCTCACTGTACCGCAAACCGACAGACAACCTCACAATGCTCCACTTCTCCAGCTTCCACCCTAGACACGTTAAAGAAGCCATTCCCTATGGACAAGCCCTCCGTATACACAGAATTTGCTCAGATGAGGAGGATCGTGACAGACACCTCCAGACACTGAAGGATGCACTCGTGAGAACAGGATATGGCGCTCGACTCATCGATCGACAGTTCCAACGTGCCACAACGATAAACCGCACTGATCTCCTCAGAAGACGAACACGGGACACGGTGGACAGAGTACCCTTTGTTGTCCAGTACTTCCCCGGAGCGGAGAAGCTACGACATCTTCTCCGGAGTCTTCAACATATCATTGATGACGATGAACATCTCGCTAGGGCCATCCCCACCCCCCCACTTCTTGCTTTCAGACAACCGCACAACCTCAAACAGATCATTGTTCGCAGCAAACTACCCAACCTTCAGGAGAACAGTGACCACAATACCACACAACCCTGCCACAGCAACCTCTGCAAGACATGCCGGATCATAGACATGGACGACATCATCAAACGTGAGGATACCATTCACCAGATGCACGGTACATACTCTTGCAACTCGGCCAACGTTGTCTACCTAATACGTTGCAAGAAAGGATGTCCCGAAGCATGGTATATTGGGGAGACCATGCAGACACTACGACAGCGGATGAATGAGCATCGCTCAACAATCACCAGGCAAAACAGTTCCCTTCCTGTGGGCGAACACTTCAGCAGTCATGGGCATTCGGCCTCCGACCTGCGGGTAAATGTTCTTCAAGGGGGCTTTCGTGATACACGACAGCGCAGAGTCGCTGACAGAGACTGATAGCCAAGCTCCGCACACATGAGGACGGTCTTAACAGGGATCTTGGCTTCATGACACACTATCTGTAACCCCCGTAACTTGCCTGGGTTAGCAAAAAACCTCACTTACTGTGCTGTCTGGAGAAAATACACAATTCTCTAACAATGCTCAGGATCCCCTTCACACACATTGTTAGCCACTTTAACACTTGAATAGCAGGTTAGATGTAAGGATTCGCATTCTAATCAGCAATCTCTGACTGTCTGTGCTGATGTGTGCTATTGCAGACCAGAACACTGCACTTGCCTGATGAAGACACGGGAGTGTTGAAAGCTCGCTATTTTACTATCAAATAAATCGGTTGGATTAATAATTGGTGTTGCTAAATTCTTACTGAATTGTAGTTGATGCAGACTTGATGGATTGAATGGCCTCCTTCTGCACTGTAGGGTTCTATGAACAGTGCCAGGGACCTGGGTTCCATTCACAGCTTGAATCACTATCTGTGTGGCGTTTGCACATTCTCCCCTTGTCCATGTGGGTTTCTGGGTGCTCTGGGTTTCTCCCACAGTCCAAAAGACATGCTGGTTAGGTATATTAGTCACATTAAATTCTCCCTCAATGTACCAGCGCGGGGCTGTGGCGGCTAGGGAATTTTCATAGTAACTTCAATGCAGTGTTGATGTAAGCCTATTTCAAAAAATAAACAGCCAAATGCTAATTTATGGATTCAGCCCTGAACACCTGGTCTAATTCTTTACAAGTTCCAACTGCGGACTAGTGTGAATGTTCTTTTAAATCGATGATGTTTACACTTTGGGTATTTGTATTATTATTTTTTGCAGAAAAGAAAAAGCCCGGTCTCTTTCACCAGATTACCAAAACTCACGGAACAATCATTGGTA
Source organism: Sphyrna mokarran (assembly GCA_024679065.1). NCBI lineage: Eukaryota > Metazoa > Chordata > Chondrichthyes > Carcharhiniformes > Carcharhinidae > Sphyrna > Sphyrna mokarran. The sequence goes on along the minus strand of JAGIQG010000004.1, from coordinate 33,235,866 downwards.
TTTCTTCAGGAATTGTTCTGGTTCTTCTTGTCATTTCTGTACTCGTGCAGGTAAAACAACCTCGCAAAAAGGTTTTGGCCCGCAAAGCAGCCTTTAACAAATCGGGGTTTCAAGAAGTATTTGACCCTCCCCACTATGAGCTGTTTTCTCTCCGAGATAAAGAAATAACGGCAGATTTGGCTGATTTGTCTGAAGACTTTGAGAACTACCATAAACTCAGGCGCTCCTCATCCAATGCCTCCCGGTGCATCCACGACCACCACTGTGGCTCTCAGCCGCCGAGCATGAAGCAGAGCAGGACTAATTTAAGCACAATGGATCTCCCGTTTCGAAATGATTTCTCCCAGCCACAGCCAATGAAAACATTTAATAGCACCTTCAAGAAAAGCTGCTACACGTTGAAGCATTCGCAAGACAGTCCAGAAAGAGTCATTGAAGACAGAGTGATGGAGGAGATCCCTCCTGAAATCTACGTACGTGGCAGAAATGACACTGTCCAGCGTTCAATGTCCATTGACTTCTGAAATGGAAATGTGGTGCTATTACTGAGCACCATCTTTTAGTCTCTTTTTTTCCTCTTGCAAATGCTGCTTTGTCACTTTGAAATTTCGTTTGGCATTTTAATATACCCAATAATCAGTAACAAAATAAGTGGAACTGGGTCACTTTTCCTTGACCCTTCTGGTTGACTATTCCTGCGAGACAAACCGTCCATAACAGTTCTTAATACCAGGCTCTGTGTTCTGAAACTTGCTAATATTGTATTATCGGGTGGTAATTCCTTACTGTAAATATGCTAAGAGGTTTAATTCTTTGGTTTCCTGCTGTTTATCCCACTAATTGTTCCAGTCCATTGGAAAGAAGCTTTTCAACTGAAGTACAAAAAAAATGAAAAGACGCAGAATTGCATCAAAAGTCCTTTCAAGAATCTTTTTTTTACTTAAAAAGAAGTATTAATTTTTAGACCCTGCTAGGCTATGGTTTTGGATGGCAATATTTTCTACTTGTGATGGCCTGTTTTTTTACATGCTAATTGAACACATTATTTCGATCAGGTCATCAACATGAATAAAATTACCATTAGTGAGCTCACGGGATTGTGTATTTGCCAGGTCAAATAAAAAGCTTGTTAAAATGTAAAATCATTTCTTCCTGTGCATACTGTTGAGAATTTCATTTTCTTCATAAAATGTAATGTTTCCATTACATTTTTTTTTTGACAAATGGGAGTTAATTTTCCAACATTCGATGCAATCTTGACCGTTCAAGGAGGTGGGAGAGGAAGTCTGATTTTAATCCCAAAATGATGAAAAGTGGGTAGGGCATCTGCAGTGCCCAATCATGATGTGGGTGATAAGTATTGACCATTTCAGGTTTGTGCCTCATTTCCCTGGATGCACCCACACTGGTTGTTGGCATCTTGGTGGAACTGGTGTGGGGCAAGGGAAAGGGAGATGATGGCAGGGATTTGATTTTGATTATAATTGTCACATATTGGAACACACTGAAAAGGACCATCAGATGGGCAACATGACAGCTCAGAGACTATCGCTGTTGCTGTGCAGACACATGGATTTGGGCCTGTGTCTGCGGGAGTTTGCGCGTTCTCCCCGTGGTTGCGTGGGTTTTCTCCGGGTGCTCCGGTTTCCTCCCACATCCCAAAAATGTGCTCTTAGGCTGATTGGGTAACAAATTGTCCCTATATTGGTCTCTATATGTCATTAAGACGTTAGGATGGCGGCGCGGGCTCATTGGGCCGAAGGGCCTGTTTCCCGTGCTGTGTTGTTCTTTGTTCTTTGTACTTGGAGCAACTCGGTAGCACAGTGGTTAGCATTGCTGCTTCACAACACCTGGGATCCGGGTTCAATTCCTGGCTTGGGTCACTGTCTAAGCGGAGTTTGTAAGTTCTCCCCGTGCTTGTGTGGGTTTCTGCTGGGTGCTCTGGTTTCTTCCCACAGTCTAAAGATGTGCATTCTGCAATCTTTAGATGGATTGGCAATGCTAAATTGGCCCTTAGTATTAGGGGGACTAGCTATGGTAAATGCATGGGATTATGGTGTTGCATGGGTTTCCTCTGAGTGCTACAGTTTCCTCCCACAGTCCAAAGATGTGTGAGTTAGGGTGGATTGGCCATGCTAAATTGTCTCTTAGTGTCATGGGTCTGCTTAGGAAAAGTGCATGGTTGTGGGAAAAGGGCCTGGGTGGGATTGTGGTCAGTGCAGTCTCGATGGTTCAAATGGCCTCCTTCTGCATTGTAAGATTCTATGATGTATTGATCCCTGTGTTGTCTACAGACAAAACATACCATTCATAGAGTACATAGGGGAAAAAGAAATGAGAGGGTGCAGAATATAGTGTTACTGTCATAGCTAGGGTGTAGAGAAAGACCAGCTCAGTATATGATAGGTCTATCCTGATGCAGCAGGGAAGAAGATGTTCTTAAGTCGGTTGGTATATGTTCTCAGGTTTTTGTATCATTTTCCTTCCAGAAAGTGGAAAGGAGTGTGTCCGGTGTTCATGGGGTCCTTTTATTACATATATTAGCTGCTTTTCCAAAGCATCGGGACATGTAAATGGAGTCAATGGATGGGAGCTGGTTTGCATGATGGACTGGCCTACGTACACAAACTTTGTAGTGAATGAATTTAGTAGAGAATGAATTTATGCCACAGTAATGAAAATTAAAGGCATCCTGCACATCTTCATCACATGGTTGAGCTTAATCTTGGTAAATATATTTTCAATGTGGACTCCTAGGGCATCAAAATTAACTGGAGTCCTCAGAAAGGAGGGAAAAGAAACAAACTCTGTTTTTCAATGAGGGGAGTGTAGTACCACGTGAATAACCCAGAATGTTGGGTCGAGGTGGCTGCATGTGCTCAACATTGCATTGAGAACCCCAAAACAATGCCATCAGAAAATCAATGATTTTACCAGAGCTGCCAAAGATAGCTAAACCCACCTATCTGCTCTCACTTAGCTATGCATCATCTATAGCCCCAGCACTCTCTTCCAATCACAGTAGCACACTGCATTGACTCTCTTTCTGCTACCATTTGCATGTTCTGCATCTTCTCAGAATTATTCCCCCTTTTTGCTATTTTTTTTAAGCAGCATGCAACCTATATGCCCCAACACACGTTCAAAAGGTCATGTGCTAACTCACTTCGCTCCAAACCAAACATTTGTAAGTGGCAAGACTGGGGAATATGATCTACTTGTCTGTCACTTATTTTCACTTTTCACTGAACCTCCTCCCTCACATTCAAAGGAACCTGGTGCTGCCTTAAACTGCCACTAATCTATAAGTCAATGACTGGGAAAATCATTGAGCACAAGTCCATAGCAGCAAGGGTGAGGGATGCTCATGTCTTGTGACTGGGACAAACAGCACAGATACATTTTTCCAGAGCTAGGACTGTAAGAGACAAATAGCTATGAATCAGCAATGAATCGATGATTGAACTGTCTACCTGGGAATTTGAGTCATCCATCTCTGATTCAGGTGCACTCTTTGCATATGATAACAAAGCATTGCAGTCAATATGAAGCATGTGATCATCTTTATGCACACGGCATTAAGTTATTGAACTTGTGGTGACAATTTAGATGGAAGTTCAGGCTATGGTCAATCAAGCTTAGGGTGCAGCATCTTATACATCAACAGAGGTATTAAACTATCCAATCATCCTTACACTCGAGCAAAGGGGTAACCAAAATTCTTCTTCATTTGAGTGGCAAACAAGAGGTATGTACCTATCCGTGAAGGCCATCTCTTATGTACTCATTGGATTTACAGGTTTGTGCTGCAAACTAATTAATGTATCTACATTACCTACAACAACCTATAACCGCCTTGAGATATGGAAATCTGGGCACCCACAGAATCACAAATATTAAAGTGAGAGGCACCAGTTGTTACTGCAGTCAATGATATCGCTCTGTAACAGCCCTTGTAACAGGCAACCAGAGCAATTGGAGATGCTGTTTCCTCACATAAATGGAGGATCATTGCTCTTGTTCTGTAAACTAGTCTGGCTTCCTACTCTTCTTTTCTGCTCTTCCTCCTGCTCTTCCAGCCATAACGGACAGACCAAGTAGCATATTCAAATTACCAAACAAAGCTTACACAGAAGTCCCTGGACGAAAATTCTCCGACAGCCACAAAAGAAATAATTTGCCAGATGTTTTTCACTGAACTTTAACAACAGAAATTGACAGAATAGCCCGATAGCATTTAAAAATGGTCTGCCAGTGTTGAGAATCCCTTTAAATCAAATTGGATACACCATCCCTCCAATTGTTCCTGCCCAGGGTTTGTGAGTGAGTTGTAATGTGGGAAGATCCGGAAGTGTGAATCTTAAAAATATCAGCAAAAGAGGCAGGACGCTTGTTCATATATACAGGTATCAGATGCGTACTCCAGGTAATAAAAAGTGCACAACCTGAAATAGTACAGTGCATAATGCTGGCAGAGATCAGGCAAGCAAGCTCTCTACTATAATTAGGTGGGGGGGAGAGGCGAATGCTCATTGCTCAGAAAGCTATAAGTTGAAAATCTCCCTCATGGGTTCCTTAGCATGATGAGATTATTCGGAAATAATTGTTTTGCTCTGTGGAATGGTAGTTCATGATTTTGTCTCAACCTGCTCTTTTGTTTAGGGATTGTATGCAGCGCAAGGAAAGAATATGAGAAAATAATGGACGAAAGGAGGCAGGGAATATTGGCCTGATCCTTTCTTCTGATGTGTGGAATGGACAGTGCTGGATTTCTTTTTGCCTGCAGTGGAACACATTATTAAAAGATGAACCATGCAGATATCTGACTGAAGATTGATGATATTTGTAAGTGTGTGGAGAGGCTACAAGGTCTTATATAGAAAACATTTCACTTCTTATTGTATATAACATCTATTACCGAGAGCTTTTGGCCTGTTAGCACTGCAGTTCTTTATCTCAGAATGTCAGCAAAGGTCATTTTGTGTAATGAATGCTGCCAGTGTGCAAAAAGGGTATTAACTCATGTGCCACACAACAAAGTGATTACCAATAGGATTGTGACATTTTACCCTTAATTTCAACCATATTATTATATTTTGAGGACTGATTAAAACAGAATATTGAATTGGTCCCATCATAATGCTTCACTTATTATTAGAACTCTGCTAATAACATTATTCCCCATTAACAGGATTTTTAAAATAGTGGATTTCCTCTCTGGAAACGAATAAGTAAGAGCTTAGAAGGAGGCCAACAAGAACAACATCAATAAGAATAATATACATTTGTACAATAAAAAAAATTAAAAAGCTCTTTATGAAAGTGTTAGACAAAACAATGAAATTAAATGCAACATTAAAGGCCTCTCTCTCTTCTATTAGAGCTGTTCTCATTACAGCTAATCAAAAATAGAATGAATAACACTTTTAAAAATTGCTTCAAAAAATTTACAATAAATTTCCAATATAAACTAACCATTAAATAGGCAGGATGTGAAAAATAGAATGTGTTTACTTATGGGCTAAACTAATATAAATGTATGCCATTCACATGTTAACAGGTCAGTACAAAATTAATTAAACTGTTCAGATTTCATTGCTGTTCCCCAATCACCAACAAAGTGACATCCATGTTACTTTTATTGACACCTAATTATAGTTGACTGACAACTAGTTTTCAAAACATACAATGTAACAGCACATAATTGGCTCCATGATTATGAAAAATAATTCAAAATAGTGTAATGCAGAGAATTTGAATTACTTGACTGAACTTAAGATGATAATTTCTGCAGAGTTTAAAGAATAGATGCAGAAATCTGGACTCTGTATTTTGCATTATTCTGTTCAAGAATGCCAAGTGAAGCTTTGTGTCAACATAAATATCAATTGTATCATTTAAGTACACTTATGGTACACCTTTCAGTGGTATTCTAGAACTCTAGAGGCATATCAAGGAAATCAATTTTAAAGTAATTGTTTAAATGCTATAACCTTTTTCTCTTTTGACTTAAGTTCAGGAAACCAAGATGTTTGAAGTGGTTTGGGTTGAGATGAAAAATGACTATGGCGAGAAGTTATTTATGGAAGTGATGTACAGACTCCCTCATTGTAACTACGTGATAGGAGAGAGTATAAGGAAGAGATAATGACAATGTCCTGGGGGACTTTAATCTACATATAGACTAGAAAAATCAAATGAGCAAAAGTAGTCTGGATAAGGAATCTTTTTCGAATAGTTTCTGAGAAAAGAATGTTCTAGAGTCAACCAGAGAACAAGATTATGCAATGAATTCAGATTAATCAAGGACCCCAGAGTGAAGGCACACTTTGGCAGCTGTAATCATAACGTGACTGAATTTTACATTCATTTTGAGAGAAAAGAGTCCAAGATTAGTATTTTAAAGTTAAATAAGGGCAATTATGATGGCATGAAAGCAAAGCTAGCTAATGTGACCTTGTAATGAGGTTAAGAGGTAGGTTATTAGAGATGCTGTGGTAAAAATATAAAGACTATATAGAACAGATATAGTCTAACAAGGGAGGGCCCTCCATCTGTGGATAAGAAAAACAGTTAAAAGAGAAGGCTTTTAAACATGCAAAGATAGGCAACCAGTTAGAAACTTGGACAGAATGTAATAAACAACAAAGAATGACAAAAAGATTAATGAGAGAAAATTAGAGCACAAGAGATAGCCAGCCAGAAATATAAAGAACGATAGTAAGAGTTTCTTTAGTTATTTAAATAAGAAAAGAATTATCAAAATGAGCGTTGGTTCTGTGGCAAGTAAGCCTAGGGAATTGATAATGGATAATAAGGAGGTGGCAGATTAATTGAATATGTATTTTACTTCTTCATACAGACGGAATGAATAACATTCCAGCAAAAGGAAATGGAGGGAGATCTCAGGGAAATTACAGTCACTAGGGAAATGGAACTTAGCAAATTGTTGCAGATGTGAGTGGACAAATCCCTGTGTCCTGATGTACTTCATCCTAGGGTCTCTTTAAAAGTGGCTGGTGAGATAGTTGATGAATCGATTTTAATTTTCCAAAAATCTCTAGGTTCCACAAAGATTCCATCAGATTGTTAAGTAGCAATATTCAAAAATGGAAAGAGACAGAAGGCAAGAAACTGCAGGCCAGTTAGCTTAACTCCCATGACAGAAAAGACTTTGGAAGCAGTGATGCTCACACCCCATTAATTAATTTTTTAAAAATTTGAAAGAGTCACATGTGCTGTTGATAAAGGGAAACTGGTAAATGTACTTTATTTAGATTTGCAGGAGGCATTTGACAAAGTGCAACATCAAAATTATTTTTAAAAATGGTGTAGGTGGTAATATATTGGCATGGATTAAAGATTGGCTAATGAACAGGAAACAGAAAGTAGGCACAATTGGGTCTTTTTTGGGTTGGCAGGATGTAACAAGTTGTGCACAACAGGGATCAATGCTATTGCCTCAACTTCTCACAAATTATATAGATGATTTAGATGAAGGCACTGCATGTATTCTTGCTTAATTTGCTGATAACTGAAAAATATGTAGGAAACTAAGTTGTGATGAGGACACAAGGAGGCTACAAAGGGATATTGATAGATTAATTGAGTGGGAGTGGGGTATAATGTGAGCAAAAATGAAATTGTCCGTTTTGGTAGGAAGAATTAAAAGAAACATGCAGGCCATAATTTTCCAATAATTCACGCCCCTTTGCTACTGCAAGTGAGAATGGAAAATTTGGCACTCAGCTAAACCTCTGTTCACTGCAGCAGGACAAGAGAATCCCGCTGGCATGACCAGCCAGAAAATCTGGCCCTTATCTAATTGGTGAGAAATTGCAGAGCTCTGAGATACAGAGATATCTGGTGTCCTAGTGCATGAAGGCTAGAATGTAAGTGCACTAGAAGCAATTCAGATAAGGTTTACTCAACTAATAAAGGAATGGGAAAGTTGTCTAGTGAGAAAAGAGTGGATAGGTTATTGTTATATCCATTGGGGTTTAGAAGAATAGAGGGTAATTGGATTGAAACATGTAAGATCCTGAGGAGTCTTGACAGAGTGGATGTGCAGAAGATGGAGAAGGTAGAACCAGGAGTCACTGTTTAAAAATCAGGGATTTCCCCGCCCCCCCCGCCCCCTTTAAGACAGAGATGGGGTGAAAATGTTTCTCTTAGAGGGTACTGAGACTTTGGAATTCTCTTCCTCAAAAAGCAATGGAAACACAATCTTTTTAAGGCATAAGTAGGTAAATTATTGATGAGCAAAAGGGTGAAACATTTTCGTAGTAGGTGAGAAATTACAATCAGATCAGCTATGACTTGATTGAATGATGGAGCAGGCTCAAGAGGCCAAGTGGTTTATGACTGTTCCTAATTCACTTGTTTGTATATTTCTACTTTCCTTTGTTCTTTTTAACTTTTATACGTGTTTAGCTCATGATCTAGCTTTGTCAAGTAATCATCTTAGGTTTTCTTGTCCTTCTTCAGAAGACTGCAAAGAGAATACGATATGCAAAGATTTACTCAATTATGTGTCTTATAGTAACTCATTTATTTCCACAAAACTCTTGGGGTGCAGAAAGAAAGAAATGTGATTTTTTATATGCAGTTTTTCACATTCTCAGGATATCCCAAAGTGCTTCACAGCAAATGAGTTACTTTTTGAAGTGAATCCATTGTAATTTTATGGACAAACGTGGCCGTCAATTTAAGCAGCGATCCCACAAACAGCAATGTAACAAATGAACGGTCAATCTAATTTTGCATTGATTGATGCACACCACAAAATCACCCAATGATGCTTTGAATAGCGCCATGGGAGGGCTGGCATCCATCTAAAAACAAAGTTTTAAAGTGCAATCTCCCCAACAGTGTCAGAGTGCTGAATTAGGCAAGAAAATTCATGAAACAGAGAAATTGCCTCCAAATGTACAGCATTGGATAATGCTGAGGGTTCTTGTACTATCATCTCTCATTAAGCATGTGACAACATCAAATCAATGGCATTTTCAGTGGTCATATGAGTCATAACTATATTAATAGTATCATATATGAATGGATTCATTTCTGCCATGTAGGTTTTGGGCTAAAAATTGCAAGATATATTCTAGCTTCACCTTTTATAGAGAACCATGTGTTCTGAAATATCGTAGATGTCCACTATTTCACATTCACATAGAGCAATGGACATTTATGGTTCTTAGTAGGGCATTGCATATGGTTCATTGTCTCTATTTCACAACTGCCTTTTCTCGTCTGATTTAACATTACCCTGTGCAATTTCAGAGTACCAATAAGGATCACACAGCCAGCTGGAGGAGCAGGGTCTAAACAACCAGCAATGCTGAGAATCTCAGATTGGAGCATCCTTTTCAAAGCTAACTTTCCCTGTCTGTATCTAGCAATATAAGGGAGTATATTTCAATTTGTTGAAATAAGGAAGATTGCATGTGTCTCAGCAGAATCAGTGAGTTATTAATATAATTTCAGAGAAACCTTTTTATAAATCAGCAATGAGCAACAGCAGCCAATCACCTTCACAAGTGATAATGATCTTTTAATGTTTCCATCTCAACTAATGAGCTACGCCAACAGTACTAATTTTACTGCCGTGCACAGTTTTGAAAGGAAGTGCTTCAATGACAATTGGAATTAACTAGTTTTAAGAAACAAGGCACTGGGCATGCCATTAGGCTGCATGAAACAGAGAAATTGCCTCCAAATGTACAGCATTGGATGATGCTGAGGGTTCTTGTACTATCATCTCTCATTAAGCATGTGACAACATCAAATCAATGGCATTTTCAGTGGTCATATGAGTCATAACTATATTAATAGTATCATATATGAATGGATTCATTTCTGTCATGTAGGTTTTGGGCTAAAAATTGCAAGATATATTCTAGCTTCATCTTTTATAGAGAACCATGTGTTCTGAAATATCGTAGATGTCCACTATTTCACATTCACATAGAGCAATGGACATTTATGGTTCTTAGTAGGGCATTGCATATGGTTCATTGTCTCTAGAGGTCTTTGTGGTTCAGAGCACATCTCAGTCTCAACTTTACTTATCATCTCCTTCATGCACTGTTTATTTGCTATAAAGTTTATTTATTTATTGCTCACAAGTAGACTTATATTTACACTGCAATAAAGTTACTGTGAAAATTCCCAGTTGCCACACTCTAGCACCTATTTGGGTATACTGAAGGAGAATTTAGCATTGCCAATGCACCTTACCTGACATCTTTGGACTGTGTGAGGAAACCAGAGCACCCAGAGGAAACCCACACCAACACAGGGAGAATGTGCAAATTCCACACAGACAGTGTGGAGTTTGCACTCAAGCCAGGAATCGAACCTTGGTCCCTGCCACTATGAGACAGCAGTGCTAATCACTATGCCACTGTGCTACCCATATATCCACTTAGCTCGTGCTCACAACATTGCAGTCTATGCACTTCCTGCTAATAGCTGTGCTCCTGTGAGCCCTTTTCACTCAGAGGTTGATTTCTGCTCTTGTCCTTTTTTACTCAAATGCAGAAAAAAAGTCTCCTTTGTACAATTCACCATTTTAAATAGATGTGATACTTCCAAATCCTCTCTTTTATAAAACTCAGTATCGCCAGTCTAACCTTGTGAGTAAAATCATTGCTTTTCAGCTTGGCTTGACTGCAGAATGTTGCATAGGTTCATCAACAAAACTTTGAGAACAACTTGGTTTTGACTGAGGTCATCAGGCCATTTTTGAACAGTTGCGAATACTCAAATCAGCACTAAATGAGGACAAATACTGCATGAATGGTTTTGTTGACTTAATAGCAATTTTCATTTATGACTACTTCATTACAATAGTGTTGGAAGAGGAGAACATTCTGATTGGCCACCAAGTGGTGCAGTAGCGACATGTCGACATGTCAGTGCGGTTATGGTTCTCTGGAGCCACCATGTGGCTGATATATGGCATTGAGCAATGATCACAAAAGATACCTGAATCCGAAACTAGTGATTTTTGCCCAAATATTGTTAAAAATTGCGCTGATGGGATCCAAAAATCCATGAAGAATTGTAAAGGTGAATACAATAGGGAAAATGTGAAGGACCACGAATCCAGACTCTGAACTGAATTATACCCAGCACTCAATTCCTTCCCCTGGCAATCCCCACCTCTTTTTGAGGTTCAGGAGCTGTTAGAAAATGTGTTATAGACTCATAGAGTCATAGAGGTTTATAGCATGGAAACAGGCCCTTCGGCCCAACTAATCCATGCCACTCTTTCTTTCAAACCCCTAAGCTAGTCCCAATTGCCCGCATTTGGTCCACATCCCGCTATACCCATCTTATCCATGTAATTGTCTAATACTTTTTAAAAGACAAAATTGTACCCACCTCTATTAATACCTCTGGCAGCTTGTTCCAGGCAAGTTGGCCGTTATTTTTTAAATTTATTGTTAGATTATTTTTCTATGTTTATTCATCATTTGTATTCATCCACAAAAATCAAAGAAGTATACTAAATGAAAAATACTTGTGCCAGTAGGCAGGAGGCATTTTAAAGCTAAAATTCCATTGTGCAACCCTTTAACTATCTAATTCATGCCTATTAAAAACATGAAATACAGAAGACTCTATTTCTGACTGAGGCATACTATACAGAGTGACTGTTTTTTCCGATTGCTTTGTATTTAGCACTGCTGCCTCACAGCGCCAGGAACCCGAGTTCGAGTCCCGGATTGGGTCACTGTCTGTGTGGAGTCCGCACATTCTCCCTGTGTCTGCATGGGTTTCCTCCATGTGCTCCAGTTTCCTCTCACTGTCTGAAAGACATGCTGGTTAGATGCATTGGCCATGCTAAATTCTTCCTCTGTGTACTTGAACTGTCACTTGAGTGTGACGACTTGGGGATTTTCACAGTAATTTCATTTCGGTAATTAATGCAAGCCTATTTGCAGTAATAATAAAATAAACTTTATTTCCATCCTCCCCTATCTAAATTTCAATGATAATGCTTCAGAATTGTAGTCAATGGTGAAGCAAGGTTGCTTCCCTATGATCTTGAAGAAATTGTTGCCGAGAGATCCAGTAATCTCTGTGGAAAGATTTTCAACTCATACTGCATGATTGATGGTGATATTCTGTAGTAGGGATTCCAAACATGAAGCCTCATTGATGTTACTAAGCTGACAAGGCAGCCAATCACATTAAGGAACTCTCACTGACAGCCAACCAGAAAATGGAAAACTTAAAAATATTTCTTAGAAATGTTACAGAGAGCAAATGAAAGTTTGGGACACGTAATATATTTTGGGGTATAGCTTTTCTAAAGGAATGTGTCATATGACCAGTTATGTGGAGTGAGCTTGCTGGGGAATCACCCTGATTGGGCAATCAATGTTTGGATGTGGAGCGAGCAGGCTGAATAGAGATCCATGTTTCCTAATGTCTGATTGTGGACTAGTTCTTGAGAAGACACCTCAGTACTAAGAGATTTAACAGGACTTATATACGGGGGGAAGGTAGAAGCTGAAATATCAAGAAATAATTTTTTCATAAAATTGTTTATCGATGAAAAGTAAACAAAATCTAATGATGAATCATAATGGAAGCTTTTAATAGCAACACACAAAGTATCATTTTTTTCAGCCTCAGATCAGTTGCTCTGCAATAGTTATTACTCCACGCTCCATTATAAACCCAATTTTACCCCATTGGACAAAGTGTAACATTTAATGCAATTTTAAACGACAACATCAAAGCAGAAAAGGAGTAGCCACCAATTGATTTAATTCATGGCTCTGGACCAAGTCCACAGCTCAGTCTATACTGGAGCAATGAGTAACACATCGTGACTTCAAGACTTAAACACCAATCCATTCATACATTATATCCCGAGGCTGAGGTCAGACTGATGGAAAATGACTGGGAATGGTGACAGTTCAAAATCTCCAGGCCACATATTCAATGGTATCTCCTGCCTCTCACACAAAGCTGGACCCCCATTTTGTATACAATCTTTAGTAAATTGCCTTTGTTATGTTCTGTTATCCAATAATACACTAATCATGTCTTATGTTATATAACAGATAGTGAATTATCAGGACCGTTAATTTACAGCAATGAAATTTGTAGATTCCCATTTTTTAATTGCATGCTATTAAAGTACACAGTAATGTTTGTAAGCAGAAGTTTGGAACTCGTACCATTTTGTCATGGAAACTATAAATGAGTGGCCTGGTTTACCATTGTCTGTTGTATTTACTACTTTGGCCTCAGCGTACATGCTTGTCTCTCACCCCTGCTGCCAAAATTTAAGCAATTAGGAACAGATCATAGGATTTCTATACATGTGACAGACATGAGGTAGATCTGCAACAGATTGTAACAATGGGGTCTTTTTAATCTAAACTAAAAGGGGAAGGATTTGGATCAGTTTCCAAGAATATCATAGCAGCATGATGGCACTATGGTTAGCATTGCTGCCTCACAGCGCCAGCGACCCAGGCTCAATAGCAGCCACGGGTGACTGTGCATAGTCTGCATGTTCTCCCCATGTCTGTGTGGGTTTCCTCCAGGCACTCCAGTTTCCTCCTCCTGTCCAATGATGTGCGCGATAGATGGATTGGCCGTGCTAAATTGCCCCTTAGTGTCGGGGGATTAGCAGAGTAAATAAGTGGGGTTATGAGGATAGGGCCTGGATGGAATTGTGGTCAGTGTAGACTCGACGGGCTGCAGATTCTATGATTCTATAGTTTACCGATTATTTATTATGCAATGAAATCCCCCAAACCATGTAATAACCACCTTATTTGCTAAGTTTAAGGTAATGGCTTACCACTTAGTCTGGGGTTGGGGTGTAGTGCTTCTCAAAGGGAAGAAAATAGTAAAATGGGGAAATAACAATAATGGTCTGCATTGGTCCAATATGAATCGTAGAATCATGGAATTCCTACAGTACAGGTCTGTACTGATCACATTCCCACCCAGGCCTTATTCCCTCAACCTCATGCATTTTACCCTGCTAATTTCCCTGACACTATCATCAATTTAGCATGCTCAATGAATCTAACCCGCACAGCTTTGGACAATGGGAGGAAACTGGAGCACCTGAGGAAACTCACACAGACACTGGGAGAATATAAATTCCACATAGACTTGGGACTGGAATTAAACCTGGGATCCTGATGTTGTGAGGCAGCAGTTCTAACCACTGTGCCACTGTGTTGCCCGAATGCTTTGAAATGGAACACCAGTAAAATGGGAAAATAAGATTACTGCTCTCAATTGTTTTATCTTTTCAGGTATCGGAGCGTCCCTCTGGTACTTATTTTGAAGAAGTCTGTCCAACTCAACATGGCCTGCCAAATTTGTTAGACATTCAACGGATTTTATTTGAAAAATGCAGAAAAACTGCTCATCCAATCATGTGCCGGTTCACCAGGGAGCCTATTACCAACAAATAGAAGGAGAAACCTGTCAGTGATTGGATGAGAAGCAGAGAGCGAGATTTTCCAGCCTTGCTCGCAATGAAAATAGAAAATCCTACCCAAAGTCAATGGAAATTTCTGTGGTCCACCCTCACCCACCCTAATTCCCGTGGCAGGCGGGATTGTAAACTTCACCCCAATGAATGCAAAGGTTAGTTTTGAAGGACATAGAGTGTGGCATATCTGGAGTGGCAAGGTCCAGGTAGGCCAGAGCAGAGGCCAGGCTGGCTGGAGGAGGGTGAAGGGTCCAGGTAGGCCAAGGCAGAGCCCAGGCTGATTGAAGCAAGGCACAGGCTAGCCAGAGCAAAGCATGATGCAGTTGGAACAGAGCCACTGTTCGCACTAAGTGAGTGACTGGAGAGTGCATGAGGCAACATGTGAGGAGGTCAGAGGCAAGACTGTGGGGGAAGTGTGAGGAAGTGAAAAGAGAGAGTAAGTGAAAGTGTGGAAGAATGTAAGAGGGTGGGAGGGAAGAGAAAGTGGGGAGGGAAGTGTGTGAAGTGCTGGGGGAGAGAGAGTATGGGTATGTGGGGCGAGGTGATGGAAGAGAACATGTTGGAATTGGGAAGAGAAAGAATGTAGGGGTAAGACGGAAGAGAGAGAATTTTGGGCGTAAGAGGGAAACGAGAGCATAGGAGGGGTGGGGGTGGGAAAGAGAGTGGGAGTGGGGGGGAGAGAATGTGGGAGAGAGAGTGATTGATATTAATTCCTTGGTGTGTATCCTGAGGATGTAAAATGCCATGTACTATATGCATTTGATCCGCTCCATCTTTGTTGGTGTTTATGTTCCATAGAAACCTTCTTCCAACCTACCTGTTCACACTATCAGGATAACCTTCATCTTCTTCCTTCCTCATGTGTTTAACAAAGTCCCTTGAATATCTTTACAATAAAATCATATAATGGTTACAGCACACAAGGAGACCATTAACACATTGTCTTTCTGTGAATCCTTTGCACCCTTCTCTGAGAAGATATTCTAGCAGATAACCTTTGGATCAAGGAATGGGAAACAAAGTAAATCACTAAATGTTTCCCATTACTTGATCCAAAATTTATTGGAATCCTTGCTAGTTGTAATATACATAAATGGTTTGGAAGAAAATACAACTGGATTGATTAATAAGTTTGCAGGCAACACAAAGGTTGTTGGATTTGCAGATAGCAATGAAGACCATCAGAGGATACAGCAAGATATCGATCAGTTGGAGACTTGGGCAGAGAGGTGGAGGATGAAGTTTAATCCAGACAAATGTGAGATAATTTTGGAAGGTCTAATACAAATAGAAAATATACAGTAAATGGCAGAACCCTTAAGCATATTGATAGGCAGAGGGATCTGGGTGTACAGGTATACAGGTCACTGAGAGTGGCAACACAGGTGGAGAAGGTAGTCAAGAAGACATATGGCATGCTTGCCTTCATCGGCCGGGACATTGAATTTAAAAATTGACAAGTCATGTTGCAGCTTTATAGAACCTTAGTTAGAAATATAGTGTTCAATTCTGCTTGCCACACTACCAGAAGGATGTGGAAGCCTTGGAGAGGGTACAAAAAGATTTACTAAGATGTTGCCTGGTTAGGAGTGCATCAGCTACGAGGAGAGTTTGGAGAAACTTGGTTTGTTTTCATCAGAGGTTGAGGGATGACCTGATAGAAGTCTACAAGCTTATGAGAAGCATGGACAGAGTGGATAGTCAGAAGCTTTTTACCAGGGTGGAAGATTCAATTACTAGGGAACATAGGTTTAAGGTGCGAGGGGCAATGTTAAAAGGAGATGTACAAGGCAAGTTTTTTACATAGAGGGTGATGGGTGTCTGGAACTCATTACCAGGGGAGGTAGTAGAAACAGATACAATAATGAGTTTTAAGGACTTCTGGACAAATACATGAATAGGTGGGAATAGAGCGATATGGTCTGCGGAAGGGTAGGGAGTTTGAGTTAAGTCAGGCAACATGGTCAGTGCAGGCTTAGAAGGCCAATGAGCTTATTCCAGTCCTGTAATTTTCTTTGTTCTTTGTCGTCTGCTGGTATACCATCTCAGGGAAGTGTGCTCCATATAGTGTGCTGAGATCAAAAGTGGACAGTAGGTGGGTTGAGCAGGTGATTATAAAGTAGCAAGTGAGGTGCAGCACAAATGTTCCAACAAATTTGAGAATTTTTTTTAGTTGGCAGATGTGTGGCAAAGTAATGTCTGTGAGGGCAGAGACCCAGAAGAGGAGTGTGTTGGAAAGATGTATGTTCACTGGTTTAGGGAAAACACCACTCATTCATTTACAGGTTAAAGTTAACCAGAGGCTTTCAACCTCGTGTCTGCAATCAACTCCCTCGAGGATTCTGAGTTCAGAAGCCTGTGTGTGTATTCCCCCATCATGCTCCCTGACTGGTTCCCTGGGTCATGTGACCCTCACTCTGCAAATTGATCTGTAAAGGAACAATTGCCACAGATGTTGAAGAAATATTTCCAGTTACGTTGCACGCTGTTCTGTTGAATTGAGGGTCAACAAGATGTGTTTGATGATCTTTGCCAAATAGGTGCTATGGAGTATGATGAGGCAAATGCTGACAGCAGCAGTGTTGTGACAGCAGCTCCTCCACCATGGCCACCCTCCCCCACCCCCCCCCCCACCCCTCACCTCACCATGCAAATGAGTAGGTTTTAACCTTTGTTGCTATTTTCTTCAGATGTTCCCAGAAGGACAGAGCACTATCTCGAGTCACTTCCAGTATGTAAGGTTTGGGATCATGGTTTAGTCTATGGCCATCCACGTATGTTTCTTGGTACTAGCATTTGGAGGTGGAGTATGCTAGGTATTGGAGGCAATGGTTTTATGTTCTCATTGCATCCCTGTAAGTATTCAAGGCCTCAGGGGAGCCTAGCGATCATACCAAGAAAAAAAATTAAAGGACTCCAAAAAAACCCCTTGCAGATTCCCAGTCTCCTCAGAATCACCAGTCTCAACAGTGTTTTTAAATTCATCCATGGGACATGGGTGTCACTGGCTGGCCAGCATTTGTTGTCCATGCCTCATTGCCTGGAGAAGGTGGTGGTGAGCTGTCTCCTTGAAATGCTGCAGTCTACGTGCTGCGGGTTGACCCACAATGTTGTTAGGGTGAAAATTCCAGGATTTTGACCCAGCAACTGCAATATTTCCAAGTCAGGATGATGGGTGGCTTGAAGGAAAACTTGCAGGTGATGGTTTTTCCATGTGTCTGGGAATATCACCTGAGAAGTACTCTGGATCTATGGCAATAGAGCATGCTCTCAAGTCTTACAACTCAATGGTGAAGGTAAAACCACATTGGATGTCTTGCCATCCCAACACTCCATTTACATACTTTTCCTCCAAGACCCAGATAGGTTTTAAGAACAAAGATCAAAGAACAAAACAGCACGGGAAACAGGCCCTTCGGCCCAATGAGCCCGCGCCGCCACCTCGATGTTCCCACTTCTACACGCGATCCCTGTCCATGTTTATAGATCTATGGATTAAAAACCATGACAATAAAGATTGGAACTGAAGAAGCAGGCTACTATTACATCAAAAGCTTTGATCTACTGTAGTTTGTCTTTCGTGCCAAATGCAGCTGTGCCACCTATGTCTGATCCAACGTTGCTAAAGCAGCTGCCCTGCCTGTCATCAACCATGTTATGTGACAAAATTTCCTTGGAGCTCTTTGAGATGAGGGTTAAAATGGGTGTCCTTCTGAAGTGCAGATATATAAAAAATACCCAGAAGCTGACTAGCAGCCTGAAATGGCTAACCAACATCAAACATGTAAGCAATGTTTTCTGTAAGTGCCCATGTGCTTGCGAAGCAACCTGGAATCTGCTACAAAGGAAAATGTATGCATGCACGACTGAATGTTAATCTTAAAGGGACACAACTGCACAACTAATGGGCTGAGCCAGCATGGGGCAATAAGAGGGAACATTGGACAGGGTGTTAGTATTGCATGAGCCATTTAAATTGTGCTCATGAGAGCATAAGAATGTATTTTATACATATATGTATATATATATATATATATATATATGCACACACTCTTGCTCTATTTTTAAAAGACCTCAGAAAGCATTATCTGATTTTAGAATACGCATATAATGCTTTATTATGCATTACAAAGTCCATCTGTTCCTGATGAGTTAATCACTTGACAAAAATTATTACTAGGCCACATCAAAAATCTGGTCTTGCAAGAAAGCCTTTAATTTAAGTAAAATATTCATAACATAATTCCAGCATGTACTCCTGACATCAATGGAGTTGACTACACCAATATGACAGGCAGTGCACTGCTAACTTGTAAAGTAAATGTGTTTCTTGCCTGCCATACTAACACTTGTGCAGTGTGGTTGAATTTGAGGCCTATTTGTCAGATACAGGATTCACAACTGGTCATTGCTCAACTGGTGGAAGCTCTTCTCCTTAATTTGAATCTGCTGATAATGCTCCTGTGAAGAACTTTCATATGTTTTAAGTTTAAAGTTTTAAAGTTAAAAGTTTATTTATTCGTGTCACAACTAGGCTTATATTCACACTGCAAGTTACTATGAAAATCCCTTAGTTGCCGCACTTTGGCACCTGTCCGAGTACACTGACAGAGAATTTAGCATGGCCAATGCACCTAACCATCACATCTTTCAGATTGTTGGACGAAATCAGAGTACCCACAGGAAACCTTTTGCAGACGTGGGGAGAATGTGCAGACTCTGCAAAAATCGTGACTCAAACTGGGAATCAAACGCAGGTCCCTGGTGCTATAAGCACAGGTTGTTGTTCAATTGCTTGGTTTCCCACCATTTTTAAGTGAGTTGCTAATGTTTTCAAGAAACGAGTAATTATAAATAATGATAATTGAAATGATCGTACAGTCTGCATTTTAGAAAGCTTTCAGCTACCATTCACTTTGCATATTACATTTACTCCAATTTATGATTTATTGCATTTGCACAATTTTAGCATTCATTATAGTGTTCTTGACTCATTCCATTGCAAGATCTGTTTTATAACTATAAGTGACATTTTCTATCAGCTACTTAAGATCTAATTAGGATATTTTTCATACATAATTTGCTTTTCATATTTTGCATTTTTCATTACAAACCCTTGTGGAATTATGTTATTGCCAGATATTTATTTATCACATTTTCATCTTTACATAAATGTATTTATCAGACTAGCAGCATTACTGTGACACTTAATAGTTATATTACATCTCCTCAATAATTGAGCAGCCAAGAAAGAGATAGTGATTGCTTCAATGGATTAGTCATCCATGGCCTGGACTGGTAATTTAGAGATATGAGTTCAAATCTCATCACAGGAGCCAGGAAAATTTAAATTCAGTGCTTTAAATAAACCTGGAATATTAAACTAGTATTGGTAATTGTGACCATCAAAGTAACAGATGGTCATAAAAACCCATCTGGTTCACTAATGTCCTTACGAGAAGGAAACCTAATATCAGTTGTATCAAAACTCTGAGAATAATTTCAGACAGACCGCCCAAAATTGACCCAGCCATTTGGGTGTGATAAAGGCACAGTTATCCCTGCCTCATTCCTGTCTGAAGAATTGTACAAACATTAAAAGAACTGTCACAAAGACTAGTTAAGAATCAGTCTGAGATAATCACTGAATCAAACATTTCGCCCAATATCTTAGACTCTTCCATCACTTGTTCAGTCCTATTGTCAGGCCAGACCCATTCGAGGTGGTGGTGCAGTGTGACATAGTTGGGAGGGAGAGGCCTGGGCGTCCTTGACACCAGAATCCATGAAGTCTCATGGCCTCAAGCTAAATGGACAAATAAGCTTCTGATTGATAACCAACTATTGACCTCCATCGGCTGATGAATTATCACTCCCTGAAAAAGCAGTGAGCGTACCAAAGGCACACAATGTACCCTGGGTGGGAGACGTGGCTCAGTAGCAGCAAAACCTAGGGACCAGACCAAGTTTCAAGGACATAGATGCCAAACTGGGCACATGACTTGTGAAAAGATCTACTTGACCACTTCCTCACCAATCCACCTCTTGAAGATGTTTCTTTCCATGACAGCATTGATGGGAGAAACCACAGCTAAATCAATGTGGAGACAAAGTCTCATTTGCACACTGAGAATGCCGTAGTGTTTTGCATGATTATATGGCAGTATTCAGAATAGGGCTAGCAGCTCAAAACTGGGAATATGTGCAGTCTTGTGGGCCATCACCAGGAACACTTATATTCTACCACAGTTTATAACTTCATATCCAGCATATCCCCCACTATACAAAGCAAAAATAAAAAGGCAGATTAGTGTCTGAACAGCTGTAAATTGGGAGAGGGGAATGTGCAGTGGGACTTAGGTGTCCTTATGCACCAGTTGCTGAAGATGAGCAAGCAGGTGCAATAGGTGGTAAAGAAGCCAAATGGTATTTTGACCTTCATTGCAAGATGTTTCAAGTACAGGAGCAGGGATGTGCTGTTGCAATTATACAGGGCTTTGGTGAGGCCACACCTAGAATATAGTACGCAGTTTTGCTCTCTCTTCTGAGGAAGGATGTTCTTGCTCTCAAGGGAGTGCAGCGAAGGTTTACCTGGTGATTCCAGGGATGGTGGGAGTGATGTATGAGGAGAGATTGACTAAGTTAGGATTGTTTTCACTGGAGTTCAGATAAATGAGGGGGAATCTCATAGAGACTTATAAAATTCTAATAGGACTAGACAGAGTAGATACAAAGAAGATGTTCCCGATGGTGAGGGAGTCCAGTAATAAAGGTGACAATCTGGGGATTCGGGATGGACCATTTAGGATGGAGATAAGGAGACATTTCTTCACACAATGAGTGGTTGTGGAATTCATTACCGCAGGAAATAGTTGCTTCCAAAATATTGAATGTAATCAGGAGGCAGCACTTAGGTGAATGGGATCAAAGATTATAGGGAGAAAGCAGGATTAGGCTATTGAGTTGGATATCAGCCATTATTGTGATGAATGACAGAGCAGGCTTGAAGGAAAAAATGGCCTCCTCCAGCTCCTATGTTCTATGTTTCTATGTTTTATACCTTTACCATCACAGCAGGATTTAATGTGAAGGGTAGACAAGCATATTAGAAGCAGCAGGAAGATATAAAAATTAAATACCGACCTATTGAAGTTACAAGTCAGGACATGCTAAACAGCAGATGTAGCTTGCAAAAGACAATGCTAAACCATTCCATGACTGACAAATCCAATCAAAATTCTGCAGTTCTGTCACAAAGTGTTGTGAATGGGGTGGACAATTAAACCATCAACTCAACAAATAGCCACATCCTCAAGTTGAGAAAATGAGTGCAAAACACATGGTTGGAGTCTTTGTAATCAACTTCAGGCAGAGTACCAAGTGAATGATTCACATCAATCTCTTCCTGAAGTCCCCACCATCACACAACTCAATCATTAGATAATTTAATTCTCTCCACATGGAATCAAGAAACTATTCAGTCCAATGAATGCAATGAAGTCTTTGGGCTTTGACAATTTTTGAGCATCATCTACACTGATGAAGTCTGCTGCTCCAGAATGAACTGCATTTCTAGTCAAACTGTTTTAGTATAGCTACAACTTAGGCATCCAACTAAACAAGTGGAAAATTACTCAGCAATGTCCTGTGCTCAAAGTATAGATCAAATGCAATCTGACCAATTATTATTCCATCAACTGGCTTCAATTTTGATTTGATTTGATTTATTATTGTTACATGTATTAGTATATAGCGAAAGTATTGTTTCTTGCACCCTACACAAACACAGCATAGGTACATAGAGAAGGAAAGGAGACATACAGAATGTTGTGTTAACAGTCACAACTAGGGTGTAGAGAAAGATCAATTTAATGCAAGGTAGGTCCATCCAAAAGTCTGATGGCAGCAGGGAAGAAGCATTTCTTGAGTAGGTTGGCACTGACTCAATCATCACCACAGTGACAACAGTGTTTATCAAAAAATGCTAGCAAACAGTACTGACTAATAACTAGCTCAGTTTAGGTTCTAGGTTGGAACACATGTTTGTTCCAAAAGGACCAGAATTTCAGAGGAGGGGTAGAAGTGACTACCCTTGGCATCAAGACAGCATTTAAATGAATGTGGAATCAAGGCATTCTAATTAAAGTTATTTTTAGCAGCTTCATCAATGATCTTCCTTCTAACATGTCTCCGAGTGGAGACATTCGCAAATGATTGCCTCATTTTCATTTGTAACTCTTCAGATAATAAATCAAAACCTGAACAACATTCAGGCTTGGGCTAATAAGTATCAAGTAACACACACCACACAAGGGCCAAGCAATGATATGATGTGAGATTCTAACCACTTCCCCTTGACTTTCAATGTCATTATCACATTTCTCTCCATTAACATTATTAACATGAAGACAGAAATGAATTACTGAAGATGCTGGAATCTGAAACCAAAAGAGAAAATGCTGGAAAATCTCAACAGGTCTGGCAGCATCTGTAAGGAGAGAAATGAGCTGATGTTTTGAGTCCAAAAGAATTATTAATATCAATAATGACCCAAGCCTAACCCAACCAGCCACATAAATAGAATGGTTATAACAGCAAGTAAGATACTAAGTACTTGGTGGAGATTGACTCATAGCCTAACTCTCCAAAGTCTTTCCACCATCTAAATGGCACAAGTCAGGCGTATTGGAATACTTTCCACTTGGAGACTTCAACATAGTAGCTCAATATCATCCAGGACAAGCAGCTCACTTGATTGTGCCCCCATCCACAATCTAAAACATTGATTCCATGCACCATTGGTACACCATGGCCACAGTCTATGCCATCTGCATACTGATAATCCCTTCCCTGCCCTATCCCCAAAAGCTATACATATTCCATGGCTAATCCATCTAACTTACACGTCCAGAAATAATAAGGGTAAATTTAGCATGGCCATTTCATCAAGCCTGCATATCTTTGGACTGTGGGAGGAAACCGAAGCACCCAGAGGAAACGCAGACAGAGGGAAAATGTGCAACTCCACACAGAGTCACCCATTTTTGGAATCGGATCTGGGTCCCTGGTGCTGTGAGACAGCAGTGAACATAAGAGCATAAGAATTAAGAGTAGAAGCAGGCCATCTGGCCCCTTGAGCCTGCTTCACCATTCAGTAATGACTGTGTGGCCAAATTCTGCATTCTACACTCTTTCATTTCCTTCTCAGAATGTTTTATCTCTATGGCGTGCAAGAAACAATACTTTTCACTGCATTTTAATATATGTGATAGTAATAAATAAATCAAATCAAATCAGGTGTGGCCTCACCAGCATCTTGTACAGCTGCCAACATAACCTTATTGTTTTCAAACTCCATCCCTCTAGCAATGAAGGACAAAATTTGATTTGCCTTCTTAATTACCTGCTTCACCTGCAAACCAACTTTTTGTGATTCATGCCCAAGGGCACCTAGGTCCCCCTGCACAGCAGCATACTATAAATTTTTGCCATTTAAATAATAGTCCATTTTGCTGGTATTCCTACCAAAATGGGTGAGATCACGTTTGCCAACATTGTACTCCATCTGCCAGACCCTTGCCTACTGATTTAGATTATCTATATCTTTTTGTGGACTTTCAGCATCCTCTGCACGTTTTGCTCTGCCATTCGTCTTAGTGTCATCTGCGAATTTTGACACACTACACGTGGTCCCCAACACCAAATCATCTATGTAAATTGTAAACAATTGCAGTCCCAACACTGATCCCTGAGTCACACAACTATTCATTGATTGCCTACCGGAAAACACCCATTTACCCAACTCTTTGCTTTCTGTTAGTTAATCAATCCTCTATCCATGCTAATACATTACATGTAGTACCGTGCGCCTTTAGTTTATGTACCAGACTTTGGTGTGGCACCTTGTCAAATGCCTTCTGGAAATCCAGTACACCACATCCACAAGTTCCCCATTGTCTACTGCGCACACAATGTTCTCAAAGAATTTGCTAACCACTGTGCCACTTTAATTATGCTTGGCAAGGCACTGCAATTGTTTGCCATTGCCTTCTACAGTATGCATGGCCAAGAAACTCTCCTGAACTTATCGCTTGTCATCAAGTGTGTTGGAAAGATTTAAACTTCTGGAGTGGGACTTGAACCTGGAGCTTCTGGCCCAGAAGCAGGAAGTGCTTACCACTGTGCCACAAGCCCCTTCACTCTTTAAATACCTATAGCAAATTTCCCTACCCTCAGTATTTTGATTGCGATGGGTTGGTTCCTGAAGGTTGTGGAAACCATGCCAGGTAAGTTACATTGGGGAAATCTTGTTATGATGTTGAAAAGCTTTTGACAGCAAGGCTGAAAAGCTCTAGTTAGCTTGGAAAGTCATAATGCAATTGTTTATGATGACTTAAGTATGTTTATAATGTAATGAGTGATCATAGGATTCTGTCCTTAAAATGTAAATGACCAGCCTTGTATAAATGTTCACGTTTACAAGTATTTTATCCACTGAATGCATTCAACAATGTTAAGAATCTGACTTAAATGGGTTGGGTGAACACTATTTTGAGTTTTAGGTTGATTTAACAGTGGTTAGCACTGCTGCTGCACAGCACCAGGGATCCAGGTTTGATTCCTAGCTTGGGTCACTGTCTGTGGAATTTGCACGTTCTCCCCATATCTGTGTGGGGTTCCCCCAGGTGTTCCAATTTCCTCCTACGGTCCGATAGATGTGTATTTAGATGCATTGGCCATGCTAAATTCTCCCTCAATGTACCCGAACAGACTCCAGAGTGTGGCAACTCAAGGATTTTCACAGTAACTTAATTACAGTGTTAATGTAAGCCTACTTGTGACACTAACACATAAACTTTAAAAACTTACAAAGGGGCCTGACTGCTTTGTTTGATTGATAGTTGTATGAGCAGATAATAAGATTAAATGTTTAAAGATTTTTCTGAATGGGTGTTTACATATTTTGAAAAAATTGAGATAAGGAAGTGTTTTTTCCAGAGGACTTTCAAAGTTTGTGGCTGGAATGTTATGGTTGTTCAAACTGGCAGGATTTTCCCATCCCACTGCAGTGAGCAAAGATTTGGTTGGAAATCAAATTCTCCAACCTTGCTACAGCAGGAGCATGGCATGAAAGGCTTGGCATAATGATGTTGTTCCCTGTGAATTTGATTGACAGTTTGGTGAGCAATTCTTTTCATGAACTAGAAATGCAACTGAAGTTTGAATGACTGATTTTATTTTAAAATTTACTGAGCATTTCAAAGACTTTCCAGTTTTATTATTTGGCTCTTGAGCTCTGTATACAGTAAATATTGAATGAGTGGAAATGCAGGTTGTATTGATAGAAATGGAGGTGGCATGGGAGTATGGAGAAGATATGGCAGGCCAGGAGGATGTATAGAGACATGGCTGTTGGATGAGGGTCATGAAGAGGGCATGGAAGTGGTTGAGGCTTATGGGAAGGAGGAGTGAGAGCTAACAGCCTAACGACCATGTCAAGAATTGGGCCAAATCTCCAGTGACTGGAGATGGCTTTTTGTTTTACATTCAAAAGGATTGCAGGTTGCTTCAGCTGATCACATGATTCGATGGCGATGTCATTAAAATGTTGGCATAGGCTGCCGTTTTATTTTTGTTTTGTACTCTGTGCAGTGCAGAGAGTAGCTCTTTCATTAAAACCTGTTGAACTGTGTTAGCTTAAATCAATGTTCCTTTCTTTCTGTTAAAACCTATAACTGTTAACATAGAGCATTTGGAGGATGCTGATCTAACCTGCCACCCTTGTCATCAACCCGCCTTCATTCCTACTTTAGGCCTCCATCTGGAGGCAGTGGTCCCAGCTCCAGCATGCCGCTACATCTGAAAGATGAAAATTGCATTGGTTGACTTTCAGAAGTTAGGGATGTAACAGGAGGAAATGGCCTGACTCACACTCCCTGACCAGAAGAGGAAAATCCTTTATGCCTCGATGGGTAGTTTTGGGCAAATCACTACAG
The DNA here is from genome assembly GCA_024679065.1 of Sphyrna mokarran. NCBI lineage: Eukaryota > Metazoa > Chordata > Chondrichthyes > Carcharhiniformes > Carcharhinidae > Sphyrna > Sphyrna mokarran. The sequence continues at coordinate 33,209,388 of JAGIQG010000004.1, read as the reverse complement.
AAAGGATAGTAAGATAATATGAGCATGTACACTGTTGATTCACCAAGAGAATGACAGGGATGGAAAGCTTTAATTACGAGCAACAACAAGACACCTTTGATTATTTCCACTGGAGCAGTGCAATCCAATAAGTCATTTAATGGGATTTTCAAATTCTGAAAGGTTTTGACGGGCAAATAAGGAAAAACAATTCCTTCTGCTAGTGGAATTTATTACATGTGAACATGCATTTAAAATTGTCACTGAAGGGTAAGGAAATAGGCTAGGAGAAACTTAATTTATGGAGATATTTTTGGAACAGGGGTTAGTTGAAGTAGAGACCACTGAATCTCATAAGGAAAAAGTGAATAAAGGTTACATTTTGGAAAAGAAAACAAAACAGTGGGATTCATCTTCAAAAAGGCAACATTATCACAGTAGGTCAAAAGACATTTTGATTTATTGTAAAATACTGTAACTATGTGAATGCTTATAACAGATGGCTGCATGGGATTTCAGGAATCGTGTCATTAATAAGGTCACTATTTCTTGCCTATTTCTAGTTGCTGTTGAGAAGATTGTGGTGAGATTTCCAATGTTTGTTTCCAATCACAAAAATTGTAAAACTGATTGATGCACTGTTGATGACCCCTTCCATCACTTTACTGATGATCGAGAGAAAACTTATTGAGCAGTAGTTATCCAGATTGGATTTGTCCTGCTTTTTATGTACAGGATATACCTGGGCAATTTTCCACCTTGTCAGGTAGATGCCAGTGTTGTAACTGTACTGAAAGACCTTGGTTAGGAGAGTGGGAATTTCTGGAGCATAAGTTGTCAATACTACTGCCAGAATATTACCAGGGCCCATTGCCTTTGCAATAGCCTCCAGCTATTTCTTTATATCTCATGGGCTGAATCGAATTGGTTGGAGACTGGCACCTGAGAGAGAATCATAGAATCGTAGAATCCCACAATGCAGAAGGAGGCCATTCAGACCATCGAGTCTTCACCGGTCACAATCCCACCCAGGCCCTATCCCCATTAACCATGTATTTACCCTAGCTAATCCTCCTGACACTGAGGGACAATTTAGCATGGCCAATCCACTCCTAACCCGCACATCTTTGAATGCTGGAGACCACTGAAGAAGGCTGAGATGGATCATCCACTTGGCATTTCTGGCTGAAGATTGCCGTGAATACTTCAGCCTTATTTTTTGCACTGATGTGCTGGGCTCCTCTATCATTGAGGATGGGGATATTTATATAGCCTCCTCCTTCAGTGAGTTGTTTAATTGTCCACCACCATTCACGACTGAAAATGGCAGGACTGCAGAACTTAGATCTGATCCTTTGGTTGTGGGATCACTTAGCTCCGTCTATCACTTGCTGTTTATGCCATTTGGCATGCAAGTTTGGTAGCTTCACCAGGCTGACTGCTCATTTTTAGGTATGCCTAGTGCTGCCTTTAATGCACTCTTCATTAAACCAGCTTTGATCCGCTGGCTTGATGCTAATAGTTGAGTGGGGGATATGCAGGGCTATGAGATCACAGATTGTGCTGGAGTACAGTTCTGTTGCTGTTGATGGACCACAGTGCTTCATGGATGCCCAGTCCTGAGTTGCTGGATCTGTTTGAAGTCTGCCCCATTTAATACAGTAGTAGTGCCACACAACATGGTGGAGAATATTTTCAATGTCAAGGTGAGATTTCACCTCCACAAGGACTGTGCAATGGTCACTCTTACCAATGTTGTCATGACAACTGCATCTGCAGCCAGCAGATTGATAAGCATAAGGTCAAGTGTGCTTTTTCCTTTCTTTCGTTCCTTTACCGCCTGCTGGAGACCCTTTCTAATAGCTATATTCTTTAGAACTTGACCAGCTCGATCAGTAGCGCTGCTGCCAAGCGAGTCTTGGTGGTGGACATTGAAATCCCATATCCAAAGTACATTTTGCTCCCTAGCCACCCTCAGTCCTTCCTCCAAGTATTGTTCAACATGACTCATCAGCCGAAGGAGGATGGGGACGTGATAACCAGGAATAGGTTTCCTTGCCCATATTTAACATAAGGCTATATGGGTCCAGAGTTAAAGTTAAGGACCTGCAGGGTAATTCCCCCCCCCCCCCCCCCCACACACACACACACACACACAACTGTATATCCCTGTGCAACCAACTCTGCTGGGTCTGTCCTACAGTGAAGCAAGATATATCCAAGAAAGATAATGATGGTTGTCTGGAGTGTTATCTGTAAGGTATGATTCCATGAGAATGATTATGTTAGGCTGTTGCTTGACTAGTCTGTGAAGCAACACTAACCCCCAGATGTTAGTAAGGAGGATTTTACAGGGTCGACAGGGCTGTTTGTTTTGCTGTTGTCTTTTCTGGTGCCTGGTTCGATGCCAGGTGGTCCGGCCAGTTTCATTTCTTTGTTGAGACTTCGTAGCAATTGATTAAACTGAGTGGCTTTCTAGACCACTTCAGAGGGTAGTTGAGAGTCAACACATTGCTATGGCTCTGGAGTCACATGTAGGCCAGACGCGGTGGGGATGGCAGATTTCCTTTCCTGAAGGGCATTAGTGAACCAAATGAATTTTTCTAACAATCAACAATGGTTTCCTGGTCATTAATAAACTCTTAATTCCAGATTTTTTTTATTGAACTCAAATTCTACCATCTATTGTAGTGGGATTTGAACCTGGGTTCCCAAGATAACAGCTGAGTTTTGGGATTAATAGTCTAGTGGTAATACCATCACCTACTGTATCAGAACATATGGTATACTAATGAGGCATATCGCTTAGAATATATAGACAATGTGGCTGCCCAATTTTTTCAAAAGCATTTATTTTTTCAAGGGAGGTGGCTGAACAGTATTCATGGTCGATCCCTGGTTGCCATGAAGGTACATCCACAGTGCTGTTAGGGAAGAACTTCTGGGATTTTGACCCAGCGACGGTGAAGGAATAGCAATTTAGTTCCAAGTCAGAATGGTGCATGACTTGGAGTGAGATTACAGTGGTGGCATTCCAATGCACCTCTTGCCCTTGTCCTTCCAGGTAGTAGAGTCACAGGTTTGAAAATACTGTCAAAGGAGCCTTAGTGAATTGCTGTATTGCATATTGTAGCTGTTACACACTGCTGTCACTGTGCATCAGTGGTGAAGGGAGTGAATGTTAAAAGTGGTCAATGGATGTCAACTAAATGCTTTTTGGGTGTTGTAGGAGCTACACTCTTCCAGACAAGTAGAGACTGTTCCATCACACTCCTGCCATGTAAATAGTGATGATGTGGAGATGCCAGTGTTGGGCTGGAGTAAACACAGTAAGAAGTCTCACAACACCAGGTTAAAGTCCAGCAGGTTTATTTGGTAGCCAACATCACTAGTTTGCGGGGCTCTGCTGCTTTGTCAGCTGAGTGGCCCGCTCACTTGACGATGGGGCAAAGCTCCAAAAGTTAGTGGTGTTTGCTACCAAATAAACCAGTTGTAACTGGTGGACAGGCTTTAGAGAGTCAGGAAGTGAGTTCCTCTCCATAGAATTCTTATTCTCTGACCTGCTCATAAAGCTATAGTATCTAAAAAGCTAGTTTAGTTTCTAAACAATGGTAGCATCCAGACTGTTAAAAGTAATCGATTCAACGATGGTAATACCATTGAATATCAAGGGACAATCGTTGGAGGTGGTTATTGTCTGGCACTTGTATAGTGCAAATGTTACTTGCCACTTGTCAGCCTAAGCCTGGATTTTGTTCAAGTTTTGTTTCATTTGGACATGAACTGCTGCAAAATCTGAGGAGTGACAAATGGTGATAAACATCATGCCATCATCAGCAAACATTCTCGTTTCTGATCTTATGATGGAAGGAAAGACAATGATGAAGCAATGGTTGGGCCGAAGACACGATGTTGAGGAACTTCTGAAATAATATTCTGAGGTTGAGATGATTAATCTTCAACAACCACAACCACCTTTTAAGTATGACTCCAACCAGCAGAGAATGAGCCTCCTGATTTCCAATGACTCCGATTTTGCTATGATTCCTGGATGTCATACACAGTCAAATGCTGCCTTACTGACAAGGACAGTCACTCTTACCTCACCCCTTGAATTCAGCTGTTTTGTTCATGTTCAAGGCTGTAATGTGGTCAGGCATTGATTGGCAGAACCGAAACTGAGCATCATTGAGCAAGTTATTGCTAAATAAGTACTATTTGATAGACTGTCAATGAATCCTTTCACTTTGCTGATGATTGTGAGTAGGCCGATGGAACGAAAATTGGCTATGTTAGATTTATCCTGCATTTTGTGGACAATTGTGTGCAATTTTCCACATTGCCAGGTAGATGCCCGTGTTGTAGCTGTACTGGAACAGCGTGATGAGGGGCATAATCTTCAGTATCATTTCTGGACTACTGTTAGTAGCTTCTGTAATATCCAGTGTCTTCAGCTATTCTTCGATATCACATGGAGTGAATCAAATTGACTGAAGACTTGCATCGATGATCTGGAAGAAGCCGAGATGGATCATCCGCTTGGTACTTCTATCTGAAGATTACAGTGAATACAGTCTTGACTTTTGCACTGATGTACTGGGCTCTTCCATCTCGAAGAAGGGGATATTTGTGAACTCTCCTCGTCCACTGAGTTGTTAATTATCCACCTTGATCATTCTTACTAATAAACTTTAAAATCCCTCCACCCAGAGTACATTTTGCAGCCTTTCCATACTCAGTGTTTCTTCAAAATAGCGTTCAACATGGGGGAACCGTGAGTTATTAGCTGATAATCAACAGGATTTGATTTGATTTGATTTGTTATTGTCACATGTATTAACATAGATTAAAAAGTATTGTTTCATGTGCACTACACAGACAAAACATACTGTTCATAGAGAAGGAAACGAGAGAGTGTAGAATGTAATGTTACAGTCATAGCTAGGGTGTAAAACAGTTAGAATAAAGTTTTAGAAGCACAGAATGAAAGTAAAAGATAGAATTACAAGATATGCTGGGCACAGGTTGCAAAAAGTAACATCGCTCTGGTGCCATCTTGGAGAAAAAAGAGATTTCCTTGCCCAAGTTTAATCTGATGCTGTGGGACATCATAGATTCCAGAGTCAATGTTTAGGACTCCCAGGGTAACTCACTCTTGGTTGTATACCCTTGTGCCACCATCTCTCTTGGATCTATCCTACCATTGAGGCAGCATATGCTCAGACATGGTGGTGGTGGTGCCTGGGACATTGTATGCAAGGTATGATTCTATCAGGCTCTTGCTTGAATGGTCTGTGAGATAGATTGTGATGCAATTTAACAGTTGTCTAAGTTACTAAGTTCTCCAATATCATTGTGCCAATCCTAATATTTCATTCCTTAATATTTCTGCCTGCAAAATAATCTAGAAGTTACCAAACAAGTGCATCTGTTGAATTTGTTTAACAAGATGTTATTTTCTTTGATACTTCAATGTTACAATAACCCACTGTATCTACACAAGATAATATGCAGCGAATATACTGAAAATCAATTCCACCTTGCTAATATGACCCAAAATTTGATCATGCAGAGAAGAAATTGAAATTCTGATAACATTATGAAGTGAGGTTGATAAGCTTGTGTTGTTTTCGTTGTTGAAGCAGAGAAGACTGAAAGGTGACCTGATTGAGATGTACAAGGTTAGGGGAGGCATGGATGGAGTGGATAAGGAACAGCAGTTCCCTTTAGTTGAAGGATCAGTCACGAGGGGACACAGCTTCAAGGTGAGGGGCAGGAGGTTTACGGAGGATGTCAGAAAAGATGTTTTTACCCAGAGGGTGTTGATGGCCTGGAATGCTCTGCCAGGGAGGATGGTAGAGGTGAGTTGCCTCACATCCTTTAAAAAGTACCTGAAGGGCACTTGCATGTTATAACATTCAGGTCTATGTGCCAAGTGCTTATAGATGGGATTAGGTGGGAGCTCAGGTGTTTCTCGTGTGTTGGTGCAGACTCGATGGGCCGAAGAACCTCTTCTGCCCTGTACGGTTGTATGATTCTATGATCACAATCTGGACCATGACCCCATTGCCAATAGATAAGCCATCTTTTCAAGTTTATCACTGACCTCATTATCTGGAGACCTTTCCTCTGGCTTCATAGTGTCTCAATCCTGTTCAGCCTGTTTCTAACTCCTTCGCAAGATTCACAAACAAGTCTTCCCAAGTAGATCCATGAGGCCCTATTTTAACTCTGTACAAATTTCTGAGTGAATTAAAATCTCGTCCATTGTTTCAGCCTGTTCTTGCCCCAAGGAACTGTTTTCTTCTACCTCTGATTGCACCTCTATTTTTACTCCCCTTTTCTGGTTTCTTTTCACTATTTCTGAGTCTTCTGGTACTCTTCTTCACATTAACAACTGTTTCGTAGCCTTATCTATCTCTTTTTCACCATGGATATCCTCTTTATATCACCATTCCCCCATCTGCACAGCCTGAAGGATCTCCACTTCTTCCTTAAATAAAGCCCCTATCAACCAACCTCCTCTGCTGGGTTGAACGTTCTCATATTAAACAACTTCTCTTTTAACTCACTTCTTTCAAATGTAAGCTGTTACTTTGGCAGCCTATGGTTACTATGCCTGTCTTTTGGTGGGATATTTTCCAGTCCAACTCAGATTCCCTTCCTCAGCTTTTCTTCCAGTGCATCGAGGCATCTCAAACAATGATAAGACGGAGTACAGGAAAGAGATAGGGAATTTGGTGAACTGGTGTGATGACAATAATCTCTCCCTCGATGTCAACAAAATGAAGGAGATCGCCATAGACTTCAGGAAGCATAGTCGAGGACATGCCCCTGTCTACGTCAATGGGGATGAAGTAAAAATGGTTGATGTGTTCAAGTTTCTAGGTTTCCAGATTTTCAACCACCTGTCCTGGTCCCTCCACAAAATTTTAGTTAAGAAAGCCCACCAATGCCTCTACATTTTCAAAAGGCTAAGGAAATTTGTCTAGTCCACAAGGACTGTCAACAACTTTTTCAGATGCATCATAAAGAACATTCTTTCTGGCTGTGTCACAGTTTGATATTGCTCCTGCTCTGCCCAAGATCCCAAAAAGCTATAACAGGTGGTGATCGAAGCTCAACAATCACACAAAACAGCTTCCCACTTATTGACTCTATCTACACTTCCCACTATCTCAGAAAAGCAGCCAGCATAATCTAGGATCCAATGCACCCTGGACAGACTCCCTTCCATCGGGAAAAAGATAAAAAAGTCTGAGGATACGTACCAACTGACTCAAGAACAGCTTCTTCTCTGCTACCAACAGGCTTTTAACTGGACTTATCTTGCATTAAGTTGATCTTTCTCTATACCCTAGCTATGACACCTATGACAGTAATACTATATTCTACACTCTCTCCTTTTCTTCTCTATGTTTGATATGAGTTATGGTTCAGGTCAGAAACTCCAAAATGTTTAATGTAGCCCGCCTGGATCATAGGTTTTGCACCTTGGATTTGGCTAAGTATGATATTCTTCACCTCAGGTATGATTCAGTAAGGCGTTTGATAAGATCCCTCATGGTAGGCTGATAGAAAAGGTGAAGGCGCATGGTATACAGGGCCAGGTATGTAGATGGGTTGAGAACTGGCTTGGGAGGAGGAGACAGCGGGTAGTAGTGGAAGGCTCTTTTTCCAACTGGAGGTCTGTCACTTTTGGTGTGCCACAGGGCTCTGTATTAGGACCCCTTCTATTTGTGGTGTATATAAATGACTTGGAAGAGGGGGTAGGTGGTGTGATCAGCAAATTTGCTGATGACACTAAGATGATTGGATTGGCGGGTACTGAGGAGCAGTGCCTGGCAATACAACATGGACATAGATAGGCTGGTAGATTGGGCAGATAGATGGCAAATGGAATTTAATCCGGATAAATGCGAGGTGATGCATTTTGGCCGGAATAATGTAGAGGGGAGTTATAGGATAAAAGGTAAAACTATCCGGAGTATAGAGATGCAGAGAGACCTGGGGGTGCAAGTTCACAAGTCTCTGAAGGTGTCAGTACAGGTGGAGAATGTGGTTAAAAAAAGCGTATGGTATGTTAGCCTTCATAGGAAGGGGTATAGAATACAAGAGTAGGAGTCTGATGTTGCAGGTGTATAGAACGTTGGTTAGGCCTCATCTGGAGTACTGCGTCCAGTTCTGGTCGCCGTACTACAGGAAGGATGTAGAGGCCCTGGAGAGAGTGCAGAGGAGATTTACCAGGATGCTGCCTGGTATGGAAGGGCTGTCTTACGAGGAAAGATTGAAAACACTGGTGTTGTTTTCCCATGAAAGACGTCGGCTGAGAGGGGATCTTTTAGAGGTATATAAGATTATGAGGGGTATAGATAGAGTAAATGGTGGTAAGCTTTTTCCACCATTAGAAATGGATAGAACGAGGGGTCACGGCCTTAGGGTGAGGGGGGCTATGTATAAGACGAATATTAGAGGGCAGTTTTTCACACAAAGGGTAGTGGGGGTGTGGAATGCACTACCGAGTAAGGTGGTGGGAGCAGGCACGCTAGGGTTGTTTAAGGGTCTCTTGGACAGCCACATGAGCGGTCTGCAGATAGAGGGATATAGCAGGACTGTTTGAATATTGGGAGGACCAAATAGTAGTCGACTATCTTTTAGTTTCGTCTCGGGAATGTCTTAGTTTTTTTTTAGCATGTTTAATTAAGTCTTATTTGTTTCCGCAGGCAATTCGGTCCACCTTGTTGACCAACAAGGGGCATGCATGCGGCATGTCATGCGAGAGCTGCTCTTGGAGGTTGCTTCAGGAGTTGCCTAGTGCTTCACATTGTCAGTGTATGCTTAAACTGGACCATCTGATGGGCAACATGACAGCTCAGAGACTATCGCTGTTGCTGTGCTGACACATGGATTTGGGCCTGTGTCTGCGGGAGTTTGCGCGTTCTCCCTAGGTTTCCTCCAGGTGCTCTAGTTTCCTCCCACATCCCAAAAATGTGCTCTTAGGCTGATTGGGTAACAAATTGTCCCTATATTGGTCCCTATATGAGAATCTTCAACAATAGGCATAGCCTAAAGACAAGGATATGTCATTAGGTCGTTAGGACGGCGGCGTGGGCTCGTTGGGCCGAAGGGCCTGTTTCCCGTGCTGTGTTGCTCTTTGTTCTTTGTTCTTTGTTGTTGATTCGAATGATCCACTAGGGAACTTTTATCAAACAAAGTTTATTTAAGAATATAGTTAACATATATGAAAGAAAATTAGCAATGATTTTTATCAATTAAAACAAAAACAAAACAACCATGATAATGTATAATCCTTAACAAATATCTAAGATGTTCCAATCAAACCATTCCCAAAAACCAAACCCTTCCACAGGTTTAACACAACAAAAACTAATGCTCACATAATACTGGAACTGAGTCCTTTGGATGAATACTGCAATTTCCTTGATATATTCAAAACAATTTGAAGTCAGTACAGCTTCCCAGGACACTAGAGAGACTCTGGTTAAGCCACCAACAGCAGATTTTCCTCTCCAAGAAGGCAATAAGTCCTGCTTTCAGATAACCAGCAGAATTTCAAAAAAAAACAGGAGGGAGACACTTCTTTCCAGCTTGAGCTGCAGAGAACATGACTTTTTTAAAAAAATTCTTAAAGGTACACTATCACCACATATGCTTTTTCTGCATAGCATGCAAGAAACAATACTTTTCACTGTACACTAATATATGTGACAACATAAATCAAATCAAATAAATCAAATTGATTGGATTGATACTGTTGCTCTCACCTGAAATGGTAAAAATTTCATCAACTTTGTTTTTATTTCCCATCCTTCCTTTACAGTCACATCTTGAACTTTGCCCTTCACTACGTCAGTTACACTTTCCCCATTTTGGGGGGTAGGTTATTGACCAATAATCAGAATAAGCATTCAGTTGCAGTCTCCCAACTGCTCTGTCTTTGTTGCATGTCTTCAGTCAAGATAATCATCCACATCAGTACTTTGATTATAGCTTGATCACATATGCTCCATTTCCCACATTTCTGTTTTCACCCTTTCTCTCCCTCAGACTCATGAGAAGGTCCCATTTTCCTCACCATCTATGCCACCAACCTCCATATGGATCACCCTTCTCTATTGCTGCTACTTCTAGCATGATGCCACCACTGTGTCTTCATCTCCTATCCCCTTTCAGCATTCTGTAAAGACCATTCCTTCTATGGCACTCTGGTTCACTCCTCAATTGCATTCTTTTCATTGACACTTCATCCTCTTTGATTCAATATATTGGGCTTATTCCATATCTTCTGATGGGAATGTTTGTTCTGTTCAGTCCTAAAGTGGACTTGGGTTTTCTTTTTGCATGGGAGCTGCCATGCTTTTCCTGAAACTTGACATTTCAAAACTGGAATCCTCATTTCCATTTGTTTCACAGTCTTAGCCATGTATTTCATTACTCTCTTATTTTGCATTTTTTCAAGCTTATGAATGTCTTCATTCATCTCAGCAACTACTCTGGTGAGTTCAGTTATCTTTGTTTCAGAGTTATCTGTGGAATATTTATGTTACGTTAACATTTTTCTTTGTACATTCAATGCCTTGCAGAATTTTTCTTTCATGGTCACTGATAGCTGCTCTCCTTAGACCCTTTCAATTCATTTGTTGAATCCTCAATCAGTTTCTTAGAATTTTCCTTTTCTGCTTTAGGTCTGGATTTGTTCCCATATTGCATATCTCATTTTTATATAGATAGGATCAAAGTTCAAGAACATCATTGCTCTTTTCATGATGATGTTCCAACATTTCATCAGTTTTAGTTGTTAATTATTCATTTAATGAACTGTTCTAATTCATCAGTAATTCCTTGCCCTGTTCTTGCATTGTTTTCATGATGTCTGTATGAGTTTGAAGTTCGCCATTTCTGAGTTTATGTTTTGCTAACTCCTGTGGGCTATCCTTCAAGCTCACCTTCTGTAATTTATTTTCTAATGGTTGTTTATCTTTGAATACTTCTGTGAGAATTTTTGCTTTCACTTGGATATGCTGCAGAAATAGGGAAAAAAATAACTTTTTCTCTGACTGATGATTTGGGGCTGCAGGTTTTCTACTTTTTCTTGACATTCTGTATTTCTGATTTGCATTTCAGCCATGTCTTTTCTCATCTGATCAATGGTTCTTGGTAAATTTGAGGCATCCAGTGCTTTCCCCTCTAATTCCATGATCTTCAGCTTTGGATTTACATTTTCTGATCTTATTTCTGTCTTTTCTTTCTCCATCTGCAGCATAGCTTTATCCTCACCCTTCATTCTGGTTTCACTGTTGGCCAGGTCTATCTGTAGAGAAGAGTTAAGTTGTCTAGTTTTGTAATTATTCGACTCTCATTTTCTGCTCACAGCTTGGAAAGCTCCCTAACTTTTCCTTTCACTTCCTTCTCTTTTCCATTCTTCTACTTCTTTGGCCTTTCAGTCTCGTTCTTGCACCTTTCGGTACCTGAAATATTGAACATTGCCGACCAGTTCTTCAGTTCATTCAGAATAACACTAAATTCATTTTCCCTTTGTAATTTTCCAAAGGAGAAAACTTTGATCTCAGGGATCTTTCTAACAAGGTACTTCGAAAGTTTTCCCATTTTTATGTAAAACTCAAGTGTTTCATGTTGAATTTTCTTATAATTCAATAGAACTGTGGACTTTGTTCTGCTATTCTTCCATTCTGCTATTCAAGACAGTCTTCATTTCTTCATGCTGCTGAAGAGTTATGTATTCCTTTTTGTATTTGATCTTTAAAAATAATGTCATTCTTTCAATTGTTTATTTTCTTATTCAGCTCTTGCCCTCTCATTGTATCTCAGTGCATTGCTTTGTCATAGTTCAAACACCATAGTTCAAACACAGCTCTTCATGCAATAATTGTCCATCTGAATTGTGTGCAGACTCAGTACATATTGCCAGAAAAGTTCAAGGAGGAAAGAACAATTCCGAATTCCATTGTTAGCAAATCAGGTTGGGAGTTGGAAAAACAGTCAAAAGTACAGGAAGGCTTGACAACAGGCAGAAACCCTCACTGCCCTGAAACAGCCTCCAAAGAATCAATATGTAGCCCTGATAGAGTATAAGAGGTTTAATAAAGATGTTGATTACCACTCAATAAAAGAGGATTTTCACAGCAACTTCACTGCAGTATTAATGTAAACCTATTTATGACATTAATGGGTAAACTAAAAACAGTAAGAAATCTCACATCAGGTTAAAGTCTAACAGGTTTATTTGGTAGCAAACATCACTAGCTTTCCTGACTCTGCCCCTTCGTTAGGTGAATGGGGAGTTCTGATCACAAACAGGGCATATAGAGACAAAGAACAAAGAACAAAACAGCACGGGAAACAGGCCCTTCGGCCCAACGGGCCCATGCCGCCACCCTGATGTTCCCACCTCTGCCCGTGATCCCTGTCAATGTATATAGATCTATGGATTAAAAACCAAATTTGAGACAATTTATGGAGAATTTGTTCTAGCCTAAGAGCACATCTTTGGGATGTGGGAGGAAACCGGAGCACCCAGAGAAAACCCATGCAAGCACGGGCAGAATGCACAAATTCCACAGATATAAGCCCAAATCCATGTATCTTCACAGCACAGCGATAGTCACTGAGCTGTCGTTTGCCCATTACATGGTCGAGGTCAAGCGTACACTAACGACGTGAAGCACTAGGATACTCTCAAAAAACATCCAAGAGCAGCCCTCTCACGACCCATTGCGTATATGCCCCTCGTTAGACAACAAGGTGGACCAAAGCACCTGTAGGATAAAAACAAGTACATCAATATCATCGTCTATTTACACACTTCCCAGGGACTCCCATGGTTCATGATCCCTATTTTAAATCACTTTTCTATACCCTCCATTCCCATTCTGTTCATGTGCCCATCTAAGTATTTCTTAAATATCTCCAGAGTACCTGCCTCCACCACATTACTTGGCAGCACATTCCATACCCCCACCACCCTCTGTGTTAAAAAGCTCCCTCTAGCATCCAAATTATACCTTACCCCCCTCACCCTAAGCCCATGACCTCTCATGCTATTCAAGTCCATCCTAGGAAAAAGCTTAACCCTGTTTACTCTATCTATACCCCTCATAATCTTGTACACCTCTATTAGATCTCCTCTAAGTCTACGTCTTTCTAAGGAAAACAGTCCCAATTTGCCTAACCTCTCCTCGTAACTCAGACCTTCCATACCAGGCAGCATCCTGGTAAACCTCCTCTGCACTCTCTCCAGAGTCTCCACGTCCTTCCGGTAGTAAGGCGACCAGAACTGGACGCAGTATTCCAAATGAGGTCTAACCAACATTTTATACAACTACAACATTAAAGGCCAGCTCTTGTACTCTATACCCCTTCCTATAAAGGCTAGCATACTATATGCTTTCTTCACAACCTTCTCCACTTGCTCTGCCACCTTCAGAGATTTGTGCACCTGCACCCCCAGGTCCCTCTGCGTTTCTATACTCTTAATAGGTCTATCCTTTATCATATACCTCCCCTCTAGATTTTTTCTCCCAAAATGCATCACCTCACATTTATCAGGATTGAATTCCATCTGCCATCTATCTGCCCAAGCTACCAGCCTATGTCCTGCTGCATCGCCTGACAATGCTGCTCACTATCAGCAAGTCCAGCCATCTTTGTATCATCTGCAAATTTGCTGATCACTCCACTTACTCCCTCTTCCAAGTCATTTATATATGTTATAAATAGAAGAGATCCCAGTACCGAGCCCTGCGGCACACCACTAATGACACATACTCAGTTTACAGAATACTGATTAGAATGTGAGTCTTTACAGCTAATCAAGTCTTTAAGTGGCTTATTTTAGGTCAAACCAAATAAACAAACTCAAGTTAATATCAGGACAAGGTAAAAAGGGCAGCTCCACAAAAGAAAGGGGAACAGTCTGAACAAAATCAAAGTACAGAGGAAACTTGCAAACATCAAATTAAAATGTGATTATTAGGGTCAATAATGCACCCTAGCCTCTGTGGTGCCCAACAGGTACAGAAGGCATCAACTGCGCCCATGGATACCGCATGCTCCCTCTTCAAGGACATCTGGCTGCGAACATAGCTGGGATAGAGGGGCAGACAGTCACGATAAATGGCCCCCTCAATCGCCCTCTGTCTGGACCTGTAACTGATGTGTTTTGCCAGGCCCAGGAGCAGGTTTACGAAGAGGTCACCATCCCAACCCACCCCTCTCTGCACCAGCTGTCAACATGAGTGGAGACAGCATTAAGCATAGGTTAAAGAGATGTGTATTGCTCCCCAGACAGGGCAGTAAGTCCAGATTTTGCAAGCCCAGGCAAGTCATGGAGGGGGGTTACAAATAGTGTGACATGAATCCAAGATCCCGGTTGAGGCCCTTCCTCGTGTTTGCGGAACTTGGCTAAAACTAAAAAGGACAGCCGTGGCGATTTCTCGAGTGGATGTGTCACTATGGCAAGTTGAGGTGACCAAGGAACCTCCCCCTCCCCCGCATCTCCACCGACCGGCAGTGACGTCAGCGCGCTCTATGTGAGGCTAGTGACTGACGTCACTTCCGGAGGCTGCCAGCTTGATCTCGAGCTTCTTCCTCCCCCCCCCCTTTCCCTGCTCAAACCCCCCCCCGTTCGCCCGGTCTCTCTCCCTCAGTCACGATGGCGAATGTAGCCGACACAAAGCTCTACGATATCCTCGGAGTCAGCTCGGGGGCCACAGAGAACGAACTCAAGAAGGTCAGTTGGCGACCCAAAGAGAGAGAACGGAAAGAAAATGGGATTTTCCCCCCCCCCTCCCCCACCCCAGTGGTGATCCTGCCCCGGCTTTTCTGCTGAGCCGGGTGAAGGCTTTCGGTAGAGAGAGGAAAAAAAACACGAGGCCTGACCGGCTAGGCCGCCGTGCAGGCCCTCGGGGAAGTGCGGTGAAAAATGGAGGAGGAGGAAGGGGTGGTGGGAGTTAAATGTGAAGCCTGGGCGGTTAAACCCCGAATCAGCCCACGGATGTATCCGGTAGCTTTTCACCTTCGTGTGGGGTTACATAAGCGGGAGCCGCCGGTCACACTGCGGCCGCTGTTTGGGGGAGGGAGGGGGGGGGGGGAAAACAGTGTATTGCCGGCTCCACCGGTTTCCGTTCTTCCCCCACCTCCCTTTAAAAAAAAGTTGGGCCCCCGCTGCGGTATTGAGGAAGAGCCGGCAGCACTTCATTGAGTCGGAGACCGCGGCACCATTTTGTGTTAGTGTGTATGTTCCCTCCCTCCCTCCCTCTCCACCCGGCTTTCGCCGCAGCGCCTGCCGGTGGGGGTGGGGAGAGAGGGGGGGGGGGTGGTTTGTGGGGGGAGGAGGAACGCGGCCGAGACTTTCCAACAGCAGAGAAGTGACGGCGGAAGCGGCTCGAAACCAGCGCTGATTAAATTTGGCTGGGTTGTCATCGAGAAAGGTTATGGCTGCCAGCGGTGTAATGCGCCGGGGCCGCAGATTTCCGAGCACCAAACCTAGGCTTAGGTAGGTAGCTATGCGGCTAGGAAGAAGGCAACAGAAAACGCAAGTTGCGTTTCTACGAGGGTGACCATCATCAGGAAATAAAAATAATCGTTGACCGGCACTTCAAGTCGTCTTTTCGCTTCTGTACAATTAACATTTTTGATGAGTAACTATGTAAGGTAGTTACACTAACTAATAACCTATTCTGTTTTCCTTTCACATTACAAATTCGGTTGTTGCATGTAACAATAAGTTGTTTTCTTTGCTGTTGAGTGAGGAATGTTTGCAGATTGTAAAATGAGGGGGGCGGCCTATCGATTTTTGTCTGCATTTTTACAGAAATATGGAATTGGAGCCTATTACGCTTCTCACTTTTTTCAAGTGAGAGTATATCTTGTACCTTGCTCGGGGCTTCCTATAATGATTTACAGTGTGTGTCGTACAGCAGTGGCACTGTGTGTGGTTGCCCTGACCACATGGTCTGCAACGGTTCAAGAAAACAGCTCACCTTCAGGAGGACAATTATGAATAGAAAATAAATTTTGGCCAGCTGGTGGCATCTGTATACCATTAATTTAAACAAATAATGTATCTAACTAAAGGGATGGTAAATAAAACCCACCTTGGTCCAACCTCCACATTTCCAAATTATAACTAAAATGAAATTAAGTGCCTTTGGTAGCTCATTTGCTTAATTGAGAAAGAAGTTGAACCTGATCTACAGGGGATGATAATTTAATTCTTGGAGCCTGTATTGGTATAATTGGGGTTGGGAAAAAGTTACTCCTGATTGCTTTCTGTTGGCCTAGGCTGGGCTGATTTGAGGAAGAGATCAGACTTGTACTTCTGTGGTTATTAACAGTCATATAGTCTGTTGGCATTTTTTAATGCACTGGAATGGTGGAACTGTTTGTGTTAATTAAGGATTGAGAGAAAAATGTACATTTTGAGCTTTTTTGTAAAATGTAGAGCTTAGTGATTTAGACACAGGGGGAAAGATGAATGATGTAACTGAAGTGCAAATAGTTATCTTTTTCTAGCAAATATATTTTGCTTCTACCAAAATATCAGTGTAATCTGTTACTGAAGTCCTCACTGATATATTTGTCACTTGCAGACTTGAACATTCCAATGCTGACTCCAATGTCTTGGCTGACCTCCCAACATTAATGCACTAAACCTATGCTGATTCAAAACTTTGTGTCCTACTTCACAAACATTGCTCCTTTCCTTAACTAACTTTGACTCCTGTATCTCCAATTTAATCTAATTTTCACATTTAAATTATTTTGTGGTCTTCCCCCTTGTTTCTTAATTCTAAGTATTAAAATCTCCTCCCACCATCTTGTGCATTCCTCTCCTATCCATCAGTGGTAGCCATGCCTTTAAGTGCCCAAACCATAATCTGATGTTTCTTCTCTAGATTTCCTGACAGTGAAAATGCCTCTGGTGCCCTCTTCCCTTCCTACCATGTGTTGTGAAATAAAAAATACATGTGGTTTTGTAACATTTTTATAATATCAGATGAAGTTTTTTCTTCCCATTAAGATGTGTAAAAGATTCAAAACATTGGAAGATACTGAGACTGTTAGCCTTGAAAGAAAATGGAGCTGACTGCATGATCCAAGAGGAATTATAACATACATAGAAAGTTGTTTGAGAATGAGATGTGTAATTTAGGGAAGGGTTAGTATACAGTAAAGACCAATGCAAGATTCATTTTCTACATTTTGGATGAAGGTAGATATTAATCTGGCACAAAGATCTTGAGCGGGATTGTATAAATCGTGGAATCAGCTAATTTGGCATTTGACAAATTATACATTTTGACAGCTTAATTCAAATATCCTGCAAGTCATGGAGAAACATATCTAAGAATGCACAATATAGAACATGATGCTGAAACTACTGTATTTTAGAAGAGTAGATGAAAATTTTATGGGGAGAGATGGCATTGGTTCTGGATTGCTGTGGCAGTAACCTGACAGTGAAAATACCTCTGATGCAATCTACCATAATTCCCTCTAAGAATGTTTTAAAGTGGAGCCTGTTGCATTCTAAATCTGCAGCCCAATATTGTGAGGAAAAGTTAGATCATATTTCATCAAACATAAATTCAGCAAAATGAATATCAGTCTTCAATATAAGTTGTAAAAGCAGCAAAGTTATGTTGCTGACCACAAATCCTTGTCTCATAGCAACAAAAGGGAAATAAGGTTGATTCTTGGTGATCATCTTTGTAGAGGTAGTTGTGATTAAACCAGTTGAGAGCACGACTTGGCATTTCAAATTTCCCTTCTGATAACATTATCAGCATGTGCAAATAAGTAATCTGGTCCCTCAGTGCCCTTCTAGAGCTGCAATGTAAATTGCTACAAGGTGATACTTAGCAGTTTAGTTTGATTTACTAAGCATGAGGATAGACTTTTTACAGTATTTGAAATTGGATATCTCTTGTTTTTCTCTGAAATGATATGCTGGTTAAAACTTATGTTCCTGCATAAGTAAATGAAACATGCAACCAGAAATCTGGGATTTGCCTTCTTTCCACAATATTTCAACTTGTAGCTCCAGCAATAAATTATGGCTCCACAGTTCTCACTATTAAAACTTGTACGATATTCATAAAGTATTTGGTTTGCTATTGTGTCCTTTGAAATATATTTTGTGCAACAACCAGTACGCGTTTGCTGTTACTGGTTGAGAATGTGGTATTGCATTGAATTTTTAAGCAGGAAGCCATTTGGTTTATTGTGTTTGCTGGCTCCTTGAGAACATAGAACACTACAGCACAAACAGGCCCTTCAACCCACAAGTTGTGCCGATCGTATCTATACCTACCAGGTCATAGAACTATCTGTAACTCCCAATCCCATGTAGTCATCCAGAAGTCTCTTAAAAGACCCCAGCGAGTTCGCCTCTACCACCATTGACGGCAGCCGATTCCATTCACTCACCGCCCTGAGTGAAAAACTTACCTCTAACATCTCTGTACTTGACCCCCAGCTTTTTAATTCATTCATGGGCTGAGTGTGTCATTCGTTAGGTCATTTATTGTCCATTTCTAATTTCTTTCAGAAGGTGAACCCCTGCAGTCTATCTGGTGTAAGTACACCCTGTGTTAAGAAGGGAGTTCCAGGATTTTGATCCAGTAGCAGTGAAGAATATGATATAGCTCCAAGTCAGAATGGTGTGTGGCTTGGAGGGTTGTGGCGTTCCCGTGCATTAGTTATCTTTGTCCTTGTAGGTGGTGGGGTGTTGTGGATTTGGAAGGTGTTGTCAAAGGATCATTGGAAAGTGCTACACTACGTCTTGTATACATACATTCTGTTGCCAGAGAGGATAGGTGATAAAGGGTATAAATGTTTAATGTGGCTAATATGCCAAACAAGCAAGCTGTTCTGTCCTGAATGATGTGGAGCTTTTTGTGTTGCTGCAGTACACTTATAAGAAAAATAGAAAGTATTCCATTACACTCGTAACTTAACAAATTTATGTTCTCAAGAATGCACCTGATGCATTTGCAAGCAACTGTTGAATTTGCTTTAATTACTCGGAGTGCATTCTAGAATACAGCAATGATTGGGGAAAACACTTCTGTTTCTTTTGTCATTATTTTAAATATGTATCCTCTGGTTACTAACTGTTCAGCCACTGAAAACAGTTTCTCCTTATTTATTCTGTATCAAAATTCCTTTATTAAATCTCTAAAATATTTCAGTTCTGATGGAAGGTCATCAATCTGGAAGATTATCTCTGTTTTGCCTTAACTGGGATTTTGCAGTAAGGAATTTAAGGGCTTATATTGCTGCATTGACAATGTGAACAATAGTCAAAAAGGATATAGGTATAATTGTATGTGATGCTCCTGTTATAGGCAGGTGACATTTAATACACTTGTGTACTATTGATTGCTCTTAGATTGAGGTAGGTGATATTTACCTTAATCGCAAACATGCACACAAATGTGGCTCAAGCTCTCAATTGGTTCAGATCTTGAAATAATAATGATTATCTGCATTTACTATCACTATTCCACTGAAACTGACAACTAGGCTGAAGTTTCTATCCTTCCATGGATAAATTGTTTGGAAGTCTCCAGTTCCTGAGACATCGGTGAATTGGCAAAAACATCAACTTTGTCTTTTGTTACAAAGACCTTTCAACAAGTTACATTCTGAATTAGATGTGACTGCATTTTTATCTTTGTACAAGATTTATAATTATTGCACACCCTATGTCCTTTAATTTATTATTTACATCAAGTCAGAATTCTGTTACGATAATTCCACATTTTATTTTTGACCAATTTGAATTCAATCATGTTGATTTCACTTTCTGAAAATTTAAATTAGAAATGAAAGTTTTTAATGTCCTGAGAGAATACTTCTGTGTCTGAGAGAATGATTCAGTGTGATTGATTGCTCACCCTGCTTGCAGGAGCACTGATAGCACAAGAATTAAAGTGCAGTCAGGAAAGAGGCCACAGCTTTCTTCAGTTAGTGCTGTTGCTTTGCTGCTGCCCATAAAGTCCAGCCCGTAAGGAGCACTGCCCAGAATGGAACAAAAACACAGACCTGGAAGTTTCATCATTCATTGTGGCCTAAGGTGAAAAATTGGTTTTTGTTTTGAAGCAAAAAAAGAGAAAACGTCCATTGCAGATACAGTGTCTCATTGCGGTTCAGCCATCCTCATTTGAGAGATGCAACCAATTGAATGTTGTTTCAAAAGTGAAATCAATCATAAAGATGTGTTCTCCAGACAGCTAGTGTCCTTGATGTATCTCCGCATAAGACTTGCCTTTAGACAATGGTAAGTAAAAGGGGAGAGAAGCTATGCTGAAATTTGTTTGATTGTTATTTGCTACAAACTGATTTATTCTTGATGTTTAAATTTATGGTCGTAATTACCTGTGCATTTTGTTGCAATGTGAATCATGGCCAGCTCTCTTGGTCTTAACTTGTGACAGAATGCAATATCTACTTATTTCAATCATTAGTGCAACTTGAGTTACCAGAACAATCTAATGCCTTTTATATTTTCCTTGAGATTTCATCGTAATTTGTAGTACACATAATCAAGTTTTTCACTTTAGCTAATTTTTAAAATCACTGAACAAGTTCTTCCTCCCTTATTGTTAGAAATTCTAAATGTGGAAAATGACACCAACTGAATTTTTTGGCAGTTTGGCTGATTTATAATATTTGTTTTTCTTAAGGCATACCGTAAATTGGCTAAGGAATACCATCCAGATAAAAATCCAAATGCTGGTGATAAGGTAAAGATGAAGAATCTGTTTGCATTTTTTTTTTTTACTTGAACACATTTGATATTGCTATACTTGAAGTGAGAAATTTTGAAATTCAAAAAGTGGATCACTGATGAGGCTGGGCTCACTTATTCCTGAGTTAGCATTAGTGACAGGGCACCTCTGTTTGGCACTGCTTTTGAAATGCTAATCAGCTTTTAGGTTGCTGTAACTTGATGTACCCAGCAAAATCTCAAAAGGTAGTAATGCTACTATGCTTGAAATTTTAAGATTGCAGTGAAGTACTTATTACTTTTTTAAAATCTGCTCTTGCTGCTCTCTCATGAAAGCATTACTACCCAGTCTGAGATTTGGTTCCATCTTTAGCATGAACCATGTTAGATTATTAGACTACAAAGGGCATTCCACACTTTCACTTCCAGTGGGAGTCCATTGATTTGAAACCTCATGCATTAGATTTTCTTCAAATTCAATGATAATCATAGTCATTGATCTTCACAACTGAGTATTTACTTAGTGAGAAGTTTGGGAGAAATACTTTCTATATGCAAGAGAAGTTTATAAGAGGTTGTAAACAACATTAAGATAATGTCAGGCCCTAGACCACTCACCAGGTGCCTTGCATTCTGACAAATATTTCTTACTACAACACATTCATTAATGGACTCTATCCTGCAGACACATTAGATCACTTTCATGGACAGAGTTTACCTATTTTTATAGTAAGGCCAAATAGTTTTCAGTTGGTGATTTATCTTTGGAAACAGTCTTTAGCGAACTGATTATTTTCTGACAGGGCATGGGATTATGTAGGAAAGCTGAGAATTATAATGTAAAATTGAATGCTTCCATGTTAAAGATATAGCATTTATGGTTAGTATTTTGAATGGTGAATTTTAGCATCTAATACTACAGGACTGTCTAAAATAATGTATGTTTGGATTATTTATTGTGGTTGAAGGATATTCAAACTTATATTTTTTGTCTGCAGTTTAAAGAAATAAGTTTTGCATATGAAGTTTTATCAAATCCAGAGAAGCGTGACCTTTATGATCGTTATGGTGAACAAGGTTTGCGAGAAAGTGGTGGTGTTGGAAGTGGGATGGATGATATCTTCTCTCATATCTTTGGTGGGGGCCTGTTTGGATTCATGGGTGGTCAAAGTAGAAACCGCAACAGCAGACGAAGAGGAGAGGATATGGTGCATCCCCTTAAGTAAGTATTCTTCTTACTTAAAAGGCTTATTTTGTCATATGAATTGCCTTGTTAATATTTTGTTTTCTAAATTCAACAGGGTATCTTTAGAAGACTTGTATAATGCGAAGACAACCAAGCTGCAACTAAGCAAAAATGTCCTGTGTAGTGCATGTAATGGGTAAGTTGAATTAAAACTGCATGAATTATTTGTTTGAGGTAGAATTTTAAAACTATTAGATATAGAACTGCATATTAGAATTTCCTTCCCAAGTATCTGCTTCCAAAGTCCACTGTCCATTGAAGCAAGATTTTGAAAATGTAATTTATGGAAAGCTTTCCTATTTAACAGCAGTGAGAATGACTAGGATCAGTACCAAAGTATGAGAAGATATTGAAGAATTTTGTTGTGTTCAGTTGTTGTTATGTGGATTCTTGGTAGATGAATGTCAATTCTTGGCCCATCTCAAGTTGTAAATTTATCAAATAATGGAGTGACGAATACTTGAGAGGGGGCAGATGACGACACTGGTCATTCACCTTAGAAACAGTTAAGAAATTTTAAGGTGAATGACCAGTGTCGTCATCTGCCCCCTCTCAAGTATTCGTCACTCCATTATTTGATAAATTTACAACTTGAGATGGGCCAAGAATTGACATTCATCTACCAAGAATCCACATAATAACAACTGAACACAACAAAGTTCTTCAATATCTTCTCATACTTTGGTACTGATCCTAGTCACTCACTCTGCTGTTAAATTAAAGTATGTTTCTAGGGTAGTAACTCTGGTGACTGCTACAAGTGGCCATTCATTGAATGGCATTACTAGAGAGCCTGATTCTGACCTCATGGCGCATTTTAGTTACCAGACAGTAACTTGAGGTGGGATCTTCTTTAAAAATAAGAATGTAATTGGCAATTAAAAAATAATATATATGTGCATATAACATGTTTCTTCTAGTGAGAATTAATAGAATGTTGGAAATTCATGGTTTTATAATTATTGAATCTTGAGCAATATTTGTCTTTGTTTTTCTTCAGTCACTGAACTATATATCTGTCAACCAAGTATTCTTTCTATGCTTTCTTGGTTCATCTGTGTTGCTTTATTTTTAGATTTTGGACAAATGTAGCTACAGCCTTTCGTTATATAATCTCCATCTCTTGTCACTATCTGGGGAAAGTCTTGTATTCAGATGTCTTTTTAGTTCAACAGAAACGATTCTCTAAATACTGGCATTGATTTGAATATCAGTCAATTAAGTACCAGAGTGCTCATTGATCTCAGCAGTTGTTCTCATCACACATGTTTACATGCAATAATTTGTTGAAACACTAAACGTTTATTTTTAAACACAGCCAGGGTGGCAAGGCAGGAGCTGTTCAGAAGTGCAGTGCTTGCAGGGGACGAGGTGTAAGGGTCATGATTAGACAGTTGGCACCAGGAATGGTTCAGCAGATGCAATCCGTGTGTTCTGATTGTAATGGAGAAGGTGAGTCAAATTTGTTTATATATAATGCATAGTGGTTGTGCTGTAAGCTGGACTTTTTTTTATATATTATGTAGAATTCCAGACTATTGGGAACAAATCCTGGATTTAAAAACCAATGTGCTCAGAATAACATGAATATGATGAGGTTACATTTACTAATTCATTTCTACAAGGTAAATTATATATGGACTTGATCTCCAATGATACTCCCAATGACTGAATAACAGTTGTGTTGCTAAGTTGATGTATCTTGTCCCCAGTAATTAACTGGAAAAGTAAGAGCTAGTGGACAAACCTAACACCCATTTCTAGGGCAGAATTTTCCATTCTAGTGACCACGCAGTGGCAGGTGGGACATTCTATGATTCCTGCAGGGCAGGGGATCATGTGATTGTCTGTTTTTTCTCATTAATTATGGTAAGGCAAATCTTGTGGCAGGGTAGGCCCCACTGTTTCTCATGGATTGATGGTGCACTCACATCATTAAAAGGGCATCTGTATAGCCATTCATTGTAAGCCACAAGCTCTGCATCATTCCTTGCATCCACAGCTTCCATTAGAAAAGCTTGAAGATGTGAGCAGACTCATTCTGAGACATAAGGGCACACCTTTGGCACAGATGTTTGCTCATTTCTAGATAAGAGCTCAACTGGCAATGCACCCATGATTAGGTCAATGTTCGCCATTGCTGTGGTCCATATTTGCAAGCCTCTTGACCTTTACAGAAGGCCTGTTGCCTCTTGCTGCTCACTCTTCTGCTGCTCATAGTCTGATGCCAACTGGCAATCGGCCATTCTTATCTGGATTTGAGCCATTACCAAGACAGAATTGCTGCATTCTGCATCATCAATGTCCCTGGCCTTGTGAGCAAATTTAAGTGATAAATTTCGTATGCACGTCCTTTACATATTTCCTTTCATCTCCAAATCAGCATTTCAACTAGTCTCTATCTAGATATCATGAGACTCACGTGTTGGGAACAGATCTGTTGAAATGCAGCTTTCATAAAGAAGAGCATACAGCTGAGCATCTTTGAAATCCATGTCTCGACCCTTTAGTTGGCCACTAATACTGATTTTGAGGTCCATTTGTTTCTCTTCCCTCTCGATTTTAAGGATTTGCATACAGTGCAGGTGTATTGCCAAGTGCAGCAGTGAGAAAATGGTGTGTGTAATTTTTCAGGCATGATCCACCATCTTCTGTTCTCCCCTTGTTACCCACCAACTTCCACCTATTACCATAAACTCACCTGATATCACCATTCTGTCACCCTTGAACATCCACCAAATACCATGGATGCTATAAACATCCACCTTTTCATGCCATTTGTCTGCTGAGTGCTAATACCATTTCTTATTCCCATGCTCATACTGGCTTTGCTGTTATCTGAGCCACTTGTTTTGTCCCACCCTATGATGCATCTAATAATTTCACGTGTCAGACTCGCCCTGAACCTGCATCATATGTAATCCCATTCCCCCCATTACTCTAACTGTTCCTTCTTACTACCCTACCCTGAGTTCTCACTCCAGAACGCCATCATAGGCATCACTACCCCTTCTCTTTAGAAATGACTTTTGCCTTTCCCGGGATCCTGCTTCCCCTGTCCAACCTTGAAGCTGACTGTGATGCTGTTGAGGGTAGGTGAAAGCAGCATTGTAAGTATCTCAAATTAGTTGATTAAGTATAGCTTATCAGGTGCAGATCATTTGCGTCTAGTTGCAAAGTGGATCATTCAAATTATCCAATAGCAGGGCACTTAATTTAGAAGAGAAAATCATTCCAGTGAGTTGATCTATAATGAACATTCATGAGATGGAAATGGTTCCACACCTAGATCAGTAAGAAACCTGACCATCTTTAACCTTTCAAATTTGGGAGGATAAAATTCCAAACTGATTTTCTATCTTTGGAACACTGACTTTTTCCAAATGCAAAATTTAATGTTTTTGCTTGCAGCAATTCCTGTTAGTGAGAGCATAACATTTTGGCCTTAATTTAGCAAAACTGTTCCACTAGATGGCCAGATAGCTAATGTTTCTACAAATATACACTGTAGAAAGGAATCAGCCAATGCCTGGTACTTGCATGCACGAATGTTACATTTGATTGACCTGGATTGAGCAAAGGTGGTTGAGACTAGGATGCCTGAGGAACTCTACTGTTGTCTTGGGGCTAGGAATAATCTTTTAACTGTAACTATCTTCCTTTGTGTTATCCATTAAGTCTGTCAGTATTCAAAGATCATCCAAGAAAACATTTCTCTAATCTGCCAAGGAAAATCCATGATATAAATTTCAGAAAGGAAAGAGCAAAGGTTGAGCAATTAAAATAGAAAATGCTCAAAAGGCCACAACTAATGAGGTGGAGTTGGGTTGGGTTGTTACTGGAAGAAAGATTACAAAGATAGAGAGAAGCTACAGAGGCATTTGAAAACTAGGATGAGAATTTCGAAAAGAGGTACTGTTTAACCAGGAATCAATTTAGATCATTGGACGTGGGGGGCTGGGAGAGCAGGATTTGTTGAAAGTCAGGAGGTAACAATGACATGTATGTGGATTTTAACAGCAGATAAGCTGAGATTCAGGCAGTTACATGGAAGTGGCGTTGCCACAGATCACATTCTCCTGTCTTTTCTAAACTCACCTTCAGTACATGTACATTTATTTGAATTACAAAGATCAAGATTATCCCTGCAGCTGCATTTGTTGCTTTTCTCCCTTTCCTGCATTTCTCCCTTCCCCAAGCCTAACCTTAAGTTCTCCCCAACATTAAGATACTTCCATGTAACTGCCTGACACTGCTACACTTTTTACTACCTCTAGATTTCTGCTTTTTTGTCTATAGTTGAGTAAGACTTGGTCTGAAGCCAAGTGGTCCTGTTGGAATCCCAACTCCATGTTAGTGAGCTTGTTATCAATGGTTAAGTATTACTTGGTAGCTCTGTCAATAACTTCTGTCATCATTGTACCATTGAGTGGAAGTTGGCTGGTGACAGACCAATTGGATTTGTCCTGCATGTGCGGGGGGACTTTCCTGACAATTTTTCCCTGCTAATTAGATGTTACTGATGTAATTGTACTGGAACAGCTTGACTAGGAGCCTAGGTAGTCTTGGAGCAAGTCTTGAGAGCTGAAACTGGAATTACTTCAGGTCCCATAGCCATTGCTATATACAGTCTTGTATATCACATGCAGTGAATTGATTTGATACTCCTGGCTGTAGATCATTCAAAGCCTTGTTTTTCTATTTGCATGCAGGTTAGTTTTTGATGGGGGGTTGAATGTTGGTTGATGGGTGGGGGGGGCGAGGGTTGAATGTCGGTTGATGGGTGGGGGGGGCGAGGGTTGAATGTCGGTTGATGGGTGGGGGGGGGGGGGGCGAGGGTTGAATTTTTACAAGGTACCAATCAAGCATGCTACTTAGTCTTGGGTGATGTTGAGCTTCAGTGTTTTTGGAGCAGTGCTCATCCAGGCAAGGGGAAGCATCATTGTGAATTAGGATATTTCTTGTGCTAGTATTTTAAAAATTAATTTGCAGATGTGGGTATCACTGGCTAGGCCAGCGTTTATTGCCCATCTCTGGTTGTCCTTGAGAAAGTGGTGGTGAGTTGTGCCTTGAACCGCTACTGTTCCTAAGGTACATTATACCAACAGTACTATTAGAGAGAGAGTTTCAAGAATTTGACCCAGTGCCAGTGAAGGAAGGCAATATGTTTCCACATCAGGATGGTGAGTGACTTGGAAGGGAACTTCTAGGTAATGTGTTCTCAAGTTTTTAGTGCCCTTGTCCTTCTTAGCAGCAATCATGGGTTTGGAAGGTGCTATCTAAGGAACCTTGGTGAGTTCCTGCAGTGCATCTTGTAGATGGTGCACACTGCTGATACTATATATTGGTGGTGAAGGGATTGAATATTTGTGCAAGAGGCTCCAATCAAGCAGGCTGCTATGTCCTGGATGTTGATCATCTTCATTGTTGGGTCTACACTCATCCAGGCAAAGGGAAGGATCCCTGAAACATATGTCTTGTAGATGTAGATGGACAGGCTTTGCAGAGTCAGGAGGTGTTAGTTGTAGCAAATTCCTATCCTCTGAGCTGCACTTGTAACCACTGTATTTACATAGCCAATCAGTGGTAACCTCCAGAGGATTCAGCTATGTTAATACATTGAATGTCAAATGCTGATGTTTGGACCCTTTTTGTTGGAGATGGTCATTGTCTGTCACTTGTATAGTGCAAATATCACTTGCCACCTGTTAGCCAAAGCCTGGATATTGGTCAGATTTTGCTGTATTGGAACATGGACTGCTTCAGTATCTGATGAATTGCAAATCATCAGTCATCAGCGAACATTCCCACTTCTGACCTGATGTAATGAAGGTTACTGGTGAAGCAGCTGAAGATGGTTGAGCCTATGACACCACCCTGAAGAGTTCCTACAATGCTGTCCTGGAATTGAGATGTTTGACCATCAATCACCACAGCCATCTTACTTTGTGCCAAGTATGACTTCAATCAATGGAGGGTTTTTCCCCTAATTCCCATTAAGTCCAATTTTATTAGGGGTCTTTGATGCAATACTTGATCAAACTATGTCTTAATGTCAAGGGCAGTCACTTTCGCCTCACCTCAGAAGTTCAGTTCTTTTTACTTGAACCGAGGCTATAATGAGGTCAGGAATTTAGTGACCCTTTCTTTGTTCCTGACCCTGAAAGGACCCAAATGCGCAGTTTATTGCTGGGTAAATGCCACTAGATAGGGCTGTTGATGACCCCTCCCATCACTTTACTGATGAGAGTAGACTGATGGGACAATAATTGGCCAGGTTGGATTTGTCCTGTTGTGTACAGGACATGCCTGGGCAATTTTCTACATTGCTGATGGATGCCAGTTTATCGTTGTACTGGAGTAACTTGGCTTTAGAGCACAGTAGAGTACAAGTCCTCAGTACAGTTGCTGGAATATTGTCAGGACATAGTCTGTGTTGTAGCCAATACCACAAGTTTTCTTGAACACCACAAGTAAATCAAGTTGGATGGTGACTTACATCTGTGGTGCTGGGCAACTGCAGTGGAGGCAAGATGGGTCATTCACTTGACATCTCTGACTGAAGATGTGAAGATTGTTGCAAATGGTTTTGCCTTTTCTTTTGCACTGTTCCGCTGGGCTCCTCCATCATTAAAGATAAGGATATTTGTGGAGCTTTCTCTTGTTAATAGCTTCCCCTCCTCCCCTACCATCACCACCACCACCAATTAACACCTAGATATTATAGGACTCTAAACTTTTGACCTGATTGCTTAGCTCTGTCTACACTTTAAAATGTGCTGCTTCAGCTGTACCTGTGTATGTCCTGAGTTGGTATCTCACTTGCAGATATAACTGGTTCTGCTTTTTAATACTCTTTCTCTTCATAAAATTAAAATTGTATTAATAGTAAAGGCAAAGTGAAGGATAAGCCATGAAATTAACGATTTATAGAATGCACTTGTGCTGATGCCCTACAGCACATCATACAGCTGCCAGATCTAACCCAAATCATTTAACATGGCGATAGTGCCAAATAACATAGATGTCCACATGTGAAATGGAACTTGTCACCGCATGGACTATCATAAGGTGATTACTTTTGCCAATGTTGTCGTAGGTGCATCTGTGATAGTAAAAGGATGAGTCTGATGTCACATTTTTATCTTCCTCATAATAGTTCTTTCAGCAAATATTGCAGGCCTAGTCTGGTGGTATATCCTTCAGGACTTAACCAGCTTGGTCAGTAGTGATGCTCCTGAGCTTCTCATGGAAAATGGACCTGAGGTCTCTCACCCACAGTACATTCCATGCACATTCTTGTGGCTCTTCTAAGTTAGTTTCAACATAAGAACTAGGAGCAGGAGTAGGCCATCAGGCCCCTCAAGCCTGCTTCACCATTCAGTAAGATCGTAGCTAATCTTTACGTAGATTTGCTCCATTTACCTGCCTGCTTAATCCCTTAATCTTTACTGTTCAAAAATTTATATTTCCTTGTCTTAAAAATATTCAGTGAGGTAGTCTTAACTGCTTCACATGAAGATGTGCTGATATCTTAGCCAAGAATGGTAAGTGGTAATTTCTTTGTCCATGTTTGATCTAATACCATGACACTTTGTGGTGTCCAGAATTATGTTGGGGATTCTTGAGCCACTCTGTCATGATTATATATCTCTTGCGCCATTATCTCTGGTGGGTTGGGTCATTGAAGTAGGACATACTGAAGAGTGGTAGAAGTAGATTCTGAGACTATAAATGGTATCCATTACCTTTGAGTTATGTAATCCTGAATGCATATCAACCTCACAGTAAATCTATTTTATTTTCTAATCTTTTAAATGCTTCCTATTAAAAATAAGGTTAAATTGAAACATTAATTTAAAGCATTGTAAGCAGTCTTGCTAACTGTGCTAAGAATCTGGGTTCGATTCTTGGCTTGGCTTACTGCCTGTGCACAGTGTGCACATTCTCTGTGTCTGGGTGGGTTTTCTCCGGGTGCTCCAGTTTCCCCTCTGTCTAAACAGCATGCAGGTTAGGTCATCAGCCATATTAAATTCTTCTTCAGTGTACCTGAATAGGCGCTGGTGTGTGGCCACTAAGGGTTTTTCACAGTAACTCCATTGCTGTGTTAATGTAATCCTACTTGTGACACTAAACTTTTTAAACTAAAATCTCAGCGCTCGTCAGAAAAAGTTTTTAGAATCTGAGTTTGCAAATAATTTAAAAGTCATTTGTATTATGATACAATTTATTCTTAGAAATTGAAAAATAATCCTCTGTTATGCATCCAAAATAAATCCTTGAGATAAACCTCTGCACTCAAGTGGCGAACCTGTGGAATTCTCTGCCACAGAAAGATGTGGAGACCCAGTAACTGAATATATTTAAGAAAAAAAAGTTTTTTTTTAAGTGTGTAAAGATGTTGAGAGGCATGGGGAGAATGTAGAAATATGGTGTGGAGTTAGATCAGCCTTAGTGAAGCAAGCTCAAAGGGCCCAATGGCCTACTCCTACTTCTATGTTTCTCTGAGCCACCCACTGAGCTTTGAATCTGAATCTGCAGTTTTCTAAACTGCTTATAATTCTAGCATAAAAGAAGGGCATTGGTAACATAGCACCTGTTGGAAATCTATCTTTATTGTATCCCTAAAATTATTTGAAAGCAGTCGGGATGATGGAAGTATTAAATCTGAAGCTTTTAAAAGTTTGTTTATTCTAGATTACAACTTACATTATGTATTATAAAATTTACAGGTGAAGTTATTAACGAAAAAGATCGATGCAAGAAATGTGAAGGAAAGAAGGTGGTAAAAGAAGTGAAGATTCTAGAAGTTCACATAGATAAAGGCATGAAGCATGGGCAGCGTATTACATTCAGTGGAGAAGCAGACCAGTCTCCTGGTGTGGAACCTGGTGATATTATCCTTGTGCTACAAGAGAAGGATCATGAGGTACCTGACTTGACTCCAGTTTGTAAATATGCAGCTTGTTTTTGGTATTTCTGTTGGTATGGCTTAGCAGGTATTCAACTGATTTAATCTAACAGAGTGAAAACACATTAGATGAACCTTGGTGTCATCTAGTAGATTTCAATTTCTCCAGTATCACTCTTTCTGCATTTCTGAGGCAGATTTCACATTAGAAATAACTTTTCATTCATGGGACATGGGGGTTGCTGGTTGGTCAGTATTTATGCTACAAAAAAAAACAAGCACTTTAAATGAAATAGCTACGAAAAAGTCTAGTTACATTTTTAAACTAGGAATATGAAGCCTTTATTTTTATTAAAGGTGACATGGTGACACAGTGGTTAGTACTGCTGCGTTAAGCACCAGGTTTGATTCCTGGCTTCGGTCACCATCTCTGCAGTCTTCATATTCTTCCTCTGTTTGCAAGGATTTCCTCTGGGTTTTTTCCCACCGTCTGAAAGACATGCTGGTTAGGTGCATTGGCCATGCTAAATTCTCCCCCAGTGTACCCAAACAGGCACTGGAATATAGAGACATGGGGATTTTCATTGTAGTGAGAAAATAAGCCCACTCATAACTTAAGAAAAAGCATTCAATAATAAATTGAAGTATGTTGCTTATGAACCTGAAACTGCTTGTTTTTGAGATGTCTGCAATTATTCTTTATGCTTTCAATTTAATGGTTCAGGATACTGCTACATTGCTGAAATTCAGGCTTAATGTCAATGATTATTTACATACGTGCACGAAGAAGTGAAGATAACCTGTCTTTGTGGTAACTGTTGTTGTGAGGATATGATTCCCCTTGAGGCAGAATTTAGTACTCAGGGCCACTTTTAAAAATAAGGGATTGTCTATTTTTGTCATCCACAAACATCTTAATCATAACCCTTACATTTAACTGTGTCGTTCTATTGTAACAGGTAAGAGACCTACTATTGGCCCTGTGCAACCCCACTGTAATAGTCTTCCAATTACAAACATACCTGTCACTCATTACTCTCTTGCCGTAGAACCAATTTTGGATCCAACTTTTACTTTTCAAATAAGTCTGTCGTGTCAGATCTTACTAAAGGCATTGGTAAAATCCATGTCAACGATTTCAAACTTGCTACTCTCCAATTCTCCTTGCTACTTAAAAAAAAAAATTCATGAGTAGTTCAGACATGATTTATCTGAAACAATGCTGATTTCCCTTGATTAATCACTGCTTTTCTAAATGGCAATAAATACTGTTCATTAGATGATATTTGCAATGTCACAATCCACTGGTGCTATACCTGTAAGAAGTCTCTCAATATCAGGTTAAAGTCCAACAGGTTTATTTGGTAGTGAAAGCAGAACTTGGCTGTCAGTCTCTGCTCAGCAATTCTGCATTGTTGTGTGTTATGAAGAACGCTTATCTGGAGACTAGAACTGAATGCCTATGACCATGGCCTTCACGACACGACAAAGAAGAGGCACTGAGCAGAGACTGATAACCAAGTTCCGCACCCATGGGAACGGCCTCAACCGGGATTTCAGATGCATGTCACATTATCTGTAACCCCCCATGACTTGTCTGGGCTTGCAAAATCTCACTAACTGTCCTGTCAGGAGACAATACATATCTCTAACTTGTGCTTCACAATCTCTCCAGTCACATTGTCTGTACCTTTTGAGATTTGATTACTTGTAAAGACTTGCATTCTAACCATTATTTTGTAAATTGTTTTTATATGCTCTGTTTGTGAACAGAATTCCCATTCACCTGATGAAAGAGCAGCAAGCACTCCAAAAGCTAGTGGCTTTTGCTACCAAATAAACCTCTTGGACTTTAACCTGGTGTTGTGAGACTTCTTACTGTATTTACCCAGTCCAGCATTGGCATCTCCACATCATGCCATACCAGTAGCCAGAGAGGATTGGAAAATGATGTTTAGAGCCTCTGCTCTTGTCATTTGTCTATCTTACCAGCCTGGCATGTTTTTTGGGCCAAAAATGATTTATCCACTTTCAAAATGCTAAACTTAATATTTTCTATTTATCCAATTCAATATTTCCTAATTATTAAACTCAGAAGAAGGCCATTTGGCCCTGTTCTGTTTGTGCTAGTTCTTTGAAGGAGCCGTTTATTGAATACCATTCCTGTGCCTGCTCCTCTAACTTTGTACATTCATCCTTTTCAGGTAATCTAATTTCTTCCTGACCACCTTGATTGAGCCTGCCTTCACCACTCTTGGACTGTGCATTTCAGGCCCCAGTCATTCAGATTTAAAAGGCATTTCATCCAATAACCATTGCTTTTGACAATTAAATTTTATCTTGTTTTCGATCCTTCCATCCATAGGAACAGCTTCTCCCTACCTACTTGTCCATACCTTTGATTTTGAATACTTCTCTCATCTCCTTTCTACCTTCTCCAAGGGAAACAGTCCCAAATTCTCCAATCATACATGTAATGGAAATTTCTCATCCATGGAACCATTAGTGATTCTTTTCTACACTGCTGTAACTTCATATTCTTGATTAAAAATGTGATACAAAGAAGTAGATGTAATGCTTCCAACTGAACTGAAGTTTTATAAAAAGTTTAACATAACCTCCTTGCTGTTGTACTCTAGGCCCCTGTTAATATAGCATGAGATGCTGAATGCTTTATCAACCACACACTCAGCCTGTCCTGCTGCAATGACTTATGCATGTTTTACCTCCCTCCTCCACAGTCTGCTCTGTTACTGCACTCCCTTTAGAATTGTACCCTTTATTTTGTTTCTACATTCTCCTGACCAAAATAAATCCTTTCACATTTCCTTCATCTGTCATTTGTCCACCTATCCTATGAACTTGTCTGTGGGCTTTGGAAGTTCTACACTATTCTCCCCATAATTAGACTCCTTAACTACTAAGCCCACATCTTTTGCCCGCACACTAGGTTGCCCTTTTCGTTTCTTGGGCTTAATCCTGTACCTTTGCTATTCTCTTGCTCGTTATGTATTTATCGAACATCTTTTGTGTTTTCTTAGGTTTGACATAGCAACTTTTTTCATATCCTCTCTTTGGTTCCCTTATTACCTTTGCAATTTCACCCTTTCACTTTCTGTATCCTTTGGCTTCCTCCTGTATCAGAATCTGACAAACTTTTCTTTCCTGACTTATCCCTACCCTGGATGCTCTTGAAGTGCAGCATGACTAGATTTGTGAGGTCTAATCTTTTTTGTTGTGGGTACATATTTTAAGCCTCATTCTCTTCCCACATCAGTATAACTTCAAATAGTTGTTTGAAATGCTCTTTTGCTGAATTATATTCAGCTTAATAAAATTGATCTATCCTAAATTTAAATCATTTTCCATTGCTATGATCATTACCACTAAACTAAACCTCTTCAGTCTACTCTGATTCCCTTCATATATACTGACCTTTTTTTTAAAAAAAAGTGTTCCTGAATTCATTTGAAGAATTCGGCATCGTCTGTACCTTTTGCACAGATATCATCTCACTATTAGAGTAGCTAAAATTCCCTACTATTACTGTTCTATTGGTTTTTGTTTACATTTTAACTACATATTCTTAGTACATTGAGCAACTTTTGGGGACAGGGGTAAGCCTGTAGTATGTTTTTTGTTCTTCAATTCAATCCATGTTGTCTCTTATCCTGCTAACATATTCCTATGCACAGCTCTGACTATTTCTTTAATGAATTTGCTGACTCCCCCTCTTTAAAGAAAAAAACTGTTTATCTGTATCTTGTCTGAAAAACCTAGCCAGGGATGTTATTGTCAAAACCATATTTGAGAAAGAAATCACATTTAGTGTCTTTTTGTATCCTCAGCTCATTTGCCTTGTACTGGACTCCCTGCATTGAAGTCAGTACTATTCAGCACTAAATAACAACTTTGTTTATTTTCTAGCCTTTGTTTCCTCTGCTCTGAACATATTTTAGTAACTTTCCAGTTCCTGTTTTGCTTCTCTCCCTTCTGAATTTACGCACTTGTTTCTATCACCCTACTGGTTAGTTTAAACCATTCCCAGTAGCATTAATAAACCTATTAATGCTAGGTTTATTTGACAATATTTATCCCAAATCTGTTGAGGTGGAACCATTAGACTTATGCAGGTCCCATCAGTTTGTGTCCCAGGAATCTCAAACCTTCCATCCTATTCCATCTACATATTGCTTTTCTTTATTACCACCTCCTCCCCACTGTCCCTCTCCCTTTCCTGTAAGCCAGCCATGGTGCTGTGGCCGTGACTCTAGAGCAAGATGTCCTTTTGCGGACTTGCTGCCTGATCTTATTTGGTGGTCACCCATTCACTGTCCACCTGAAATATGGGTTGCCCATTATACAGATGTCCTGGAATTCCCAAATAGCACAAGAATTGTATTTGACAGGGCAGAGATGCTTCTGTTTGGCTTAGGTTTCTTACTTTAGCCCATTGCTCTAGATTAAAAGATTAAAAAAGTGACCTGCGATGCCACTTTAAGGTTCACCAAGTGCATCACTCAGGCCCACCCTGTTTCCTGGGCATTTGCTATGTCTTTATGCTTGTTTTATAGTTCTAGTCTTTTAACTAGTACTTATTTAGCTTGTGGTATAAGTAGATTATGGTTACCTGTAACACACACAATTATACACATTGGAGTCAAAAAAACAGTTTCAGGCAGCTCTACACTAGATTTCCATTTGCATCAAATTCCTACTTTGTGCAATGCATGCCATTCTGTTCCCACTCTGTGCTGACCCACTTTCATCAAGAAAAGTTAAGATGGATACTGCATTGGCTCTCCAGAATGGTTAAATCGAGTTATTTGGGATAATTTTTAATTTTCTTTCTAGTTTTTAGACAGTACAACTTTTGAGTTGTACAGTTCACATACAAGGATGCTTAGGGATGAAAATCAATGTTTATTAGAAACACCCAATTACTGCAGGGAGTGTTTTAATAGAGAAAAATAATTAAATTACTTGAGAACACATTCAAGAATTTGGGCTATTGTTGAATATGTTTAGCTGTTGGCTTATTTGCATTGTAGTATTGAAAGGAAGAGTAGTTAACATATTGTTGAGATGTCTCCATGTTCAATCATGTTGAAGTGACACGATTAATATATTTATGCTCAGAAGATTTTTTGGCAAAATTGTTCTTCTGAATAGACATCTGTATATTAATACCATTTTTTTCCAAAAGGCATAGGTTGCTGATGGTAACAAGATGCTCAATTTTTTGACAGTTTCCATTCTAGGTCAGTCATCCCTGGGATGGTCTGTGCAGCAGTGCTTAAAAATGTAAAACGATAAAATGCAGATACTGAAAACATTCTGTACATTAGACAGTGTATATTAGAGAAAATAATGTTGCTGTAATCCTTTGTAAGACCAGCATTTGTGTGGTCCCCTCAGGGCCAATGTAAAATGGCTAATCACTGCTGCTAAACACCATTGGGCCATAACCTTCTGGTTCATCTGCATTACATTTACATTTGGGATGGGAGGAGTGTACCCCAGTGATGCACTGGGGAATCTCTCTTGTAAGTTCCTATGTAAGAGTGTACTTGGCAATTGTCCAGAAGAGCTAGCTTGCCCTAGACAATCCTGCTGGATTAGAAGCAATCTAATAAAGTGATTTAAACTGCTAACTTCGGAAGGTTCTGCGAGTTATTCTGAAAGAGTTCAGAAGTAAAAAAAACCCTTCTGACTGTGGAATTATTATTTTAAACACCTAGACTGAACCTTGCATGGGCCACTGTGTGCACACCCGTGACCCCCCCCCCCCGCCCCCCCAAATGTCTGATTCACATATACACCCCTCCTCTGTACAACTACAACTAACTCTTGATCCAATTTGGCTTTGCTCACTGGTCTGATTCAGTCTGCCCTACCCTCCCCTAAGTCCAACTCTGCCACAATGATCAATAATAGATGAACTCCTGTTCCAGCCATTGAATTATGTATTATGATAACCCTAAAATCGCCACTTGATACAAAAGAACCCCTGCTTTTTCCTCCTTCCAACCAACACATGATGCTATTGATAAGGCAAACATTCTCATTTGAACATTGGGCAGCATCTTTAATCAGCATAATGAGGGACCAACCCATTTTCTCTGATTAAAATTTGCATTTCCAAGTTAGTGAGGCAGGATAAAGATCTATAAATAGACAAATATCACCAGATACCAAAAATAAGGCCGGACCCTAGCTCTTGAATTCCAGGCACTTTAGTTTAGAACTGGATGATTGTGACTTCATCACTATCCAAAATCAGTCAACGATGATTGAAAGCTTTTGCAACCTAATATATGTGTACCCTTTGAGAACAAAATAAAACCCAGTGTGACAAAATGTAGATGACTCATTTTATTTGGATGTGGAGACTGGCTGACAAGAGTGCCACATGAGGCCAGCTCTTCATGTGAACCACAAGATGATGCCCTTTTAGAAGCTGTAGGGAATTTCACCAGCGTGACCAGTATCATCATCCTGTTGAAGTATCATCATCATATTCTGTTATACTTGCAGAATTCAGTATGAAGCAATCCTCTTGAAACTTAGCCTCCACTCCCCCAACAACCTCTAATCACATTCATCTCCACACAATCTGCACTGCTGTTCTTCCAGCATGTGTATATGACTGTCCATTCAGTAGAGAAGCAATAGCAAGGAATGTGATGTCAGATTTTCAACATATACACCTGCAATTAATAGTGGCAGTCAAGTCACCTTTTTATTCTTCCAAATTCCAACAGATATAAGCCGAGCCTATCCAACCTTTTCTTGTAAGACAACTCTCCCATTCCTAGCATTAGTCAGGTAAACCTTCTGTGGGCTATTTTCAATGCATTTACATCCTCCCTTAAAAACAAAACCCAGTCTCACATAGTACTCCAGATATAATCTCATCAGTTTCTCCTCTCAGTAAAAAAAAATTTAATTAGTTATCTTAATTACTTGCTGTACCTGCATACTAACCTTTTGATTCATGCCTGGAATACCCAGGTCCTGTATATCTCAGCTTTCTAATCTCTCACCATTTAGGTAATGTGCTGTTTTTTGAATTATTCCTGCCAAAATTGAAAATTTCACTTTCCCACGTTTTGCTTTATTTGTCAGATCTTTGCATACTCACTAAACCTATCTATATCCCTTTGCAGCCTCTTTGTCCTCATCAAATATACAATTTCCTATCAATCTTAGTCATCAGCAATTTAGCACCATACTTTCAGTAGCTGCTTCATCTAAGTAACCTTCTGTCTGCCTACCTGTAACAAGACTGTCTGGATGCATCCCTGCTGTAAGCATTGGCATCTTATTGACTGTCATTGTCAGGAGAAAAGACAAGCAGGATGTCAGAGTATCCAAGGCCATGTGTGGTGCTGACTGCTGGAGAGATCACAGGCTCATTGCCTCCAAAATGAGGTTTCGCATCAGACCCAAGAGGCAACCACAAGGAATCAAGATTATGAAAAGAATCAATGTGGCCAAGCTAAAGAACCCCAGCATACCTTCAGCACTGGCTAAAGACTTAGAAATCAGGCTTGCTGACCTACACCTCGCGGGCAGCGCTGAGGATGACTGGGAATGCTTCAGTGATGCTATCCATACATCTGTGCTGAAGATGCTCAAGCCCTCCACCCACAAACAGCATAATTGGTTCAATGAGAATGATGAGGAGATACAGGCTCTACGTGTTGAAAAACACTGAATTCATTGGGCCTGTCAGAACGACCAGCTGCCAAGAAAAATGCTTTTACTGGTGCTTGCAGGACAGTCCAGAATAAACTGCGTAAAATGCAGGATGCTTGGCTAAGCACCAAGGCAGATGAAATACAGGGATATGCTGACAGAAAACAACTTGAAACGGTTCTGTGAAGCCCTCAATACTCTCTGTGGATCTCAATTTCTCGGGAGTTCCCCCCCTCCCAAGTACAGATGGTACAACTCTCATTACAAAAAGGGCTCAGGTCCTGCAGAGATGAGCTGAATACTTTGAAACCATCCTAACTGTCATCTATTAACGATGAGGCAATGGACAGGATTCCCTCAGGTTGATATCAACAGTGTCATGGATGACCCACCGGTAGTAGCTGAAGTCATGAAATTTGTCAGCCAGCTCCTCAGTGGCAAAGCCCCACGGGCAGATATCTGCAGAGATGTATAAAGCTGCTGGTCCTACACTTATCAAGAAGCTCACTGTTGTTCCAGTCCTTTTGGAAGCAATGATCCATTCCTCAGGAACTTAAAGATACTTCCATCATACACCTAAGGAGGAAGGTCAATTGGCAAGTATGCGACAACCACCGAGTAATCTCGCCATTCTCCATCACAGGAAAAACACTCGCAAGAGTCCTGCTAAATGGTCTGGTTCCTCATCTGGAACTGGGCCTGCTTCCAGAGTCACACTATGGCTTCCACAAAAGTCGTGGGACTGCTGAACATGATTTTTGCTGCGTGTCAACTTCAGGAGAAGTGTCAGGAGCAGAATTGTCCTGCAAGAACTTTTGATTTTGTGAAAGCCTTCGATACTGTAAGCCGACAAGGCCTGTGGAGGATCACAAAATTTGACTACCTTCCTCCCCCAAATTCATTCAGATGGTACGCCAGTTCCATGATGGCCAGAGTACTGGAGGCATTCTGGGTCACCAGTGGTGTCAAAACAGGGCTGTATGATCGCACCTACACTTTTGCATGATGTTTACTGACATGCTGAATGATGGCTTCCAGGACAGTGCTGGAATCAGCCTCAAGTACAGAGTGGGAAGCTTTTCAATGCAAGAAGACTTCAAGCTATTAACAAAATGAAAGAAACTGTTCTGAGAGGTTTCCTCTTTGCCGATGACTGCGCCCTGTATGCTGGCTCAGAGCCAAAGATGCAAGTCAGTATGGACAAATTTTCCACAGCTTTGACAAATCTGGACTCTCCATCTACATTAAAAAGATCAAAGTCATGCACCAGCCTGCTGCTCATGTACCGTACACAGAACCCATAATCACATTCAAAGGGCAGAAACTTCAGGCAGTGGACCAGTTCACTTATTGTGGCAGCACCCTCTCCCAAGCAATGAATATTGATGTAGAACAGCAAAAGCAAGTTCTGTTTTTGGTAGACTGCACTCCATTGTATGGGAACATTGAGGAATTAGCCCATCAACAAAACTGAAGATCTACAGCGCCATGGTATGCACTACCCTCTTGTATGCCTGTGAAATGTGGATTTGTATCGAAGGTGTGCAAGACAGCTCGATTATTTCCACATGACTTGTCTTCGCAGAATATTATGCATCAGATGGCAAGACAAAGTACCAGACACTGAAGTTCTTTCTAGAGCAAGTCTACCATCAGTCCACACACCACTGATGAGAGCACAGACCCGGTGGGCAGGTCATGTCATCCGTGCGGCAGACGAGCGCATATCCAAGCAGTTCCTTTTTGGGAACACACTGCTGGAAGACGCTTGCATGGGGGGCAGAAGAAACGTTTCAAAGACACTCAAAGCCTCCCTGAAGTCGCTTGACATTGACATGATCACCTGGGAAACGCTGGCACAAAACTGCCCTACCTGGTGCTGTCTCATCCACAAAGGCTGTCAAGCTCACAAAGCAAGGTGTATTGCTGAAGCACAACTTAAGCGTGAGCTGCGCAAGTCCAGAGTCATCAGTGCAACAACTACAGTGCCTATACAAGTCTGTCTAATATGGGTCAGGACATTGTGTTCAAATTGGCCTGATCAGTCATCTTAGGACACATCGCAACCAGCCTCAAAATGACTAATGGAGATGAGGTCCTCATCGATGATAATGGACGAACAACATCTAAATAATATAAATTATAAAAATTTGAGGCCTCAGCAGAATCAATTTGTTACATCTTACCAATTAAAAATTATTTGTTTGTGCCTAATGCATCTGTTAACACAGCCAGTCTTTTAT
Source organism: Sphyrna mokarran (assembly GCA_024679065.1). NCBI lineage: Eukaryota > Metazoa > Chordata > Chondrichthyes > Carcharhiniformes > Carcharhinidae > Sphyrna > Sphyrna mokarran. The sequence continues at coordinate 33,168,532 of JAGIQG010000004.1, read as the reverse complement.
CTGTTAATATGTTACCCTCTATACATATACCTGTTTAAAACTGGACAAACAGTCTAGAGTCTGTTTGAAATTGTATCAGAATAAGTTATCATTGGAGGGCACCAGCTATGACCTGCATAACTAATACTATGTAAAGCCCTTCCCCACTATTCCCATGTTCACAATATATCAAGAATTAAGACCAAACTAGCAAAATCATTACTTTCTCATTGTTACAGTAATCACAAATGCCCCAGTTTGATCAAGCTGCTGTGGCAATCCTTGTGCATTACCATGCCTGCAAAAAGTGGTTCAGTGACTCAGACTTCATATCTGAATGTAAAATATATAAATCTCTTAATTTTACATTGACTTCACAGATTCTGAATAAACTACATGTGCAGTGTTTTTGTGAAATGTGTGTTTGAATCATTGTTCTCTGAAACACTAACTTATTTCCTTGGGAGCCAATACAATTTTGTTAATCAGAAGTGGTAGACATTGATCTAATGGTGTAAAAACAAAATACTATGATACTGGAAATCTGAAATAACCAAAAATGCTATAAATGTGAAAGGCCATCAACCTGAAACATTATCTCTCTCCCTCCATCAGCATTGAGTATTTTCTGGTCTTTTTACATCTAATATGGCCATTTGCTTTGGTCTGTCAGCTGAATAATTGAATTAAAATAATTAATCAAAGGCTATGAATGGGCAAAACAATTACAAATAGAGTTAAATTGGAGACAAAACACTTCAAGGTGATACTGAACCTTTTGCTTGCTTAAATTGTCAATCTAATATTCCTGCCCTTTGTAACTAATGGAAACTTGCATTTGAGTTAGGTAATTTTGGCTTTAGTTGATTGTTTAGGAAGCTCAGTGGAGTACACTTAAAGTATAATGTATCATGCACTGTGAACCATGCTGTAAGATGTATCTAGTTTCAAATGCTTTTATGTTCTTTGAAATGTGAAGTTGCATTTGGTTCCTAAGATTGCTGATGACATTGTATATAACATTTCCTTTTTAAATTCATAGGTATTTCAAAGAGAGGGAAATGATTTGCATATGACCCACAAAATTGGTCTTGTTGAGGCCCTTTGTGGCTTTCAATTCACATTCCAACATTTGGATGGGCGGCAGATTGTTGTGAAGTATCCTCCAGGAAAAGTTATTGAACCAGGTAATAAAAATGATGTTGACAAAATATTTTCTGTTCACAAGTCTATCAATGAGTAGGAATTGTTAGAAAATGCTGTGTATTATAATTTTAAACAATGGGAATTAAAAACAGAAAATTTGGTAGCATTGTGATTATATTACTGGACTAAGAATCTTGGATAAATAATCTGGAGCATGAATTCAAATCCTACAAAGACATTGAGGACTTTGGATTCAGTTAGTGAAATCAGAAATAGAAAAATTATAGTATCAAAGATGATGCCCATGAAGCTATCTGATTGCCGTTACAGATTATTTTAGAATCCTATGCTCACTTGACAAAAGACCCATTCTAATATTTGTATTTTATATTTTCAATTAGGTTGTGTTCGTGTTGTTAAAGGTGAAGGAATGCCACAGTATCGTAATCCATTTGAAAAAGGCAACTTGTATATCAAGTTTGATGTTCAGTTCCCTGAAAATAATTGGATTAGTCCTGAAAAAATAGCTGTAAGTGGAAAATTCAAATCCTTATTTTGCATTTTGGTTCTGTTCCTGTCAGCCAATCTGATATTTTGGTTTCTAATATTTGAAACTGTAGAAGCTAATAAACTGCTCTAAACAATAGGAATTTAAAAAAAAAAAAAATTCCTTTTATCTCCAAATTAAATGTGACACTGGTTTTTGACATTTGTGGTTCCAAAGAAATTAATGTGCAAGTTGATACTTGTGTTATCATTAGGAACTAGAAGATCTACTCCCAGCGAGGCCTGATGTCCCTGATGTGATTGGTGACATTGAGGAAGTTGACCTGCAAGAGTTTGATAGCACCCGTGGTTCTGCAGGAGGACAACGACGGGAAGCCTACAATGATAGCTCTGATGATGAAAGTGGCCACCACACTGGCCCTGGTGTACAGTGTGCCCATCAGTAAACTTTGGTAAAACACTTGCAAACCATGTTCTGTTCAGTTTTGGATATTTCAGATTTCATCTGGTTTTGTTAAGAGCCAAACTGGACTATATGTCACAACTCAATCCAGAGGAACTCTGATGGACATCTCTTTGCTGTATATGTAACTTTTAATTATATTTACCGAATGTATAATTTAAAGTAAAATAACCATGGCACAGTGTGAGGTGCTCAATTCTTTGAGACCTATGCAGGGGAGCAGCTGGTGAGAATTAAACTGGTATCTCAAATTTTGTCTGTCCTTGTATCTCTGCTTTTTTTAAAAGAACCGTTTCTGTAAATTCTTTGCTTTCCTTCTGCCACCATTTTAAAACAACTGTTTTCCTGATGTTGTATGGCCCTTATTTGTGTACACTTGATGTATGGGCTGAAATCACATGAGCTGCTAACATAAGTAGAAATAAAGAATTTAGTGGTGCGCATATCTCCAAACAGCTGCATGTCAACCCAGTTGAGCTGCATTTAAAAGTTTTCTAGTGCTTCAACAGAAAAAAGTTCAAGCAGAGTAACAGATAATGTGGTTATGTGGTTCTTTTCTAGAATCCTGAAAGTTCTGTGGTTAAGTAATAAATTCAAATTGCAACAGTGAATTTTTTTAACTCTGCACCCATGCTTGGAAGCAAGTTCAATTCTGTTTGCTTTATAAAGTTTGGGCAGTTTTCTTTTTTGCTTTTTCTCCATCCCTCCCATTGCCTTAAATTCTGGCAAAGCCTTTGGACCACTCTGTATTGTGACAGTGATTCAAGATGTTTTTTTTCATGCTCAAACTGTTAAGTAGTTATTTCTGAAGTCCAAAATTGAGTCATATGTTAAAATGTTTGTTCAAATTAAAAGTTTTGAAAAAAATAGAATCATTTGTATGCACTGTTAAATATTTGGCTGTTTTAAGAATTTTGGGGCAGAGTTTTGTTTAGCTGTGACACAACAGCCATTTACTGGAAATAATGTGCAGTCTGTTAAATGTGTAGCAAAGGCTACCTGTATGAATTTGAATAGATTGGCATCTGCAGTGGTGGTCATTGTGGATTCAATCCATTGTTGTTTAGTAATGGGAATCAATTAAAGATATGGACAGACATTTATTTTTATTGGAATCATTGGCCAGTGGCTTTGAATTTGATTTCAATTGACATGCTATTCACTGGATCATTTTTTAAAAAATAAAATGTTGAGGAAATGGCAATTTTTTAAAAAGTGTTCAGTTGGTGCATAAGAACCACTTGCATGTAAATAGTATTTTAATATCCCAAGGGCTTCTGAAGTATCAAAACAAAAATAGATGCTAAATGACAGACCAAAAGGCAGGTTTGAAGAAGAATCTTAAAGCAAGAAAGATGAAAATGTGAAGGGTTTGGTGAAAGGAAACTCAGGTCACCCTGTGGTAGAGTGGAAGAGTTGAAAATACAGGAGGGAAGAATCTGAAGAACTCTAGTTTGATGTGGTGACCAAGAAAAGTTTTAAACATGAAGGTTTAGTCAAACTAATTTGAGGTATTCTATATGCTTTATTGGCTCTAGTATACGCATTTAAAATAAATGTGGCACTGGTTTATCAGGATTCATATATGCCTACTATTGCACCTTGTGGATATTGCAATGCAGGTGAAAGGGAGTTTGTAAAACTAGTTCATAAAAGACTCTCTCAATTTTTCTGCATGTTTTCCTACTTGAATGTTAGTATCATCTTGTTAAAAGCAAGCACTTTTGCACAAAGTACTTTAGTTATAGTGTACCAGTTGATTTTGAGGAAAATATGGGAAGCTGTCTAATCAGAAGTTACATTGCCACTTCCCATTTAAGATTTGAATATTGGGGTTTTAGCATGTAAGGAGCTCAAATCCTATGTTTTGTAAAAGGAGTTGTTTGAATAAATATAAATTTGAAATTGACACTGGCAAGCTTTATAGCCATGTTCCATTTACCTTTTTGTAATGCAACACCAAGTTGAATTTTGAGGATTTCACTTTTGTTGTTATAGCACACATTTACCCCATCACAGGTGATTGTGTACTGCTGCTTGAGTTAGATTGTTTTCTAAAATTTGTTGGTGTGTTGCAGGCTGAGGAGCTGACCAGTTACAAAAGTGGTTATGATTCTATAGCTACTGAGATGTGTGGTCTTCATATATTTGTGGATATACAGCAAACCTTCTATCAATATATATAAACCTTAAGCTGGTAATTTGTAAGTTATTTATAATCTCACTGGTTAAAATTTGTAACCTAGATCAGGATGATTTTGCTGCTGTTTGGAAGTTCTTGGGAGAGTTGAGTGAAAAACAATTGTTGGTTTGTCTGGCACCAGTATAGATAGGAAGCAGTTCCTGGGATCACTCAAATGTTTAGGCAGGGTGGGGAGGAGTGGGTATTCAAGCACTCGATAGATAACCTGGCCCAAAATTGAAGCTGAAGCATTTTTCCTACTTCAAATTAACTTGTTCAAAAGACTGAAATGTGCTTCCAGCAATTCATAGTTTCAAGCTTAATAAAAATTTACATTTCTTCATACTAATAGTAGCTTTTTCTTAATTACAATGTACAGTTGCCTTTGGGAAGTTTTGGTGGATGTGTTTCAATGCCATTATAATTACATTTATATACATCTGTTATAAAGTGGCTCTCCAGTATGGAAAATGATAGATTATAAGTGAGAGTAATGACAGTAAATGCTAAGCATAGCTGTGTTAGCACTTTTGCACAAGATGATTGGTTCAAGTTTCATTCCAGAGACATGAGCACAAAAACCTAGGCTGACACTCTAGTGGAATACTGAAGGGGTACCTGAGGTGCCAGAAACGTTAAAATAGGGTCTGTCTGTACTTGTTCTTTAAGATGGAATCTCCTCAGCAGATGTGAAGTATTATCTTTCTTTCTACATTAAGACCTGAACACTTGCTATTTCTGGCTTTATTTTAGATTTTTAGTATTCACAGTATTCTTACTCTTTCCTAAAAGAAATCAAAAAATTTAGTAGTGGGCTTTGATGTGTAAATTGGCAGGTGCAGTGGAACCCTTAAATCATTTGATTCAAGACACTTACTTGAATGTCAGAATATTGAGTCATATTCCAGATTGTTGTTGTTGTCGATGACATTTGGATGGCTTTACTGAGGACAGATATCCACTTTTGAGTGATATTGAATTAAAGTACTTGGTCATGAAGTGAACATGATTCCAGAGCAATATTTTCAAGAATGGAAGTCTCCCCTGGTCAACATACACCCTTCAATCAAACAAACAAAACAAAAACAGCATGGGAAAGAGGCCCTTTGGGCCAACGAGCCCATGCTGCCACCTCACTGTTCCCACTTCTACACGCAATCTATGGATTAAAAACCAAATTTGAGACAATTTAGGGAGAATTTGTTTTGGGATGTGGGAGGAAACCAGAGCTCCCAGAGAAAACCCACAAGCATGGGGAGAATGTGCAAACTCCCATAGACAGACCCAAATCCATGTATCTGCACAACACAGCTATAGTCACTGAGCTGTCATGTTGCCCATCAGATGGTCCAGGTCAAGCATACACTAACGATGTGAAGCAGTAGGATACTCTTGAAAAAGGTCCAAGAGCAGTCCTCTCATGACCCATCACGTATATGCCCCTCGTTAGACAACAAGGTGGATCAAAGCACCTGTAGGATAAAAACAAGTACATGATCCCTATTTTAAAATCAGTTTTCTATACCCCTCCATTCCCATTCTGTTCATGTGCCCATCTAAGTATTTAAATATCTCCAGAGTACCTGCCTCCACCACTTGGTAGCACATTCCATACCCTGACCACCCTGTGTGAAAAACTCCCTCTAGCCTCTAAATTATACCTTAACCCCACCTCACCCTAAACCCACGACTTGTCATTTTTCATTAGTTTTTAAATAGGACCTTGCTGTGTCCAAATCAGTTGTCTTTAAAGAAAGGACAAAGTACCTAATGAGCAATGAAATGCTCTGGGATGATCTAGATTATGAAAATTGTTAAGCTTTTATATGAATTAAAAATCAAGTTTAAAGTTTAACTGCAGTAAGTTAGATTTTACCAGCTCTTTGATGTCTAGCATTCATAACATTGATGGTAGAATGGCATAGTATAAAGGAGGGGTGTTCTCTATAGAGACAAGCCTACGAACCTTACTTTCGATAAGTTAGCAAGGACAGTTGCAGCCACCTTTACATTCAACCACTAAACTAAACCAGAGCAATAAATCCAAGAGTTGTGAGAGTGCCTTTGTTTAAAGATTACCCTTGAGGATAGGATGTGGAGATTCTGTTAAAATTGGAAGTTTGGGATTTTATCACTTATGCTGCATGCAGGTTAATGTATACATGGGGTTTTTGGTTGTGGTAAGTTAGGGAATAATAGGCATCTAGGCCATAGAAAAGCTGTAATATTCAGGCAATGTTGATTTTAGTTTTACAATAAGTAAAATCCAGCTGCACTTCCTTTACATCAGGAAAATTCATTTTTTGGAAGTTACATTACACAGATCAAAGAAACTGATCCAGAAATCACTTACATACAGGGAAATAAAAGGAATTTTAAATCAATGGTTCTGACCATGGAAGGTGGAACTAGTTTATTCATATGAACAATGTAGTAGTTCTTTTCCATGTTATTAATGACTTTTTTGTAAAAGCCTGCTCTGCAGTAGTACAAAAAAGATTACTGCAAAAACTAGGCTATACTAGTTGCCCTTTACAGAACAAGGCTTAACCTGTTCCAAAAGCTTGGAAAAAGGAAACTGGTTCTCCACTACTAGCATTACTAAAATTCAGTGCAACTAGCTGTGTCTTATTCCAAAGAAATCCTGTCTACAGTTGCCTGGCCATGTCTGAACTTCAAAGGGAAAAGCTTCCCCCCATCTTACAAAAGTGTTAACCATTTTGTTTGATCTTAATATTTTGTAGAAGTGGAATTTTGTGCTGTACCTGTGAAATAGTGCTAATCTTTCTAGGAAAATTGAGTAAATGCTTCTACTTTAAACATCCAAATCATTCATTAGCTGGTTACAGAGAGAACTGACCACACATACAAGTTTTAGGGGCTGTCTTATGAAAATTAAATCACATGATTACAGAAGAAAGGATAGGAGAATTAGGGAAAAATATTTCAACTATGAAAGCTATAATCTGTTTATTTGTGCAAATATGTGGTCTGAACCTTGGTTTTAGCTGGTAAAATAATTTTAAACACATCCAGTATCAACCACCACCTTCCCTTTTTTCCCCCAAAATGACTTGGGCAGCAGCTTCTGCATTGGTATAAAATACATTGGTATAAAAGTACTCCTTTAGTACCTCAGCTACATGCATCATGCTTCCAGGGTGGGATTGTCTGGTGATGGGCAGTGTTAGATAAAAGGACTTATCTGGACTGCCAACTTCCTCAGTTCTGCAATACAGCCAGAAAATTCCAGTCTATAACTCAAGTAGTTAAATGCCTACAAATATTGTTGGATCCCCTTGTGTTGTTGCCTCCACACTTCCACCACACCTTTTCCAGTAAGGGCACAATGTCCTGCCTGCAGCAGTTGTGGACTCAGCATTCAAATGGTCATTGGGTAGGCAAATGGATAATTTGCAATAGTTTAGGTTAGAGGGTCATTAGATTGCACTGACCAGTGGAACCAGAGGGCCAAAGAGCCTGTACTGCACTGTAATATTTTATTTGGAACTTGGGAACTCTGGGGCTAAAGTTGAAAAAGAACTTGAGTATATCTTTAAGCAGCTTAATGATTTGGATGAAATCTGTTCATTGAATCTTCTCTCAATTTTGGTGATTTATTCCCTATTGACATTTGGTCCACTTTGCCCACCAGCTCTGTCAATCTCAATGCAACTCTTTAGCCAAACATCCCATTTGGTTCCATAGTGCTGTGAAATCCTTAGTACATGCTGACAGATACAGTCGGTCAAACTCCACCTTATCAAATTCTTTGGAATTTTGTAGGTTAAGTGAGGGGCACAGTCTCAGAATTTAGGACTGAGTGAGGAGAGATTACTTCACTTGTTTTAGGAATCTTCAAATGCTTTACTCTGAGGGCTGTGGATACTCCATTTCACATTTAACAGGACAGATTTTTAATCTGAGATGGCGAGCAAGCCACGATCACATCAACATGGTCCACTCCTATTGTCAATCCAGTGACAGTTTCAACAGGATGTGATTGCCCTACACTCAACCTGTCTGGTCAAGAAAAGTCAGCTTTTCCTTCAAGCAACTAACCTCAAGGATTCAGACAAAATGGCAGTGCCAAATAGTTGCAAATTTTTGGGAAGGACCTAAGTAACAGGGTCAGTGAACAGTACTTGAACCATTGTAGGTGGGCAAAAATAAAAACAGACTTTAATGTAGTTATATATAAAGCTTCTAAAAACAAAGCTACTAAAATCAAAAAAATCTTTGCAGGGTGTTTTCAAAGGCTGTTGGCATGTTTTGCACTAGTTTTGGCTTTTTCACACAAAGCAGTTAGGCGGTTCTGTTGAGAAAAAAATAGTTCATTAGGAGAAAGCTTAAACTCCTTCCTGATACTTAATTTAGCAATTGGGTACAACCCAACATTGTTATACCAGTTATGCAAGCATATCAACTGTCAAAGGCTTCTCTTCCAAGAGAAACTTTTTTTGGAAGACGTTGGCAATTTATGAAGTACATATTTTCCTGCAAATTTCTACACAATTGGACAAGTTCCTGCATGCAACCAATATGGTTACAGACAACTGAAGAGTTGACAGCATCTCTAAACCTCACTCAGGCAAATTTGCCAGTTACTTGTGTAGCCTAGAGCTTGAAGTTTTGCCTCTGGAAGATGTCAAGAGCATGCAAATATTAGATTTAAACACAACTGAGTGTATTAATTGGTCCACCAAGCTCTTTCTGGCAAAAAGGGCTAATGTTCCCAAATTAGGGAGGACCATGACATCCACCAATAAATGTCAGATGGTGATGAAATAGGATGGAATTATTTTGCAGGATTTGATCCTGTGCTGTTGACTAGGATATAGTCAATAGTCAACTAACAATGAAAGACTTCCACTGACGATTGAATTATGTTTAGATATTTGCAGCCTCCCTTGTTTGTATACTATGCTCAAGTTGACAAAAGAATTTCTAGAGCATTTGGACAGAAATTCAGATAAGAAACTTACCACTAGCAACTGAATACCCTGAAGAGCATGTGGATCCAGCGACTGCACATCAATGTTGTTTACTTCCTCACCAACTGCACTGATTGCCTAAGACAGACATCATAACTTTAGAAGTTTTAGAAAAGGTGAAAGATAAATTTACAAAACATGTCTTAAAGGGTTACAGAACAAAATGACTTGATATCAAGGAAAGCAGGCAAATGGTCAAGCATTGCAAATGCAAGAACAAAAAGAGAAGTAAATAACTATACCTTATAAAAAACAGCTAGCACATTTCACTAAAGTGCTAATTCAGATACTTGTGTCCCTAGTTCAAAAAACAGCTGAGCAAAAGAGGGAAAGCGAGTCACTAATTGGGACACCCACAGGATGAAGAATTGCACCAACATAAAGATTGGCCAAATTCTTGCCTATCTCAGACCAAGCTCAAGACATTTATGGCAACACACAAAAGCCATACTGTGGAATTCTGATGAGAAATGTTTCTAGAAAGCCAGGAGTATCCAGCAATCAAACACAAGGAGATCTCCAGGCAGATTCACTCAAATCATGTGGTAGCAATGGGAGGTTTAAGGGTTTGACAACCTTTCAAGTTACCCATTGTTGAAATGCCAGGCCATAACACTATGTGGTTGGTGTTAGAACCCACATCACTGGAAATATAGGATAGAGGTGAAGGATGAACAGAAGGAAGAGGAGAAACTACCAGGAGCCTCATGGATCATTTGCAATTGCTGCTGGAGTCAACCAGATGGGGAAGTAGTTAACACAAGTGTGCAGAAGAAAATTCAGCAACCCAGGAACACTTGATACTAGAGGAAGCACAGTCACTTGAGCAAAATATTAAGGCAAAGAGATGAGGAAGAGATTGTCTATGGTTGCAAGCATATGCAGGAGGGGTCAAGAACAATGAGAAAACAGTAAAAATAAATAGTATTTTAAAGGTAATAAAATTACTGACATGGTTTCAGAGCACATTGACTAAATAGCAGCAAGGTAGAAAATTATATTTGTGGTTGAAAGAATAGAGACAAGGTACCATCTCAGTGAAAAAATTTTGCATTGGATGTAGCTATTTGGAGAAATGAAGGGGAAATTTTCTGTTAGGATATACAATAAGATAGAAGAAAGGGATAAATTAGAGCATAATGGTAAACAAAAGAATATGGGATAAGCCATGGCAAACATAACACTAAAGTGCAACAGCAAAATCTGACAGCCATAATAAGAGATATTTGAGCAAAAATCAGAGGTAATTTTAAGGAGCATCTTAAAAAAGAGAGAGATTTAGAAGGGGAAGTAAATTGAAGACTGCCAGCAATAGCAATGCAATTAAAAATGAGGATGCTCAAGAGGCTGGAATTATAAGAGCAGACTTAGATTATGAGGTTTGAAGCTAACAAAAGGGTATGAAAATAAAATTTAAAATTTAAAAAATTTAAAATTAAAAATTAAGATTCTTGCAAGTAAGAGCCAATGTAGATCATCAAGAATAGGGGCAATGGGTAACCTTAAGTTAGTGGGGCAGAGGAAGAAATGAAATGAGAAAAGCCAGCTAGGAGAGCTTAGAAATGTCATGTCTGAAGCTATAAAAACATGGAACATGTGTTTTTTGAACCAGGAATGATATTGGTATGGAAATGTGATGGTTGAAAGCTCATCTGGGTCAAATATGCAATCAAGTCAGTTTGGTTTAACTTCAGACAATTGATGATCACTTTATTGTAGTAGCCAAAAATGGCTTCAACCTTCCAGTTTTACTCATTCATCTAGCACATGAAATAGTCAAGTAGTCTGATTATTGAGAAAGTTGAAGTATTCTGGCAAAACTAGTATTATCAGTTTCCATGTGTTTGCTGACAGGTTTTAAAATATTGCTGCCAAGAGGTAGCAAGTTATGCTAAAGTAGCTATTGCCCAAACAGCAAGATCCTACAAGGGATTAGGGCACAGATCTGTAAACATCAAACATACAGGGGCAAGGCATTTTTGAGTTTGAAAAAATTAGGGCCAAATGAATACAATTTGTCTCTGAGCACCCCATTCTGAACATGATTAGAATTTAAAGCAAAGAGATAACAAGAATTAAAATACCACTAAAAGCCAGGAATAAAGTTTGAAAGAGAGATTAAAGGTAGACAGCCATCATGGGAATTTGGCAAACAATGCCAAAAGCAAGCCTACATGTATTAAGAACATGTAGTCAAACTATTTAACACATCTGTCTTGCATTTGAATTCAAATCCTTGAAGTTTACTTACCTGCCCATCAGCCAAAGGTATCTTAATGAAAGGCAACATCTTATCCACAGATGCTGAAGGATATGAAAATTTCTGTACTTTTCTTCCAGATCTAAGAAGCAGTTAGCTTACAATTAATTGAATTATTTAGTATTTTGCTCAACCAAAACTTTACAACCAACCCTTTGATATTCTTCACATTATGGACATATCTCCAATTTACAGAATGTTATGCACCAAAGAACCTAAAAATGACCAAAAAGATAATAAAATTAGAGAGTGTAAGGAAGAATGAAATGCTCTCTACTACTAAAGATTGGGGTAGGGAAGCAGTTAGGAGCTGGGTTTATAACTAGAAGATTCATATTTGATCATTTGTACCAAGAATCCAATGAGAGTGCCAATACTATCTGGGGCAGTGGAAGAAGCTGGAAGTTCTTCAGTCTATATTTTCTTCATCATTCTGACATGATGTTATTTAATTCATTGAGGATTTTACCAAGGAGTCCAAGAGTGTTAAGTATCAATTTACAAGAGTCAGACCTGTGCCAAATGGAGTGTTATTTACAGCTCTGGCTTAACCACATTCCTTCATCACCAGTTGCTACATTAAAAACACTTACTTTTTGTCACCAACAGATGGCTTCTTTGATTCAGCTCCTTGACTTGAAGGCTTCTTGGTGCCCAGTATTGGACCACTGTACATTAATTTAAGAAAAAATACATTGAACAGCAAATACTAACATGCTATGCAAAAAGTATGCTACTTTATCTTGAAAAATACTACCTTGTAAAGACCATTTTTTCATCATTGGAGAAAGAACTGGATTTTGGCTTAGTCTGAGGTACCTGAAATAAAGTTATGATCATGGATGGCACATGTACCAAGTAGCAATCCAACTGCATGATGAGCATGTGCAAACAATTTATTTTCAAAATGTTCACTTATAATGTATTTCAATATAGCTCCTTTATCTATCAAAGAAAATTTATACTTACTTTTGGAAATGTGCTGTATTTTGCTGTAGTCAACTTAGCTTTGCATTTTGATTCCGTTTTAGAATTGGAAGCCAATGGAGCTTTGCCTGAAAGAGAAATATTGCATTATCCACATTAAGTTATCCAGAATCAACTTCACATATTTAACCTTTCATTTTAAAGAAAAAGGAAATGCATAGCATATATTTAAACTTGCCTTTTCTCTTTTGCATCTTAACAGGAGTGGTCATTACTCTTTCTTCTGGGTAATCAGTCTGAGAATGTGAACAAATGGCTTCTATCAGTTATAGAAATTAAAACTTACAAAATCATTCATCTTTTTAGTCCATGCTTTCCAATCATTTTGCTGGCCACAATCCAAAAATTACCACCTACAAAATGCACAATTCATTCACTGCTCTTTCCCCTCTCTACTGCAAGATCATAAACACGCACTGCTCTTCCTCTGCCACAAGATTATAACTCACACTGCTTCATTGTGATTTTATACCCATCTGTTCCACACAAGCAATTGCATTCACTTATGCCTTCAGCTGCTGCCAAAACCTCCATCCATGCCTTTTGTTATTCCAATGCACTCCTGGCTCACTGCCCACATTTTAATATGACGAAGTTTGCAGAGGGTAAGAATAGGGAAAATTAAGATTCATAAATGAAATTGGGATAAAAGTTGTCTGAAGGGATGTTTTGATGGGGGGGGGAATGAATTAGCATTTCAGTGGGAAAAGCATGTGCTTACCTATGTGACTAGGGGAGAACAATGGGGTGAAAGAGATTTCAAAGGAGAGATAATTGGCTCTTGCATGTTAAAAGCCAAGTCCACAGTGGGTAAAATCAAAGGGAATATATGGTATTCCTAGAACAATAAGTGGAGAAAGATACAGCAGTAGAAGCGGCTACCAAAGCCACACCCAGCCTCAGAAAACAGTCCCCTGAAAACAAGTTATTGCTAAAAGACAGCTGGCTAAAATCCCAAAACTCAGATTACACCTTCACTGAGATTAAAGACAATTTTCCCAAACATGGACAAAATCTGTGGGTGGTAATTTCCTGTTGGGCACAGCTCAGACATGTATAATATTGAATGTTGTTTGGGAAACAGGCATCTCAAGTTCCAGGAATTGTAGTTATTTGGGAACAAAGAGGTAACTTTATGCAATAGTATAACAATCAGTGTGATTAAATGCACAGTATCATAATTCTTCTGTGCATTTAAGTTAATAAATATTCTTTATTAATTGATCACAGTGACTTGACTGTTCCTCCCAGGTTTGTCCATCTTCATTATATCAAATTGAAAATAAATTAAAAGAACTGGTTTCTGGGATATTCATTAACAAGGTTCTCAGTACTGGGACCTCTTCCATTTGTAATATACATAAATGACTTGGAAGAGGGAGTAAGTGGAGTGATCAGCAAGTTTGCAGACGATACAAAGATGGCTGGACTTGTGGATAGTGAGGAGCATTGTCAGGCAATGCAGCAGATCATAGATAGGCTAGTAGCTTGGGCAGACAGATGGCAGATGGAATTCAATCCTGAAACGTGAGGTGATGCATTTCGGGAGAAAGAATGTAGGGGGGAGGTACATGATAAACGGTAGACCTATTAAGAGTATAGAAATGCAGAGGGACCTGGGGGCTGCAGGTGCAAGTCTCTGAAGGTGGCAGAGCAAGTGGAGAAGGTTGTGAAGAAAGCATATGGTATGCTAGCCTTAATAGGAAGGGGTATAGAGTACAAGAGCTGGCTTTTAATGTTGCAGTTGTATAAAATGCTGGTTAGACCTCATTTGGAATACTGCGTCCAGGTCTGGTCGTCTTACTAGCGGAAGGACGTGGAGACTCTGGACAGAGTGCAGAGGAGGTTTACCAGGATGCTGCCTGGTATGGAAGGTCTGAGTTACGAGGAGAGATTAGGCAAATTGGGACTGTTTTCCTTAGAAAGATCTAATAGAGGTGTACAAGATTATGAAGGGGATAGATAGAGTAAACAGGGTTAAGCTTTTTCCTAGGATGGACTCAAATAGCACAAGGGATCATGGGCTTAGGGTGAGGGGGGTAAGGTATAATTTGGATGCTAGAGGGAGTTTTTTCACACAGAGGGTGGTGGGGGTATGGAATGCACTGCCAAGTGAAGTGGTGGTAGCAGGTACTCTGGAGTTATTTAAGAAATACTTAGATGGGCACATGAACAGAATGGGTATGTATGGAGGGGTATAGAAAACTGATTTAAAACAGGGATCATGAGCCTTGGGAGTCCCTAGGAAGTGTGGAAATAGACGACAGTATTGATGTACTCGTTTTTATCCTGCAGGTGCTTTGATCCACCTTGTTGTCTAACAAGGGGCATACAGGTGATGGGTCGTGAGAGGGCTACTTTTGGATCTTTTCTGAGAGTATCCTCGTGCTTCACGTCGTTAGTGTACGCTTGACCTGGACCATTTGATGGGCAATACGACAGCTCAGTGACTATTGCTGTGCAGATACATGGATTTGGGCCTGTGTCTGTGGGAGTTTGCACATTCTCCCCGTTTTCTCCAGGCGATCCAGTTTCCTCCCACATCCCAAAGATGTGCTCTTAGGCTAATTAGCAAAAGAAATTCTCCAAATTTGAGACAATTTAGGGTTTTTAATCCATAGATCTATAAACATGGACAGGGATAGCAGGTGGAGGTGGGAACATCAGAGTGGCAGTGTGGGCTCGTTGGGCTGAAGGGCCTGTTTCCTGTGCTGTTTTGTTCTTTGTTAAAGGTGACCCAAAACTACTTCTTTAAATCTACCTCTGCACAAGCTTTTAGGTCATGTAAATCTAATAGCACATGTAGCTCAATATCACTTTGCATAATGTGCTGTGACATGCTTTTGGAATGTTTTGTAGATAAACAAATTATTGCCTGCATGATAACCAAATTCTTACCCCATGCACAGACTCTTAGTCAAGGTAGCTGGGTTCATCATGTGCAAAGGGGCAGCATAATAGTACAGTAAGCACTACTGCCTCAGCACCAGGGACCTACATTCAATTCCAGCATCAGTTTACTGGAGTTTGCACATTCTCCCCATATCTGTATGGGTTTCCTCCCACAATCCAAAGATGTATGGACTGTAGGATGTTTGGGTTGACCGGGCCTGCTAAATTGACCCTAGTGTCAAATGGATTAGCAAGTAAATGTGTGGGGTTATGGGCATAGGATGTGGTTGGATTGGTGAAGACATGATGAGCTAATATAGCTTTAAATTAAGAGGTGGTAGTTATAGGACAGATGTCAAAAGGTAGGTTCTTTACCAAGAGGGTGGTAAGGATATGGAATGCCCTGCCTGTTGCAGTTGTAGATGCGCCAAGTTTGGTGGCGTTTAAGAGGTTAGTAGATTAGTTTATGGATGAAAAGGGAATGGTTTAGGTTAGAGGGTCATTGCTTTTTCTTAATTGGTTGGTGCCACATCGAAGGCCAAAGGGCATGTTCTATGTTCTGCCTCTTTCTGTGCTATAGGATTTTATGATAAGGTCCCACAACTCAACTGCAAATACACAATCAGATACTAAACTTCTCATAGCTCAACAACATTGAAAGGCAAACTTCATTTGTCAGCAGTTATCAATATGCCTCTGGCATTAACGCCCTTCCTTCATATTCAGTAGATTCACCCAAGTTCCATTTCCAGTTGTCCACTTGTATCCTTCATCTGTTTTACCTTTCACTATTCCACCTTTCCACTGCCCCCAAACAAGTTCTCTTCTGTGCTGAATTTATTATTATGATATTGTGGTTAAGAAAAATATTCATATCATATTTGAGATATGTTTAAAATCCAGCTGTTTTACACTGTGCCAATTTGTTTGGGCTGCAAGCAGTTCACACAGAGAATGTAGGTTAATGATGCATTTGTTTTAAGCTGAGTTAATGCAATTTTATTAATATGGTTTTTCCCTTAGGGTTTCAATGAGATTGATAGATAAAATTGTGCGCTGGTAGGATAAGCCAAGTTTGAAGGGAATATTCATGTAAAACCTGTTTTTGAAAGAAGCAAGAGATGCATTTCTATCACTCAAGGCTGTTGTTTGGGGCTGTCAGAAGATGGGTGTCACTCTCTCCAGGGGTGTTTAAAAAGTTCTAGTATTGTTAATAAATACAAGCACACAGGCTTGTGTGTTGCAACTGACTTTAAAAGGAAGGCAAGTTTGTAAGAGGAATATTGCTTAAATTGGAACATGGGGATAGGTTAGCAATTAAGAATTGTACATTTGAACAATATTAAACTAATTCATTTTTACAGCTAAACCTTGTTAAACGAGTTCATTTTGATTGAAGCTTCCAATACAATACACCTCCAGTGAAACACCTTATGATTAGAGTCTAGTCTAACTTCATGATATACCTTTGTTTCTGATATTGTAGCCCAACGTAATCCAAAACCCTGCAGCCATATCCTGAATAGATTATAGGGATTCTCTGCGTTAATGGGGAAAAAAATCATAAAGCCCACCAAGTCTGCACCAGCTTTCCGAAACAGCATCCCACTGGGTCCCTGGCACTGTGATACAGCAGTGATAACCACTGTATCACCCTATTAAAATAGAATGTTAGAATTTGAGGAATTAATGTTTGCACTGGAAATTCCAGGAAGGTTTCCATTACCCATTGTGTCAAAGCTACCTTATTCCAGAGCCAAGACTTATCTGCTGCCTCCTCTCCCCCACCTGCACATCCTCTTGACAGATTTCTTCTTTAAATCTGCACATTTTCCACCATCATTTTTGTTACATCATCATCTTCCCTCCCCAATCAGCTGGTTCTGTAAAGCTAAAGGAATCCCATGTTTCCATCTACAGATATTTACCTGACCAGTGTCATCATCAGCTGTTTTCAAATTTGCAGAATCAGTAGTATTTTGCTTGTTCAGGGGAGGAAAAGACTCATTTACCCTGACCCATAAAAATCTGCCCTAGGATAGTGGTTTATTCTGTTCTTAACACTTTCATTGAGAGAAAGATTTCTAAACTGGTTAACAAAATGTTTACAGCCACCTAGGACAGAGTATTCAGAACCATATAGCCTGATTGGTTATATCATAGCCTTTTGTTTTAAATACACAACTCCAGAACTTTAATGAAATGAGATGTGAATGCTGTGCCATAAGAGCCAAATTAAAGCACAAGCGATCCAGTTCTGTTGAGAAAATTCAGAAAACAAGTTGCTCACCAGCACAGCAGCCATTGCAATTTGATCTGTTCCTCCTGCAATTATACAAGGCATTTAGTATAGATTGAAGTAAAAAGCAGGCAATACAAATCCTGATACACAAAGACCTAGAAACACAACCATACTCAGATGGCACCATGCCAAATCCAGTTGCATGACATTTCAGAATTTTAAGCAATTCCAAATATTAGTTTTGAGATTACATCCTATATCTCAACCTATTTGCAATAGGGTTGCTACTGAATAATTCAGATGCTTAATTTTTTTTTTATACACAAGATTTCATGATATCCTTGTCAACGTGTTAGATCGCATTCTGCAATTCCATGCATCTTCCCTGACATTAATTTTCTTCCCTACTCGCTTCCTAGATGAGATACAGCTCTAAAGTGCAAGTTCCATACCCATATTCAGTACTTCATCCAATCATTCTTCATACATGGATCAGTTTATTAGGCAAGGGTGTGGTGAAAGAAAAGGAACATTACCCCCAAAAGACTTGGGTGCAGCATCAGTGGCTGGGTATGGATACCCACATTAATTGATGTAGTTCTCCTTGCATCATTGTTGCAGAGACACTGTCCCACATGGTTTAATCTGAAGTTACCAACTGGGTACTGCAATGGTAGCAGGGTATAGTTGCAGAGTCCAACCAAAGGCTTAAAAAGACAGTTGCAGGAGTGCAAAGGTACAGCTTGGTAAGAGTATGGAAACTTTGGAGTAATTGAATAGGGTAGAGAGATCTGGGAGAAAAGATATACAAATCACTAGCACTAAAAACAGAGGCTAATTTTTCAATTCTATCCCCAAGATTAAGTTAATGGTCTCAAACTAGCCATGACATTAGTGAATAGCGGAGTAGGAAGGGCAAAGTGGCTTGCTCCAGTTCCAAAGTCCAATGTTTCTATTGAGAAGGAAGGTTGGAAAGAGTTGATGCCTGTTCACTAGAAAAGAGGGTGGGGTGACCTAATGGAGGCATTTAAGATGCATTTTACAATATGAAGAAGTCTTGTCTACTCAGGGATGGGAATAATGAGAACTAGAAGGTTGTCATTAATAAATGTAATAGGGAATTTAGGAGCTTTTTGAAACCCAGAGAATTTCCAGAAGTGTGAAACTTGCTATCACAGGCTAAAGGGACCAGCACAAATGCATTGACAAGGCATTAGAACAGTACTATAAAAGGAATAGAAGGATAATGACAATGGCATTAAATAAGTGGTGGGAAACGTGTCAATCTTGTTCAGTGCTACATGTTTAATTTTCTAAACATGGGATTGACACATCAAGAGTAAGGAAGCCAGTGCAATCACAAGGGTTAAGCCCAAATTGGGAGATAGTTTTGGTCTTCCTGAAGGATACTTGCCTTGAAAGAGTACAATAGTTATTCACTATACCAAATCCTGGCAAGAGATTGTCCTGTGACTAGTGAACAGACTAGATTTATTTTCCCTAGATTGAAGGAAAATTTCACTGAAATTCTTGAATGGCTCAAGCAAGCAGATGTTTATCTGGGCTGTAGTGTCTGAAATCTCCAAACTTAAATAAGCTATTCTGGACAGCAAGGAAAAATTATTTCACTCAAAAAGGATAAGGGTTGTAATGAGAACTATACTCAGCGGGTAGTAAGGATGTGGACTCGCCAACTTTAAGGGCATTCAAATGGTTGGTAGATAGGCATATGGATAATATTAGAATAGTTTAGATTAGAGGGTCATTAGATTGGTTCCACTAGTCAGCGCAACATCAAGGCCAAAGGGCCTGTATCACGCTGTAATTTTTTGAAATTCAAAGCTAGAGATGCTCAGTGTATTTGAGATATATTCCTAGAATAACAGTAGAGTGACACAACAATTAGCTAATTTTCAGCTTGGTTGACTGTCTATGGATTCTGCACACTTTCCTCATGTCTCTGGAGTTTCCTCCCACAGTCCAAAAATGTGCAGGTTAGGTGTAGTGGCCATGTTAAATTGATCCTATGTGTCAGGAAGACTAACTGAAGTTAAATGCATAGTGTTATATGGATAGGGCCTGGGTGAGATTGGATTGGCAGTGACCACAATGAGCCTAATGGCCTTCTTCTCCACTGTTGGATTCTAGGATTGTTTTACTGGTGGATATTGGGGGAAAATACAGGAAGGTGTGGATGAGGAACTAATGGACAGTTCTTATATATTAGTTTCTTAATACTGTGTAAATACAAAGCAAATTCATACAACATAGACAAATTACCAAGAAAATCCTTTAGCTTTATTTGTTTGATTGCTGCTGGCATCTTTAATAAGTAAACAGCCAGGACACTCCCAACCATGTCCAGGAGTTTTCCAAAGGATTGTTCCATTTCCCTTATTTTCTCATTTGCTGCAAAAGGAGAAACAAGCAGTTAGTCCTGCTTCGTGAACAAAGCAAATGTTCTTAATTCAATTAGATCACAATTCTAATTGCGATCAGTTTAGTGGATTCATCAATCGTTACACGCTTTAAACAACAGCTATCACGCGGGCAAGAAATGGTCGCGATGAAAGTGGGTCAAAGATTGTTTTCCCAATGACCATAGCGAGCATTGCCAGAAAGTGGAGAAAGGTGGTGTTGTGATAACACATCCTTTCCCTCTCTGCAAGCAAGGAAATTAACTTTTACTTGGATGTTACTTCCATTAATGGTTCAACGTCAATACAAGGCACAAGCTTATGCAGGTAATATTTCACTCTAGAATTAAAAATTCTTGTAAATGTGTAACATTGAGGCACAATGAGCGAATAAGCCACTTAATAAATTTAGAGAAGCTCTAATGAGTCACAATGCAAACTTTGTTTTTCCATTCTGGTCTACTGAATATTTCCAGCAACTTTTTTTTGTTTGCTAAATAAAGAGTTTGGACTATTCTGCTAGTGGAATCGAACTTACCTTTCGCATCGAAATATTTCATAAACAGTTGTATTCGCTCATCTTTCAACTCCCGTGAGAGCGTCATTGTGGCCGATTCCTCGTTATCCCAGGAAGGAAAGTTCCGCTTCCCACTACTACCCAATGCCATATTCAGCAGCTACCGTCAGCCAGAGATTGCTAGTTACCTTCCTCCTCAATGTTCTTCCTATTTGTAATGGCCACAGACACACTTATGGATTCGATATTTCTCATCTGGAGCCTTTATCGATTCATAAACTGACTTTGTTGCTAAACAGAATTGTTTCCTGCCACTTGATTGGCTTAGGACCCTTTCTCAGTCGCAGCTAATTCTGTGATAGTGGAATGAGTAAAAGTGATCCAGTTCATTAGCCACCAGCCAATCGCAGCTAATGAGAATCCAAATGTGGCTAATTGCATTTTTGATAAGTTAATTAAAAAATGAGTAGCAGACGCTGTCCTTAACCATGTGATTTTTTTAATACTCCTATTTGGTATCCGAACTTTAACCTGTATATTTATTGATAAGATGGTGTGACAAGAAGTATGAAACTTGCCCTCCCCCTGTTCTATTGGAAATCGGGTACAGTTAGTGGTGCAGAGAAATTGGGTCACCCTGCTCCAGACTGAGGGATATCTTTATTATCGAGCCTTCTCCGCTATAGTACCCCCTAGTAATGTATTTCTTCTGCCAATTGCACAGCCTGAATTAAGACATGCAGCTCCTGCGTACAGATCTGGGGCACATTCCGACCTCCTTGCAGGTGTTGCCTGTCTTTTACCAGGACCTCCTCACTATCTGCAACACGGTTACTTCGCGACACAGCTCTTTTCCATCAGGAATAGCGGCTCGCTTGTTGAGAGCTGCTGCTCAGGAATCCGCTCCTCCAGCGGTATAACTTCAGGTGGCTGGTAGACAGAAGGGCGGGGGCGGGGGCGGGGGCGGGGGCGGGGGCGGGGGGGCGAACACAGTAAGAAGTCTTCGTTCGCCTGACGAAGGCTATAGAGTCGAAAGCTTGCGAGTTTACTATCAAATAAATTGGTTGGTTTTAAACCTGATGTTGCCAGACTTCTTACTGTGTTTACACTAGTCCAACGCCGGCATCTCTAAATCATGACAGGGGGCAGTGACCAGGATTGGGAATGATGGCAGAGGAGTGGACTGGATGAGCCCCCACGTGCTCGCTGAGTGCATGGGGGATGGTCATCCAGTGCGCAGCCAAAGCCATCGAAGACCTTAGAAGAGTTGTGCTCGGCCCCGAGTACACACGCAGTCTCGAGGCATTGCGGGCGTGTGGTGGGATCCCACCCAAGCGTTTTCCTGCTCGGACAGAATTCCACATTGGCTCAAAGCCTTGACCCTCCTTCCTTGGGTCAGGTGCCTCACAGCATGTGCTGCCTCACAGGAATGTCCTCCACGTGGAGTTGTTTCCCATATGGGCTGCTGCTGTGGCACATATTCCACTACCCCATCATCACCTGTTGCTTGGATACAGCTTAGTGGACCTTGTTGCTGCCGGGCAGTGGAGATCCCAGTGGGATCTGACCCAATTCTCTTGGGGACCTGGGATGGAGGCTGATGCATGTAGCAGTTCCGTGCAACCATAGGTTTCACAGGCTCAGGGGCTCCCAAACTTGCCCCTTCTGTGGCCTTGTGGAGTCCATGGACCATGTCTACGTTTTATGTTTGAGATCGCACTGGCCTTTTTTCTGAAAAACCTTTTTATTAATATTTTGTTTGCACCAGTCCCATGCTCTTGTTCTACGGACACCAGGTATTGGGGGGGAGGGGGGTGTGGTCAGGATGGCGACCACCTCGTGAACCTGCTCCTGGGCTTGGTGAGTTGTGCTATTAACAGATCCGGGCAGCGGGCGATCGAGGAGGCTGTCCATCCTGACTGTCTACCCCTCCACCACAGCTACCTTCGCAGACAGGCATCCTGGGAGAGGGAGCATGAGGTGTCCACGGTGCACTAGATACTTTCTGCACCTGTTGGGCACCGCAGGGGCTGGGGTGCTTTGTAGGCCCTGATAATCACATTGTGATTTGATGTTTTAAGGTTCCTTTGTACGTTGTACAAGATGGGGGCATCCAGGATGGCAGAGAAGCGAGGTGGCTGAGCACCCACATGCTGGCTGAGCGTGCAGGGGTGGCCGTCCACCACATGTTTCCCTCCTTTTGTGGAGCTGCCTCTTTTCCTTTGTCCCTAAGTTAATTTGAGTTAGTTTATCTGTTTTCTCTAAAGGAGGGAGAAATTGGGTCACAGCCTGGCAATATCCATGGTCTGAATGACTTTGCATTTTACCTTATCTAGATTGTGAGGGTTGCAGCCCTCCTTCTACTTGTCAATTTGCCATTGCACTTCAGTCCCCTGTTCCTGATCTTTGACCACCTGTTCTGGAGCCCAAGGACTGCCTGCTGTATCTGGTTTAAGTGGTCATCATTGAGGGACAATGGCGTGATGGTATGTTGCTGGTATTAGCAATCCCGAGACCCAGGATCTGCTAACCAGCATTTAAATCCCATTAGAACAGATGGTGAAATTTGAATTCAATTTTTATTGTCAGTCTGGAACCATAAACCATTGTTTATTGTCATAGAGACCCATTTGGTTCACTAAATGTCCCTTTAAGGAAGGGAATCTACCATGCTTATCTGGCCTCCATGTGACTCCAGATGGACAACTCTTGAAATGTACTCAGTTCAAGGGCAAATGGGGGTGGGCAATAAATACTGGCCCAGCCAGTGACATCCAGATGCCATGAATGAAAAAAATCCAGCTCACTGATTCTGATACTCTGCTTCCATTCTATAGCTATATCTGTTATGTGGTGCCTACACATTAGTTGGGGTCTTTGTAACTGGTGGGTGCTACAGGAAGCTTGTGGTTGATAGTGTAAATAAATAGTTTATTTTGAAAATTTTCCTTTTGGCATTTTTTTTGTGACCCTTTTTTAAACCACGAGGGCACTTTTGTTAATTGATCTTGATGATACTGTCATCCTAACTGGCAATTAAGAGTTGGAAAGCTCAGGGATGTGAATGTTTTTGATGTGCATGGTTACTGCTTTTTGGTCGTTGCTTACTATGCAGCATGGGTGTGAAAAACTCTGAACTGCAGTATCTTGGAAGCATCGACACCATTAGATCAGCATGACCAGCTCCACCAATCAGAATAACTGCTGAGTCAACAGAACCAAGCAAGCCCAAACAAAACTGACAGTTCCAATGGAACACATAATAGCAAAGATCAAGCAGCATCTCATTGCACTCTGGATGGAGAGCAGAGCTTGGTCTAATGGATTTTGTTATGTGAGTCAGCAATCATTCCAGTTATTGCTGACTCACACTGCATGCAACTGCTGGACAGAAAGCTAGAAGCTACATTAAGATGTGCTGTGTCTGATACATTCATGTCAGAATGTCAAATGTTGATGAAAGGGATGGCATAGGGGTGGCTATTTAAGTAAATATACATTTGCGATGTGTTTACTTGTATTGGGCATATGGAGTTTTCTAATAATATTAGTATATGGGAGTACCTATACCACATGGACAGCTGCAGTTGAAGAAGGGTAGTATAGTGATCAGCACTGCTGCCTCACAGCACCAGGGACCTGGCTTCAATTCTAACCTTGGCTCACTGTCTGTGTGGAATCTGCACATTCTCCTCTGCCTGCATGGGTTTCCTTCAGGTGCTCCAGTTTCCTCCCACAGTCCAAAGATGTGTGAATTAGGTTATTGGCTGTGCTAAATTGAACCTAGTGTCGGGGATTATAGAATCATAGAATCCTACAGTGCAGAAGGAGGCCAATCAGCCCATCAAGTCTGCATCAACCAAAATCCTATCCAGGTCCTAATCCCATAACTGCATGCATTTAGCTAGTCCCCTGGCACTAAGGGGCAATTAATCTTGGCCAATACATGTAACCCACACATCTTTGGACTATGGGAGGAAACCGGCACACCTGGAGAAAACCCACATGGACATGGGGAGAAAATGCAGACTCCACATGGTCACTGATCCAAGGTGGGAATCAAACCCAGGTCCCTGACGCTGTGAGGCAGCAGTGCTAACCACAGTCTGTCTCAATTAGCAGGGTAAATATGAGGGGTTCCAGAAATAGGGCTTGGATGGGATTGTAGTCAGTGCAGACTTGATGGGCTGAATCGCTTCCTTGTGCACTGCAGGGATTGTATGAAGGTAATTGAATGCTGACTTAGCCAGCAATGGCTGTATCTCATGATTTTTTTTTTAAAATGGTGTTGCTGGTGCCAAGTTAGTCAATGATTTCTATTTCACAGCACTGACCCAGTCATATTTCTACTGCTCAATGCAGCAAGGAATCCTGAACATTGTTACTGACACCACAAGATCATTGCAGAATTCCCATTAAATAGTAATTAAATAGATTTGATTAATTAGGAACAGCCAGTCTACAATATGTGTTATCTTTTAAAAGCCACCTTAATTTATTAATTTAGCTGTTCTTGTCAATTTGAGCATTACTAAATATTGTCAGAAATTATTTCTCCAGGTACAAACTGTATTATGCAGATAACCAGATAACTTAGGCTGTAGTTTCATTGCTTATACCTATTAAAATTGGAATGAGCTGTTTTGTTCTTTGTTCTTTGAATTGCAGTAGAGGAATTGAATAGGGGACTTACTGCAGTCCCCTCATTCCTACCAACATTATTGTAAACTTCCGTCTTCTCCTTTCTCTCTCCATACCCCACTGTCTCCACTCTTTTCTCCCCTTCTCTTTCTCCTTCCTTCTCTCTTCCCCTCTTTCTCTTCTCCCCACTCTCCCTCCTTTCTCCATCTTTATCTTCTCCGTCTTGCTCTCCCTATTCCTCTCTAAATTGTGAAATAACTATTTATGGTCAATTATGTTGGAAGAGCATTAAGTGGCCTGGCAGACACCTTGATTGAACAGGATTTATTATTAACTTGACTGCTCTGACATCCTTGGTTTTTCGCCTGAGTTGGACGAAGTGGGGTTGGAATGCTTGAGCTTGCGGCTAAGGGCGGTGTGTCCCGCAAGGCGTCCAAGCAGTCGCTGACCAAGGTCACCAAGAAGTCAACCTAGAAGCAGAGGAAAGCCTGCGAGCAGAGCTACTGCAGTTACGTGTACGGGGTGCTGACCTAGATCCACACCCGCATCTCATTCAAGGCCGTGATCGGCGCCTTTGAGCGCATCACCTCTTGAGGCATCGCATCTTATCCACTGCAACAAAGCTGCATACGGCATCTCGGCACGGGGTATCCAGAGCACAGTCCCCCTCATGCTCCCGGGCGAGTTCGTCAAACACGCTGTCTCCGAAGCGTTAACCAAGTATATCAACTCCGCCTAAATCGACTACACAAAGATTAAAGATACATATATAATGCATAAAACAATACAGAAATTCACTGCAACTGATGTAGAAATAGCCAACTTCTGAGTTATCATAAGGGCCCTCCCTACACCACTACTAAATATCAATATTCCAAGGCATAATTGTTCAATGTATATACTCTTCATTGCCCATTCGCATATTTTATATTCCTTATTCCAAAACAAGCATTTTCTCAACCGTTTTTGATATTTAATGATTCCAGTCAAAAATTGTTCGGTTTAGTACTGACCACAGGTCAAATGATATTCAGCAAGCTTTTAAACTGGAACAAAGCCACTCATTTCTCAGCTTTTTAAAAAATATATACAATCCATTACTTGCAAAAAGTAGACGGTAAATGTACCACTTAATAAGCGTGAAATAAAAATAGCTATTCAATGTTCCAAGCATACAACATGTATGCATGACAGCTGTTTGTACAGTCATGCCCTCTGCTTTATTTTTAAACTGGGCTGGAGTGCTTGCTGACTATGGAAGTAGTCCAGCAAGTTCTGTGTTCAGCCGTAATTCGCCTTTACTTTTAGACAGACTGAATAGAAATACTTTAAAATGTAATGTAAATTAAGTTCAAAGCTGCTATAAGGGGGAAAATAAACTTGGAATACAAGAAAAATATTTGCCTGTATGCTCGTCATTGCAGTCATTTCTCCCGCCAGTGTGGGCAATAAGGCAATATTTACAATGCCGATTCACCTGCCTTTTAACAATAGTATCGGTTTTATTCAAATAACAGATGAGATATTGAAGTATAATATCTTATAAGCAAAACAATTGTGGTTAATTGATCAAATGGCATTCCAACTAAGATGGCAAGGGTACGAAGCATTCCTTTCTCTGACAGAAGCATAAAAAAACTTTTGCTTTCACCTGGACAATTTTCATTCCTGTGGTTTTTAAAAAAATGTTTTCAGTTGATTTGTGTTGGTGCTTAAATATTTTATTGATCAAAATGATAAAGCTAATATTTGAATGATTAACCATGGATATGTTAAATGACTTTGGAAGAATAAATCTTCTACTAAAGAGATGTGTATGTATTAACTTGGCCTTAACCTTAGACTACAAGCAAACCTTTGACTTAGTGATATCTGTCTGACTCAGAAAGTGAAGAGGTTGAACACTATTACAGCCAATCCTGGTGAGAAAGGATTAGAGCTCTGGAGTGAAATCTGGATTAATGTCCTGTAAGATGTGCCCTTCTGCTTGGTGTGGATCCCCACATTTTAAGGGTTCTCACAATCTTACCTGCCTTAGGAATTACTCATACACAGACAAATACAGCAATGGAAGGAGTGTTATTGTCATTATTTAAGGAGGGATATAATTAGGTTGGAGGGAACTCAGCAGACATTCACCAGGTTGCTTCCTGGCATGAACAGGTTACCTTATGAAGAAAGATTGAGCAGGTTGGGCCTTCACTGATTTAAGTTTAGAGGTGATCTTATTAAAATGCAAGGTTCTGAGGGGTTCCTATAGGGTAGATGCCGAGAGGATATTTTCTGCTCTGTGGAGGATTTAGAACTGAGTGCAAAGTTTTAGAAGAAAGGGTCTCCCATATGAGGTTAGGAGGAATTTTTTCTCTTTTCAATTTTTGCAAACAATGAATTTTTTACCAGAGGGTGGTGACGGTCAGGAATGTACTGCCTGGGAGGGTGGTAGAGGCGGTTTACCTCACATCCTTTAAAAAGTACCTGGATACGCACTTGGCACTTTATAACATTCAGGTCTATGGGCCAAGTGCTGGCAGATGGGATTAGGTGAAAGTTGAGGTGTTTCTAATGTGTTGATGCAGATCAATGGGCTGAATGCCTCTTTTGTACTGTATGATTCTATGAATATATTCAAGGCTAAGTTGAACAGATCTGTGAATAATAGGAGTCAATGATTATGTTGGTAGACAAGAAAGGGGAGTTGAGGCCATAACTGGAGGAAACCTGATATTATTGAATGGTAGAGCAGTCTCCAAGGGAAAATGGCCTACTCCTGCTTCTAATTTTGTAGTATGTTTTTAGTAATTGATTAGTCTATTAATCAACCTACAGGTCTTTTTGTTATTTCATACTACTCTCAACAAAGGAAGAATACAAAACTAAAAAATCAGCAACATTCTTGGCAAAACCAGCATTACACATCCTCTGTTGTTCTTGAATGTGATGGTGAGCCATCTTCTTGCACCATGCAGCTGATGTGATGTCAGTATGTACAGAGAGCTGTTAGGGAGGGAGTTACAGGGGTTTGATCCAGCAACAATAAATAAATGATGTTATGTTTCCACCTTAGAATGTTTGTGGCTTATGGGAGAGTTTGCAAATGCTGGTGTTCCCATCTGCCTTTTGCACATGGTCTTCTAGCTGGTTGGGAGTTTGGAGGAGCCAGAGTGAGTTTCTGCTATGTATCATGTAGATAGTACACACTGCTACCACTACGCATTAGTGGCAGAGGGAGAAAATGTTTAAGGTAATGGATAAGATGCTGCTTAATTGGCCTGCTTTGTCCTGGATGGTGTTGAGCTTCTCAAATGTTATTGGAGCTGCACTAATCCGGGCAAGTGGATATTATGCCATCATACTCTTGGTGCTTCATGGATGGCAGAGAGAGTTTGGAGAATTAGGAGGTGAGTTATTTATTGCACAATTCCCAGCCTCTGACATGTCCTTATAGCTTTAGTATCTATGTGACTAGTCCCAGTTAAGTTTCTGATCAATGGTACTCACAAGATGTGGATTGTGGGGCATTAAATGATGGCGACATTGTTAAATGCCAAGAGAGGATGGTTAAGATTCTCTCTCTTGTTGGAAATGGCCTCTGATTAACAATTGCATGGCATGATTGTTGCTTGTCACTAAACAAGCCCAAGCTTGAATATTGTTCAGACCTTGCTACATGCAAGAACAGGTTGCTCTATTTTCTGATGTAGTTGGAATGGAACTGAACACTCTACAACCTATTGGCAAATATTCTCTTTCATAACTGATGGAGGGTCGTTTGTGAAGAAGTTGCAGATTATAGGGCCTAGGACACTAACTGGGGGAATTTCTGCACTGATGTGCTGCAGCAGGGATGATCGGACTCCAAAAATCATCATTTCTGTGGAAAATGGGCACAAACTCCTTCTGCAAAGCTTCCATTGCAGCAAGAAGCATTGTGAGTTAAATAATGCAGAATTGGCTTAACACTTTTCTACACCAATTTCCTCCACTATTGCTGAGCATAAATGAAGTGCAAGACCTGCTCTGAGAAAAAAAATAACATTGACCATTGCCTGACTGTAGCTGAGAAGAGAAGTTTAAATCTAATTTTAAAGCGAGAGAGAATGAATTTAAGGTATTTTTATTATGGTTCCCCTCACATGACAGAAATACTTTGGCAGGACTATTTTTCACCTGCCACCCGATAGTACCCTTTGTAACAATAGAAGGGATGACATATCAAAGCCTGTATTATCACTCACATAGTTGATTTGTGGCATGACCACATGATTTGCATTGTTTGTCTGTAATAAAAAAAATTGACAAGTAGGTGACATCTACCTTATGCCCTCATCTAGGGAAAACACTTGAGAATCATCTTTTCCTGACTGGATAACAATGGATTTAGTGCTACTTATTGTTATTACTTAACTGTCAGATTTTTTGAAATGAAGAATGTATTTAACTACATTCCTGTAAGGATGAAGGATAAATATGGCAAGTTTTGGGAACCTTGGATAACGTGAGATATTGTGAGCCGAGTTAAAGAGAAAAAGGAGGCATTTGTCAAAACTAGGAGAATGGGAACACATGAAGCAAGTGAGAATACAAGGAAAGTAGAAAGAAACTTTAGCAAGCAATAAAAAGAGCTAAAAGGGGTCACGGACAAGCATTGGCCAGCAGGATTAAGGAAAATCCCAAGGAAGGAAATCTGCCATCCTTATCTGGTCTGGCCTATGTATGACTTCAGAACCACTGCAATGTGTAGCTATTAGAGAAGGAGGTCCTGGAAGTCTTAAAAGTGCATCAAGGTAGATAAATCCCCGGGACCCGATAAAATGTATCCCAGGATATTATGGAAGGCTAGGGAGGAAGTTGCTGGTCTTCTAGCCGAGATATTTGAATAACTGAAAGTCAGGGGTGAAGTGCCTGAAGATTGGAGAGTGGTAAATGTTGTGCCTTTGTTTAAAAAGGGCTTCAGGGGAAAGCTTGTGAACTACAGGCCAGTGAGCCTCACAACTGTGGTGAATAAGCTGTTGGAAGGTATTTTGAGAGACAAGGACTAATTAGGGACAGTCAGCAAAACTTTAAGTGGAAAATCATATCTCACAAATTTAATTGAGTTTTTTGAAGGATAACCAAAAAGATAGATGAGGGCATTGCAGTTGATATAATTTACATGAATTTTAGCAAGACCTTTGACAAGGTATTGCATGGTAGTTTGTTGCATAAGATTAAATCTCATGGGATCCAGGGTGAGGTATCTAAATGGATACAGAATTGGCTTCTTGACAGAAACCAGAAGGTGATTGTAGAGGGTTGTTTTTCAAACTGGAGGCCTGGGACCAGCGGTGTGCCTTAGGGATCAGTGCTGGCTCCACTGTTATTTGTCATTGATATTAATGATTTGAATGAGAATATAGGAGACATGGTTAGTAAGCTTGCAGTTGACACCAAGATTGCTGGCATATTGGACAGTGAAGAAAGTTATCTTCAATTGCAATGGGATCTTGATCAATTGGGCCACTGAGCTGACAAATGGCAGATGGAGTTTAATTTAGCCAAATGTGAGGTGATGCATTTTGATAGATTAACTAAGTCCTGCCCTGGTTCAATGTTAGGGCATTGGGGAGAGTTACAGAACAAAGTGATCTAGGATACACATTTATAGCTCCTTGAAAGTGGAGTCACAGGTGGACAGAGTGATGAAGAAGGCATTCGGCATGCTTAGTTTCTTCAATCAGAACATTGAATAGAGGAGTTGGAACGTCTTGTGAAGTATACAAGATATAGATAAGGTTACACTGGGAATACTATGTACAATTCAGGTCACCCTATTATAGAAAGGATATTATCAAACTAGAAAGAGTGTAGAAAAGATTTACTAGGATGCTACTGGTACTTGATGGATTTAATTATAAAGAAAGGCTGGATAGACAGATTTTTTTTTTCTCTCTGGAGCATAGGAGGCTGAGGTGTGACCTTAGAGATTTGTAAAATAATGAGGGGCATAGATCAGCTAGATAGTCAATTTTTTTTCTGAGGTAGGAGTCTAAAACTAGAGGGCATAGGTTTAAGGTGAGAGGGGAGAAATACAGAAGTGTCCAGAGGGGCAACTTTTTCACACAAAGGGTGGTGAGTGTCTGGAACAAACTGCCAGAGGTAGTAGTTGAGGCAGGTACAATTTTATCTTTTAAAAAGCATTTAAACAGTTACATGGGTATGATGCTTATAGAGAAATATGGGCCAAATGCAGGCAATTGGGATTAGCGTAGGGTTTTTTTTAAAAAAGGGCGGCATCGACAAGTTGGGCTGAAGGGCTTGTTTCCATACTATAAGCCTCTATGACTTTATGACTCTGTGTGGTTGACTTTCAACTGCAAGGACACAATATGGTCATTATCATTCATTTCCAGACACCAATGCCTTCTCATGTTTAATCACTCCGAGTGTTGCCTCGGCAGCACTTAAGATGCTTTTGATTTGATTTATTGTCACATGTATTAACATATAGTGAAAAGCATTATTTCATGTGTGCTGTACAGGCAAAGTGTACTGTTCATAGAGAAGAAAATGAGAGAATGCAGAATGTAGTGTTACAGTAGAGGAAGATCAATTTAACGGAAGAAATGTCCATTCAAAACTCCAACAGCGCAGGGATAAAGCTGTTCTCGAGTCGGTTGATAAGTGACTTCCTGACTGAAGAAGATGAAAGAGAGAATGTCTGGGGTCTTTAATTATGCAGGCTGCTTTGCCAGGGCAGCAATAAGTATAGACAGAGTCACTGGATGGGAGGCTGGTTTTCATGATGGATTGGGCTATATTCACGATCTTTTGTAGTTCCTTGCAGTCTTGGGCAGAGCAGGAGCCATACCAAGCTGTGGATCTGTATGCCTAGATCACTCTGTATGCTAATATTTCTAAGGTCTTTATCATTTACTCTATACTTTCCTTCTGCAGTAGGCCTTCCAAATTGCATCACTTCACATCTGTCCAGGTTAACTTCCATCTGCCATCTTTCGGCTCAAGTCTCCAGTCAATTTATATCCCACTGTATTTCCTGACAATCTTCCTCACCATCTGCTATTCCTCCAATTTTTCTATCAGCTGCAAATCTATTAATCAAATCATCAGAGACCCCAGCACTGATCCTTGTGGAACACAAACCTCCAATTAGAAAAGTCCTTTCTACCGCTACTGTGCTTTCTATGCCCAAGCCAGTTTTGTATCCATCTTACCTGCTCATCTCAGATCCTATATGACTTCACCTTTTGTATCAGCTTGCCATGAGGAACCTTAAAGGTTTTGGTAAAGTCCATGTTTTCAACATCTAGTGCTCTGCCTGGTTCATTTTTTTCTTGTCATTTCTTCAAAGGACTTAATCGAACTTGAGATATGACCTCTCCTTCACAAAACCATGCTATTGATATAAGCCTGTTCTCTTCCAGCCATGGGTGCAGCCTGTCCCCAAGAATTTTCACCAATAATTTCCCCAACACTGATGTAAGGCTCACAGGCCTGTAATCTCCTGGATTGTCTATTCTGCCCTTCTTAAAAAGGCAAACAATCCTCCGGTACCTCATACGTG
The DNA here is from genome assembly GCA_024679065.1 of Sphyrna mokarran. Taxonomy (NCBI): domain Eukaryota; kingdom Metazoa; phylum Chordata; class Chondrichthyes; order Carcharhiniformes; family Carcharhinidae; genus Sphyrna; species Sphyrna mokarran. The sequence continues at coordinate 33,135,744 of JAGIQG010000004.1, read as the reverse complement.
GCTAAAAAAGGATACAGAGTTTTTGGTTAAGGCCTCACATTTTTTCCTTTGTCTCTCTTACCTTAACATTTTTCAAAGTCTTCAATTCCTCCTCTGTTTTTATCTCAACGTGTCATAAAATCTCAACATTCTCCTTTCTACACTGACCATTCACTGACATTCTTTTCCTTTGTGAATACTGATGCAAAATAGTCATTAAGGATTACCCTCTCACAAATTCCGTTCTCTGTCCTTGAGTGGACCTACCCTTTCCTCCTTACACTTGCACAAAAAGCCTTGGGATTCTCCTTAATCCTGCCTGCCAAGGACATTTCATGGTCCTCTTTTTGCTCTTCTAAGTCTCTGTGAAGCTATTTCCTGTTTTCTTTGCAGTCCTCCAGAACCTTATTCATTTTCAATTTCCTGAAATTTATATACGCCTCCTTTTTCATCTTCATGAAGTTCTAGTATTTTTTTTAAGTTTTCAGCATATTAATGAATAATTGTTTAAAAATTTGAATTAGGATCATTTAAATGGTAAGCTATTTAAAATGCTACAGAAAAAAAGGAATAGTGCATTTTCAAAGGCTAATTGAAACAGTCTAATACATAGATTGTAACCAGTTATTGTTCATTTAATAAATTAATAAATATCTTCTGCAACATTTTTTTCATGGGATGTGGACAAGTCATTTATTGCCCATCTCTAATTGCCTTTGAACTGAGTGACTAGCTGGGCCATTTTAGACAGCAGTTAAGAGTCAATCACATAGTTGTGGGTCTGAAAGTCACTTGTAGGTCAAAGCAAGCAGAGAGAGCAGATTTCCTTCCTGAAAAGGACATGAACAAACCAGATGGGTTTTTACAACAATGGACAATGGTTTCATTGTCATTGTTATAATTCCAGATTTTTCCTGAATTCAAATTTCACCCCATCTGCAATTCAAACCTAGGGCTGTAGATTACTAGTCCAATGACAATATCACCTTGCCACTGCCTCCTCAATGCATCGTTATCTCAGTGTAGTGTTTCTTACGCACCTTATACAGGGGTTGAACAGTTTCTTTACTTGCTTTTTGGCAGCAAGTCCAGGATTACAAACAGCAATTATAAATTTCAAATCCTTCAGGTTCAGTATCAACAGTAGGAGCTATTGTCTATGATCTGGCAACAACATGTACTGCTGAATATCTAGTGGCACAATGATGCAATCCAGACACCAAAATGCACGTACTTGAGAATCTAATCTTGCACTAGCCCCGTGCGTCTCAATTTCTGAAAAAATTGACAGCACTCAAGTGAGAAAAGATCAACTCTAAACTAGGCAACAGGTACATTTCACAAAATACAGGACTGAACAAAATATTTCCTATGCCTCCAACATCAAAAATACACAAACTTTTATATGGGCCTACTCTTTCTTCAGCACTCATCACCAAGTTGTGATTCGCAGCACAGTTCTCAGCTTTTCTGGCTTTCAAGCTGTCCCATAACTCTGCAGACTAAATGTTTATATGCATAGATCTGGCCCATTCCTCTTCTCCGTGATAATCACCTGAGCTATCTTCTGCTTTGTCTGGAGGTTAGAAATGAGCCATGTGCACAGGGAGAAAGTACAAATCTTTATATGAAAGGGGAGAGGAAAATTATCAAGCGTCACTCATACTGATAGCAAGCTTATTGTGTGACTGCATCAAGTTGTGCTTTGGAAACTCTGTCTGCAAACACCAAGTGTTACTACATGCTAAGGTCTCTGGTGTTACAAAGAATGGATCTAACCATGTTGCTGCAGAACATTCCAAGCAGTTAGACCATGCTGTATCACCTAGCCAACATAGAAAAGTTTATGCAAAACAAAAAAAAAAATCAACTTTCACAAGTCTATCAGGCAGTGGTCTGCATATAACATCAAGGCCCTGCCGCAAAAGAAAATGGATGATTTTGGGAGATGGTTTCCTGAGCAGACCAAAGTCATTTGACAGAAGGTTGTCATTGTCAGATTTGATCAGAGTAGCTTTGTAATACAGGACTCTGATCTGCAAGCCATTCTCAGGCAAACTATTCTTAGGGACACACACTGAGATAAACATCAACTGTTTGAGGATTATCAAATTGGGGTGTGAGGTACTCTTGGTCTGCCTGAAGCTTGGTCTTCCAGTGCAATGAGTTCTTCTTGACTGAGTCTTGCAGACCGGAACATTAAGATCCAAGACCACGTTCTAAGAGATGCACGAAAGCTTTGAGCACCTGCCACAGACAGCTGTAGTACACCAAGGGGCTAGAACTGTATCAAACCCTTTACGCTGTATGCCTGACAAGGAATGTACAGTATAAAGTGTTATAATTGCCCCAAGTGGAACATGCCAAATGGAGTGTGTGTTGAATTTTATTGTACTTAATATAATTAAGTCAATGTTTTGGAATATACTAAATTTAATGAAAAATATATTTTTGGAAAAAATGGTTCTCCAAGGATAAGGAGAGCCAATTGCACTGTGATAATGCCCGCAATATACAACTGCAAAATTTGTGGTAAAGGGGAACTGTGCTCATACTGTCAATGATTACAAATCAAAAAAAAGCATAACCATCTTCCATGTCTTCTTCAGCAGCTTTTGTGTTTGCTGAAACTGTCACATTTTAGAAATATCAACTGCAACTGGAGGACTGGCAACTCAGTGAAATATGCTCTTTGCTCTGCTTGGCATTTGCTGATCTTCCAATGTAGAGCTGTCTATGACAGAGTGTTGCAGATGGGCATATGCCAAGGTCCAGGACAATTTGCTAAGGGTCATAACTGCTCTTGGCTTTATTGCAAAGGTGTAAATGGAGAAATATCACAGTATACAGACCTTCCAATCATAGTACATTGAGGAGCTGGAAATTTTGTAAAACTCCACAACATATTGAATAACATGAAATGAATACTATAAATATAACCTATACTTCCAAATTTAATGTGGCACTTCAAAATGTCACATCCAGTATGAAAGAAAATTTATGTAACATTAAATATGAACTTATAATGTAACTTACAAACTTTGTGAATAAAATATTTTTGGGGGAAAGAAAAACCAAAGATTCAGTTGTAGCCTTTCTTAGTATTACTTGCAGTTGGATCTAATTAAGCACCTCAACCAGTATTTAGTAGTTCTTAGGTCATATGCGGTGTTCAATGAATAATACAATCCAACATTACACATCCCTCTAAAATATACTAAAATCCCTCTGTTGTTTTGAACTAATTTGAATATAATTGTTTTAGTGGATCACTCACTTTCCTTAGAGCGAGCTTATTAAAAGCTTTGGTGGAATTATAGAGCAACGTTTTGCTATTAAGTCAAAATAGCTTGTGGAAATTCTGAACTTATTAGAAACATGCACGCAGCCAAAGTGAAAATATGGAAGCATGATGACTTTTTACTGATGTGGATCTGATACCTCCATAGAATGCAATCTTAATTGGTAGAGCATCACATTAGATATCATTAAGTTTAAACTAGTAAGAGGTTTATTCAAGTGAAAGATAAACAATTAAAAAGATAGTTTTTTTTTACTGTAGAAATTTTGACTGTGGGAAACTCAAAAAATCCAAATTCAAGCATTCAAACAGCTACAGCTCCATTACCTTTACCCAAACATAATTTTAGATTTTAATGACCACATTCAACAGCTGGCATAGAGACAAAATTATTTTTTCCCCCCAAAAAGTGATGTTTTATCTTTCAAGCTTTTCAGACAACCACAGAATCTTACAGCATTGATATCAAAGTTAAATGTGGAAACAAATTCCAACTAGCTGGATCTTTGTTTAGACTTAACTGAAATGAATCTCTGCTAAGCTAAGGCAGACTTGTAATTTTGACAAAATGAAACATTAGAATTCTATATTCACTTGTTCATCTACCTACTTAATAAATTTTCTCATTAGTTAAGGAGGGAGGTGGAAATGAGGTCTGATATTACAATATTTTTTTCATCCAAAACTCCACCATCACCCCAGTGTTCACTAATCTACATTGGCTACCATTCAAGCAACATTACAATTTCAACATTCTCACTGTTGTTTTTCAAATCCCTGCATAGCCTAAACCCTTCCTTATGTCTGATCTCCTCTGCCCCCAAAATGCGTTCATGTAATTCTGGGCTCTTGAGCCATCTTGATACTAATTACCACCATTAGTAATCTTGTTTTCAGTTGCATAAGTTTAAGCTTTGGAGCTCCCTCCCTACATCTGAGCACCGTTACCTTGCTGTCTTCATTGAAACCCCCCTCTTTGGTTATCTGATCTAATCTTCTAATCTAATCTTTTGTGATGTCCCTTGGAATGTTTCATTATGTAAGTAGCACTGTGTCAATATAAATTGAGGTGGTTGTTTGTCAAAGATCTTGGAGAGGGTGTGACACCAGAGGCTAGATCCAGTTGCTAAACGCACTTGTAGAAAGGCTCTCTGCTTTTCCTCCTTGGGCTATCAAACATTCATCTATACAATCAATTCCGATTGGTTTATTCCTGTTGTCATCAACTCATTCATGCCTTAAGATCATTCTGCCCCATATCATCCACTGCCATTGAGAATGTGGGAGAAGTACTGCACACACCAAATTGTTTTCTGCACCATGTTAACTGAAAGAAACATGAAAAGCAGATGTGTTCATCCATCAGTCCTTAGTAACTAACACTGATGGGGACTTTTTAGAGAAGAGAATTTTTGGGTATTTACAGTTTAAGGCTTTGGGAGGCCCACCAGTGTGGAAGTTTCATGATTACAGCTGTATGTAATTGTCACACACAATTAGAAAGGATGACTGCATAAAGTCAAGTGAGGTGGGGTGAAGGATGTCTGCAGAGCAAAGAGACACAACTACACATTCACTCTTTTGAAAGAGGACTAAACCTAAACAGCAAAAAAAAACAATTTATTGCAAAATTTCTTGCTTAAATGTTAACATTAATATAGATAAGCTGAAAACAATTTTGTAATAATAGACAAAGACGTAAGAAATCCCTTTCTCCTGAAGTTAGTCCTGCAGGTTCCAGTTATTCCTCCCAACATCAGGAAATAAAACTGTAAACATGTCTATTGTTCATTGGAAAAATTCTGCCAGATGTGTTGAACTATTGTAAAAATCCATTCATTTTGCAGTGTTACAAGTTAGCGTTATAAAAGTCAATGACTTAGTTTTTAAGCTACTGAAAAATTTGCTGCGTATACAGCAAAATCTCTACCTTGACTGGAAATATGGTCCTGCTACACAAGTGTTATAAAGCTGTTCATTAATCCACTTAATGCATAGTCTTCCACAATAAATGGAGACTGAGGCAAAAAAGGCACAACCTCAAACATTGCTGCTTGAAACCAGAGCATTTGTCTGGCAATTTGAGATTAGAGTTTGAACCTAGAAAAATATTTGATATAATATTGTTAGTTGCTAGAAATAATATTTTTTTTAAAACCTATAAAAGATTTTCTGAAGTGCAACAAAATCAATCTTTCCAACAAGTACTATATCAATGTAAACAGTAGTATAAAAATGCAGCAAATTGTACGCAAGTGATATTCACAATACTGAATAGGCAAATAACTGCAGCAATCGTGATCTGCAGGCCAGTTGTTTTGCCATTTCACTTCAGTCAACATTAATTTGACATTCCGAAAGGACTTGGGAGGGGGGAAAGAGAGAGAGAGGGGTTAATTGGAAGTCCAGCACGTGGTTCTCTGGTGAAAAAACTGTGTTCATGCATATTTCTGAAGAAACTTAGTATGGAACTCCTTTACATTCTGCAACAGCACTTTCAGTTTCTCAACAGGAAGAAGAATGGTCATTCTGCAGGAGAAAAACAACAAAAAGCTATAAATACCAGTACTGAATTTTGACAAAATAAATTTGGACAATTTGATCAAATTCTGTTTCCATTCTACTTCATTAGAACAAATACTTCTAAAAGTAATTAGATCCAATAAATGGAATTTTGAATCATTATAAATAGCAGAAATGCGAATTATCGATGAAGCTTTTTGCAAAGTCTCAGTTGTAATTTGGGGGAAATTAAAATGTATAATAATATCAGACAGTAAATAAATAGTCCTTTAAATTTGCATCCTACAAATTTTAAAGTAAAACTGTTACACAATGTGTTGGAAACAAATCAAAATATTGCTCCAATAACTAGTGGAATGACGACTGGAGCAGCAATCTTCATATGCTAATTTCCCACTGCAGCCATGCTGTTTTGGGCTACTAACTTTACATCATGGAAATAAAAAACCTGCTCAGATTTCCACTGAGGAATATTCTAAAAACTCTAGCCTAACAAAGCAGTAATGACTGAAGTTTACACTTGCAAATGAAGAGAAGGACAGAATTAACAAGTGATTTATTGGATTTATTATATATCTAGTTACATTGAATGCAAGGCACAGAAACCCAATTGGTCTATATTAGTCTTTATGCTCCACACGAGCAAGGAGCTGCTTGGGAAAGTGGTGGAAAGAGAACAAGAACTCAACTTAGGGAAGCCTGATGCATCAGGTTTCATCATCCTTTCTAGAAAACTGGCTGCATCTAGTGCATTAGGTCACTTCCCTGTTGCAGACAAAAAAGGGGTCATTCAGTGACGCCCGAGAGATGCATTTGATCGTGCCCCAGGGTCAATGTTGGGATCACTATTCTTTTGATACATGTTAATGATTTGGACATATTAGGCATCATTTCAAACCTTGTCAATGTAAAAATTCAAAACACCACAAACTAAATATTAGTAACTGACTTCAAGAAGACATGAACTGGTGAAATGAGCAAACTCATGAACAGATGAAATTTCATGCAGAGAATGTAAAGTGATTAGGATGGAATAAGGGGAAGCAATAAGTTAAATGCTACAGTTCAATGTGGACGCAAGAATAGAAATCTGCAGGTGCACGTTCAGAAGATTTTGAAGGTGGCAGGACATAGAGGGGAGTTCTTTGACTTTATAAATGGTGTCAGAGTACAGAAGCAAGGATGTTATGCTAAACGTTTATAAAGCAATGGATGGGTCAAGCTGGAGCACTACGATCATTTCAAAGCACTTTGAGAAGGATGACAGGGCTTGAGAGTGAGCTGGAGGAAATTAATTGGAAAGGTATAAGAGTTGAAAGACTTCAGTTACATGGACAGACTGGAGAAACTGGGGATGTCTTGACAGCAGAGGTGGTTAAGGAAAGAAATGCTAATAGTGTGAAAACTCAAAGGAGGATTTTGATAAGGAGAAACTTTCCTGTTATAGAAGGATCAGAGGACACCGATTTAAAGTAATTGGCAAAAGAATCATAGGCAACATGAAGAGCTTGTTGCCCTTAGGATCTGAAGTGTACTGTCTAAAAAGGTGATGGAAGCAAATTGAATAATTACTTTGGAAAGGGAATTGGATAAATAATTGAAGGGAAAATATTTGCTAGGTTATGAGCAAGGGCTAAATTGTAAAGCTCTTGCAAAAACAATGAATTGAAAAACCTTGTTTTTTATCATTTTATGAGGTCTATCCAGCAACTTGTACAGTAATAGAGGACACCCTTATTATTATGTATTGCAACCACTGCTAATTGGAATAGATTCAGAACAAATTGAACTGCTCAAATTTGGTCATCCATAAACAGCTGTAAATCATTTTATTCCAGAATTTTATTGCATTGGAGTCTATAATTTCATGGCAGAGCATATCCCTAACTTCACTATCAAGCCAGCAATTAATGCTGGTTAAATTAGAAGAGCAGCACTAAGCGCATCCAAACTGAAATGCCAAGTTGCTAATGTTACAACATAGGACATGCTTGCTAAGAAATAGAACCTTGCTGTTCAGAAAGAGGCCATTCAGCCCAGCATACCTCTGCTGTTTGAAAGCTGCCAATTTAGACCCACTTCTTTTCTCCACAATCCTACAAATTAGTCCTTTTCAATTATATATTCTATTGTTTCTTTATTAAAGTTCTAAGAAATCTGATTCTACCAACTGTTTGGATCTTAACATGACTGAAGAAAATTCTCATTTTCTCTCTCATTCTTTTGCCAATAGTGTTATATCGATGAGGTTTGATTACTAACCAGTTGCCAGAGTAACAGTTTCTCTACTAGATTTGTCTAGTCTCTCCATTTTGAATACATCTTAGGCCTCCCTTTAATCTTCTCTGCCTCAAGGAAAAGAAATCCCAGCTTCTTTACACTAATGCACTCTCATCCCTTGTATCATTTTAGTGACTACAATGCCTTGCCATTCTTCCTAAAAGATGACAAACAATTGTCAATAATACTCTACTTGAAGTTTACCCTGAGATTTGTAAGGGTTTGACTTATTGTTATTGTGCCCTAGTTTACTAATTCAACAATCCCAAATACTTTATACATATCAACTTGCCCATCCATCTTCAGACAATGTGAATATACATGCCCAGTACCTGGTCTTATGTCCCTTTCAAAGCATTACCATCTAGATTATGTGGCCTCTGTATATTGTTTCTTCCAGAGTGCATCCTTTTACACCAATCTACATCAAATTGCATCCGACATCCATCTGCTTATTTCACTAGTGTGCAATATCCTCTTGAGATCTGTTGTTATTCTCATTAAAAAAAACTTGGCAACATAATAAATATTGTTCTCCCTACATGCAAATTCAGGACATTTGCAGGAAAAGCAATGGTTCTAATACGAAGCCCCAAAAGACATCCCCACCAGATAGTTTTTTTGGTGAATGCTTTGTTCATTATTCTCTGCATCTTAACTCTCAAGTAAAGTTCATACCACAGTCCCCACTGTCCCTTTAAATGCAGTTTTCAGTTGAGGTACTCTTAAATCCACATATGTACCTACTGAACTACCTTCATCGATCCTCAGTCATTTGCTGAAATAATGTTCAGGTTAGTCAGACGTAGTTTTACCTTTAACAAATCTATGCTGGCTGTTCTTCATGTTTTACCAGGTGTCAATTACATTTTGCTCATGACAAGTTTCTAGTAGTTTCCCATCACTAATCAGATCAATTGGCCTGCTACCACAAGGTTTCTCATTCTTCCTTTTTTAATAGTATTTATTATCCTTCCATCTTTGAGCACCTCTCCAATACTCAAGGAGAATAAAGAGCTTAAGTTGTCTTCATCTTTGTTTTTCTGAACAACCAAAAATATATCCTATCTAGGTCAGATTACTTATGACTAAACAGAAGAAACAACAACATGCAATGGCGAGAGCTAGGCAATCCCACAATCAGATCAAAAAGATCTGTAGTTCTGCCACATCAGCGATGATTGCTAGTGGACAATTAGACAACTAACGAGAGCAGCATACGTTCACCATCCTCAACAATAGCTGGCCTTGGAAAGAATCCAGAGGGGAGTTCATAAGAATGATCCATGGAATGAAGAACCTTTAAGGAATGGTTGAAGACTCTGGGTCTGTATTTTGAGTTTAGGATGTGGGGGTGGGGGTCTTACTGAAACTTACAGGATACTATGAGGCCTGGATAGAATGGACGTGGAAGGATATTTCCACTAGTAGGAAAAACTAGAACCAGAGGACAACCTCAGGCTGAAGAGACAATCTTTTAAGAGAGACGAGGAGGAATTTCTTCAACCAGAGGGTGATGAATCTGTGGAGACCAAATCATTGAGTGTCTTTAACACAGAGATAGATAGATTCTTGACTGATAAGGGAAATCAGGAGTTATGGGGAAGAGGCATAGAGAGAGAGAAAAAATAAAATTAGTCACGATTGAATGGCCGAGCAGCCTCAAATGAGCCAAGTGACCTAATTCTGCTGCCATGTCTTATGGCCTTATACCTCACTTTTGATGCAATAATATATACCATTCATTGCAAGGTCAAATAGCACTTGTTAGATGTTTGTTGGGAGGTGTCATTTCAGCCAATTGTGCATGCCAAGAAAGACTTATACCACTTTTATTACCACAATTTATTAGAGCTCAAACATTACAGACTTCATGTTCAATGAATCACGATTGTTATTCAAAGGAAAAAGGTTAGTTTGTATTCAGCAAAATTCCACAACAGTAATTAAAATATTTTGTTTGTTGACAGTCTTGAGCCTTTTGCACCTTTACTATCTGCAACCCTGCTTCCATTATCCCAGGCCCTGCTTCAAGTGTGATCTAACCCAGTGGTTCCCAACCAGTACGCCGCAAAAAAGATTCAAAATGACTCAAAATTCATGCAATTAGATTAAAACTGACCTTTATCTTCAGTTCTGTGGTCAGTATCTGCAAGATCCAATGAACCCAATGCTTCACAGTAATGCATCAGCTGGGGAAGAGTCACACCATGCTTTTTTGTTTACACTGGTCAGGCTCATGCATATGACTGATGGGACTTGGATTTGAAGATAAAGTCCCATATAAAAACTAAAACTCAAAGGGCACGAGAAAGGAGCGGGAGGTTAAAAACCAGAAGTTAAAAACAAAAGTTCCTAGTAAGGAAAGACGACAGAGGTATCAAGCAGAAACCAATAAAGTAGTAAAAACAAAAAAAAAGCCTCCAATCAGAGAAAGCAGACCCTAGGTGAAGTGGGCTCAAGATATTGTATTTGACATGCACCTTGTGATATGGCTTTCATTGCAACCTTCTCCAATTAATGAAAATTGTATTAGATGATGGCTTGACTTGTTTTTAAAGGAGATTTGACAGATAAAAAGTAACGTCCTAGAGGGTAGCTCAGAGAAAATATGTACTTCAATTTTTTTTTTTAAAACAACATTGAGGTGTGCCGTGACACGTAAAAGGTTGAGAACCACTGGTCTACCCAAGGTTTGCAATGATCGAGTACTTGATCTACTTTAAAAGATATCGTTAAGATGTTTCTACTTTGTGATTTGTGTATCTGTAGCCCAGGTATCCTGTATCCTGAACCTGTTTCAACTCACATGATCAAAGTAACTTTTGGCCTCCTTATTGCTCCTATCGAAACATTACCATACAACCATTTATATTAAATTCATTGCCAATTACATGCCTTTAATTCCACTTGATGCTTTCTCAACCATACGGTTTAAACCATAGAAACTATATAATATTATGGTCACTCACCTTAAAGCATTTCTTGACGCATTTAAATGCACAATTACTTAACTATAAAATACTTACTTTTAAAGCAGACAGATACATGGATTTACTACATAACAGACTTTAGACTTCACCTGAAATGATATGTTCCTTCCCTTTGTCCAAAACCACTGCCAGGAACTACACAGATTCCAGTCTCCTCCAGGAGTCTCATACAATAAAACATATCTGGAGCCATACCATGAGTCTAAACCAAGAACAAATTTAATAAGAACAGTCAAAATAAACTTAAATCAAACATTATAAAATCAATTCCTTAGGGCCCAACTGAAAGTAGGCAAAACTAGAGAAAATCCTAAGACATTCTATAAATACATGTCAATGGGAAGAAGATAACCAGGGAAAAAGTAGGACCCATTAGGGTTCAAGGGAATCTATAAGTGGAGGCAGAGGACATTGGTAGGGTGTTGAATGAATACTTCACATTCATCTTCACCCAAGAGAATGAGGACAATAGCATGGAATTCAGAGGAGAGGTGGACTATAAGGTTCTTGAACAAATTGACAGAAAGACAAGGTACTGGAGATGTTGGCAGCCTTAAAGTGGATAAAATCTTCAGTCCAGATTAACTGTGCCCAAAGCTGCTGTGAAAGGCAAGGGAGGAGATTGCAGAGGCTTTGACCCAAACTTTCAATTTTTCTCTGATCACAGGGGAGGTGTCAGACAACTGAAGGACAGCTAAAGTGATTCCGTTATTTAAGAAGTTGTAGAGATAAACCAGGGAGCTACAGATTAGTGAGTCTCAAGTCAGTAGCAGGGAAACTATTAGACAAACATCTGAAGGGGAGCATCTCTCTCCACTTGGAGGCAAAGCTTGATCAGGGATAGTCAGCATAGCTTCATCAAAGGGAGGTCAAGCCAAACAAATCTGATTGAATTTTTTTTTTGAGGTGGTGACCAGGTGCGTAAATGCTGGTAATGCAGTTAACATAGTTTATATGGATTTCACAGTAAAGCCTATGTTAAAGTCCCACATGGGAGACTTGTAAAGAAGGTAAATTCACATGGGATATAAAAGTAATTAATCAAATTGCCCATTATCAAGCAGGTAATTGATTCAAAGTAGGCTTAGTTGTAAGAAAGAGGATGATGATAGAAGGCTGCTTTAGTGACTGGAAGCCAATGTCCAGTGGCATACCAGAGGGATCTGTGTTGGGACCCCTATTACTCATCAATATCATTTATGTAAATGACAAATGTGTGGAGTAGGATTAGTAAGTTTGCAGATGCCATAAAAAAATGAAAGTGGTCAACAGTGAGGTAGAACATAGAACACTACAGCACAGAACAGGCCCTTTGGCCTTTGATGTTGCGCCGACCAATATAAAAAGCAATGCCCCTCCAAACTAAACCATTCCCTTCTCTTCCATATACTTATCAACTAACCTCTTAAACGCCACCAAACTTGGCGCATCTACAACTGCTGCAGGCAGGGCATTCCACTCCCGAACCACCCTTTGGGTAAAGAACCTACCTCTGATATCCGTCCTATAACTATCACCCCTTAATTTAAAGCTGTGTCCCCTCGTGCTAGCTTTCTCCATCCTAGGAAAAAGGCTATCACTGTCCACCCTATCTAAACCTCTAATCATCTTATATGTTTCGATAAGGTCCCCTCTTAGCCGCCTCCTTTCTAACGAAAACAACCTCAAATCCCTCAGCCTCTCTTCATAAGACCTGCCCTCCATACCAGGCAACATCCTGGTAAACCTCCTCTGTACCCTCTCCAATGCCTCCACATCTTTCTTATAATGTGGGGACCAGAACTGCACACAATACTCCAAGTGCGGCCGCACTAGAGTTTTGTACAGTTGCAACATGACGTTGCGGCTCCGAAATTCAATCCCCCTACCAATAAAAGCTAAGACTCCATATGCCTTCTTAACAACCTTCTCGACTTGACTGCCTACTTTCAGGGATCTATGCACATACACACCAAGATCCCTCTGTTCATCAAGACTACTAAGAATCCTACCATTAGCCCTATACTCTACACATTTATTATTTCTGCCATAGTGCATTACCTCACACTTTTCCACATTAAACTCCATTTGCCACCTCTCGGCCCAGCTCTGCAACTTGTCCAAGTCCCTCTGCAAACTATAACACCCCTCTTCACTATCTACCACTCCACCGACTTTAGTGTCATCTGCAAATTTACTAATCCATCCTTCAATACCCTCATCCAGATCATTTATAAAAATTACAAACAGCGGAGCGTTTGTAAACGCTCCACAAACAGGTGGAGCGTCTTGGGTTACAAGACAACATAGATAAAGTTGTCAAATGGGTGGATGTAATTTAACCCTGAAAAGTGAGAAGTGATGCACTTTGGAAGGAGTAATTTGACAAGAAAGTATTGAAATGAATAATAGGACACTAGGAAATTCTGGGGAACAAAGTGATCTTGGCATATTCGTCCACAGATCTCAAAGCAGAAGGCAGCATATGGACCTTGTCTTTATCAATCGAGGCATAGATTACAAAAGCAGGGAAGTCACATTGGTGAGGCCACAACTGCACAGTGCACAGTTCTGGCTGCCATGATATCAGAAGGATGTGATTGCACTGGAGGGAGTGCAGATGAGATTCACCAGGATGCTGGCATGGAACATTTAAGTTGTGAAGAGAGAGGTTGGATAAGCTTGGATTGCTTTTGTTGGAGCAGAGAAGACTGAGGGGTGATCTGATCAAGATGTATACGATTATGAGAAATAGACAGGGCAGAAAATGAGCAGCTGTTACCTTTAGTTGAAGGGTCATATGTTCAAGGTGAGGGGCAAAAGGATGCGAGAAAAAGCATTTTTAACCAAAGGGTGGTGACTATCAGGAATGTGCTACCTGGGAGGGTAGTGGAGGCAGGTTACCTCACATTTTATGAAAAAGTATCTGGATGAGCACTTGGCACATCACAAGTTCAGGGCCAAGTACTGGCAGATGGAATTAGGTGGGAGCTCAAGTGGATCTAACGTGTTGATGCAAACTTGATGAGTCAAAGGTACTCTTCTGCACTGTTTGAACTACATATTTGCTATAACTTTTCAGAGAATCAACAAAAATCCCAGGACCTTTACTGTGTAATCGATGTAGAGATTCAAATGCCACATTCTCAATTTCCTCACCCCAAAATTTAAAAAGAGAAAATGAAGATCATGCTACCAAAGTCAAAGTCATTGTTTCAAATGGATAAAATTGGTCATGCCAAACAGCTGATGGGAAATCTAGAATTAGATCTTAAATCATGCCAAGAAAAATATACACCTTAAAAGCCAAATTATCCATACTAGTAAAAAAACACCCATTAAGGAATCAGAGGCAGCTTCTGAAGTCAAAAGTAGATTTCGTCATTCAAATGAAACCAAATGCGCACCCAGCATCAGATGACAGAGGAACAAAGTATGATGGAAGGTATACTTTGTAAGTGGAGGATAGGGAAGGGGCTGCTGCCATTGTATGGAAGCTGAAAATTCAAGGGATTTAAGTCACAACCTTGGTGGACCTCATTAACCATTGCACTTATTTGCTCTCTGAAGAGGAATATCACTCCTCCTCCAGGCTGTTACTGGGAACTTCTGGCTAAAAAGAGTCACATTCAAGGTATGCCCCTTCTGAAGGACTGGAGGCAAGGTTCCACTCCAAAAAAGGGCCCCATGGAAACAGTGGGGAGTAAAGGAAGATCAGGGTCCTGTGTATTTGGATCCTAGTTTATTTTATGATCTTCACTAGATTTGGTAAGAATACACTAGTAAGTAGTATATTTGTAATTATAAAGTGTCCATATTACCATTTAACAGGTGCAAGAATGGGCTAAACAGTGCCCTCAAGCCTCGTCCACCATTTAATAAAGTCACAGTTAGTTAATCTTTAGCCTTTACCCCATCTTATTCATATATCTGATTTCTTTCATGCCCAAAAATATATTGACTGGAGTTTTCAACACATTCAAATGATTGTGCAACAATAGTCCTGGGGAGAAGGAAATTCCAAATTTGCACAATGAGTGAAGGACTTTCACATCTCAGTCCCAAATCCAAACTGGTGTTGTAAAACTGGAGTATCATTTAAGTTTTGCTATTTGCAAGTGTGTATGAACTCTTTACATAGAAAGCACTTGCATTTATTTTGTTCTTTAAAAACAAAATATTTGATTTCACTAAAAATATCTAGCTGAACATTACCTTCGTCTGAAGTGTCATTTCCAACACACTTGTCTATATTCCAAAAATAGCAAGAGGAAAAAGCTTATATACCTTCAACTTATGTACTTAAACAGCAGGACAAAACTATACTTTTAGGCATAGCACATGGATCAAAAGGTGGTCATGTGCTTGAATGCCACTCTTGTTTCCAATATTGAACAAGATCAATGGGAAACATGGAATGGAAGATGCACCTCAGTTTGGAAAGGAAAATGTTATAGGAGTGCCATGGGAACTGATTAAAAATGGCATTTGCAGGTTAGATCTGACAAAAGTAAAAGGTAATGCATAAAATATGATTCATCTAAATAACCTTAAAAGTTAAAAAAGTAGACAAACCTCAAATTATAAAGCTTCAAGTCAAGAGGCAAATATAGAATCAGTTGTACATTGCTATTTTACAAATTACAAACCTCAGCTTCTTTGATAGCTTTGGAAGGAATGAATATTCTTGGAAATGCATACATAGCCCCTTGAAGATGATTGCAGTGCATTCCAGGAATCGTATTCAAGACTTCTTCTGAGAGCTTGGCTTTTTCAGCAAGGTCATGCAATACCTTTGTCTTCTCCTGCATATTAACCAAATATACCTCATTAAAAGATTAAATCATGTAGTATCACATTTATATTTCCATTGACAACATAATTAACTTGTGTCTATAAACTTAACACACCTAAAAAGAACATTTAATTAAGTTCCAAGACTGATCTATTGGTCCATTTTTTTAGCCAATTATATTAGTTATTGAGGAAAACAAACTTGGAGGGTTGTGCCTGCAGTGTTCTTTGAAGGACATCTGTGTCTTGTATGCAATTGAAGAGCTTCAATTTGAGAGTTTCAGCTGGGAAATCTTTTTAATTCTTTCATTGGATATTGGACTGGGGTAAACATAGTAAGAAGTCTCACAACACTAGGTTAAAGTCTAACCAGTCTGATAGTAAACCCACAAGCTTTCAGAAATGCCTGACGAAGGAACAGCGTTTATGAAAGCTTGTGGCTTTACTATCAAATAACCTGGTGGGACTTTAACCAGGTGTTGTAAGACTTCTTACTGTCACTGATAAGGCCAGCATTTGTTGCCTATCCCTAACTGCACCTGAACTGAGGACTTGCCAGGAGGTTTAAGACAGCAGTTAAGAGTCAGTCACATCGCTATGGAGCTGGACATGAAAAAAGGATACAAGTGAACCAAATGTGATTTTACAACAATCACCATGGTTTTCATGGTCAACATTACTTAGAATAACTTCACATTCCAATTATTTTAAATTCCTCTAGCTGCTGTTGTGGGATGTGAACCCACAGTCCCACAGCATATGCTCATGTCTCTAGATCACTGGTTCAATGATACACCACATCTCCCATTGACCCAATGTTTGTTTTACATGGTAACATTTACTGCTGCTTGAATCACCTTCATCGCCGGACTGGAGAATTTAGTGACTAAACAACTAGCACTTGCAAAAGCATTTAGCAAACGATGGGAATAAAGACTGGAAATATCAAATCGTTTTTTGTGGTTTAGGGCATTGAGGGACACAGGGAACGTAAAAATCTCAGAGGCTATTTATTTTTGGAAAAATAAGAGAGATTGAAATTGTGGTTAGTTTCTATTATTGCTCATGATAATTTTGTCCATATAAAAGTCATCCTGCCAGCTGATCACAAAGTAACACAAAAACTATGCCATATTAGAGCAAAATTGATGTTAGTAAAATCATTGGTAGATTTGTCTGATTAATAGAGAAATCGATTAACATAAGGAAATGGAGTAAAATGCACAACAATCTGATGAGATCATTGGAAAAACCAAAGTCAATTCAAGCAAAACCATAAAACAGACTAACCAATGTAAACATTTCATAGGATTCCTCTCCAGGCTTTGGTGGATTTACCACAACATCCATGGCTGCTTGCCCTGGGACAGGTGAGCACAGTCGAACTGACAGCATTTTCTCAAGCTGAGCCTTAACCTCAGGGTCCATATTGATAACTTCCATATAGCCACCTCTAAATCCACACCTAATAGGAAAGTTAGGCTAAATTATCAGTTTATTCGAGGAATAGTCAGAAGCAATAATTCTATATTAACAGCACAAATAACAGTTTCAAAATGAACCTGTTACAAACTATAAGAATCAGTGAAATATGCTTCAATTCTGAATTTTCAGGATTCTCAGCTACCAATTTTTGAAATTAAAAACATTTTGAAGAGGAATGTTGGACCCAATTACATTTAACACCGAGAACACAGTCAGTCAAGCAGCAGAATGTCCCAGTTTAAAATATCAGTCTAAGCAGCAGGGTTAGTGGGTTGGCTGGTCATTTACTTGGAAACATAAGCTGGCTCGTGGTATCTGGGTTAGGGAGAGTCAAAGCATCCAGGTTTACGCTCATGCATTTTTTAATAGGCTTCATTGGAAAATCATCTGGATGTCAGGTGCAGATAGGATTAGGTACTGCTGTAATGTCCCTATAGCCTCCAGACTTTCACTGGTCCCACTGGAACCATACAAAACTGGTCAACCAAGTTCATGACAGGGATATATTACATGCTCCAAAAAGGTCTTAGTTTTATGTTCCCGATATTTAAAATAAATAAACTGACACAAGAATTAGATTATAAAGTCAGCATATGGAGTTCAATTTGCTTTATTGAGAGATAATAATGTTCTGGTACCTGTGTACTCATTTTGTGACGAACAACTTCAGATAAAGCAGTAAGAAAACCAAAGTGGTTTTGAATCAGATTTGGTGAATGTAATGCATAATTGCTTCATGAATCAGTAACCCAAAGATTACATGAATGTAGTGCTTGCAACATTTTTTTTGTTAATGGTCCATTTCCTCTAGGTTGGAAGGAAATTGTAGTTCTGCTGGGGTAGCAACTCCAGAAATTATCACATATTCAAAACATCAAGAGCCATGTATAGAACCATAAGAGAGTTGCAGTCAATGAAATTAGTGAACAACTAAAGCAAATTGTTTGGATGTGGATATTGAACAATAAAGTAATGGCTAAATGGAGAATCTTTAAAATAAATAATTCTAAAAATGAAGGCACTTCTAAATTCACATAACCCTATGAATAATATTTGCAGTGGTAAAACAAAACCATTCTAAAATCTTCAATTACAATAATGAGGGAAATTAGGAGAAAAGATAATAGAAGGGCTAAAAAGAGAAAAGTTTCAATAGTGAATATTCTGAATGATTACTTTTATCCTTCGTATTCATAAGCAAATGAACAATATACCCTGGTCAACCAGGGGTATCTAGAATTATAAATGACCAAAGTTAATAAAATGTTGAACTACATTATTTTTTTTTTTGTTTTAAAAACAAAGAAAAACTGTCATTGTTCAAGATCTGATTGCACCTTAAACTGAATCCAGTTCTGGTTCCTAAGAAATAAACATTTAAGCACTGAAGATGACACACAAGCACAACGAGATTATCATGAAAAGGTCCCATTCAAAAGAAAAGACAGGAGAAATTTGGCCTTTTTATTCTGAGTCGAAGTATCCAAGAATTTTATATAAACAATGAGACATCAGGCAGCATCTCAAGTCTGTGTAGTCAGTCTAGATGATCCATATTTCAAATTTTATCAACTCATCTTGATTAATATCCCTCAATAGCCTAAAGATCTGTTGATTTCACTTTTGTAAACTTCAATTGACTCAACATCCTTGTTTGGTTGAAACAGGAATTCCAGGTTTTCACTCCCTTTTGTGAGGGAAAGCATTTCCTAATGTTCCTGATGTTATAACATGCTCCAATTTGAAGGTTTACCCCCTCTTCAGGGCAAACATTTTGCTCTACAAATAATTAAATAAATACTGAATCAACTGAACCTCCTAATGTGAAGCTTACTATCTAAGGCTTTTTGTTTAAAAGAATACTTAAGTAAAATTTATGCAGAAAACACCTACTCTCCTGTGTATCCTTTCGATGTGGAATTAAATGAGACCAGTTCCACTGTATTGTAGAATTCTGGACCCATCTCATACAGCACCTTCTTAAATGAGTGGAATTTACAGTCTTTTGAGTATATGTTTTCTTGGTAAACCTGAATAGAAAAAAGAAACATCCAAATATACTTTATTTTCTGAGGCTGAATACATGACTCAAAAATCACAAAGCTGCTTTCAGATTTTGATAATTATACAAGCAAGCAAAGTTGATCTTACCTCATCAGCCAGAAGGAAGAGCTTTTCTTCATAAGCAAAAGTAATTACATCCTCAATACATTTTTTGTTTTGCACCTGGCCTGTATTTAAAAACATTTGTTAAAAATCTAAGATTCAGATTCAGAAATTACTTTCCTCTTCCTGGCAACTTGACCCATCACTTACAATGGGTACCTAAAACAGTGGTGATATACTAATATTGAGATGATCATTTAATTCAAAAAGTCACCTGAACTTCTTTACTTCCATCAAAGATATTACTGCAATTCTCAAATAAGCCACTAGATGGGAGTTTGCAAAAATGACAAGGGTCCCAGTACTAAGATAGGAAGTGGGTAGCATGGATGGTAGCAGGGGGCTGCAGGTCCAAGCAGATTCCCACTTGTATTTTGGATGCCTGATTTAAAAGACAAAATTGTATCCACCTTTACTACTACTACTTCTGGCAGCTTGTTTCATATATTCACCATGCTCTGGACACTTGTATCTCTCCCCTCATCTTAAGGCTATGCCCTCCAGTTTTGGGCTGCCCCATCTTTGGGAAAAAATACTGACTATCTAGCTGATCTGTGTCCTCGTTATTTTATAGACTTCTATGAGATACCCCTCAGCCTCATACACGCCAGAGAAAAAAGTCCCAGTCTATCCACCCTCTCCTTACAATTCAATCCATCAAGTCTCAGTAGCATCCTAGTAATTTTTTTTTTTTTATATACACTTTCTAATTTAATATCTTCTCTATAATAGGGTGATCAGAATTGCACATGGTGTTCCAAGTGTGGCCTTACCAATTCTTGTACAACTTCCACAAGACATCCTAACTCCTGTATTCAATATTCTGACCGATGAAACCAAGCATGTTGAATGCCTTGTTCACCACTCTGTCCACCTGTGATCCACTTTCAAGAAATATGAACTTGTACCCCTAGATCTCTGTTCTGTAATTTTCCCCAATACCTTACCATTAACTGAGTAAGTCCTGTCCTGATTCAATCTACCAAAATGCTTCACCTTGCATTTATCTAAATTAAACTCCATCTGCCATTTGTCAGCCCACTGGCCCAACTGCAATTAGAAATAACTTTCTTCACTGTCCATTATGCCACCAATCTTGATGTCATCTGCAAACTTACTAACCATGCCTCCTATATTCTCATCCAAATTAATATAAATGACAAATAGCTGTGGACCCAGCACTAATCCCTGAGACACTGCTGGTCACAGGCCTCCAATTTGAAAAACAAATGAGAAAACTTCAAAGTCTTTGGGCCCAATTTGATCTCACTCTCCCCAGCTCCACTGTGCTTGGCCACCCAGGCTCCAGCCTGCCCCCACCATCACCTCCTGTCAACAGCTCTTAAGCAGTCTGAATATGTCAAGTGCTTGTTTTTTTTTTTAAAAAGGATGCAAGTATTTTATTGTTGAAATGGTTAGAGTACCTGTTGGGTTTCCTGGATTAATAATACAAAGAACCTTGGGGTTGCAATATTCCTTAGCTGCATTCAGATTTTTTTTCAATTCGTTCTTATCTAGAGCCCAGGCATTGTCTTCATCCAGATAATAGTTGATTTGGACTGCATCAAACTCAGAGATGACAGCAGAGTACAGGGGATATTGTGGGATTGGAATCATCACTCCAGTCCGCATTCTCCCTTCTCCAGCCACCAGAAGTTTCAAAATGGTCTAAAACAAAAAGGGAATGGCAAGTTATTCATAATACCCATGAAAGCTACTCAGTTGTAAACAATTTGTCAGTTAAGCAACACAAACTATTTAATGTAAACAGTTTAACAGCAGTGACCACTTCTAATTTTATACATACAGATATTGCATCACTTGCTCCTGTGGTAATGTATATATTCTCCGGATCTGCAGGAATTCCTCCATCCCTTGTCTCCACGTACTTTGCAACATCTCTACGTATACAATTCAGGCCTTGGCTTGCACTGTAGGAACCTGAATTTTCAAAAAGTGCCCGTACGATAAATTTTGGACTTGAATATTTTACTAAAATTTCAAAAGTTCTAAAAGTGCAATAACCTTTGGTTGAGTATAGCATTAACAGCCTATCTTGTCTAGTTGTGGACACAGATAAGGGCACAAACTAACAACTCAAATATTTTTATCTTCAAAGATCAGCTTGGTTTAGATTAGAATGTTTGGCTACTTCTCTGCTTTTCCCAAAGGTCACTAAAAGCTGCAGTTAGGAGTACCAAGAGATTCTTGGTTCTGACCTGATGATCACAACTGGCAAAAATCTTTTCAAAAATTTCAGTGTGGACCTTTAGTGTCTTCTCTTCACTAATGCTGGCAATAAGCTTTCCATTCCTCATTGCAAGTTTCATGTTTTAATTGGTCAATCATCTTTGCAAGAGCATCAAAATCTCATTTAATCATGTTGAACATACATCCATAGCAACAAATGCTGGGTGATGATTACCTGCAAATCATTGCTCAATTGTTTTTCCTCCCAAGCTATTTCAATCTTTACACAACTTGAATATTTTATCTGGGTTTGGAATTAACAGCCAGTTGAATAGCAAATTGATGTTCCACACAAATCAAAGTGTGTCCAATAGGTAATTCTAGGAAACTCAGTTAAATCAAACAATTTAGGAAAAGAAAATCCCATCAATATAATCCTATGCCATATGTTGTAATATAGATATACCATTGCCCCATTTCTTCCTCTCCCTTACCTAACCCCTATCATCCCTCATCATTAGAGCTCAATATAAACTAGACTACGGGATTGAGAAAAAGCTCAATTATAATCTTAGATGAAAATTTCACAATTAACCTCTTATAGACACTTACACTTATCACTCACTCTGATGCTTTAGAACTGCTGAACAACATTTTCCTAAAAGTGAATACAAGTACACAATGGCGATGAAGCATAAATACCTAAACTGTTTCCTCCACAATCCAGCAGGATGCGTTGGGCTCTCTCCTTTGCATCAGCAGGGAATTGTGGACTCTTAAACAGCTCTGGATAAGTACAAAGAGCAACAACCTGAATTGGGCAAAAAACATATTCCAATTGTGTTTAAATAGATTTTTTTCTTGTATTTAAAAAATCCTCATCAAAATGTATAATTTGTGAATCTCACAGGGATTTAATTCAAAAGACTTAAAACCTACATTTACAGGAAAAAAAAAGGAGTGAGAGTCTCTCAGATCCCAAATTGGAAAGTATCAAAACAATATTTTTTCAGTCACGCATATACTTGCTAATGCTGCTATATGTACCTCTGGCGTCCCTTCTGGAAATAATCACGTCAGACAATTCTCATGATAAATAAACTGTCATAAGACATAGGTGCAGAGTTAGACCACTTGGCCCATCAGGTGCCAATTGCTAAATGAAAATAAAAAAGTGGCCAAAAGAGCTTTGAAAAAAAATAGAAATGTTTGATTGTCTAAATAAGACAAAAAGAGGGGTGTCTACCATAAAATTTTTGATCAGATAATTTGTTTTAAAATAATGTTGCAATTATTCATGATGCAATGAACCTTTTCACAGTAGTATTTAGTTAATACACATTAAGATTGAATATACAAACATGTCAGACTTTTTATGCACAAGGAGGGGTTAAAGAATATCAGAACAATTGTAGACCAGAAGTTGGACCTAACCTTCAGATTTTCAGGAAGAGTTCCATATTTCCATTGCTCTTTTATGAGCATCATCCTGAATATCCAAGTTCTAATTCTGAGTTCTGTACAACCCACCCTGGGAAAGAGCTTCTCACTATCTATCCTGTCAAACCCTGCAAACATCTTCAAAGCCTCAATTAGTTTATACTACACAGAATACATACCTAATCCACAGAATTTGTCCTCAAAAAAAACCCCAAAACATGCTGGAAATACTCAGGTCACACAACAGCCATGTGGACAGAAACAAAGTTAACATTTTGGAAGGATGATGACCCTGTATCAAAGCTCACTACTCTAACATATGCCTTTAATGACACTGGCAAATCTGGGCTGCACACCCCAAAACTAATTCACCCAACTGGAGGTGAAAAAAACCAGAATGGAATGCTGCATTTTAGATGCAGAATATCAGAGCTTTATGTGACCAAAGCATAACTTTCAACCCCATTGTAAAGCCCTTGAGATAAAAGACTGGCATTCCATTAGCCTTTTACATTTCTTAATGCACCTATCCAAATTTTTAGTGACCTCTGTAAATATCTCTCTGCCCCTCCACATGCTTGATGTAGCATGGTAATGCAGAGTAACTTTACATATTTAGGAAGTAGGCCATGGCTGAACAGCACATTTTAAAGAATCTAATCAGATGTTTCACCAGAAAATGCATTGAAATAAACTTGTATTTGAGAAAAAATATTATGATTAAAAAAATTCCCATCCCCCGCTGATATTACTGAAAAGTTGAAGTTAGCTACATTTCTTCTACCAACTATGTAAATCAATATCCAGGATTGCAGTATCCTGATGATTGACAACTGATGCCATGTTACTTAATCAAAACATTGTACACAATTTAGAAATAAATTCCAAATCCTGGAAAAAAAACAATTTAGATGTCTAGAATACTTCAAATAGTATAGAAACTCAGACTGCAAGCAGACAGAATTGATCCATCCACCTCCCCAAAGATTTACAAAAAGTATTTCTTACAATAACACAATTTACAGCCACAACTAAAACCAAAATACATTGCGGAAACTAGGGAACATTCAAAATTAATAGGACTTGGTGAGGGAAGAAATGATTTTTGAAAAATTTTCCTGAAAGCACTGCAACATATATTTTATACTCAAACACACTCACCTGTCTCAGAAATGTGATTGGTTGCTGCCCCATAGCATGAGCATCTCCTATGTTAGCTTTGATTACTTCTGTGAAGGGCTTCTGGACTCCCTATATAAGGCATAGAACAATCAGTCAAATGCAACGTGATTATTTGTTATAATACTTCTGGAAAAGGAACAATTTAAGTCATAGTTCCATATAGTTGTTACAGAGGCAGCATAAACCATCAGAAGATTAACCAGACAGCTTGGGGAAAAAATTATTAAACAATAGAGTTGAAAATAAATGAAAAAAGGCATTACACTTTATGCATACCCTTTAGAGAAAACCTAGCAATATAAAGAGCTGAATGGGAATGTACAATAAATCTTGCTTCTGGAGCCCATCTGTTGCCCAGTCTATTCAAAGAAAGTGTGTCCAAAAGGCATAGCCTCAAGACTTTTCAGATCTATTGTTGTACCTCTGATTTCAACACCTTCGAAAAAGAGATTAAACTATTCAGAAGATAACAATACAAATTAAATAAACAGCAGAGTGTAACAAATTCTCCCTCCCATCATTAATATTCACACACCAAGTACCAAAAACCAAACTATTAAATGTAATTCATACACCACCTTTCTTCACTCAGGTTTATTATTTGTAGTAAATGTACTAATCTACCATGAAAATTCTTGATACTGACATGATTGCAGCTGAATAAATTTCCCCTTTATCTGAGACCTCAGCTGAAACGGTCCCTGAACTTTGTGAACAGAATGTGGAAATTATAGTTTTAACCCGACTCCTGTGGACTTTCAATATCCAGAGTGTCCTCAGTCTGTATCCATACTTTTATACATTCCAGTCTTAATTATCCCAATGCTTGCCATAGATTTGAGCTCATTCAAGGCTCTGTTGCCCACATCCTGACCAGTATCAAGTCCTGCTCATCCATCAGCCTGTGTTTGCTGACCTATGTCAATTTCCAACCCACCACTTTAACTCTAGAATTCCCATCCAAATTCAAATACCTCCACGGTCTTGACGCTCCTCTCTGTCAGCTCCTCCAACCCTACAATCAATGAGAACTCTTAAACAAACCTTTGCTTCAAAAAAAAAGTAACAAATAGTTCTGGAATTTCTCTGCTAAACGTCTCCCATCTGTTTGGCAAAGCTTTTAAATTCATATATGTAAATTGCTGGTGTTCTTCCTAAGCAGTATTTTCTACATTAGAAAAAGTCCCCTTTTAAGCGTAGGTTGTCAGAATTGTTACACTCAGGATGTGGCAATTCAGCCCAGCAAATCTATGCTGGCTGTGTAGAGCAATCAAGTCAATCCCATTCCCAGGCTCTTATCACAGTAGCCCTGCAAGTTTATTTCCTTCCAGTTCATTCAATACCTTTTGAAATCATTGACATTTTCAATACCATCATTTTTGTAGAGAGGGATGTTATCACTTGTTGCATAAAATGTTATGCATCAAATCCCCCTCCAAGTCTGTCCCAAAGTCTTAAAATCTTTATCCCCTAGTCCTTGCATCATCAGCTAATGGAAACAGCTTTTGTCTGTCTTATCTAAACCTTACCTAATCCTGCATTCCTTTGCTCCAAGGAGAACCATGTCAGCTTCTCCTATCTAATCTTGTACCAAAATGTCTCAATCCTGGAACCATTCTCTCAAAGACTGTCACATCCTTCCTAAAAACTATGACCAGAATGGGATGTATTGTTACAATAAGGATTTTGTTCCAATCCGAATATAATTTAGTGCAACCTAAGTCATTGAACAAAAATTCTGTCCCAGTTATTATTGTTTGAGATAAATATTTTGCATGCCATATGGGAGACTGATGTTTATGCCAGGACCTGAAGAGAACATTTGAGATGTTTTGATGCTGATCTGAAACATTTCTTCCCACAGTCCAAAGATGAGTGGGGAATGGTTGCTTGGCATGTGAAACTGACCTTAGTATCAAGGAATTAGCAGGGTTAAGTGTGTGGTGTTACGGGAATACAGTCTGGGTGGGATTGTAGTTGGTAGAAACCTGATGGGCTGAATGGCCTCCTTCTGTACTGTAAGGATTCTACAATAGTGACTGGAGTCAATTAAGGAACCAGATCAGTAATTTGGCAAAGAATCACAAATAATGGTTGTTGTTGATTCAACAGCAGGAACAATGTCCCTTGATCCACAATGATAATTTCAGTAAGGGGGAGAATATTTCTATTATTACATAACAGAGACAGACAATTTTGAGAAAATAAACCAATCAAGTATTTTATGCAATTGCTTCTTGGAAAATAGAGCAAAACACAAATTATAGTGCAAATAAATGCAAATTAAATTCAAGTAACTTACATTTTGAAGTATGAAGCAAAAAGTACTAGAAATAGCAAGAGAATATATTTCACAACGTGTAATAGTTTAACTAATCAGCCATGCTCTACTACTGCAATAAAATTACCTCAGTTACTATGAACTGCAGTAAGGATAGATTATTCTAGGTTTTGGACTACACATTATTAGAAACTAGATCTGTTCCAATCAAAATATAAATACCAAAGGAAAGACATTGGGCTTTTTAAATACAAACACAGATTCTGTACCAATTATTCTGATAAGTGAATGTTGTGTTCATAGTGTACTAGAGATATTACTGCAGATCATGCCACATTTTGAGTAATATAAATAAGTGAAAAGCCATTCATAATGTAATCAGTCTCAACTGAGATTTCGATATGAAAAATAAAGCCTGCCAACCCTGTCAAGTCAAAACCAACTATTCATAGACCAAGCAAACATCCTGTGTAATTATTTCCAACGTGTGTCAGCTGAACAAATATGGTTGCCAATGGGATTAAGTTACAGACTGTTCTTTCATGCTACATTGTATATTACATAGAGATAGCAGGGTTCAAAATGCTATTTGCCAACCACAAAAAAACAAGCACGAATGCTATTTAAAATCAGCCACACTTTTATTTTAGGCGACTCGGAAATTGTAATTGTCCTGCAAATAACAGGAATGATTTGGAAACAAGTAAAGGCATCAGACAAACACAAAAGGCTTAATTTTATCCTTTAATTTGATAAGTTTTAGAAATTCAAGTTCCTTATAAAAATAACTATTATTTGCTGTATTTTATGCTAGCCCACAATGAACATCACAAAAAATGTTACTTTTGTTAATTACTTTGCAAAAGACAAATACAAAACTGGATTTGAAGGTCAATTCAGGATTGTAAATTCTGAAATGGAAGTGAAATTTCAGGTCAACATTTCTCGTGCCAATTATACCACTGAATGTTGATTTTAGTTTCAGTTTTGAAAAATAAATGACATGCTATTTAATTTGCATTTTGTACAGCGTCTTTAACGTAAGATGTCTCCAGGGCTTCAATAAAGAGACCATGATAGACCAAGCAGCACACAATTAGGAGAGCTCGCTGAGGTTAGTCAAAAAGGTCAATTTTAAAAATTTGGAAAGACAATTAGCAAGGGGCAGAATAGAACAATTGTAATTATTACCAGCAAGCAAAGAAAGTCAGCAACAAAGAAAATAGCAACCCAGAGTCAAAACAATGCAGAATGTGACACTGGCAACTTACAAGATCAGGCTGAGCATAAAGCATGTGGGATGGGGTGAGAGGTGAAATAGGGGAGTATTTGTGAAATTCTGCACCAGATGCACACAGAAGGTGCCAGGAATGAAATCTTGCAAAACTCTAGAAACAAAGTCAGGAGAAAATCACTATTTAAAACATGCTGCCTGGTTAAATTTAGAAATGGAGAGTAAACAAGAAGGGTGCTGATTATTTCAGCTTCTTACCTGTACACTCAGTCACACAAGCTTTACAGAGGGAAACAGGAAAGGAGGAATGAAGGGAAGATTAATGAGGTTGTTATTTAATGAAGCGGGTACATTCTGGGAAAGGTAACACATATTCCTGTTCAAGGAGAAGGCCACAAGTAGCCATACCACACAGTAGATGACAAAGAGAGAGTGACGTGACTGCTGGGTAGTCCATGAAGGATTTGAACTTAAAATGGTAGGAAAGGAAATAAACAGGGATGAGCAGTGAAAAGGGGACAATCATATTTTTAGAAAGCAGAAGGTGAAAAAAGGAGCAAACATATGCATGCAAAAGTCGAAGAATCTAAAGAGCCAGATTAAAGTGTAAAACATCCAGGTATGGAGTCAATACACAATTTGAGAGTGAGAAGAAGAAAGAGATCGGCAGCAATAATGTAAGATGGAAGGGGTGGCATGGGTGCGCTGGAGAAACAATTAGAAAGAAATGGGTGGGTACTGAAATGTGCATCTAGAGGTTATTAGGACTTCACTTGCCAAAATCAGAGTGTAATCATCTGGGTTTGGCATTACAGCACTTAAGGATTGCATGATAATCCCTTAAATCCCATAAAAGAAGTTGGACAATGGAGGGCGGGCCATCTGTATGACAAGAAATTGGCAGTTCAGAAGCTTGAAGAAACAACAGATAAAAGCCTGGCAAGAACAGAAATCAGTAGCCAGCCATGGCATGACAATCAGAACAGAGGAAGAATGAATAGGAAGACTCAGTTGTCAAGGCAGCATCAACAGCAAAGTTCCAGCAATAATAGGGATTTTCAAAGTAACTTCATTGCAGTGTTAATGTAAGCTTACTTGTGACTAATAACTTTTTTTAATGACATTTACACTATTGAGTCTACTCAGCTTCAAAAAACAAACATTTTTTACTTGGCAAATTCTAAGACATCTAATATTATACTGTATCAAAGAGGCAGATTTATTTTGGGATCAGTGTATCAAAAGTAGGCATAACTCTTGCATTTGACAAACCTACTCAAGCAGATACTAAAAAATGTTCTTCAAACTAATGCAGATATTCTAAACAATTTGCAGAATATTTTGTGGTTAGCAATTGTCAAAAATATAACTTTCAAATAACTGTCAGGACATTGCAGAAATCTTAAAAAGCCACTGCATTAAACTAGATTAAACTGACATAACAGGAATGGCAAAGAAAGAAATTATATGTATTATGTATAATGTATAAAGATTGTCTAATTCAATAGAATTTTCTACTGAATGGAACTCAAAAAAATTACACATTAATCACATCTTTATATGCAAGTGCAGAACATGATTCAACTGTTTCTGAAGCAACATGATTTTTCTTAACACAAGGATTTGAAATACAATACATAGCAAGACAGTCTTGTAACAGGAAACACTGCTGAAACTTGAGACATTTTGCTTAACTATTAAAACTAGATTACAAAATAGACCTCAATATATCTTAAAGACTAAGCTAGGGTTTTACATACCACTATCTGTTAAATCTTTTTTAATGCTGATTGCTTTATCACCAAAATTTACTTTTTATTCACAACACTGAATAACATGCCTTCAGTGAACTGAAGACTATCTTACTTCAAAGGAGTCAAATTTTAAGGCTGAGCTGGTTGGAATGGAAAACATTTGCTCCCACAAGATTCATATTACAAAATAAATCAGGTTAAAACATGAAAAGGTCTTCAAAGTAGTGGTTGAAGAGGTTGAAGTTATCAGGCTAAAGATTTATAAATCCAATATATACTGGATCTACAAAATCTAGAATTACTTGATATTCTCTGAACAATGACTGCACTAACTACCCAGCATACACCCGTGCCCCAGAAAACTCTCCCTTCTGAGTTAACGCTTTAATAAAAGGAAGAATCATACTTTCATTTTTGGTAACAGACATATTTAGAAAAGACTAAACTTGTGATTTATGACATGGGGGGAGCCAATCTGGAGTGTATTGGAATAGTCAAATTCATGCTTTTGTTGCCTCCAAATGAGTGTTTAAGCAGCAGATGAATAGAGTTAGAAACACCGATGGGGAATACTACTGAGGTAGAATTAGGTGGGCATTTGAATATGGTTGTACCTGCACCTTGGAGTCAAAAATGACATATAGTTCAGATAGTTGCTAGGTAAAGTATTGAATAGATGGTTGGGAGAACAGTTTATGGTGGAATCTGAAGGCAGTGGTTTCAGTCTTCTCAATAATCAGCTTGTGAATAATTTCTGCTGATTCCGCTCTGGAGGTTGGACAGACAATTTGATGGTTTATATACAAGGTGTTGAAAGAGAAAAATGGTGATGAGGTAATCTTGGTGTTGTCGGTGAACAGCAAATTTATTCACAACAGCCTTTTCTCCCTTAATGTTAATTGATAAAATAAACATATAGATCAAAGAACAAAAAAAAACACAGCATGAGAAACAGGCCGTTTGGTCCAACGAGCCCGTGCCGCCATCTCAACGTTCCCACTTCCACCCATGATCCCTATCTTTGTTTATAGAAATCTGCATTGGAACCAAATTAGCGAGACAATTTAGGGAAAATTTGTTTTGCCAACCAGCCTAAGAGCATATCTTTGGGGTGTGGGAAGAAACCAGAGAAAACCCAAGCAAGCACAGGAAGAATGTGCAAACTCCCACAGATACAGGCCCAAATCCATGTATCTGCACAGCACAGTGAAAGTCACTGAGCTGTCGTGTTGCCCAGTTCAAGCGTACACTAGCAATGTGAAGCACCAGGCCACTCAAAAAATCCAAGAGCAGCCCTCTCACGACTCATCGCGTGTATGCCTCTTGTTGGACAGCAAGGTGGACCAAAGTACCTGCAGGATAAAACAGAAACGTATCAATATCACGTGCAACTTATGCAATTTCCAGGGATGTCCCAAGGCTCATGATCCCTAATTTAAATCAGTCTTCTATATCCCTCTATCCCTATTCTGCTCATATGTCCATCTAAGTATATCTTAAATAACTCCAGCGTGCCTGCCTCCACCACCTTACTTGGCAGTGCATTCCATATCCCCACAACCCTGTGTGAAAAAACTCTAGCATCCAAATTATACCTTACCCTCCTCACCCTAAGCCCGTGACCCCTCATGATATTTGATTCCAACCTAGGAAAAAGCTTACTACTGTTCACTCTGTCTATCCCCTTCATAATCTTGTACACCTCTATTAGACCTCCTCTCAGTCTACGTCTTTCTAAAGAAAAGAGCTCCAATTTGCCTAACCTGTCCTAATAACCCAGATCTTCCATACCAGGCAGCATCCTGGTAAACTTCTTCTGCACTCTCTCCAGGGTCTCCACGTTCTTCCGGTAGTAAGGCGACCAGAACTGGATGCAGTATTCCAAATGAGGTTTAACCAACGTTCTATACAACTGCAATATTAAAGGCTAGCTCTTGTAATCTACACCCCTTCCTATAAAGGCTAGCATACCATATGCTTTTTTTTTTTAAAAACAACCTTCTCCACCTGTTCTGCCACCTTCAAAGACTTGTGCACCTGCACCCCCAGGTCCCTCTGCGTTTCTATACTCTTAATAGGTCTACCCTTTATCATATACCTCCCCCCTACATTCTTTCTCCCGAAATGCACCACCTCGCATTTATCAGGATTGAATTCCATCTGCCATTTATCTGCCCAATCTACCAGCCTATGTCCTGCTGTATCGCTTGACAATGTTCCTCACTATCCGGATTTCCAGCCATCTTTGTATCATCTGCAAACTTGCTGATCACACCACTTACTCCCTCTTCCAAGTAAATTACAAATAGAAGAGGTCCCAGTACTGAGTGCTGCAGCACACCACTAGTGACCGACCTCCAGCTAGAAAAATTACTCCGTCTCCTATTACCAAACCAGTTACTTATCCGTGTAGATACTTGTCTTTGTATTCCATTAGCCTTGACCTTTTCAATTAACCTCCTGAGGGACTGTCAAATGCTTTACTGAAATCCATATACTGGACATCAACGGCTTGCTCTTCGTCAACCGTTTTCGTCACCTCCTCAAAAAATTCTACCAGATTTGTAAGGCATGTCCTCCTCTTAACAAAGCCATGCTGCATATCCCTAATCAGATCGCAACGCTCTATACATCCTGTCTCAAAGTCCCCTCCAACAGCTTCCCTACCACTGACATCAAACTCACCAGCCTATAATTTCCAAAGTTATCCCTACTACCCTTTTTAAACAACGGTACAACATTAACTATTCTTCAGTCCTCTGGGATCTTACCTGCGTCCAAAGAAGAGACAAAGATTTGCGTCAGAGACCCAGCAATTTCACCTCGCGCCTCCCTAAGCAGCCTGGGATAAATGCCATCAGGCCCCGGAGATTTATCAGTTTTAATGCTACCTAGAAGTTCTAACACTTCCTCCCTCAGTATGGATATTTCCCTCAACTGGTCTATAGCTCCCTCAAGACTGGACTGGTCAACGA
The DNA here is from genome assembly GCA_024679065.1 of Sphyrna mokarran. Lineage (NCBI taxonomy): Eukaryota > Metazoa > Chordata > Chondrichthyes > Carcharhiniformes > Carcharhinidae > Sphyrna > Sphyrna mokarran. Next base: position 33,103,188 of record JAGIQG010000004.1, on the reverse strand, counting down.
ACCCCTCTCCTTCATGAATACTGACACAAAGTATTCATTCAGCATCTTCCCCATTCCCTCGGGCTCTAAGCACAGTTCCCCTCCTTTGTCCCCAAGACGACTAATTTTTTCCCCTAACTACCCTTTTATTCATAACATAGGATTAAGGAAAATCCAAAGGCTTTTTACTCCTATCTGCCAAAACCATTTCATGCCCTCTTTTTGCCCTTCTAACTTGCCGTTTGAGCTCCCTCCTACTCTCTCTATATTCCTAACACTCACCATTCCCAGTTGCTTTGACCTAACATACACCTCTTTTTTCGTCCTAACCAAGTCCTCAATATGCCCAGTAATCCACGGCTCACTAATCCTATCTTTCCAATCTTTCCTCTTAGCAGGCACATACCTTTCCTGCAACCTTTTCAATATTCCTTGAAAGAATCAAGACAGCTGCTCTCCATCACTTCCTCAAAGGCAATTAGGGATGAATAACAATGGCCTTACCAGCAACACTCCCATCCCACAAAAGAAAAATAAGTTACTTTTACGCAGGCTAACTGAATTTAACTCACTTGTTCCAAAGTTATCTGAAATCTGTACCTCCCTTATTTTACAATCTCTCCAATAATTATGTGATACTGAATTATACAGATTAAGAAAATTTAAGTCATAATCAACGCAAAATTAGCTAATGTCAGCTTGATGGAGTCAAATAGCATTGCACTGTCCTCGTGGGTTCCAGACAAACAAGGGTGGACAGTTCCTACTTCTCACTTCTTTCCAAGAGCCTACGTCAAAAGTGATACATGGATCTTAAAGGATGCATAGCTCAGATTCACCAAAATGGCTTAAAAGGTTAAATTATGGCATGATGGGTAGAATGACACCATTTCTGTGCCAAATATTTCTATGATTTTACCAGAACAAGTTTCATAAGCTTGTACTCCCTTCAGTTTAGAAGGTTATAGATTTATCTCATTGCAATGTTAAAATAATTCAGGGATTCAATGGGATAGAAACAAAGAAGATATTGTCTCCTATGGGGGAAATCCAGATAAGTGGAGACTATTTTAAAATTATGCAATGTCATAAGTAATGCAAGTAAACACTCACTCCCTTGAGCTTGCTCAGCTAGTCAATAATATCATGGCTAATCTTCTACACCTATCTGCATTACTCCCAGGCACCTAGATTCCTGTGTTACCCAACAAAAATTATCAATCTCTGACCCAAATATACTTTTGAGTCAGATGAGGTAGAGAAGGAAGAATAAATTTCTGCTTGCCTCAGACTTAAATGGGTGACCTCATTCTGAGACTGGCAGTCACTGTCCTAGATTCCACTTCAGAGAACCATGCATCCTGCACTTACCCTATTAAACCCTTTAAGAATTTTACATATTTCAATCTTAGAAAAAACTCTTGGAAGTATAGACCTGATTTATTATATTTCTCCTCATTAGACAATTCTTTCTCCTCAGGAATTAGTATGGTGAAACTTTGCTGCGCTCTTCTTAGAGATCTATATTCTTAGATAAGGAAATTAAAACTGTATACAGTATTTCAAGTATATCAGTGCAGTTTTATAGGATCTTGACAAGATTCTAATCCCCCTAAAAAGGCCAAGTTAACATTTGTTTTCCTAATTGCTTAATGTACCTGATATAACCTTGTGATTCATGTAAAGGATACCCAGATTCAATGTTCCCATAATGTTGTATATTTACTTGACAGCAACTGGAAAAGATACAACACAGGCCTTGTTCCATGAAAAACAATATATGCCTGACTATACAAAATCTAAAAGAGCTTGCACACTCAAAAAACAGGCCACAAAATTTTCAAGAACAGATTTCTCAGATTCCTCCAAACACCAACGCTTCTCAGTTTAACAACACTTTAAAAATCTAAAAAATTTTCTAGCAAAATGAATAACTTCAAATTTCTCCACATTATATTCTATGTTCTTTCCTATTCAAACTTTTCCACATTGTTTCGCAAACTATTTGGTTATTTTTCCATCTCAATAAAATTAGGCATACGATATAGTTGCTTTAATTTGTATCAGTCATTTAGTAGAGGCAATGAGACCAAAACAATGAATCTTGCATTACTTCATAGTTACAGCACACTGACTCAAATTACTCATTTCTGCTCTCCTTTTGCTGTTACCAATCTATGCTGATGCATTCTCAGAATCCAAATTTACTTCAAAAAATCTCATGTGGTAATTCATCACAATATATTTGAAAATCCACTTGTTCCCCTTAATCCACCCATTAGTTTCAACTGTAACAAATTTGTCAGATACTATTTCACATTTATAAATCCATGTGAAATGTCCCAATGTTACATCCATAATAGTGTAGTATTTTCCTAATCATTCACATCAGGCTAATTAGCCTACTGTGCCCAGTTCTCTCTCTCTCTCCCAGAACTACGAACACTATCTTTAAATTTATGGGAGCTATTCTCAAATCCTAAAAATGTTACAATCCTAATAGTGAATTAGTGAAGGAAGAATCTGGCACCAGTCTTGGACTGGAATAGATTTCACAAAGCGAAGAGTTACAATTATGCATCTCGAGTCCATTCTACTTCTGTATCTCTTTCAGCAAACTAAAAAAACTAATTAGTCTCTTAAACAGACATTGTAATAAAAAAAAATCAAAACCTTAACAGAAAATATTAAATTAAAATGATTTTACCAGGACTAATGAAGGCCCCCAGCCCAAACAACACCCACTGAACATGAAAAGCCAATGTTGCTTTTATGTGCTCAAGTAATCATCCAATCAATGCCCCCCACCTATATATATTTAACCTCAATTCCTACATTGACAGGGAATCCTGGAAGATCAAAACCCATATTGCCATATCTTTTAAAATCTTAGATGCAGTTCTGAAGACTTCTGTCCCATGAATCTGACCAGCACTATTCCTTTAGTAGCACTAATTTCTTTTAAGTTCCTAATTGTCAACAAGGCCCCTCATTCCCCAACATTTACACAATGTTTTCTGGCTTCCAAAGGCAGAAACAAATAAAATATTTCCTTGACACATTTGCCATTTCCACATTCCCCAGTATACTTTCTCCTATGTCTGCTGCCAACTGACCCATATTTACTCTGGTTAAGCTCTTTATTTTACCTTATGGGAATTTTTGTATCCTAATTGCATGCTTCTAACCAGATTTACTTATATCTTGTTTTCTTTTTAATCAATCCCTTGTTCATCCTCAGTTGAGTTTTAAAAATTTCCCAATTCTCAACAATATTGTTTTTAGGAACATTAAGCCTTTTAAAAAAAAAAACAAATACTACTTTTAACTTCTCATTAGACACTGTTCTGTTGTGTTTTTATTGTTTAAGGCAATGTATCTGTGCTGCAAATTAATTCTTTACATGCGTGCCATTGCCAATCTACCACATTAGGTATCTTTCATTATCTCCTTTAACCAACTCCCCTCACATCTATCTAGTTTGCTTCATTCATAATTAAGACTAACTTTGGACTTATCCGAAAATCAATATAAGATTCTATTATGAACTTTGTTTCTCAGAGCCCCTTTACAAAGGTTAGTACATTTTTAATCCACAATAATCAAAAATAGCATCTTCCCAAATATCAGCTCCTTGAAAACTATTTGAATGCATTCCATGTTCATTTTCTACATTATGATAGCAAATTTCATTTGTTCAGTCTATTTGTGGATTAAAGTATCCCATGCTTATTGGAGTCCCTTCTCACACATATCTGATTACCTATACAATATTCTTTCAGACACTATAAATCACTGTTACAGAGCTAAGAACAACTTGTGGGCGCCACAGTGGAAAGCATGGCTCCTTCACAGCACCAGGGATCTTTATTTTTTAGTATCACAAGTAGGCTTGTATTAACACTTAAATGAAATTACTGTATGATCTAGGTTTGATTCTATTTTGGGAGACTGTGCACATTCTCCCTGTGTCTGCCTGGGTTTCCTCCCACAGTCCAAAGGTGCAGGTTAGGTTGATTGACCATGCTAAATTGCCCCTTAGTGTCAGGGGACTTGCCAGGGTAAATGCATGGGGTTATGAGGATAGAGCCTGGGTGGGATTGTGGTCAGTGCAGACTCAATGGGCCAAATGGCCTCCTTCTGCATTGTAGAGATTCTAAAAAAAATTCCTACTATTGACTTATGCTCCTTGTTATTCCTTAGCTCCACCCAAGGTAATTTTACACTTTGCTTATGTCAGCTAAGATCCTCTCTCATCTTTATCCCTTCTTGTATTATCAAGTCAAGATCAATTCCATTTTGCTAGTCATATCAAAATATTAATTCCAAACCTCAGTCACATGACAACCAAATCTCTAATGTCTAATGTTGAGGATCAAACCCATTAATTTCACCATGCTGCTAATTCAGTGATTTTGTTTGGAATACTGTCCAGATTCAAATATGACATTTTTAGCTTTTTTCTATTTTTTCCTGATATCATTTAATCACTGTACCCCAATAGCTTTACTATGCTCTGTCCTTTCTCAACCCTCTTAAACCTTGATCAAAATCACTATTCTCTTCTACAGCTTTCACGAATTTGAATTTACTCCATCCTGAATCCTCCCAACCCTAACTTTATTAGTGTAGTTTAAAGGCCTATCTACTGTCCTAGTTATTCAATTCACCAGAACCTTATCATATGCTAAAAGTTTCTACTTCCCCCAGTACTACAACTCAAATGAATTGAAAGTTCTACATCCCACACAGCTCCAAGTCAGATATTTAACCATCTCATTTGTCTCTATACCAATGTGCATGCAGCTAAGGTAACAATCTAAAGTTTATTATGGGCAAAGGATCTGTGATTTAATTGCAATCCCAGTTTCTATTGCGAGAGCTTGAGGGGCTAACTCCTAGTTCTAGGTTGCTCCTAAATCAACTACAACATTGGATCTTCACTCATTTCATCACTTCTCCAGCAGTAAGATGTTCTTTACAATGGTACCAGGCAAGCAATACAAACATCAGAATTGCTGATCAAGGCTTTATAGAATCACATTTACCAGTTCTGTTCCCTATTCACTACATGTTCTATCTCACAAAGACACACACACTGTCATTCTGTCTTCCACTAGTGTCACTCAAAGTCTAAGATAGATTGGATGAAAAGTACAAATCTCTAAAAACAAAAAAAAAAATCAAACTCTGAATATCTCAAGACTGAGCTAAGGTCAAGAAATCTGCTAAATGCCTTAGGGCATGGAATCAGTGAAATAAATGTTTGTTTTTACAAATGATAAACCACTGAACACAATTTATAATTAATCTGCAATAGATTTGCCAAAGTTAAAAATGTTGCAATCACAAACCAGGCTTATTTTGTTAAAAATGTGCAACATTTTCTAGATTAACCAAGTCCCAAGGATATATCTGTAGAGATAGCAATTGAAAGCTGCTGGGGTATTTGGAGGCAGTGCGAGTAAGCACGGTTGGTGGATGAAGATAGAAAGAATCATTGATTTCTATACAAAGACAAGCTATTAAAGTCAGCAGCTTCATTCATCTGAACTTTATGAACAAGGCTTCCTGATGCACATATGCATGTTCTACAATCTCAATCACAGCTGTAAAGCCAATACCAAAAACAAAATCATCTCTGTTCTCATCTTCTACTAGAAGATCTCTTTTGTGCTCTGTATTTAAGCTGCAGAGTTAGAAACATTACGTTAACACTTTACCAGATCCACAGTGCATGGTTTAGAAGATCATTTATTACATCCATAATTCTCTCAAAAACCCTCTCCTGCCAGAGAGCTACTCAAAGGGGCAGTGAGTGGCTAGTAATCCAGAAGCTCAGGTTAATTCTCGGGAGATAAGGGCAAAATACTACGGATGCTGGAAAATCTCAATAGGTATGACAGCATCTGTAAAGAGAATATAGAACTAATGTTTCTAATCAGGCTGACCTTTGTCAGAGCCGAAGACAAGGAAAATCAGACAAGATTTATATTAGCGAAGGTGAGGATAGGCTATAATTGAAAGGACTAGCTTAGAGAAAAAGACATAGGGAATGTAAATGGTGACGATAAAGGTGCTCTCAACATCTTTCTCAGTTTTTATTATAAAAAGACAAAGGGAATGTAAATGGTTATGCCTGCCACTTATCAATTAGAAGAATCCCCCACCGCTAGTATAAATTTTGACTAATTCTCTGGGGACATGGATTCAAATCTCATTGTGGTAACTGTTGTACTTTAATTTACTAAATCTGTAACATAAAGCTAGTCTCAGTAATGGAGAGATTTTTTTTTAATAACAATCATCAATGCACTTTAGGGAAGCAAGTTACCATCGTAACGTGGTCTGGCCTACATGACTTCAGATCTGTAGAAACGAGGTTGATTTTCATATCCTCTGAAATAACCTAGCAGGCCACTCAGTTCAAGGGCAATTAGGAATGATAACAAATGCTGGTCTTGCCAGCAACACCCACATACCATGAAAGGGAGTGAAGCAAAAGTCTGTGACCCTCCAGTTGCCCAGTCTCTAGCAAAAGTATCGCAGTCATCCACATTCTCTGGCTCAGACTCTACAAGTTCCTGACATTTTCCAGGCAATAAGTTCTTAGAAAACAGTGGCAACAACAAGGTATTGTTTCCAGGATGCAACTGGTGTTGGTGAGTCAGTTAATTATATAGACGGGCTCTGGACAGCCATTAGATTGAATCTCAAGGCATTATGTAGGAGTTACTGAATAAAATGAGGCCTGTTTAAAAAATAATCAAATGTTCCCAAAAAGGGGATTATATATTTTAATAAGGCAAACAATTTGTGGGGCTCTGGGAGAAACAGCAAGGAACCAGTTGGGTAGATAAAAGTAAAATCATTGCAGAGGTTGGAAATCTGAAATTAAAAAACAGAAAATGCTGGCTAAACTCAGTAAGTGTGGCAGCAGCTGTGGGAAGAGAAACAGTGAATGAGGAGTGAATGTAGCCCAATCCATCACGCAAATCAGCCTCCCATGCATTGACTGCCTACACTTCCTACTGTCTTGACAAAACAGCAGCATAATTAAGTACCCCAGACATTCCCTCTCCACCTTCTTCTTTTGAGGGAAAGATACAGAAGCCTGAGGTCAGACTCAAAAATACCTTCTTCCTTGCTATCAGGCTTTTGAATGGACTTACTTCGCATTATGTTGATCTTTCTCAACGCCCTAACTACGACTGTAACACTACATTCTGCACTCTCTCATTTCCTTCCCTTTGAAAGGTATGTTTTGTCCGCAAAGCACGCAAGAAACAATATTTTTCATAGTACGTTAATACACGTGACAATAATAAATCAAATAACGTTTTGAGCTCGTGAGCTGATAGTTCCAAAGAAATAGCAGGGACACGATGGGCCGAATGGATTCCACGGACGTGGCAGTATTTAATAAACATACGACTGGGGAGGATGCCTTCTAAACCCACCTGCTGGAGCTCCTTCTCGATCTCCGCCGCTTTAATGACGATGGGTCCCCGCACCGCGTATTCGGTAGCCCGGATCTGCGGGTTCATGTTCGCGATGTTCAGGACCCTGTCGCCACCATTCCTGCCGTTGTCCCGGAGGAGGGAGGCCGCCCCCTCCGTCAACAGGCCGGCGGCAGAGCCCCAAGCACCGGCCGGCACCGCTTCGCCGCGGTCCCCGAGCCGCCAGCTCAGCCTCAGCGCGGCCCGGCGCCCGACACCGAAAGTCGCTGCCCGCCTCGCCCCCGCCGCGTACATTGCTGCTGCGGCTTTCCCGCTTTGCTTCACATCAGCCCCGCTGTGACAATTCAAACACACGCTGACAGATAAACGTACTGCCTACCACGGGGAGCCCGGGGAGTTGTAGTGACGCACAGCTACGTCACCACGGCGGCACGTGACCTGAGAAACTACAACTCCCAGCAGGCCAGCCGGCAGCGACGCATGCGCATCACCAACTCCCACTGTGGTTCACTACGCTACACACAGGAACAATGCCCAGTGTGATATATGTAAGGCAATGCTAGTATTGTAAGTAGATTGGGAAATCCAAGGGGCGTGATCAATGAAAGTCCTCTCCCCATATAAATATATAATTATATTTTATTTGTAGTTTTTGTAGCATTTGTAGACTTAGAGGAGATCTGATAGAGGTGTACAAGATTTTGAAAGGGATAGATAGAGTAAACAGGGCTAAGCTTTTTCCTAGGATGGACTCAAATAACACGAGGGGTCACGGGCTTCGGGTGAGAGGGGTAAGGTATAATTTGGATGCTAGAGGGAGTTTTTTCACACAGAGGGTGGTGGGGGTATGGAATGTGCTGCCAAGTAAAGTGGTGGCGGCAGGTACTCTGGAGATATTTAAGAAATACTTAGATGGGCACATGAACAGAATGGGAATGGAGGGGTATAGAAAACTGATTTAAATAGGGATCATGAGCCTTGGGAGTCCCTGGGAAGTGTGTAAATAGATGATGATATTGATGTACTTGTTTTTATCCTACAGGTGCTTTGGTCCACCTTGTTGTCTAACAAGGGGCATACACGCAATGGGTCATGAGAGGACTGCTCTTGGACCTTTTTCGAGAGTATCCTACTGCTTCACATCGTTAGTGTACACTTGACCTGGACCATCTGATGGGCAACACGACTGCGCAGTGACTATAGCTGTGCTGTGCAGATACATGGATTTGGGCCTGTGTCTGTGGGAGTTTGTGCATTCTCCCCGTGCTTGCGTGGGTTTTCTCTGGGACCTCCAGTTTCCTCCCACATCCCAAATATGTGCTCTTAGGCTAATTGGCAAAACAAATTCTCCCTAAATTGTCTCAAATTTGGTTTTTAATCCATAGATCTATAAACATGGACAGGGATCGTATGTAGAAGTGGGAACATCGAGGTGGCGGCGTGGGCTCGTTGGGCCGAAGGGCCTGTTTCCGGTGCTGTTTTGTTCTTTGTTCTTTTGTTCTTTGTATATGTACTTGCTATTGTCATAGAATCGTGGAAACCCTACAGCACAGAAAGAGATCATTCGGCCCATCGAGTCTGCACTAACCACAATCCAACCAGGCCATACCTCCATATCCCTACATATTTATCCATATCTCTCTAACCCACACACCTCAGGACACTAAGGGCATTTTCTTACCATGGCCAATTAGCCTAACCTGCACATCTTTGGACTGTGAGAGGAAACTGGAGCGCCTGGAGGAAACCTACGCAAAACCCAAAATAGGTTTTGGGTTTTTTTAATGATTTATTAGCGTCACAAGTATGCTTATAATTAACACTGCAATGAAGTTACTGTGAAAATTCCTTACTCGCCATACATTGAGAGATAATTTTAGCATGGCTAATGCACCTAACCAGCACACCTTTTGGACTGTGGGAGGAAATCAAAGCATCCAGTGGCAACCCACGCAGACACAAGGAAAATGTGCAGGCTCCGCATAGACAATGATCCAAGTTGAGAATCAAACCCAGGACCCAGGACTGTGCCACAGTGTTGCCCTTACAATGAATGGTACTGTTTCTTGCGTATCATACAGCTAAAACATATCATTCATAAGACTACATAGGGGAGAAGGAATGGAGAAAGTATGGAATACAGTGTTGCAGTTACAGATAGGTTGTAGAGAATGATTGGCTTAATATTAGATAGACCCATTCAGAAATCTGATGGCAGCAGGGAAGAAGCAGTTCTTGAATCAATTGGTATGTGATCTCTGAATTTTGTATTTTTTTCCAGACAGAAGAAGGTGTAAGAGAGTATGCCCAGGGTGAATGGGGTCCTTGATTATGCTGGCTACTTTCCTAAGGTAGTGAGAAGTGTAGATGGAGTCAATGGATGGACTGGTCTACATTCAAAACCCACTGTTGAAGTAGTGCAGAAAAGATTTGCAACAATGGTTCCAAAGATAAGGAACATTGGTTCCTTCATAAACAATTGGAGAAGTTGGAACTGTGCTCTTTGGAGAAGAGAAGGTTGAAAGGAGACTTAATGGAACTACCCCAAAATAAAGTAGGATGCAAATAGAGTAGATAGAGAGAAATTTTTCCCATTAATTAGATGGATTGAGAACCATAAGCCACAGATTTCAAGCAATTGACAGAAGAAGCAGTGGCAACATGAAGAAAAGCATTTTCACTGCAGCCAGTGGCTAGGAGTTGGAATGCAGTGCCTGAGAAAATGATGAAAGTGAGCTTCAAAGAGATTTGTACCATTATTTGAAAAGGCAAATATTGCAAGGTTACTTCAAAAGGTAGGTGAGTGGCACTGAGTGAACCAGCATAGGCACAATGGGCTGAATGGCCTTCTCTGCTGCAACCATTCTATGATTCTAATTTATATTGTAAAACTACACAAATCTAATCAATGCAGGCAAAGGCTTTATAAATAACTTTCTATTAATGCTCAAAATAATTTATAGAATTTATTGACATTTCAAAATGGTGAGTTTTAATTATCCGGCTTTGATCAATTGCAGAATGACCCATACCAACTACAGAAAAGGGAACAACTACTAAAAATTGTCAGCATTTCTGTTTTTGTTTCAAAACACTGGATGCTGGCAATCAGTAATAAGAAATGCTGGAAATAATCAACAGGTCAGGCAGTATCTATAGAGACAGAAATAAAGTTAATCTTTAAGTTAATGATCATTTATCAGAAGTGGAAAAGGTTAGAGCTGCAGAAGAGACTTTAAACAGAAGCGGGAAGGAGGGGGGGTCATAACAAAAGGAAAAATTGGTGATAAAATGGAAAGACAGGAGAGATTAAATGACAAAAACAGATTATAGAGAATGACAATAGGGCATGGAAATGAGATAAGAAGCAAAAGGTAGAGTAGGTGTAAATGGCAACAGCAGAACTGTTATTAACTGGTGCTGTCTGAAAGAAAATGGGAGTGGTGGTCATGATGAGTTCAACTTAATGTTGTGTTTCAAATGCTGTAAAGTGCCAAATTGAAACAAGACATACTGTCCCTTCAGCTTAATTCAATTCATGTAGGAACTTGAGAACAGATGGATCTGAATGAGAGTAGGGTGTAGATTAAAATGATAGGCCATCGGATGCTTAATTATATATTTGCAGGCCAATTGGAGTTAGGTGCTCCACAAAGTGTTTATCCTGTGTACTTTTATTTTTCCCAATATAGAGGTGATTGAATTAAGACCAGTGAATACAGTATATTAAATTGAAAGAAATACAAATAAATTGCTGTTTCTCTTGGGAAGAGTATTTGTAGTTCTGGACAGTGAGAAGGTAAAAGGGCAGATTTTGCATCTCTGCCCTTGCGTAGAAAGGTGTCTTGGAAAGGGGAGAGAGTATTAGGATGGTCAAAGAGTGGATCAGGCTATTGCTCAGAATACTGAAAGTGAATGGGGGGGGGAATCTATTTGGTGATGGCATCACATTGGAGGTGGTACAAATGGCAAAGGAGGGTCCTTCAAATATGAAGGTTGATGGGGTGGAAGGTGAGAACAAGAGTAACCATAATATGGTTCTGGAATGGAGGGTAAGGGGTGAGAGCAGAAGTGGGGACATGAGAGAGACGAGAGACCCATCTATCATGATGAAGAGAAATCCACAAGTGAGGAAAAACAAAGACCTTTCAGAAGTACTGGTTGTAAGGTGCCATTGAGTGAACAAATGTAATAGGAACAGAAAAATTGGGAGAACGGAGTAAAGTTCTTCTAGGAAGTGGGGCACAAAGAAATGTAGTTAGGGTAGCTGGAGAAGTCAATGGGATTATATCTGAATTTGGATAACAAGAATTCAAGGGTTCTTTTCATATACATTTGTAAATGTATTAGTGGCATATCAGAAAATGCACTAGATTGCAGACACATCCTAATCAATGGAGTACTACAATTTATTCACAAATGTCATCTATCACACAATTGTTAAAAGGATAGTTTCCATGATGTACACTCTTGTGGTTGAGATGCTTGCCATCTGGTTCCAGATAATGCTGCAAGTTGATGCCATAATGGGATTGGCCCTCGAAGAAGCAATATGAAGCTTACTGGTGTTCACTCATGGCTGACAAACTATGTGGTCTATCTGAAGTCAGATTGTAACAAATTTCATTCATATATTTAAATCTCTATTTAATCTGTGGGGGGTTTAAAGAAAAGCGTAAAAAGAATGAACACCAAACAATAGGGTGGGTGTGACAAAAATAAAAGTTTGGCCAGCAAAAGAATGAGCAGAGATAGGACAGGAACGGCCATAGAACAATTTGTAGATAAGATAAGAATTTTTAAAAAAATACGTGGGTGTGTGTTGACAAAGGCAGTAGAGATAAAAGAATGGAACATAATGTAGCGTAAAATGTAAGCAATTGAATTTTGGGTGTCCTGGAATGTGGTACTGAACAAACGTGAATAGAAGGAAATATGAATTAAATAGTGCAATTTTAAAGGGGCACAGGATCAAAGAGGTCTGGGATATATGTACACAAATGATTGAGTTGGCAGGACAAGCAAGCTGGATCTTTGACTTTATTAACAGAAACATATAGCACAAAAGCAAGGAAACTATTACTAAACTATACAACAGTTATTTAACTTCAGTTAGAGTTTAATTCTGGGTACCACATTTTCGGAAAGGTATTAAAAGCTTATGGGGCAGCACTGTGGCACAGTGGTTAGCACTGTTGCCTCACATACCAGGAAGCCAGTTTCGATTTCAGCTTGGGTAACTGTCTATGTACAGGTTCTCCCCATATCTGCTTGTGTTTCCTCTGGATGCTCTGGTTTCCTCCCACAGTCCAAAGATATGCAGGTTAGATGGATTGGCCATGCTAAATAGCCCTTCGGTGTCCAAAGCTGTGTAGGTTAGGGGAATAGTAGGTTAAATATGTAGGGTTTTGGGTTTAGGGCAAGGTGTGGTGTCGTGATCACTGTTCTCTTGAAGGCTGGATAGTTTGCCACGGATAGTGGTCTGTTTGAGGTTGTGCAGTTGTTTGATGCTCTGTCAGAGAGTGGGTGCCGGCCGATGGGCCAAATGGCTTCTTTCTGCACCGTAGGGATTGTCTTCATTGATCTATGAAGATAGTGCAGAAGAGATTTACTGGATTGCTAAAATATTGTGCATGTTGCAAATTTGAAATAAAAACTGAAAACGCTGAAAAATTTCAGCAGGTCTGGCAGTATCCGTAGAGGGAGAAAGAGAGTTAACGTTTTATTTAACGATAATTATATGGGAGATAAGCGATTTCAGTTCTGTAGAGAGACTGGAACAGCAGTTTGTTTTCTTTGGTAAGAAGTCTCACAATACCAACTTAAAGTACAACAGAATTATTTGGCAGCACAAGCTTTTGGCATCTCAGGTGAGTGAAGAGTTGTGTTCATAAACAGGGCGTATACAGACACAAACTCAATTTACAAGATAATGGTTGGAATGTGAGTCTTTACAGACAATCAAATCTTAGAGGTACAGACAATGTGTGTGGAGGGAGGGCCAAGCTCAAATTAAAGAGGTGTGTATTGTCTCCAGCCAGGACATTAGTGAGATTTTGCAAGCCCAGGCAAGTCATGGGGGTTTCAGATAGTGTGATATGAATGCAAGATCTCGGTTGAGGCCAACCTCGTTCGTACGGAACTTGGCTATCAGTTTCTGCTCAGCAATTCTGCATTGTCGTGAAGGCTGCCTTGGAGAACACTTACCTGAAGATCAGAGGCTGAATGCCCATGACCACTGAAGTGTTTCCCAACTGGGAACAGCTGTCGTAGCATCTGCATGGTCTCCCCAATGTACTATGTCTTGGGACATTCTTTCCTGCAGCATACCTGGTAGATAACATTGGCTGAGTTACAAGAGTACGTACCGTGTACTTGGTTGATAGTGTTCTCACGTGAGATGATGGCATCCATGTCAATGATCCCACACAACCTGGTGAGTAGTGTCCTCATGTGAGATGATGGCATCAACGTCGATGATCCGGCACGTCTTGCAGAGGTTGCTGTGGCAGGGTTGTTGGTGTCGTGGTCACTGTTCTCCTGATGGCTGGGTAGTTTGCTGCAGGTAGTGGTCTGTTTGAAATTGTGCAGTTGTTTGAAAGCATGAAGTTGAGGTATGGGTTGGCCTTGGCAAGATGTTAGTCTTCATCGATGACATGTTGAAGACTCCAGAGACAATGTCGTAGCTGTCATCAAGTACTTCCCTGGAGCGGAGAAGTTATGACATCTTCTCTGGAGTCTTCAACATGTCACATTGAAGACCAACATCTCGTCAAGGCTATTCCCATACCCCAACTTCCTGCCTTCAAACAACTGCACAAGCTCAAACAAACCATTGTCCACAGCAAACTAACCAGCCTTCAGGGGAACAGTGACCATAACACCACACAACCCTGCCACAGCAACCTCTGCAAGACGTCCGGATCATCGACACGGATGCCAACGTCTCACATGTGAACACCATCCACCGGGTATACAGTGCACACTCTTATGACTTGGCCAATGTTGTCTACCTGATGCGCTGTAGGAAAAGATGTCCCAAGGCATGGTACATTGGGGAGACCATGCAGATGCTATGACAACAGATAAATGAACACAGCTCAACAATCACCAGGCAGAAGTGTTCCCTTCCAGTCATGGGCATTCACCTCTGATTTTCGAGTACTGTTCTCCAAGCTGGTCTTCACAACACACAACAATGCAGAATCGCTGAGCAGAAATTGACAGCCAAGTTCCGCACACATGAGGACGGCCTCAACCAGGATCTTGGGTTCATGTCACACTATCTGTAACTCCCCCGACTTATTTGGGCTTGCAAAATCTCAATAACTGTCCTGGTTGGAGGCAATACATACCTCTTTAACCTGTTCTTGTCCCTCTCTCCACTCATATTATCAGTACCTGTAAAGATTTGCATTTCTTTATGCAAAAAGTTATCTTGTAAATTGAGTTTATGTCTATCTATGCCCTGTTTGTGAACACAGCTCTTCACTCACCTGATGAAGGAGCCTGAGACGCTGAAAGCTAACGCTGTCAAATAAACCTGTTGGACTTTAACCTGGTGTTGTGCGACTTCTTACTGTACTTACCCCAGTCCAACACTGGCTTCTCCACATCATGTTTTCTTTAGAGCAGAAAAGTTTAAGAGAAGATTTGGTATTAATGTTCAAAATCATGAACAGTTTTGTTCGGTACATCTGAAGAAATTGCTTCCAATGTCAGAAGTACACAGATTTAAGGTGTCAGGCCTTCATTTAACATCTCAATTGTCATTGGAAACACAGCACTTACATTTATTTATTGACCAGCTGTTATTTATTGTACAGCTTTTGGCAATAGTCATTCTTTCTAGTTGGTGCCCTCTATTGTTCACAAACAGCATAGCAATCTAAAAAGTAAAGATACAATATAGGCAGTCCTTGGATTTATGACACAGCTGGCTCCTGATAGCCACATCATAAGTCAAAATATCAAGTCGGAACTGATTTTCCTGTAGGTATATGTTAAAAATAAATGATTGGTTTGTGAAGATATTAATGTCCTCTTCTTCAAGTTTTGCTGTGTATCTGCTTGACAGTGATGGTAAGCCACTTGTCTAAAGCTATTTGTCAGTCAACTGCAAAAGATTAAATCACATGGACTTCCTAGGAAATAAGCCTAGCGCAGTATTGGATATTTACTATGTTTCTGGTGCAAGTGTCTGTCTAAACTAGGCACACAAAACCAAGACGGGTGGCACTACTGCTTCCACTCACTTCTCCCTATCTATTTATCATCCTGTCTGTCTTTGTTCCCAAATCTCTGTGCTTAAGGCCACAATTTTTATCCGAAAACTGAAAGGAGGTTTCTCCACTCTCAAGGCCTTTTTGGAGTCAGCGAGCCAAAAATTTAAAAGATGAGCAGCACAGAATGCCGTAACACATTGTAAAACCGAAACATGGTATAAATTTATAAATGTCATAACTCAAACATCATAAAGTCATGGATTGCCTTTACAGAAAAAGTATTGACCAGAGTTTGTTTATAAAATGATAACCATTCCACCATATGTTCATAAAATCACAAGACAAATAAAAGCAAGGGAAACAGTGAAAGCAAGAAAAAAGTTGTATTTTATTTAACAAAATTCTAATCTTACCGCATCATCTAACTGTATATTTTTATATTCATTTGTGAGACATGAGCATTTTGTGCATTTGCATTGTTTCACCTGAGGAAAGTGAGGATGCACAAAAAATACAGTCTAACTTACTTGAACTCTCTAAGCACCTAATGTCCTCTCTCCGTTCAAGCTGAATGTTTAAGTGAAGTCTAACAGTCTCTTGGGTTCCCTATATGTGAACTGATGCAGTAAATATTAATGTAATGTTCAATTGTACATTAAATTACAGCTAAACTCAATCCTGGCTGGCCAGTATTAATTGCTCATCCTTACTTGCCTTTGTTCAGAGGGCAGTTGAGAGTGAAGCGCATCGTTGTGGATTTGTAGTAACATGTAGACCAGACTAAATGAGGATGGCAGATACCTTTCCCTAAAGGACATTAATGAACCAAATGGGTTTTTCCAAAAATGGCTTCATGGTCATCAGTAGATTCTTAAATCCAGATACGTTTTATTGAATTCAAATTTCACCATCTGTTGTGGCAGGATTTGAACACAGGTCATCAGGACATTAACTGAGTTTCTGGATTAGTAGTCTATTGTCTAGTGATAATACCATGAAGCCATTGCCTTCTTTATTGAAGAAGGTACAGTAGAATGGGTGCACTTTCACTGTCTTTTACCTCCACACTAATCATATTATGCACCCCCTAGTTCGGGGGTTGCTACTGTTAGTAATTATCTGCTCTTTAAGTTTCCCCAAATAAACATGAAGGAGAATAAGGAAGAAAAATAAATTACCACTATTGAGCTTTTGACATCAAATGTCAAAGCATCTGCTGAGAACCCCCAAAAATAAAGCAAACCCAAAAAATACAAACTTACACTTTTCCTAGGAGAACCATCTTCTCAGTCATTGTCTCTCCCCCGCCAGGAAAAATTATACATATAAAATGCAAGAGTAGATTCACTATTGCACCCCTGTTTTTTTCCCAAGTAAATATTGGACAGCTGAGTTCAACTTCTATAAATGTAAGCCATTCAAATTCCTGACAGTAATATGTGAAAGTGTCTACATCAGACCCAAATTCTGGAAATTAATTTTCTGGCTCCTCTCCAAATTGCATCATTGCTTGAAATACTCATTGAAATCAGATGACTTCTTATTTACTGGAATTTTGAAGCTTGTTAGTCATTTTCTCTTTGGCCATGCAGAATACAAAAATTGTTAGCAATTTTGTGCATTTGCATTGTTCCACCTGAGGAAAGTAAAGATGCACAAAAAATGCAATCTAAATTACTTGAACCCTTTCTAAGCACCTATTGTCCTTTCTCCATCTCAGCCTACTTCTGTTCAAGCTGATCATTCATGTTTAAATGAAGTATGACAGTCTCTTGGGTTCCCTATGTGTGAGCCGATGCAGTAAGTATTAATGTAATGTTCAATTGTACATTAAATTACAGCTAAACTCAATCCTGTTCTCGCTCAGCGAGTTGATAATGCTATCCTCTGTGCACTTAACACTGCTCAAAGAAACAAGAGGCATTCAGTCAGTCCTAATGGTGCTATTTCTTTGACAGAGCAGTTGTGATTAGTTCATAACCCTGCTTTTTGTTCATAATCCTTTAAGTTATTCATCCTCAAATACCTGCTTTTTAAATTATTTAAAGAACCAGCTTCCACCACCTTTTGAAGTTTAGGATGCCTGCTCCTCACAACACTGAATGAAAAATTATCTCCTCATCTCCCCTCTAGGTCCTCTGCCAATAATTCTAAATCTAATTCTAAGAGTTTGGTTAGTGACCTGTTTATGAGAATGAACTTTTTTTCTCTATTTACTCTATCAGCACATCCCATCATTCTGAAAGTCTTTACTCAGACAACTTTTACTTTTTTGCCTGTCCCTATAACTAAAGTCCCTCATCCCTGGCAACATTTTCATAAACCTCCTTTGTTCACTTTCTAAGGTCTTTACATCTTTCCTAAAGTGGCCAGATTTATATATTTGACTGCCAACACTTTGCAGTATGAGACAAAGAAGTCTGCCACTTACAGAATTCCTGATGCACTTAACGTTCAGTTACCCCAAGTACTTGGCACCTGTGTATAGTTATGTGCCAGACTCATTAAAATCTTAGTTTTGTTGCAAATGAAGAGAAGTCCCCATGTGAATGGAATGCTAGACAGTGATAAGCAGACGTAAGTTAAAGTTAAAATATAAATAGCCCATTTGTCTTGAGTTGGGTTCTTGCTCTGAAAGGTACATTGTTGTTACTGGCATATCTGTGTTCAATGCTGTTATTAAAAAGATAATAAAATTTATTGAAACCTTGCTGGTCATGCTAACCCTGTTTCCAAAATTATTGTGCTGACTTGTAAAGAAGTTTTGGCTATTCCTTAGGGAATATCTCTCTATTTATAGATTTTGGAACTGGAGGAGGAAAGCATGTCAGACAGGTGTGATTGTGCCTTAAATATTTAATTAAAACTTGTATTTACATCATCATTGTTGTATACAAGTTCAGACTATTGTTATTGAACATGTCTGAAGACAAATCATACCTAGAATAAGATTCTCAGAGAAACTGTGCAGCTTGAACTGGACAACACTTTTATGATAAAGGCAACTCACAGTGGTTGTGAAGGTTACAGCTGTGTTTTATTGAGCAGGATTTTTTTTTCCCCAAAGAACCATAGAAAATCTAACACATCTCCCTTAACTCTCAGAGCATGGTTGCATCATGCAGCAACTCATCAAGCCTCCTTTGACGGCACCTTCTAAACTTGTGACATCTACCATTAGAAGGACAAGGGCGGTAGATGCATGGGAACAGCACCACCTGCAAGTCATACCTCTCAAGTCTACGGGCTCAATACTGGTAAATGTGATTAGGTGGGAGGTCAAATGTTTTACAAGTGTCAGTGCAGACTTGGTGGGCTGAAGGGCCTCTTTTGCACTGAGTGATTCTATGATTCTAAGCCATATACCATCCTAACTTGGAACCATATCATTGTTCTTTCGTTGTTACTGGGGCAAAATCCAGGAACTCCCTTCCTTCCTAACAGCATTGTATGTGTATCTGCACCAGATGGACTGAAGCAGCTTAAGAAAGTGATTCACCATTACTTTTTAAGGGGAATTAGGTAACAGTTTCTAGCCTTGCCCTGAAGCACAGGTCCTATGAAAGAATTGAAAAAGCTAATTTATAATATTTACCAGAGCCAGTGAAAAGAAACAGCAGGGAAGAGGGCTCAGTTCCCATTAGGAACATGGACATAGGGGTAGGAGTACGCCATTCAACCCTTCGAACTTGCTCCACTAGTCAATCAGATCTTGGCTGATCTGGTTGTAATCTCAACTTCATTTTGCCACCTGCCTCCCATAACCTTTGACTCTCTTATCTGCCTTCAATAAATTCAATGACCCAGCTTCTACTGTTCTCTGAGAAAATGAATGCCACAGTCTAATAGCTCTCTGAGAGAGAAAAAATTTCCTCATTTCAGCCTTAAAAGGGAAACCTCTTATTCTTAAACTGTATCTAATAGTTTTAGTCTCTTCCATAAATGGAAACATCATCCTGGTATCTACTCAAAGAATTCCTGTCAGGATCTGATATTTTTCAAGAAGATCATCTCTCATTCTTCTAAACTTCAATAGAAATGGGTTCTATCAGCCCAACCTTTCTTCATAAAATAAGCCCTAAATTCCAGGGACAAGTTAGATGTACCTCTCTGAATGCAATAATATATTTTTTACACTTAAGGAGACCATAACTGTCCATAGTATTCGCGATGTCATCTCACCAAGGCCTTAAACAGCTGCAGCAAAACTTTCCTACTTTTTTTTATATTCCATCGCTCTACCAACAATTGCCAAGATTTAATTTGCCTTGTTAATCACCTGCTGTGCCTTTGTGATTCATGTACCAGCATAGCCAGGCCCCTCTGTACCACTAAATCCATGATTCTTTCTCGATTTAAATAGCCTATTACTTTTCTACTCTTGCTGCCATTGTTGGACCCTTGACCATGCCAGTTCCATGGTGGGCAAAATGGTAGAATTCCAGCCATAGAGTGCAAAAAAGGCCATGCAGCTCATCAAGTCTGCTCCGACAATAATTACCACTAAAGTCATGATAATCCCATTTTCCAGTACTTCTCTTATATCTTTGAACATTTCAGGTAATCATCCAAGTACTTTTTAAAGGTTGTAAGGTTTCTGGCCTCCAACAGTTCAATAATCTTGGAGAAATATTTAATCTTGAGGCGAGATTTAGATTACATATTTCTCCCATCATGAGGACTGCCTACTTCCGCCTCTGTCATGTCACCCGACACTACCTCTGCCTTAGCTCATTTGCTTCTGAAACCCTCACCTATGCATTCCTTATCTCTAGGCCTAACTATTTCAACCCACTCCTGCCAGGCATTGTTCCTTTCATCCTCCATTAACTTGAGATCATCCAAAACTCTACTTCCATATATTTACATGCACCTGTTCACCTATCACTCTCTGCTTGTTGACCTACATTGATTTCCAGTCAGTCAACAACTGAATTTTAAAAATTTCATCCTTGTTTTCAAGTCTTTCCATAGTCATTCTATGTCTCTGTAATCTCTAGCCCCACAACTCTTCGAAATATTTTTGTCTTTGCTCATCTAGTTCTGTGATATCCCTGACTTTAATTGCTCTACCGCTGGTGTCAGTGTATTAACCTGCCTCATACCTACATCTTTGAATTCCTTTTGCTCAGTCTCTCTACTTCTCTACCTCCTTTTTCCTTCTTTAAGACACGTCTCAAAACCTCGTTCTTTAACTGCTCTAATATTATGTTATGTGGTTTCGTGTCAAATGTCACTGTGAAGCACTTTTAGATATTTTATTATGTTAAGTGAGTTGTATAAATATAAGCTTTTTTTGTAATGAACAGGCTCAATCACAGCATACTGCATTACCTGCTGCTACAATGTCATGCACCATGACAGATACGGCCACAGTGAAGGAATCAGTTATCGAAATGCAAGAAAGTCGGCTCTCAGCAGCAAAATTATAGGAATTATTACAGAATAGTTGAATGTTGTGATGGTGGAACCATAGGTTTCTATAGCAAATCAAGTTAAATGTGATGAATATCCATCATTAATGTGCTAACATTTTTTAAAAATTTGCAGCATGCACCATTTTTATCCATTAAAACTTAAAACTGAGAAATTGTGAAGACCATACATTGGGCCAGATGCTGTCAATGCCTTAATTCCTGAATCATATTCTCATGCTGTAAAACTTTGCCTCAGAGCTACTAAACTGTAAAATTTATCTCATATCCTAGTTAAAAGCAGAAATGAATTTTTTTTCTACAGGAATTTATCTCAAGAGAATGAATAATTTAGTTTTTCTGGGCTTTTGCAGAAACTGCATTAAATGTTTACTGCATGCTACCTATTAAAATTAAATTAATAATATATATTTTACACTGCGCCATTACCACAAAATGTCCTAAAGCACTTCAGAAACAATGAATTATTAATTTAAGTTGCACTGATTGTTATGAAGACAAATGGCATGGTGGTACAGTGGTTAACAGTGCTGCCTCACAGTGCCAGGGACCCAGGATCAGTTCTTTGCATGGGTCACTGATTGTGGATTCTGCACAATCTCCCCGTGTCTGCGTTCTCCGGTCCCCTCCCACAATCTGAAAGATGTGCTGGTTAGGTGCTTTGGCCATGCTAGATTCTCCCTCAGTTTACCTGATTAGGCTCCAGAGTGTGATGACGAGGGGATTTTTCACAGCAATTTCATTGCAGTTTTAATGTAAACCTACTTGTGACACTAATGAATAAACTTTAAACTTTTATATTCAATGTGTTCATGGTAACCAGATGATTTTGGTAAAACTTTAGGTCAAAGTAGAATGGTTGATTTGGTATATGTGGGTTTAAATGTGTATGTTTAAAATTACATTAACATTAATTAAGTAAAAACATAAGCTTGTTTTAGAGTCATAGAGGTTTACAGCATGGAAACAAGCCCTTCATCCCAATTTGTCCATGCCACCCCTTCTTTTTAAGCCCTAAGCTAGTCCCAATTGCCCGCATATCACTCCATATCATCTTATCCATGTAATTGTCTAAACACTTTTTAAAAGACAAAATTGTACTCACCTCTACTACTACCTCTGGCAGCTTATATCAGACACTCATCATCCTCCATGTGAAAAGATTGCATCTCTGGACTGTTTTGTATCTCTCCTCTCTCACCTTAAGTCTATGCTTCTAGTTTTAAACTCCTCTACCTTTGGGAAAAGATATTGACTATCTAGCTGATATATGCCCCTCATTATTTTAGAGACCTCTATAAGATAACCTCTAAGCCTCCTATGCGCCAAAGAGTTCCAGTCTACCGAGCCTCTCCTTATAACTCAAACCATCAAGTCCTGGTAGCATCCTAGTAAATATTTTCTGCACTCTTTCTAGTTTAATAATATCCTTTTTCTAATGGGGCGATGAGAACTGTACACAGTTTTCCAAGTATGGACTTACTAATGTCCTCTACAACTTCAACAAGACATCCCAATACTTGTATTCAATGTTCTGACCAATGAAAGCAAGCATGCCAAATGCCTTCTTTGCCACTGTATCCACCTGTGACTCCACTTTCAAGGAGCTATGAGCCTGAATCCCTAGATCTCTTTGTTCTATAATTCTCCCCAAAATCATATCATTAACTGAGTAAGTCCTACCCTGGTTCAATTGACCAAAGTGCATCACCTCACATTTACCTAAATTAAACTCCATCTACCATTTGTCAGCCCACTGGCCCAACTGATCAAGATCCTATTGCAATCCTAGGTAACCTTCTTCACTGTCCGCTATGCCACCAAAATTGTCATTGGCAAACTTACTCCTAAATGCCTACTAAATTTTCATCCAAATCATTAATAAAAATAACAAGACCAAGCACTAATCCCTGAGGCGTACCACTGGTCATAGGCCTCCAGTTTGAAAAACAATCCTCTACAATGACCCTCTTTTGTCATCAAGCCAATTTATATTATTACACAATAATATCTCAACTCTTGTTGATTAAATGGACCAGAAGTAAAACAAGTAGCCCCAAAAATGGTGAATCATAGAATCCCTACAGTGCAGAATGAGGCTGCTCGGCCTATCGAGCATGCACTGGCAACAATCCCACCGTTGTGTCTCTACATATTTACTCTACTAATCTCCCTGACACTATGGGGCAATTTAGCAATTCAGCATGGCCAAACCTGCACATCTTTGGAGAGTGGGAGGAAACCAGAGCATTCAGAGGAAACCCACGCAAATATGGGGAGAACAGCTAGTCATTCAGAATTGGACCGGGGTCCCTGACACTGTGCGGAGGCAGAGTTAGCTAGTGTGCCACCTCATTGCTGATTGTTTCAATTATTCAGCAAGGGGAACATGCACCATTTTACGTCAACAGGCTAATTAAAAGTAGAAATACTCCAACCTGGCTACTTGTACAAAAATCTTCAACATAGCAGCCAGATGGTAAGCAAACCAGCAAGAGAAAGAACACTTATTTGATCTCACCTTTACCAAGCTACCTGTTGTAAATGCATTTGTCCATGATCATACTAATTGCCTTGTGGAGACAAAACCCCATCTTCATAATAAGGACATCCTTCATTGTATTGTGCAGCAGAACCATTATATTAAATGGGATAGATTGAGAACAGATCTAGCATCTCAAAACTGGGCATACATGAAGCATGGTGGACCATCAGCAGAATTGTATTCAACTACAATCTGTAACCTTGTGGTCTGGCATATTTCTCACTTTATAGTTATCACCTAGCCAGGAGATCAATCCTGGTTCAATGAGAAATGTAGAAAAGCATGCCAGGAGGAGCAGTAGGCATACTTAAAAGTGAAGTACCACTCTAATAAGGCTACAATGCAGGACTACATGCATGCTAAATAGCAGAAGCAGCATTTGATATATAGAACTAAACAATCCCATAACTAATGGATCAGATCAAAGCTCTGCTGCATTAGTATATCCAGTCGTGAATGATGGCGGACAATTAAAAGAACTAACTCAAGGAATTGTCTCTACAAATCCTCAATGAAGGTAGAACCTGGCACATCAATGTAAAAGATAAGACTGAAGAAGATGCATTCACTTTCAGATAGAAGTGTCGGCTGGATGATGTTTCTCTGCATCCTTATGAGGTCCTCAACATCACAGAATCCAGTCTTCAGTCAATCTGATTCACACTACATTGTGACAGAACACACTGGATACAACAAAGGCCATGGGCCCGAACATCATCCTAGCTGTAGTAATGGGGACTTGTATCCAGATGTACCTGAGCCCTAACCAAGCTGTTCCAGTACAACTACAACACAGGCACTTGCCCGATATTGTGGAAAATTGCCTAAGTATATCCTATTCACTGAAAGCAAGACATATCCAATCCAGCTAATTATGCCTACTTGCCTGGAAGAGTGCAGCACCAATTCCACACAAAAAGCTCAACGCTTTCCGGATCAAAGCAATCCACTTGATTGGCAACCCCTTTACCATTTGAAGTATTCATTCCCTCAATCATCTGCACACAATTGGGACAGTGTGCACCGTTGTACAAGATGCAATGCAGCGACTCACCAAGACTACTTTGACAGCACCAACTAATCCAGCAAATGCTACCACTAGAATAACAAGGGCAACAGATGCATGGGGTCACCACCATTGCAAGTTCCTTTTTAAGTCCCACGCACCCTCCTAATTTGAAACTTTATCATGGTTCCGAGATTGTGGCTGTGTCAAAACCTTAGAAACCCTTTCTAAAGCATTGTTGGTGCATGTACATGATATGATATGGGTTACAATGGTACAAGAAAGTGAAATGTCACATATCTGAAGAATGTGCAGTGATCTAATTGAGACCCATAAAATATTGAAAGGGACAGACAGAGGCACAGAAAGGAGGAGTGATACTCCCACCCAAGACATTCATTTTCTACCACACCGGGGTGGGAGAATTCATGGCTGGACGTACTCAGAATGTTCGCACGCACTCCTGCTGTGATTACCAATGCCATCAGATCAGCACTGAAAACTGGCAGGAAAACCAGGCTGAAACGGGAGGACAGGATGTTGGGGGAGTCGAATTTGGTCTAGGAATGGTTAGGAGACTGTGGTCAGGCTGTGGGGGAGTTGGGAGAGCAGCATTATGCGGATCCCACTCTGGCCAGTGATCTGAAGGCTGATGGTTGGGACAGTTAAGGCCCACTGCACATGCTCAGAGGCCCGCTGGTTTCAGCCTCCTGAGAACAGGCCTCACCCCCTGAAATCTAATGATATTCACATTGGTGTCTGCTGCATTGCATGGAGTAAGGGAGATTCCGGTGTGAATTCCCACTGAAAAAAAACATTATGAATTATTCCAGTTTTCCCACAGATTCAACAATTAGAATTTTTTGGGAGAATTCTGCCCAAGATGTTTCCCCTAGTTGGAATCTCAAACCAGGAAAGATCATTTTAAAATAAAGGGGAAGTCACTTAGGACGGAGATGAGGTGAATTTCTTTCCTCAGTGCGCTGTGAATCTTTGAAATTCACTACTCCTGAAGCTCAGCCATTGCGTATGTTTAGAGCAGAAATTGGCAAATTTCTAAAAGCCAATGACATCAATGGATGTGGGGAAAGAAACATTGAAGTGGATGATAAATCATGATTGTATTGAATAGTAAAGCCGGCTCAATGGGTTAATGGCTTCCTCCTGCTCCTATATTTCCTATGATGATTTTTGTCTTATGTTTTATCAATTTATCTGAAGAGTTGAGATGGAAAATTGGATGGGGCTTATTCCATTGGGTCCCTTATCTTCCTGACAGCTAGTGATCTTTCAGCATTATCAAATATAAAAGCAGTAATGAGTGACACTTGCTGCCATTTATCATTTTAGCAACATCAGGCATTGATAACACTAACATTTTACAGGTAGCCTGTTATGCAACCCAAATGAATGATCTGCTTTCTGCATGTTAAAACTGAAGTCTTTTGTTATAAATACAGTACATGCCTGAACTTGAGAAGCACTATAGCAACACAAATGCAAAATATATGTAACTGTCTCTATTTGAAGAATGCCAAGTGTATATACTGAATAACTGGCAATTAGTTGCAATGACTGTGTTGCTACTTATCAGAATCAGTTGTCATGACTCCTATTGTGTGATTCTCAAAGCTTATTTGAAAGTTCTCACCATCAAATTTACTGCAGTCAATATAAATGTTAAATTTTGAATACAAATGTAACCTGGTTAAAATTGTGCATTTTTCTAAGAATAGCTACATAATTGTCAACATTTTTAATGTTGAGCTAAAATGTTTATTTTTCTTGTTCTCATTAGATTGTTGAAGCCTATGCTGCATATTACCATTCCGTATATTGCAGAGTTTTACCATAATGCATACCTGAGCAATGATCCTAATGCTGTTGTTACCGAATATCTTCCAATACCAGTGCATAAAATATACTACCTACCCTTTGACCTATTCCTTTCCTATTGTTCAGGCCCTAAATCCTTTTTCCAAATGAAACAGCAATTTACTTAGGGTATGAAGTGTAAGTGGTGGTCTAGGTGTCTACCTACTGCTCTATTGCCAAGTTCTTGCCATGTGGGTGCTTTCTTTTTGACAAATTTTGCATCCTTCACTCCTCCATCTTGCTATCAGTATCCTTGCACAATCATCTTTTGTCTTTGTCTTGAATCAATATCATCTCCTTTTGGGATTATTACATTTGTCATTCCTGTCTTCCTCCACCCTGTTTCACAGTTCTTATCATTTTTGCCCATTTTAAACTGCCTTTGCATTTGTCTAATACCTATTCTACATCTCTAACAAAGTGACTGACCTGAAACATTTATAATGAAAACAGAAAATGCTGAAACTGTGACTCAAAACATTAACACAGTTTCTCTCTTCACCAATGTTACCAGACCGATTGAGTGTTTCCAGCACTTCCTCCTTTTATTTCATATTCAAGTGTCCACAGTAGTTTGCATCTTTTTCTTGTGTGGCTGCTTTTATTTTCTCCTCCTTTTTTTTGCTGTTCCTTTTCAAATTATATCCATCTATAATATCTTGTCCGTCCAATGAAGGATCAAAATCTGAATCCTTAAACTTGTTTCCTCCAAATGCCACCTGAATGTTGACAACATTTTCACTGGAAGCTTGCCTCACATATGCTGTCTGACCTGCAGAGGAACTCCTGGCTATTTCCTGGTTTGATTTTCTGATTTAATTGCAAGAATTTTCAGCAGAGGCAGTTTTCTCTGTTGATTTTGATCTTGGAGAACAAAGATGTGAGAGTTATGTTAATTGGCCGCATTAAATTTTCCCTTAGTGTCAGGAGGACTAGCTAGGGTAAATACGTCAGGTTATGAACAAATGGTCTGGGTGGGATTGTGTTCAGTGCAGGCTTGATGGGCTGAATGCCCTTCTTCTGCACTGTATGGATTCTATGATTCTCTTAATTGTTGGTGGCAGCATCTCAGCAGGAATGCAATACCTATACAGCAGAATACTGCAGTACAATAGGTAGAATCAGACACTTGAAGGAAGATGAAGCAAAAAGGGGTCAAATCTAATACGTGTAATACGATAATATGTGGCATCTTACATTAACATATTATACATAATAAAAACAGAAAATACTTGGAAAACTCAGCAGATCTGGCAGCATCAGCAGAGAGGGAAACAAAGTAATCAAGGAACCTATGCATCCCGGAGGTATTCTCTTCCACCTTCTTCATCAAGAAAAAGATACAAAAGCCTGAGATCATGTAGCAATCGACTCAAGAACAACTTGTTCCCTGCTGCTATCAGACTTTTAAATGGACCTGTCTTATATTAAGCTGATCTTTCTCTACACCATAGATACAACTATAATTGACTATGATCAGAATTTTCCTGTCCTGCCTGCCTTTGGAATTGTAGCAGGCCAGGGAGGGGGGAGGAGGGGTGGAAGTGGTGGTTGTGACCTCAGGTGGGAATTTCTGGTTTTGGGGCAAGTGCCCTGGAAAATCCTTCCCTGCATTCTCCTTTCCTTCTCTCCTGTGTACTCTATAAATGATATGCTTTATCTGTATAGTGTGCAAGAAACAATACTTTTCACTGTACTCCAATACATGTGACAATAATAAATCAACTCATATTCAAATCATATTTTAAGGGAAGGCAATGGCTAGTGGTATTGTCACTCAACTATTAATCCAGAAACTCAGCTAATGTTCTGGGAACCTAGGTTGGAATCCCAGCATAGCTGATGGTGGAATTCAATAAAAAATGTCTGGAAGTAAAATCTACTGATGACTATGAAACCATTATTGATTGTTGGAAAAATCCTTCCTGGTTCACTCACATCCTTTAGGAAGGAAATCTGTTTTTATCTGATCTGGCCTACAAATACTCCAGAGCCACAGCTCTAGAGAAAAAGAAGCTAATATTATGCAATATTCCCCATGCCTAAAGCTTGCTAACGATCCAATAGCAATTCAAGGTGTAGATTTTGTTTTTTTAAAAAAAACTAATTCGTGGCAGCAGCAAGGCCACAAGGCAAAAAAAAAATAGAAAATGTGAGGCCAGTATTTGTGAAGGATGCTTAACTGCCCTCGGCCAATTGGGCAATAAATGTTGGCCAGCCAGTGTCGCCCATGGTCTCACCAATGAATAAAACTGTATCCCAGTAACAGTAATCAATCAAATCATATTCAGGTGAACGTTACGAGTCTGTGTGGTTCTTTTTCAGGGTTTTAATCTGAGCATGTTACACACAATTAGAATTAACCTCTCATCCTGCAAACTGGAAGTATAGGGCAATGGGTCTCAGTGAAACAGAAGGTGCTGCAAGAGGTTTCCGGGTCTGGGACAGTGTGCGCGCGCCCCGGGGGCGGGGACAGTACGCGCGCGCCCCGGGGGCGGGGACAGTACGCGCGCGCGCGTGCTGGCGGCCCCGGGGGCGGTGCTGCGTGCTGGAGCGCGCTGTGGGGCGGGCCTCCGCTGCTGGTGCTGGGCTGGCGGGCCACGGCAGCCGGATACATTGTTACTGTGGAGTTGTAATGAAGTTCCAGTGGAAGTTTTTATCGCGGACAGCCCCGGTGAATCCCAGCCCGCCGCCAAAGCCCGAAAATGGCTACAAATAAGGCCAAGAAAGTTACAAAAATGGCAACGAAAGCATGTCCGGAATGCGACCAACAGGTGGGATAGCTCAGACCGGGAAACATTTGGATATGTTTCTCATTCAGTTCGCGTTTATCTCTCAAGATTCCAGGCTTTCTTTGTGCGAGGCTTGCATTATTGAGGTTGTCTCTTTTAATTTTGAAGCATCCTTCAGAAACACCGGCCTCACATTTTCGATTTTTTTTGCCTTGTGGCCTCGCTGCTGACACGAATTAGTTTTAATTTTAATTTTTTTTAAAAAAATCTACACCTTGGATTGCTATTGGATCTTTAGCAAGCTTTATGCGTGGGGAATATTGCATAATATTAGCTTCTTTTTCTCTTTTCCCCCCCTCCCCCGTTTTTATATGGTCACGTATTCTATGTGGAAAATGTAAGACAATAAAAGGATGGCATTTGAGCTGGAAGTGATTCAGCCATGAGCAAACGTCTTTCATCTGAAAGTGATTAAAATGTTTCGGCGTCAGCCGAATACCAGATTTGCAAAATTACATATTACTTCCACGTTGATAAATAGCCTAAGTCGCGGAGCCGTAAATAAACTTTGAAATGGGGGGAGGGGGGAAACATGAGATATTTTCAGACTTTCTTCCACATTGAATTTAATCTTTACTATCGTGGCATATGCAGTGCAGGCAGTTTCTCTTAAACATCAATACGGCTAAAGTGCTGACGAGTTGCCAAAAGGCTTAATCACAACGGAGACATTCATAGGTTTAAGCCGAGACTTTCCAAATGCACATACATATGTATACGGAGAAAGAGCGTTTGAGTTTAAATTGTGCCGCTGTCTTGTATTCGCGATCCCGTCGATTTAAGCCTAATGAGTTCGGTGGTGTTAATACAGTTTAAGATTATGTCGGCGCCCTGCAGTAATTGTTTTAATGTAGGAAGGACGCCAATTCTTAGAAACATTTGCGTAAGAGATGTCAGCCCGTCATCAAAAGGAAAATGCAAAAGACTGCATTCTTGGCAAACTGCCTTGCCCAGTATATAATCTTTTTATCGTTGGAAATTGCCCCTTTTTTTTACAAAAATGAATCGGTTATATCGTAATCTTTTTAATGAGTTAGCTATTAAAAAGTACAGGAATTGTTGAGCGGTTTTTTTCAAATCAGGTTGCATGAAAAAGATGAAACGTCCACATACGTGAACGTGCTCCTATCCTTGTGATTAAACTGTTTACTGCCTTGGACTGCAGAACAACGTCATCTAATTTCAATTCTTTAATTTTTCAGATTCCCGTTGCCTGTAAGTCCTGCCCCTGTGGATTCATTTTTATAAGTAGAAGACTACTGAATGCGAAACAGTCTGAGAAATCCCCTCCACCTAATTTAGGTAAATGCTGATTTTTAAACTTGTCGGTCTGCTGAACTGAATAACCAGGCGGGGTTAGGGAAGCATAGGAATGAGCGAGCTGCACAAATTTGTCATCCCTCCGTCCTTCGATTACACATTGATAACCTTTAGTAAAGGTTTGATCAAAGGACAGTGTGCCTTTCTGGTAAGGTGCTGTTATCCTCCCTTAATGTTCGCGAGTCTAATTGTGATCTAAATGAACATTTAAGTTTTAGTTATTGTTTGATTAGGAAACTGCATCACATTTGTCACTTTCCAGCTGAGAGTTTGAAGTGCAGTTCAGAAAAGCCCAGTCATTATATGAGCATTTTGCATCACCAGCTACCATACTATTGGAATTCCCGTACTGTTGCTTATGGTTAATTGATGATTTGTACCATAACTGAGAGTAAAATACCATGTAATGAATGTGTACTCCTACTGAAGGACATTTAAAGTAACAAAAGTGTGATTATTAAATAAGCACAATCTTAATTGTTCATCCTTTGGTGCCCATCTACAAGTTGTTCCATGGCAACATTAAACACAATGAATGAGTGTACATATGCACTGACAATACCTATCTCTGTCTCCATGACCTCTTTCAACTGCTTCACTGCCTCTGCTTTCAGACTACTTATTCAATATCCAGGCCTGGATCAGACACTGTTTCCTCAAGCCAAACATCAGAAGGATCGAAACCATTGCCATTGGCTTTCATCATCATCTCCGAATCCTTGCCACATATTCCACCTCTCACATTGCTACTACCTCAGACTGTTTGCAAACTTGCCTTGTTTTTAGCCATGAATTGAGCTTTTTCTGTCGCAAAGACCTAATCCTTCCTCTGCTGTTGAAACCAACATTCATGCTTTTTCACCTCCAGACTCAGCTATTTCAATCTGCTAATGGACTCCGTGTTTCACACTCCGAAGCTAGGCAAATGCAAAATTCTGCTTCCTATTTTCTACCTTGTACTAAATCTCCCTTGTTCATCAATCCAGTGTATCTGATCTAATTTCTTCTGGGTGCCAAACTTTGCTAACTTAAAATCTTGACCTGATGTTTAAATCTCTTTAAATCACCCCTCACTATCTCTAAAATGACTTCAGTGCTACAGTCATTTGAGAATTTTTCATTCCTCCAACTCTAACCTCTTGTGCATTCCATTCTGATGTCCCAATATTGGAATCCATATCTTTAGTCAGCAAGATACTATATTCTGGAATATTTCCTGAAACTTTCCATTCTTCTCCATCTTTCTTCTGTTTTTAAGATCTCTTTTAAATTTAAATTGACCAGATTTTTAGACTGACAATATCTTCTTGGGTTAGTGTCTGATTCTGCTCTGGGTGATCGTTCATGTTTTATGTTAATGATGCAAGTTATTATTACCAGGAAATATTAATTTTTGAAATGTTCAAAAGTTTCAGTTGCAAATCGCTGTGTTCAGCACTGAGCTCTCACCAGGATTTTATATCTTATAGAGTATGTTAGCAGTATGCTGAATGCACACTTGTTCTGAAAAAAATGATAATGAATCTCATACAGTGTTGTAAATTTGGCGCTGCCCTGTATTAAAATAATGTCATATGATGTGGTATGTATTGTTCTTTTGCTGAGATGAAAGTGCTTCAAATGGCTTGTTTCTTTACAGCCAGAAATGCTAATTCTTTTAAATCATGCTTACTCAGCTTTTGTTGCCCAATCACGTAGCTTTGCAAACAGTGAAGAACTGGTAATTTTCAGTTCCAGGCCAGATGAGCTCCACAATAAAAGTAAATAATATTTTTGTCCACTTATAAAAATAATGTTTTATATCTGTAGAACAAAGTGCTGCATCTTGCATTCACTGATGCAGTCTGTCTCTCATTCTCTCATCCAGTTATGCTTGCGTTTTCTTTCCCTCATCAGTTTAGTCATGTTAATTCTCCTTATCTCTACTTATAAATGGAAAGTAAGGCAGGTGATACGCAAGACTGATGAGCGACACATCAGTATGTAATTGTTTCAATTTGTCTTGTCCTGGTGCTAGTAGAGACCCATTTCCATCTCTACCTCTATATTTTGTAATATTCTTTCCCATTTATGGGATGTATGCTTCACTGGTTAGGCCAGCATTCATTACCACACACACACACCACACACACCACACACACCACACACACACACTTGCCCTTGAGTGATCTGCTGTAGTCCCTGAGGTGTAAGTACACTCAATAAGAAATCTCACAACACCACGTTAAAGTCCATCAGGTTTATTTGGTAGCATAAGCCATGAGCTTTGGAAGCACTGCCTCTCTGCCTAATGAAGGGGCAGTGCTCTGAAAGCTTGTGGCTTGTGTTGCCAAATAAACTTTATGGACTTTAACCTGGTGTTGTGAGACTTCTTACCCCACTCCAATGCCAGCATCTCCACATCGTGTAAGTACACTAGCAGTGCTGTTAGGGAAGGAATCCAAAATTTTGACTCAGTGATAGTGAAAGAGTGGCAATATATTTTCAAGTTAGGATGGTGAGTGAAACTTTCAGGTGGTAGGATGCCCATTTATCTGTTGCCCTTGACAGGTGATAGAGGTGATGGATTTGGAAGGTGCTATCTAGGAATACTTGGCAAGTTCCTTAAGTGCATGTTATAGATGGTACACTATTCTCTTGCATACAGTACAGCACCAGGTGTAAAAGTAAATGGTTAAAGATGGTAGTGGAAGACTAATGCAGCACTATTGTCTTTTAATCAGTGCAACAAATTAAAAAAAAATTAATTTAATTTATGGACTGAAAAAAAGAATAGAAAATAAGCCTTTTGACCCAACCAGCCCCTGTTTTTTTAATCATCTTACGTGCGGGCAGCAATCCTTACTTTGTGCCTCCACTCATTCTCATATACCTTTAATTCTTTTTTCTCTCAGCTACCTATATATGTTACTCGTCAAGTGTGTCTCAACTTCAGTCATTAAGAGTAGCAATGTGTTCTCTCATTTCACTTTCCCCTGTAAAAGAAAAAAAACTCTGTTCTTGCCCTTAAATCTCTCACCTCAGATCTGTCTTTATTCTAGATCCCCCTCAATTATTGGAAACAATTTTTTTTAGCTACTCTGTCCTGTTCCTTTATGCCTCTAAATACATTTATTTACTTGCCTCTTCTAAAAAAAATAGCTTTAATGTTTCAAATCTTAATTCATATTTGTATTTTCTCATCTTAGTCTTTATCCTAGTTTACCTGTGCTTTCTCCTTACCTCTTTTCTGCCTGTTTCTCCTTTGCCTCATTATCATATTTTAATGCTAGTAAGTGAAAGAGGGTGAAGAAATTCAGTTATTAGTCATTACATCCTTTTTCTTTCCTTTGGAAGTGCTGCTGTGTCATGACCATACTTGAATGGCCATGCTACACTTTAATGTACATTCACCATTATGTTGCTACCCTTTTATCTTGTATTTGAAGGATGGAAGGCCAGTCTAGGTACTTTATATTAATAAGTCATCAGGTGACATGGGCACGAGTGAAGATTTTATCTGCAGGATGGCTAAGGTTGCAAAAGCTACATAACTGATGTCTCTTTGATCAGAAAAATACAGAGGATGATTTTTGGGTTGATGATTTTCTATCTTTCATTACTGGGTTCAGAAGGATGTATATTTAATGTAATTTGATTTGGTAACCTCTGATGGCGTACCTATATATTGGGATGACATCATAATGAAAATCATCCAATGACTTTTGGTAAATACTTGGATGGTAACATGTATGGTAGAAAGCACTAGTGTTTACTGAATTATTAGTGATCTCCTCTACATGTCCAATTGCTTCATATATGACCCACTACCAAAGGTCTTACTATTCATTAAAACTCTGTCAGAAGGGTCCCAGTGCTTCAAACTTGTTAGGATTAATTACTTATGGTGAACTGGAAGGATGGATGTTTGACCCTGCCTTTGGTTTAAAAAGAAAGATAATGCGGTGGTTTCTGGGCTCTCATGTTCTCAAAATGGTCTTGGCTGCTCCCTTTTCTTTTGAGTCCCATTCTTCAATATATCCTATCTCAGATATTTTTACTTGAAGATAGAAGTATGTCTGTTTACCTATTACTAGTGAGCAGCAATGTAATATTATCACGGTATTAGGATTAGTCTCATTAAGTGCTATAAAATATGACATACACACCTTTTAACTGCCATTGGCTACCTGTAGATTATTATTGGGTTGATTGTTTCTATTTGCAAAAGCACTAGCAGACACGTATGGTGTTTGTTTATCTATTTAGCATTTATATCAATTGAAGACAATGTAGATAATACTAAATTCTGGAATAACCTGCCCTTTGTATTGTTCACTGTTTTTTGGAACAGAATGTTGCTGCCTTCAGGTGGTCCTTTGAGAACCATAAACAATGACACATGCAATTCTTTTTGGAGTTGTTTACTTGGATGACCTAATTCACGTTGATTGCTAAATGCAACTTGTTTAGTATTTAATAACCTAGGACACTGCACAACTCTCTTGAGCAGTAGTGTTTTTATTGGAATTCTTCCTTATTAGGATCTTTACAATGCAGTTCCTTGAATGTTATAGTTATTCTAAACTTCAAATGGTGGCTGTTTAGTCTTTCTTTAATATATCATGCACCACCATTCAGTTGTGTACCTTTGTAAACATTGCTGAATTGTGATGTGAGCATTGATGCACTCCTGGGAAGTTGAAATTATTTTTGTGCAGGAGTTGAGCTCTCAAGACATAGCACGAGACAAGACTTGCGTGCGTTATTCAGGTGAGGTTAGAAGACAAGATAACCAGATCAGGGTGTGCGGATGTTATTGCATCATGGATTATTTTTAAATTTGCATTTTAAATTTGTGTCCACATCATATGATGGAGCTATGTAGCTTGACATGTAATTACAACCTTCTGCCAGTGTTGGTGCTTCCCATCAAAGAGAGGTGACGTTTACAGTGTGACAAATTTATAAAGGCAGTATCCATTACATATGTAAGTAAAGGCATCTATAATGGAAATATGGCAGGAGATATACATAACTGTAAGATTTTAAGATATATAGATTATCAAATATATTTTTAAATTACTGTAGTAACACTGCTCTAGTAAATGTGACATGCAAAAGGGCAGGATTGGCAGCATTAATCAATCATTTCAGATTTGGATTTTTTGGGAATAGGCCAAAAATCTGCATGGTTTAAATAATTATATCATCTTCTGTTCCCTTACTTCCTTTTATAGTCCTGTTTTAACAAGATTATGGTAAGTGACATTCTAATCTAGCATTTGAAATTTGAAACCAAATTCTGAAATCCTAAAGGGAATTTGCTGTATTAGCAACTAGCTTCAAATAATTATTGCTGCCACCATGGTTGTGTTTACATGCTGTAGGCAGAGTTGGCATCTGAATTCAAGACTGATCGTAACAGGGCAGCTTTGGTTTTAGAAAGGACTTGAAGCTATTATGTGACTGAATGTCACCTTACATGCTTCATTTTAATGGAATGTAAACGTTAGACTATTTGCTATACAATGGGCCTGATAGGATTTAACAAACCTTTATTTTGTGATAGATAACAAAGCAGCAGCTAAGAGAAGGAGAACAGAAAGGGCACGGCGAGAGAAAGCAAATTCTCCACTTACCAAAGATTTGGAAAACAGGAAACGTCCCAGATCAGACAGTCAATCTGAGCAGAGTCGACGGCGACGAG
The DNA here is from genome assembly GCA_024679065.1 of Sphyrna mokarran. NCBI lineage: Eukaryota > Metazoa > Chordata > Chondrichthyes > Carcharhiniformes > Carcharhinidae > Sphyrna > Sphyrna mokarran. Next base: position 33,066,862 of record JAGIQG010000004.1, on the reverse strand, counting down.
GGCGACCCAAGACCACCCCTAGCAAAAAACACGATGATGAGAAAGGTGAAAATACTTGTGATTCTGGGTGTGATGGGGGGTGTTGAAGTTTGCAGACAGTTCAATTCTCTACTGTTGGATACGTGTGGACATGCTACAATTGGTCTTGGAGAGGGGCTTTAAAGAAAATCTAACCAGGTTCTGCCAGTCTCTCATAAAGAATCAGTGGTGTGAAGACCTGTGTTGCTGTAGGAATTGAGATAGCAGCTTAGGGAGCAGTGTTAGAGGATAGGTGGGAGGGAGGGATTTTTTTCCCCCTTTTGTGAGTAGTGTTGTTTAACCTTTTCCTTGTTTAGCTGTTCTTTTCTGAAGTTGTTAGCTTGTGTTGGGATTGTATGTGCATGAAGCATTTGCATCCCAGTATCATTATCATTCATGAATGGGCCTGGAAATTAAGTGCCAGCAGGTAATTTGAGTAGATAAGATGGGAAATATCAGAGGCGAGCTGATCTGTCTTGAGATGCCTACAGAAATGCAATATCCATCAGGAGTCATTGGATAGTAATAATGAGCGAGAGCCTTAGCTGATATTTTCTTTGTATCTAAGACTAGAATTTTGAGGCCAATTATAACATGTTTTTGTTTCCCTTATAATGGCTGGTCAGCTGGGAATTAAATCTGGATCATTGTTCTGTTAAGTTTTTGTATTTGGTAATTGAGGGGGTTTGGTGTTACTCTTTTCATAATTAATAAATGTGCAGTGATGAGAATTGGATGTAAAAGTTATCTAATCTGAAAGACTGGCAAAAGCCAGTTTTTGTTTATCAGAATTTTCTAGTAATTCCAAGACTGTCCCGTGTGTTTTGCCAAAATAAATATTGAGTTGCACTTGTATCAGTGAAAACTGCTGAAAATGTGCTGGCAGTTCAACTGCTTTGTATGGAAGCTATTGTTGTTAATAACTAATCTTTTCAAGTTTCTTGTGAAAATGACTGTGATGCATTTCAGTTTTTTAATGTTTTTCATCTCCAACAAAAATGAAGACCAAGTGAGTTAGAAATTCTGAAAACACTTAATGTCCTTCATTTTGTTTTCCATTCTTCCAAATTGTGTTTATAGAAATTAATGTGTACTAATTACATTTGGCTTCCTTTTTCCACTAATAAGTGGTTTGTAAAAATCCAAACTTTGTGACAACACTTTTCCTTTTGTAAAAGGGCCCATGATGATTCTGCAGCCATTCACCTTTCTTCTCTCTATCTCTGTGGAGAAACACTTGGTCTCTGCTTGGTGACGCTCACTGATCCGTTGTGTGGAGAATTACAGGTGTATATCTGTATCTTTTTTTAAAATTGCAAAACAGACTTGCAGTAAAAGATATACACTTCTCATTACTATAAAACAATTTGAATACGTAACTACTGGGCCAAGCAGTAGCTGAAGGAAAATCCATAGGAATGTTGTTGAGAAGCTACATAAGAGTAATGGATCTTTGGAATTCTTTGGGAAGTGCTGAAGAATAGTCCAATATCATCAATAACTTCAGCACCCTGTCATCAATATTAACTTTTTTGACATTAATTTCATTGTATGCCAAATAAATTAGCATGAATATAGTGTCATCCCTCCTACCCCCCAAAAGGAAACTGCACGTGTGTATATTTTCACATCTGTGATGTAAACTTTCTAAATACATTTGCCCCCCATTTTGTCTGAATCACTGTTCTGACATCCAGTGGGTATTTTTGCATAATGTAACACTGAGCCATCTCCTTTTGGCTTACCTGGCAAAAATATCACGCTAAAGTCATACGTCAAATAGTTAAAAATGTTAATAAATCCGAAAATAGAATTGGTTTTATTTTTGGTATGTATTCATGAAATGCAGTTGCATGTTTTCTATCTAAAAATGATTGGTTTTCACATGAATTTTTAAAAAGTTCAGCTGTTTTCAGTAGCATTTCTAAAGATGCGATTAGAATGGAAAGCATCTAGGCCTGATGTTGCCAAACATTAGTCATTCTTTAATACTGATTCTTGGGTACAATTTTGTAACTGGAGTATAAAGGAAACATCATATTCCATCAAAAATTGAAGTCCAGAATTCCACCACTATTAATGAATGTGCAAACCCTTGAGTTGTGTAATGCTGCATAAAAGTATTGTTTTTCCTTGAGCAGTGCCAGGGGAATGTATAATCCTAACCACATACTAGCCCAGGTTTTTTTTGTTTTTTTATTTCCTTTTAATGAAACCAGAGAACTTTTTTTTTCAGTTACAGATGGAAAAGAAAGAGAGCAATTATTTAGGACGTTTCCCACACTGATTGAATTCACAATTGGCCTTCTTTCCTCCCCCACATAAGTTGATGGAAGTGCTTTGAGCTCTGGCAATCTGGTTATTAATAATGTGATTCTGCACCATTTCTTTTTTTTAAGGGGTTAGATGAAGTTGATAATGTAAGATTTAGATTGTTGGAAAAAACTGCATTCTTTGGACTCGATCATTATTTACTGTATTTTTCTTTTCTTTTGCAGAAAGACAAGAAAAAGAAGGTGATGTGTATGCCAGTCTTTCAGATGAAAGGGCCTTTGTATTTTCAGTGGCGTTGGCAGAAATAAACAGAAAAATAATCAATCAAAAATTAATTCTTTGACAAACTACGCTAAAGTGAAATACAACCACAACTCAGGACTCAACTCTTGCACAGTTGTTTCACCAAAATGGATCTCGTACTGTGACATTTTGCAGCATTATTGTGGATGCCTGAATCACCATTTTATCAGACTCCTCTACCCTGCTGAATTGCCAGATGACCATTTCTTACAGCAAAACTTTTTGCGGTGATGCATGTGGACAAGTGGTGGCTTAAATGTGTACACCAAAGTGGAAGAAGACAATTCTTTCTTTAAATTCCAATCTCAGATATTTTGTTTGTATAGAAATAATTATGTTCAACAATGGAGTGACATATAGATCGACGTATTGTTCAAAAAGCAGGGGGAAAATATGTGCAACACTTGGTTTACCAATCAACTTCAACAAGCAAGCAGGTTATACCAGGGAAGGGAATGAAACAGTTCCTGTGGTGTATTTGGAAGGACTAAAAATGATTAATTCCTGATCGAGATACCGGTTTCATTCTACATTTCACCTTATTTATGACATTGATTGCATACAGGTATTATCTATTCTGGTCTTTAATTAGTCTAAACACTGCAAATAATGATCATAAAGTACAACAATAAAAGAAGTGTTAAGTTTCATAAACCTTGTTTGTTCCATTCCCAATTTTCAGTATAAATTATATGTTTTAAATGTATAATTTGACATCTTTTTAGCAAAATCCCAGATTTGTTTTACATGTGGTCTGTGAATTTTTGGAGATATTTTCATGTAATAAATAGATATCATTTACGTATAATATAAGTGAGCGTGGCATCATTAGACTATTTGCAAGAGCACTAATATGGGAATCTCCACTTGCTGACTTGTGAACCACTTTCAATTCCTACTTGTTATACTTGTATCATAGGTATGTTATTGATGAAATATGTAGATACATTATGGGACTGTGGAAATGTAATAGTTTAAGTTTATTCATTAGTGTCACATGTAGGCTTACGTTAACACAGCAATTAAGTTACTGTGAAAAGCCCCTAGTCACCACACTCCAGTGCCTGTTTGGGTACACCTGAGGAGGATCTAGCATGGCCAATGCACCTAAACAGCATTTGCTTCAGACTGTGGGAGGAAACCGGAGCACCTGGAGAAAAATCAACACAGACACGGGGAGAATGTGCACAATCCGCACTGACAGTGACTCAAGCCAGAATTGAACACAGGTCCCTGAGGCAGCAGTACTAACCATTGTGCCACCATTAGTTGCAATAGGACATCACCAGATGGTGTCACATGCTTCACATATTGTTAAAAATATTGCACTTATCTGGCCCATGTTTTATATTTATGGTTAAGACTATGTTAATTTGCATTTTACCTGAAATCTACATACAGACTGTAAACTTTGATCAAGTTGCATTCCAAAGCTGATTTTTGTGATTTTCAAACTTATAATTTTAGTGGGAAGAGAGCATTAGTTCTTTGTGCAGAAGAATATTTGAGAGTACAGTGACACATGTTTTATTCCTGGAATAGTTTAATATTATCAGATGAGAATATAAAATATGGAATAAAATAAATTTATTTAGCTCTTAAGTGTAGTCCTTCTGTGGATCAGTTTCACCTGATCATCAACTTTTTTTTGCAACTATTCAGTATGAGTCTTGGCTCAGTGGCAGAGCTCCTTCCTCTGAGTCAAAAGACTCAGGTTTTAGTTCAGAATAAAATTCCCCCAACCCAGCCCTTTATTGAAAGATGTGCTGGTTAGGTGAATCAACTCAAACAGCCATCGGAGTGTGGTGACTAGGGGAATTTCACATTAGCAGTGCTAATGTAAGCCTTACTTGTGATTAATAAATTAACTTTAATCATCTCTGCTTGAGCCCCCACACAATTTAAATCGGATTCTCAATATCTTATGTCCACAATGGATTCAATTGTGGGCATCAGGCAAAATTTTTGGTTTATTTTTAGCTCTCCAAATGATTTAGCGAGAAAACCGGCATGCAACTCTCTGCCAGTACAGCTGACTCTGCTCACCAGATACTGCAGCACTTGAAGGAAAAATATGGTACAGATGTCTCTGCCAGGGCCTGATGAAGCTGGCAACATTGACTCCACATAGCTTGGATCACCCATTAAGGATATACTCCCCCCAACGCATATACGGGACAGGACCCCACTCCCTCACCACTAAGAATATACCCTCCATATAAGCAATAGGAGACTCCCCCTAATTATGGGAATCTTGTGGTATCACTGGTGAGGTGTGGGTAAAATTGTGAGGCAAAATCTTGCTGATGAGAATCTAATTTTCCAAATCTTGGGAGATTTCGAGCAGCATGGTGGCACAGCGATTAGTACTGCTGCCAGGTTCAATTCCTGGCTTTTGGTCACAATCTTTGTGGAGTCTGTAGGTTCTTCCCATGTCTGCATGGGTTTCCTCCCACAGTCTGAAAGACACGCTGGTTAGGTGGATTGGACAAGCTAAATTCTCCCTTTGTGTACGCTGGAGTGTGACGATTAGGGGATTTTTACAATAACTTCATTGCAGTGTTAATGTAGGCCTACTTGTGACACCAATAAATAAACTTTTATTTTGTGCTCATGGCAAATGAAGTGTAAAATTTCCCCTATAAGTGAACTGCTGCTTTTTTTTTAAGAGGGCCGTGTATGCATAATTTCCATGATGTAGAGATGCCGGCTTTGGACTGGGGTGAACACAGTAAGAAGTCTGACAACACCAGGTTTAAGTCCAACTGATTTATTTGATGATAAACTCACACAAGCTTTCGAGGTTATCCTCTTCGTCAAGTGAATGAGTGTTCTCACCTCTTGTTGAACACCTGATGTTGAACATCTATTCACCTCATGAAGAGAATAACCTCAAGCTTGAGTCTTCTATCAAATAAATTGGCTGGACTTAAACCTGGTGTTGTCAGACTCCTTACTGCGTAATTTCCAGCAGGGGTCTCTGTATAGTGGTAATTAGGTATAAATACAAATTATTTTTTGTTTTTCTAGCTAGAACTTACTTGGATTAATTATAATCATAAGATATTAGAACCAGAAGGAAGCTATTCAGCCCACTGGATTTGTATCAGCTATTATGAAGAGCAATTCACTTAATCCCATTTCCGAGCTTTTCCTTGATACCGCTGTAATTCCTCTTAGTACCTTCTGAAAACCACTCTTGAATCTGTTTCCACCATCAAGTCAGGATATACTCCAGATCCTAATCCATCATTGCATTAAAAATAGACAAACTACTCACCCTAGGCTTGGGTTTCACTTAGATTCTTCATACAGCCTCCCATCCATTGGCTCTGTCTACGCTTCCCACTGCCTCGGCAAAGCAGCCAGCATAATTAAGGACCCGTGCATCCTGGACGTTCTCTCTTCCACCTTCTTCCTTCGGGAAAAAGATATAAAAATCTGAGATCACATACCAACAGTTGTCAGACTTTTGAATGGACTTATCTTGCATTAAATTGATCTTTCTCTACAACCTATCTATGACTGTAACACTACATTCTGCACTCTCTCGTTCTCTATGAATGGTATGTTTTGTTTGTATAGCACGCAAGAAACAATTTTCACTGTTAATACATGTGACAATAAATCAAATCAAATCACCTGGCCTCCAATGCTCCCCTCATTCTAACTTTGATGTTCCAGTGGAAGGTACTGGTTGATAACAAAGGCTGGGATTTTCCAGCCATTCATGCTAACAGGATTGTCTGATTCAGCTGCAACAAACAGAGATTTGGCTGGGTAACAAATTCTCCATCCACGGTTGTAGTAGCAGCAACAAGGCATCAACAGCTGGAATATTCTAGCCAAGATGTGGAATGTGGGCTGATTTTTTTTCCCTTTAGGTCTGAAGTGCTGTGAGGTGCTCTGGCTGAGATGAACTCATGGTAAAATATTTGGGGAACCTGGGTCCTTTCTATTCAGTTCAAAGAATTACAATAATTATTTGTTGTTACTCCAGCTGCGATTGGCTCATGAATGAATCAGGCCTGGAATTTAATTAGTTGTATACCTGGCTATGTGATTCTGTTTAAACCCTTGAATGATTAATTTCTTCAATTAATATTTGATTTTCATGTGAACTCAAATTTACTAGGTTGTATTTCAGGGTATGAAGAAATTACCCTGAGTTAATTACTGAGTAAATTCCATATTCCTCTGATGTATCAAACATGTTGTCTCATTCATGGTTAAGTAATCTGTATGAGTGATTATGGAAGATTTATGTAATTGCATCCATCTAACATGTTTTAAAAGCCCATGATGTTGAAATGAATGATTTTCAGATTACATTAAATTGTACACTGAGTCTCATTTGGGTTTCTCTAAAACTCTTGCAATTTAAGAGATTGTGTTCTTGAGTACATTTGCTAGATTGAATTGATAATGTGCAATAGAATGTGCCCAGAAGATGGTGTTGAACGTTGTGGTGAAACAGGAATTACTTTACAAAATCACACTTCATTTTTAAAACTCTTAAGTTTTTCATTCCATGCTTTCCAGAACTATGTATGCTGTTTTGTACTTTATTAATTGAAATTAAGCCAGGTGACTCAAGTTATTCCAGGAAGGTGAGCACATTAGCCTCTATTTCCTGGCAATAATTACTATTTTCTGTGGAGCAATTGGAACTACTGGACTGCACACTTGGCAATGAGTGAAAAACATCTATGATTGCATTAGCCATTTTTTGATCTTAAAATGTATTTTATTAATTATCATTTGAAAGAGCTGCATGTTTGAAATAGAAAACGTTTTTTAGCTTGATTGATTCAAAAGTACTAAACAGCGTCAGGTAGACTGGAATGCCTTGCAGCCTTGAGAATCGACCTTTGGCAAATTGGTTGAGAATTAAGTATGTTATTATTTCAATCTGATAAGTCAGGAAAAATAGGGATCTTAGCAAATTACTTAGAGTAGACCTAGACTAGATGTTGCGCTGCTACTTTTCCAGAGAATAGTAGACATGGTTAGTCCATATGATGAACACTAATTTATTGTACATCTTCAAGGAAGAGCTGAAACTCATTCTGGGTGGGCTGGAGATCACATTGTGTAAGAAGCAGATATCCTTAATATGAGAGTCAATGTAGTCTCCTAGACTAATTTTGATCGTCTAAAGAGAGTGAAGAGTAATTTTCCAGATTTTTCTTTCCCTAAATGATATGGATTTTTAAAAGAAAGTCTACCTCTCCCATGGGATTGCATGGTCTGGATGAAGCAGGGAGTGGAATTTGGGGATGAGGTTCTGTATGATGATACATGAGACCATGGCTGTTTGAGAGCATCTGGTCTTTTCCTATTTAACATTATTGTATGTTTGTACTATTCCTAAAATAATATGCCCAGAGCTGAATATTGCATTCTAATTGTGCCTTAAAGGATTTACATAGGCTTAGCATTAACTCTTTGACTTTGCATTCTCTGGCGTAGTGGTATTGTCATCAGTCTAGTGATCTCGAGACCTGGGTTTGAATTCCCACTATTGCAAATGGTGAAATTGGAATTAACCAAAAATCAGAAATTAAAAGTCTGATGATGACCTTGAAACAATTGTTAATTGTCATAAAACCCATCTGGTTCACGATTGTCCTCTTAGGGAAAGAAATCTGCTGTCCTTACCTGGTCTAACCTACTTGTGACCCCAGACCCACACCAATGTAGTTGACCCAGGGATGGGCAATAAATGCTGGTCCAGCCAGCAATGCCCACATCCTATGAACAAATAAAGAAAATAGAATCTCAGTTTTTTTTAAATTTGTGAAGCATTGTGAGTGGATTTTAAAAGACTCCCCATGCGCCCTTCCACCACCCATCTGAACAAGTGTGAGTTGTTCAAACAGAGGAGCAAAAAGCTGTTCTCACTTTGACAGTGAACGGTTAGCAACTATGAAACACATTTCTAATTCTTGCACTGTTTCAAATACCAAAAGCCAGTCAAATCAAATTTATTTTTACTTTTCTATTCCTTTGTATGTACTTACTTTCAAGTATCTCTTGGGTATTTCTATCTATTTTTGTACAGCCATTAGACACTTGAAAGTATCCAGATACTGCATCACTTAATAATAAAGATTTCAGAGTGATCTGAGAAAGGAATGTTCTGAAAAATGGAATGAAATAGTTGAACAGAATGTCTCTGCTGGAGGGTTGACACAGCTCCTCTGCAGCAGGTTATAATAGATTCTAATTTAGCATAAGCTTTTTTTTGCCACTGCCAATTAGGCCTTTACAGTGTGTAACACTACCATAGGTTAATAATTATATTCATTTCATTGATCAAGTGAAATCATTTCACACTGGAATGACTTTATAAGGAATAACAACTGAGTGATTATGGTTTGTACCACTAGGGAAAGGGGATTTTGCATTAAAATTGCTGGCCTCATTATGGGGGCCTAATCCTTGCAAACAGATTAGAGGATGAAAGTGCTGGAGGAGGTATTGTTGCTGTGTCCTGTGCAACAAAGCCCTGCAGTGTTTGTATTCAATTCACATGTCTGGACTCCTCTTACATTCACTGTAAATTAGGAAACTTTCAATGAAAATGTTCCATTGCAGCAAGTAGTCTACTTAATGAACACACGAAAAGGGCAGAAAATGGAAAGAATGCTATTCAAAAGGAAATTGTCTTTTTTTTTAGAAGGCATGTAGTGCATTGGATCTTAGCTAGTAATTCTAACTATGTGGCTTTGCTGTAGAAGTGAATGTATATTGATGGGAAGTTATGAAGTCCTTGTTAATGATATGCAAAGTAACTCAGATTGTGGTTTCAGGAAAATTGTGTACTTGTAGCTGCCTGATATTGCTTTTTCTGAACCACAAAGTTATTAATTATTTTCAATCAGGAAATGCTGATCCTCATTAAATATAATTGGCTTGCTGGGATGTGATTTAAAGGACTGACTCATTGAGTTGTTGAACTATATTAATACAAGAGACTAACCGTAAATCTATGGACACAACATTATACTTTGATACAGTACTTGGATTCATAAGTATTTACAGTACCAAAGGAGGCCATTTGGTCCATCATGTCCATGCAAGTCAACAAAGATCTGACCACACTAATCGCTTTTCCAGCACTTGACCCATAGGAGGTTATGGCAGTGTAAGTGAATACCTAAATACTTCTTCAATGTTAAGAGATTTCTGAATTAACCATCCTTTCATATGGAGAATTGCAGACTCCTGCAATCCTCTGGGTGAAAAGGTCTCTCTCTATTTCGCTTATGCCCCCTGCTTATTGACTCTCCATAACGGAAAAAGTGCATTCCTACCTATGCTGTTCTTAATCTTCGCTGTTCCTAGGAAATCAGTCCCAGCCTCTATAATCTTTTCTCACTGCTCAGATCATCCAGTCCAGGCAGACCCTGGTAAATCTCCTCTGCACCCCCTCCAATGCAATCCCATTTTCCTATAATGTGGTGAGTGTAACTGCACACAGTACTCCTGTTGTGGCCTTCCCAGTTTTTATACAATTTTAGCATGACCTCCCTGCTCTTGTATTCTATGCCTCAGCTAATAAAGGGTTATTCATGAAGGCTTGTCTTCTTAACCTTACCCCTCATCAGAGATGTGGTGATCATCAAGTTAAATCATCACCAGTCAGCTCTCCTTCCTCAAAGAGAAAAGCAGCCTGTGACCATCTGGGATTATGATGACTTTACATTAATAAAGTATCCTATGTGCCTTCTTAAACACTGCCTGCCCTGCCACCTTCAGGTATCGGTGGATATGAACTCCAAGGTCTCTCTGACCTCAATATTTTCCAGGGACCTATCATCAATATTGTAATCCTTTGCCTTGTTAGCCTTCCCTAACACTTTTCCAGGTTAAGAAATAACCACTGAGTAATTGTGATTTGTACCACCAGGGAAAGGGGATGTTGCATTCCCTAACACTTCCCCAGGTTAACATTTGCTACTGTTCTGCCCACTAGACCAGTCCATTGATCTCCTCCTGCAATCTATAAATAAAGGGTATAATAATTGAAGTGGTGCAGGAGTGGAGGACCTGGGTGTACCTGTGTATAAATCATTGAAGGTGGCGGGGCAGGTGGTGACAGCAGTTAATAAAACACATTGTATTCTGAGCTGTATTAACAATGAAATGGAGTACAAGAGCAAAGAGATTATACAACACACTAGTTTGACCTCAGCTTGAGTATTATGTATAGTTCTGGACCCCACCATATGAAAGATGCAACCATATTGAAGTATGTGCAGAAGACATTTACAAGAATGATTCCAAAGATGATAAACTTCGGTTATGAAGATAGATTGGAAAAGTTGTAACTGTTCTCCTTGGAGAGAAGGATAAGAGAGATTTGATAGAGGTGTATAAAATCATGAAGGGGCTGTATAGAGTAGATAGGGAAAAAATTTTCCACTTGAAAAAGGATTAATAACAAGAGGGCACTGATTTAAAATGATTTGCAACAGAGCAAACATGATGTGGGAAAAAACTTTTTCACACAGCGAGTGATTTAGGGTTGAATCGCGCTGCCTGAAAGTGTGGTAGAGGCGGGGTCAACCAAGGTTTCCAAGATGATTATTTGAATAGAAACAATGTGCAGGAGTACGAGGAAAAGACAGAAGAATGGCACAGAATCAAAATGCTCATCTGGTGCAGATTTGATGTGTTCTGCACCATAGCGATTCTGAATACTAGTTGGAATTTGGAAATATTTCAATCTGAGGCTGGAACAGCCTTTTTCCTCCTTTGCTTGAATTAATAACCAATTTATAGTTTTCATTTATGGTGAAGCGATGATAAACAGTAGTTACATAGCATATTAAAACTGCACCTTATTGTTTTTTAAAAGCAATTGATGACCAGATTCTTAAAGAGTAATACAATAGCGTCCTTCAGTTCTATCAAGTAACATAGATTAGTGATACCAAAGCTTAGCAATCCATTGATATGCATTCATGCTAGGAACCTGTTCTCGTCACTCATTCCCAAAACAGAGCTGATCTCAGTATTCAGAGCTCTGCATTTGCAAACTACCCATTCCTTCTCTGTCAGCATAAAATGTCATCCAGAAGATGCATTTGTTACATAGGGTGCTGAAAATCAATTAGAAGTGTGGCATCTCATTCCTTCAGACTTTAATTTAGATAATTTCAAAATCCATTAAAAATAATCTGTCTCATTTTTCTCTCTCAGTCAATTCCCTCATTTCATTTTTGTTTCTATACCTGATTTAATATTGAATGCACTCACTATAATTTACACTTCCTTCAAATCCCTGCGCTGGTTATTTCACAATTCTTCAGTCTGGTTGCTGCCATCAAACTTTTAAATGGATCTGCCATCTATTAAGACAATCTTTCTCTATTCGAAATGACTGTAACACTTTTTTTTGCACTCTCCATTACATCTCCCCTACGTACGCAATAAACGGTATGTTTTGTTTGTACAGTGCGCAAGAAGCAATACTTTTCACTGTATCCCAATACATGTAACAATAATAAATCAAATCAAATCAAGTTAAGGAGACACATGATTGCTTACCTGTTTGCTCAGGCCCTATTTCCTTTGCTGCAATGTTGCCAACTCATGCTGTCAGCAACTTGCTATGCAAAAAACTTTTTAAATCTAAGCATGCAAGGACATGTCTAACCAATGGATGACATTATTAGAGATCTTATGACAGCAAATTAAGGTCTAATATATTTTTGATGGAGCAGCTCTTTGAACCCTTTTTAAAATGGTGAGTTACTAAATTCAGTCATACTCTGGAGAGATTCTGAGTGGAGGTACATGTAACAAGAGGACAAGAAAGCAAATCATAAGAAAGCACTACACACTCCTGTGTGCTAGCTGCTTTGTGACACTGGTCCAGACCTAGCAACCAGAATAGGAAGCACATTGCCCACTGAGGGGATTAAATATTGTCCTTTACTGCATATGTCAGAGCTGATGGTTTGACATCATTTACATCAATAATTATTCAGATTGAGTTAATTAAAATACTTTAACTTCTTCAAGAATATTTTTCCCTCTTTTTCCTGTTTTTTTCCATCAGATTTGCGCAGTCTCATGTATTTCATATGATTGTGAAATAGGTTTGTTGTAGTTTTGATTGTATGCAAATGTAACTCTGTGATAATGACTTGGCAGCTCATTTTGCATCTCCTCTGATTTTATTTTTATTTGCTTAATTCACCACGCACACGGTCAAAATTAGCCTCAGCTCCAATATGAATTTTATTTTTAGCCAGCAGTTACTCAAAGCAGTTCAATGAACTACCTTATTTCATCATTCCTTCTTGTGGATGGCAATAGATAACATTTGCTCAACATTTCCCTGCGGAGAGGGTAAAACTGTGATCTCAGCACTGCTTTTGCACATGGTGTTATATGCCGGGGCACAAACAATGTTCTTCTTGTTCTCAAGCATTTTCTCAATGTTATAATTAGTGGTGTGCTGAAATACATAGCAAATTAAAAAAAGAAGAAATATTTTGAGCTAGTCAGAACCCTTCTCATCCCTAGCAATTTTATATGGATTCTTAATAGCTTGGGGGGATGTGTTTAATGTCAGTGCAAGCTTGATGGGCCAAATGGCCTCCTTCTGCACTGAAGAGATTCCATGATTCTATGATTCTATTTCTTTCATGTCTTTTTAGGTAAAGTCAAGAAGGTAAGGGGTACTTTCTTCTCTTGGCTAAGGCCTAGAATGCAAGAGAAAGGGGGCTATGCTGTCGAAAAGACTAGTTAATCCACAGCCAAAGTACCATGAACAGTTTTGGTTATCAAATTATAGGAAGGTTGTGGTCACGCTTAGAGAGGCTACAGTGCAGATTTATGAGGCTATTGTCAGGAATGAGAATTTTAGCTGAGAGGAAAAATGGGGTTGTTTTCTTTGAAACAGAAAATGGGCTTAATTTTGGCATAAAATGATGAAGGGCTTAAATAGAGTGGATAGAAAGGATTTATTTCCCTTAAGAGAGGTCAGTAACAGGAGCCAAAGATTTGAAGTAATTATTAGAAGGATTAAAGGGGATTTGAGCAGACTTTTTTTTTATCCAGAGGGTGACAGGGATTTGAAACACACTATCTAAAAGGGTGGTAGGTGCAGATATCATGATTGCATTTGGAAAAAAGACACTCAGGCCAGAATCTTACCAATGCTCACACTGGTGGGGATTTCCCATCCAGGCACAGAGAACAGAGGCACAGAGCACAGGGATCTCGATGCAGCAGGAACATGAATGGCAGACAGGTAAGATTTGTGCCCCTTGAATTACTATAGCCTACATGGCCATGCACCAAAAGCTGGAAAGTGGGATTAAGTAGCATGACATTTCCTTGACCAGTGCCAACCAGACGATGGGCTGAATGGCCTATTTCTGTCTATGTTTCTTGATAATAAAATTAGTCTTTCCATTTAGTAATGTGCTTGGCAAATTCCTGCTTCACAATAAAATGTTTTTCTTAGTATTAATTCTGTAGAGTTGGAAGACCCTCTGCATCTAATTTTTAATTGAAATGAAAATACGCAGTATCTCGAGCAATGTTTAATTTTAAATGTTCAGCATGAAAGAAAGGATTACAAGAGAGAGGCCTTGTAAAGGGGATAGAGAAAAGGAGAATGAATGTAAGCAGCTTGCCCTGATGTGACAAATTGTCTGTCTTTCATTCAAAAATTAATCAAATATCTGACCATGTAATAGGGCATATCACATTTATTATGAAATGTAAATATAGTTGTACTCTTTTTCTCCTATTCTCTCTGACCAGTAAGATGATTGGAAACCAAAATGATTATTACATTTAGTGAAGTAATGGGAACTTACACTAAGGAAACAATATTTTAACTTGAGCCGAGAGCTATTTAAGCGAAGTGCCAGTTTGATTGATGTAGCAATGAATTTAGATTATTAAGAACCTGAGATCTTTTAAAGTACTATAACACTGGAAAATGATGGTTGTTGTATTATTAAAATGCAGACTTTGATCATTAAAGTATTGCGTTGCATCTTGGTATTGTTATGCATCTGAATTTAGTGGAAAGAGTGGGAGTAAGATAGTGGGCAGTGACATTTTACAGCAAAACAACACTCTCACTTAAGGTACATTGCCTTTTGTAATGTTAATTAGTCCTGTTTTCACTTACGTTAGCATTACTAACTGGTTTTACAGTAGAATAAAACTCTTCATATGCAATATTAATAAAAGAGAAAAATGGAAGAGTGCCCAGCAAGAATGCAAAATCTCAACTAGGACAACTTGGGGATTGTACAATTAACCTCACTGGCTTTGGTCTATGGAGGAGACATTGTGACAAAGAAGTCCGACAACACCAGGTTTAAATCCAACCGATTTGTTTGATAGTAAACTCACAAACTTTCGACTCTATGGTCTTCTTCAGAGATTGTGAGCCAGGGCTTTGTTTTCAATTGCTAGCAAGTGGCTGCTGCTGGAAAGTGTTCATATGATGACAAGGGCAGAACCAGGCTGAGCAAAGAAGCCTCAAATGATAGGATAAATTATTGACAGTCATTATCTGGTGCAAAAGGATATAATGTATGATATGTAGATGGACCTAAATTATTATGTTACAGAACTGATTTTCACTGAATCATAGAATCCCTTCAGTGCAGAAGGAAACCATTCAGCCCATCAAGTCTGCACCAATTCTTTGGCATAGCATCTTACCCAGGTCCTAATCCCGCAGCTCCATTTATTTATCCCACTAACCCCCCCTACCCTATACATTTTGTGACTCTAAGGGGCAATTTACTATGGTCAATCTACCTAACCTGCACATCTTTGGATTGTGGAAGGAAACACAAACTTCACACATACAGTTACCAGAATTGAACCCAGGTTCCTAGCACTGTGAAGCAGCAGTGCTAAACACTATACCTGTAATGTACGAGTGAAATTGCCATTGGTAAAGTCCCCTCCTCATCCCCCACGCAGAATAAGATAACCTCTAGAGAAGTGGTGGGCTGGTAGACAAGATCACTAGCCCAATGTGAGTACTGCAAACTCCTGAACACCATATGCTTTTTGTCTAAGTAAAAGCCAAGGCGCGGGTCATAACTGATTTCACTGTTGCCATTACCACAAAAAAGAGAACTGAGTAGAAAAATAAGCTGAGGAAGTGTGCTGTGGTATTTTCTTTTCCTTCCTCCTTTAAAGATGCTGGCTCATTAAAGGCTGTAGTTTAATGGATTCAAGTTGTTCCTCCGGTACTTTAACAAAATGGCAATCTCTACACGTGCACCCAGATAATGACTGTCAATAATTTGTCCTATCATTTGAGGCTCCTTTGCTTAGCCTGGTTCTGCCCTTGTCATCATAGGAACATTTTCCAACAGCAGCCATTTGCTTGCAATTGAAAACAAAGCCCTGGCTCACAATCTCTCCTCCATAGACCAAAGCCAGTGAGGTTAATTGTACAATCCCCAAGTTGTCCTAGTTGAGATTTGTTAACTCTCAGTACAGAGGGTCAGAGGATTTATATATCTGGATTTGTAAATCTGGCTCATGAATGCCATTTATAAATTGAGCCTGCAGGGAAAACAATCTCGGCTTCTATTTAGATTGCATTATATGAAGCAAAGTCAGAAACATTTTACAAAGTTGAAGGAAAAGATCCTTTGAACATGGTTTTGCTGATTTAAACACATCATTTGGATTATTCTCCACAATCTATGCAACAGGACTGACACAAAATATTTTCATAATTATAACCATGACATCCAAAAATGAGGGGAGAGATCTCTCCCCTCTATTCTATTACATTTTTAAAGAACTCCTGCTTCACAGAGCAGCTTGCTGTTTGTTTTGTAGCAGTTTATATTATCATAGAGTCTCTACAGTGCAGAAGGAGGCCATTTGGCCCATCAAGTCTGCAACAACCGCAATCCCACCTAGGCCTATCTACGTAACACCATCATTTACACTTGCTAGTCCCCCCTACACTAAGGGGCAATTTATCATGGCCAATTAGCCTAACCCATACATCTTTGGAGTGTGGGAGGAAACTAGAGCACCTGGAGGAAACCCATGCAGATACGGGGAGAATGTGCAAACTGCACACAGACAGTGATCAGAGCTGGGAATCAAACTTGGGCCCCTGTCTGTGTTGCACCATTGGTAGCCTCAAGAGGGCAACATTTAAAATGCTGCAGTTCAGGTCTGCAGGAGCATATCACTGGAAATGATGCTGAAAATAATCACTGTATTGTTACTAACACAAGAAACATGGTTGAGGGAAGCCAAATGGTCCATTTTAATTCATTCATCCAGAGCAATCTCATCAATGGACTCTGGGGTGGTCCTGGCAAATTGGAAAACAGCAAATGTGATGCCACTGTTTAAAAAAGGAGGTAGACAGAAGGTGGATAACTATACACTGGTTAGCTTAAACATGTGGATATAAATTGTCCCAATGATGAGACACAGCATGGATTCATGAAGGAAAGGTCATGTTTGACTAATTTGGTGGAATTCTTTGAGAACATTACATGTGCAGTGGACAATAGGGACCCTGTGCATGTGGTATATCTGGATTTCTAGAAGGCGGCACACTAAAGGCTGCTGCATAAGATAAAGGTGCACAGTGTTACGAATAACGTATTAGCACAGATAGAGAATTGGTTAACGAACAGAAAGCAAAGAGTGGGGGTAAATGGGGATTTTTCTGGTCGGCGATCAATGACTAGTGGTGTGCTTCAGGGATCAATACTGAAATCAACTTCTAGTTAGACTGATGGAGGTTAAAAACCTTGGTGTAATTCAAGAGGCAACTGTGTGTTGCAATTGTGGGGGGGAGGAAGGGGGGTCCCAATGGTTTACAATTTACATACATGGTTTGGAGTTGGGAATCAAGTGTAGTGCATCAAAATTCACAGATGAGACTAAGTTGAGTGCAAAGCAAAGTGTGCAGAGGACGCTGACAGTCTACAAAGAGATATAGATAGTCTATGTGAGTGGGTAAGGGTCTGGCAGATGGAGTACAATGTTGGTAAATGTGAGGTCATCCATTTTGGTAGGAATAATAGCAAAATGGACTATTATTTAAATGGTAAAAAATTGCAGCATGTTGCTGCAGAGAGGGACCTGGGTGTCCTTGTGCAGGAATCTCAAGGATTTATCATAGATCATCATAAAACCCTACAGTGCAGAAAGAGGCCCTTCAGCCCATCGAGTCTGCACTGAACACAATCCCACCCAGGCCCTACCCACATATTCCTACATATTATACCCACTAATTCCTTTAACCTACGCATCCCTGGACACTAAAGGGGAATTTCTTAGCATGGCCAACCAACCTAACCTGCACATCTTTCGACTGTGGAAGGAAACTGGAGGAAACCCGCGCAGACACAAGGAGAATGTGCAAATGAGGAGTTGGTTTGCAGGTGCAGCAGGTAATTAAGAAGGCAAATGGAATGTTGTCCTTCATTGCTAGAGGAATAGAGTTTAAAAACAGCGAGATTATGTTGCAGCTGTATAAGGTGCTGGTGAGGCCACATTGGAATACTGTATACAGTATTGGTCTCCTTATTTGACAAAAGGTATACTGGCATTGGAGAGCGTGCAGAGGATACTTACTAGGTCGATTCTGGAGTTGAGAGGGTTGGCTTATGAGGACAGACTGAATAGACTGGGACTATACTTACTGGAATTCAGAAGAATGAGGAGAGATCGTATAGAAACATATAAGATTATGAAAGGAATAGATAAGATAGAAGCAGGGAAGTTGTTTCCATTGGTGGGTGAAACTAGAACTAGGGGGCGGGCCTCAAAATAAGGGAGAGCAGATTTAGGGCTGAGTTGAGGAGGAACTTCTTCATACAAAGGGCTGTGAATCTATGGAATTCCTTGCACAGTGAAGCAGTTGAGGCTACCTTATTGAATGTTCTTAAAGCAAGGATAGATAAATTTTTGAACAGTAAAGGAATTAAGGGTTATGGCGAGTGAATGGATAAGTGGAGCTGAGTCCACAAAAAGATCAGTTGTGATCTTATTGAATGGCAGAGCAGGCTCGAGGGGCCAAATTGCCTATACCTGCTCCTAGTTCTTATGTTCTTAAGTCCTTAATGTGCCCTCTTCCTCCACCTGCTCCCTCCTACAACTGCAACACCCAATTGCTTCTTGAATTATCCCAAGGTTTTTAACCTTCATCAGCCTGACTAGAAGTTGATTTCGGGTATTGATCATTCATTGGAAGTAGAAGATCTATTTCATATCAATCCTAACATAATCTGTTACTGAAATAAAAGCAAAATATTGTGAATCTAGAAATCCAAAATAAAAACAGAAAATGCTGGGATTATCTGTTTTTTATTACCTGTTACTAGTTTGGCCAAGAACTGTCCCCTCAACTGGACAAAGAAGAGCCCAAAGGAGAGAAATGGAATTCTATGTTGCACACAATATTTATCTCTCCACTGAATCAAACCACCTCATCATTATCTAGCTCTGACAAAGAGTCATTTAGATTCGAAACATTGGCTCTAGTTTCTCCTCACACGTACTGTCAGACCAGCTGAGATTTTCCAGCATTTTCTGTTTTTGTTTCAGATTCCAGCATCTGCAGTAGTTTGCTTTTATCATCATTATCTCATTGCTGTGTGTGGGATCTTGCAGTGTAACAAAATTAGTTGTTGCGTTTCCCCAAATTACAACTGTGACTGTACTTCAATATTTCATTGATTTAACGCACTTTGGGAGGTCCTAAAGACATGAAAGCACTATATCAATGGTTACTCTTTTTCTTTGAGTCTATATCCTCTTGTCCTACTCTGAGTTTAATTTAAATGAGCTATCTGGATTAAATCTTTTCCCAGAATTACATTGTGGAACATGAACAGTGGTATACCCAATTTGGGTCAGATGGCATGTCTCCATGCAGTAGATTTATGAAATTATATACAACTTTTTTCCATCCAATTTAGTACCTTGAATACTTTTTGAAGATCACCTCTCAGCTGTTTCTTTCCAAGACTGAATGGTCCTAGTCTTTTCAGTATTGCCTTGTAAGGTAGTCTATTGACACTGAGGATCAGTTTTATGGCTTTCCTCCTAGCTGCCTCTGACACTTGAAGATCCTCTTTGTTTCTCAGTTTTTTGTTGCCTGCCAAGCTCACTAAAAATTATTTACTAACTGAAAACTTCACAATTTATGAATAGAAAAGATTAAATAACTGAACAACGTGGGTTAAGTGGGATTTTAACTTAATTGTTTTCTTATTCTTGTTTTAGACATATCAAAGCATTGAAAGATGTGCTGGTTAGGTGCGTTGGCCATGTTAAATTCTCCCTCAGTATATCCAAACAAGCGCTGGAGTATGGCAACTAGGGGATTTTCACAGTAACTTCATTTCAGCGCTAATGTAAGCCTACTTGTGACACTAATAAATAAAATTTATATCACAGCAGTCACTTTAAAGTATATTTACCTGCTATAGTCTCAACAATTTCATAATGCACCAATACATTCCTTGCACAAATGTTATGAAATAAAATGTACTATGGGATCTTACATATATTTGAATGCATATGTATTAAAATAAGTGTATAAATATATACATTTATATTATGTGTATTAATACATTTATAAAATATGTCTGTATACACGTGCATTCATGAAACAAATGTGAATGTACACTTATACACTCAGCATGTGAATTTCATAAAAGCTATTTCTGAATTTATGTATAATTCATTTTCATAAAGTTACTACGAAAGTATACAATCATATTTTTGAATTGATTTTCACTGCACGAGTAATCTAAAGATCAAGGCTAATGTCCCAGACATAAGACAGCACCATCAGTATCCCTGAAATGGCAGCACAGTAAGATACAGTCCAGATGGAGTTGCCTTGGGAGTCCTCAATGATGATTCTGGACCCCATAAAGTCTTATGACATCAGATCCAAAATGGACAAGAAAGCTTCCTGTTTGTTACTATCTATTATCCCCCAATGCCCCAGTCCCAAATCCTTCAATTGATGGATCAATATTCCTTCATGTTGAATGACACTCAGAGGAAGTATTAAGAGAGGTAAGGGCACAGGATGTACTTTGGCTGAGGGGCTTCAATGGCCATTACCAAGAGTGGATCAATAGCACCACAACTTACTCTGTCATAGAATAGGATTTTATGGCCTCTTCGACCCAAGGTTGGAAAATCCCACCAAAGGCCAATGACCGTGTTGATTCCCATGGTGGGTGGGATGGTAGAATTGAAGCGACAACGTTTTGCAGCATGGAAAGAGGCCCTTTGGTACATTGTGTCTGCATCAGCCATCAAGCATGTATCTTTTCTAATCCCATTTTCTAATACTTGGTCTGTAGTCTTCTTTGCCATGGTGTTTCACATGCTCATCTAAATGCTTCATAAATTTGTGAAAGTTCCTGCCTCTACCACTCTTTAGTCAGTGAATTCCAGATTCCTACCACCCTCAGGATGAAAATGTTTTTTCTCACATCTCCTATAAACCTCCTGCCCTTTAACTTAAATTTATGCTCATAGTTATTGAACCCTTCACTAAGGGGAAAAGTTCCTTCTTATCCATCCTATCTATGTCCCTCCCAATATCATATTGCCCCAATCAGGTCCCCTCTTAGCCTTCGCTGCACTATCCAGCCTTTCTTGATAGCTGAAGTACTCCAGCCCAGGCAACATCCTGGTGAATCTTCTCTACACCTTCTCTAGTGCAATGATTTCCTTCCTAAACTGTGGCGGCCCAATCTGCACCCAATATTATTGTAATACTATTGTAAATAGTATTATTGCCTCTTTCTGTGTGATCCTCTGACAAACTCTCATGTCTCTGACTCCAACTTCTTGCGTATCCTCCCCAATTCTCTTTGCTCTTCCATGGGCAGCCATGATTTCAGTGACCCTGGCATTGCATTCTCGAATTTTCTCCTAAATTCCTCTGTCTCTCCTTTGACCATCTCCTGAAAGATACCTTGACCAATCTTTTGGTTGCACTGCCCAATCTTTCCTTTTGTGCTACTGTCCCTAGATCTTTATGAACATTTTAGAAAGGCTAGTGGCATCAAGGGCAGTGTATAAATACAAAGCTGTGAGGGCTACTGTTTCAAACGGGAGAGAATGAATGTTGTTCCTTCATTTTCAGACCACTAGATGGTGCATGTTACTGGCCTAACCAGTATTTTATACAGCTATATAATAATCTCCTGCTCTTATATTCCATGCCTCAGTTAAAAAAGGCAAGTATCCCATATACTTTCTTAATCACCTTATCTACCTGTCTTGCTGTTTTCAGAGATCTATGGATGTGTACACCACATCCTCTGTTCTTTGTTGGGTCTGACTATTTATTGTATATTCCCTTGCCTTATTAATCCTCCTGAAATGCATCACCTCACACTTTAAGGTAAAATTCCATTTGTCACTGTTCTGCCCATCTGACCAGCCCATCTTTATCACCCTGTAAGTTAAGGCTTTGCTCCTCACTATTTATCACACCACTAATTTTTGTGTCACCATGAATTTACTGATCACCATCTAGATCATTAATATGCACTACAAATAACAAGGGACCCAGCACTGATCACTATGGGAGATGACTAAACACAGGCTTCCAGTCGCAGCACATTCTGCTTCCTGCCACTAAATCAATTTTGGATTCAATTTGCCAAGTTGCCCTGGATCCCATGGGTTCTTATCTTCATCAGCCTCCCAAGTGGGACCTTGTCAAAAGCCTTACTGAAGTTCATGTAGACCACATCAACTACGCTGCCCTCATCTACACACCTAGTTACCTTCTTGGAAAATTCAATCAAATTTGTAAATTTGATCTACCTTTGACAAAACTATACTGTCAATCCTTAACTAATCCTTGCTTCCCCAAATGGAGATTAATTCTGTACATCAGAATTTTTTCCAATGTTTTTCACTGAAATTAGACTCACTGGTCTGTAATTAGCTGGTTTTCCCCTACTTTCCTTCTTGAATAGTGGAATCAAATTAGCTGTTCTCCAGATCTCTTGCATCTCTCCTGTGGCTAGAGAAGATTTGAAAATTAGTATCAGAGTCGCTGCAATCTCCTCGCTTGACACACACAGCAGCCTAGGATACATACTGACCTGGTCAAATCCTAAAGGAAGTAAAAAGATACTGTGGCATCATAAACTATATATGCAAATACCATTTCATAAAATAAATATGTGAATGTATATATTTATAATATATGGAAATGTTTGTGTGCTTATACATTCATAAGCATTTGCAGCCATCTTCGGTGACAGGACTGAGGAGGTAAAATTTACTTCTTCACAACAGACAACAGGCGATGGCAGGACAATCTCTTTATAAGTTACAAGTTGATGCAAGAACTCCTGACACATTGCTGACAGACATGGGGTCAGTTTATAAGGTGACACAAGTTCTATCTCTCCACCACGTCTCTGAACTCCTTTAGCCTCTGTGTTCTCTGATATCTAATCATGAACGTGATTTATTTTCTCCCATCAAAATGGTAGGAAAATGAAAATCATCATCCTCTGCCCAACCACCTACTGCACACATGTTCCATTAATCCTTCTCCCTGATACTGTTATGGATTAAACTAGACTATTTGCAAACTTGCTTCTGCTGCCACACCAGGTTATTTGTTGTACAAATAAATCCAATGCTTATAGTAATCAATTATTCCAGTGTTTATCTGTCTGTTCTCCCATTATCTACCATCATAAACTGCAAATCATCCCAATTCTGCTGTCTGTATTCCATCACTTCGACTTCTGCCCTGGTCAACTGATACTGGCCCTTTCAAATATAAGATTCTCATCACTGTGTTTTAATCGTTCCAAAATTTGCCTCTTTCTGTGTGATCCTCTGACAAACTCTCATGTCTCTGACTCCAACTTCTTGCGTATCCTCCCCAATTCTCTTTGCTCTTCCATGGGCAGCCATGATTTCAGTGACCCTGGCATTGCATTCTCGAATTTTCTCCTAAATTCCTCTGTCTCTCCTTTGACCATCACCTGAAAGATACCTTGACCAATCTTTTGGTTGCACTGCCCAATCTTTCCTTTTGTGCTACTGTCCCTAGATCTTTATGAACATTTTAGAAAGGCTAGTGGCATCAAGGGCAGTGTATAAATACAAAGCTGTGAGGGCTACTGTTTCAAACGGGAGAGAATGAATGTTGTTCCTTCATTTTCAGACCACTAGATGGTGCATGTTGTACTACTAAACCAGGGAAGAATCAATCTCATTCTTAAATTAGATGTTTAATGGAAATTAAATGTACAGTTTATTAGCTTTAAACTCCTTTGATTCTTAAGAGGTTTATCTTGTAGCAGTTAACTAAAAATTCCATGCTATTTTACCAATGTAATTTTCTTCTCTCAAATGCATTAATTGAAATCCACAAATTGCATGAAGGTTAGACTCAGCACAAGAACATTATAAAGAATTTAAATAACAATGGCTCACATAAAGCAACAAATAATAAGAAATAACAAGTTGAATGGAAATTTGCAAGCAAGCAAGAATTTGCAGGAATATTCTTAAGGAGAGCAAGTCTGAATATTTGCAACAGGCATTGCTGCCGCAAATTACTTGTGCAAGGTAGGTGATTTATTTTTAATTTTTTGCAACTAGGACTAAAATGTGCTGAATTCGAGTTTTGGTACAACAGTTTTTTCAGGCTCATCTCATCAGTTCTGTTTCAAATTCTCGCAAGTGAAAGGAGAAATGCTATAGTTCTGTTTTTCAGACAGCAAAATGTCACTTTATGGTATTTGTGCCAGAATATTTCTCACGGGAGGCATGACAACTCCATGTGAAGGAACTCAAGCTCTGATCGTAATACTAAACAATTGTAGAAAATGATAAAAGTTTTATTTTGTTTTGTGATGATTTATTATTCCTGTACCAATGCTCATTAGCGCTGAAATGAAGCATTTTTGACATCAAATCATGCAGTTTGTTTAAATCTGAAAAGTAGAGCTGGAATGTGATTCATTGACTATTTCTCTAAGGAGATAAATCACATCCATACCAATTGTATATTTCTGATAAAACCCACTAACTGACTCTTCCATTCAGTGAAGGAATTAACTTTAATTATTTCACTGACAATGAATGACAATTTCAACATGTTGCAGAACAAATCTGATGACCACTTTCATGCTTTTGTAATGTCAAGATCCATAGGCCAGCTGGTTGAATAAAGCCAGCAGACAAGGGGAGAACATGCAAACTCCACACAGATAGTGACCCAAGACAGGATGTGCAGCCCATGGTTTCTCAATAACTAACTGTGATGTTCTCCGAGCTAGTTAAACTCCTCACCATGATTTCACATTCCTACAATCAGTCTTTAAAAGTGCGTTTAAAAAATACTGAATCAGCAGATTGCTAACATAATAATCAGAAGAATAGTACATTGAAATAGAGACTTTGCCTCATATCTACTCAAACCATCTGAGTTATCTGCTACATATCGTATATCTGATCGCTTGTACACGTAAAGCAGCTCAATGATATAAGAGGAATCACACAAACAACTGCATAGAAATTCTAACATGTCATTAAGTCATTTGGCATGACTAATGTTGGTGTTTATCCTGTAGATAAAATCATAGTCTTGATAGTATTTATCCATCCTGTTCTCAATTCCTTTATTCTCTGTTCCTTTAACCATGAAAGAAATCATGGTATTGCTATAGTTCCAAATAAATTAAGTAATTTAAACAAAATTGAAAAATGAGATAGCATTTGCAATAAACTCATATGATTTTTTTTTTTCATTTTCCTCATGTTTCCTTCTGAAGACAGTTATCCAGTACCTCATCCAAGTGACAGTTTATCACATGTAATTGCCATTAGATGTTCACCAAATTAAGCCATCACAAGCAAGTCAATCATCTCAGTTCCTCAGGGTCTTGTCCGAAGCCCAACTATCTTCAGCTGCTTCATCAATGACCTTCCTTGCAACATAAGATCAGAAATGGGAACGTTCACTGATGATTACACAATGCTCAGCATCATTTGTAACTCCTCAGAGACTGAAGCAGTCCATGTCCAAATGCAGCAACACCTGGACAAAAAATAAGTGACAAGTAACATTCATAGCACATAAGCAATGACCATCCCCAACAAGAAGAAATGTAACTATTGCTGCTTGACATTCAATGGCATTACTAACGCTGAACAACGTAAGGATTATAATTGACCAGAAAATGAACTGAACTAACCATATAAGCACTGTGGTTACAACAGCAGATAAGAGGCTATGAATCCTGCAGCAAGTAACTCACTTCCTGACTTCTCAAAGTCTGTCCACCATCTACAAGACACAAATCAGGAGTGTGATGCAATACTCTCCACTTGCCTAGATGAGCACAACTCCAACAACACTTAGAAAGCTTAACCACACTGCAGGACGAAGCAGTTCACTTGATTAGCACCCCAACCACACACGTTTATTTCTTTGCCGCGACACACATGGCAACAACGTATATTATTTATAAGATGCACTAGAACAACTCACCAAGGTTCTCAGGCAGCATCTCCAAAACACAGGACCACCACCACCCAGAAGGACAAGGGCAATGGACAGATGGCAGTACCACCATTGGAAGTTCCCCTCCAAGCCACTCACTGTGCTGCCTTGGAAATATATTGCTAGTTCTTCACTATCACTGGGCTAAAATCCATGAGCTCCCTCCTTAACATATGCCTAGACCACATGGTCTGCAGCAGTTTAAGAAGGCAGCTCAGTACCACCTTTTCAAGAGCAGTTAGGAATGGGCAATAAATGCTGGCCTGGTCAGTAAGCCGCGCATGCCTTGACTGGCGAGAATAAGGTATCTCTTTCCAGATATGATTCTATTGACCCACCAAGAAGCTTTTGTTAAAACAAACTTTATTTAACAACAGTTAAAGTACAACAAAAAGAATTAGCAAACTTTTACCAATTGAAATACTTAAACATGACAAGGTATAATTGTTAACAGCAATCTATACCTATAGTTCCAATTCAAACAATATTGCCACTCACATAAATCTTTTTTCAGAATCAATTATTTCAAAAACTGATATGCTCACGTGGATGCTAGATTTCCAAGCTTTTAACCCCTTGGACAGATACAGAAAGACACCTGCCTTCTGACTCCCTTACAACAGTTTCCAGAGGAAGTTCTATTTCCAAGCAGCAGGACTTTGGAGCAGTAGGCCATTTACTGGCAGATTCCAGGCTCCAAATCCAGAGAGAGAAAGAAAGAGGCAGATAGAGAACAATGTCTCCTCTTGACAGAGCCTAAACAACAATTAGTCCACATTAAAACAAATGTTTTAGCAATTAAGATCAATTATGCTGCAGTAGTGATAACAAGGACTGCAGGTACAGATAAACTGGCACCAATAATAAAATAAACAGCTAAAACAAACCCTGCATACAAAATAAGACCCAAATACATTTCTTAAAGGAACTTTATCATCATAAAATATACATTAAGAAAATAACTTTCTATAAGTTGGAAACATTTCTAAAGACCAGCATTTTGTATCACTCAGCAGAGCAAATGTATAAAAATGTAAAATTTTTCACTTTACAATAATGTCAGAATGAATAAGACTGTTACAGTTTGATTTAAATTACATATGTATAAAAAAATCATCAATAGGATTTTGTAAATAATTAGTTTCTTTAATATTGGGATTGAACTGGCATGAAACAAAGGAGGCAGTAGGCTATTCACCACCAATAAACTGCTCTTCATTCAGCTTTTATAACCAGTTCTACCTTGGGAATCACTAGAATTGCTACGGCAGGGTTTTTTGAAATTGTAGCTTCAGGTGCATACAATTAGTGAACATATTGCACCATATAAATGACCATGAGCTTGTGTTCTTTTTAATCTAAATTTAAAGTTAATATGTAAATTGATTTATGAAACACATGCAAAGCAAGTTAGGATATTACTCGTTATAATGAAGGGTACAGAAACTAACTGTGTTAGTTAACTTAAAACTTAAACTTAAAATATACCATCACCCATCCAGGAGGGATATCTATCAAATCTCCAGTCAACTTTATTTGTTCCCAGGAGAACAGCCCCAGCTTCTCCAATCTAATTTCATTGGTAAAGTCCCTCATATTTGGAATTATTCTGATAAATTTCCTTTGTACCCTGTCAAGGACCCTCACCCTTCCTAAAGTATAGTGATTGGAACTGGATACAGTATTCCAGACTCTGTATAAACAGTGCTTTATGAAAGTTCAGAATAACTTCTTTGCGTTTGTACTCAATACCTTTATTCATGAAGCCCAAGATTCTATGTGCTATGTTAATTAGCTCTCAATAAGGCCTACAGCCTACAAACTTCTATGCATATGAACCCACCAAGTCCCTCTATCTCTGCACACTCTTTAGAAATGTATACAATACTTGTTACGCTACAGCAGGAGTACTGTGTGCAGTTCTGATCGCCACCCTGTAGAAATGATGTGATTGCACTACGGAGGGTGCAGGGGAGATTAACCTGGATGTTGCCTGAGATGGAACATTTTAGCAATGCAGAGAGGCTGGCTAGGCTGGGGTTGTTCTCATTAGAACAGGGAAGGTTGAGGGCAGACCTGATCAAGATGTTCAAAATTATGAGGGGGATAGGAAAGGTAGATAATAAGAATCTTTCCTCCTTAGTAAAGGGGTCAGTAACCAGGGAGCATAGATTTAAGACAAAGGGCGGGAGATTTAGTGGGGACTTGAGGAAAAGCTTTTTCACCCAGAACATGGTGGAAATCTGGAATTCACATCCTGAAAAGGTGGTAGAAATGGGAACCTTCACAACGTTTAAGACATGTTTAGATGAGCACTTGAAATGACGTTGCATTCCCGACTGCAGCCACGTGCTGGGAATTGTGTTTAGAATAGATTGGTGTTTGATGTCTGGCACTGATATGATGGGCTGAAGGCCTCTCTCTGTGCTGTAAAACTCTATGACTCTAAATGTGAAATTAGTTTTATATTCTCTCCCCATATTCTTTCTGCCAAAATGCATCGCTTCACATTTCTCTTAGTAAATTCTATGTGCCACTGTCTGCTTATTTTGCTTGTCTATCTGTTTCCTTTTGTAGTCAATGATATCATCCTCACTATTTATCACATCTTCATGTTTGGTATCATCAGCAAATTTTGAAATTTTACTTTATATTCCTATATTTGTATATATAACTTGTCCTATCATTGACCCTTGGGGAACCATACTGCATCCCATCTTCCACTCTGAAAAACATCTATGACTCACTATTCTGTCTCTAAACCATTTTTTTGTCTAAGCTTATGTAGATCCTCCTACCCCATGAGCTTCGGTTTTGTTAATCAGTCTTTCTGTGGTACTTTGTCATAACTTTCTAAACTCCATATAGACAACCTCCATCTCATTCTCTTTACCACCCACACTGCTATGTTACTTTGTTTAAAAAAAAATTATATTCATCAAGTACCCACCTTGCACAAATCTGTGCTGGCTTTCCTTAATTGATCCTAATTGTTTAATTCCTTAATAAATCTCTCCAAGCACCTATTAACCTTTTCCCTTGTTCTTGTTTCCAAAATCATTTCTGTTAAACAAACTGTTGTGTAGTCACTAAGAGTGTCCTCACAGCTATCCATAACCATTACAATATCTGCTTCCACTAATACTTTAGCCAGCATCTTCTTCCTTAGTAAACAGCAATACAAAGTACTTATTAATTATTCTTAACCTTTCCCTGCACCTCTGTGTATATGACACTCACTTTATCCTTAATGATATCTTCCCCATTATCCCTACCCTCTTACTACCTATCTGCTGTCAAAGATTTCACAACTTTTATTTATACTTGCATTTACAAAGATGAAAAATTTAAAATAGGCTCTTCATTAAGCAATGCCTCTATGTAGGTCAGTGAGCACAGCTCTTGAGTGAACAGACTGACTCCAAGTTATAGAGGGTAAAAGATGGGAGGCTGACCAGGAATGTGTTGAAATAGTCATATCTCAAGGTAACAGAAGCAGAGATGAGAGTTTCAGCAGCAGATGAATTGAAGGTTAGAATTTGCATAATTTGCAATGGTGGAAATAGGTGCTGTCAGTGATGACACTAATACGAAAACATAAAAACATAATAAGTAGGAGCAGGCAGTAAATTAAATGGTTCTTTGAACCTGATCGACTATTTAGTACAATCATAGTTGATCATCTACTTCAACTCTACTTTCCTGCCAGTCCTCATATCCCTTGATTTCTTGAGAGATGAAAAATCTATTGATTTCAGTCTTGAATATGTCTCAATGTCAAATCATCCACAAACCTCTCAGGTGGATAATTCCAAAGATTCACAACCCACCGAAGAAATTTCTTCTCCTTTCAAAATGGCTTGATCCCTCAACCTGACCCTTAAGGAGTGAAAGTAAACCATGGTCTGGAGCAGAGGAAGAAGTCTCACAAAATCAGGTTAAAGTCCTACAGGTTTATTGGTAGCACAAGCTTTCGGAGTGTCACCCTTTCTTCAAGTGGGAGCAGAGGAGCAGGGATACTAGAGGCCAAGGGAAGCAATACCCTAACTGACCACCAGAGGGTGGACAACCATGGCAGCAGAGTGGAGTCAAGCGGCCCTACAAGTGTGATCAATGTCTGCCAGTTTCAGCACAGTATTTTATTTGCAATTGCATAGGACACGTCAGAAAGCTATACAAAGCTAACACAACCACACACACAGATAACTTCAAGGTGACTTATAAGGTTGAGAAAACACACCAAGAAGAAGTGAGGTTAAAGATCAGGAGCTTTTGTTCTGGAATGTGGATATCTCCATTAATAGTCCTCTCACACACTTTAAATTTGACGAGGGAGCCAGCAATAAGATCCTCTAGGACAAGGAACCCTGGCTGATGACACAAAGCTTAATGTTACTCACAACATAGTTGTACAGAGGAAGTGGCATCAAACTCTCAATACTCGGCAGGCGATACTCAGGTACAAAGACAAAAGAGAGTGTTCACTGTTCACACAGTTCACTGAATGCAGCCAAGAATGTTCCTTTTCAAGCTGAAAAGTCTATGTCAACCTGAACCTCCTGCAGAAAATTGATGCATCAACCAGTAAGGGCCTGGTGTCAAATTTAAGAGAGAGTTCCTGAAACTATTTATCGAATTCAACAACTGAAGATCAAATCAAATCAAAAAAGATCTTATATAGGTCTACATTGAGGGAGGATGCTAAGATTGAGTGCCTGTTGATGCCATGAAAAATACTCCATTCACTCATGAAGCAAGTGACAAAGAAGGAGTTGCTCCTTCATCACTTAGCCAAATGAATAATGTCCCAGGATGGTTCCAGTCCCAAAACCAAACAGGTCGATTAAAAAAATTTTAAAATTTATTTATTATTGTCACAAATAGGCTTACATTAACACTGCAATGAAATTACTGTGAAAATCCTGTAGTCGCCACACTCCAGTGCCTATTCGGGTACATTGAGGAAGAATTTAGCATGACCAATGCACTGAACCTGCGCGTCTTTGGACTGTGAGAGGGAATCAGAGTAGCCGGAGGAAGCCTATGCAGATACAGGGAGAATGTGCAAACTCCACACAGACAGTGACCCAAGCTGGGAATCAAACCTGCGTCTTTGGCGCTGTGAGGTAGTAGTGCTAACCACTGTGCCACCGTGCCGCCCTTTATCCGTGTCAAGTTGACACAGCTCAGAAAATCTGCGGCAAAACAACTCCACCTGATGTCCTTGGTAGATGACAGTATGATCAAATTCCCTAAAAGCATAATGTTTTCAAAGTTAACAACAGCTTTTGGCAACTTCCACTGGATGCAAGGTCCAGATTGCTGAGCACATTTATCATCCCTGTAGCAGATTCTGTTTCAACCCCTTACTGTTTGGAATCATGTCCACACTGGAAATCTTTCAACACATATTGTCTGCCATTCTACATGGTTTACAAGGTGTCATTCTGTCATATAGATGGCGTTTAGATCCATGGCACGACAAAAGGCTGTAAGAAGTTTGACAACACCAGTTTTAAATCCAACCGATTTATTTGATAGTAAACTCGTAAGCTTTCGGCTCTAAGGCCTTCGTCAGGCCATATCGCCTGATGAAGGCCATAGAGCCGAAAGCTTACGAGTTTACTATCAAATAAATCGGTTGGATTTAAAACTGGTGTTGTCAGACTTCTTACTGTATTTACCCAGTCCAACGCCGGCATCTCTACATCATGACAAAAGGCTCACAGCAGCCTGGGAATGTTTGCAGGGCTGACACTGAATGAGAAATACGAATTCTCCAAGCCGTCTATTCGGTTCTTTGGACACATTGTCAACAATAGTGGCAATCATGGCTGATAACAAAAGCTATCAGTGAGTTCCCAACACTTTCCTTGAATTCAGAGCTCTGGAGATTCTTGGGAATGGTGATTCTGTTGTTAAAAAAATTACCCAAAACAGATCACAGAACCCTTGCAACAATTTCTGAACAAAGACCAGACATGATGCTAGGTTACACACAAAGAGACAATGTTTGGTGGCGTCAAAGCCATGCTTTTCTCAACTGACATCCTGACCCACTATCACCCATCCTTGCCCACCACCATAGCAGCAGACACTTCATCACAGATCTTGGAACAGTCTTACTTCTGGACGGATGTCACTGGCCAATGTGGCATTCAGGAAATTGTCGGACACAAAGACAAGATGCATTGTAATTGATAAAGAAACTCTCGCAGTCTGGTGGATGTATGAGAATTTTTTGAACTGCTTTATCAGCCTGAAGGTCACCATTGGAGCAGACCATGAGCCACTGGTTTCACTACTAGTGAGAAGGAGCTGGTAAAGGTGTCAGCCCGGAATCCAGAGATCCCACCTACACCTCATGAGGTTTGTTTACAAGATGGTATGCACTCAGTGAAAATAAAACAAGGGCAGACACACCTTCCAAGGCCACAGAGTGCCTTCCAACTAAACATGGAAGAAGCTCGAATCATACCCCCAGTTAGTGAGGAGACACCTCCGGGCTATCACAGGAAAACTCCAGCTATTCCATCTGGAACAAATGCAAGATGAGGAGAGGACCCTCTTCTGCTTTTACTGTCAATAAGCATGGTCATAGCAGAGGCACAGTGGTGAAAACTTGTTTTGAACAGTGGAACCTGTCATTCACGACCCACTGGTACACAACCAGTACTTGGTTATCCTACCTTCCCCTTTCCTGGATATCCTTGAAGAAATGCATCTCAGATACCTGAGCATTACCAAATGCAGGACTCAGACTAAATACTCAGTGTGGTGGCCAGACACTTCAATATGTGAAGATGCTGCTGTTAGACTTGGGTAAGCACAATAAGAAGTCTCACAACATCAGGTTAAAATCCAACAGGTTTATTTGGTAGCAAAAGCCACAAGCCTTCAGAGCGCTGTTCCTTCATCAGGTGAGTGGAAGTTCTGTTCACAAACAGGGCATATAAAGGCACAAACTCAATTTACAAAATAATGGCTGGAATGTGAGTCTTTACAGGTAATCAAGTCTTAAAGGTACAGGCAATGTGAGTGGAGAAAGGGTTAAGCACAGATTAAAGAGATGTGTATTGTCTCCAGCCAGGACAGTTAGTGAGATTTTGCAAGCCCAGGTAAGTTGTAGGAGTTAT
Organism: Sphyrna mokarran; assembly: GCA_024679065.1. Taxonomy (NCBI): domain Eukaryota; kingdom Metazoa; phylum Chordata; class Chondrichthyes; order Carcharhiniformes; family Carcharhinidae; genus Sphyrna; species Sphyrna mokarran. The sequence continues at coordinate 33,033,571 of JAGIQG010000004.1, read as the reverse complement.
AGCTAGTGTGACATGAACTCAAGATGCTGGTTGAGATTGTCCTCATGCGCGTGGAACTCGGCTATCAGTTTCTGCTCAGCGATTCTGCACTGTCATGTGTTGTGAAGGCTGCCTTGCAGAATGCTTATCCAAAGATCAGATGCTGAATGCCTGAGACCTTTGAAGTGTTCCCCAACAGGAAGAGAATACTCTTTGCCTGGTGATTGTCAAGCAATGTTCATTTGCCAGTTGTCATAGCGTCCGCATGGTCTCCACGATATATCTTGCCTCAGGACATCCTTTCCTGCAGCATATCACATAGACAATGTTGGCTGAGTTGCAAGAGTATGTACCTGGTGGATTGTGTTCTCACATGAGATGATGGCATCTGTGCTGATCCAGCATGTGTTGCAGAGGTTGCTATGGCAGAGTTGTGTGGTGTTGTGGTCACTGTTCTCCTGAAGGCTGGGTAGTTTTCTGTGGACAATGGGGTTGTGCAATTGTTTGAAGGTAAGAAGTGGGGGTGTGGAGATGGCCTTGGCATTTCAAGACATTGAAGAATTGATAGTGACCCGACATAGGCAGGTCCAGAGGGTGCCCCTTACTTCCAACCAATTCCCAACCAGGCTTGGGATGTAGTCAGGCATTGATTTATTGTCTTCAATGGCAAATCTTACATTCTTCTGATGGATTGCGATGAAGCAATTGCACACAGCAATCACAGAGGCAGTGCTGAGAGGCAAACATAGAGATAGCTCCTAGCTTAGAGTTGACACTATATACATGTACACAATTATGAGTAATTAATAAACATTTACTGTTAAACTGTGCTTCAAAGATGTGCAAATTATGTTGCCAGGCCATGCTAAATTGACCATTAGTGTCAAAGGGATTAGCAGGGTCAATATGTGGGGTTACAGGAATAGGGCCTCTATAAGATTGCTGTTAGTGTAGACTCGAAGGGCCAAATGGTTTCATTCTGCACTGTCGGGATACTCTGATTCTATGATATACAAGACTCAGAACCCAGAATTGTGAGACCTACTGAACTACCCATATCTTACAGCAAGAGCTGGGAACGCAAATTGTGTAGTCAGCACTTGTATAATGAAATATCTTCCATTTGTTAAAAGTTGTGGAATCTTAAGATGTTATTCTCTTTCCAATTCCAATTTCCATGCGCAACAAAAAGTTATACGTTTCTAACTGGATGATAATGAAGCTTGGGATTTGGTCTGAGATAGTAACATTGTCAAATGTTGTATATAGAAAGGCAAGCAACTGCATTTTGGTTCAAATATTACTTCTGCCTTTATAAAGTTACAGAATTCGTTTGAACTGTTTGTCAGATTTTCCAGAGCAGGCAGAAAGGAGAGTGTGAGAATGAGGAGCCAAGCAAAACACCATGAAATACAACGAAACTCAATGCAGAGACAAGTGATAAGCTTGGTGTAGCATCTGACCCCATTCAATTGTTAGCAAATGGATGTGCAGTATATGACGTGCATGATCTTTTGGGGCGGTTTTCTCATCATTGCTCATTCCCATAGAAGAACAGCAAGCTCATTTGGCAAGAAATAATGTATTCAAGGAACCTGAGGGATATCTGCGGACCAACACGCTTACACTCTATTGAATAAAGATCAGAATGTGTAGTGCCCCATAGGTGAAAGTAGGCTTTCCTCAGCTCATTCCTTCCTCTTCTACTATAACTCCATGAAGGCGAGAGGAATTCTCCAGTGGAATATCCATTGTATTGGATTCAATTGCAATGGGAAGTGAAACTCACTTGATGTTTATTCTTTGTTATTTGTTTGTGGTGAAAAGAAAGAAAGTAAAACGTGCAATTTATTTTTAGAACATCAGCAGTACATTGAACATAATAGCTTGTTAGCCAAACATAAAATGATCTAAATGGCAACAAAGATCAATGTACCTTCCCAAATACCAGGGACATTTCACAAAATGCTAGCTTAAATTGCTATCAAGAGCAGCGGGTAACATAAAAGGAAGTTATAAATGAATAAGTAGAAAAACATATAATGTACATCAGTGTCATTGGTGCTGCAGCTGTCCCACCCAAATACAAGCACTAAGAAGGTGACACAAGGGACACTGAAGTCGGCAGTCTTTTAAAGTTATATTCCATTACTCAGAAAGAAATGAAGTTGATGCTGCTTTGGCAGAAGAAGTAAGGTTGAAAATAACATGCAGAAGAAAACCATCTGATACCTTCCAGACCTTTATCTTCAGTGATAATTATAGCTACGGCAGAGTAATTAAACTCAAGTGCATACCGTTTAATGTCAAGAGAGGGCACATTGCAAGAATCACCATGACAGGTTCTGTGATGTGACAGTATACTGCAAATTCATTATTTAATTTTCAGACAGAAATCATTTCTTCAGTTGTGATTTTGAGCAAGTTTAATTAGTTTCCAATTACAAGTTGCATAGAATTATATTGAATCTACATCAGAGGAAGGCATCATTCCAATGATCTGAAAAATGAGCAAATCACGTAGTAGAATGTTTTGAGTGAGTGGCGTGGTGGTAATATCATTGGGTTAGTAATCTACAGGTTCCAGGCTAACACTCTGGGGTCATGGGTTCAAATCCCACAGTGGTATCTGGTGGAATTTAAACTCCAATGGCTCCTAGAGTCTGTTGTGCCCAAAAAGGAATGGAATTTGGTGAGAATATTGCACCCATTTTGTAGGCATAACAATGACAAATGACAAATTTAGCAATCACAGCTCACAACCAATTTGCACATGTATTTAATTGTTGGCACCATACTTAAGACAGTCTCAACAGTTGTCTAAAATAGACACTGGGTTCATTGCAGACATCATCATAGAGACTAATGCCTCCTCAGGAACCCCAGGAGAAATTTGTCACACAGATTTCCATGAGCTTGCCGTAACCAACCAGCCATCACCAGGAGGTAATTTTGATCAGTTTTAGTGGACCCAGGACAGCACCAAGAACCTCCAGTAAAACTCATGTGAGGAATCTGAGGGAACGCTGTCTTATCATTGAAGTTGCATCTGGCACAAAAGAAGGTGGCAGGGGTTGTTGGAGATGCATCACGTCTCTTCCTGGTCTTTACTCAGGAGTCAAAGTCCTAGACCAGGGATCTCCATCAATGACCTTCCCTGCAACATGAGATTAGAAACAGGAGCTTTCAGTGATGATTGGACCATATTTGGTCTCAAGGCTGGATTCCACTGGATTCAGCAGGTTTCACCCAAGCATGATCTCAGCTCTTTAGTTGTTCTGAGCAGAACACTTCTCCTGGGTGTTCCTGAGGCCAAATCTCAACTTGCTCCCAGGGCTTCTCTGAGCCTATGCTGCCTTTAAAGAGACAATCACCACAGAGTGTCACACCCCTGAGCAGCACAGAGCTAATGGCCATGCTTCAATTGCATGGAGCCAATCCTGTAGCTCCCACTGGACTTTCCTAACCCAGCTGCACAGAACTAGTAACCTCCTGCTGCCACTTCAGCTCCAAGCTAAAACTTGTCATGTGGGTTCATTTTCATGCCATATCCTACTTGTCTGGATATTGTTTTTGCGTCATCTTTCATAGATGTGCAGTCTATTCCCTCCTGCACTTGTGTCAATATTGGCCCTAATCTCCATTGAAACATGCCATGGAATCACTGACAGTAGGGGATACTCTTGCTGTTGCCCCTCAGTCCATTATCTGCAACTGTGCTGAAATCTTGGGTATGTGGAGAGTTACAGCCCTTGTTGTCCTCCCCAAGAACCCACAAACACTACAATACACACTCCCATGCAAAAGGCTATCAAATTCCAAACATTTTGCTTTAAACTAACTCCCTTCATTTGTTGGTAGCCTTTTGTTTGAACTGCTGAAACATCAATCCAAGGGCAGTGAGTTCATAACGACAGCATCCCATCATGCTATGATATTGAACTGCTAAACCGTGACCTACCACCAGAGTGTAAGGGTAAGCTTGTGGGGAATATCAAAACTGACTTTCTACATGTATGTAAAGAGAAAAAGATTGGTGAAGACAAATGTAGATTCCTCACAGTCAGAAACAGGGAAAGTTATAATGGGGAAGAAAAAAATGGCTGACCAACTGAATACATATGCTTCTGTTCTGTCTTCAGAAAGAGGGATACAAACACATATCAGAAATGTTGGAGAACACAGGGCTTAGTGAAAGAGAGGAACTAAAGAAAATTAGTATTAGTAGAGAAATGGTATTGGGGAAATTGATAGGATTGAAGGCTGATAAATCCCCAGGGCCTGATAACCTACATCCCAGCCTACTTAAGGATGGCTCTAGAAGTAGTGAATGCATCGGTGGTCATCTTCCAAGATTCTATAGACTCTCAAACAAGTTCCTACAGATTGGAGGGTAGCAAATGTAACCCCAGTATTTAAAAAAGGATGTAGCGAAGAAAGAGGGAATATAAGCCAGTCAGACTAATGTCGTCAGTGAGGAACGTTTGTGAGCCAATTATTAAAGATTTTATAGCAGGGTACTTGGTATACGGTGGTAGATCAGACAGAATCAGGATGGATTTACGAAAGGGAAATCATACTTGACTGATCTATTGGAATTCTTTGAGGATGTAGTGAGTAGACTTGATAAAGGCGAGCTTGTGTGCTTTCAGAAGGTTTTTGGCAAGTTCCACATAAAAGATCAACATGTAAAGTTAAAGCACATAAAATTGAGGATAGTTTATTGAGATGTTAGAAAACTGGTTGGTAGGCAGGAAACAAAGAGTAGGAATAAACAGGTCATTTTCAGAATGGCAGGAAATGACTCATGGGTAGTACAGGGATTGGTCCTAGGATCCCATCTACTCACAAGATATATTAAATATTTAGATGAGGAAACTAAATGTCATACTCCAAACTTGCAGATGATATAAAGCTGAGTGGGAAGTTGAGCTGTGAGGAGGATGCAGACGTGTTTTGCATGATTTGGACAAGCTCAGTGAATAGGCAAATGCATGACAGATGCAATATATTGTGGATAAATGTGAGGTTATATACGTTAGTTGCAAAACAGATAAACTCAATTATTGTCTGAAAGGCTATTGATTGGAAGATGGGAATGTGCAACAAGGCCTGTGTGTCCTCATACACTGAAAGTAAGCATGCAGGTGCAGCAGGTGGTAAAGAAGGCAATTGATATATTGGCCTTCATAGTGTGAGGCCGATATGAAGGCCATATTAGGGACAGGGATATTGTATTGCAATTATACAGACATACCTGGAATACAGTGTGCAATTTTGGTCTCCTCATCTGAGGAAGGATGTTCTTGCTATAGAGGGAGTGTGGAGAAGATTTACCAAACTGATTCCCAGACGTAACAGGAGAGACTGAGTCAGTTATGATTCTTTTAACTGGAGTTTAGAAGAAATGAGGGGGATCTCATGGAGACTATAAAATTCTAACAGGACTAGATCCCCAGGATCTAGTCATGCAGAAAGAATGTTCCTGATGGAGGGATGTCCAGAACCAGAGGTTACAGTTGAATGTTATAGGAAAGACCTTTTAGGATTGAGATGAGAAGAAATTTCTTCAATCAAAGCCTGTGGAATTTGCTACCACTGGAAGCAGGTGAGGCCAAAATATTGTATGTTTTCAAGAAGAAATTAGAGCTCTTGGGACAAAGGGGATCAAAGGGTGTGGGAGGAAGGAGGAATCAGGCCATGGAATTGGATGATCAATCATGATCATAATAAATGGTAGAGTAGGCTTGAAGGGCTGAATGGGCTACTCCTGCTCCTATTTTCTATGTTTCTATGAAAGTCTATTATCATGCTCTGTCCACATGTTCTCTGTGCATTTGCAACAATAGCTTAGAAAAATTATGTGAATTAATTAAGGAAAGCCAGTGCAAATTTGAGAATTCATTACAAGAGTAAGAAGGTTATGCTTCAGCTTTACAGGGCATTGGTGAGACCGCATCTGAAGTACTTCATATAGCATTGGTCTCTTTATTTAAAAAAGGATGTAATTACTTTAGAAGCAGTTCAAAAGTTTGCTGGGTTAGTACCTGTAACGAGGGATAGTCTTATGGGGAAATGCTTTGACAAGCTAGGTTTATATTCACTGAAGTTTGAAAGAGTAAGAGATGACTTAATTGAAGCATATTAGGTACTGAGGGCTCTTGACAGGCTGGATATGAAGGGGATGATTTCTCTAGTAGAAAAATTTAGGAAGCTTCTGTTTAAAGGTAAGTATGGCATGGTGGCACAGTAGTTAGCACTCCTGCCTCACAGATCCAGAGACCTGGGTTTGATTCCCATCTCATTAAGAAGAAGTATTAACAGCTTTGCCTGCTGTGAATAAAGGATGTGACCCCTTTGAGTGGATTTGTAGACAGTCACCTTGGAAAGGATTGAGACCTTACTGATTGGGACCATAGTCTGCAATGAAACTGAAATGCAGAAGTGCGGTTGCATTCCAGTGGAAGCCATTGGCACAATATTATATTCAACCCTTGGCAAGAGGAAGGAACCCGAAGAATACTAAAATATAACAGCAACAACCTAGTGATTAACAGGTTTATTCTAGTGCCAAGGTAATTAAACTTCACTCATGTGCAACGTGTTTGAAGTTTTCTACTTGTTACAGAGAACAAATAATATTTACTTCGTTTTTGCCGAGTTGAGTTTTCACAGCCATTTGTTTTTGTATGTCTTAACCTTTTGTAGTTGAAATTAGGTTTATCAGGTTGAATCGCAACTAGTTTGGTGATAATATATGAATTATTTTTCTTCTCCGTGATTGCTGTCAGACCAACTTTGGGAGCTGCTGCTATGAATATCTGACGTGTTCCTACAAGAATTGCAGATTGGTTTCTTACAATCAAGTTTTGTAGTTGTGTGTATGTCCCATTAAACTTGTTGATGCGTGCCTCTAAAAATGAACAATTTCTGTGTTAACTGTTGCCACTTCTTACTGACTGTGTTATCAAGCCCAACCTGGCAGCAGCTCCCTGTCTTCTCATTCCTATTGCAATGGCTTTGTTGACATATTGATTGTTCTATATATAAAATGGTATTAGATTACACAGACCTTCTGGTTTCTATTTCCTCCCAGTACTGAAATGTGCTCAGCCTGCAAAGCAGTATATGAATGCTTGCTTGCTCACTATTTCATGACCTTATGGAGGACACTGAGGCTTTGATATTAATAGAGGGGATGGTGGGTGGGGGGGCGGGTGTGCGGAAGGAGCCTGACCCCAGCCAGAAAACCCTGGTGGGTCCAGAGACAGAGTGCAGGGTTTCTGGCAATTTTAACAGATGGACCACATTCTCATTATTTTCCTATTTCCTCAATGTTGGCTGCTGGCCACTAAGATACACTGGTGATAGGCAGCTGCTGTTGGGGACCCAGGAGATAGTCCTTGGTGATTACATGAGGTGGAAGTTTGATTGGTGTGACTGAGAAGGGTAGGGGAGGGGAATCTCTGATCACAACAGGGACGGATAGAGAGGGAAATCATAATCAGCAGATGCAACAGGGGAGACCAAAGCATACCTGAGGAGTTGGGGGAGCATTTTTCCATCTGTTAGTAGAAGGACAGGGTCTGAGGCAATAAATAATAAAGGAATGAAATTCATATCTTGGTGTCATTGGGAGTTGAAGCTAATATCCTGAATTTAAAATTAAATGGAATTGGTATATTTTTTATTGAAAATTTTTGGACAAACTTTAATGTCCTTCCTCATGGCAAGTTTGGAGTTGGGGGAGACATGTAATTAGGTGGGAGGATGGCAGTTCCTATCTCTGCCCTGATTAAGTCTGTGCTTAGAAAGTTCGAGATGGACTTCCAATAAAAGTTCTTAACTTCAAATCTTTAACCCACTACCACTGATATTCACCCACTGCCAGATGGGGACTGGCCATGCAGGATTCCCAGAAAGCAAATCTTATTGGGACTGCTTGAGGGCTTTCATGTGGTTCTTCGCACACTTAAAGGTACTTAAATGTGCCTGATCTGGTATCGGGAAGTGGGGGGGGGGGGGGGGGGGGGGGGGTGTCACCCCTTGAGAGCTACCTTCCTAGAGGTTTGCTGTTGACTGCCCTCGGTCCTCTCTCCCTGGTAATCCTCACCCCTACAATCCCCTTTCCACCATCACTTCCCTGTACTTGGTTTGCTCATGATCCTGAGCCACAGGATGGTGCATTACCAGCAACAGCCAGTGCCTTGGATGACAGTGCTTGGCAGGCAGGACTTTGGCCCCTGGGATCCTGGATTGCAGGGAAGGCTTGCCACTGCCCAGCTAAGTTCCTGTTGGTATTGAATGTAGCTGGGGCCTTCCCAAAAAGTGGCTGGAGAACTGGTGAGTAAGTTCTGCCTTTTGCCTGTGACTTTGTGCCATGAATTTTCGACCCTGAATACTGCCTATGAGAACAGGCTGGAACTTTGGACATTGCTGTGGTTGTTGCTATTAATACACCATGTCCAATTGGAAGGAGATACAACTTCATGTAGCCCATCTCTTTCTGATTTTTGGTATTTTGTGTTGGTACTGCATTCACCAACTCTGCGCCTAGTTCATAACCACAGTTGTCTAACTGGATAAGTGAGAAGTCAATCAAAATGATATTTAATTTATTGTTTTATTTATACTTGGATTCTGATTCTCCTTTACCAACTCCTCAGCTGAATGTGCTAACTCACAATAGTCCCACATCCATCACTGCCCTCTGACATCTTTGATCAAGTAGCCAATTTTCACTTTTGAATCAAGGTAATGGAAGCAATGCATCCATGCCCAATACACCCTCCTGTAACTTCCTTGTAGAGGTCGGTTGGCTCAGTTGGTTAGATGGCTAGAGAATGCCCAGTAGAGGCGTTTGCACAATTACTCATCTTATTGTTTAAGGATGGTCTGATACCCAAAAACTAACAAGTTCCCATGCTGGCCATCTCCGAATTTTGTGCTGGAGAAAAGGAAAGATTGAAACTCAATAGTCACTATCAATTTCCCACAGTATCCCGATAGCTTCCCCAATCAACTAGACTGATTGGGCTTCAGATGTGTTAACTCAGAGGTCATGTGATAGAAGCTGGTTTCAGAAACTGCATTCTTTTTATCCGAGATCCATCAGAGTCATCAACCAGTTTGAGAACCAGATTCTGAAACTAGCTGTAAGTCATCAAGCAGCTAACATACTTAACTTGTTCCAGTTCCAAAGTTCACCTGAGAATTGACCTCCCAGATATTTGATGACAATAAACCTCACAATTTGTTGTGTATCTTTTGCTTTTCAAGACCCTCACTTTAACTTTAAATCATCAAGTGACAGGATCGCCGTGTGTGTGTGTGTGTGTGTGTGTGTGTGTGTGTGTGTGTGTGTGTGTGTGTGTGTGTGTGTGTGTGTGTGTGTTCATGAGACTGTGTGTGATGTTGCATTAACTTGGAGTGTGTGTGAATAAATAACCTTCTTTATTTTAAATTTACAAAAGCTTGCCGTTGAATTATTTAATTGGAATACACATACCATTTTCACACTTGTTCGGCACTTTTGGTAAGATCGCCCATTGATCTTAACCAAAAGAATTTTGATCTTTAAAAAAATTTTTTTACTCCATCCTTAAAGTTACAAAGCCAATGCTCTGCGTGGATTAGGCAAACCCAAATCCATTCTTTGCTTACTCCAAAAACCAAATTCAAATTTCAATTGAAGACAATTCATGGTCCCCATAAGAAAGAAGAACAAAATCCGAGCTATCAAGATAAGGCATTGTATCCTATCTTTGGTTTGACTTGATGCTTGATCTTAGCTAAAAGGCTGTGGGTTTGAGACCTATAGAGCCCTTACTGAAAATGTAATTCAGCATAAATAGGAATTTCCTCCTTTCTGTGACCAAGACACTTTTGAGCCATTGTGGAAACTGGAGTCACATTTCAATTGTTAAGGCTTTTGTTGCTTGAAACAAAGACAAACTTATGGTAATCACATGACATGTTGAATCTGCAAAAAGTTAAAGGCTATGTATCAGATTAAACATTTACATTGCCAACATCTGCCATGATTCAGGTAACTGGCTATCTAGTGGATAATGGAATTTAGCAGATAATTGCAATCTTCAAACTCAGTTATACATATGATCCAGCAAATAACTTAGATAGGAACAAAGACAAATTTGTTAACAATACTGCAGATTATTTTTTCTTCGTCTGTTGGATAGATTAATGATAAGAACAGTAGAATGGTGTTACTGGACTTAAGACTTTGTTCTGCAAAAGTTCCTGTGGTAATCAATGATATATGTCCTAATGCTCCATCTTTCTGATACTAGAACAAAGCCTCAAGTTCCCTCTCATCAAATCCTTTCATATGAAATTTTAAAACATTAACTCCTGGAATTTACTTTGGCAATTTGTTTTTAACATGATGTTGCAGAGAAACTAAAAGAGTCAAAGGCCAGGTTTTCTAAAAAAAAGTGGTGCCAGGAGGAATAAATTTCACTGAAAATAAATGTATTATTTACCAGCGGAATAACGTCCACAGTATTAGTTAACATTAATTTATAATAAATCTTTTTGTTCTGTAGGATTGCATGTTAGAAACTTTCGATGTTTTCATCTAACCGATAGCCTGGACAATTCAAATTTAAATTATTGGAATGACATACACCCACCCAGTTGATGGCTCATATTACAGTCATTCCTAGGGCAAGAATACCTCAATTCAAATATTCGCATGTCACTGTTCTCTCTTTCAAATGTCACAGACACATTCATTTTGAGTATTGTCCACAAACCAGTGCCTGTTGCATTCATCGTTGGAATAGATTTACTTGCTTAAATCAGAGTTTTGTTCAGCAGTTTATAATTTCTAGACCTAATGTATATTTTTGATTGTGCTTTATGTTAAATTTATTCTGTTAGATAGTAAGTTCCATATCATTATTTGCAAGCACCAGCAATTTAAGCTCTCCATTTTAAATTTCATTGATAATAACAGGATTAAGTTCCATTCTTCCCCCTAAATTGTTGAACTGGGTGGTGCAATAAGTGGCTGATGCAATGGGGTAAGTTTTAACTATCGACTGGTTAACTGATGATCTGTTGCCAAGGTGCCTCTGTGTGGCTTGCTACATTTTGTGGGTTAGGCCTCATTAACATTTATATTTTATAGATATATTTATTGCTTAATCAAATTTAACTTTCCCAGTTGCCGAGATGGGATTTAAATTCATGTCTTCAGAGCAGTCATCCAGATGTCTGGGTTACTAGTCCAGTGACAATGCACGATGTTACTGTCCCCATAATGAGTTGAAACATACATGCGGCAGAATTCTACTTTCCTTGTCAGTAAGTTTGTAGTATGGGTTGGGAGGGAGGAGCGTTGCCGTCAAATTTCTCGTATGATCTTCCCCCCAGGTACCCACTCACTCTAATCTCACTGAAATTTCACATTAGGAGGGCGAGGTCTGAGCCAGCCCACCCATCCTTGCCCAAATGAGACCCTTAAGTGGCCACTTATTGACCACTTGAGGGCTGTGTCATAATTCCACCAAGCCTTCCATCACCAAAAACTCTTTAATGATAACACAAGAAAGAGTCACACTCGATATTTACATCTTGCAAGGCAATGCCCGGGGACCTACAGAATACTGGTCTGGATTGAAGCAATGGGATTTAACTCTCCTGCTGTCCATTTCCCATTGGGCAAGCCTCTCTCCTCCATGGCTTCTCTGCAACAACTCCCCAATCACCTTCTGCACTGCCTCCCCCCTCACCCTCCCGAGCTTCATCTTTCCATCTGAGCTGAGATCCTGCCTATCCCCAAGAACTAACTGGTACTAAATTTCTAGGATTTAGGCTTGTAGTCCCAGTCCTGTCCTGCAACAACTGCTGCTATAGGGATTAGGGAGTCTGTGGCCATTCTGATTGGCTGGCAGCTCCAGATAGGACTTCCTCCTGAGTGAGGGGTGAAGGTTCTGCCTTCAGCCAATAATTAATGCACATTGGAGTGTTAAATGGCAGTGAGGTAAGCAGTATCGGCAAGGATGTGTTCTCTGCCAACTCCTCTCGGTTGATGGAAAGATAGAGCCACCATCCAAAAAATCCTGGCCATGATCCACTTAGATGGTGAAGCTTTCAACACTTTTTCAATCACCAGTTGTAATCTGGATGTTTTTGGTGTGCTGTGCATTACTGCAAAATTGCACATGGAGGTATTAGCATCCTATATTCAGGCAGAATAGCTTCACTGGAAAGAATCATCTGATGCTGAAAGAGAGAAACAGCTTGTTTTATAGGGCTGTCAGCATGATAAAATGGAGAAACTCTTGAGTAAAATTGTTCAAAATTCCTGGCCTCAGGCTTTGTTTTGAAAAATGGTTTGGAAGATAAGGAAGAAGCCAGCCTCCACGACAGCTAATGAATGAAAACTAAAAAGTCAGGATAAGTGGATCCTTGTTCCAAAATACACAGGATGATTTAGTGAAGAGGATCTGCCAAAAACAATTTTAGGATTGCAATGTGATTTACTAACAGGATGGGAATACAACAATAAATTCTCTGCCCTGGCCACTATGTGGTAAATTCCCCCGTGGAGCAAATAGCTACTCACTAATATCTTAGCAAGTCCTAATTTCTCTATTATGACCAGAAAGGAAGGATCTTTCAGTTATTACACATTTAAGATTAGAATTAACCCAAACAAATTATTTTTACTTAAGTTCCCTCGTGCGCTTTTCGATGGTGAAAGCGAGCTTAGATTAGTCTCACAGGAAAGAAACATCACAGCTGTAGATATGAGTTAATGCACTTAAGCCATGCAACGTTTAGACAGAATTTTTGAAATGCCAAATAAAGTGCCTGATAAGATGAAATACTTGATGCGTCACATTAGCACCAATCTAGTAAACATCCATCATGAACTCGAAGAGAGTGGCTTTGTTATAGTTTGCTGTCTGCCTGTAAAATCTTATGAATACAAAAGGAATAATGGAAATGCTGTATAAAGACTCGCAATTGTACAGATCTATTAGACTCAGTACAGGAGGATTTAATGTCTCTGACTATATAAAGAGATTTGCGGTAAGATTTTCAAAGTTTGCACTTAATTAAAAAGGAATAGAATCAAGTAACTAAGCCTGTGAAAGAGAATCAAATGTCTTATGCTGAATGAAAACCATTTAGAATTATAGAATGATACAATCATAAATCTGATAATTTAACTTGTACTATTTTATTTAACTTTATTTGATTAAAGAGCCTACGATTAGCAATGCAGTCAGAATTATATTGCATTAATAAAATGCATTCATGTATTTAAAATAGAAATGGTCAAGAAGAAAAGAGAACATGTAAACCAGACAAAAATTATGGATTTAGTGTGAACTTTGTGAAAAACCCAGCGACTGCTAAATTAGTCTTGAGACTTGTAGAATGTACAGCACTGACTTAAATATTAAAATGATGGTTGCTTTCTCTTTTTATCTGATTAAGGACCTGTTTCCTAAATTAGTGTTTAGAAACTCCAGATTCTCTGGATTTAACCTCAAACAGGAAATCAGTTCTTTAGCAGTTTGGAAAACATGCTGCAGAAGAACAATTTAAAAGGATTCTCACCTCCATGAGCCTCTGAATGAACCTGATAAGTCAGTAGAGAATGTGTTGAAGATTTCTGATCAATGTCTGCATCTTACAAATAGCCAATATCACTGTCATGGGGCTGTCTCTCTGCACCCTTATTCTCCATAAGCATAGGAAAGTGAAAAGATGCTCTAAAAATCCCTGCCAATTATCTCCTTCATGCTTTGTAAATTGGAGGACAACCTAGCACCCAGAGTCAAGTCTGGAGTTCTGTCAAAGCTTTTAGAGTTGCTGTCAAAGATGCTATCAATGTGAGACCTCATGCAGTGTAAATAGAGTTGGATATTCATTCTGTGGTGAACTGTAACGTCTGATTGCCATGCATGAAGCCTTCAGTTGGAGTTGGATTCCTCCATTATCTCTATCATTATGTAGAAGCTGAGAAGCAGGCTGTCCAGTTCACTTAAACATTTTTGCTTTACAGCCAACAGTTCCTTTCTGTAGTTTGGATCCTTGAGAAGATTATCTCTGCTTTCTGCTAAAGGACTAGAGTGAGAGGTTTTTTTTCAGCGAATTGCTTCTTAAAATGTCCTATCTACTTCTTCAATCTCCTACACACTTTTGCTCAGTAGCCTTGATTTTCAGAGCTGTCCATGCTAACCTGTTTATGCTAATCTCTTAACTTGCAAGGTTCCACTTTCTGAACTGCTGCTTATTTCAATGTAGTTAAGTAACACAGGATCCTTTGGATAACATTAATTAGGGATGTGATTTACGCATGGAAGTTGTGGTCATAGCTGAAGCATTAAATGAATACTTTGCATCTATCTTTACCAAGGATGAAGATGCTTTGCATCTGATAAAACAGGAGGTAATTCACACACTGGAAGGATTGAGTAACATGGGGAGCAGTCTTAAAATTGTTAAGAGGGAGCTATTGGATAGACTGCCTCTACTTAAAGCTCCTATGACACCAAGACCGAGTGAGATGAATGCAAGGATACTGAGAGCACTGAGAGTGGAAATTGCATAGGCATTGGATTTTCCTTAGACTCGGAGCTGATGTCAGAGGACTGGGGAATTGCAAATGCCATACCTTTGTTCAAATAAGGGTGTAAAGTTAAGCCCAGTAATTACAAGCCAATTAGCTTAAACTCAGTGGCAGGGAAATCTTGAAACGATTGTACAGAACAAAACTAATGGTCACCTCGACAAATGTGGATTATTTAAAGAAAGTCATGAAAGATTTGTTACAGGAAAATCATGTGTAACTAACCTGCTGCCTCTCTTCTGAGGCATCTTTTGTAGTCAAATGCTCCCGGAATGGGGATATGCAGTGTGCTTGAGACCTCCTGTGGCTGGTGGGTTCCATAGGGCACATATATTGCGAGCTTTGGTAATAATATTCTGATTGAATATATTGCATTTTCTTTGAAAGTTGTGTGTTTTGCTGCAAAATCATTTAATTAGTTAATTAGATTATATTTGCTGATTGTTCAAAAGAGCATATAATGAGATATTTACCGACACTGGTATTGTGTTGAAGAGTTAAGAGCTATACAAGGATGGCATAGTAGCACAGTGGTTAGCACTGCCGCCTCGCAGCACTAGGGATCTGGGTTTGATTCCTGGCTTGGGTCACTGTCTGCGTAGAATCTGCATGTTCTCTCTGTGTCTGTGTCGGTTTCTTCTGGGTGCTCCATTTTCCTCCCACAGTCTGAAATATATGCTAGTTATGTGCATTAGCCATGCTAAATTCTCTCTCAGTGTATGTTAACAGGTGCTGGAGTGTGTGACTCAGGGATTTTCACAGTAACTTCAATGCAATGTTGATGTAGACCTGTTTGTGACTAATAAATAAACTTTATTTATAATGTCTCACTTTATGAATAAATCTCAAACTGAGTAACGATTGACTTCTGGTCTTCTCCTTCTTCAATTGACTGAAAAACAACACAGTCCTTGAATCTACATGAACAAGCGCATCATTGGATTGTGCTGACCATTTTGTTTTGGGTTTCAGCCAACTACAAATTCAGGCCCCAGTGTATCCCGCCTATGTAGCGCAACAATCAACAAAGCCAATAAAATGGTGAATCATTTAGCCAAAACAATGTTTTGAGAGGAATGATGACTAACGTGTTGGTGCATTGGTCAGGCTACACCTTGAGTATTGTGTCCAGTTCTGCTTGTCATGAAACAAAGGAGACATGATATAATGTCTTCAATTTAGAAAAACATCTCCAAGTATTTTACAAAGCTGTAATCAAATGATGGCTTTTTGTCTGGAAAGGAAAGGAGATGCACAAAGTGTGATTTCATAGATAGTTCATAAGATATAGGGGCAAAATTAGGCCATTTGGCCCATTGTGACTGCTCCACCATTCGATCATGGCTGATATGCTCCTCATCCCCATTTTCCTGCCTACTCCCCATAACCCTTCAACCTATTACCAATAAAAAATCCATTTAACTCCTCCTTACATGAGGGAAAATTACACTTCCTTCATGTAATTTCCTTTTACATGAGGGAAATGTACTCATTTCTCAGTATCCACTGCTCTTTGGGGTAGTGAATTCCACAGATTCACAGTCCTTTGGGAGATATAGTTTCTCCTCAACTCGGTTTTAAGTTTGCTGCCCCTTATTCTAAGACTCTTATCCTAGAATGCCTCACAAGAGGAAGCATCTGCTCTACATATACTTTATCTACACCTTTTATCATCTTATATACTTCAATATGATCTCCCTTCATTCTTCTAAATTCCAGAGACTATAGGCCTAAGCTGTTCAATCTCTCTTGATACGACAAACCCCTCATTTCTGGAATCAATCTCGTGAACCTCCAATGAACTGCCTCCAATGCCACTACATCTTTCCTCAAATATGGGGACCAAAACTGTGCACAATACTCCAGGTGAGGTCTCACCAATGCCCTATGTAGTTACAACAATACTTTTTTTACCTTTATTGTTTATTTCTTTAGCAATAAATGCCAACATTCTCTTTCACTTTCTTTATAATCTGCTGAATCTGCATGCTCGTTTTCTGTGACTCATTAACAAGGACACCCAGATCCCTCAGCACTGGAGTTCCCCAAAATCTCTCCCCATTTAAATAATAAGTTGACTTACCATTTTTCCAACCAAAATGCATGAACTCACAATTATAAGATGTATATAAGATGGTGTCAATCTGAAATATTATTTTAAATCAAATTGTGGGAGTATGATAAAGACTTGGAAATTCACATGCTGTTACCTATAGGACAGATATCAGAACATTCTTCTTCATGTAGAGAATAATCAAATCTTGGAACAGACTTCCAAGCAGTTAATGCATGCAGTGTGAATGTAGTGAGACAACAGTTTTCAATTGTTTGGTGGAAGATGCTGACTTGCAGTCTGGTTGTGTGCCAAATTCCGCAAACCTTCTGATGAAGACATTTGGTAGTGAGCCAAAAGAAATAACTGCTGAAAATTGTGTAAAATTTCAGGTCTGAGATCACATTGTTACAGAATGTCATTGGGCACAGTAACTGGAAATAAATAATGGTTCATCCTCAGTTTCGTTACATCGCCAGTAACATGATGCTGAAGTTGGCAGAATTGCTGCTGCTATCTGGAAAAGAAGTACTGCCCAAAGGGACTCAATATCTGTAATTTATTTCTCCACATAGGATACACTGGCTTACGTTAAAAATTTAAAAAATAGCTCTGAATGCCAGAAACTTTAAAATAAATTTGTTGGAACTGTGCAGCAGTTCTTTGGAAGAGAAAAAGACAGATTCATGGCAGTTAGTTTTAACAAAGAGCGCTGTCAGCATATAATGAACATCCAAGTTTCATATATTCAAAATCTTAAACTTGCGTGCACTTCATATACAAAATCTTGCTGTCGGCAATTTTTTCCATGATTTTCACATTTGTAGTTTTAAAAAATTGTTTAAAACAACCAATGGAAATTTGTCATGCTGTAATTGTCATAGGTATAGGCTGAGAGGAGGTAGATTTAAAACTGAGATGAGAAGGAACTGTTTCTCGCAGAGAGTGATGAGTTTGTGGAACTTGCTGCCTCATAGCACAGTAGAGTCTGAATCCTTGAATGGTTTCAAGGAGATAAATATATTTCTAATAAAAAAAGGAATAAAGGGATGTAGGGAACGGGCGTTTTGGTCTATCATGAAACTCCTCATGGCTTCTCCTGCTCTGCCACTATTACATTAGTGGAAACGCCACCAATGTACATAAAAGCAGTGGCTAAAATTCTCCCATCTCACCGGCTGCAAGAATCGTAGCAGGACAAGACCAGGGTGGACCATTCAGGTCTCCCAGCTTGGCTGGCAATTTCTGGTTTTAGGGTGCGCGTGGCTGGAGTTCTGCTGAGGCTCAGGGAGTGTAAGTCCTGAGGAAATTAACCTCTCTATGTTCTAGCCAATTCTATTCCTCAAATTACATTCCATTCGCTCTGAAAATGGTGTAAAATAGTTAATCAAATCAATTTTAAACAGGAATTGTTTAAAATAATCTATGACATTTATAATAGGAATGAAAAGATCTTTCAGTCTCCTGCTTCAGGTATCTCACTCAAAACTTCTTTCACCTCTTCCTTCCCCAGGTACAATGCTTCTCAAAACCTCGCAGAGGGCATTCACTTCCTAACCACAAATCTTACTTCCTTTTTTTATGATTTTCATTCATGTTATTGATTCAACATTAACCACTGGAAATTGCTATGTCCGTGTCTTCCATTAAACTTTACAGGATCAACTGTCACAATCTAGCTATAGCATGGCTCCATGGAGGAAGGTTCTTGAAGCCTTCCAACTCTTTCAACATCTTACATATAAAAACTACAATAAAAGGGCAACATTTAAGTTAGCTCAGTTGGCTGGATGGCTCGTTTGTGATGCAAGGTGATGGCAACAGCATGGGTTCAATTCCTGTACCAGCTAAGGTTATTCATGAAGGCCTGCCATCTCAACTTTGCCTGAGATGTGATGAGGAAGGATGTATTGGCCTTGGGGGGGGTGCAGAGAAGGTTCACTAGGCTGATACCAGAGGTGAGGGCGTTGGATTATGAGGAGAGACTAAATAGGCCAGGTTTCTACTCTTTGGAGTTTAGAAGGCTAAGAGGGGATCTTATAGAGACGTATAAGATAATGAAGGGGATGGATAGGGTAGAGGCTGAGAGACTCTTCCCGCTTAACAAAGATAGCAGGACTAGAGGGCACAGCCTCAAGATTGGGGGGCAGTTCAGATTGGAGTTGAGGAGGGATTCCTTCACACAAAGAGTGGTGAATCTTTGGAATTCTCTGCCTGTTGAAGTGGCGGAGGCTTCCTCACTGAATATATTTAAGTCAAGAGTGGATAGGTTTTTGATTGACAAGGGAATTAAGGGTTACAGGGAGAAAACGGGAAAGTGATACTGAACTTCTACAGATTAGCCATGATCTTATTGAATGGCAGGGGAGGCTCGAGGGGCTGTATGGCCTACTCCTGCTCCTATTTCTTATGTCCTTATGATCCTCAGGTTTAAATCATCACCAGTCAGCTCTTCCCCTCAAAGGGGAGAGTGGCCTATGGTGACTTTACCTTTTGCACTTACCTTATAAGCTTTAATCACTTCACCGGATATCATGGCCTCACTGGTGGGACCAGAAGTCATTGAGGCCCCCTGTTGAGGTTGGGGGGGGTAAGTACCCCTTGAGCAGTTACAGTCTGGCACTGTCAGTCTGCGAATCTGACAGTGCCAGCCTGGCACCCTGGCACTACTCACTAGGCACCGTGGCTTTTCCAGCCTGGCACAGTGGTAGTACCCATCAGGCACCACCATAACAGCAGGGCTAAATGAAATACAGCCACATGGAGGTGGGGGGGAGGTGCTGATTAGGAGCATTGGCCATGCTAACTTCTCTCTCAGTGTACTGGCGACTAGGGGATTTTCACAGTAAGTTTATTGTAGCGTTAATGTAAGCCTATATGTGACACCAATAAATAAACTTTAAAATGTTCTATGCATCATAGATGGCAGACTGATACAAACTAAATCCACCACTAGTATCCAAAACCACACCGAGATAAGTTTTGCATGGATCATCAAATTTCTGAAAAAACCCATCTTTAATGTTCTCCAGTTTATAATGTCAACTTTCAAAAGGCCTGCTGTGGAATAAAATATGTGGCATAGATCCAAGGCATATGGTATACGTTTTGTACAAATTCATGATGATTTTAATATGTGTGACATAATGTTTCCTCATTATGCTGATCACTTTTTACTAAGCGCTGTCATGAATAATAAAAAGCTTCAAGAAATTAAACCCTGAAATGGCCATTTTAGAAAATATGTCTTTAGAAACTAAGTTCAGATGAAAATGGAAGACAATAATTTGCAGCACAGACAGCAAACAGAGCAAGGTCCCAAAGGTAATGTGAGGGAATGCCCTGAAATGCCATTTGAGAGATATGCATGACATGAACCCTCCTGCTGTGGAGCTGTCATTCCGAAACATAACGCTTGATGAATGGGTTTCTCCTGTTCTGCTGGAAATGTACCATACAATAAAGATGAAAAAGAAAAGGGATAGAGTTTAATGACATATCCCACCATGGAATGATCCAGGCCGGTCACAGACAGCCATGTTGTGAGCAGTAAAATAAACTGGACAGCAGTATATGTGGGTCATGGTGCTCACTTTCCTAAACAAGTAGCTCTGTTATAAGAAAAAGTAAACACTCATGAAGAAATTGAGAAATTCAAAAATTACCGAAGAGATGATTCTACTGAGGCCAATTTGCACAAAATTATCTCAAAAAAGCCAATCATTCATAGCAATTAATTAACTCTTTTGCATTCATTACTCACTAAAAGGTTTTTAAAATTCTTCTTTTGCTAGAAGTGAACAGTTTTACTATTCAAGCTTTATTTCAGTGAAGTGGAAGTATCACTGGATTAGTAATCCAGAGGCCCAGACAAACTTTCTGGGGACATGGGTTCAGATTCTCCTACAGTGGTGGAATTTGAATTCACAAATAAATCTGGTGTTGAAAAACTAGTCTTAGTAATGTTGAAGATGGCTCATGCCAGACACTCAGGTGGTTATAATGTTACTTGTCACTTATCAGACAAGCATGAATGTTGCCCAGGGCTTTCTGTGTATGGAAACGGACTGTTTCACATTATAGTCTTTGCCCTAATACAATGCTGCAGTCCTGAGCACAGTAAGTGCTGTAATTACTTTCCTGGCAGTGTAATCCTGACTCATTAATTCTGATATTCGTGATAAAATAATCAAATAGTCTTTAGACATGTACCCATGCTAAGAGAAAAGGTGGAGAGTTTAGCTTTAACTATGCAAATGATTATCCAAATAAACAGAAAATTCAAGAAGGAACTGGACTGTTTCATTTTACCATACAATGCAGTTAATGAATAAGAGAGAAAATAATACTGATTGAACTTTTGAACTGTGTTTCCAGTCTGCACATTTTTATATTCCTTTAGGTAAGTCGGAATACTTGTCAAATGCTCAATCAGTTGAAATGTTCTGGTATTTTGGCTTTTGTCATAAATCTAAGGCACTCCATTCAGAATATAAAGGAGCAAAACTGGTGCAAATAAAAATCTGCAGTCTTCCATATGCTGGGGTTAAATGGCACTTTATGATTAGGAACTTTTTTTAGGTGTCAGAAAACAATGACATGTTTGTGAATGAAAGTTCCATTTTCAGATGTGACATGCTCAGACGTAAGGCTGATAAATTGCCAGATGAGAACACAAAAACTGAAAAATACAAATATGATTTTAGTTTTTATTTTGCAACTAAAGCATAACCACCTTATTTTACTGCATACTTGGGGTTGTACAGACTCTTTGTCTCAGCTGGATATAGTCATCCAGCTGTTATCACTCTCCTGGCAATTATCCATGGCTGAGTTTGTTTTTTTGCTACCTCGGTGTCACATTTGATCTCAGGATGAACTTCCAACCACAGATCCGCATCCAGCATCAAGATCACCCATTTCCATCTACTTTTGATTTCCATCCCTGTCACAACTTATCTGCAGCTGAAACTATCATCCTTTTCAATCTCTCATCTTCACTTTTCCAATGCACTCCTGGCTAACCTGCCATATTCTACAATCCATAAACTTGAAGACATCCAATATTCTGCTACCAGTGTTCAAAACAAGTCCTGTTTATCTGTCATGTACATTTGATATCTGCTTGCTGACCTACATTGGTTCCTGATTATGTAATATCTCAGTTTTAAAATTCTCACCCTCGTTACCAAATCCCTCCATCGTCTCACTCTTCCCTCTCTCTTTCATCTGCTCCAGTCCTATAACATCCAAGATATATCTGTTCCCCATATTGTTTCCTCCTGAGCATCCCCAATTTCAATCTTTCCGCCTTTGATGGATGTGCCATTGTGTCCAGAGATCCTTCACTAAAACTCTCCACCTGTCTACTTCACTTTCCTTTTTTGAGTCACAATTTAAAATATCTCTTTTGCCAAGTATCTGGTCATCAGTCCTAGTATTTTCTTTGTGCCACCTTCTGCTTTATAACATTCCTGTGGGATGTTTTGCTGTGTTAAATTTGCTTTAATTTAAATTTTTTGAGGACATGGGTTCAGATCCCAAACCAGCAGCTGGT
Organism: Sphyrna mokarran; assembly: GCA_024679065.1. Lineage (NCBI taxonomy): Eukaryota > Metazoa > Chordata > Chondrichthyes > Carcharhiniformes > Carcharhinidae > Sphyrna > Sphyrna mokarran. The sequence continues at coordinate 33,011,371 of JAGIQG010000004.1, read as the reverse complement.
GAAATTTGAACTCATAAATAAATCTGGAATTGAAAAACTAGTCTTAGAAATGTTGGAGATGGCCCATTCCAGACACTTAGGTGGTTTATAATGTTACTTGCCACTCATCAGCACAAACATAAATGTTGCCCAGAGCTTTCTGTATGTGGAAATGGATTGTTTCACATTACAGCCTTTGCCCTCGTACAATGCTTCAGTTCTGAGCACAGTAAATGCTGTAAAAAATGGCAGTAACTGCATATGCAGTAATTATTTTCCTGGTAGTGTAGTCCATTAATTAATCCTGATATTTGTAATGAAATAATCAAATGATGTTCAGACGTGTACCATTAAACGTGTATGTCTAAGAAGAAAAGAAAGAAAACAAGTTGCAGTAAATGGAGAATCATGTTCATAAAAATGATCTAATTCAAATAGAATATGAAACTTCTTATCCATATTTCACTGTTACATTTATAGAAGTCCAATTTTTGGACCACGCTCTTTTAAAAATTATAAAAAGGGGAAGAATTTCTCTTCAATTTCACTTAGAATCTTAAAGGTATTTATTTTGATGAGTGCTTAATAATTTGATTTGATTTGATTTATTATTGTCATGTGTATTTATACACTGAAAAGTATTGTTTCTTGTATGCTATACTGACAAAGTATATCGTTCATAGGGAAGGAAAGGATAGAGTGCAGAATGTAGTGTTACAAGCAGAGAAAGATCAACTTAATGCAAGGTAGGTCCATTCAAAAGTCTGATGGGAGCAGGCAGGAAGCTGTTCTTGAGTCGGTTGGTATGTGATTTCAGGTTTTTGTATCTTTTTCCCGACTAATGAAGGTGAAAGAGAGTACGTCTGGGATGCATGGGGTCCTTGATTATGCTGGGTGCTTTTCTGAGGCAGCAGGAAGCATAGTTAATTGATGGGAGACTGATTTGTGTGATGGACTGGGCTTCATTCACAGCTGTTTGTAGTTTCTTGCATCTTGTCAGAGGAGGAGCCATACCAAGCTGTGATATATCCAAAAAAAATGCTTTCTATGGTGTAGCTGTAAAAGCTGTAAAAGAGAGTTGAAGCGGACATGCCAAATCTCCTTAGCCTCCTGAAAAAGTAGAGGTGTTGGTGGGCTTTCTTATCTACAGCGTTGGCATGGAGGGATCAGGACATGTTGTTTGTGATCTGGACACTTAGAAACTTGAAGCTATCGACCATTTCCCCCACTTCATCACTGTTGATGAAGACAGGGACATGCCCTCTACTGTGTTGCCTGAAGTTGATGATGATCTCCTTCGTTTTGCTGATATTGAGGAAGAGATTATTGTCGTTGCACCAACTCATCAGATTCTCTATCTTTTTCTGTACTTCATCTCATCTTTGTTTGAGATCTGATGCACTATGGTGGCATTACTAGCAAACTTGAAAGTCAAGTTAGAGAGGAAATTGGCCACAAGGAATCTACTCTGGATATTTATACTGACCAGTGAGGTTAGCTTGCTTAGTGAATGTAAGCTATCCCGTGTCTCCATTTTGAAGAAGTGTAGGGGAATTATCTCAGTGTCTTAGCCAATATTTTACCAACATTGCAGAAACAGCTTAATACTACTATTACCACTCACATTTGGGAGCTTGCTGTATAAAAATTTTCCTACGTTAAAACAGTGACTACGCTTTGAAAATAGTTCATTCGTTATAAAGTGCTTTGAGATGTTAGGGAACATGTAAGTGGGATATAATTGCAAGTCTTTTTCTTTAGCAAAGCAAATCCCTTACTTGTGTGAGTAAATGACAGTGATGAAGTTCCTCAGGCAATTATTTAGACATGTATGGACTTCAATGATTAACAATTAAAGTTTATTTATTTGTCACAGATAGACTTATATCAACACTGCAATGAAGGTACAGTGAAAATCCCCCAGTTGGTACATTCCAGCGCTGTTTAGGTACACTGAGGGAAAATTTAGTATTGCCAATGAACTTAACCAGCACATCTTTGGAATGTTGGAAGAAACTAGAGCACCCCGAGAAAACCCTTGCAGACACAGAGAGAAGGTGCGAACTCTGCACAGGCAGTGACCCAAGCCGGGAATCAAACACAGGTCCTTGGTGCTGTAAGACAGCAATGCTAATCACTGTGCTATTGTCCCATCTACAGTAAAATGCAAACTTTGGTTGATTGACAGGGACAGAGTCATGTGCTTAATGGGAAGAGCTAAGCTAACAGGGAAGAAATACTGCTGCGATTCTCCCATCGCGACTCGCAACTTTTCTGTCTGGTCATGGTGGGAGATGCGCGTCACCGTCCTTGTACCGTGATTTGTGCATGCACCTGGAATGCATGCACATCTCCCAGAGCCGGCGAACAGTCATTGGTCAGACCACACTGGAAACCAGTGGGAAGGCAGGTAAGTAATTAGAATCTTTTTAAAATGTATTTTAAATATGTTTGGATCCTGATTGAATTTCCCACTCTGCCAGGAGCATTTCATTCCTGTGGCGTTTACACTAGCTCCCCACATTCGGGGAACTAGCTGGAGACCCTGCTGAAATGAAAGGGGGAGTAATCAGGGCTCCTCAGGAGGTTGGACGACATGGTGCCCCCTGGCTTTGGCACACTGGCAGTGCCAGCCTACACCTTTTGGCACTGCCCAAAAGGCAATGTACACTTGTCCGGGGGCAACTTGGCACTGTCCGTTGAGCATCAGGCAATACCAAGGGGGCAGGGCCTATTTTAGACAAGCCTAGGCGTGATTGGTGGGGGTAGTGGTGGGGGATCCTGCTGTCTCTTTGCAGATAGGATCAGTCTGGGATGGAGGGAGGGCATTGATTGGGATGGTCTGCCAGGGAGGCCTGCCTTCAGGGGAAGTCTGATCCTGGGGGGTCAGCGGGGATGGGGGGATCACCACTGCGGGGGGGGGGGGGGGGGGGGATGGGCTGTGCATCGGGGCACTCCAGGATGGGGGGATCAGAGCTAGCCCAGGAATTGCTTTGGAAGCCACGATCGAGCTGGCTAGCAAATGGAGAGTCTGACAGATCAGGTCCACTGCGCATGCACAGAGTTCCAGAACTATCAGATTCTGGCGCAAATAAGCCACACCCCCCGGGTTTTTAATGATATTCACAACAGGGGCCTCTGCAGTGCATAGAATTGGGGATGTTTGGTTGAGGAGCTGAACTTAGAAAACAGTCGTGATTTAGAACAGTTTTCCTGTTAATTCAGCACTTTTGGAAGAATCACATCCACTGTCTCAGTTTCATTTTAAAATATAAGCAGTTGCTACTTGAGCTACCAGTCAAAAACACAAGGTGGGACCTTCCGTCTGCCCTTGTCCCAGAACTGGAAAATCCCACCCAAGATCAATGGAACTTCGTATGGTCCCTTCCTCGCCCACTACAAATCTCATGGTGGGGATGGGTGGGTGGGCGGGGGAGGGGGGGAGGCGCAGAAAACTCCTCCCTCAGATATCTCTCTGTCTTTCCACAGGGATTCTGGGAGCTTCAGGGCTGTTAATCTAAGCCAAGCAAGTATATCCTGTTTTGCTAACTAATTTTACAGAGTAGATTAAATTTATAAGAAGTCTATTGCTTGAATTGGAACACCAAGTGATAGGTTAGCAGTTAGGACTTGTATCTTGTCACATTTAAGTATTGTTTGATTTTTAAGGATTAATATAATTAATTTGTTATATTTAAACTGTGTAGTTTAATAAAATTTGTTTTGATAAATTTTCCTCGTTTGTCAGTAGAATTGCACCTGAAGTGAAACATTTTATCTTCAGGCTAATGCCAGGTTTAGTCTGGCTTCATAATATACCTTGGGGTGTCTGACTGATATCCTAACAGTTCTGGGGAGATGCTTTAAATTAGAAAAATCACTACCTATAATAAAATGAATATTTTCATGGATATTTATATATCCTTTGTTGAGGCAACAAATTCATTTTTTTGAAACTGTGAAGATTATTAGATTCCAATAATTGCAATATTCAGAGCCACCAAAAATTAAAAGTAGAATTCAATAATTTCTACTAAATTATGAGATTTTTGCTGGTGAAATAATGTTCTTACTGTATCTGCTTCTCTCAAGCACAAACTGGAATGTTGAAGAGTTTAAGGAATCTATAGTTGCTCATTGATTTTCTCTAAAGGAAAACCACAGCCAGCCTGCCAACCAATCTGAGTATAAATTGTGGTGATTGTTTGAAATTTGGCATCTTTGGAAGGTGATGGTGAAGGTGAGGGTGGTGCAGTGGTTTCACCACTCAACTAGCAGACCAGAGACACAGGACCCAGGTTCAAATCACACCATGGCAAATGATGGAATTTAAATTCAATAAAGTATCTGGAATTAAAAGTTTAATGATGTCCATGCAACCGTTGTTGAATATACTAAAACCTTACATTGTCCAAATTATAGACTTCTGAGTTTTGAATGTTCCTATCACATAGTAAGCTGATCTTTTTTTCACCCTATTGGTAACTGCAACATTTATTCTGCATCTTATCCTTTTCTTCTCGATGTACTCTGTGAACAGTGTGCTGTCTGTATAGCTCACAAGAAACAATACTTTTTACTGTATCCCAATACATGTGGCAATAATATATCAATTCAATTCAATTCAAAGATGTCCTTCAAGGAAGGAAATTTGCCATCCTTACCTGGCCTGACTTGCATGTGACTCCAATCCACAGCAATGCGGTTGACTCCAAAATGCCGTTTAAAATGGCCTAGTGAGCCACTCAATTGTATTCAACTGCTACAAAGAAATCAAAAGGAATGAAACTGGGTAGACTACAAGACATGGACCTAGGCACATGAAACGACAACAGTACCCAGCCCTGTTGTCCCTGAAAAGTTCTTCTTATTGCCTTTCGGGTGACACTGGCACAATGGTATATAGTGAGGAGGAAATTATAGTGGGAGTCTTCAACATTGGCCCTGGAACCCATAAAGTCTCATGACACCAGGTCAAACATGGAAAGGAAACCCCCTGCTGATTACTACATATCATCTCACGTATCCTCAGCCAAATAATCAGTACATCTCCATATTGAACACCACTTGGAGGAAGGACTGAGGGTGCCAAAGTGCAGAATTTTCTCTGAGTCGGGGATTTCAATGTTCATTACCAACAGTGGCTTGATACCTCTCTCAATTTACACCCATTACTTGAGAGAGTGTAAATTGAGAGAGGTAGATACTCAATGAGACCTTGATGTCCTGATGCATCAGTCGCTGAAAGTAAGCATGTCGGTACAGTAGGCAGTGAAGAAGGCAAATGGTACGTTGGCCTTCATAGCTCGAGGATATGAGTATAAGGATAGGGATGTTTTGCTACAATTGTATAAGATGCTGGTGAGGCCACACTTAGAATACTGTGCATAGTCTTGGTGTCTTTATCTGAGGAAGGATGTCCTTGCTATAAAAGAGTACAGCAAAGGTTTACCAAGCTGATTCCTGGGATGGCAGATCTGTCATATAAGGAGAGGTCAGTCCATTGGGGCTATATTCACTGGAGTTTAGAAGAGTGAGGGAGGGATCTCATAGAACCTTATAAAATTCTAAAATTCAAAAAGAATGTTCACAATGGTGGGGGAGACCAGAACTAGCAATCATAGCTTGAGGATAAGGGATAAATCTTTTAGAACAGAGGTGAGGAGAAATTTCTTACCCAGAGGGTGGTGAATGTATGGAATTCACTAATACAGAATATAGTTGAGGCCAAAACATTGTGTGATTTCAAGCAGAAATTAGATATAACTCTTGGGGCTAAAGGGATGAAAGAATATAGGGGATCAGGATATTGAATTTGATGATCAAAATGAATGGTGAAGCTGGCTCAAAGGGCTGAAAGGCCTACTCCTGCTTCTGGTTTCTATGTTTCAAAGATAGTCCCACCGCAGATCGAACTGGCTGGGTCCTATTTGGCATTGCTGTTAGGGATGGAACTGTGACAGGCGGTGTGGGAACCCACAAGAGGGAAAAACATATGACTCCATCCTCATCAACCTGCCTGTTGCAGATGCATCTGTCCATGACAGTGTCAGTATGAGTGATTACAGTCCTTGTAAAGGTAAAGTCCAGTCTTCACATTGAAGATGCCCTCCATTGCGTTGTGTGGCACTACCACTATGCTAAATGGGATAGATTTTGAACAGATCTCACAACTGAAGACTGGGCATTCATGAGGAGATATGGGCCATCAGCTGGAGTAGAACTGTACTCAACCACAATCTGTAACATCATGGCCCAGCACATTCCCAACTCTACTGTTATCACCAAGCCAGAGGATCAACACTAGTTCAATGAAAAGTACAGGAGGGCATGCCAGGACCAACACCAGGCTTACCTAAAAATAACAAGTAAAGCTGGTGAAGTTGCAGCGCAGGATCACTTGCATGCCCAGCAGCATAAGCAGCAAATAATAGACTGATAAGCAATTCCACAATGAATGGATCAGATCTACGCGCTGCATGGTGGAGACAATTAAACAACATACTGGAGGAGAGTCTTCACAACTATTCCCATCCTCAAAGGTGGAGGAGCCCATCACATCTGCACAAAAGGTGAAGTTGAAGAATTAGGAACAATCTTCAGCCAGAAATTCCGAGTGGATGATCCATGTTGGCTTCCTCCAGAGGTCCCCAGCATCGCAGATGGCCCCAATCACCTATTGCCCCATCAGTGTACTCTTGATCATTAGTAAAGTGATGGAAAAGGTCATCAACAGTGCTTTCATGCAACACTTATTCAGCAATAACTTGACCACTGATGCTCAGTTTAGGTTTTGCCAGGATCACTCAAATCCTGATCTCCTGTTTCAAACATGGACAGAAGTGCTGAACTCAGAGGTGAGGTGACAATAACCACCCTTGACATCAAGGCAGGATTACTTGAAAGCACTGACCTCCCTTATCAGCCATGGTTGCCTCATCCAACCCTTAACATACTTCCTCTTCCTTGGAATGAATTTATGTTGTACTGTCTGAATTATCTCAAAAACGCCTGCCACTGTTGTTCCACAGTCTTTCCCGTTAGGCTCCCTTTCCAACCAAATTTGGCCAGTTTCTTCCTCATGGCCTTGAAGTTTTCTTTACTCAATTTCAGCGCTGTTATATCCGTTATATGTATTTTATGCATTGCAGGGTGACTGATAAGTGGATGGGACTCAGACTTTGCGAAGAGCAGTGGTACTTACTGGGGGTGGAATTGCACATATGGCGAGGGTGGTCAGCCAATTGCAAGGGACTGATCACATGGTGGTTAGCTGGTTGGTCTGGAGGAATCATTCCCTGATATCCCAGCCCTCAAGCAATGGAATTAATGTATTTATCTCATGAAATTAGACTTTTTCGTCTCCCATTTACCTGCCAGATTCTCAAGACCTGGAAATCTAGATTTCCATTGATTAAAAATAAAATTAAAAATAAAATTGCAGATAAAAGGATTTTAGTGATGCTTGCCTGCACTAGTATCCCTCACCACCTTTGTTATAACTAGAAATGGTTGGGTTGGAAATGAGTAGGTGTTGGGTTTAAGATTTCAAAAATTTTTAACCTTACCACCCTTCTCCAATCTTCTTGACGTCAGGAGTTAAAAATCTGCGAATAATTTTAACTCAGCCTTTCCAATGACCAGCCTAGAGGCCCAGATGGAATGCCAGTTTTATACTCAGCCCAATGTTATTCTCCATTAAGTTCAATGGAGAATTAGATCAGATGCATGTCCAGAGCTTTATAAGATTCTGTCAGTTTCTTGGCTGGTGGGCTAAGTTCAGATTGTTCTATCTTCCCCTTAGTTAAGGGAAGTCTCAGGGTCTCTGTATGTTATGACTTCTGGTTCCCACAAGTTATAATTAATCATACTTCAGACTCAAACTTCTGAGACTTCATTAAGTGTATGTCTTGCTGCTCTTTATGTGACTAATAGGCATATAATTGCAGTGTAATAGTCAATGTGGTACCCAGGTTTTGTATTCACATAACAATTAGTTCCTAGATCTTTATGAATACCAGTAGGTGTTAAGTTTGATCTAAGTGCTGGGGCAATGTGAAATCTCCTCTTCCTTAAAAATATAATTTACAGCAGGTTGAAATGATATCCATTAATCCACGGAAAATGTGTAAGGAATCACATTGGCTAGAAACAGAATTGATTACAGCTGTGATGTTCTTCATAGCCAAATAGTCTACCAATGTTCACTGTCTAGCTAGAAGGGGAAAGATGGAGGATGGATTACTCCATTAGAAATCTACCAGTGGTTTTTTTTTATTTGATTTTTTTAAATTTATTTTTTCCCATGTATTAGTATACAGTGTAAAGTATTGTTTCTTATGCGCTAGACAGACCAATCATACCATTCATAGAGAAGAAATGATAGAGTACAGAATGTACTCATAGCTAGAGTGTAGAGAAAGATCAACTTAATGCAAAGTAAGTCCATCCAAAAGTCTGACAGCAGCAGGGGAGAAGCTATTCTTGGGTCGGTTGGTACGTGACTACAGACTTTTGTATCTTTTTTCTGACGGATGAAGATGGAAGGGGGAATGTCCGGGTTGTGTGGGGTCCTTAATTATGCTGGTTACTTTGCCAAGGCAGTTGGAAGTGTAGACAGAGTCAATGGATGAGGGGCTGGTTTCATTTGAGATATTGTCTAAGCTCAGTTAAAAGTTTGAAGAATTAACTCTAATGATCTCTGCTGTTGTCTAAGTCTATGTATATACCAGTGGGCCTAGCAGGTCACTAATACAGAGGACTGAAACCTGATGGCTCCTCTTAATCGCCTGGGACCTTTCAAAGGATTTGCTTCCAGTGTGAACATTCCGATCAGTCAAGCCGGAATGCAGGAGTCACGTCAACGCAAGTGATTCGGATTCTACATTCTCAAAGTATTTTCTAAGATAAGAATGTGTGGCTAATTAAGGAACTGCATATATAGAATAGTCCCGTTTGAACATGGTCAAAATGTTGTTTTGCTGCAGTTAGGTGTGAAATTCTTTTATACCAATGATACTCCCTTTGGTTTCTAATGTCTCTGTTGACTGTTATATAAAAGTTACTGGAGAAATACTTGAGAATGCAGAGACCAAAACACTTAATTTTAATATGTCATTTGCAAATGAGATGGATTGACCAGTAATGTTGTACAATAGTATTTTTTTTCATGGAAGATTGTTATTATCAGAGTGAGAACATTCGGACGTAAGCCAGGCCAGGTCAGACTAGTCACTTTTGAGTAAGTTCCATTCCACCAGCAATGTTGTGTGTGTGTGTGTGTGTGTGTGTGTGTGTGTGTGTGTGTGTGTGTGTGTGTGTGTGTAGCAGGGGGCGGGCAGCGGGGGAGGTGTGCACATGTGTGTATCAGTGAACATTCTTGGTCACTTCAGTAAAATATGTTTCTATTACAGCAAGGCACAGCGTATGTTATAAACCATAATTCATAATAGTTTAGTGGGAAATAATCTAATACAGAACACTCCTGCATCAGTATGATTCTTTCTGTTTTACTGAGTTCTGTTTTACTGAGTCCAGTGTACTCCTTTGTGGCTTTGCCATCCATCATTATGAAGTGCTTCGAAAGATTAGTCATGACACAAATCAATTTCTGCCTAACAGACTGCCTGGATCCACTACAGTTCGCCTATAGCTGCAACAAGTCCACAGCCGATGCCGTCTCGCTGGCTGCACACTTAATCCTGGGTGAAGACACCTAATGAACCCTAATGAAGACACCTTTGTCAGGCTCTTATTTATTGACTACAGCTCAGCCTTTAACACCATTATTCCTACAAGATTCATCTCCAAACTTCATGACATGGGGCTCTGCTCCTCCCATCGTAATTAGATCCAAGACTTTCTAACCCACAGACTATGGTCACTAAGGATAGGTAGCAACACCTTCTCTATGATTATCTTCAACACTGGTACTCCACAAGGCTGCCTTCTCAGTTCCTTACTATACTCCTTATATACGTTTGACTGTGTGGCCAAATTCCCCACTTTGTGGTCAGATCTCAAACAACAATGAGACACAGTAGAGGAATGTTATATGATGAATTGATGCAATGACAATAATGAAGGAAATAATCATTGACTTCAGGAAGCAGAGTGTAGAGCATGCCCCTGTTTATATCAGTGGGGATGAAGTAGAAATGGTTGTGACCTTCAAATTATTAGGTGTCCACTAACCTGTCCTGGTCCCTCCACGCAGATGCTACAGTTAAGAAAGCCCATCAATACCTCTACTTTCTCAAGAGACTAAGGAAATTTGGCATGTCCGCTAAAATTCTCACCAACATCTACAGGTGTATCATAGAAAATATTCTTTCTGGTTGTCTCACAGTTTGGTATGGTTCCTACTTTGTCCAAAACTGCAAGGAACTACAAAAGGTTGTGAATGAAGCCCAGTTCATCACTCTTTTTTTACTCATTCATGGGATATGGACGTTGCTGGATGGCCAGCATTTGTAGCCCATTACTAATTGCTCTTGAATAGAGTGGTTTGCTTAGCCATTTCAGAGGGCAGTTGAGAACCACGTTGCTGTGATTCTGAAGTCAAATGTAGACCAGACTAGGTAAGGAAAGCAGACTCCCTTCCCTAAAGAACATAGTGAATGAAATGGATTTTTTCAACAGTTGACAGTGGTTTCTTGGTCATCAGTAGATTCTTAATCATAGATTTTTTTATTCTTGAATTCAGAGTCCATCATTTGCCATGACAGAATTTGAACAGGATTGTCTCCAGAACATTAGCTGACTTTCTGGATTAATAGACTAGCAATGATACCACATCACCTCAAATAAGCCTCCCATCCATTGACACTGTCTACACTTACTGCTGCCTCGGAAAAGCAGCCCATGCACCCCGGACATTCTTTCTTCCACCTTCACCTGTCGGGAAAAAGATATAAAAATCTGAGGTCATGTACCGGATGCAAAAACAGCTCCTTCCCTTCAACCTTCAGACTTTTGAATGGACCTATTTTGCATTAAGTTGATCTTTCTCTACATCTAGCTATGACTATAACACTATGTTCTACACTCTCTCCTTTCCTTCCCTATGTATGGTATGCTTTGTCTGTGTAGCATGTAAGAAACAATACTTTTCACTGTGTACTAATACATGTGACAATAATTAATCAAATAAAATCAAATCCTCTTGCATATGTTTACTTCATATCTAGAAGGCTTTTCTTGGTAAACTGAGACTGGGAAATAACTGTTAGGGATGAAGTAAAGGAAAAAAAATCATAGTAGCAGTGCCCCAATAATATCATCACCCAAAGGTTACATCGCACTCTTCCTACAATACTTTCAACATGTTGACCAAGAGCTGTGGCCATTCATGATGCTGATAGTAGTAAAAATTAATGATCATCAATGTGATTCTGTCTGGGTTGTGTCCTCCTTGTGTATGACTCAGAGGGTGAGATTTTCCGGTTGCATTCATCTCAATATTGGAAAATCCCACCCCAGGTCAATGGGCTTTTCCATGGTTTGCCCCTCGCCCATTATGACTTCCATGGCCAGTAGAAAGGAAGATTTGCCCCAAAGTGTTAAAGACATTTCTCCATCACCAGACTGGCTTTTTGATAGGTTTTTTAAGAATCATAGAATTATTACAGAATTATACAGTGAGGAAAGGCTCATTGTCCATTGAGTCTGCACCAACATGTGAGAAAGTTTATTTATTAGTGTCACAAGTAGGCTGATGTTATCATTGCAACAAAGTTACTTTGAAAAATCTTCTAGTCGCCACATTCAGTGTTCAGTTACACTGAGGGACAATTTAGCATGGTTAATACCTAACCAGCACGTCTTTTGGACTGTAGGAGTAAACCGGAGCTCTTGGAGGAAGCCCATGCAGACATGGGAAGAACGTGCAGAGTCCATAAGGTAGTGACCCAAATCAGGAATTGAACCCAGGTCCCTGGTGCTGTAAGGCAGCAGTGCTAACCACTGTGCCACCATGCCATCTGCCAAAAGACCTGACCTCCTGACTAATCCCATTTACCAGAAATCTATGGACAAACACACTAAAGTCCCTTTATTCCACAGAACTTCCTGGTGTCATGCTATTCACTGAATACTTGTTTGTCAAATTACTCCTTACAAAATGTATCACCTCAAACTTTCCATCTTAAATTCCATCTGCTGCTTATCTGTCCATTTGACCATCTCCCCTACACGTTTTTGAAGCCACCCAGCTAATCTATGTGTCATCTGCAAACTTACTAATTCTATGCCCCACATAGTCATCTATGTTGTTCATATGAATGATGAACAACAGAGGGCCCAGCACTGATCCCTGCGGTACGCCACTGGACAGTGGCTTTCAGTCACTGTGTTCAGTGTTCCTTCCACTCACATTGTTAGCCACTTTAAGACTTGAATAGCAGGTCAGGTGTAAAGATTTGCATTCTAATCAGTAATCTGTAGACATCCATGCTGGTATGTATACTGTTAGAGACGAGAACACCTCATTCACCTGATGAAGACCATAGGTCGAAAGCTTGTGAGTTTACTATCAAATAAATCAGTTGGATTTAAACCTGGTGTTGTTAGACTTCTTACTGTGTTTCAGTCACTGAAGCAGCCTTCTGGCATCACCATTTCTCTCCTATAACTGAGCCAATTTTGAATCAACTTTATCAAATTACCCTATATTCCATGTGCATTTACTTTCTTTGTAAGTCTCCCATGTGGGACTTTGTCAAAAGCTTTGCTGAAATCCATATAGGCTACATCATCTGTAACACCTTTATCTACACACCTGGTCATCTCCTCAAAAAATTCAATCAAATTTGTTAAACATGACCTCCCTCTGACAAAGCCATACTGACTATCCCTGATCAAGCCTTGCCTCTCCAAGTGAAGATAAATGCTCTCTTTCAGAATTTTCTCCAATAATTTCCCTACCATGACACGAGACTCACTGGTCTATAGTTCTCTTGTTCATCTCTTCTTAACCAACCTTAAATAGCAGAACCAGATTATTGTTCTCCAGTCCTCTGGCACCTCCCCCGTTAAATGGGTGGGATTCTATCTGATGAAAGAACAGCCAGTTCTAAAAGCTAGTGGTGTTTGCTATGAATAAACCTGTTGGACTTTACCTGGTGTTGTGAGATTTTTTACTTTGTTTACTGTGTCCAATGCTAGAATCTTCACATCATGACCTCCCCCGCAGCCACAGAGGAATTAATGATCTGAGTCAGAGTCCCTGCAAACCACTCCCTTGCCTCCCACAGCAACCTGGGACACAACTCATCTGAAGACTGCCAACGCCTCCGATACCTTGTTCTTCCATATGTCAATTTGCTCAAGAACCTCGCAGTCTCGCTGAATTCCACACCTAAATCCTCACTCTTTTGGGGAGAATTGCTAGACTAATCTAGTAATGTCTTCTGTGGACAGATTGCCCCCTTGGTCCCTAATGGGCCTACTTTTTTCCTAGTTATCCTCTTCCCATTGATATATTTGTAGAATATCTTGCAATTTTAAGGCCCTTAATAATATTATATACCAAGGTAAACATGGGTTTGGCCATGAAAGCAATAAAGGAGAGTGAAAGTCTATTGGATGTGATGTGCTTTGGAATGTCCTGTGGTCATGCATTTTGATTTGATTTGATTTATTGTCATATATATTAGTATTAAATGAGAAGTATTGTTCCTTGCATGCTATATGGACAAAGGATACCATTCATAGAGACGGGAACGAGAGAGTGCAAAATGTAATGTTACAGTCATAGCTAGTGCGTTGAGAAAGATCAACTTAATACGAGGTAGGTCCATTCAAAAGTCTGATGGCAGCAGCGAAGAAGCTGTTCTTGAGTTGATTGGTACATGATCTCGGACTTCTGTACCTTTTTTTCCGATGGAAGAAGGTGGAAGAGAGTATGTCCAGGATGGCTGTTTGCCGAGGCAGCAGGAAGTGTAGATAGAATCAATGGATGGGAGGTTGGTTTGCATAATGGATTGGACTACATTCACTACCTTTTGTAGTTTCTTGCAGTCTTGGGAGGAATAGAAACTATATCAAGCTGTGCTACAACCAGAAATATTGCTTTCTATGCTACATCTGTAAAAGTCGGTGAGAGTCATAGCAGACATACCAAATTTCTTTAGTCTTCTGAGAAATTAGAGGCATTGGTAGTACTATATAAATGCAATTTATTTCCCTTAATCAGTCAAACTATTCACACTGATTGCATTGGAAACTTTTTCCTTGATCCAATACAATAGTAATCGATAAAAAAGCAGATACAGGAGACTATGCGGACAGGATTTAGAAACAGAAAGCTATGCAGCAATAAGGAACCAGAAATGGTTGCAAGGATAGTGTGCATGGGTAATTAGAAATTAGTTCACTTAAATTAAGCATGACAATCAAGTAATGTGACAAAGCATTGTGTTCATTACTTTTATTTTATTCATAGGGAGCAAGTTGCACCTCCCAAACAAAGTAATTTGATCATAATTGTTGCTCTACATATTTATCCATAATGAAATAAAGCAGCTTAACTTGTAAACAGCTTTGTCTCACCAAATGTTTGTTGGCTCTGCCTTTAGGAAAGTTAGAGAAGTACTTGAGTGAAAGACATGAATGACTGCTGCAGGTCACAGGGGAATACTATTGTTACACTCTGCTCTGCTATTATGCAATAGAATAAGGACAGTGTGATCCAACTCCCATGAAACAAAGATTCTCTGAATACTTATGAGAGTGATTGACAGATGGTACATCCAGCGACTCTGAATTTCTAACAGTTTCTACCTCTGGTTAGCTTATAGAATCTGGAGTGGTGTTCGTAGATCATCCTTATGCATTTCTCATACTCAAAACCACCATAAGTCAAGAGGCCAAACAGAAATCTTTGTGGCTGTATTTAGCTTACCAGAGAAATCACAAGCTCCCTGTGACTTCCCAAACTTTGGAAAACAGAATACATACTGTGTCAGAATATAGTTCAGCAATAATCCATGGTTTAAGAAAGGTAACAAATAAGCAGTAGTAATATACAGTAATGCAGATTGCTATAATTTACTGGATACCTCTGTTTGAACATGGAAGATAATAAAAGATGCAGCATTCACTAATATTCTTACTAATATTGGAACTGTGATAACATTTCTTGACAGTAATGCTATATGGGATTAATTGTGCTTTTCCCATGCTTTTCATCGGCCTCAGGAGAGTTGATGAACTGAGACCATAGTATATTTCCCACTAATTTCTGAATTTGGCCCAAAAAAGAAGGAACTTAACTTTGTATGGTCTCTTTCACAACCTCAGGATGTCACAGAGGATTTTGCAGCCAATTAATTACTTCTTAAGTATAGTCACTATTGTAATGTAGGAAACAAAGCAGCCAATTTGCACACAGTAGTGAGATAATGACAAGATGATACATTGTCCACTTTTAAGCCCACCAAATACTTCCAATATCTTGTCACACCCTATGACAGTTTGTTCTAGGACTTCAGGCTCTCTTCCCAATTTCCATCACTACCTACTCATTCTCATGAGTGAAGACAGATATGAAATTTTTGTGTAACACCCTACCGATGTGCTCTGCTTCCATCCACAGATTTCTCTCTTGGTCCTTAATGGGACCTACTGTTTCCTTGGATGCCTCTTCCCATTAATATACTCATAAAATATCTGAGGATTTTTCCTGCTTCTACCAGCGAGAGCTTTCTCATATCTCCTCTTTGCTCTCCTAATTGATTTCTTAAGTTCCATCCTGTACTTTCTGTACTCCACTAATGCCTCCCGACTTACTCCCCTTATACTTGTCAAAAGCCTCTGTTTTCCTACCTATTATATCCTGAATTTCTCTGGTCACGCATGGTTCTCAGGGTTGTTACACTTTCCTATTATCTTAGAGGGACTAAGGTAATAGTTGGGCCTGTACCCTCGCCATTTCATCTTTGAGCAACCTCCACTGTTCTTCTGTAGATTTCTCCACAAATAACTTATTCCAGTCTCTCTTGGCCAGATGACTCAGAACTCCCACCCACCTGACAAACAAACAATCAGTTCCGAAAGCTAGTGGCTTTTGTTACAAATAAAGCTGTTGGATTTTAACCTGGTGTTGTGAGACTTCTTACTGTGTTTACACCATGTTATCACCAGACAGTTGCTGATAGGGGCTATCATTGCTTAATGCAGTTTATGTTCCATCTTAATGTTTTTCTTTCTGTTCCCATAAACAAAGATTGGCAATGTTGCTGCATTATTTACACTGTAGTTCAAACTGAGAGCACAAAATGGCTGGTGGATTTTATTATAAGTCAACAGGAGTTGATGTATTATCATTGCAGCATAAACCTTCAATGTGTTGCTTTGTAGACTATATCTCTCCATGTCTTGTGGACCTCAGACCATCTCACGGCCTTGTAGACCCCCATATTTTTGGACCTGAGGTCACCTGTAATGATCAAGATCCTTCCAAGTGGGCATTTCCAGGTCTTTGGAGGATAAGCTCAGTGATTTGGATATGTGCTTGGTCAAGACTGGCTATGTTCCCAAACTGTGACAAATATATATTAGCAAATTGTGACATTTAGGAGAAGTTGGGAATGTAGGTGACATGGTTGTGCTATCAAATGATAGCAAATAGGGCAGAGACATCACTGGTCTGCTGCATCAATTTTTGCCAAGGTTTACTTGTGAGACTGTCCAAGTTTCTGATATATACAGGAGAATTAGATTAATGATAGTATTGGACAATAGGAAATGGGAGAAATGATGACAAATATGGTTACAGGATTTTGTGCCCTGCACATGATTTTAATGTGCCACATTTTTGCCAGCTCTCTTTTCACAGATGTAACCAGATCATGGGGATGATCACCAGGAAGTAGGTGCTAACAAACAAACCTTTCTGAGGTGCAAAACCATTGAGGGATTTTATCGGACTCAAGTATACATCTTTGATACCTGTCTTAGTCTTGGATAGTAGTTTTGTACCCATTTACCATATTCTAATTATTAGCATTGTCACTGGAAGTGCAGTGGAAGAATTGGAAAAAATGTTTCAAGATCACCTGCAAAATATGTATAATTCAAATTATGACAGTGTTTTGGAGAGTGTTTAAGTGGTTAATCTTTCTTCAGAGGCAATCATGAGTGACTTCAAAAGAGCTTTGAAAATAAAGTGTCCAAGGTTATATTCAAATGTGAGATTGATATCTGTGTGGCCATGAGGACCCTAATGGCAATGTTTAGAATTCTGTTATAATATAACATTATCCTATAACAGAGTTTGAACTGCTAAAGGCATGTGCAAGAAAAAAATTTGATGCTATTGTCATCACAGTCTATTTTTGTCTCATCTGACAGCTGGTAGCAGTCCATTCGATGCATTACCATTTGAGAACATATATTCTCTACCAGTTGCAAATAGCTGCATATATGAGTCAAGTAATCCTTTGTACTCCAAGTTCTAAGCTTACAGTTGTGATTAATGGAATATTTTACAATACATTATTTTATATGTGGTATGAATTTATAACATTAATAAATGTAAGTGCCCTGCTTTGTCACTTTCATGAGTAGCTTGTTTATCATCTGATTCTGAAGCAAAATATGCTAATCACCCAGAAACATTTCAGTGACGTCAAAGGGCAAAGAAGAATTCAGATTACATCCAACAGGATGGCTTACTTAAAAATCTGTGAGAGGCAACAGTGACAGGAGAATGTGAAACTCAGATAGGATGACAAAACTAAAGCAGATACACAGTTCCTCTTTAATATTACAGTGGAGCAAAGAGATTCTTCAACAAAACATATCCGGATGAACTGAATGGACATTTTTTTTGTTTGAGAAACTGTTCAAGAGGGAGGAGGTGATATCACAAGCTCTGAGCCAATTTCATTTAGACCAGCTATTTTCTTTTGTATTCCATTTTGAGAGACAATGAGTAAGCCAGTTTCCTTGGCTACTTGTTTGGCCAGAATGTATGAAGGAGGCAGTCTTGAATCTCAGAATAAAAGTGAGTCTGTTGGCCAAGCGAAGAAGCCATCTGGAACAAATCAAAGCAGTGTCACCAATAACCTAAGTACAATGGACAATAAACTCAACCTTCTTAATGAAAAAGTCGATCGGATTGTAAACTTTCAAGGACAAGTCCTCAAGAAATTGGATGACATGTCTCAAGAAATGGGAGACTTAGAAAAGAATATTGAAATACTGAAAATGCTAAAAGACACCAATGGGGTGGTGGATCAGAAAAAAAGTGATGTTAAATTCTCACCCAATACTGATTGTTGTGGCCAAGCTGAGATGAAACCTTTATTCATGGAACTGCTCAATCTGGTGACATCTGTACATCAAGACACAACAAAGCAAAAAGAGAAATTAGATGGCATAGAAAAAAAAGTGTCAGCTCTGGATAAAACCATACACTTTGTGGGTGAAACCTTCAAAAATTCCCACATAGTACAATTTATTCTTAAAGGAATTGTGCCTTGGAAAAAGGGAAATCTAATGGACTCTTCAGAGGTCAGTCATATTAACTCAACCAAAATTTTAAAACAAATTAGAGTTACAACGGGATTATACTTTTAATTATGACCTAAATATGCTGCTTGGAATGAAAGTCTACATTAACAATTACCAATTCATCCTCTGCTTGTTATCTTTGAAAAAATGTAATTTTAATTAAAGAGTACATACTTTATATGTAAAGGTACAGCAGAATCTATCTGACTTTGTTCAATTGTGCAAAATGGGATCATTTTACACTTTTATTTCTTCAACACACATGCAAGAACCAAAGGGCATTTCTTACATGAAGTGAAATAGCATTACCCATATTGTAGTATGAAAAGTTTTTGCAATAAAATTCATTTCATGAGTGTACAATTTACATATTCCATTGATCCCTGTTTAATTCTCCAGACTCCTGTTAATCACAAAAGTGAAGATTGAGGATGTAGTCTGCCCTTAATATTCAAGCATTTAAAACAACCCCTACTGTAAAATGGCTTTCCAAAGGAAAAATGTTTTCTGTTGTGTTAAGATCATTTTTGCCTGTTTCTATGTTAGGTAAGAAACAACCTAACTGTGGGTTTGTGTATCTTAGTTATACCCTTGGGTGATGCAACAGCTTGGTGATGGTATTGCAATGAATGTGATAAATTTCTTTGTTAATTTTATTTGTCTGAGTTCTCCAACAGTTATTTAGGACACTTCTCTTTTGAGGTTGTGCTGCATTGGATACTTCTTCAAGTAAAATGTAACTTGAAATTAACTAGCCATTTGTGGCTGGTCATATATTTTGTACATCAGAGAAGAGGTTGTAATTCCTCTTCCATTCGTCTGTTATGTTAGCCTATGCCATGTACAATCAAGAGGGTAAGGATAGTATGGAAATCTGGATTTTTCATTTTGCATCAACCCTGTTTTTATTTTCCATTGGTACCATGCTGGGACATAGGAAGCTTGCACTTCTCTCCAGTTTGGGGCATGATAACTATCATGTCATTGAAGTTCTAGGAGCTATGATGTGCTTCAATTTTGGCAAAGTGGTGAGGGATAGCTGTAAGCCTTAAACAGCAGGGCAAAGCATACTCCAGCGTGCACCTTTGGATGTATAATAAAAATACACAAATTCATGTTTACATTGCTCCTTCCTTTTTTTGTTATTTTTGGTTTCTGAACCTTGTGCCACTGTTCATTTCTTTGCAATGGCTATCACTAGTGGACAATGTTCAAAACAGGCTAACCTCCCAATACTAACTGTCTCCTGTCCCCATCTTAGCACAATACCGCAACAGAAAATACATAAACAGTAATTCAGCAGCTAGAAAGAAATTCAGGTGCCACTTTCAAAAGCTTCACAATAGATTTACTGCCAATAAAATCTTGAACCAATGTTCTGCCTAGTGTTAAAAGTACATTGTGCTAGGAGCAAAAAAATCAGTTTGAATAAAGGAAGTAGCAGCAAACCCAAAGAAGTCTTTCCTGTGTACTGGCATAATATATAATAGAAAGTATTGTACCATACCAATACATCTAGAGTGGAACTGTCATGTATAAAATGCTATGGTAGTTTTCATGGCATTAGTGGGGGCAGTGTACAAAATTAGTGGTGGTAACTCAACCTCGATAAGTAGAAACTGCTATTCATTCATTTACTTAAATTGCTTATCTATGTGCAGCTATATATAAATACCGGTCAATAGATACATGGAGGAATAGAGTTGCAACAACCAGTCATCAGAAGTCTCTACATTAAATTACTAAGAATTCCACTGTTACAATTTTAAGGTTGTATTTTCTTAGTTATCATGGTGCCCTTTACTTCTGTTGTGATTTCAGCATTTTAGGTTTAGGGTATGCCCAAACTTCTCCATCAGCACATTATTGTAATCCAGGGATGTTAAAATAGTGCCTCTATGTGATATGGAAGAGGTATTTATGTGCTTTGCACATTTCCCCATGTGTCTTTCTTGAAAATGGTTTAAATAAACATATGGTAAGACAAAGCCAGAAACAAATAACAAGTGAACATATGAAGTAACAGCAAAGGGTCAGACTCATTTAATTCAATCAATAGTTGTTTTCACATAATACAAAATATACAATGCTTCCTCACATCTGTTTACTATCTTACACAACTCCTAACTGCCCCTCTGCATGCCAGTCTTCGGTGCATGATCAACACTTTCCATCATAGCTGCCTGTTGTAAAAACTTGACTAACCCTTCCTATATTTTTACCCTATATTGAAGCCAGGAGGGCTAACATGCAAAACAATCATTGCCAAGGAGCTGGGTCCAAAGATCTCCCAATAAAATGGGGGTGTGGTGCTTATCAGTTATCAAAACAAGTTAATAAGTATTTATTATTTAGTCTTTGGAATAAATTAGTATATTGTTATGAAAGTGCATGTAAAAAAATGAATACAATTTGTTTTTAAAAAATGTAAATTTCTGTTTCAAATTCTTTCTGTGGTAAACCAGTCAAAAATTATTCAAATAAATAGTTTTTGATAACCTGAGAAGTTTGAGTGTAAGCTAGAAAGGTCCTTACATATGTCCTGAGATCTACTTACCAACATACAAATTAGGAGCAGGAGTAGGCCATCTGGCCCTTTGAGCCTGCTCCACTATTTAATAAAATTATGACTGATCTTTTTGTGGACTCAGCTCCACTTACCTGCCTGCTCACCATAACCCTTAATTCCTTTCCTGTTTAAAAATTTATCTATCCTTGCCTTAAAAACATTCAATGAGGTAGCTTCACTAAGCAGGGAATTCCACAGATTCACAACTGTTTGAGTGAAAATGTTTCTACTCAATTCAGTCATAAATCTGCTTCCCCTTATTTTGAAGCCATGTCCCCAGTTCTAGTTTCACCCACCAGTAGAAACAATCTCCTTGTTTCTGTCTTATTTATTCTCGTCATAGTTTTATATGTTTCTATAAGATCTCCCCTCATTCTTCTGAACTCCAATGAATTTAGCCTCAGTTTATTCAGTGTCTCCTCATAAGCCAACCCTCTCAACTCTGAAATCAATCTGTCTGCACCCTCTCCAATGCCAGTATATCCTTTCTCAAGTAAAAAGACCAAAACTGTACTTCACCAGCATCTTATACCAGCTAAATCCATGCATGGAACTTTGTTAAAATTTCTACTGTTTGTCCAAACTGTGACAATTTTACCAGAGCTCCATGTTATTTTTACCAAAGTTATATGTTTAGAGATTTTATTCGAAGGATAACGTGCAGCTGAGAGGGGAGTATCCCAACCTCTAGTGACAGTCTAACTCTCCAGAATTCAGCAGTGAGTTACCCTGAATAGTCAATTTCCAACAATTGCCATGAAGTGCTGCAATCCTGTCTGGCTCTAATATCAGACTAGTGATTGCACCATAGGGTTCTCTTTTTCCAATCTACCATTGGTGTATATGTTGTTGAAAAGCCTACCATAGCATTAAGAGAAGGAGCAGGATTTTCTGACCTTACTCGCCCTGAAACTGGAAAATCGCATCCGAGGTCAATGGACCTTTCTAGGCTCTGATTCTCATGGTGAACGGAACGATAAAATTACGGCCAATATGTTTATTGTACTATACATAGAATGGAAATATTTAATAACTTAAATAATCTATTGATAATGAGGGCAAAACCTTGATATTAACCACTTCCCTAATGAAAGGGTCTATCTAAATTTGTTTTCCTCTTTCAAATACTAACTGACATGTATATTCCATAGAATCCCTATGATGCAAAAGGAGGCCATTCAGCCCATCAAGTCTGCACCGACCACAAACCTACCCAGGCCGTATTCCCGTAACCCCACTTTATTACTTTGCTAATCCCCTTGACACTAAGGTCAATTTAGCAAGACCAATCAACCTAACCTGTACATCTTTTTAGTCTGTGGGAGGAAACTGGAGCACCCGGAGGAAACCCACACAGACACGGGGAGTACTCCACACAGACAGTGACCCAAATCTGGGAATTGAACCCAAGTCCCTGGCACTAAGAGGTAGCAGTGCTAACCACTGCATCACTGTGCTGTAATTATGGAGTTTTGTTTAATATATGATGATAAAGCTTTTAGAATATGAAGAATGGATCTTCCACTCAATTTGTATTTTCAGTATTGAGTTGTCTGGGGATATAAAATGGGTGATAACCTATACTTTACCTAACTTAGAAATACACTATCATCTAATTTATCACTAATTTATTATGACTTACAAATTGCAATCGCATTTTACAAAGAGCTGTACCTTCCCATGGCTTCAGTATTGAGTTATAGTAGGTTAGAAACCACCTTAATTAAGAGCTGGTTCAGCTCTTGGTCCAGCTGTTTTCAAGTAGATACAGCACTGGATAACCTGGATTGCATCAATAAAAGCGACTGTGTATGTTTCCCATACTGGGTGCATATTTTCAAAAAAGCAGAAAAACAGATTGAATGTCCTTCTGTGACCTGAATGCCAAGTGCAATTATGAGTTATTTTTTGGAAAAGTAAGTTACAGAAACCAGAACAGAGGATGCTGGAAAAACTCAGCAGGCCTGGAAGCATCTGCAAGGAGAGGAACCAGAGTTAATAGATAGGATTTTCCAGCTGTCCTCACACTAGACTAGAAAATCCTGCCTAAAGTCAATGGGTGTTACATGATCCGTCTCCACCCTCTACAATTCCTGTGGCGGGTGCGACGGAAAAATTCTGTCCAATGTTTCAAGTTCGTTTGGCTCTACATCAGAATTACAGAGAATTATGAGTCTATATTTTGCCAGTTGGTTTTAGCAGGCAATAAACCAGGAACACAGTGACATTTTCCAAATTTCCAGGACTTTTAGTAATGATAATTACTGTTATTGTTATTGGTGCAAATTTGGAGTCAATATTCAATCTGCAGATACTTCATATGTATATATACACAACAGATGAGTATTCAAAAGCATATTGCCGAATATTGCTGAAAAGAGAGACATGTAACTGAAGCTTTTGCACATATGACAATAACTTATTATCTTAGCAGATCACGTACCATGCAGTTTTATTATCAAATTAGTGTTCCCATTAATTTGTACACATTTCAGTAAGACAAGAACAAATCTTGGCATTCTTCTTTAGGATTTAACTATCAATCTAACAACTCTTTCCAGAGTTTCAGGTCTATAAAGTTAAAATGAGATAGAGCTGCAAGTGATAAATTATAGTACTAAGCTTAATAGCTAGGTTGCCAGAATTCAGACCATATTGGCTGCAAATTGGACAACATCCTTTACCACACACAACACTGTACTATCTAATAGAGAGTGGATAGTATATTTAGTATTTGAAAGATGTGGAAAGCTCTTTGTCATCTTGTTATACATATGTAAATTTATAATGACAGGATCTTGTAACTTCCCACAACAATCAATAAACACTGGCAAACTGATGTTCACAGGATATTAATTTGTATATTGTTCCCAAATTGGTGGCTCTCTGCATCACTTAGATGTCTGTATATTATTACTTTTTATGACTGTTTAAAGCTTTGCAAAATTTTTTTGTTAACAGGCAAATAATAAAGCTGAAGAGAAAAGCGCCAAACCAAAGCATGGATTTAGCAGCAGAGGAGTTCAAGTACAAATAAACAGAGACTTATTTGAAGGTACAGAAAAAGTGCACACTTTCTGAACAGAGGCAGGCATTCATGGATATGAGGATGAGTGTTACTTGGCAATATGTTTGCAGAGTTACACCCCAATATATGTATCTATCTGTTTTATATCAAATCAGAGTTAATATATGTGTTGGAGTTGTCTCATTATACAAAACCAGATCGATGTCATTATGTACACCAGATTTGTTACTGTATATAGTAATCTTGCTCTGGACTGATTTGTTTATTAAAGTAGATCCATTACATTTACTAACTTGTCTTATTAACATAACCAAGCCCATATTACAACTTTGTCAAGAAATAAGAGACACGAGTTTAACCAATGAAGCTTTTAAGTTGTACTTTTAGATTGTTGTATTTCTTTGAAAAACAGAATGCCTGCAATGTTTTTGTACTTGTATATATTAAAATATGGATTTAAGGGCGATGCTACGACATAAATTCCTACTATATTATTTATAAGTTTATATGATGACTGCTTCCTAACTTTGCTACTGACAGATTTTGTACAATTTTAAATGTTCATAATTACAGCAGTAAGTGATTGCACCTAGTGAAGCAACTGATGCTATAGCAAAGTCTTAAAGAGAATTGTTAAGAAAAATCTTACATTTATATGAAACATTACACAGCTCTAGATAATACTTGAAAATTCAACGTATGTTTTCATCTTAAAATAGCAAGCCAAATCTTGGCCATCTCCAACAACCACATTCTTTTAATATTCAATAGCATTACCATTGCTGGAGTCTGAATCAATGAATGTTTCAAGAGGGAGATAAACATATTTCAATTAAAAAAAAGAAGGATATAGAGAACAGGTGAGGAGGTGGATTTGAAAGCAGAGAGAGATCAGCCATGATCTGACTGAATGGCAGAGCAGACTCGAGGGCTGAATTTGCCTACTTCTGCTCCAATTCCTATGTTCCTATTACTCAGTGTCCCACCATCAATGTCCTGTGGTTTATAATTGAGTAGAAACTCAACTTACCAGCTGTCTCAATGCTATGGCTATAACAGCATGTTAGAAGCTGAATAGTCTGCAGTCAGCTCAAATTCAACTCTCCAAAGTCTTTCTATCACCTACATGAACAGTGGAACTCTCTTCACTGATGTTATTGTATATCATTTCCTTTTAAGCAAGAACATTTCACATCGTGTCCTTGATTCAATGTTATATACTTAGGTAACATTTAAAAGAGGCTTGGCTATTTCAACGTATACTCATGTCCTACCAAGATACAACCTGTTAGAACATTAATGTGTTACCCTCCACTCCTGTCCTTTTCTTACTTACTTAATTTACCCTCCACTCCTGTCCTTTTCTTACTTACTTAATTTACATATTATTTTACTTCCCTCTATTTTTTATTCATTCCTGTTACATTTGTGATGTTAAGTGGTGCACTATATATAGATTTCCACTGAGGAAAACAAATCCAATATTGTAATCTTTACTATAGCTAGGTAACTGTAACTGAGTCAATATAATTGAGTTTTAAATGGGATTTTACAACATGAGTGTTTATTAGCATGCACATATATATTTATTATATATATATTAATGCATGAATTTATATTTTTCTTTGCTGAACACCTTTCCTCAGAGGATAATGATTGCAAAGATGCCCAGACCTGCAGAACTGTCCAGAAAGATAAAGATGAGCACTCAAAGGCAGAAAGCATCATTCAAATTGAACCACAGGCAGCATTTCATTCTGAAGGAGGAACTTTACTGGATCAGTCCCCAGAGACAGCTAACAAACACAAGGACCTCTGGGGGGCTTCAATAACAACAAATAAATCTGGTGGTGCCAACAAAACAGAGATCTCTGCTGTAACAAGAAAGTTGAAAGACGTTTCACAGGAAAATACAGAAAACACACAGAGTCAGAACTCATCAGAAGATAACTTGAAAGAAATGACTAAAACCAGCACAGATGATAAGGCATATAATGCACAAGAAGTTGAAAGAAGTCAGGGGGAAGAGACTGACAAGATGAAACTGACTGTCACAACTAGAGTCCCTGAAGTCAGTGTGACTGCAACTCAGTCAAAGCTTGATGGAAACTCCACGTTACTTCCTGAGAGGTAATGTAAAAACTTCAATAACTCACCAATCTCTGCTTTATTCATAACTTTCAAACTAATGCTTCCTTTCCATTGCAATATCATCGATGAATCCTGGTTTAAATAGAAAATATCCATGAATAAATTTCAGGAAACTGACCAGATGAATTAAGAATACTAAGTTTGAACTTATTACAATTACGTTTGTTGCCATAAATAAAAAGATATCTTTTAGCTTTTATGTTTTTACTTTACATGTTTTTTAGGAAGGTAAGACCTTACAAGATTAATATGTATTTTTATCTGATTTGAAACTAAAACATTGCTGACCTTGCTTATCGTAAAGTAAATACAAATAACAATTTCCATTTGGCCCAACCATTTTCATCTACCGTCAAAGATTCCAATGTTCTTCCATTTTATTACCCAATTGTTTCCACAAAATTCTTTCATGTCAAGATGGCATTATCCGTTATTCATCTTTTGGTAGTCTGAATCTATGTCACCTTGCCCATCTTTCTTTTTATTGATAATTCATGGCACGTGGGAGTTGCTGGTAAGGCCAGTATTTATTATCCAGCCCCAATTGCTCTTAAACAGGTATTGGTGAGTCACCATCCTGAACAGCTATGTGTTCTTGAACAGCTATGAACACCACAGAGGGTGGTGAGGGCGTGGAATGCCCTGCCTGCAGCAGTTGTGGACTCACCTACTTTGGGGGCATTCAAATGGTCGGTGGATAGGCATATGGATGACATTGGAATAGTTTAGGTTAGAGGGTCCACTGGCCGGCGCAACATCGAGGGCCGAAGGGCCTGTACTGCGCTGTAATGTTCTATGTTCTATGTTCTGTGTGTGGTAAAGATGCTCCTGGAGACATTAGGGAGGTAGTTCCAGGATTTTGATCCAGACAACAATGAAGGATGGTGTGTGAGCTTGCATGGAACATGGAGATGGGGATGTCCCTCTGCACATTTTGCCCTAGGTTTTCCAGGCAGTAGAGTTCATGGGTTTTGGAGGTTCTATCAAAGAAATCTTGGTCTTTTAGATGGTGCACATTGAAGCCAGATTGAGCCAAGGTGGAATGCGTGAAATGTGAAGGGAGTGGATGAGAGGCCAATAAAGCAGGCTGCTTTGTCCTGCATGGTGTTGAGCTTCCTGACTGTTGTGTGAGCAGCACTCATCAAGGCAAGTGGCAAGTATCCTACATTCTGTCTTGTTGATGTAGAAAGACTTTAGGACATCAGAAGGTGAGTCACAGAATACCCAGCCTCTGACCTGCTCAGGTAGTCACTGTATTTAAGTGGCTGGTCAATTTCTGGTCAGTGATGATTTTCCAGGATGTTGATGGTGGAAGATTCAGTGAGTGCAATGTTTGGGAGATGGTTAGATTCTCTCTTGTTAGAAATGGTTATTGTCAGGCACTTGTGTTACAGGTCACTTGTCAACCCAAGTCTGAATAATATCCATGTGTGGGCTGACAGCACCTCATTATTTAAGGAGTTGCAATTTGATCTGAACACTGATCAAATTGCAACTTGTTAGTGACAAACCCCCATTCTGACCTTACAAAGAAGTGAAGGACATTGACAAAACAACTGAAGATGATTGGTCTTTATCCTGGGAACTCAGGCAGCAATGTCCTGGGGCTGAGTTAATGACTGTCTGGATTGGCCTTCAATGACTACAACTTTGCTAAAAAGTGCTGTTTAAGCTTTTTGTTTTGCAATCAACAGGACAGATCATAGGATTATCAACAGCCAAGGGAACAATAATTCATACTGTATGAGAAGAGAGTACTGGCTGGTTGGCAAAGGACTCTGATTGGTAGAAGCGTTGAAGAGTGCACATGAAAAATTAACTTATAGAAATTATAGAAGCCCTGCAGTGCAGAAGGAAGCCATTCAACCCATCAGATCTGCACTGACAACGATCACAACCCCACACATTTACCCTGCTAATCCCTCTAACTTACACATCCCGCAATACTAAGGGGCAATTTAGCATGGCCAATGCACCTAACCTGCACATCTTTGGACTGTGGGAGGAAACTGGAGCACCTGGAGGAAATCCCCATAGATACAGGAAGAATGTGAAAACTTGGCTTTCGTTCAAGTTCAAAGCAGGCAGATTGACTCTGGTCAAGGCATTGCAATGGGAAATGAACCAGGAAATGGTTGTCCCCTCATGCTTCTGTTTAGTTGAAAGAAGTGCAATGTGTGGAGAATTTCTTTTTGTTCACAAAGGATAGGGCCGTTTATGTGAATAGATATGGCTTCTAGTATGCATAATTGAATCACCCTATGAGCCTGATTGATAATTTTAAAATGGTTTTCAGTGTACTTCTTAGTACAACCAGGATTGTTTACCAAATGGTGTCCAATCACTGATTCACATCTATAATTGTACATCATGTTTTGGGTTTTGCAAGTTTGTGTTGATTGGGTACTGTCGGTGTTTTGCCTGTTGTGAATGATGAAGATACATACTTATTACTTATTGATCACCTTTGGGATGTACTGTCATCACACTGGCACTAAAATTCATATACCATAGTTCACATTTGTGTGATAGGCAGAACATCATTTTGACTTGATGGCAACACATCCCATTAATGGAGAATATCATTCATGTTGCTATTGCATAGTAACAGCATGAAATGGATAGCTTCATCTGTTGATAACATTTTGACACCTTACCCTTTCAGACTTGGATGACTTTCACATACAACACAAAAGTTTGGTAATGCTGTGAGGCCTCAAGGCCAATCCAGACATATATATCTGTACACTCGACAAAGGGACTGGAATTGTCATGCTCAATAAATGTGATAGATCAATAAAATACATGCATCCTTGATGGTATGTCCAAATTCATATCCATTGGATCTGCTGGTAAGCATGATTGGACAGTTCTGCTTTAAAACAAGTTGCAAAATACTTGTTGGACTAAGAGTACGAAGCTGTCAGATGGTATATATGATATATATCACAGTTCACTGCGTCTGTGTATGTATGGATTGCCTAAGACACACAAAAGTATGGTGGGATTTTCCGACTGCACGCCCCGCACACCCCCCCACTCCCTGTCTGCTACAATTATCCCCATGGGCGAGGTGGGAAATTTCCAGCTATGATGTCCCTTTGCATCTTATCTATGAGTAGTCCCGCAGAACATGAATTTGCCAAATGGTTGGGCGAGTTGTTAGAATCAGTTCTGAGCATATTTTTACAGATGTAATAAAGGTGACCTTCACCTTTGCAAAGACTGTATAGAAGTTGCATATTGATAGCAATCCTGTGTCCATATGCTCATTCAACGTTGTTAGCCTATTCAGAAATGTACTGCTCAAGGAAGCTATTGACATTTGCACAATATCACTATATCGTGGTGATCTAGATGTGCCACCATTCTCTGATTCATTTAGCTTATGAACTCAGCAACCTGTGCAGTTGAGTTCAGATTTAACAACACCATGTCTACCCAAATAGATGAAGCTGCCATAGAATCCCCTCTAGGCCAAGCTCTTACAAGGATCTTTAATGGTTTCTACGAAAAACATGTCTTTGATGGAATGACACCTAACCTCCTATTCCTATTACTGATCTTTAGATGATATATTTGTTATATTTGAATCCACAGCTGCATGTAAGTTGCTTATACATCGTAATGGGCTTCATCCTGTGCTCAAATTCATCTTTGAAATGAAGCAGTCAAATAAGCTCCCTTTCATTGATGTGCTAGTTGAGAAATCTGCGAATGGCCTCTATCCTAATGCCTACTGCAAGCCTACTTTCACTGGTCAACATATGCATTGGGATTTCTACAGTTCTCACCAGGAACTTTGTAAATAGAACCTGAGCCATACGCTCAACATACAAACTTGATGCTGAAAAAGGACACAGCAAAGCCATCCTGTGAGTTAATGACTATCTGGATTAGATCTTTGCTTGCTATACATTGCATAAACTCATGGGTCTAAGGCCACCCCTTTCAGTCCTGAAAACTGAACAGTATATTTCAAACTACCCTGGCAAGATGAGATGCATCTCCACATCAAGTTAAAATACCTCAAGAATTGGAGCAATAGCTGAAGCTAGCCATTGCACACAGCTACTTTGCAGTAGTAACATAATCCATAAGGACTTTCTGCCTCTCACACAAATAAATAATGTGGTATATGAATTTCAGAGCTAGTGTTATGCCGGGTAAGTAGGCTGTATGCTCCAATGACTGAGAATTATATCAAAGAGCCCTAGGATGGACTCAAATAGCACGAGGGGTCACGGGCTTAGGGTGAGGGGGGGGGGGTAAGGTATAATTTGGATGCTAGAGGGAGTTTTTTCACACAGAGGGTGGTGGGGGTATGGAATGCGCTGCCAAGTAAAGTGGTGGAGGCAGGTACTCTGGAGTTATTTAAGAAATACTTAGATGGGCACATGAACAGAATGGGAATGGAGGGGTATAGAAAACTGATTTAAAATAGGGATCATGAGCCTTGGGAGTCCCTGGGAAGTGTGTAAATAGATGATGATATTGATGTACTTGTTTTTATCCTACAGGTGCTTTGGTCCACCTTGTTGTCTAACGAGGGGCATACACGCGATGGGTCGTGAGAGGGCTGCTCTTGGATCTTTTTCAAGAGTACCCTAATGCTTCATGTCATTAGTGTATGCTTGACCTGGACCATCTGATAGGCAACACGACAGCTCAGTGACTATCGCTGTGCTGTGCAGATACATGGATTTGGGCTTGTGTCTGTGGGAGTTTGCGCATTCTCCCCGTGCTTGCATGGGTTTTCTCCGGGACCTCCTGTTTCCTCTCACATCCCAAAGATGTGCTGTTAGGCTAATTGGCAAAACAAATTCTCCCTAAATTGTCTCAAATTTGGTTTTTAATCCATAGATCTACAAATATGGACAGGGATCGTGGGTAGAGGTGGGAACATCGGGGTGGCGGCGCGGGCTCATTGGGCCGAAGAGCCTGTTTCCTGTGCTGTTTTTGTTCTTTATTCTTTATACCTCTGGCTGTTCATAGTAGGCAAAGTATTGGCCATCACTAATCAACCTAAATGTGCAAAACTCAAAACACAGTGTCCAACATTAGATGTGATTTAGTGATTGAACAATATTTGTGAAACAATCCTGATTTTGCTAAGAGTTATACTGAAAAGCAACTTAAGATTAATAGTTGGACTCACAGTGTGGCTCACTTATATGTGCTAGAAGTTACATACATTCATACAAAGAGCCTGTCCTTTGCAGACAGTAGGAGCACTTCCACACATTGCAAGTTTTTCAATTAAACAAAAGCTTGGCAGACAGGCATTCTGTGGTTCATTTATGATGGCAATGTCTTAACCAATCAGAATTAACTCACTTGGCTTGAATTTGAGCCAATCAGAATCCACTTGCTGATCAATCAGCACTCTCTTCTCATGCAACATAAATTGTTGGCCACGCTTATCTTGGTCACATGGGATCTTCATTGGGATCCAGATTCATAAGTCAGGATTCCCAAGGCCACTCTTTCCAAAATGCATTCAGCTTTGTTGCATCTTGAAAATTTTATCCTGCTACTAGTACAAGTTTTACCAAGGATAGTGATGGCAAAGTCTGGGACATTGGTTCTAAGGCATGATTCATTGACTCTGATTATGGCAGGCCATTACTTGGCTGACCTATGGGAGACCTCTCCCAATTTTGGAACAAGTCCCCACATGTTAGTGAGGAGGACTTTACAGAGTTGACTGGACGAAGTATGCCTTAGTCGTGTTCAGCACAACGTCCAGGTCTGTCCAATTTTATTCTTGTAACAGTTTTTCATAGTGATGAAACACAGCTAAATGGCTTGCTAGACCTTCAGAGGACAGTTAAGAACCAACTAGGTTGCTTTGGCCAAGATTAGGTGATGGGGGGGCAGAAAATTTCTTCTCTAAAAGAAATGAAGCAATTTTTTTTTAAAAATCACAATCCAGTAGTTTCATGGTATTAATTACTGAAACTAGTTTTTATTTTAGATTTATTTAATGAATTGAATTTAAATTTTTCAACCACCATGTTGGGTTTTGAACTCGTGTTTCCAGATCATTGTTCCAGACCTCTGAATTATGAGTCCAATAATATAACCACAATGATACCATATCCACTTAAATTTTCACTATTTAACTTGAATGTTCTAGTTCATCTGTCCCATGTACTCAGCTATGTTATAAACCTTTGCATGCTCTGGTTCATCTGTTCCATCTATTCACCTATATTATAAACCTCTGCAAAATAGGATAACCTTTTTAATGTTTATTTATTAGTGTAGGCTCAAATTAAACATTACAATGAAGTTACTGTGAAAATTCCCTAGTTGCCACACTCCAGTGTCTATTCAGATACACTGACGGTGAATTTAGCATGGTCAATGCACCTAACTAGGTGTCTTTCAGGTGTCTAACTAGTGTCTTTCAGACAGACTGTGGAAGGAAACCAGAGCACCTGGAGGAAATCCTCACAGACACTGGAAGAACATGCAGACTCCACATCGGCAGCTACCCAACGCAGGAATTGAACGTGGGTCTGTGGCTTGTGAGGCAGCAATGCTAATAACTGCTACCATGGACCTCAATTTACTGAATACTTGCACCATCTATGGCAACATTATTATTATTATAGTGCAGAATTCCAGCATTCCAAAATTGTCAGGACTTTACTCCACAGTGACCCTTAAAACAAACATTTTTTAAAGTAATTATCACAGCTTAATTCCTTTCTATTTTAAAATAAAGTGAGATTAAGTTACTGATTAATAATTTCAATAAGATTGCAACAGGCAATTAGAGCACCACAGAATGGTACTGATGGTCTCTGAATCAGTGCTTAAGTGCTCAACAATTATCAGAGGATAACATTTTTTATTAATCAAGGAATTTCATTGAAATCTGAATCCTTAATCAAGTAATAAAATAAAGTTTTGACATTCTGAGATTCTGCTGACTGCTACTGTTTATACGTTAACATTTATTGAACTTGTTTGTCTGCATAGACGTCCATTGTTAATCAAATATCTGAGAAATTGCATGCAGTTCAAGAGACAGCTCCATATATCTAAATCCTGTCTTAATGATCAGTACATCTTGTGTGTACAGTGACCCATTCACGCATCATCAAACTGGGACTATTTCCCCTAAATGTGTCATTGAATGATCCATTGTGCCCTTGCTTGTGTAAAACTCAAGAAGAGATAGGTGGCACTGTTTCTGACATGCAGTGTCAGATTCTTATTATATTCTAGATAATTGTGGCATGGATTTAACATTAGCAATGTTTCTGCAACATTGGAGGACCAAGAATAACAAGTGTTCATTGACAATATTATCACTGCAGCACATTCTGGCAAATGCCCTCCTTTTATCATTCTGACAATATTATGATTCTCCTGCCTTTCATTATAACGGAAATTTTCAGCCTAGGGATCAACTTTGTAACTCTTTTTCTGTAT
This sequence comes from Sphyrna mokarran, assembly GCA_024679065.1. Classification (NCBI taxonomy): domain Eukaryota; kingdom Metazoa; phylum Chordata; class Chondrichthyes; order Carcharhiniformes; family Carcharhinidae; genus Sphyrna; species Sphyrna mokarran. Next base: position 32,977,682 of record JAGIQG010000004.1, on the reverse strand, counting down.
TACTTCCAGTGTTAAATGTCCCCCTTCTGTCTCAGCGACGAGAACTAATATGGTCAGACCTGGGCATTTACATAGCCTAACCACAATTTCCTTTGGCTGGTAATTCTATTGCTTTAGATGTGTGATTTACACTCCTCAATGTAAAAAGGCTGAAATGGGATAGATTCTCTAAAAGTGAGACTGGATTATGTTGCAGAAACATTGCTAATGCCATATAAATCAGATAATACAGTGATTAACAAGGAAACTTTCATTAAATGAGCTAAGTTATACTGAAATTTAGGTCCCAAGAGCAAATTATAGCACCACCGAGTCTTCATACGTACATTCTTATGTTGACAGTAGTGATTGATAAATCTTGCCTTTTTTAATAGTAATTTAAATAAACTATGTTGTTTGTTCTAAAGCTACAGTATCCTCATCTGATAACTGAGGATATTTAGGGATTAAGAAGATTTTTTTCAGGAATGTGGTGGCACAGTGGTTAGCACTGCTACCTCACAGTGCCAGGGACCCGGGCTCAATTCCAGCCTTGGGTAAATGTCTGTATGACACGTTCTTCCTGTATCTGCATGGATTTCCTCCAGGCGCCCCAGTTTCCTCCAACATTTTAAAGATGTACTGATTAGGCATGCTAAATTGTCCATAGTGTTAGGGGCATTAGCAGAGTAAATGTGGGTCACGGGATTTGGGGCCTGTATGTTGTTGTTGTTGTTGGTCTATCCTTGATGGGCAAATGGCCTCCTCTTACACTGCAGGGATTCTATGAAAACTCACTAATAAAGGATTTACATTTACATGACTTGAGTGATCACTCAAAAAAAAAACTGCTGTTTAATTAATGCTGTAATTATTTTACAGACCTTCTGAAATAATACAGGAAACACCATCCAGTCCTACAGAGAAGGCTGACAAGGAGCTTGTGTCTGCAACATGTGAAGGGCTGAAAGAAACCCATAAAAATCACACAGCACTGCAAAAACCCAAAGAAGACACTGTACTGCAGAAAACAGTAAAGGAAAAGGAACCCAGCGCAACATCAGACGAAAGAGTCAGCAAATTATCCAAACCAACTGTAAAAAGCATCAAAACCCAAACAGAACAGAAAAGTGAGAAAAATGCTCAGAGCTGTCAGAAGGAAGTGGAAAACGAGTACAAATCCAACAATGAATCAAAGGATCTAAAAGCACTTCAGGAAGCAAACAAAGAACCTGGGAAAATCACAGAAGTGAGCAATTTGGCAAAGAGGGAAACTGATGCTACGGAAATCACAAACAAGGCACAAGAAAATGAAGGCAATGTCAAAAAGGCAGATGAACCCGACATCATTATTGGTGAGTTAATATCTTATAATCCCATTATTAGTTCCAGCATAAAATATTTCACTTTCAACCACTATTTGTAAAACTGTAAGGTGATGGCAATTGTAAAGCTTTGATTTTCTTTTCCAGATGATGGTCCATCACCTCCTGCTCCCTTTTGTCATCGCATAGTAACCACTAAGCAAATTCTTGTAACCTCTTCATACACGGTTCACCATGATGAGGTGCTGGGAGGGTAGGTCATCCTTCAGATTTTTTGATCATTTTGATCAACTACTGACCAATAATAGTCTCTGGAAATGAGATAACTATGAATTTTTAAAATTATTATGCAAATATCCACTGTACAGCATTAATGAGTACAATCTCACAGTTCAGTTTAAGAACATAAATTAAAATGAAAGCAACAATTATTTGAAGAAGTACCAAGTAGTTCAAACCCATAATGCTTAGTATAAGGCTATTAAATCACGTTTGCTATAGTTAGAATGCGCTAGGCTAGAACAGCCGCCAGTTAATCCTGTTCAGCTAATGACCCCATTATATATCTATTCTCTTCTCAGGAACTTACACTGAAAGATTAATAATAATTTTTGACTGTATAGTTACAACTTGAATGGTTTAGATTTCTGGTACTTTAAAATTGCCATAATTTCATAATCTTTATTAATTATATGAAGATAAATTTACTGAAGAGCGCAGCGTTTACACACAATTACTTCTCTCGTACCTTACTGGGTAAATTGACTATACGTTGTCACATTGAAGAACGCACAACAGGCTAACAATCTGACCTGTGCTGGTTGACCTGATATCAGCATAGAAACCTGGAGATGGTGGACTGCTATAATTGACCTTTTCATTATCCTTGGGCTAAGATGGAGACAAAAGGATTGGAGTTCCATCTGGCAAATCCTGTTGGATGTAGATGTCAGTGAAGAAAAAATCATACCAGGCTATTTTGTGTCCACTCCCCCATCCACACTCCAATCTCAAAGTAGCTTACTGCTATTACCATTGGATAAGGCAAAGGGGGAGCGGGGTGGAGGGCAACACCCGCTCCCCCTTTGCCTTATCCAATGGTAATAGCAGTAAGCTACTTTGAGATTGGAGTGTGGATGGGGGAGTGGACACAAAATAGCACTTCATTAAGAACAGGTTCCTCAGTTGACAAGGATAGAAAAGTGGAGAAACCTATTTTTTATTTTGTTTTGTTATCGGGCACTGAACAGTACATAGTAGTGTTTAAAGGGGTTTTAAATACGTTTTTTTACTCTATGCTTAAAACTGTAAAGCCAATGCACAATGTGAACCAGGCATTCCTTGGCTGGTACAAAAAATGAATTTAAAATTGAACTGAATTCAATTCAGTGTCCCCATAAGGAACACAATCTAGATCTAAGCTACAAGATGAAGCACTGCATCCTATTTTAACCTTGATCTGACGCATGATTTTAACCAAAAGGTCAAGAAAGAGTTGGCGTTTTTCTGAAACATGTTTGAAGAAGCAGCTGATTGTGTTCCACTGCTTGCATTAATGATCTATTAGAAGGAATCATTTCATACCATACTCCTGATAAATATCATACAATATAGAGACTACAATTGCTTCCCTTAACTTAGTAAATTAGAAACGTGTAGCAATTAGATGGACATTAAAGATTATGCATTAATCAGGTTTGATGATTGCCTGTAGTATGTAAATTGATGGCTTATTCTTGTACTTTTTTTTAAATGCAGGGGTCGGTTTGGCCAAGTCCTTAAATGCGCAGAAAAATCAACAGGTCTCGAACTCGCTGCCAAAATAATTAAAGTAAAAGGACCAAAGGACAGGGTAAATTCCTTGCTTAAAATAACGGTCCAAGATAGCTTGTCACTTGCTTGATTTTGATTAACTACAGTCACCTGGGGAACGTTTCATGTTGACAGCCAAGTGAATGACGTAAATGTTGCAGTGATTTACAACTTTGTTTTTTTTTTAACGTTACTTTCTTGGCCTTACTTAATTGAGCACAGCCAACACAACTGCAATCAGGATTGCATTCTGTAATAATCAATATCTGAATGTTTATCCAGACTTTTCCGTATGTACCTTAATGTCTTTAAAACACAAAGTGAATGTTAGTGGACTTTTTAGAAAATTTTGTGCTCTATACATGTCAATGTTAATTTTTTAAAAAGTTATTTTTATTACAGTTTATTTATTAGTGTCACAAATTAGCTTACATTAACACTGCAATGAAGTTACAGTGAAAATCCCCTAGTCACCACACTCTGGCACCTGTTTGGGTACACTGAGGGAGAATTTAGCATACTAATGCACCTAACCAGCATGTCTTTCAGATTGTGCAAGGAAACCACAGCACTCACAGGAAACCCACGCAGACACTGGGAGAATGTGCAGACTCCTCATAGACAGTAACCCAAGCAGGGAATAGAATCCAAGTCCCTGATGCTGTGTGGCAGCAGTGCTAACCATTGTGCCACCATGTCATCCTGATGTGCCACTGATTATTATGAAATGTTCACAGTTAGAATTTCTTAGAGTTTTGCAGAATGGCATATACAATATCAGTTCCAATATCATAATCACTCTGTCATTCCATATGTGGTTACAAGTAGGTGGATGAATGTAATATGGATTGGATTCTTCAGATCATTGTCCATTCTTTGGGGGAATTTCTTAACTGCATTTGATGACGTAGCCAAGATAAACATATTGGCATCTGATGGGTAAATCCATTCAACCTGTGAATAATGTTACCGTGATACCATCAATGCCACGGTACAGTCATGCCCAACACAATCTTTTTTAAGGACCCCGAATGAAAACTGGTGCATTTCTATTTGTAGAATGACAGTACCTGACTTTACCAACTTATACAGATTCTATGAAAAGTGAACAGAGGAGATGAAAGGACATCAAATGATTTTATTTTTAAGTATATTTTTCCCGCTATTTTCTCTTTCTTGGATGTGATGTTTGGTTTCACAGATTCTGCCTGTCTTTCACTATCTTACACAAATGTGTGATCCTAGATAGATCCAGGATGATTCCTGTGAGACAACTAAATTAACAACCAAATTGACAATCTCTATCCTCACTTTTTGTCCTTGCAAACATATTTTCCACATCCTTTTAGATTAGGAATTAGTAGAAGTGATCCCACTGTTGACCAGACTCAGATCAAATAGCTTAACACAGGTGAAGAACTAAATTTGAGAAGTTGCTGGTCATTATCTATCCATTTCACACAACACAATGTATTTTTGTAATTTAATTTGAATGTTGACACAGCTAATACATTGTCAAATCCTGCAAGCAAACATTTTCCTCTTATGATTCAGTTGATTAGTGCTATGGAATTACCAGTATGGAATTAAGTAATATGAAGGTGCCAGATATAGATTTTGGTCTAGGTTTAGTTAATTGGTTTAGTGGTGACAGGGGTCAGGGCACTATCATTGTTTAGGTACCTGTGTCCTGGAAGGGAAAGGTCAGTCAAAGTGGCACTTCTAATCAGTATCCAGTTTCTCCTCGGACACACTGGAACACATTGTAGAATATTGGAAACTGAATAATGACAATGGAACTGAATCCTAACATGAATCAGTATCTTCAGGAAAGAAAGGAGGAAAATAAACCGAAAGTAAATATTTCTGTCTCTAAATAGAATATCCTAATGTACTTTATGAATAAGAGTTCACCAGTGATTAAATAGCTTTTTCTATCTGATTTAGGAGGAAGTAAAAAATGAAATAACTGTCATGAATCAGTTAAGTCATGTCAACCTGATCCAGCTTTACGACGCCTTTGAAGCCAAGAACAACTTCACCTTGATTATGGAATAGTAAGTGGTTTTGAAAGCTCCACAGAAAAATAGATGGAAATGTCTTTCAAAATTTTGAGACTCTGCACTGCACTTTGAAGGCATTTGAACCTTAGATTAAATAACTGATTGCTCCCTATAATTGCTTACAATTCTGATACATTACCCGTGGCATCATTCAGACACAAACAAAAACATTGAATCGAGTACAGTTTAGCAGCTGACACAACAATGTTAATGAAGCCGGGCCCTTAGATTCCAAGTTATACGTGGGAGGGAGTGTGGAGCTTTCAGAATGTTCCAGGAGTTCTTAAGAATCCTCTCTGTTTTCAATACTAGGAATTTGAGTCTGCAACTTCTTAAAAACTAGTTTCTTGCTACCTGAAATCTGTTAGCTGCTGTTACTGTGAATTGCTTAATTGGAAAGGATGCAGTGTAATCCTTATTGATTGGACCACTGCCAAATCACCCATGCTTGGTAAATAGCACTGTCAATGAAGCAACCCAAAACCAATCAGAAAGCTCAGGATTTACCCTACATATTGATTAACTTAGCTGCAAAAACAAAAACTAAATGATCTGATAAGTAGGTAACGGTGAATTTTGTATGGCTTTGTTCCCTGCACTTAGTCTGGTTCGATGGGAGGATGAATTGCAGAACTGGTGTGAAGATCAAGTGTGTTCAGTTCTGCATACTTGATATGTGATTCTCCAATCTTTAGCTCCTGATTCAATTTGCCTTATTTTTACTTCATGTAGATTTTAAGGATATTCAATTAGATGACAGATCGGAGATTTAATTCCAATTTTCAAATCGTATTCTGTGTCACGCCTAGCAAGATCTACCCAATGCTGTTGGAGAACTTATTTTTAAACATTTGAGTGATAAGAACACTTAGAAATAATGCTCCAAACTTAAATTCCCCAGATTATTTGACACTCAGATCTCTGAGTTCTAGGTCACAGCACTCCATGAACTAGAGTGTCCCTTCAGTACCCCATTGTTTGGGGAGAATACAGATTTGAGATTTCTGAACTTATGTACTCTTAGCCATGAAGGAGTACTGATGGTGACTGTAAATACATTTATATCTCAGGATGTTTTCACTCAGATATCAGTGTTAGCATAGTTGCTACACTTCTCTATCTAAGTCAGTAGGTTATATGTTCAATTCTCAATCCAGAAGCTTGACCACAAAGTTTAAACTGTCATTTTGTGAGGCACCGAGAGAAGTGAGGTTCCTTTAATGAAACCAAGGCTCCATTTTCCCTCTTAGATGGATGTAATATTCCCACAGCACGAAATAAAGAATCAGTTGTCAGGGAAAGTATTCAGTGATTTCCTTTGCTATACTGTGTTCACAACACAACCTAAAGGCCAAACACTAGGAATAAATCTCTTGTGAAAATACCTGCTTAAGAAAAGAGAAAGCTAATTGAAGATGCTGTTCATTTAAATTATATCAGAACATTATATTTATTGCAGTATCGGAGGTGGAGAATTGTTTGACCGAATCATTGATGAAAACTATAGTTTGACAGAATTGGATACAATCATCTTTGTCAAGCAGATCTGTGAAGGTGTTCAATACTTACATCAACAGTATGTCCTCCATTTAGATCTTAAGGTATGTTTATATCCACAGACACTTCTCCATTCTAAACTCTCTACTGAATGATACTTTATTTAACTATCATTGATTATATATAAATTCACATTTAGTCAATTTGAATTTTATTTTTAATTATCTAACTTTTTGTTGTAAACTTGTTAGAGTCATGCGATCATGGAATAATAGCAACACAGAAGAAGGACATTAGGTCTACCTTGTCTGTGCTAGCACTCTGCAAAAAAAACTCACCTTGTTCCATTTCCCCACTTTTCCCTACAGCTTTCCAATTCTTTTCTCTTCAGATTATTATCCAATTCTCTTTTGAAGACCCGATTCAATCAGTCCCATCACACTGTCAGGCAGCACGTTCCAGATCCGAACCATTCATTGTGTTAAAAGGTTTCTCCTCGAATTGCTATTTCTCCTTCTGCCAATGACCATAAATCAATGTCCTCTAGGCCTCAAAGCCTCTGTCATTTGTGAAGGGTCTGGACGGGGTAGATATGGAGAAACAGAGATATAGAGCATCTCCATATCTACTCTGCCCTGGCACTTCACAATTTTGTGCAGATGAAATGGTGGCACAGTAGCAATATCACCCGACTGGTAATCCAGAGACCCAGACTAAATGTCTGGGGATAAAAGGTTTATATTTCACCATGACAGATTGTTAAATTTAAATTCAATGCTTTTTTTTAAATCTAGTAGCGTAAGCTGGTCTTAGTAATGATATCAAATGAGTTTTGTAAAAACCCAGTTGATTCACTAATGTTCTTTGAGGAAGGAAATATGCCATCCTTGTCTGGCCTACATGTGATTCCAGATTCACAGAAATGTAGTTGGCTCTCAACTGCCCTTTGCAATGCCCAAACGATATTCAGTTGTACAAAACTGCCACAGAAGATTCAAAAAGTAATAAAACTAAGGCATTGACTTAGGCACTGAAAATGACAAGAACATACCTGTCAATCCTGCAAAGTCTTCCTTATTAATATTTGTACCAAAATTGAGAGATCTGTCCCATATGCTAGTCAAGCCATAGTCTGACATGGGCGTACATATGTATCTTACAGCCAATCTCCCAGTTACAAACATTGCCTTTCCTGAGTATGTCCTGCTGATGGGACTGCAGAGGAACTGTCTTAGAAATAGATGTCGGAAGGAATTGCCCTGGGAGTCCTCAATATTGATTACTGACCCCATAAAGTCTCACGGCGTTAGATCAAACATGAGCAAGGAAACTTTCTACTACTGCATCCCCCTCAATTGATGAGTCAGTAATCCTCCATTTTGAACACTATTTGGAGGGAGCACTGAAGGTAGCAAAGAAACAGAATATATTTTGGATGGGAGATTTTAATGTCTATCACCAAAAGTGACATCATTACTGACTAAACTAGCTAAAGTACCGAAGTAAGAAATTTCACAACACTAGGTTAAAGTCTTGAGAGACTTCTTATTGTGTTTACCCCAGTCCAACGCTGGCATCTCCACATCATAAGTATTGAAGGATATATCTGCCAGACAGGATTCTATAGCAGGTGGTGAGTGAACAAACAAAAGGGAAAATCTCACTTGACTTCATCCTCACCAATCTATCTATCGCAGAATCATCAATCCATTTCAGTGTTAGTACAAATGACCAACACTCAGCTTTTGTGAAGTCTCATCTTCACATTGAGCAAATCCCCCTATCATACTGTGTGCAACCACCATTGTGCTAAATGGAATAGATTCAGAATAGATCTAGTAACATTGTCTCTTGGCCTCCATCATACTCTCAGGCGGCACATTCCAGATTCTAACTATTCATTACACTGTGGGCTTCTAACAGTAGCAGAATTAGATTCAGCCACGGTCTGTAACCAGCATTTGGTCCAGCATATCCCCACTCTACCACTACTAACAAGTCAAGGAATCAACCCTGGATCAATAAAGAGTGCAGGAGAGCATGCTAGAAGCAGCACAAGACATAGCTAAACATCAAGTGCCAACCCGGGTGGAGCTACACCAAGGACTACTGCTAAACAGCAGAAGCAGCAGACAATAGACAGAGCTAAATGTTCCCATAACCGATAGATTAGATTGAAGATATTCAGCCTTGCTACATCCAGTCATGAATGGTATTAATTAAATAATTAACTGGAGGAGAAGGTTCCACAAATATCCCTAGCCTCAATTATGGCAGAGCCCAGCACATCAGTGCAAAAGGCAAAGCTGAAGTGTTTGCAACTATCTTCAATCAAAGGCACCAAGCCGATGATCCGTTTCAGCCTCCTTTTGAAGTCCTTAGCATTACAGATGACAACCTTCAGCCAATTTGATTCACTATACGTGATATCAAGAAACAGATGAAGGCACTGGTGACTGCAAGGTTATGGGCTCTAACCTCACAGCAATAGTGAAAACTTGTGCTCCATAATGATCCATATCTCTAGCTGAGCTGTCCTGTACTGCTACAACATTCGCATCTATCAGACAATGTGGAAAGTTGCCCAAGTAGATCCCGTTCACAAAAATCAGGACAATCCAGTCAATCATTGCCCAATCACAAAGTGATGGAAGATGTCACAGACAGTGCTAACAAGAGGCACTACAATGCAATAACTTGCTCACTGATGATCAGTTTGGGTTATGTCAGGGTCGTTCAGCTCCTAATACAATCCAATCTTGTTCCAAACATGGATGAAATAGTTTAACTCAAACATGAGAGTTACTGCTGTTGACATCAAGGTAGCATTTGACCAAATGTGACATCAATGATTCTTGGCAAAATTTAAATCAATGCGAATCAGTGGGAAAACTCTCCACTGATTGGAATCTTACCTGGCACAAAGGAAAATGTTTGTGGTTGTTGAATGTCAATCAGTTCCAAGCATCACTTCAGGGTTCTGCAAGGTAGTATTTAAGACGTAACCATTTTCCCTGCTTCATCAATAACCTTCCCTCCACCATAAGATCAGAAATGGGAATGATTACTGATGATTGCACAATGCTCAGTGCAATTTGCAACTCATCAGGTGCTAAAGCATGATCAAATGCAGCAAGACCTGGACAACATTCAGGTTTGGGCTGACAAGTGACATCCACAAAATATTTGTGCCAGGCAATGCCCATCTCCATCAAGGCTGAATCTAACCATCTCCTTAATACAATGACATGCTTCTGGTGGGGGATCACCATTGACCAGAAACTGAATAGGAATAACCATTATAAATATTGTGGCTGTAAGAGTAGGATAGAGGCTGAGAATTCTATGGAAATTAAATCAACTCCTGCCTCATCAAAATCTGTCCACCAAAGTGCAAGTCAGGAGTGTGATGGAATACTCTCCACTTTCATCGATGAGTGCAGCTCCAACAACACTAAAGAAGCTCAACATGTTTCAGGAGAAAACAGTCCACTTGATTTGCACCCTGTTTGCCACCCATCCACAATGTTAAACACTTACTTCCTCCACCAGTAATGCACAGTGGCAGCAGTGTGTACCATATACAAGAAGCAATGCAGCAACTTACGAAATTTCTCCGACAGCATAACCATTACTACTTAAAAGGACAAGGGCGGCAGAGCATGGAAACACCACCATCTGCAAGTTCCTCTCCAATCCACACACCCTACTAACTATGAGTTAAACCATAGCTACTTCACTGTTGCTAGATCAAAATGCTGAAACTCCCTTCCTAAGACCATTGTGGATGCCTCTGCATCAGAATGAATGCAGCTCTTTAAGAAGGCGGCTTCTCACCACCACCTTTACAGGGGCAAATAGGGATAAGTAACAAATGTTGATCTTGCTTGTAAGAATTTTTAAAAAAAACCTCTCTAATGCCTTCTATTCTTCCTATGAGTGCAATATTAACCGGACATAATGCTCCTATTGAGGCCATAGTGGCTGATACAGGTTCACCATAGCTTCCTTGCTTCTTTACTCTACACTGCTATTTTTAATCCAGAAATCAAATGCCTCTCTTTCAACCTGCCCTGCCATTTGTGCACATAGACTCCCTGCTACTGCAACCCTTTCAAATTATATCCTTTATGTTGTCTCTCCTTGCTCTTAATAAATTGAATCACTTCACTTTTGCATTAAATTTCATCTGCAATGTTCACCCTTTTCACTGGCCTGTGTGTGTTCACTATCCTCCTCACAGTTCACAGTACTTTCACTTTTCTGTCAGGCACAGATTTTTAACTTGTATTCCACAAGTCTCAATTATTAATGTAGACCAAGAAAAGCCAATCATAAGTGGGGAAACTACACTTTATGTTTTCCTCCAGTCCATAGAATAATTGTTCACCACTAGTTTGTTTCCTGACAGTCAGCCTATTTGGTATCCATACTGTTACGGTTCCTTTTATTTCATGCGTTTCAGCTTAGCTGACAAGCCTGTGGGAGTTTATTGAACACCTTTTGGAAGTCCATGTACACCACATTATTGGTTAATGGAGAATACTCTCTGTCTCACTCAGCCCCTTTCATAATCAATACTGTCCCTTTTTTCCATGAGTTATCATTGAGTTCATTAGTCTGTTGTGTAGTTCTTTGTGTAGTTCAGCTTGTTCCAGACACTCATCACCCTCCCCGTGAAAAAAATTGCTCCTCTGTTCACTTTTTTATCTCTCCTCTCTCACCTTAAACCTATGCAGTCTAAATTTAGACTCCCCTATATTTAGGAAAAGATGTTGACTATCTAGCTGATCTATCTCCTCATTATTTTGTAGACCTCTATAAGATCACCCTTCAGCCTCCTACACTCCAGAGGAAAAAGACCCAGTCTATTCAGCCTCTCATTATAACTCAATCCATCAAGTCCCGGTAGCACCCTAGTAAACCTTTTCTGCACTCTTTCTAGTTTAATAATATCCTTTCTATAATAGGGTGACCAGAATTGCACACAATATTCCAAGTATGGCCTTATCAATGTCTTGTATAACTTCAAGACATTCTAACTCCTGTATTCAATGTTCTGACCAATAAAATAACAACAAAATGAAGAATTACAAATTTATTAGTTTTAGAAAGCAGTTAAAAGCTTCTTGTATAAGATCATCATTGGATTGTGCTTTTTTTTTTGAGTAGTTGTGTAATGTGTGAACAAAGACCGTGGTTTGAAACTTCTGCTTTTATCTGTGATTTCATGGAAGTGCTTTTGTTGTATCCTGCAGCCAGAAAACATTTTGTGTGTAAACAACACTGGAAATCAGATCAAAATTATTGACTTTGGTCTGGCTAGAAGGTAAGAACTACTTCAGTTTAACTATCATTTATTTGATTCAAGCATTCTAAAATGGAATAAATCTAACTGCCAACAGCAGCTTGGTTTACTGATAAATCATTGTCAGAATGGCAAAAAAAAATCAATATTTTAGATTTTACAAACATCTATAAGGCCCACAATTCTATTTGTGGAACTAAGGTTTACAGACTGAAATGGTCCCATGTTTGAACCTTGCTCCACACTAAATGAAAGTGACTAACAGAAAGTTTTTTTAAGTTGGCATCAGTGCTTCTCAGAAAGACGGAAGGAAAACAAGGCAGGGTTCCTTGCACTGGTTGCCATCTAGTGACTAATACTGGAAAATGGATTTATACAGATGACAACAGTATTAGGATTAACAGTGATGCCCCTGCTGTCAAATGATAACTCACATTGTGAAGAGTCGGCTGAATAGCTATCGAGGAGGGGAGAAATAAAATGACATTTTATTGTTAATTGGGCGGCAAGGTAGCACAGTGGTTAGCACTGCTGCTTCACAACTCTGGGGATCTGGGTTTGATTCCCGGTTCAGGTCACTGTCTGTATGGAGTTTGCACATTCTCCTTGTGTCTGTGTGGATTTCCTCTGGATGCTCCGGTTTCCTCCTACAGTCCAAAGATGTGTGGGTTAAGTTGATTGGCCGTGCTAAAATTGCCCCTTAGGTTGAAGGGACTAGTGGGCAAAATATGTGGGGATATGGGGTAGGGCCTGGGTGGGATTGTGGTCGGTGCAGACTTGATGGGCCGAAGGGCCTCTTTCTGCCCTGTAGGGTTCCAAGGCAATGAACATTTTCTGTGCACTATGTAATGATTGGAGCTGCATGTTTGAAATTTCCATTGGATGTAGTATCATTCCACTACAATCCATTTTCATTCTCTCCCTCTGATCGAACTACACCAGCCACAGAATCATAGAATCCCTATGATGCTGAAGGAGGCCATTTGGCCCATCAAGTCTGCACCGACTGTTCAACAGAGCATCACCCAGGTCCAACCTATCCCCATAACCTCATGTATTTATCTCGCTAATTCCCCAAACCTTACACATCTTGAGACACTAAGGACTCAATTTTACCATCAAGTTGTGCTTGTTTTCAGGCACGGAAGTTTGGTAAAGTCAGATGCGAGGCAAGTAGCGCGATCCACACCTGCCTCTGTGCCAGTTCTCCCTTTACCAAGGCCCAAATATGGCCATGAACAGGCCCATATCCATAACAGGTGCAGCATGCATTTAAATTGACTTCATGGGCTGCATGCCCAACCTTACTGGCACTTCACCCTTTACCACCACGTTCGCCCATCTGGAATCAGCACAAAACAGACATGCTCTACAAAAGTCCAATTCGGGCCCACCAGCTAGTGAGAAGGTAAGTGCCAAGTGTCAGACGAGGTTGGGTGGTGGGGGGGAAGGTGAAGCTGGGTCCAATGGCTCTCTGCTTGAGATTAGTGGTGGGAGGCCTATTGCACTCTGCCTATGATCAGTGAGGTGGAAGGGGGTGTCTGCTGTCAATCTGCCTGTGATCAGTGAGGGGAAGGAGGCTCTGCTATCACTGCCTGTGATCAGTGAGAGGTATTGAGGAAGGGCCCACGAACAGTCCAGAGGATGGGGGGATAAGAGAGTCATGAGTGATGTGGGGATGAGATGATGTCTGTGGGGGCTGAGTGGAGGCATTGTCTGGCCTAGAAGTGATGTGACAGGAGAGCTGCATTCTATCAATTTTTTTCTGCGCATGTGTAGTTGAAAGCTCTGATCGGAGCTACAGGATTTCAGGCGCATTAAGCCTCACCCTCAGGCATCTGCAGTATGATTCAGAATCACTGATATTTTTTCAGGCAGAGTGTGTATGGGGGCACCTGAAAACAGGTCTGAAAGTCAGATCTGAAACACTCCCAGTTTCAAGTGTGCCCAGCACTTAGAATCAAAATGGTAAAATAGGACCTTAGAGACCAATTCATCATGGTCAAACAACTAACCTGTATATCTTTGGACTGCGAGACGCAAGCAGAGTACCTTGCATAAACTCACATAGGCACAGGGAGAACGTGCAAACTCCACACAGTTACCCAAAGCTGGAATCAAACCCAGGTCCCTAGGACTGTGAGGCAGCAGTGATAATCACTGTGCTGTCACGGCAAATATAAACAGCTGTTGACAGCACAATTTCATATCAGGATTACCACTTTGGGACTGGCTGTGGGCGGATGGAATTCTTGTAAAAGCACTTTCAGAATTGTTGATTGGTACAGGTCTTCCCTGACAAATGGTCAAAAGTCTCTACTTCAGTTCACCTAAGCACTATATTATTAAAGTCATGACTGGAACTTGGGAGCAATCATTTTAATTTGTTGCTGAACCTGTTCCACAGCATCAAAGTGATGATTTAGTAAAATGGAATTTTCCATAAAAGACTAGATTGCTTCCAAGGACCTGATTCAGAAATATGAAATAGACATATACATTAGATTCATCATGTTATGAACATCTTTATGAAAACATGTTTATCAAACTTTTCTTCAGAACTATAATGTTAAATATATAAGTAACAGAAAAGCACAGCAGTGAAGTAGTTACGATGTTGATGATTATGGCTCCTTGGGTCCTTTTTTAAGCACACAAAATGAAGGCATTATCCCTTTACATTTCATAAGCATTATAGAATAACAAGGAACTGAAACTCGAATCATGCAATATTAGAAAATGTTATAGAATTTAACATAATAGCACAAGTGGTTCTATGGCAGGGAGTATTATTATTTCAACATCTATGACACGCAAGAGTTAAATTTGATAATTGTACTTATGACAATAGACTGATTATTTGAAGTTGAAATTCTATTGATCAAAACAGGATTGCTTTGGCTGAAACTAGTGTGTTTAAAGGACAAAACACGTTATTTGTAATGTGTTTCCTTCTTTGTGTAACTTAACTCACTCTTCTCCAGCTGATTAGTAGAAGTCAAGGCCTCTCTGTGTCAGTCTGTAAGCATGTTGCAGCAATACTTACTTTCTAATTTTACCTGTGTGGATTTAATCAGTTACAATGTGGTGATTTGTGGGGAAGACGGGCAGCAGTCTGGACCTTGTCACCTTAGCGGTGTAACAGCAAAACACCAAGGTGCTTTTTGGCTTTCTTCAAATCCACTTCAATATCACAACATTGGGCTGCTCAGTGAGCAGTAATAGGAATTATAAAATACACAGAGCAGGTCTGACTTTAAATGGTCACTAAAACAAATCTTTTCTTTTCTTTAGGTATAAGCCAAGGGAAAAGCTGAAAGTTAATTTTGGTACCCCAGAATTCCTTGCTCCAGAAGTGGTGAATTATGATTATGTTTCATTCCCCACAGACATGTGGAGCGTGGGTGTCATTACCTACATGTTGTAAGTACCCAACACTTTGCAGAGAATCTTCTATCTCCAGTATCTTACAACAAGCATGTTTAGAAGTGACTTAAGATCAAAATTGGTGACCAGTCAATTTAACACTAAAGATGGGAGGACTATTTGCACCCACAATGATGTCAGAACTGATAAATATGTACTTTACTATTTGGTACCCCAGCATATAAGCAGCATCATGAATCCTAGCCATACAAAGACTTTCTTTGACATGATAAGCTCTAAGATCCCCATGATGGATGAGCTCACTGAACTAGGTCATGCACAAGAAGAATGAGGCAGCATTGCTTACTATCAGTCATCTTATTCAATGTTTTCACCTATGATGTATTGGATAAGGAACAGCATTGGATCGTCTGTTCCAGTTTTTTTTTGAAAGAATTGCAATATTCCTTTTCACAGAATTATCTGGATTGCATTCTATTAACCAACTTCATGCTGATCTTTCTTTACACCCTAGCTATAACTATCACACTATATTCTTTCACTTTCCCCAAGCACTCTTTGAATGGTGTGTTTTGTCCATATAGAAACAATACTTTTCACTGTATTCCAATACATGTGACAATAATAAATCAAATAAATAAATTAAACTTTAGCTTCTAACTTAATCCAATAATAAGCATTGATTTCTGTATCCAAAATGTTAATTTAAAAGTGAAGGACATTAAGTGCTTTTAACTTTCTGGTTTGCTGTGTGTGAATACTTCAGTATGATTGTTTCCTTGTCTGTTTGCTAATGTCATTGCTGCTGAAATCCCCTTGACCTGATGCCAGATTTAACCTGCTGGCAGGAAGAAGAAAGCCACATCATAGACATTGCGAGATCACGTGGGTAACTTTCTTTGATTTAGTATTAATCACAAAATGCAGTCCTCAGACTTTTCAGTCAGTGGCAGGATTAATTGGAACAATGGGTCGGAGAAACACTGAAGTCACTGGAAAAGAAATTTATACTTTTACAAAGGAGAACTAAAATACAGCAATATATGGTGCCTTATAGATTCCTCATTTCGTAATGTCGAGGGGCATAAGACAATTCAGTAGAATACAGAAATGTTACTATTGCACTGAGATGGAAGTTAGTTTCAGTTCTTTGTGGTTTGTATACTGATACACTTAATAGCACATTTGCCATGGGTTCCTATTTTCAAATAAGGAGATAATTCTTACTGTATATCTTTATGTGAATAGATGATACTAAGATTATAGTTGGGTGGAAACTGTTATTTTGTGATCCAGAATGACTGCAAAGTCAATGGATTTTTGAACTGCCCATCCTGCTGCAAATAAACCATAAAATTCTGCCCCATAGGCAGAGAAAATAAGATTTTAGGTTAACGGCTTTCAGCAGAACTAGAAGACATGGGGTGTAATGAGTTTTAAGGAAGCAAATGAGAAGTAGGTGGAATGCACAATAGGGAAGGTCTATGTGAGAATGGAAGACAGAGAAGATTAAATGACAAAAGAGATGGTGGTGTAAAGCAAAAAGAAAAGTAATGGGAACCATAAAAGTTGGGTCTCACTGAAGTAAAAATGGAAAAAGTAAGATTATTACCAACAGCTGTCATCTGAAAACTAAAGTTAAAAAAAAAAATCCTCCTATCACTGCCAATCTACTATTTCCCCTTTGCTGTTGCCTATCAGCCAGCCAGCATAGATTGCTGGGATCCATATGGAAAGGTTGCAGTCTATAGCCAGTCTTTATTGGTATATATCTGTTTGACATCATTCATTTAACAAAGTCAGATGCAGCCTACTCCACTGTAAGGTATTAGCCTTCCACCAGCCATGTTGCTGTCATTGTTATAACATTATTTATTTACACTTAGTGAGGCAAAGGCACAGTGTTGTTCAATGGTAGTGCCATTATGGAAGACTGAAATCCAACAAGGCTCAGTGCTTGTTTCATTGCTTCCCTCTAGCAAGACAGAGTGAAACATTGCTCTCATTGAATGCTAAGGTTCATTGACTTTCCATATTCAACAACGGACAGCAAAACGCAAGATGTTGAAATATCTGTACCCATAGTCTGGAAGGAGTCAAATGCATCAACGTTCGTCACCACAGCTACTGGCAAAGCAACTACAGTGGTTGCAGTTGCTGCAGCAGGTGACAGATTTCATTGAGGGCATTCTTACTGAAGTGCAAACATCTCACACATTGTTGCTCAGAGATTCAAGTAGGAGAATTTCTCCCGCTACACCTTGGCGAATTTGGCTGCCTGCTGGAATTCTTAATCCCTCTTTCCCCGATCCTGTAGCTTGTCCTACTCTGTGCGGCCTCTGTTCGTTCTTTCAAGTCATGCTGTATTCTAATGGGAACAGCTACTAATGCACCTATATCTGAATACAATTGATTGGGCAGAAGCCTTGAAGGAAGCAAAAACCCTTGAGAAACTGCCACACCAGTCCCTATACAACTTAAATCAATTATATAAAGCACTTGTGGAATTGTACCAACTGACAGGAAAAATCAATCAGCAAGCAACCTATAATCAACAATGATCCCATTAAATAATACTCGTGTAGGGGATCCTTCCGGATTCTGAAATCATGTTTGAAAGTGCAATGTTAAAGAAGGTGTGACTTGATTGTTGAGTTCCAAAATGGCACTGTCGGTGTCACATCAGTACTGCACACTGATTTACATCATGATTTGTGTGCTCTGTATATGTCTAGAGACCATTCACTACATGCACACTAAGTCCCTCAGCAGTATAGTGTTCAGTGAAATTTGCCCTAAAGTATGTGCACACACCATTTTGATCCCCAAATAGCAACCAGAGTGGCCAGATAACTGGTGCTGCTGATCACACAAAACTATTTTTCTGAGCTTTTGAAATGAATAAAACTTGATTCTCTGCACATATGGATAATAAATGTCTACTTTCCTAGGGTGAGCGGCCTGTCCCCTTTCCTAGGTGATCATGACACTGAAACCATGAACAATGTCATTAATGCAAACTGGGACTTTGATGCAGAAGGATTTGAAAGTGTGTCTGAAGAAGCAAAAGAATTTGTTTCGAATCTCCTTGTGAAAGAGAAGAGGTATGACAAATAAAACATAAATGTCTTGATTTAAATTCAAGTCAGTGTTGTGTTTGAGTCAATGATGAGGTATTTCAGATTATGTCAGTTCAATTGCCTCCAAGATCAATTTCTCCAGTTTCCTAAGTCAACAAGTTAACTGTGTATAACTGCTTCTAAAAATGAGGTGCACAAACAAATTCTACCAAAGAAAATAGATGAATGTCTGCCTGCAAATAACTGTTCTTCATTTTGGAAGTTTGCCAATGATCCGAGGAATAAGCCTTTCTTTTGAATGCTGCTATGAAAACCAAACAACTGAGCAAAGCAAGTTTCCGTCTAGGTAACAAGAAAAATATAAACTCATAGAACTAGTGATTTATGTTCAAAACATAAAAGGACTGGGTGTTTTTCCCTTTGCTTTTCTTATAACAGAATTAATTAGTCCTTCACAAAAGGGTACCTATAACTAAAAACAAATTATTTCATTGTAACATGACTATTGAAGCTGGTTTTATCTGTTCATTATTTCGGAAATTTCAATTTTCCACTTGTGCATCTAATAAGTGATGTGTTTGTTAAAGAATTCTTTCAGAATTGCTGATATTATTGTTCAGCATCAAAACCAGATTTATAAAAGAGGAATTTTGACACGTTCCCTTGTTGGTTTGGAAGGAATGAACAAACAGTACAAATATAGCTGTTCCATTTTGCACTCCACAGCAATGACCTATTTTAATGCCTTTGATTTTGGTGACAAATGAGGTTCTTACCAGCGTCTAACAGAAGCCTTAATAATAAATGCAAATTGGGATCCCATGCTGGACATGGTACACCGATGGCAGTTTAATATCTCGGAAGCAATAGAGTTAGTGCAGTTGCCTAGCCAGAGCTACTTTGAAACCTGCAAAGTCACTCAATGCAAAATAATCTTTCCTCAGTGGGGCCAAAAGCAGGCATTCTCCTGAGCACCTGGACAAGAACTTCAAATCAACCCTACCCACTCCTGGAGTTACCTGGCTGTCAAAAACCTTTTCCTGATACAGACCAGAGGATTCTGGACCATCCATTTGTTATCCCTCTGTAGGCTGCTACCAAAAATGGAATGCAATCCAGGTCCAAATTTAAAACTTGTCATTTGTCCAGATAGATCTCTCTCCCAGGATTGTTGACTGTTCTTGCTGGGAGTTAAAATTGTTGCTTTGAGTGTAGCATCACTACAAATAGTTGCATCTCCATTTTACTGACTTTGAGGCAAGCTGGACGAGAACGTGATAATGTTAAAGCCAAAAGAAAGGCGTGTTAAACAAATTTCAATTTAATTCTGTTCTATATTATCAAGTGGCTAGTACATATTTGTCTTCAATGCTAATATGCATATTTTCAACATTACTAGTAGCAGATTCAGTGCCGCACAGTGTCTGAAACACAGCTGGCTTAACAATTTACCAGAAAAAGCAAAGAAGTGCAAGGTTCGACTCAAATCCCAAATTTTACTGCGAAAGTACATCACACAGCGCTTATGGAAGGTAACACATTGATGTGCTTTCATTTGAGTAATCTTAATTACAAATGCAATATTTAATAAATGTTGTGCAACATGCCTACACGCTTGACAAAGGTCCATTCATGTTTCCAATCGACTGTGAGATCCCTTATCTCCAAGAAGCACCTAAAGCCAAAATTGGATAAGCTCCTTTTAGAGTTAGGCCTGGATTAATCTTCCACATATTAAAACTATCAGTAATTATTTAGGATGAAAGTCACCTTTGGAAACTTAATACAAAGGGCAGAATTTTCCAATCCCCAGCAATAGGCATTATCACATGCAGGATTGGAAAATTTGAAGAGCCTGCCCCTGATGATGCCTGTCACACGCAAGGCCTGAAAGTCCTGTCCAAAGTAAGTAACAATAAAGAGCTCCTTTTACTTTAAATACAATTATATAATAAAAGAGGCAGGGGAGACATGGGGAGAAACTTTTTCACATAGTGAGCAGTTGAGATTTGGAATGCCTGAGGCATAGGAACATAGAATCTAGGAAACTGGTCAATTGGTCTTTCAAGCCTGCTCTGTCTTCAAACTGATCATGGTTGATAATCTACCTCTTACACCATTTTTTCTTTACTATCTCCATATTTTCTGATATTTTTATTATCCAGAAATTTATCTGTCTTGAACGTGCTCAAGGAATAAATTCAGTTCCTCATATCAGTCTTAAATGGTCATCCCCTTATTCTGAGACTATTTCCTTATTCTAGACTCGTGAGCCAAGGAAAATATCCTGTCCATATCTATCCTGTTATCCCCTGTAAGAACTTTATAATTTTCAATTGTCTCAATTCCAGGACATCACTGCAGGAATTTCTCAGGATAGTGTTCTAGGCCCAACCATCTTCAACTGCTTTATTAATCATTTTCCTTTGAGCATTAGGTCATGAGTAAGGATGTTCGCTGAAGGTAACCTACTCCTGCTTCTATTTCTTGAGATTGCATAATATTCAGCATCATTTGCAACTCCTCAAGTTTGAAATAGATCTGTCCAAATGCAACAAATTCTGGTTAATGTCCAGACTTTGGCTGACAAGTGACAAGTAACGTACATGCTGCACAAGTGCCAGGAAATGACCACCTTCATCAAGAGCATCTAACAATTGCCCCTTGACATTCAACAGCATTATCACCATTGAATTCCTCTGTATCAATATCCTTAGGAGTTACTACTGATTAGAAACTGAACTGGGCTAGCCATGTAAATATTGTGGCTATAAGAGCAGGTCAGAAGCTAGGAACTCTGCAGTGAGTAACTCACCTCTTGATTCCCCAAAACCTGCCTATATTTTAAAAGGCACAAGTCAGGAGTGTGATGGAATACTCTTCACTTGCCTGGATGAGTGCAACTCCAACAACACTCAAGTTGCTTGACACCATCCAGGTTGAAGCAGTCTTAGGTGGCATCCCATCCACAAAAAATCAATACTGCCATCACTAAAGCATATAGCAGCATTGTGTATCATCTTCAACTCACCATGCTTCCTTAAATAGCACTTTACAATACCACAACACTATCATCAAGAAGGACAAGGGCAACATGTGAACACCATCATCTGGTAGTTCCCCTCTGAGTTATTCACCATATTGATTTGGAAATATATTGCCATTCCTTCACTGTCACTTGGTCAAAATTCTGCAATGCCCTCCCTGACAGCACTGTGGATGTACCTATACCACATGGGACTGCAGCACACCACCATCTTCTTAAGGGCAAGGATGGGCAATGAAAGCTGACATAGCCAATGATGCCCATATCCCATGAATGAATTTTGAAAAACAGCATTCTAATAGTAAATTCACATCATACAATTTTATAATGTGGATCTCATTGGAACCCCTTATATAGTTTCAAAATCAGGAATTTATAGAAATGTCTACTATTTTCAAAATAAAATCTTAAAACTGAAAGCAGACCATTTCAGAATTATTAAAACATTTGTGAAGTGTAATTTCTCATCCAATTTGCATGACAATACTACCGTGAAAAGAAATTGAGAAGAGACTAGCTACCTGGCCATTTGGAGATTAAATTGTAGAGTGTATTGTCATAGGATAAGTAAGGGATCCTGGTTAAAAAAAGGTGGGGAGAGATGGGTGTGTGGGGAGAGATGGGGGGGTAGTGATAAAAATTAATGATCCTGCAAGCTAATTGCTACATTTTCATCTTCGTTTACAGAAAAACTATTATGCAGTTGCTGCTATGAACAGGCTCAGAAAGTTCAACCAGCAGAAAAATGCTTAGCCTTTGAGATCCAAATACTGAAGAAATTGAGTCAACTGATAATTGAAAAATCAGCACATTATCATTAGAGAAGTGGAAGGTCAATGAATTTACTGTTGCCTGCATCCAAATGCTGCACTTTAAACATTTGATACTGTTCTTAATATTACAGGATTGATAAAAGTAACAAATGTTACCCATAAACTGCAAAAACGTGGCAGGAGTCCCTTTCAGAGACTTGGCAGTGGTATTTTGACCATTCTAATGAAAAACAATCTCTATACTATTTCTTTAATTTCTATTAGTCAATTACATTATATTAGTCAATTAAATAAATGAAAATTTAACTGCTGAAAAAATACATATTTGACATATTGATAAAATGCAAATCTGATTTGATTGCGTTCCAAAAACTATGTCTCATTCTACAATGTAGCGAGTTGCAAATTGTTATAAATACATTTCTAACAAATGGCAACAGATTTCAAGTGGTGTAAAGTGAAATGAAATCCCTTAAAGGATGAATCACAAGCAAATTAATTCTATATTCATGCTTTTATTTAAAAAAAATTAAATTGTTATTTAAATATTTATGTTAATAAATATATAGGGAGTCTTATACCTGATAATCAAAAATACTATTACTGTGAATATCAAGCCATAGAGCTCTCTGAGATCCTCTTACATTAGATCAGTGAGTGTAAAGGACTGCTAGTGACAAGTTTTTAAGAAGCTTTTTTTCTTTAGTTGCTAATTTTACAACATGCAACAACATTTCAGAAAATGTATTTCTGACGGCGTGTGAGGAACCTTCAAATGAAATTGCCAATGACTTTGCACTTGTGATCAGTAGCATGATCTGACCACAACATTATAAAATCGCTTTGTCAATTTGTTTCATTGCTGCGTTTTCAATAGTACCATTGCAATTATCACCAAATGGTAAGGGTTAAACAATGCAGACTTCATTAACACTGTTCCCTTCCCCAATTTCCTAGCATGTTCTTTAGCCAGCCTGAAGTCAGTGCTGTGGATTCATAGCAATCAGCCTTCTAAAATAGTCTTTGTTAAAAGCCATGCAGTCAATAGTATTGTGCTCATTGATATTATAGATTTTAAAAATGCAACAATAGGAGAGAAAAATAGCAGTGGGTGATTATAGTTACAAACTTTTTCAAGCATAAAACCGAATATGCATAAGAAAATTCCGTGTCATCACTTTGGTCACAAAAGATTCATCTTACTGTAAATAAAGCACAAGAAGTAGCATAATACTGAATTTGACTAGTACAGTATATAAGGACTCAGCATTGATGATGTTTGGCTGGATTCATATACACTTGCAATGTAGGATAGAGATAAACTGTTGCCCTTCGTGACATTACAACTCAACTTGGAAATACTCAACTTGGAAATAGCATGCATTAAGATTTCTGTCCTTATCACTCCCATTGCATTCTCTATTACTTAGGTATGAGAGGGGCACTTTGCCTTGCCAGGTTTCATTACTCCCAATGAAAATATTCAATTTAAAAGAAGACCCACGCTTGGGGATATTTTGCTGTTTGCCAAACTGGCAGAATAAAATGAACTTTAGTTATCTATAACTTTTTGATTCTTACTGAAACTAAAGTACACAAATCAGTATCAAGTATTTTCCTTTAGGAAATGTCATACTGACCCTATAAAACTTCCAAATGCAGTTCAGGCGTGTCAGTTCAGCATAGGAAACAGTAAAAGCCAGCCCATCCAAACTCTGATTTTATCTTATCTGTATGTTTGAGCGTTTACAAAAGGCATGAGTGACTTTATGCATTTCCAGAGACTTAAGAATTGCTGCGGAGGTCCTGAATGATATTTGACAGCTTCTGCATCCAACTTTCAGCCACCAGAATTGTAACAGAGTTCCAAAGACATGAGAGGTCTATCGAAACTGATGAAGTATGGGAATTCCATAGCTGCTTGCTGTGTTCTGTACAACATAATTCAAAAGAAGTGGAACTCAAATTTCTGAGGTCAGCCTGGCTGAGTTGGAGGCAGAAGCCCCCAAAATGCAACATCTGAAGGCTCTTGATTCGGCATCCTAGCTGACAGGGAAATACAAGGATAGATTCTCTGTAGATGTTCTCAATACACATCCACCACAACATCTCCCCAGCATTCATAACCACTGATATCTTCAAAGGAAAATGGTTGTTTTTGGGTTTAAGAAACCAACTATACCACTTCACTTTAAACTGTTTCCAGGGTAACTAAATGACTCAATGCTGTTTGAATGGACCTTTCAGGGGCTGCATGCGAGGGCTGGTATGTTATTATTCAAACTGGTATTATCAGGCCTCTCTAGAAAGCAGCTTCCAAATCCACGACCACAATCATCTAGAATGACAAGGGCAACAGACACATGGGAACACCATAATATGGAAGTTTCCCTCCCAGCCACTCATCCCCTGACTTGGAGATATATCACTGTTCTTTGACTGTCGCTGGGTCAAAATCGTGGAATACACTCCTGAACAGCATTGTGGATGTACCTATACACGAAGGGATTTCAAAAAGCAAATTACCACCGCTTTCTCAAGGGCAATTACAGATGGACAATAAATGTTGACCTAGCTTGCAATGCCCTTAATCCATTAATGAATTTTTTTAAAAAATGTGGGCTCTTGGTGGCCACTTATCAATGGGAGGGTTGTTTTAATAGATTTCTCAACATCCTGATAGTCCCAAATGATTGTGTTTTAGAATAAAAACAAAAAACGTTGGAAAACACAGCAGTCTGGCCATATCCTTGGGGAGAAACCACGTTAACATTTTGAGTCCAATATGGCTTATATGGAACAAGAGTGTCTTTAGGAAACTGGCCTGAGCTGTTTAAAATATGGAATTAAATATTCTTTCAGCTCTGTTCTGAAGAGTTGGCACTAATACATCCTAAGCCATGTCTGCAAGGGAAAGACAACTGAGGCATACAACAAAGTTGCCGCATGCTGTACTGGTATCTATGGAGGTGGAAAATGCTTCTCAATGTTGTTATATAAAGGCAATGGATTCTATCATTTTTATCAAGTGATGTACATTTTAGCACCTCAGTGCCTAAATAAACGTGATGCTTATCACCTTTCTTTACATAACATGGATGCAAGTCTGCTAGTTCCTGAGCCAAGGACAGCAGTCTTCCGACAAAAGGAATATGCCTTTGCTCAGCAAGGGCCGTGTCCCCTTATACCTCCTGGACTTCGTATGCTGTAATTTTCCTAGTGCTAATTCTTGATCAATGAAACTCTCAGCTGCTGAATAGGAAATAGAGTGAGCGAAGCTGGGGAATATTCTGTTCCCTATGCTCTGAATGATCCAAAATATGCTTACTGGATTAAGTACTGTAAAAACGCTGTCTGCACTTTATACTTCCAGCTCTCATATCCAACATCACACCAGTGTGATGCGGATGGTTGCAGTCCTTGTATTTTGCCTGCCTTCAACTGATGTTGATCTTACTCTGATATTGGTTTTCGACCTCAAGGGCAAACAAGTGGCACACTCAGCCAGTACTTCTCTCCCTATTTTTTCATGACTCCATTCACTGGCTTCCTCTCTTGCAAGTTGCTTCCTACGTGCATGTGTTCCAACAGAATCTTTGTAAAAGCTCCAAAATTTGATCTTCATGCTGCCAGACTGCTAATTCTAGGAGTTGTGCTACATCACCCACATTTATGATATTTAGCTAAGCCAGTCCATGCCAGTAGGGTCAATACATCACTGCCAAGTGGAAGATCTGTCCTGCCCTCATTTAATTGCTCCACAGCCATGAGGAAATTTGGTGCACATGAAATTTTGTGATCTTGAAGTAGAAATAATTGTACTCATTGGCAGTTGCATTAGATCATTCACATTCATTGGATAGGCCCTGATTGTAGAAGAGTTGCTTACCTTACAATTGCAGGTGTTCAATATTTCTATACTGCAAATTGATAACATTTTCTCTTTCTTCAGGCCAGTACACAAGTACTTTGTACCATAATATTCAAGAAGAGCATTTCTTGAAGTGACATTTGTATACAACATACAGTACTTTCAAAACGTTTAGATTAATCCTGTATTTAAAATTTTGAAGCAGAAAGGTAATATTATTTTACCTTCCCAACTACAATGGCACAACTGAACATTTGAAATTGTGATTGCAGAAGGTTTTGTGAAACGCACACAACACAATGGCCAAACACAATGATTTATGAAATGATGCTCTCCTATAAACCTGGGTTTCCCATTCATTTACATTATCATGACTGGTTATTAGTTACCATTACAACTATCCATACAATTTCAATAAATTTATCAGCTACAACAGGAGGAAATAGAACTTTTTTCTCTTCTCCTACTAAATTTCAGAATAGAACCAATGTATAGAAAGAAGAGATAACATGGTAAATTCTTCTGATACAGAGAAGCAAGTTTATGTTTTACATTTAATTTTTTTTTCCAAAAATTAAAAGGAAAGTTTTAGCTGTATGCACATTTAACAAATTCACTTTAAATTTGTAAGGTTCTATATGAATGGCTGTTCTAATTTTGAAAATCAATGTGAACTGCATGAAATTTATGCTTTGTAACTGAAAAATGGAACAGGTGTTTTCAGCCTTCACTGTCTCCATGCTACAGTACAAAACATAGCGCTTATATAACCTTCTATGAAGGTGAACTTAAATCCCAAGAAATAGTGAAACCTGTTTTATTGGTAAATACATGCTGAGACATTATTGCACTCTCACTTTGAAATGTAACAAAATTCACAAATAAACTATATCTCACTCACTGTATAGTTTTTTTTAAATTTAAGCCATAAAGTCTTTGGAAAGAGCAGTGAAAGGAAGAGCAGCAATATTTCAAAAATACAATATTACAGCAGTTGAAGGAATGGCAGTAAGGATTTGCAGGCAGTGGACACTGAACCACAAGAAGGGTTATACTGATCTTGGAAGGAGAGTTCTGCAAAAGTACAGAATAGTGCCAAGACTTAAAGTGTTAAATTATAATGACAGATTGCACAATCTTGGATTGTATTCCCCAGAATATACAAGATTGATTGGTGATCCAATGGAGGTGTTACTATGAAGAGATTTTATAGATACAGAGAAACTATTTCCTCTGGAACAAAAGAGGCATAATCTCAAAATTAGAGCTAGGGCATTCAAATAAAAATCAGGAATAATGTTTTTCACACAACAGATAACAAAACTTTTGAACTCCCCCAAAAGTCTGCAGATCTTGGGATAGTTATGCTTTTAAGGTTCAGATTGATTGTTGGACAAGGGCATCAAGGAATATGCTGTAAAGATAGATAAATGGAGCTGAGTTATGGACCAGCTATCGTCCAACGGAACAATGAATTGGGGAAGAGAGGCCTGTAAAAGTTTATTCTGGTTCTTACACCAAAGCAAAGCTTTCCATGGAACTTGGAATATTTAAAAAAAAATATATTAAAAAGGTACTTGATAAAAATATGCTGCATTTAGACATTACTCTGTAGCTTTCAAGGTTACATTTGATGGTGACAATAAACTGGGAATTAAACTCTACTTTCTGATCCATCTGCTCGAGACAGCATTCATCTGTAAGCACATGATCTGAATGTCTATGGTAAGTTAATTAATCTCAAGTGACAGTGATACAGACTGTAGTAGACTAATTTTCAAGGTAAACACAAGGGACAAAAAGACCGTAAAATTTTGTGCTTCTGACTCCTTCATGTGAATATCATGCAGTAGCAGCTTATTAGTGACATCTACTTACTGATACCATTTATACATATTCTTCCTAGCAAAGCATGTTACATCACCCTTAGAGCATTAGGCAACAAAGAAAATACAATCAGAAAAGTTTCTCCTTACAGCTACAAATTTAGAGTTCTGTCAAATACTGACGAAATCAGCTTTGTGAACTATCATTTAAAAAAATACATCAATTTTAAGCAACAATGCTTTTCACAACCTGCACTTGATGGAAATTTAA
This sequence comes from Sphyrna mokarran, assembly GCA_024679065.1. Lineage (NCBI taxonomy): Eukaryota > Metazoa > Chordata > Chondrichthyes > Carcharhiniformes > Carcharhinidae > Sphyrna > Sphyrna mokarran. The sequence goes on along the minus strand of JAGIQG010000004.1, from coordinate 32,949,444 downwards.
ACAGCAATAATCATTTTCTAGTGGTAAGGTTAAAATATTACCATAGAATTGTAGAATCCCTACAGTCCAGGTGGTCATTTGGGTTGCATTAGTATAGTTTTCACACATGGCAAGATGACATCCTGCCTTGAGCATGCAGAATTACAGGTCCATAATTTTCTGACACATGGTCAGTGGGGAAAATACATCATTTGTGCATGGGAAATGGAAAACCTACCCTCTTTCAATTGTTTCCACCAGACTTTGGTATCTTCTGGTAGTGCTATGATTTTGATTTGATTTATTGTTGTCACATGTAATTAACTTGCAGTGAAAAGAATTGTCTCTTGCATGCTATACAGACAAAACATACTATTCATAAAGAAGGAAATGAGTGTAAAATGTAGTGTTGTAGTCATAGCTAAGGTGTAGAGAAAGATCAACTTAATGTAAGTCCATTCAACAGTCTAAAGACAGCAGGGAAGAAACTGTTCTTCAATTGATTGGTATACAATCTCAGATTTTTGTATTTTTTTCCTGAGGAAGAAGGTGGAAGAGAGAACATCCGGAGTGCATGGAGTCCTTAATTATGCAGATGCTTCGCCGAGGCAGCAGCAAGTGTACATAGAGTCAATGAGTGGGAGGCTGGTTTGCGAGATGGATTCATGATCTTTTGTAGTCCCTTGTAGTCTTGAGCAGAGCAGGAGCTGTATGAAGCTGTGATATACTGAGAAAGAATGCTTTCTATGGTGCATTTGTAAAACTTGGTGACAGTCGTAGCTGACATGTCAAATTTCCTTACTCTTCCAAGAAAGTAGAGGCATTGGTGAGCTTTCTTAAGTATTGTCTCAGTATGGGGGGACCAGTACAGGTGAAAGAGATGTGTAAGTACTGCAAGAACACATTTCGGACATTAATTTCTTTGAATTTTTAAAAAAATTATATGAATTTTATTTCAAATAATGAATATACAATAAAGTAACAATTTAAAAGACATTTCTCTAAACGTACACAAAATGAACTAAATTTTGTAGCATTGTTTTACAAATAATTGGTTTGAGTTCTTTTCATATACTACTCTACCTCAGTTTCTTCAGTAGCCACAAATTCTTCATGCTTGGGAGGGCAGTAAAATCAATATTTGTTGCAATATTTATTTATGTATTCCAAAAATATATGTAACCAAAGCCAGGCTTCACATTTACAGGTGAGACACATATATCGTGGAGGTCAAAGTTTGAAAGCTGGTTTTCTACAAAATCAACTGCAATCAGAATTCTAATGTAAAATCAATCCATAGTTCAACAGACATGGCATTATGATTTCAATACATCTTTCTCTCTATCCTAAAGAAGGTATATCCCTTGAATGGGTGTTGCAGTTTAAAGTAAAACTAAAGGAATTAATTAAGAATTCATCTGTTTGGCTTTGGTTGCATTTTCAAGAATTTGCCTTTTCCAATCTTCATAATCCTGTTCTTTTGTTGCTTTAGTTGCAGGCTTTTCTCGTTTGGGTTCTGATGCAGTTTCTTCATCTGCTAATAATTAGAACAGCTTTAATTTCTTTGAAAAAATAAGATCTACTTCAATTAGGTCAGCACCCTAACCTGATTCAATATAATGCTGCACAATAGACTTGTGAGAAAAGTTATAGTTCATGGAATAAAAGGGACAATGGCAACTTGAATACAAAATTTGCTGAATAATAGGAAACAGCAAGTAATGATTAATAGACATTTTTCAGGCTGGAGGAGGATCTACATCTTGGTGTGTAGAGCACAATTTAAATGTGGAAGTTTTGTAAACTGTGAAAAGATCAGTGTAGGACTTCAAAAAGATATAGACTAGTTGGTGGAATGGGCACATAGGTGCCAGATGAAGTTCAATGTGGAGAAATGGGAGCTGATTTGCTTTGGTAGGAAGTGTATGTAAGGGGCACCATAAAATAAGGAAACAATTCTAAAGCTCACACAGAAGCAGAAAGATCTGGGTATTTTTATGCAAACGTCATTAAAAGTGGCAGGACAAGTGGAGACAGCAGTTAATAAAGCATATAGTATTCTGGGCTTTATTAATAGGCATAATGAGGAGATGCCAGCATTGGACTGGGGTAAGCACAGTAAGATGTCTCACAATAACAAGTTAAAATCCAATTGGTTTATTTGGTAGCACAAGCCACAAGCTTTTGATGTGCTGCTTCTTCACTATGTGAGTGGGAGTCGTGTTCACGAACAGGACATATAAAAACACATGTCTTTATATGCCCTGTTTGTGAGCATGATTTCCACTCACCTGACGAAAGAGCAATGCTCCAAAAGCTTGTGGCTTGTGCTACCAAATAAGCTTGTTGGACTTTCACCTGGTGTTGTGAGTCTTCTTACTTTATTAATAGGGAATAACGTATCAGAGCAATGTTATGCTGAACTTATATGGGACACTAATTAGATTTCAGTTGGAATATTATGTACAGTTCAGGGCCAAACACTTAAGAAAGAATGTGAACAGACCGGAGAGAGTGCAGGACAGATTTATAAGAATGGTTCTAGAAATGAGGAGTAATTTCAGTCATGAAAACAGATGGAAGGAACTGGAATTGCTCTTCTTAGAGAAGGCTAAAAGGAGATTTGATGTAACTATTCAAAATCATGAGGGGACTGGATAGAAGAGATAGGAAGAAACTGTTCCCACTCATAAAAGGATTGAGAATGAGGCACAGATTTAAAGTGGTTTGCTTCTTTTGCAAATGTGATGAGAGAAAAATCTTTTTCACACAGTGAATTATTTAGATTTGGAATGCACGAGGCAGGTTCAATCAGGCATTCAAGAGAGTATTAGATGATTATATGAATAGAAACAATTTGCAGTGTTACAGGAAAAAAGTACAAGAATGGTACTAAGTCATAATATGCACATTTGGAGAGCCAGTGCAGACACAATAGGCTGAATGACTTCTTTGTGCAACATAACAATTCTGAATTGCCACTCTGTCGCAACTTATCTACAATGGAATTCCAAAGCTCCTGTCACACTAATCTTCCTCACTCAGGTTGGTGAGATTGGGGCCGCAAAGCAACTAGTTGCAGCAGAAGGCTGTAAATGGACAGCAGCGAAGGAGGACACACTTCCTTTTTACAGCACTAGCTGCCATAGAGAAGTAAGTTTCAAGAGCAAGCAAACTGGATGTGAACATTCAGACATCAGATATGTTGGGTGGCATGCATGCATAGTGTCCAGAGTATGCGTGGGGTGCATGTGTGTCCGGAGCTTGGTCTGTGTCTTTAAAATAATTACTCTGAATTTAAGTACTTTACTTCCTTCCAACTTTTCAGAGTAACTATGAGAGTAAAACTGGCAGAATCATTCAAAGTTAGCATTTTAAAATCATTTTTGTCAGATGGTTCCCAGCCTAACACAATTGTCCAAGGGCAGTTAGCGTTTCTGGGCAACTGCTGGGTAAACCTTTATGTGGCAACATTCAAGAAGGATTCTCCAACACAATATAAAATTATGGGCCACATGGTGGCAATAGGCAGCACGGTGGCACAGTAGTTAGCATTGCTGCCTCACAATAACAGATTCAATTCCTTGGGTGACGTTGTGCAGTTTGACAGTTCTCTTTGCATCTGGGTGGGTTTCCTCCCAGTGCTCCAGTTTTCTCCCAGAGAGCTAAAATGCGCAGATTAAGTTTAAATTTACTTATTAGTGTCACAAGTAGGTTTACATTAACACTGCAATGAAGTTACTGCAAAAATCCTGTAGTTGCCACACCTGTTCAGCTACACTGGGAGAGAATTTAGCATGGCCAATCCACCTAACCAGCACACCTTTTGGACAGTGGAAGAAAACCTACACTGATAAGGGGACTCTTTGGAGATCGTGATCCAAGCTGGAAATTGAACCCGAGACCCTGGCAATGTGAACAGCAGTGCTAAAAACTGTGTCACTACGCACCCCCCATTTGTGCTAAATTGGAGATGGTACAGGCTCAATGGGCTAAACTGTCTTCTTCCGCATTGTAGGGATTTTATGGTTAATATTGCCTGTATTAACAAATAATTCTATACTATCATAATTTAGTAACTTGACAAATTTGTTTGAAAAAAATAAGTAATAGACAGACCTGAAGTGAATAACTTTTTGACAAGAATTTTTTTTAGGCTTAAGCTCCCATTTAAACTTGACTGGATTAGTAAATTCAGTTGCTTATAGATAAACATACAATGGACCAAAAACCTTATTAATAGATACATATGTAGTGTGCAACACAACAACAGAACTCAAGTTTTAAAAACATTTGAAGTAAATATTTATAAACTGATGGTTGTATTATGAATGATTCTTATGGTGATAAAGTGTCTTATGTATGTACATTTGAGAAAAGTTTTTTTTAGGGGGTGTGAAGTTTATATAACAGAAAATATTAAAGAGAGATTATGTTAGGGCTTTAATTCCAATATAAACAGCAATAAAAAAAAATTATATCTAAAAATCCAATCCATTAAGTAACTTTTACATAACTTAAGTCAACTCCAAGTTCATACCTTCCTCCTTTTCTAATATTTCCCGCAATGTCCTCTGTCTCTTATTTTGTTTAGGTTGTTCAGCAGATTCACCTTTGAAAGTAATTCAGCCAAAGATAGTTATTGAAACACATTGATGGTCGTGTCTTCATTCACCTTCAAATTAAATGGACAAAGCATAGTTTGGAACTTACTGCAAATAAGCTGTCCAAACATTTCCATTTGAGAGCAAAGTCGGTCAAAGATAGTGTTTTTCACACCAGATGAGGCAGCGAGCTTGGACTTCTCAATCTTTATTTTCAAGCACCTAAAGGGCATCAGAACAAAACATAATGTGTTTAATTATCAATGATGAAACAACCATATTTTTACTACTGAAAATCACAATAGATCTTTTCAGTGGTCTCAAGTTTGAAGAAATTAAGACATTTTGTTTTTGGAATTGTTGTTTTAGGCTAGGGTGTTCTGCTCCCATTCGTGGTGTGTGCCATGGTGGGCAGGAGTGGAAAACACAGAGGGCTAAAAATCAGCTTTACTCATGAAACCAGTTCACGATTGTATGCTGAAAGCTTCAATAGTGGGCTCCTTTTCTCTAAAGTGGCACGTCAGGAACATCATTTCAATGCTTTCATCTCTCTTTATCACTAGAATCATCCCCCCACCTCTTCCCCAATACTGGATCATCATGGCACATCAGCACGCAATTGGAACATGCTTCACAACAGTATATAAATTATATGTACCAGGTAACCAGCACTCCACTCGTGACTTTGAGTTTAATTGAGCTGCACTGCATTACATAGCACTTGTCATAATTAGCGCTAGACTTTGCAGATAGCATCACTTTGCTTTCAGGGCACTGTCATAGGAAAATCTCTATTTAGCAGATCAACAGTAAATGGGAGTGGCTTTTAATATGCTGCAAGTCCAGGGCTCCATTGCAGAGAGGGGAAACTGGTCTGAGGCAAGGGACGGGACTCCAAAGATAGAATTCATCTGGAAGTAAAAATGAGGAAGGTTGCACAGTGTACTGAGAAATGTCCTCAAAGCCAGCATGTTCAGAAAGTTACAGAATGATGCAAGTCACTTGGGGCCAGAACAGGATTGCCGAGTGAAGAAGACCTCAGTTTACCATGTTGAGCCAAGAAAGACCACTCTTGTTTCAATCCAAGAGGTGACATCAGGCCAGTGTCAGTCATGTCAAGCATGTTATGCACAGGGCACTGTTGTAACATCACGTGCCATGGAATTTCTGGTGCAGTCAGAGGAGACATCTGCAGCCTCCAGATGGGGAAACAAGCATTGTGGGGCATTTAAGATTGTACATGATAGTGGAGGGAGAGAAGAAATACACAAATGGTCTCAAGATGATGTTGTCCACGAGGCATAGGCACACCCGCTTCAAAATGTTCAGGGGCTAACAAACAGATACTCACCACAGTTGGTGAATCTTTGGAATTCTCCAAAGATATTCATCACAGTAAGTGAATCTTTGGAATTCTCTGCCCAATGAAGCAGTAGAGGCTACCTCTTTAAATGTATTTAAGTTACAGATAGATAGATTTTTAACTAGTAAGGGAATTAAGGGCCCTGGGGAACAGGCAGATAAGTGGAACTGAACCCACTATCAGATCAGCCATAATCTTATTGAATGGCGGAGTACGCTCGAAGGACTAGATGGCCTAACTCCTGCTCCTATTTCCTATATTGTTATGATCAAGGATTCAGATGTCTTGGAGGGAGGGAAACCTGAGCATTCAAATCCTCCAGGATGATGGCAGGGGTTTCCACACTCACCACAGGGAAGATCCAAGCTAGTCTTGTAGTGAGATTCAGTACCACCATCTTCCAACCTGCAGCAATGGCACAGTACAAAATTAAAATGAGGAGAAGCTCTGTTGGTGAGGTTTTGGAAAGTATGCATGGAACAGGTGCATGCACTGGGACACAGGAGATGGGAGGGAACAATTTAAAGGGCATCTAACTGAATTATGTGATACAAATTAGAAGAGATGCATAGCTGAGACATTGTAGGAAACTTTCCATTATAATGCAAGGAATCAGGAAAGTGAAGCAATGACGAGCAGTTATGAGTCTAATCCTGAAAAGTGGCACGAATCAACCTCCTTGAACTACCCCCTTGTTTGCAGCATAGGAATTCCCTAGAACAATAAGAAACTCCAGAACAATTTGGTGACTGGATACGCTTTAGAGAAAAGTTAGAATCATGCCACTAGCAGGTTCATAGAAGAGAAGCTTCAGATCTCTTCAAATAATCTAAGTTCCTGACTGAACATTTTCCCTCAAGTTTATTCCGAGTGTAGTATTTGAGTGCAGTAAATGAGGATCCCAATCTTAGGCTGACAACAGCACATTTAAGCACCAGGCAAATCAACGCCATAGTAATCAGTCAGTCATGTGGGGCATGGGGCGTGGCAGGTGGGGGGTGGGGGATTTGGTGGAGAAAGCACATAAAATACACCCCACAGTGGAGAGCATTTCAGGGGCAAATCATTTCCAATACTGGAACAAAGAGGATCTTTGAAGACTAATGTTGCCTCTTGTCTGTCTCTTCTTGCATTATAATTGAAAGACTCCTATAATGTCTCACAGCTGTGCATCTCTCCTAATTTGTAACACATAACTCAGTTGGATGCCCTTTAAATTGTTCCCTCCCGTATCCTCTGTCCCAGTGCTTGCACCTGTTCCATGCAGACCTTCCAAAACCTCACCAACAGAGCTTCTCCTCATTTTAATTTTATATTGCAGAGAGGAAAACATCAGGATGTTGGAGTCTGGATTTATCACTGCCTGCATTAATTGTATACAGGCAGGAAAGAAGAAGATTGCAATGTAGACACCTGGTTCGCCAAAGGAAGGAGAAAAACCTTCAAGACCAAGAGGCAGCAGAGCCCCCTCTGCACTCAGAGGATGAGGCTCGCTTAAATGTTGTGCGTAGGCAGTGTGCAAGACCAAGGGTGTACAGAATTTGTATTTATCTAGTGTTGCATATTCAGGGATCTGGGTGACTCAGATTTGAATCACTCTCTAGTAATTGGTACCATGGCAATTGCAAGGGTATCCATTGCCAATGGTTCTGAAAATAGCAGCCGCATTCTACTTCAATGCCAGTGCTTATTCCTCAGTTCCACTTGCAACTTCTTCAAGACCTCTCAAGCATCATGAGTCATAGGCACCCTTTTCACCAAGGCCCACAATTATGTCAACTTCAACAGAAATAAGCAAGTCGATGTTTCAGAGAATTGGGCTTTGCTGAGACTTCCAGATTCTCACAGGTGGAAGGTACTACTGACAGCACTCATATGGCTAGAAAAGTTCCCTGGCGACAGGAAACATTACCACTTGCTCGATGTATTGCAAGTCTGCAACCTTAAGAAATTTAACATGTGGGTTTGTCCACATCTCCGACATGTTGAGTACACTGCTGATCCCAGATGTCATCAATGGACTCACACAGGATCCAGGCTGGCTCAAGCATGGTAGTATAAAATCCAGCAGCGGGAAGCAGACTGCAGGCATCTTAAAGATGTGATTCCAATGCCTAGATGGATCTGGTGCAACACTCCAGTACACTTCCCAGAAGGTCTTGTGGACGATCGTGCTTGCTGCATGCTACACAACCCGGTGTTGCAAAGGGAGGAGAACTTGCAAACTTGGAACTTGGAAAGCTGCATGTATCCTCCAGTGAAGAGGACAAAAGGGGATGAGGGGGTTGAGTTAAAGTTATGGGTCATGTACTAACATGGATAGAGGATTGGTTAACTAACAGAAAGCAAAGAGTGGGGGTAAATGGATGTTTTCCTCATTGGCAATCATTGACTAGTGGTATGCTTCAGGAATCAATGTTGGGACTGCAATTTTGTTTAGGCTTTACATAGATGATTTGGATTTGGAGACCAAGTGTAGGGTGTCAAAATTCACAGATGAGACTAAGATGGGTGGGACAGCAAAGTGTGCAGAGGACGCTGAAAATCTGCAAAGGGATATAGATAGTCTAAGTGAGTGGGCAAGGGTCTGGCAGATGGAGTACAATGTTGGTAAATGTCAGGTCATCCATTTTGATAGGAATAACAGCAAAATGGATTATTATTTAAATGGTTAAAAAAAAGGAAGTTGTTTCCACTGATGGGTGAAACTAGAACTAGGGGGCATAGCTTCAAAATAAGGAGAAGCAGATTTAGGGCAGAGTTGAAGAGGAACTTCTTCACACAAAGAATTGTGATCTGTGGAATTCCCTGCCAATGAAACAGTTGAGGCTACCTCACTGAATGTTTTTAAGGCAAGGATAGATAAATTTTTGAACAGTAAAGGAATTAAGGGTTATGGTGAGCAGGTGCATAAGTGGAGCTGAGTCCATAAAAAGATCAGCCATGATCTTATTGAATGGCGGAGTACGCTCAAGGGGCCAGACGGCCTACTCCTGCTCCTAGTTCTTATGTTCACAGTGCCAGGGATCTGGGTTCGATTTCGTGGATCACTGTCTATGTGGAGTTTGCACGTTTCCCTGTGTCTGCAAGGGTTTCCTACGGGTGCTCGGGTTTCTCCCACATTGTGAAAGATGCACCTAACCAGCACATTGACCTGAACAAATGCCGAACTGTGGCAGCTAGGGGAATTTCATACTAACTTCATTGTAGTATTAATCTAAACCTTACTTGCAACTAATAAATAAACCATTAAGAAAAAACATAAATCGGGGCTGATTAAGAGGCATTGTAGGAAGTAGAAATGCAGCAGATAGCAATCCAAAAATGGTGGAAAATGACTCCCCATTAACAGTGTGGTTGTCTTCATCTTTCTCATGGTCTTATATCAAGTTAGGTATTAGGTATCTTAAATACGAAAACAAAAGTCCACCATTCATGGAAGCCCTCTTATTAGAATTCTAACACACAGGAAGCCATTCGGCCGTTTCGAGTCCATACCACATACTGTAGAGCAATGCAGTCAGTCTAATTTTCTTGCTCTTTTCCAGTAGTCATGCTAAGTTTACTTCCCTCAAGTGCCTATCAAATTTCCTTTTGAAATCATTGATTGTCTCTGCTTCACGAACCTTATGTGCACTATGACCTGCTTTCTTCCAGCCCAGAGCATTATTGACTAAATGGTCATACACAAGCTGCTTGGACTATGTCATATCCAAAATGGATCAGTTCTTTCTTTCATGCTGTTAGAAATCCATCATGGACAATCCACCGAACACCATTGAGGAAAAGCCTCCCAAACTGGAGAGATTGACACTTTGTGTAAAGGAATCAAATAATGTGGAACAATTTAATTGATTTCCACAGAAAATTGATAACACTGATCATTGTTTGATTGCACTGAATTAGATAGAATACGTTATGAATAGATCATAATTCAAAGGTAGAAAAAAACTTAAAACACAAGATCTTAAGGGGACACGGTGGGGTGGATACCAGGCTGATATTTCCATGCTCTGATGAAGGGTCATCCAGACTCGAAAACTTTGGCTCTATTCTCTCTATTCACAGATGCTGTCAGACCTGCTGAGTTTCTCCAGCATTTTCTGTTTTTGTTTCAGATTGCAGCATCCGAAGTATTACAAAGAACAAGAACAAAGAACAAAACAGCACAGGAAACAGGCCCTTTGGCCCAACGAGCCCATGCCGCCACCTCGATGTTCCCACTCCTACCCAGGATCCCTGTCTATGTTTATAGACCTATGCATTGGAACCAAATTTGAGACAATTTAGGGAGAATTTGTTCTGCCAATCAACCTAAGAGCACATCTTTGGGATGTAGGAGGAAAACGGAGCATCCGAAGAAAACCCATGCAAGCATGGGGAGAATGCGCAAACTCCCACAGACACAGGCCCAAATCCATGTATCTGCACAGCACAGCGATAGTCACTGAGCTGTTGTGTTGCCCATCAAATGGTCCAGGTCAAGCGTACACTAACAACGTGAAGCACTAGGATACTCTTGAAAAATCCAAAAGCAGCCCTCTTACGACCCATCGCATGTATGCCTCTTGTTAGACAACAAGGCAGACTGAAGTACGTGTAGGATAAAACAAATACATCGATATCATCGACAATTTACACACTTCCCAGGGAATTCCCAAGGCTCATGATCCCTATTTTAAATCAATTTTCTATATCCCTCCATTCCCATTCTGTTCATGTGCCCATCTAAATATCTCTTAAATAACTCCAGAGCACCTGCCTCCACGACTTTACTTGGCAGCGTGTTCCATACTCCCACCACCCTCTGTGTGAAAAAACTCCCTCTAGCATCCAAATTATACCTTACACCCCTCACCCTAAGCCCGTGACCCTTCATGCTTTGAGTCCATCCTAGGAAAAAGCTTAACCCTGTTTACTCTATCTATACCCCTCATAATCTTGTACACTTCTATTAGATCTCTAAGTCTACATCTTTCTAAGAAAAACAGCCCCAATTTGCCTAATCTCTCCTCGTAACTCAGACCTTCCATACCAGGCAGCATCCTGGTAAACCTCCTCTGCACTCTCTCAAGAGTCTCCACGTCCTTCCAGTAGTAAGGCGGCCAGAACTGGACGCAGTATTCCAAATGAGGTCTAATCAACGTTTTATACAACTGCAACATTAAAGGTCAGGTCTTGTACTCCATACTCCTTCCTATGAAAGCTAGCATACCATATGCTTTCTTCACCACCTTCTCCACCTGCTCTGCCACCTTCAGAGATTTGCGCACCTGCACCCCCAGATCCCTCTGCATTTCTATATTCTTAATAGGTCTACCCTTTATCATATACTTCCCCCCTACATTCTTTCTCCCGAAATGCATCACCTCACATTTATCAGGATTGAATTCCATCTGCCATCTATCTGCCCAAGCTACCAGCCTATCTATGTCTTGCTGTATCGCCTAACAATGCTCCTGACTATCCGCAAGTCCAGCCATCTTTATATCGTCTGCAAACTTGCTGATCACTCCACTTACTCCGTCTTCCAAGTCATTTATATGTATTACAAATAGAAGAGGTCCTAGTATCGAGCCCTGCGGCACACCACTAGTGACCAACCTCCAGCTAGAAAAACACCCTTTCACTATTACTCTCTGTCTTCTATTACCAATGATGTAAAGATGCCGGCGTTGGACTGGGGTAGTAAGAACTCAGTAAGAATTTAGCAACACCAATTTTAAATCCAACCGATTTATTTGATAGTAAAATTGCGAGCTTTCAACACTCTGTCATGTCTTCGTCAGGCAAATGCAGTGTTCTGGTCTGCAATAGCACACATCAGCACAGACAGTCATAGATTGCTGATTAGAATGCGAATCCTTACATCTAACCTGCTATTCAAGTGTTAAAGTGGCTAACAATGTGTGTGAAGGGAATCCTGAGCATTGGTTAGAGAATTGTGTATTTTCTCCAGACAGCACAGTAAGTGAGGTTTTTTGCTAACCCAGGCAAGTTACGGGGGTTACAGATAGTGTGACATGAAGCCAAGATCCCTGTTAAGACCGTCCTCATGTGTGCGGAACTTGCTATCAGTCTCTGCTCAGCAACTCTGCGCTGTCATGTGTCACGAAGGCCCCCTTGAAGAACATTTACCCGCAGGTCGGAGGCCGAATGCCCATGACTGCTGAAGTGTTCGCCCACAGGAAGGGAACTGTTTTGCCTGGTGATTGTTGAGTGATGCTCATTCATCCGCTGTCGTAGTGTCTGCATGGTCTCCCCAGTGTACCATGCTTCGGGACATCCTTTCTTGCAACATATTAGGTAGACAACGTTGGCCGAGTTGCAAGAGTATGTACCGTGTACCTGGTGAATGGTATCCTCACATTTGATGATGTCGTCCATGTCTATGATCTGGCATGTCTTGCAGAGGTTGCTGTGGCAGGGTTGTGTAGTATTGTGGTCACTGTTCTCCTGAAGGTTGGGTAGTTTGCTGCGAACAATGATCTGTTTGAGGTTGTGCAGTTGTCTGAAAGCAAGAAGTGGGGGGGTGGGGATGGCCCTAGCAAGATGTTCATCGTCATCAATGATATGTTGAAGACTCTGGAGAAGATGTCGTAGTTTCTCCGCTCCGGGGAAGTACTGGACAACAAAGGGTACTCTGTCCACTGTGTCCCGTGTTCGTCTTCTGAGGAGGTCAGTGCGGTTAATCGCTGTGGCACGTCGGAACTGCCGATCGATGAGTCGAGCGCCATATCCTGTTCTCACGAGGGCATCCTTCAGCGTCTGGAGTGTCTGTCACAATCCTTCTCATCTGAGCAAATTCTGTATATACGGAGGGCTTGTCCATAGGGAATGGCTTCTTTAATGTGTCTAGGGTGGAAGCTGGAGAAGTGGAGCATTGTGAGGTTGTCTGTCGGTTTGCGGTACAGTGAGGTGCCGAGGTGACCGTCCTTGATGGAGATGCATGTGTCCAAGAATGCAACTGATTCTGGAGAATAGTCCATGGTGAGTCTGATGGTGGGATGGAACTTGTTGATATCATCATATTGAATCAATCATTTCAATGATTGTTCACCATGAGTCCAAAGGATTCAAAAAGATCATTGTTCGCAGCAAACTACCCAACCTTCAGGAGAACAGTGACCACAATACCACACAACCCTGCCACAGCAACCTCTGCAAGACATGCCAGATCATCGATGTGGATGACATCATCAAACGTGAGAATACCATTCACCAGGTACACGGTACATACTCTTGCAACTCGGCCAACGTTGTCTACCTAACACGTTGCAAGAAAGGATGTCCCGAAGCATGGTACATTGGGGAGACCATGCAGACACTACGACAGTGGATGAATGAGCATCGCTCAACAATCACCAGGCAAAACAGTTCCCTTCCTGTGGCGAACACTTCAGCAGTCATGGGCATTCGGCCTCCGACCTGCGGGTAAATGTTCTTCAAGGGGGCCTTCGGGACACACAACAGCGCAGAGTCGCTGAGCAGAGACTGATAGCCAAGTTCCGCACACATGAGGACGGTCTTAATAGGGATCTTGGCTTCATGACACACTATCTATAACCCCTGTAACTTGCCTGGGTTAGCAAAAAACCTCACTTACTGTGCTGTCTGGAGAAAACACACAATTCTCTAACCAATGCTCAGGGTTCCCTTCACACACATTATTAGCCACTTTAACACTTGAATAGCAGGTTAGATGTAAGGATTCGCATTCTACTCAGCAATCTATGACTGTCTGTGCTGATGTGCGCTATTGCAGACCAGAACACTGCATTTGTCTGACGAAGACACGACAAGAGTGTTGAAAGCTCGCAATTTTACTATCAAATAAATTGGTTGGATTTAAAATTGGTGTTGCTAAATTCTTACTTAGTTTCTATTACCAAGCCAGTTACATACCCATCTACCTGTCCTTGTATCCCATTAGCCTTGACCTTTTCAACTAACCCCCCCATGAGGGATTTTGTCAAATGCCTTACGGAAATCCATATAGACGACATCAACGGCTCGCCCTTCGTCGACCGTTTTCGTCACCTCCTCAAAACATTCTACCAGATTCGTAAGGCATGACCTCCCCTTAACAAAGCCATGCTACGTATCCCTAATCAGATCGCAACGCTCTAACTGCCAGTAATCCTATCTCTAAGAATCCCCTCCAACAGCTTCCCTACTACTGACGTCAAACTCACCGGCCTATAATTTCCAGGGTTATCCCTATTACCCTTTTTAAACAACAGTACAACATTAGCTGTTCTCCAATCCTCTGGGACATCACCTGTGTCCAAAGAAGAGGCAAAGATTTGCGTCAGGGGTCCAGCAATTTCACTTCACACCTCTCTAAGCAGCCTGGGATAAATGCCATCAGGCCCCGGAGTTTTATCAGTTTTAATGCTACCTAGAAGCTCTAACACTTACACCCTCGGTATGGATATTTCCCTTAATTGGTCTATAGCTCCCTCAGAGACAGGACCAGTCACCAAGCCCCTCTCCTTCGTGAATACCAATGCAAAGTATTCATTCAGAATCTCCCCCGTTCCCTCGGGCTCTAAGCACAGTTCCCCTCCTCTGTCCCTAACAGGTCCGATTTTCCCTCTAACCACCCTTTTATTCCTAACATAGGAGTAAAAAGCCTTTGGATTTTCCTTAATCCTATCAGCCAAAACCATTTCATGCCTTATTTTTGCCCTTCTAACTCCCCATTTGAGCTCCCTCCTACTCTCTCCATATTCTTCCAACGCTCTCTCCGTTCCCAGCTGCTTTGACCTAACATATGCCTCTCTTTTCTTCCTAACCAGGTCCTCAATATCCCTAGTAATCCACGGCTCTCTAATCCTACCTTTCCCATTCTTCCTCTTAGCCGGCACATATCTTTCTTGCACCATTTTCAGTATCTCCTTGAAAGAATCCCATATGCCTAGTGTGGACTTACCCTCAAACAACCGTTCCCAATCAGTTTCCATAAGTTTCTGCCTAATCCGATTGTCGTTAGCCTTCCCCCAATTCAGCACCCTCCTCCTAGGACAACAAGCATCCTTTTCCATCTGTATCCTAAAGTAGACAGAATTGTGGTCACTGTTAGCCACATATTCCCCTACTACAACCTCAACCACCTGACCTGGCTCAATACTCAGAACTAAATCCAATATAGCCCCCTCTCTAGTTGGACTAGCTACATACTGCTCCAATGATCCTTCCAGTATACACTTCACAAATTCCTTCCCATCAAATCCCAGCTCTTGGTACCTTCCAATCCATCCCAGGGAGATTAAAATCTCCCACTATAACGATTCTGTTCTTTCTGCACCTATCCAAAATGTCTTTACAATATGCCTTCTTCCATTGCCCGTGGGCTGTTGGGTGGCCTATAATACACCCCCAGCATAGTAATTGCCCCCTTCCTATTCCTCAACTCCACCCACAGCAACTCAACTCCTAACACCTCTATATTGTCCTCCCTCTGCACTGCTGTTATGCTCTCCCTAACTAACAACGCCACTCCCCCAGCTCTTCTGGACCCTCCTCTGTCACGCCTAAAATACTTATACCCAGGAATATTCAGCTGCCACTGCTCCCCTCCTCTGCCTTTATCTTGATGTTTCCACCTGTTGGGGAGACTAGAACTAGGGATCATAATAAAATAGCAAAAGTCTACCTTTTAAGATAGAGATGAGAGGAATTATTTTCATTTGGAGGGTTGTTGGTCTGTGGAATTCTCTTCTGCAGAAGAGAATTTATTCAAGGCTGATTCAGCTATAAGGATATGAAGAGTTATTTGGACAGACAGAAAGGTGATGTTGACATCATAACCACATCAACTGTGATCTGAATGATTGACAGAGCACGCCATAAGGACCAAAGGCCTACACTTGCTCCCAAGTCCTATGTTCCCATGCATAAGATAGATTAGTGTGCATGAAACACATCACATCCTTCCAGCATCTGTGAAAGCCATGCAAAATGTTAATGAGATAATTTTAATCTGTAGTTCATCCTTGCACTAAATTTCCCTTATAGCAACCAAACAATATCAGAGAAGAGGCTTTTAAAAATCTGAACTCTATCATGTAATAGACACATTAAAAAGGTGGTATTATCTATATTCTACTCACTTGCATGCACTATATAAAGCTGCAGTGGTGAAGAGAGGCTTTGAAAAATCAAGATCATTCTGTTGTGCTTCTGGCAAACTGGCTTCATATCTGAAGAAGGAAAATACATTTTAATTACTTACTTAACACAACAGAAATAAGCAACGGAAAATCAACAGAGTCAAACCAGCAGAAATACATTGGTTGGAATTTGGCAATGTATTTCCAACCAGAAGTTCTCACCCTAAGTCAATGAACTATAGGATCCCTGCAGTGCAGAAGGAGGCCATTCAACCCATCCCTAAAAAAACATCTTAACCCAGGTCCACAGCTCCTGCCCTATTCCCATAACCCTGTCATTTACCACTAATCCACCTAACCTGCACATCTTTGGACTTTGACGCTACCCTCTCCATCCCCTGCAGTGATTCGCACTGCTGGAGGGACTGGAAAATCTCAGCCATTGCTTTGAACACGTAATATAACAATAAAAATCAAAAAAACAAATTAGTCGGCAAATAGACCAGTTAGTCTGAAATTAAGAGTGTAAGCAAACTACTAATATCTATATTATGGTGCATAATTAACAAATATTTGAAGAAGCCTATCTTAATTAGGATTAGTTCACATGATTTCTAAAGTATGCTATGCCTGATGAACCTTATCGAATTATTTGAAAAATTATTTAAAAGAATAAGTTTCCAAAATAATTTGATAAGGTCCATGATGCAGGGGGGCTAGAATAGGCTAATAAAACACATAACCATAGGTTTGAGAACACTAACACAATACTAACTTAAGAATGAAGAATCTTAGACTATTAGAATGCTGGCAAGGGCTGTGCAATAGAAGACAGCTCTATATGACTAACAAGTATTTTTCATTTAAAAACACATATTTTGAATTTATGAAATGAATGTAGTTTGCTTTTAGGATTTTGTGAAGCTTCAGTCAATGATATGATGCAGTAGGGCTTGATGGGAGGAGGTAATAGACAGAGCCTGCATTCCAAAGGACAATGGTTACCAGCAGTTGTCAGGAATAAGATGGCTACTGATGCAAATTTGACGAATAGAGCTATACAGTTCCGAGCTGCTAATACAGATGCAAGGCAGACATAAGAGATTTCTCAGGATTGAATGTGTGTCACATGGGTTCAAGTCAGTGGGATCATTCTCCCATCTCACTGTCCAGCATCCAATGTCACTGGGCAACAGAAAGGAAATAATGGCAATAATAAATGAGAAATGAAATCCTATGATGAGGTTAAGACGTGTATTGTTATTGGCTGGAGTTAACAACAGGATGATTATTGACTGTTTTGTATGAACATTTACTGGATTATGACCAATGGAAAGATGGGAGAAATGATTTTGTAAATGTATAATTGCCCTTGCAGAGGCTTTGTATCTCAGAGTGATATTGGGTGGCCTGCATCCTCTACCTATAATGCTGGGCTACTTTATATCATTCGCCCATTAATAAATTCACCCGTTAATAAAGCCAAATTGTAAAATCAATAGTGTGTTTCATGAGCATTTGTGTTGGTTTAATTTTAGCAATATATAGCCTTGAGAAAAAAACCCCCTCAACAGTATCATTTCAACATAATCATAGCATAAGAAGAATTCATTTCCTTTTTATCCAAACTCCATTTGGTTATAGAAGGGGGAAAGCAAAACAGTTAAAAGATTTTAAAATGGAAAGGTGTGGTGAGTGATATCCCACAAAATGATATAAGTTGAGTTGTTTATTTACTTAAAACATAAGTGAACTGAACATAAGAACTGAAGAAACAATACTGAAATTTGTGGGTGACATGAACTTGGGGTAACATAGGCATTTACAAAAAAGATTGTGATACACATTTTCCTTCATTGAACCGTATAGCACTATCTACCAATTAAGCAAGAATAGGAGAAGAAACATACTTCAAATGGCCAGACTTAAATGGAATTGAGCAACACCAAAATTAATAGCATAAAAGATTTAATAAGAATGGGAGGATAGTTGTGAATGAGTCATGAAGCTAGGCTCTCTTTGCTCTATAAGAATGGAGACAGTTAAGGCATCATCTAATGGAACTCCAAGATTATGAAGAGATTATATAGTGGAATCAGACAAGAGGGCAAAAATCTATCATAAAAATGGAACTTTTTAAATATTAGTTCATGAGGGCAAATTCACGTAAATCCTGTAATTTTTTTCAGTTGGAGTTTTATTCTGTGCACTTCAGAGTACCTCAGTGTTAATCATGCTAAAAATCAGAAAACAGGCCTATTCCCACTGAACAGGCCAGCAGTAGAATGCTGAGTGGGCCACTGTGGATGTGCCGATAACGGCGCACATGCAGTGACCCTGCCTTGCCGACCACCACCACCACCACCACCGCCGCCGCCGCCGCCACCACCACCAATGGCCCAATCATCAATTGCCCCTTCACTCCAATGGGGTTGGGCTGAAACACTGCTGGCAGGGTTGGGGGAGGGAAGGGGTGTGAAGCTAATAGGCCTAGAGATTTCAGAGCTGAGCCTGTTAATGAAACATAAAATAGATTTAAATTAACATTAACATAATTTCTTCAGCTACCATACCGATTTCTGGCATAGAGCTGAATGTGCCAGAATACAGCTGTCTGAGACACGCAGAGACCATGACACCCAGCAATGAGCCTGCTAAATGACCTCTGATTCTCTCAGGGCCCACTGTTACAAAAGCAGTGCAGTGGGATGGGAGAATCGCCCTTTATATCTTTGGACGCACAAAGCTTTTCACAATCATTGAAATATGGTGAGTTGCTTTATATGCAGTCACCAATTTATTTATAACGTTCCACGAAAAAGAGCAAAGAAGCATAAATAATATTAGCAAATGGATAAACGTTGGTTAAGACACCAGAAAAAGATTGCCTTAGCTTCCTCAAGCAATGCCCTAGAATCTTTTATACCACCTCACTAGAGAAATGAGATTTTGCTTGAATGTCTTATCTGAATGACAATAGCTCAGACAAATGAAATGTCCCCCAATACTGCAATGAAACATAAGCATTTATTACACGTTCAAGTCCTGCATCAAGTTATCAAGCCACACGGTTGAGCCAAAGACTTATGGGGGACAATTGAAAAGAATTATACTGCATGACTAAAATGTGGAATTTGTTGCCAAATCTATTGTTGAAATAATCTGTTAACTCTTTAAAGATCTGACTACACTAACCCCATTTTCGTGCACTTGGTCCATAGCTCGGGAGGTTACGGCAGTGCAATTGAATACCTAAATATCTCTTAAATGTTACAAGTCTTTCTGACTCAACCACCCCTTCAGGCAGTGAATTCCAGATTCTGACCACCTTCTGAATGGAAATATTTCTCCTCGACTCTCCTGTTAACTTTCTACCTCAATTTAAACCTATAATCCTTGGTTATTTACTCCCCTACTAATCGAATAATCTGCTCATACACACTAAATTTAGGTTCCACCAGGGTCACTCAGCTCCTGACCCTGGTTCAAGATGGCAAAAGAATTGATACCAGAGGTGAGGCGTGAGTGACTGCCCTTGACATCAAGACAGCATTTCACAGAATATAGCATCAAGGAACCCTAGCAAAACTGGAATCAATGGAAATCAGCAGGAAACCTTCCACTGGTTGGATCATACCTGGCACAAAGGAAGATTGTCATGGTAGTTGGGAAGTCAGGAGTCAAAAAAAGGAGGATTGAACCAATGCCCTTTGACAAGTTATTTATTATCATTGCTGAGTACCCCACCATCAACATATAAAGGATTACCATTAACCAGAGACTGAACTGGACTAGGTAAACAATACACTGTGGCTACCAAGGCAGGTCAAAGGCTAGGAATCCTACAGTGAATAAGTCACCTCATGATTCACCATAGCTGGTCCCCCATCCACAAAGCACATAAAGGAGTGCAATGAATACTCTCCACTTGTCCGCATGAGTGCAGCTCCAACATCACTCAAGAAGCTTGACACCATCCAGGACAAAGCAGCCTGCTTGATTGCTATCCCTTCCACAAACATTCAATCACTCCATCACATGCAAACAGTGGCATGCACTGCAGGAACTCACCAATGATGCTTAGGCAGCACCTTCCAAACCCATGACCACTATTATGTAGAAGAACAATAGCAACAAAAATTGGGAACACCTGGGAGGTTCCCTTTCAAGTCATTCACCATCCTGATTTGGAAATATATTGTCATTCCTTCATTGTCGCTGGGTCAAAATCCTGGAATTCCTTCTCTACAGCACTCTGCGCGTACCTATAACTCAAGGACTGCAACAGTTCAAGGAGGCAGCTCACCACCACCTTTTGAAGGCAACTAAGGATGGGTAATAAATGCTGGCCAAGCCAGTGACAGTCCAATCCTGTAAATGAAAAAAAAATGCACCGACTTGCTCAGTGCGAGATCTGCCAGTTTCTTTGAAAACTGTTACTCTCAAATGTAACACTGAAATGTGTAGATCAGAGGGACTAGTGAGGGTTAATTCAAAGGATTAGGGGAATAGGGCCTGGGTGGTATTGTAGTTGGTGCAAACTTGATGGCTCAAATGGCCTACTTCTGTATTGTAGGATTCTATAATTCTATGAGTATCGCTGCATGTGCTGACGAAACGGTCTATGAATTCTGTAGGCTGTTGTCGACATGACATAAACACTAATCAGGTTAGACTTTCATATTAGGCTGACTCTGAATCAGGCTTCCAATAGTAGTCCAATTTCTGGGGAATGTGTTAGCAACTCTTCTGTTAATTCTGATACGTCAACACGTGCAGATCTTCATTCCCAATTGCAAGGCAAACTTTTATGACTTGCTTGTCTGGTTCAAACTTGTCTGAATCAAGAAACCATAGCTCTGTATGCTGTTTAAACATTTTGAATTTGAATAGTAGGTTCACACCTGGTAACACCTTTCCCAACTGAGCTAACCTGATCCTGGTCCTCTCGATGCACTGTCTACTCATGGAACTAACTGGTGATGCACTGCAATCTTATCATGAGGGATCCATCTGCTTATCAACTCCCATGAGCTTGGCGCTGTCACTCCAAAATTGTGCTCAACTATTTTCAACATTCTCCAGTAGAGACTTCATTGTGGTCTGATGAGACCATATCATGTATTTTAAGGCTACGTATAGTCTTAATTATAAGGTCATGTATAATTAAGGCTAGTCCTCATGTATTTCATCTCATTGCCATCTGTCTTACCACCACTGATCACCATGTCATGTGACTGTAAAGACAAAATATCTTAGGCTTATTTATTGTATAAGACCTAGGGCACTGACTGCTTATAGGGGACTGAGAAAACACATTGTGGATTCATTTAAACAAATAGTTATACATTGATATAAAGCTTAAAAGCATTAAAGCAGTGAGTTCTGTCAAAGCCAGAGTAAAACCAAGACTAGATAACATAAACATTTGCCTTCTAACGCTGTTGTGCTTAAACCCCTTAAAAAGCACATTACAACACTTACCACCAGGTGAGCACCCCCCCACCACACCCGTCCCAAACTTACCAAGTCCTGGAATGGACTTTCCAAGTTAGTGCCAGCAGGAGTTGGAAATGAAGAAGACAAGGTGAAGGCATGTAAAATCGCCTAACTCCAATGCACCCCTCCCTGATGATCTCAGTGCATTCTACGCCCATTTTGAGCAAGAGGTCACCAAAAGCATGCCCTTCACCCTGAAAGCCCTGGATGAACCTGTATCTGGAGTCACCACTGCAGATGTCAGAGCAGCTTTCTTGAAAGTCAACCCACGGAGAGTGACTAGCCCGAATGTGGTACCCGGACAAGCATTAAAGCCCCTGCACAGATCAGCTGGCAAGGGTATTCACAGACATCTTCAACATCTCTTTACAACAATCTGAGGTCCCTATCTGCTTCAAGAAGACGACCATCATCCTGGTGTCTAAGAAAAACCAAGCAGCATGCCTCAATGACAATCGGCTGATGGCTCAGGCATCCATCATTACGAAGTGCTTCGAAAGGCTAGTCACAGCACTAATTAATTCCAGCTTTCCTGACTACTTGGATCCACTAGTTTGCTTACCGCCGCAATAGATCCACAGCAGACACCATTTTCCTGGCCTGTACTCATCTGGAAAACATAGAATACAAGGCCAAACCCATCAAATCCAGGCCCAGACCAGCAGGACATGGGATCTTAGCTGTAATTCTAAGCAATAAGTAATAAATGCTACCAGCAAGACCAATATTAGCTTAAGTTCTGAGGTAGCAAAGCCCCTTGTCAGCATTGACCCAGTAACCTAGGCTGACACTTCTTTAGGGATATGGCCAAATGCAGGCAATTGAGACTAGCCTCGGGGTTTAAAAAAGGGCAGCATGGACAAGATGGTCCGAAGGGCCTGTTTCCGCTCTATAACTCTAAGACACCTATGTCAAGCTCCTATTTATTGACTGTAGCTCAGCCTTCAACACTATTATTCCTATGAAACTCATCTTCAAACTCTGTGGCCTGGGCCTTTGCATCTCCCTCTGCGAATGGATCCTGAACTTCCTAACTCACAGTCCACGATCAGTACAAATAGACAACAACACTTCTCCACGATCATCCTCAACACTAGTGCCCCACAAAACTGTGTTCTCAGCCCACTACTATACTCCTTATACACTTACAGCTGCACAGCCAAATTCCCCTCCAATTCGATTTTCAAGTTTGCTGACAACATCAGCAAACATCAGAGGGTCAGATCTCAAACAATGATGAGACAGAGTACAGGAATGAGATAGATAATCTGGTGAACTCATGCGACAACAATAATCCCTCCCTCAACGTCAACAAAACGGAGGAGATTATCATTGACTTTAGGAAGCATAAAGGAGAACATGCCCCTGTCTACATCAAAGGGTTGAGAGATTCAAGTTTTTAGGTGTCCAGATCACCAATAACCTGTCCTGGTCCCTCCATGCCAACACTGCAGTTAAAAAAGCCCACTTCTACTTCTCTCAGAAGACTAAGGAAATTTGGCATGCCAGCTACGATTCTCACTTTTACAGATGCACCATAGAAAGTATTCTTCCTGGTTGTTTCACAGCTTGGTATGGCTCCTGCCTTGCCCAAGGCAGCAAGAAACTACAAAAGGTCGTGAATGTAACCCAATCCACCATGCAAACCAGCCTCCCATCCATTGACTCTGTCTACATTTCCCGCTGCCTTGGCAAAGCAGCCAGTGTAATTAAGGATCCTGAACATTCTCTCTTCCACCTTCTCCCTTTGGGAAATAGTTACAAAATTTGAGGTCACGTACCAACTGAGTGAAGAACAGCTTCTTCCTTGTACTCTTAGAATTTTGAATGGACTTGCTTTACATTAGGTTGATTTATCTCTACACCCTAGCTATGACTGTAACACTACATTCTGCACTCTCTCATTTCTTTCTCTACGAATGGAATGTTTTGTCTGTATAGTGTGCAAGAAAAATATTTTTCACTGCATGTTAATACATGTGACATGTGTGCAAGAAAAATATTTTTCACTGCATGTTAATACATGTGACAATAATAAATCAACCAAACTAAGAAAGCGCCATTTTAAAAAGGGAGTTTGCGGCCTTCATATCAGTTGCATACAGAGAAGATTGTCGAGAAGTGCAGTGGAAAGCAGTGAGTCAGACAATATTTGGAGTGCAAGAAAAGGTGCTCCATGCAGGCAGTACAGGAGAGAGGCACTATTCTCAGAAATGGGAGGAAAAGAAAACCAGCCAGCTTCACAAAAAGATCTAGCTGAAGGTGTCCGAACAAGTGAGCAGCTACGGTACCATGGGCACAAATTTTGGACGCAGTGTTGGAAGGATCTCAATGACTTATGTAGGGGTGGGCAAGGCAAGTGGCATACACAATAGCATGATAAAACATAGATGAACATGCAACAGGCCTCTCCTACAGTGATGCAATAGTGAACTTGACTGGGGCAAATTTATAAACAGAGTATTGGCAGGAGAATCACAATGTGGTGTTTCAGGAAAAAGCTCATAATGCAAGCGTATGGAGATAAAGAGTGGTGGGATAACCTTTCTTGTTATGGTAACGTAGACAGAGGAGACAACATTAAAGACTGATAGTAGAGCACACTCCTGCCAAAAGTGAGGCAGGTGTGGAGCCCAGGGAGAATGAGATATGATTGCAGCAAATGCAAATCCTTCTCATTTGTCATTTTTATGTGGCCTCTCAGCCCATTATATCCACATTAAGCTCAAGTGCACCTACAGCCACAATGAAGTGATTGCAAAGGAATGTCATTAACAGTGATTGCCTCTCCTGCAGAGCCTTAAGTAGAGATGGCATTGTAGAGGTCATTGATGCCAGCAAGAAGCTCTGAGGAGATGACAACACCTGAGGATGCAATGCCGTATTAATCCACTGCATCCTCCACTCCCGCAGATATCGTCATAATCCCTGAGGCATGAAACTTGATTAGAAAGTAGGGCACCAGCCGGTGAGCATAGCACATACATGCAGGAGGTGACATAGGCATGACAACTGTGCCCAGTTTCTATCAGAGGAGTAAGGGCAGGACAGCAACGCGCAGCTCCATGCAGATGCTGAGCCATGGCGATCACAAGTGAAGCGAGTGCTTATAAATCAGCAAAGGAAAATGTGTGTGCACCTATCAGGGTTCCCAGAGGCTATTTGTTCCAGTGTATGCAGGATGGAAGAGTCCATCATTAGTAGTGTCAAGTCTCTGGCTTATAAATGTATTGTCCCCTCCATTAACATAGTGGCAACCTTCACAAAAAGATACATAACCAAGTTACCAAGTTACAGAGTACATGTAGGAGCCATGCAATGGTCTCCAAATTATCGCAACCTTGAGTGGCATTGAGCAATGGGCAAGTATGATGGCTCAGGTGCATGGACCTGTTGCCAGGCGGCCAAGAGCTTCTGATAAACATGAAAGCAAAGGTGAGCCAAGAAAATGTCGTGGAACGGTTGGCTGAAGGCAAGGGGAGGCCCTGCTGAAGGTGTCCTGGATTTGACAGAAGTCCTCTGGTCCCTCTGCTGCTTCCTGCAAAGATAGGGGTGACAGTGGTTAGCACTGTTGCTTCAGAGCCAGGGCGCCGGGTTCGATTTTGCCTGAGGTGACTGTCTGTGTGGAGTTTGCATGTTTTCCCTGTATTTGCATGGGTTTCATGGGTGCTCTGGTTTTCTCCTACACTACAAAGATGGGCAGGTTAGGCTGAGTGGCTATGCTAAATTGATCCTTAGTGTCAGGGTAAATACATGGATTATCAGGGTAAATACATGAGTTATGGGAATAGGAGCTGGATGGAATTGTTGTCAGTGCAAGATCAATGGGCCAAATAGCCTCCTCCTTCATTGTCAGGATTCTATTCTGTTCCACAACAGAGGTTTCACTGCACAAATATAGGTGGTGTAGTCTATATAATTGGAGATTTTCTTCCATAGCTATCTATTGCAGTAAAACAGCAAGGCCAACAGACTGTCCCCACATCACTAACCGGCACAGAAGGGATCACAACACAATTTGAAACTTAAGACATAAACTCGTGTACCGCCACAATGGATATTGTAGTTTTGTCTTTGTTTCATATATTGTGTCATGTGTTTTATTATGTACTCAAATTTATGGTTGATGCCAAACATTAAACTCCAGTCACCCCAGGGAAATTTGAATGGTGACATGAAAATGTTGGTAGAGCAATGTTAAAATATTCTCCCACTACTTTTCTGCCATCCTCAACAACATATCCACAGAGTTGGGAAAATTCAACCCTTTGCATCTGTGTTCAAAGATGCACACTTTGAACACACAGAAATAACAACAGAAATGGTGGATGCATTAGTTTTGATCTTCCAGAAAATTCTCTAGATTCTAGAATAGTCCCCGTGGATTGCAAATTAACAGGGAATCACAAGCCAGTTAGCCTAATATCAGTAGTAAACAAAATGGTTGTTACAATTGTTAGGGACAGAACAGGACACATAGAAAGTTATGTAACTGGGTAAGACTCTGTGTTTGCATCTTCATTTATTGACATTGATTAGAAATACTTAAATGACACTACTGAGCACAATAAGTACAAATTTATTGAATACAAAGGTAGATGAGAAAGAAGGCTGCAAAAGGTTTGGATAGATTAAATGAATGAGCAAATAATAATCAGATAAATGTGTGAAGTTACCTATTTTGTATGAAGGAGAAAAACAGAATTTTTTAAAAATGTTGTGAGATTAGGAAATATTATTCAGAGGCATTGGAATGTCCTTGCACACAAATCACACAGGTTGACATGAAGGCACAGCAAGCTATTAGGAAAGTAATTTGGAATGTCAGCCTTTATTACAAAGGGATTAGAATGAAATAGTAAAAAGGCTTTATTATAATTATGTGGGGTTTTAGCAAGACAATAGTGTACAGTTCTGACCTCCTTACCCAAGGGAATATATACTTCCCTTGGAGGAAGTGCAATAGCTCACCAGATTAAATTCTAAAAGGAAGAGACTGTTTTAAGAGGAGTGGTTGAATAGACTAGGATTATATACCCGAGAATTTAGAACAATGGAAGGTGATCTTACTAAAAAAGATAAAGGAGCTTCATAAATGCTGAGGCTAAGGTTTCACTTGCTGGTGAACCTAAAACTAGCTTAGAATAAATGATCAGCTACACAGTAGAAAGATATGACTTCAATTTTCCAAGCAATCTTAAATTTCAACAAGCATATATCAAGTAAAACTTACTTATGAAGTTTCATCTAACCATCATGGAATCTCCAGCCTCCATTTCCAACGTTCAGATGGATTAAAAAACTGGGAGTAGTCTGTTATATTTATCTTCAGGATCAGAATCTCTTAGCTACAGAACTATTCATCAGTGACTTTCCAAGCACCGTGCCGTCTCCTCAAAAACCTACGTAAGCTATTCTTAAGACAAAGTAAAATTTTTAGTCTTGGTATGAGGGCCTCATGACTTAAACAATTCAATATAATTTAGCTTTGGTTCCTAGCTCCTGTGGTTAGGTAAACAATAGTAAGTGATTTTTACCCACATGAAATGAGTAAATAATCTCCATTATGTTTTCTACCTAAATGATAATGATTTACTACCTTTACACATCAGATGATGATGTGTATTTTCTTCAAAGTAAGTCAGCAGAAAAAATCTCAGCAAGATTAACTTTAAAGTGACTGGAGATACCTTAAATAGATATTACTTTATGACTGAAATATCTATATGAAAGGAACACAGTATCAATTAAAAGACTGGAGATACCTTAAATAGATATTACTTTATGACTGAAATATCTATATGAAAGGAACACAGTATCAATTAAAAGCTAGTTGGTTTCAGGAAATAGTATAAAATGATTTTAAAAGGAAAATACATTTACCTCTGCAGAATCTTGACTGATGTGTCTATTGCCTCTGTGCAGCCATATTGAACTGCCAGGTCATGAATTCCTAGCGGAGAATGCAGACCAAGGATACTCTCCATGGCTTTCAAATGGAGCTGGTAAACCTTCTTTTGCAATCCAGATAACCTTAGAACAAGCTCCTTAAAATAATGTAAAAATTTAAATGACCAAAAGTCATCTTCACAGCCACAAAGGGAAAATTAGACATGCATTTATGTTGTGCTTTTCACTACCACCAGACAATGATGTACTCTGAAGTGTAGACTGTTACAGTAGGCAACTTATGTGCTCTCAGCAAACTTGTACAAACAACACGGTTATAATGACCATAATCTCTTCCTTCAGTGTTGATTGAAGGGTAAATATTAGCCAGGACACGGGATAACACACCTGCTCTTCTTAGAGATAATATCATAAGATCTTTAATACTCACCATTTGAAAGGCAATCATGCACTGGAATGTCAGCCTTAACTTTTGTGCTCCAGTCCTGCAGTGGGACTTGAACCCAGAACTTGGTTTTTGCCTTTGAATCACAAACATACTGCTCTATGTAATCTACTCACCAAATTTGACAAAAGCAGAATTGTAGGCTAATTTAATTAAATTGATTAGTCATACATTCACTGTAATATCCATGTTATAAAGACCCATTTGATTCCATAGCATTGTTCAAAATGGAGCAGAGGAGTTACTCTGATACCCCAGCCAATATTCATTCTTCAACCAACAGTCAAAATAGCTAATCTGGCCATTTATTTCCCTGATGTTTATGGGAGCTTACTGCGCACACATTGGATGCCAGGTTTCAATTATTATAACAGACGCAACACTTCTAAAGTACTTGTATTAATTTCAGAATGTTTGAGAAGTCCTAAAGTCATGGCAGTGCTATATAAATGCAGATCATTATTTTAGTCTCAGGAAGAGGCCAGTTAGCTCAGTTGGGTAGCATGGCTAGAATGCCAACACTATGGGTTTAATTCCTATTCCAGCTGACAGACTTGCGACCTGCCTCATACTTGATGCAGAATGGTGTCTCTCAACCTATGTAAATCAATTGTCTCTTTCTAATAGAGACACCACGATCCCTAATGTACTATGGTTAATTATCCACTGACCTTTTAGTGTCCAGTAAAGCATATTCTTGAGAAATCACAAACAGCAATGTTTACAAGACAACTCTTTCTGTTAATTGCAGAATACTGAAACATAATCCCAAAACGTCAGGTCTGCACAAGGTGCCAAAGTTGGTACCTCAGACATCAGAGGTTTATAGGGTCAGAGGAGTTTAGAGATTGAGATTAGCAAGACCATTGAGGAATTTAAAAATAAGAGGGAGAATTTAAAAATCAAAACACTGTTTTACTAGGAGTCAATGTAGGTCAGTGAGCCCAGTGTGGTGGGTGCATAGAGTGAGTTAGGATACAGGAAGCTGAGTTTTGGATGGTTTAATGTTTATGAAAACTGAAATTAGAAGGTCAGCCATGACTGCACTGGGATAGTCAAGTCCAGAGGTAACATATGCAGGTATAAGGGTTTCAGCAACAGGTAAGTTGAGGCAGGAGCAGACATAGGGCAATGGTACAGAGGTGGAAAGAACAATCCTACTGATGCTGTGGATGTATGTTTAGACATTCATCTCAGGGTCAAGTATGACACCAAGCTTGCCTTGAGTTCAGCTTCACACAGTTGCCAGGCAGAAGGATACAGTCAGGGGACGATTCTCCCATACTACACTAATTTTTGTTTAGCAAGGTGGGCTGGGAGAACTGCATGTCGGCCAATTTGTGGGATTCGTGCATGCGTTTCCAATGTGTGGGCACCTCCCATTGCCGGATATCTGGTGCGTTCTGAACCACGCTAGAAATCAGCGGGAACATCAGATAAGTCATTTTAATATATTTTACATTTTTTTAAATGTGATTGGCGGACTCAGGACTGAATTTTCTGGGCCCGCTAGTATCTCCCAGCCCATCAGAAGTATTTCACTCCGACAAAGTTCAGACTAATTCCCCACTTTTCGGGAATTAGCAGGACGACTCCACTGAAGTGAAGGAGGGGCGAGCAGGGGCCCTCAGGGGGTCAGGCTGTGGAGAAGTGGTGCCATGTGGTCCCAAGGGCAAGGATACTCTGTTAGTGCCGGCCTGTGTCCTCAGCATTGCCTTCCCAAAGGGCATCTTGGCACTGCCCACTGGGCATGTGGCAGTGCCGTGGCTATAGCCTGGTGGGGGTTCCGCTACCACTCTGCATGAGTATCAGACTGAGCTGGAGGAATGCCAGTGATCTGGCGGGTTAAGAGAATAGGGGCTGCTGGGAAGGAGACAGGGACGGGGACAGGACGGTCAGGGCTGGCCTACGAAGAGGCTGGCCAGCAAACTGCAGACTGACAAATAGGAGCAACTGCATATGTGCAGAGGCATGGAACTGTCAGACTCTAGTACAAATAAGTCCCTCCCTCCCCAAGCTTCTCATTATACTCATGATTGTGACCTCTGCATTGCACAGTGTGGGAGAATCTAGAGTGAACTCCCACTGGAAAAAAATTGTGATCTACCGGTTTTCCCAGGAATTCAGCACTTAGAACTTTTTTGGGAGAATTGCGGCAGCAATGTCTAGGTCACAGAATTTGACAATGGTTTAGGTCTCTCCATTATTTCTTTGGAAGATGTTTCTGTTCATACTGGACAGGTTGTCAAAATAGTCTGATGATGTAGGGACATGGAGCAAAGTCACAGCTGTTGTAGTCCAAATTCCTCTATGTACAGCTCCTAATACAATCTGCAATATCCCACCTACTTTATCCATTTCGGCCTACCTTGTCAAGTGGATGTTTAAGAGAAGCTGCTGCAAGATCAAGGCACATTACTGCAAGGCTGGTTGCTGTCACGTGTGCAGAAAATCCTGTGCATTTCACCTCTGACAGGCGCAAGTATTCTTCTGCTTTCCTGAAGGACAAGACAAGGCATTTAAAATATTCCCTTGCGCCAGAAGGATAAAAGAGCAGCCAAACACTTCATATCAAAGTTTGACACATATCTACTTTTGAGAAGGGAGTACGCATTTTTGTTCATTATAAAACAGATAAATAACTTCAAAGACACTTAAATTTCACTTCACAGGTGTAAAAAACAAAAGCACTTCAGGCTTATAAATAAAATTAAAGCCAATCTTTCAAATTAAAAGCTAGACAAGCTATAACACGTGTGTTCAACCTCCTGAAAACACAAACATCAAAAGATGCAGCCTATTCAGATTCAGAATGCTACTATACAAGAGGCCATTCAGCCCAGTGTGTTTGTGTCTCCTGAATATTCAAATTTCAGACACAATTTGCTTAATTTTTAAATTTCAGAAATGTGAATGCATATTTAAACATCTTGTTTAACAAAATAGATCACAAAAGACTGAGCTTTGCAACTGTATTTATTTATTTTGGGAAAATGGCCTTAAGTGCCCATTAAGTGTTTAGATAACACTTTGCATCACGTAACAAGAAAGCTATAGCATTATCACCCACGTATGGAACACAACTGAAACTCGGTGACAACAGGATATTCACTCAGATTCCTTCGGCTAAAAAAAGGCATGTTCATTATATTCAATCATACGAACTACTGAACCTGTTAACATTGTTGTAGGTCTAAGCTGATGTTGTCCTTGGTTAGAATTGATAGAGCTTGCTGGAGATAAGACTGTTGGTAAAGTAATTTTTATTAAATATTCTTCTAACTACGCATAGAATAAGGTTTAGGACGAAACTTCATTTTCTCTCAGCACATTCTTTGTCAAATGACTTTACATCACTGATAAACTATTTACATAAGTCATTGCCTCCATAAAGCACATTATTTCATTATTCTGCATCTCCCTTCAAAGTCTGCCTTCATTCATCATTCACAAAGTACAATCACAGTTGATGTTAAGTACTGTTCAGGCCTGAGTAAAACCTGGCTTGATAGGTAGATCCTAACTTTGTTTTTTTTAGAAATTCATATTCTACGAAGTCCATTCTGATCACAGTATCCCTATTTCACCATATATACACTTGATAAAATACTTGCCATGACATGGTCCCTTGCCACAACATGAGTGATTTTCAAATTACACGGTTATAGCATTAGGTTCCAATGAAATAGTCCCAGACTCTTACCATGAAACTTTGCTAAAAAGAATGGAAGATTAGGTCCATATATAGGTTTTCTGTATAGTTGTTAGATATGTAGATTTCCAAAATATTGTAGAATCTATTTTTCCACAGTTGATTATTTCTGCTGGCAAAAATATAACTTTTGAGAAAACTAACTGACTGACCGTTCAATCCCTAGCCCATCCTCCAACATCTATGTCACTGATGTCAACAGCCAGTTAAATGGCTTAGCATGTTGCTAAAATCAATGTTGTAGTCAGTAGAGTGGGCAAAAGCACTTTGACATTCCTTTATCCATTCAAACGTCTTGCCTTTCTTTAAGAAGCTTGTCAGAGGACTACAGTGCTGAGGTTTGGAATGAGCTTCTGATAGAATCCACCATGTTGATGTACTGCAGAAACTCTTCTTTTATCTTGGGCACTGGAAAATCCAAGAGAAATTTTATTTTTCCTTCTCCAAGTGCTATTTGGCCTTATCCCAGTGTAGTTCAAATTCATTTTTTGCCAAGTTTATGATCAATTTGGATTTTCTATGCAATCAAACAGTTGTCTAACAAGGGGCATACACATGATGGGTCATGAGAGGACTGCTCTTGGATTTTTTTTTCGAGAGTATCCTAGTGCTTCATGTCGTTAGTGTACGCTTGACCTGGACCATTTGATGGGCAAGACGACAGCTCAGTGACTATCGCTGTGCTGTGCAGATACATGGATTTGGGCCTGTGTCTATGGGAGTTTGCACATTCTCCCCGTGCTTGCGTGGGTTTTCTCTGGGTGCTCCGGTTTCTTCCCACATCCCAAAGGTGTGCTCTTAGGCTAATTGGCAAAACAAATTCTCCCTAAATTGTCTCAAATTTGGTTTTTAATCCATAGATCTATAAACATAGACAGGGATCACGGGTAGAGGTGGGAACATCGGGGTGGCGGCGCGGACTCGTTGGACTGAAGGGCCTGTCTCCCGTGCTGTTTTGTTCTTTGTTCACGTATTGGAAGTGTTTCTCTCAGGATTGGCTAAACACAACAAAATCAGCAGGGATCAGTATTGGGACCACAATTGTTTGGATTTGGGGACTAAGTGTAGTGTGTCAAAATTCAAGATGACACTAAGATGGGTGGCAGAGCAAAGTGTGCAGAGGATGCTAAAAGTCTACAAAGGGACAATAGAAAATCTAAGTGATTGGTGAGGGTCTGACAGATGGAGTACAATATTGGTAAATGTGATGTCATCCATTTCGTTAGGAATAACAGCAAAATGCACTATTATTTAAATAGTAAAAAATTGCAGCATGCTGCTGTGAAGGTGTCCTTGAGCAGCAACCTCAAGGAGTTGGTTTGCAGGTGCAGCAGGTAATTAAGAAGGCAAATGGGTATGTCCATAGTTCTAGTTTCACATGCCAGGGAATTCCACAGATTCACAACCTTTTGCTAAAGGAATAGAGTTTAAAAACAGCAAGGTTATGTTGCAGTGTATAAAGTGCTGGTGAGGCCACAGTTTTGGTCTCCTTACTTGAAAAAGGATATACTGGCACTGGAGAGCATGCAGAGGAGATTCACTAGATTGATTCCAGAGTTGAGAGGGTTGGCTTATGAGGAAAGACTGAATAGACTGGGGCTATATTCATTGGAATTCAGAAGAATGAGGGGAGATCTTAGAGAAACGTATAAGATTATGAAGGGAATAAATAAGATAGAAACATGGAAATTGTTTCCACTGGCATGTGAAACTAGAACTAGGGGGTATACGCTCAAAACAAGGGGAAGCAGATTTAGGACTGAGTTGAGGAGGAACTTCTTCACACAAAGGGTTGTGAATCTGTGGAATTCCCTGCCCAATGAAGTAGTTGAGGCTACCTCATTGAATATTTTAAAACAAAACAGATAAATTTTTGAGCAGTAAAGGAATTAACAGTTATGGTCAGAGGGTGGATAAGTGG
This sequence comes from Sphyrna mokarran, assembly GCA_024679065.1. Taxonomy (NCBI): domain Eukaryota; kingdom Metazoa; phylum Chordata; class Chondrichthyes; order Carcharhiniformes; family Carcharhinidae; genus Sphyrna; species Sphyrna mokarran. The sequence goes on along the minus strand of JAGIQG010000004.1, from coordinate 32,915,896 downwards.
AGCTGAGTCCACAAAAAGATCAGACATGATCTTATTGAATGGCAGAGCAGGCTCGAGTGACCAGATGGCCTACTACCCCTCCTAGTTCTTATCAATATATATCATTCAGTTGCATAATTCTTCAACAACCTTATTCGTTTGTCTTTGAAATGTTGGTGTATTTATCAATCCCTTTCTGAAATGAAAAAGTACATCTGGGATTAAGAAAACTTCTTTTGATATAGCAAAAGAACTGATGTTTCTTTTGCTATATCAGTTGATTAAACTCAGCAATTATCCTTCAATAAATCAATTTTAAAAAAAGTAACATTATCTGGCCAGTCTTCTCAAATATAGTCTTCTAATCGGGGAATTGGATACGAATCTGCTTTGTTACCACATTAACTTTGTGATAATCTGGAAAGAACTGCTATGTCCTATTTCAGTTTTAATACCATTACAATAGCAAACTCAAGTTACTGTGACTTGGTTCAAAAATATTACTTTCCATTATGAACATGACCTCTTCCCTCACTTGGGCTAACTTCTGTGGATTGTGACTGCAAGAATGTTGCTTTATGGATAATGTATCTGCTATATTATCATCAGGTATGGCCAAACATATTTTCCCTAACCTGGTCCTACAAATCAATTGATGAGTATATAATAGGTTTTACAAATCACCTGAAAATTTTCTGGGAGACAACTTAACATTAAATATTTAAGCACATCTGTCTTATCCAATCTGATTACAGTATGGCCAACTTTAGAATTTTTGACTTCTGATTCATTCTCAATGTTCTGATATTTTATTTCACAGCCTACATTTTTCACCACTTCAAATCTACTGCTATCCTGACCATCTTCTCTGTTATGATATTGCTTTATAAGCAGTGCTATAATATTGCTTTATTTGCAGGGACTGGGAACATCTGAAATGTGGAGCTTATTCAAGGAGCAGCTGCTGCGAGTCCTTGATAAGTATGTCCCTGTCAGGCAAGGAGGAAATGGTCGAGTAAGGGAACCTTGGTGTACGAAAAAAGTTAATTCGCTGGTTAAAAGGCAAAAGGAGGCTTATGTCAGGATGAGGCTTGAAGGCTCGGTTAGTGCAATGGATAGCTATAGATTAGCCAGGAGGGAGCTAAAGAGTGAATTGAGGAGAGCTAAGAGGGGACACGAGAAGACTTTGGCTGATAGGATTAAGGAGAATCCTAAAGCTTTCTTTAGATATGTTAAGAATAGAAGATTGATTAGGGCAAGATTAGGGCCAGTCATAGACAGCAGTGGGAAGTTGTGCGTGGAGCTGAAGAGATTGGAGAGGCACTGAATAAATATTTCTCTTCGGTATTCACGCAGGGAAATGTAAATGTAGTTGTGGAGAACACTGAGGTACAGGGTTGCAAACTGGAAAGTATTGAAGTAGATAGGGAGGATGTGCTAGATATTCTTGAGGGTTTGAAGTTAGTTAAGTCCCCTGGGCCGGACGGGATTAACCCTAGGATTCTCTGGGAGGCGAGAGAGGCGATTGCAGAGCCTCTGGCTCTGATCTTCAGGTCGTTGTTGGTTACAGGTATAGTGCCGGAAGACTGGAGGATAGCGAATGTGGTCCCATTGTTCAAGAAGGGGAAGAGAGACCTTCAAGGGAATTATAGGCCAGTGAGTCTTACTTCTGTTGTGGGCAAAGTATTGGAGAGAATTATTAGGGATAGGATTTATAGTTATTTAGAGAGAAATGAATTGATTGGGGATAGTCAGCATGGTTTTTGTGAAGGGTAGGTCGTGCCTTACTAACCTTATTGAGTTTTTTGAAAAAGTGACCAAAGAGGTGGATGGGGGGTAAGGCAGTTGATGTAGTATATATGGACTTTAGTAAGGCGTTCGATAAGGTGGACCATGGAAGGCTTCTGCAGAAAATGCAGATGTATGGGATAGAGGGTGATTTAGCTAATTGGATTAGGAATTGGCTAGCAGATAGAAGACAGAGGGTGGTGGTTGTTGGGAGATATTCATCGTGGAGTTCGGTGACGAGTGGTGTGCCTCAGGGGTCTGTTTTGGGGCCCCTGCTGTTTGTAATTTTTATAAATGATCTGGATGAGGGTATTGAAGGATGGATTAGTAAATTTTCAGATGACACCAAAGTCGGTGGAGTGGTAGATAGTGAAGAGGGGTATTATAGTTTGCAGAGAGACTTGGACAAGTTGCAGAGCTGGGCCGAGAGGTGGCAAATGGAGTTTAATGTGGAAAAGTGTGAGGTAATGCACTTGGCAGGAATAATAAATGTGTAGAGTATAGGGCTAATGGTAGGATTCTTAATAGTGTTGATGAACAGAGGGATCTTGGTGTATTTGTGCATAGATCCCTGAAAGTAGGCAGTCAAGTCGACAAGGTTGTTAAGAAGGCATATGGAGTCTTAGCTTTTATTGGTAGGGGGATTGAATTTCGAAGCCGCAACATCATGTTGCAACTGTACAAAACTCTAGTGCGGCCGCACTTGGAGTATTGTGTACAGTTCTGGTCCCCACATTATAAGAAAGATGTGGAGGCATTGGAGAGGGTACAGAGGAGGTTTACCAGGATGTGGCCTGGTATGGAGGGCAGGTCTTATGAAGAGAGGCTGAGGGATTTGAGGTTGTTTTAGTTAGAAAGGAGGCGGCTAAGAGGGGACCTAATCGAAACATATAAGATGATTAGAGGTTTAGATAGGGTGGACAGTGATAGCCTTTTTCCTAGGATGGAGAAAGCTAGCACGAGGGGACACAGCTTTAAATTAAGGGGTGATAGTTATAGGACGGATATCAAAGGTAGGTTCTTTACCCAAAGGGTGGTTCGGGAGTGGAATGCCCTGCATGCAGCGGTTGTAGATGCGCCAAGTTTGGTGGCGTTTAAGAGGTTAGTTGATAAGTATATGGAAGAGAAGGGAATGGTTTAGTTTGGAGGGTCATTGCTTTTTTCATAATTGGTTGGCGCAACATCGAAGGCCGAAGGGCCTGTTCTGCGCTGTAATGTTCTATTAACGCATTAATGCGAAACACCATTCCTTTCTGTCTGCAGGGTACATTATGTTATTAACATCACTGAGTTTATGTTTGATTTGATATGGTCCACGGATCTAGCTTTTAATGGTTCACCAGGGACATAAAATTAGCATCTTGTCTTAAGGGACAAAATTTTAAACTCTAGCTTTTATTGTTTGTTGAATGATTATCAAATGCTCTTTGGCCAACTCACACACTTTGGTTAATCTTTCCCAGAAATTTGACAGACAAGTCAAAATAGTCAGAGCTTTGATTAATAAATTGTTATTCAATTAATTTGAGAGATCCTCCAATCTCACGCCCTACATCAGTTCTAAAGGATTACATTCTGTTGACTATTGTCCCCAATCAGTAAAAATGGAATTTCTTTATCCCAATCATTAGGAATTTCCTGATAGGTTCTAACAATGTTGCTTGCAAGTTTGATTATTTATTTTTCATGCTCATTGCGATTCTGGATGATGAGTTTAAGACTTCAATGGTTTTATTTCCAAACTGTTTTTAACTTCTGAATATTTCTACATAAAATTTGCATCTTGATTGGAACATATTTCCTTAGGTAATCCACAGTTTGTAAAATATTGAACTAACTTTTCCACTATCACTTTTAATGTAATTTTTCCTAAAGGCACTGCCTCAGAAAATCTTGTCAAAACATCTATAATTGTTAAAAAGGTATCAATTCCCACTTCTAGTCTTAAGTAAAGTCCTACACAATCTATAAGACGACTGCTAAATGGTTCTTCAAAAGCTGATATTGGAATTTAGGGTGCAGGTTTAATAGTGCAGAAACCCAAATTATCTATCTGATATGTATGACATGTCTGGCAGAAGTTAATCCCATCTTTATGCAATAGTGGCCAATAAAAATCTTTTAATATTTTAGCCTGTGTTTTCCTAATACCCAGATGAGCTGCCATTGGAACTTTGTGAGCTTTTCATAAAATTTCAGATCTAGCACTTGATTAACGATGGCCCACTCATTTCTGGTACTTGAGGTAGCTTCCATTTTTCCATTAGCACTTTGTCTTTTAAATAATAACGTTCGTGTCTTAGTTCTGATTCAGGCTGGGAGTAGGCTATTTGATACTCAGGATCAGTCTCTTGCATTTCTAATAAAGAAGATGGGTTAAACATGTCATTCTCATTAACTTATTCAAGTTTTCGAAAATTTGGTTAGATAACTGAAATTCTATCTTTTTTTGGTATAGATTTGTTTCTGGAAATAATAAGTGCCGTTTTGGTGTCCTTAACTGCGGAAAGATGTCCTTGCTTTAGAGGGTTGCATTTCCATCAAGGACTGTCACCTCAGCATCTCACTGTACCGCAAGCTGACAGACAACTTCACAATGCCCCATTTCTCCAGCTTCCACCCTAAACACGTTAAAGAAGCCATGCCCTACGGACAAGCCCTCCATATATACAGAATTTGCTCAGATGAGGAGGATCGTGACAGGCACCTCTAGATGCCGTAAAATGTCCTCACGAGAACAGGATATGGCGCTCAATTCATTGATCGACACTTCTGATGAGCCACAACGAAAAACCGCACCAACCTCCTCAGAAGACAAATATGGGATACGGTGGATAGATTATCCTTCGTCATCCAGTACTCCCCCCAGAGTGGAGAAGCTACGACATCTTCTCCAGAGTCTTCAACATATCACTGATGAAGACGAACATTTCGCCAGGGCCATCCCCACTTCTTGCCTTCAGACAACCGCACAATCTCAAACAGACCATTACTCGCAGCAAACTACCCAGCCTTCAGGAGAACAGTGACCACAATACCACATAATCCTGCCACAGCAACCTCTGCAAGACATGCCGGATCAGCGACATGGATAACATCATCACACGTGAGAATACCATTCACCAGGTACACGGTACATACTCTTGCAACTCAGCCAACGTTGTCTACCCAATATGTTGCAAGAAAGGATGTCCTGAAGCATGGTACGTTGGGGAGACCATGCAGACACTACAACAGTGGATGAATGAACATCGCTTGACAATCACCAGGCAAGACTGTTCCCTTCCTGTTGGCGAATACTTCAGCGCTCATGGGCATTCGGCCTCTGACCTTCGGATAAGTGTTCTCCAAAGGGGCCTTCACGACACACAACAGCACAGAGTTGCTGAGCAGAGATTGATAGCCAAGTTCCGCACACATGAGGACGGTCTTAACAGGGATCTTGGGTTCATGTGACACTATTTGTAACCCCATCACTTGCCTGGGTTTGCAAAACCTCACTTAGTGTACTTCTGGAGACAATACACATCTCTTTAACCTATGCTCAATGCTACTTCCACTCACATTGTTAGTCACTTTGAGACTTGAATAGCAGGTTAGATATAAAGATTTGCATTCTAATCAGTAATCTGTAAACTGTCTGTGCTGTTATATGTGATGTTTGAAACCAGAACCCCTCATTCACCTGGTGAAGAGGAGAACCTCGAAAGCTTGTGAGTTTACTATTAAATAAATCAGTTGGACTTAAACCTCATGTTGTCAGACTTCTTACTGTGTTTACCCCAGTGCAATGACGGCATCTCCACATCATCCCAATAATAAACCAGCTGACAAGGATCACCTTGATCCGAAACATTGGCTCTGTTTTCTCTCCACAGATCCTGTCAGATCTGCTGAGAATTTCCATTTTTTATTTCAGACAGCAGCATCGACAGTACTTCGCCTTTACCAATAATAAACCAAATTGACTCTTCTTCTACTCTGCAGTCGCGCTGAGCCTGAAACAGATGTTGCCATTTTAATTTTCATTTCGGATTTCCATCATCCGCGGTATTTTAATTTTTAACGGGCAGCAAGAGGCCGGGTTTAGTGCTCACATCCGGGCGGCCGGAGCGAAAGAGCACCTCGGCGAGGCTCCAAAGCAGAGGCTTGACAGGAGTTACTAGGCCAGCTTCCCTCACACTCACCGGATAACTTTCCTCGATTCGATCCTGAGTTTAACAGACAACCTCGCGACGACCTCACCGTCCATTTTCAAATCACAACGCGCGCTAACTGCCACTTAACGCTCCAAACGCCGCGCGCTTACTAGCACTCATGCGCCTGATCCCGCTCCCACTCAGCAGCGAGCATTGGCGAGCGGACCGAAGCCACCCCGGCCGCTGACTGGACAGTTAGCATGGCAATCATTCAGTCAGCTGCCTTCATTGGTTCAAAACGGCTGCCTCCTGAACGGCTTGCTCAGGTCATCCAATCAGAGCCGCTGTTAGTTGTCCCGCCCCCAATTCCACTGACGCATGGACAGTGAGCCCCCTGTGTTTGGTCCGTCCAGCCTTCAATCAGGCGAGGTGGCGGAGCATGTGGTGAGAGCGCTCGGTTAATTATTCAGGTTGTTCCGGGAGAGGAAGAAGGGGGAGGGTTGAGTGAGCCGTCAGGTGACCTCAGGGCCGTGATCACTGGATTGAGCCACGATAATCATGGTGAGTGTTGATCGCATCTCGGGATTTTGGAACCGTGTTTCACTCGGCCTTTCACCAGCACGGCATCCCATTCCCCACCCCGTTCCCTCTCCCGGGCCCCGCAGCTGGGAGCTGTGGCGGTGGTGGTCAGATTTCGGCCTTGCACAGACACATACAGAGAGAGCGAGTGTTGTGAATGGGCGTTGTTAGGCTTGGCTTTGGCCTGGTGCAGGGACAGCCTGATTTCCCCCTGACAGAAGCTAGCGATGGGTGGCAGGGGAAACTGGTCATCGTTGTATCGAAGGTTTATAGATGAGGGAAGGGGAGATTTGAGTGCAGATAGACTGTTTTTGGAGCCTCAACGGCAGGGATATTGAAGGCCTGGAGGTTGTGACTTTCTTATTTCTTGTTTTAATGTCGAATCCCTAAAGAAGAATTTTGCTTTTAGTTTAATTTTTACCGGATACCACTTATGCAGCTTTTGCTTCTCCTCCCTTCAGATCCAATAAATTCGTCAACAAATTATGAGTTTTGTTCAGAAAGTGACCTGCAAATCGTCTTCCCTCATCAAAAATGTCTCCTTCCCCGCCCCAATTCACAACAACGTGTAATTCAGCACAGTGTTGTGCCAGAATGCAATGGATCCAAAATGATCAATTATTTTATTTTAACTTGTATCTATTCGGTCTGTTCATTGATGTGAGTCATTGGCACAACTGTGTAAAGCTGTCTTGATTGCTGATGAGTCTTATTTCATGAGTATTATGCCACTTCTAGCAAATGATCAAAACTAATTACAAACTAATAGTACACACTGAGCCCATCACATTGGGATGATTTTGTAATGAGGTGGTTAACATCTCCCACTTTCCTATTGTTTTTATGTGTGTATTTGGAATGGAACTGTACACAAGAATGCTTGTTCAGATTTGAGTATAATCTAATAAATAGATGCAGGAGTAGACTGCACAGCTGTTTGAGATTTCTGTCACTCGTTATGATCGTAGCTGGTCTTCTGGCTCAAATCTGCTTTATTGCCCTCTCTCCATAACCATATAATAGTCACGGAGGGTAGTGTATTTCTGACTTAGTTTCACAATTCAACAAAACATTTAACAATGGATGTAATCAATGGAAAATTACGCTAGATCTAACCTACGTTGAAAGCTGAATATTCAGTTTGCCTCGCAAATAACAGAATTGTTACAGCACAGAAGGTGAACGCTTGACCAATTCTCAAAGTTTATTTCTTAACGTCACAAGTAGGCTAACACTGCAATGACGTTACTGTGAAAATCCAAGCAAGCATCAAGACTTTGTACGTTCCCCCATCCCCTAAGCTTTGTCTCTCCAAGTAATCACCTATTGCCCTCTTGAATGCTTCAATTGAACCAGTCTCCACCATGTTTGCAGACTGTGTGCCAGCCCCAAACAACTCGTGTGAAAAATTTTTTTGATGTTGCATTTCTTTATGATGTGTTCTTAATCCATTTATAATCCATTTTTGACTTGAGATACCAGTAAGCTTAGTTCCCTACAAGGGATTGAGGAATTACTATCTTCACATCTTTGAAGTTAATCTTCCCTTCTGAATCTATGCTTTCATTAAGTTAACTTTTGCAAGTGATTTTTTTTTTTGTGTCTCAATTCTGGCAGTTCCCACAACAGAGGTAATATTTACTGGATGTGGTTATTGGCTGTATCTTCCTGTCTTGAAAGTTTTAACTCTTTTTTAATTTCATCTTTTTTCAAGCCCCAAGCAACCAACTACTTTGCTTCGTAACTGAGATATGTCACCAAGACCTAGTGCTTGGTCTAATTCAGTGCGTTCAACCTAGAAGTTATTTCTCTGGTATTATTAAATGTTCTTGGTAAGCTGTACTGTTTAATTCGGGATTTGAAATTTTTATGATGAGGTCAATGTTGTCCAACTCTTAAGAGGAGAACAGCTTATTATAGTTTCTCACTGTCTCTTGTGTCTAGCTATCCTCGTGGTCTATCAAATCTCTTTGGCTGCCACCTTCTCTTCATGGAGAACAGTTATAACCTCTCCAATCTGTCTTCTTTACTGAGGTTTCTCATCCCTGGAACTATTCTTGTAAGCCTCTGTGGCATCCTCTTCAGTGTATTCTCATCCTTCCTGTAGTGTGACACCCAAAACTATACAAAATATTCCAATTGAGGTCTAGCTACTGTCTTGTATAAGTTCAGCATAACCAAATTGCTCTTACACTGTGTGCCCCTATTAATAAACACTAGATACCACATACTTTGTTCACTGCTGTCTCTGATTGTACTGCCAACTTAATTGATCTATGCATATCGACACCCAGGTCCCTCTGCATCCCTTTAAGAATTCTACCCTTTATTTTTTGTTTCTGTGTTCTTATCAAAATGCAATATCTTACTGTTCTCTGCAATTAACTTCATCTGCCATCCATCTACCTACTGCTCCAACTTATCTGTCTTTTGAAGGTCTACACTGTCCTTTTTACAGTTTATAGGACTTCCAAATTCTATCATCCACAAACATTGAAATTATCCCTTGCACACCACGATTTAGATCATTAATGGATATCAGGAAAGCAAAGATCCCAATACCGATCCCTGGGGAATGCCATTACAAACCTTCCTCCAGCGTGAAAATCCTATTCAGCCAATTTTATATCCACATGGCTACTGACCATTTTATTCCTTGAGTGTTATAATTTATTCTCAAGCATTTCATTTCTATCAGTTATAACAATCATTTTATCTGTCACGTTTCAGGTATTGCCATTGATGCATGTTGGTACTACAAACTTGAAAACAAGCATTACTTCCTTAAAAGATTGAGTGCATGTGTTCTGAGGTTATAATGCTGATTTAGAAGGTTTTTGAGATGATTTAGAGAAAAACTGTCAATTGTTTGCATGATCTTGGGCTGTGAGATTGACTGCAACCAGAGCACCTGCACTTTATCATTGTTCATTCACATTATTTCATAAAGACTTGCTTAAATATATAGTAGTGACGGAAGCAGTAATTTTAGAAGAACTGGATGCAGCGCATTTTTTCTGTCTTTAGACAAAGTTACTTTCTTCCTATATTGTTTAGCCTTTTTCTTGCATTCCTATGTAAATCTGCACAGCATCTCGTTACGGATCTGAAGTTTGTTTTTAAAGCAGTGTTCTACCTGAATGCTGGATGCTTTGGCCTAATGGAGGAAATCAAAGTATTTTTTGATCCACCCTGTTCCCCCAACAACAAATCTTTGTTTAAAATTTGTGGTTTTATTCTGCTTTAAACAGAAGCTGCTGTAACATATTCTCCATTGCACTTCATACAATTCCTGTAAATTATCCTACTTACATCAATCAGTGTCCATTCTTGAATTTCTGTTAAATTTCAAAGTATTAAGCAGGAGCACTACTGCTTGGAGTCAGAATTTCTGCAGCCTCTTTGACCTGGATGAATTCAATATTAGACATTTTAACTTCAGAGAGATAATTCAATTAGACCAAACCAAATAATATGTTGTTTTGTGTCGCTAGTTCCTGTCTTTAGGAAATAATGTGTCATCAGACATATCAGCAGTGTCATAAATCAACGGCCTTTTTTTATCTCCCCACTCAAAATTTAAACATCTAATGTAAGAGTGTGTATTTGTGACTTCGTTAAGCTAAATGTTGAATGAAATCTGCTCAAACTGAAGACTTAATAGAACAAAACAAGAATAAGTCTAATATTTCTTCAGTCAAAAACGCTGAACTCTTAGGTTAACCTACATAACAGACAGTGAGAGTAAATGAGCCTTTTTTCCAAGTGACAGACAGTGACTAGTGGGATACTGCAAGAATCAATGCTTGGGCCTTATATAAATGACCTGGATGAGGGAACCAAATGTAACATGAGCAAGTTTGCTGATGACACAACTGGGTGGGATAGTTAGTTGCAAGAAAACTTCAAGATGATTTAGACAAGTGAGAGCAAACACATGGCAGATGTAGTACGATGTTGCTGCAGTACAATGTTGCTAATTGTGAAGTTATACATTTAGTGTAGAAAAACCGAAAGGAAGAGTGTTATTTAAAAAATTTATTGGGAAGTGAATGTACGAAGGGCTCTGGGTGGCCTTGTGCACCTGTCAATGAAAATGAAGAGGCAGGTGCAACAAGCAATTAGGAAGGCAAAATGTATGTCCTGTGCTGTTTTGTTCCTTGTATGTTGGCTTTCATTACAAGAGAATTTGCGTTCAGAATTAAGGATGTCTTACTGATGTTATACAGGGCCCTGGTGAAACCACATCTAGACTATTGTGTGCAGTTTTGATCTCCCCACCTCAAATGATATACTTGTCATATACAAAGTGCAGCATGTATTCGAGTTAGGGAGATTGTCCTATGAGGTGATGTTTGTTCTCCTGGGCTATTCAAGTATGGTCAGTAAATTCAAGTGTGGACACTGATGCAAGTAGGATAATTTACAGAAATTGTATGAAGTTCAGTGGAGAATATGTTACAGCAGCTTCTGTTTAAAGCAAAATAAAACCACAAATTTTAAATAAACATTTGTTGTTGGGGAAACAGGGTGGATCAAAAAATACTTTGATTTCCTTCATTAGGCCAAAGCATCCAGCGTTCAGGTAGAATGCTGTTTTTTAAAAAAAAAACTTCAGATCTGTAATGAGATGCTATGTAGATTGTTTACAGTAATGACACTGCTGTAGGAATGCAAGAAAGAGGATAAACAATATAGAAATTTATTTGAGTTTAGGAGAATGAGAGGACATCTAATTGATGTTTTCCCTGGTAGAGGAATCTAGAACCAGCAACATAGTCCTAAATGAGCTAGCCTGTATCCTAAGACTGAGATAAGGAAACATCTTTTCACTCGAAGGATGGTAAACCTGACACATTCTCTACCACAAAAGGCTGTGGAGACTAAGTCACTGAATGCATTCAAGAAAGTGATAGTTTTTTTTCAGATTTGAATGGCATGGGGAGAAAGCAGCAATATGCATTGAGTTGGAGAATCAATCATGTTTCCTCCAGTGGGATATAAAAGAGGATTGAAGGGCTGAATGCCCTATTCCCTGCATCTTGTTATTTTTCTATGCAAGTGTAGGTAGGTTGTGGTTAAAGTTGCAATAATTGTCTCATTATGCTGCATATCTAGATAAACTGTCATACTTTTATATTGCTTTGCAGTAGTTTTGTTGGAAAGTTATGGTTTATTGAAAAATTAAAAATGTATTTTTAAACCTCCAATGTTTTTGACACTGGCAGACAAAAGATGCCAGCCAGTCATACTTCCATAATAACTGTGCTGTTGACAAATGTATTCATACGTCTGATAAGCACTGCTTTTTGCAGCACTTTTAAAGTGAATTCAGCTGTATATGTCATGACTTAGTACGTATGTGGCTGACCAATGGTTTAAATATTCTTGCTTTTGAAAATATATGTACCGTATTTACAATGAATTGCAGAAACTACAAAAATATGGCCCTGCTTCAAAGAGCTTCCAATATTTTAAAAGCTTTCTTTTTTATAGAATCTGCTTAAAGAGAAATTAAACTATTTGAGCAGAACTAATTTCTTACAATTAGAATTTATTTTGATAGGATATGGATGGTACCAACTGTGCTGTTTACGTTCATATCTATGTAAATCTTTGACTAACTGATTAAATTACTCAACCAACTGCGGGTAAGGCTTTTATTGTCATGTAGGACAGAGAGGATGCATTTGAGTGATATTTAATCCATTCATTTTACTTGCCCCTCAGACTAAAATTTTAACTGTCGTAGTTGGCATATTACAAATGTTGATTTGAAGCTTGCATTTTCAAGAAAATCGACCTGCATTTCTCTCTCAGCTCTTAACATGGAAGATCATAGAAACTGGCAAAAAAAATCAAAGTGGCTAGTAATAGAAGTGAAAAAACTTGGCTGAGGTAGATTTTAAAGAGAGCTCTAATGGAGAGAGACAGAGAGGTTTCCAGTGGAATTGACCTATGAGGCTGAAAACGCAGTCATTAAAGGAATAGGTTTGCACAAGCAATTTGAACCAAAGCAGAGTTTTGGGTGGGGTTGTAGGTTAGAAGTAGGGATGGACAGAGTCATGGATTTAAACTCGGGCATGAATATTTTAAGTTGTGCCACCTATCACCACTATAGGTGAGCGACGTTGTATTTGAAAGTTTATAACAGGGATTTGATGGCTGACTGGCCAGGGAAGTATTGAAATCATATAGTCTTGAATTGATAAATACATTGATGACAATTTCATTAATAGGCCATCTGAGGTAAGGATGGATACAGACATAGAAGTAGGTCTTTGTGATGGGGAGAATATGAAAGTTAAAGTTGGATAAGATACCAGTGTTGCAAATTATCTCATTTCAGGCTCTGGGTGGTAAGGGGGTGTCAGTATGGGTGACGGAGAGCCTTAAATAATGATTTAAGTCTTTCCGATGTTCAACTGAAGGAAATTGAAATGGTTTGAAAAGTAACACGACAGCATAAATAATACAGCGCAGGGGTCAGAGCAGTGTTGGTTAGGTCATTAGCATACATCTGCAAGTTGATCCCATTTCTGCAGAAGGTTTTGCAGAGAAGTCGAGATGTGTGGAGGAAGAGTAGGGTATGGTGGTAGTTTATTCAAAGGGTGCTCTGCTGATAATGACATTAGGACAGGCAAAGAGGCCTTTCCAACAAATGGTCTGGCTATTGATTTCGTAGGTAAGAAAGACTAAGGGCAATCCAACAGACATTAGAGGAATCCGGTATGACTGACCATGTCAAATGACAGTAAGAAGTTCAACACCAGGTTAAAATCCAACCAGTTTATTTGATAGTAAATCCACAACCTTTTGGAAATGCTGCTCCTTTGTCAGGTGTGTGGAAGGTTCTTTTAGAGAAGGACATACGTCCAATGCTGGCATCTCCAAATGGTGCAGAGAGGACATAGAGAAACAATATAATCATGGTTACTGTCAGTGTTGTTTGTGACTTTGGTTAGGACCATTTCAGTGCTGCAGCAGGGTACAATCCTTTCTTAGTCATCTATGGGGTATTGGTGTCACTAGCTGGCCAGCATTTATTGCCCATCCCTGGTTGCCCTTGAAGTGGTGGTGAAGTGTGATCCTGAAGTGTTGCAGAGCTGAGATTCATAGTAAAGAAGACTCAAATTTTGGAGTTGAGAGCACATCCAAGGATGTTGGGAAGGGAGTTTGGGGATGGAGAGGTATTTTAGAAGATTGCAGGGTGGATTTTTGTGAGGTGGTAGTTTTGAAAGGGAAGGGGATATTGCCCATATAAAGGAAAACATTTGCAGCATTACCTCGCATGAAGACCAATAAGGCAGGTTGGATGATCAATTTAGTGGGAATAGGAGGTTAATGGAGTAGAAATTAAATAGATTAGATGAGCTTAAAGGGCATGAGGGAAACTAGAGTTGCAGGTTTAGGATTGGGCAAATGTGGTTGGCTTTGACAAAGGAAAAGAGATAGATCTGAATGGATGGCTTCAAAGTGGCTGAGAAGATCCTTGCACCTGGTTAGAGAATAAGAGTTGATAGATTTAAGAATCCTTACTGAGGCATGCAGAGCCAAAACCCATAAAATCATATACAAAAATGATGAGATGAATGAAAAGTGACTTTTAATATTTAAAAGGTCTCTAATAATTACAATTTGATGGAATGAGACTCCACATATGCCAGAGATAGCTGACTTTAATTAAGAGTTATGTTGTAAAAAATTAACTTGCGCTTCAGTGGACATTTTTTGGTGATTTTAGTCAATCAATCCATAAGATTTGATACCAGTGTGTCTGAAAATATTTTGCAACATTGTTGACTTAATTTTAAAATGATAGATTTTTAAAAATTCTTTGTTCATCTGTTACAATAACTAGAGGTGTTTGCTATGCTCTCATCTTAGAGGGGACTTTTGGAATATATTTGGAAAGTAGCATTTGCAAAAGGAAGCATATTATTTTACCCAACCAGTCCTCCAAGTAAATACAGTTCATCTTAAGTAATTATGTTCTTTTTTTTTAGCCGACAACTCAACAGTCACCTCAGGATGAGCAGGAAAAGCTTCTTGATGAAGCTGTTCAGACTGTGAAGGTCCAGTCGTTCCAAATGAAGCGATGTTTGGTAAGAATTCTGCGGTGTAACTTATACAATAACGAATATTGTTGCAGGATAAAAGAAAAATATGTGGCCTTGCCCAATTGCATACTGTTAATCCAAAGAATAGGTATACCAAGCAAAGCAGTAATTTCTGTTGAGTTAGCTGGTCTCAGTTGCATTGACAGTGCAACGTTATAATTGACGTTAATGTCTTTGGCCAGCTTTTCTGATATAACCTATTCTTCCAAGTCTGATTATTTAGTGACTCCAGTGCAGATATTTGAAGATAGTGTCAAGCCCAATAATTACCAAATTTGATGCATTTGAATCTGGACAGATCTCTCTACTTTTGAAATGCCTTATCTACATGAAGTATTAACAAGAATTGAAAAAGTTTAACTTTCCATTGTATAGCATGAATTAGTTTCAGATTTTATTACTCAGATCTATTCTTGACTAACTGTGTAAATATTATGTTGAATCACTAGCTGTAATTAAAAATAAACTTCATTTTATAGGTCAATTTAATACAATATCTTCAAAATCTTGAGTGTTTTTATCTAAAAAATTGATGACAGTGAGCTGATTAATTTGCATTTGCTAATGATTAATGCAGCAAAAAAATCAGAATGGCTACAGCACTAGAGAAGACCATTGGGCCAGTCATGTCTCTGCAAAAGCTCAGCTCAATTAGTCTCACTCCTTCACCTTTCACCTGGAAGCCTGAATTTTTTCCTCTTTAGGAGAAAGGAAATTATCCAATTTCCTTTTGAAAGTTGATATTGAATCTGTCTCCACACTCTTCAGGCAATGCATTCCAAACCCAAACCACTTGCTATGTAGCCACGTTTCCTCATGTTGTTTTCAGTAGTTTTGCCAATCAGTTCAAATCAGCACCTGCTGTTTCTTGACTCATCTGCTAATGGGAACTCCTTATCTACTCTGTCCTAACCTCTTGTGATTTTTGAACACCTCTATCAAATCTCTGAGCCTTTCTTTCTCAGGAGAATATCCCAAGCTTCTCAAATCTGTTCACGTAACTGAAGGCCCTCATCCCTGGAACCATTCTAATAAATCTTTTCTATGTTCTCTAATGTCTCACACACTTCCATATGGTTTCCAGAATTAGACTCCTGTTGAGGCCAAACCTGTGTTTCTAAAGGTTTGCCAGTTTAATTAAAACTTATTGGCTTCACAAAAAAAGATCCTTTACTTGAAATTCAGCAAAACAGAACCTGATGGAGGATAACATCATTCGGGAAGTCTGAGATCGATATCCTATTGTATAAGTGAAATTATTGAACAAAATAATTGAATTGACTGCTTCAGTTAATGCAACATTTGGCATGGGTAAAAGCCAACATACTTTATATCAATTCCTTAAATGATTCTTTGTTTCATCCTCTATTTGGATGGTCATGTCTTGGGAGCAGCTTTGAAGATATGATTGCTTTTCTTATGGCTGTTGTCCAGGTGTGAGATCTTGCTATTTCTGGTAGATCTAGAATGAAAATTGATATTTTTTTTGTAATGGATAGTGCGGAAAGAAATGTTCTTCAATAAATAAGCATATTACAGTTTCACTTTAATTGAGTCAGTTCCATTTGTCTTATTTATCACTACCCTGTAATTTCTAATTGGTATTATGTTACTCTTTCCTCTTCAAATTTTTTGGAATGAAGGTCCTCAATAGCATTAGTGTGGCTATTGTTGACATACTGAGAAGAACAAGAGAACAGCTCTTGCATTGACCAAATCTTTACATAATACCATCTAGAAAAGCAAATGATTAATTCTCAGTAGTGCTGAACTAAATGGAGCCTTTTAGTATGCCAGTGTAAGTTTTTTTGAGTCTGTGAATTCTGTGGTTACGTTCTATAATGTTAAGAAATAATCTATTCGTATTGTGTTAGAATTAATTTAATTTTGTTCCTCTATTTGTGTACTAAGGATTAAAACATCAGTTTAGTTTCTTGTCAAATGTAGGTGCTGGCAAGTTTTTGGCTTTTAGTTTCACTTTAAACTTTGCCCGAATTGTAATTAGGAACTTACAATGAAAAAAAAACCCTGCAATCATCTTTACAAAAAACTAAGCTGTTGAATAGTGCCAGAGGCCTATACTGAAAAGCAGAAGCATTTCAATTCAGTTGGAACCTGTAGCCAAGGAGCAAGAAGCTTTCCACAGAAATTGTTACTATAGGCAGGACAGTAGAGGGACATAAGCAAGTTTGAGAAGTTGAAGAACAGACAGAAATTGAAGGATGAGACTTCCAGGAAGTTGGGAACCAAGAACAGAAATCAGGTGAAGGTAGATTTTTTTCAGCAAAGTCTGAAGTGGAGAAAGAGGCTCTCAGTTAAAGACCAAGATACAAACCTAGAAAGGTTAGCTAGTGAGAGCCCAGACATCCAAAGTAATCCTAAGATTGGTGTACCTTAATGCAGCCTGTGAAGCAGTGGTATTTTGGCGTGGTTGGGTGCCTAAGAGATCATGTGGAAACTTGAAAATGTGGTGAATTAGAGCAGAGAAATACCAAAAGAAGTTGAAACGTTGATGTGGATCCAAGAGAAAGCCTTGCGTGGGGGAAAATGTTGCAGTGTATCCTTAGAGTGGTAATTAGGAACTTTCATATAAAAATCAGAGTCCCAGTGTGACCAGTTGTCTCAGAATGTAACATCCACCTGAGAGGGATTTGAGAAGAAATCACAGAAGTTTTGGGTGACTTCAATTTGGTTTGTGTACCATGTCTGACTACTTTGTCTACTGGTTTATGTGGGCTATATATTTACTGTGTGTTACAGTACAAGTTAGATTTTGTAACTTGTGTTCTTACAAATCTGCGTGTACTTGTAAAGATGTAGCTGGGGTGAAAGACTAGTGTATTATAGTTAATACTTCTTTGATAAATGTTTTTTGTTAAAAGTTAGTTTTCAGGCCTGTGACTCTTTCCATCCATATCTCTAAACAAAAAATAAAAGCTATGATCCATTGAGCTGAAGTTCTGGGGTCTGAATATCGAGTAGTAACATCAACTGGGATTGTAACAGAAAGCAGTATGTTTTATGTGAATGAAGTTTTAACAGCTATTGTTTCTGTCTCAGTGGTTTGCTTGTGCTTCTGTCGCCTGGTTTGGATTCACAATCAAGTTTCAGAAATGAGCCCCTCAAGCCTGTTCCACAATTCAGTTAGATCAATCTTGGTCTTCAAAGGCCTGTAAATTCCTGACTGCCCATCATTGGATTTTGGGGGTTGCTTCAGAATGTGCCTGGGAATCCCAATAAAGGTTTACCAACTATTCAGAAAGGTTAACTTCCCAAAAACGATAGACCATCTGAAAAAAACAATTTAAGTTCCTAATTTTAGTTTGTTCTGCCAGTTTTACACTCTGAGTTATTCAGAAGAAATAAAAACACTTCTAATTCAATATTGAGCCAGGAAGGTCAAGCAAGACAGATGCTTTGGAATTTAAGCACAGATGAATAAATATGGGCCACCATCATTCTCTGAGGAAGTTGCAGCCAGAAATTTCAATTGACTGTAGTTACACAATCATTTGGAGAAGTGAGTTTTAGGTTTTTATTAACTTTTTATACTGAGAAATGTTTCCCAATCTCACTCCAAATTGGCCAAACTCTAATGTAAAGATTATGCTCTCTGGTTCAGGATTCCTTGGGGGATTTTCACAGTAACTTCATTGCAGTGTTAATGTAAGCTGACTTATGACAATAACAAATAAACTTAAAACTGAAACTTCAACATGAAAAAATAATTCCTATCTATAAAATCTAAATAGCTCAATTTGATAACCTTTCAACTTTATAAACTTAAGGAAATGTGAGCCAATTTAATGTAATTGCTCTCATGATTTACTTTAGGTGATTTTTTGCATTAACTTTATTGCAGTGTTGATGTAAGCCTGTTTGTAACTAATAAATAAACTTTAACTTTAAACTTTTCCTTTAGGTCTGTGAAAAGGGTGCAAGTGTGCCATGGATTGTTGCATCTTTGCATCAAGCCAATTGACAAGCCCCAGTCTTTCTTTCCGCAACTGCCTGGTTCCTGCTATGGCTGTTGCTTAAATGCTGTCTTCAAAATCCATTCTCTTCGCAACTTGCCTTTGTTGTGATTGAGAATGGGACTGTACATGATTATTGAAATAAGTGTTTTCCTCCAGCCCACTAAATAACGTTGCGTTAGGGCTGCAATTTTAGAAGAAAATTTTCGGGGACGATTGAAGGTGGCGATTGTATTTGAGTGAATGCACATGACCCTGTTCCCATGATCCAAGGAACAAAACAGTTCAAAATATCTCTCTCTCTGATTTCTTGTAACTAATCTTTAGCCATGATATCCCCCAGCTTAGAAACCTTCTACAGTCCCACTAGGGGTCCAGTTGCTGATTTTGTGCTAGGCTTCCAGCCTGTCATGTTTAGCACCATCTGTATTGTCAGCACAAGTCTGTTGTTGATTGGCACCCTGTGCTTGCTCTTTCCAAAAAGGAGACTTAGCTACCAAAGATGCATCAGTACTCTTGCAGAAACCTTTAGCGTCCTCTAGGATCCTGTCATTATCAGTATCTGTGACAATGTAGGCTATTTAAAGTGGCACAGGATTTTTAAAATTGTTTTCTAAGTTGAATAAAATATTACATTTGTGTTATTGACTAATACCTACAGTGAATCTGATTTCAGGAACATATTGCTGTTTCATTCATGATGCTCAACTTAGGATTTATGCAATATGTCTTTTTAACAATTGGGGTTGGGTGGTACAAAAAAATACTGCAGTTGCTGGAAATTTGAAACAAAAGAACTCAGAAAATGCTGCCAGTGTTCAGCAGGTCAGATGACATCTATGGATGGAGGGTACAGGCAAGATCAGATTGATTTTTAACTTTGAAATGGGTTGGGTATTGCATAGAATCAACAGAATACCAAGGTGGTGAGGATTTTTCTCTTCCACTCCCCCCCCAAAAAAATTATTCACAATTGTTCCATCACACATCATATTTAACAAGGCCATCCCTTGCTCACAACTGTTATGTGGGAACCTGAGGGTTGCCAGATTTCTAAGGGAACACTCTCGGAATAAAATTATTGTTGGGTGTGGGCGGTTAGTGTTGCAGGAAAAAGCTGAAAATGAACAATCTCCTATTTACAAATAGGGCACGGGTGAGCATTCCATCTCCTGGCTCAGGTAGATCAATCAGACTAGTTAAATATAAATGTTAATAATTGTTTAGTATTGCTGATAGACATGCTACCAATTTTTTTCTTGTCTTCTGGGAGTGTGGTTAATCCACCTAACCTGCACATTTTTTGACTGGGAGGAAACTGGCGCATCTGGTGGAAACCGACACAAACACTGGGAGGATATGCAAATTCCTCACACAGTCTCACAAGGCTGGAATCGACTCCAGTCTCTGATGCTGGGATACAGCAGTGCTAACCACTGTGCCACTATGCTGCCCCAGTTGATTGATTTACCTTCAGGTCTGACACGTTAACTGGATTTATTGTCTATTGACTATATTGATTTGAATTAAACTGAAGTTCAGTCCATAATGCTGATTTTTAAACTGAACACTCAAGATGAATGGCCATGCAATGAGGAAACTCTATTGCTGAATTGTGATGCACCTATGATTAGATACTACTACGTGACCGGCTCAGTACAACATTGTGAGGTGTTTATAAGCAATTGGTTCAGCTGAAAAAAAAGTGTGTGCTCGAGGATTGTCTCATTGAAGTGAGCCATGTTGCTAAAAATAGTTGAAAACCAAAGCTTTGAGCCAGTGAATCATTCTGGTTAACTACCCTGTACCCCTCCCAAGGGCTAAATATCTTTCTTAACATGTAATGTTCAAAACTGAATTCTGTACACCAGTTCAGGTTTAATCCTGCTTTCCTCGCTTGTATATTCTAACTTCCTTGAGATAGAGTTCAGCATCCAGTAACTTTTTTTTTGTAGTAACTCTTGTTGTTTCAGTGGCACAATGGTTACCAATGCTGCCTCACAGCACCAGGGACCCAGATTCGATTCCTGGCTTGGGTCACGCCTGTGCAGAGCCTGCACATTCTCCCTTTGGCTGTATGGGTTTCCTCCAGGTGCTCCAGTTTCTTCTACAGTCCAAAAGACATGCAGGTTAGATGTATTGGCCATGCTAAATTCTTCCCAATGTACTCGAATGGGTGCTGGAGTGGATTTTCACAATAACTTAATTGCAGTGTTAATGTAAGCCTACTTATGACTAATAAACTTCATGTACTCTAAAGCTGATCTGTTAAACTGTGCGCCTCCTTAGCACATAGTCTGTCTCTCTCTGAAGAAAATATTCCAAATTGTCTGGCTTGGATCCCATGTAGTTGATCTTGTAATACCCCACATTGAAATTAGTCTGTTATAGTTTTGTCCAACTATTTACTTTATCCAAGGTTTTCTTGCTCCAATTCTGTATCCTAATTTGATGCTCCCTGCACATTGGATGAAGTATTAGAAATTTGTATCTCAATTTATTAATGATAATGGTGAAAAGCTGAGGCCCAAGTACAGATCCCAGAGGGCTGTCATTGTCCAATTTCATCAGTCAGAGAATGAACCTGTTATCCCTGCACTGTCTCCTCCTGTTTCCACACCATTATATAACTTGTGTCATAATATTACCTTCAATTGTGTGCATTCTCCTTTTTGGAAATCTAATGTGGAATTATATCAAGTTCATACATTGTTCCATGTTTAACCCATCAGTGAGCTCTCAAAAACATTCAGTTAAGTTAATCAGACATAATCTTCCATTGTAAAATCCATGTTGACTCTGTCGTCAGCTCATCTTTGACCCAATGCTGTGTCTGAATCTCAGTTTAAAATAATTTACCCACAACATACTTTGAAGTTACATCTGCAGTTATCTTTTTTTCTCTCCCATCTTAAATCTTTCATCCAAACCTTTTCACTGCAGAGGTGCAATCCTTAAACTGGATACTTTTGGAAAATAACTACTGCATTTGTAACTTTCTCTCCCTTTTTCTTTAAATAGTCTGGAATGAATCACACAGGTCCTTGATACTTACATTTCTGAAGTCACATTATTATTTTTCATTTTTCATTAAGTTTTCATTTATTATCTTTATTTAATTCTGTTAGGTCTTTCCAGTCATTATTTATTTTTAGTTTCCACACGTGCCTCTACTTTTTTCCTTTAGCACCACTGAAAATGGAGACAAAATCCTAATTGAATAAGTTTGTCATACTTTCATTGAACATTATAGTCTCATCTGTCACTCTTTAATAGGTATACTTTCCCCTCGTTCCCTTAACATGATTAAAAACTTTTGTGGTTAGCTTAGGTATCTGTTGCAAGCTTTTTCTCATATTCATTTCTGCAGCTCTTAATTATAGCAGGGTGATTTGAGAGCTTAGGGTAGTTTTCCTTGTCCTTTCGCTCCTGTTAAAGGTTCTATGCTCAAGATTATAAGCCATGACCAATGGCTGAACCTGCAAATTTTAATGGTGATGGTGGATGAACTAGAAGGAGGAACAATGGCTGTTTTTAAGCGGAGAAGCTCCTTTGCGAAAAGGATTCATTTTGTTTGAGCACATTTGAGGAAATCACTTTTTTTCCCTAGTCACATCACTCATTGAAATTGAAAGAGGGAACCTTCTACAAACAACTGACAGTGTAAGACTGCAAGTTACAGGGAATGGGCAGAATGGCATATTTTACTTTTGTGCTTTCTATTGGATTTATTGTCTGTATTATCTAATCTCTTGAAAATACAAATGTTACATTTAAGGACTCTTCATCATTTTGTTTGTTTCTCTAAACTGGTGAAGATTTATACTTCTAGATCACTGATGCAGGACCAACAGCCCTGGATAAGTTATATTAAATAATAGAATGGCTACAAGATTTTTAAAAATTATCTGGATTGCTTTAAATGGTTCTCTGATGTTTCCCTGTTTTTAATTCATCTTTTTTGCTTCTCTTGGTATTTCTTTAGATTAAGTTCCTTTGTCTGAATGTGTCTGTACTGGTATGTCAGGCTACTTTAGTTCTGATTCTTAGACTAATTTATTTCTTGATACCTTTGGAGGAGTCAGACTTCAAGTCTTTGGATATTTTAAAGATTGAGTGTCCTCATTTTTATTCCAAAGCAATATTACATTACCTGAATAAAATTTACTTTATCATGGGCTGTAGCATAACTTTAACATTTGCAAATAAAATTTATGGATGCCACATTCTTGCTTTCAAAATGTTTTTTCGTTTTTGCTCTTTTCCCCTCATTAAGCCACTAGCATATACCAATGTATAATTCCATCGGCACCAGTGATCCCCTGGTTATCACAAATGTTCATTGGTAATGTCTGCTCTTAATGTTGGTAGGCTACTCTTTGGGCCTTGTAACCAAATTTGATCCTGTCATATTTTTCCAACAGAATTTGAGAAGGGGAAATTGTTTTTTTTATTGCTGTTTCTTACCTTGGCATGTTTTAATATTTGCATACAAAGACTTGGAACCAGGTTTTTCCAATTTTTAAGCTGAGTACAGGGAGAGGTCCATTACTTTTTGAGTATTTGGAATTTTTAACAAATCTAACTTTGAATTCAGAGGAAAAACAATGCCACCCAGATGAGCAAAATCTCATGGTTCATTGTTTTAGACATACTAGAAACAGCTTGATGAGCCTATTGTGATAAATTCTGAATTCAGAGATAAAACATTTTACTTCAGGTGTACTTTATTAATAATCTTGTACTGCATTAAAGTAGAGATTCTTCAGTGAACAAACTTGACTGGCAATATGGGCAAAAGTTCAATCTAAGACCTGTTCAGGCATATCATTGGTATATTCTCTCTACATTTAAAATGGATGAGAAAAAGGTGACCATCATAAAAAATTCAGAAATAATATTATCTCTGCATGATATCAATTGTAGGTGTGACTCAGATCACAAGATTCATTATGTTTTTAGTTGAGATGTATCATCAGTTATAGTGATTGGAATTGCTTTCAAATTGATTGAGATTGTCAAGTGCATTGCAATTTTGAGCTTGCATAGTTAAAGAAATTTACATTGAACTTAAATATATTGGCATATAGTTTAATTATACACAATATTTTGAAATCTTTCTCACTCTAAGGACAAGTAATAACTGTAACAAAATCCAGACATTTTCAATCTTGTTCATTTTAATTGAAGAATATTTTAAAAACTTATGATTCATTATTTGTTCAATTGCTGATAAACCTGTTTTGTATTAAGGACAAGAATAAATTAATGGATGCATTAAAACATGCTTCAAATATGCTTGGTGAGCTGCGGACTTCCATGCTATCGCCGAAGAGTTACTATGAGCTCTGTATCCTTTCAGTACTTTGTGCCGGTAACATCTTATATTTACATAGATCCTTTAAAATACTAAAACATCACAAAGTGCTTAATAGGAATATTATGAAGCAAAATTAGATACTGAGCCATAAAAGGTGATACTCGGGCAGATGACCAAAAACTTGGTCAAAGAGGTTTTAAGGAGTTTCATAAAGAATGATAAAAGAGATAAAATTGAAGAGGTTTAGGGAGGGAATTATACAGCTTGGGCCATCGGCAAATGAAAGCATAACTGCCAGTAGTGGAACAGTTAAAATTGACTATTTCAGAAGCTAGAATTAGATAAGCATAGATATCTGAGGGCTGTGATGAAGGAGGAGATTGCAGAGATCAGGAAGGGGCAGGTCATGTGTAAAAATGAGGGATGAGAACTTTAAAATCAATGTTTTACATGACTGGTAGACAATATCAGTTACAAGAGTAATAGGTAAATGGGATTCGATGCGAGTAAGGTCAGAAACTGTGACTTTTGGATAACCACAATTTTATGGAGGGTAAAATGTGGGAAACTGGTTAGAAGTGCATTGGAATAGTTATATCTAAAAGGAGGAACACAAGGGTTTCAACAGCAGATGAGCTCAGGTGGGGACGAAGTTCTAATGTTAGGAAGAAATAGACCATCTTAGTGATGGCCCAGCTTTTTGTGTTTGAAAGCTGATGTCGAGGTCAAGTAAAATTCCAAGATCTCGAGCAGTTTGACTTGGTCTCAAAAATGGTTGCTAGGGAGAGGCATTGAATTATGGACTAAAGATAATGGCTTCAGTTATCCAATATTTAATTAGAGAAAAGTTCTGCCTGCCCAAGACTGGGTGTAAAGTAAACAGCAACAAAGATTTTGAGAGCTGTGGTGGTGAGGTAAAACTGGATGTTCTTGGCTTTAATGTGAAAACTAGCACTGCCTTCAGATGATATTGCTGAGGGCAGCATATGGGTGTGGAATAGGAGGGGGCACAGATTCTAAGCAACACTAATGCGTGGAAGTAGGAAGAGAAATCATTGCAAGTGATACTTTGGCTACAGTTCATAGATAAAATGAAGCAGGATGATTGCAGTCCTACCAAGCTGGATGCCAATGGAAAGGCATTGGAGGAGAATGGCAAGGTTAGCTATGTCATAGGCCGTGGAGTAGTCCAAGTGCACAGAGAGGTTGAGAATGAGGAGCATAGTTTACATTTTTCACAGTCACGTAGAATGTCGTTTGTGATTTTCATGAGCTGTTTAGTACGTGAGGTGGAAAATTGATTGACATTTGCAATATGGAGTTCTGGGGCAGTTGAGCATGGATTTGGAAGACAACACTACATTCAAGGAGTTTTGAGGGGAAAGAGACATTAGATTGAGGTAGTTGCTCACAAAGAGTGGGATCAAGGATCATCTTTTTTGAAGAGAAAGTTGATACATTAAAGGAGAAGATAGCACCTGAAAAGAGAACCATGAAGATTGGCTAACATTGGTATCAGGAGTGAAAGTTCAGTGGTCAACAATTTAGTTGAAACAGTCAAGGAAGCAAGAGATGTCATGTATGAGATAAGCTTAGGCTGTAAGGGGAGATGAGGGAAAAATGAGTTCAAGGATAGAGCAAGTTTTATCCATGAGGGCATTGACAGAGGCATGGTTTTGATCTCGGTGACAAAGAAAAATTGCAAGTGAGGATGGAGAAGGTGGGATAAAGCGTTTAACAAGACAGTTTGCAATAAAGAATATAAGTTGCATTTCAGGATGATTCAGGAACAATGGTTTTAGCAGGACCAGTCCTTTATGTGGTCTTGCAAGATCTGATAGTGAATGGCTGAATCATTTGTCCACCATTTTCTTTCTTGATTGTGTCCCATCCCTTTAAGGGAGTGGTGGTGAGGACTGTACCGGGGAAATGAATTGGGTGTAGGGTATCAAGGATGGAGGTAGGTTTGTGAGCACATAAGTAGCTGCAGGAATGTCATGACCAATGTTGAGTCAAAGGCTAGATTTTGAAACTGCGGTTGTAAGTAAAACAGGATAATTTTTTTGCAGTGATTGACAGGAGTCATGTTGGAGCTTGGAAGAGAATTAGTGGAGAGTGAAATGAGAAGTTGATCTATGGTGGTTTGTTTAGTTTTGTTTTTAATGTGTATAATGAACTTAACTAGATGAGATCATGGGCCACAGGGTGACACAGTGGTTAGCATTGTTGCCTCACAGTGCCATGGACCTAGGTTTGATTCTGGCATTGGGTGACAGTGTGTATGGAATTTACATGTTCTCCCCAAGTCTACATGAGTTTCCTTCATGAGATATACCTATATTAAGTTACTTAGTCAATTCCCTTCTTCTATAAAAGAAATTATTGCACAGTCAGACATAATTTAATATCTCTAAATATAATTCTGACATGACTGATCTCAAGTTTAGATTGTTGAAATGAGGATTCAGTCCAGACTAGATTCTTTACTCCCATCCCATTGCCAAAGAGCCCAATTTTTCAAAGAATCTATACGTTTAATGGTGGTGCAGGAGTTAGCACTGCTGCCTCATAGCATCAAGACCTGGATTGGATTCTGGCTTGGGCTACTGTCCGAGTGGAGCTTTCACATTCTCACTGCATCTGCATGGTTTCCTCTGGGTGCTCCGGTTTCCTCTGGGTGCTCCAGTTTCCTCCCACAGTCAAAGGATGTGTGAGTTAGGTGGATTTGATATCCTAAATTGCCCCTTAATGCCAGGGAGACTAGGGCAAATGCCTGAGGTTATGGGAACAGGGCCTGGATGGAATTGTGATTAGTGCAGACTTGATGGGCTGAATGGTGTCTTTCTGCACTGCAGAGTTCCACAATTTAAGAATTGCAGCAGTTTGATTATTTTTCCAAATCTGCTCAATAGAATCATTGATGTTTTCAGATATTAAAGTAAGGTACATCTTAAACCTGGGTGTACATCTAAAATGTTTTATGCATGTGGTGACTCTTAACTTGAAAATAGACATGGCCATTTCAGATGAATTACATTATTTGGAAGTTTATCTGACTGATGAGTTTGCCAAAGGGAGAAAGGTGGCTGATCTGTATGAGCTTGTTCAGTATGCTGGCAATATTATCCCAAGACTGTAAGTATCTTTCGTTCTTCAAATAATGGCCAATGGATTGTAAACTTGAGTGTAATATATGTACCAGTCTACAATCTTAAGATTGCATTGTTTTTTCTGGAGATGGTTTTAACCTAATTTAATGTGCAGCATGTCCATCCATTTATACTAAATTTTGTACTTGGTTGAAATTCCCATTATTATAAGATTGAAAGGAGGTTTCCGTAAGATTGATTCTTGGGACTTGTTAAAAAAGAGAACATCGTTACTTTGACTGTTTCAACGGAAGAGCAATGTTCTTCACTTGAGCAAGTGGGTCTGATTGACTAAGTTGTCTTGATCTCATTACGAGGTGTAATGCATTTTGTTTACTTTTTGTTTTTGGTTTACTAATAACATTCAGGTAGTCAATCCATTATTAAATTAAATCCTATATTAAGACCTTCCTGTGATTAGAAATTGATTAAGGTTAAAATGCTGAAAATCACTGATTACAGTCATTCAGTTTACAATGTAGATCACTTTTTAATTTTTAAAAATTACAGTTTTTTAACATTTTGTATGTAAAACTTTGGAGTACTTGGTTCCAAATTGTTGAGATAGAATGTTAAATTATATCTGTAACTAAACTGTGTGTTTGTTTTTTCTTCAAATGTTCAGCTACTTACTCATCACAGTTGGAGTTGTCTACATTAAGTCATTTTCCCAGTCCAGGAAGGATATTCTTAAGGATCTGGTGGAAATGTGTCGTGGGGTGCAGCACCCATTACGAGGGCTTTTCCTCAGAAACTATTTGCTTCAATGTACAAGAAATATTTTGCCAGATGAAGGGGAGGAGTCAGAGTAAGTCTTACTTTTTCTTGACACTAATACCAGACCTATTATGACCTGTAAAGCTATAATGATGCTTATAAAGTTATAAAAATAATGATGATAAATCACTTATGGTTTAATATTGTGTTTCTGAAAAGTGTAACTTTACTTTTTAAAAAGTAAAGTGAATCATTTTCCTATTATGACCAATCTGTAGTTAGGTTCTGTGAACTTTCTCAACAGAAACAAAACTTTAAAATATTGCACTGCCTGACCTGAAACACTGTATATTCTTAAAATCCCATATTTGTAAATGAAATAGAAATATGCCAACTTTTTCTACCTGACTCTGCTCGCTGACTGACTTCTAAGGAGCTGAGAGTTGGAGGGTCAGGGAAGAAGCCGGGGAGTGCATGAGGCTGCTTCAAAATGAGACCATTCAGGTCACAAGCTATGTTGGTCTGGTGCAAGACAATGCTGAAACTGAAATCTCAATGCTAAGTGGGCATACTGGTCTTATTAAATGCATAGCATTAAAGCGGAAAAGACATAATAAAGACTTGTTGTATTATATTTTAATTTGGCTTGTCTTAGTGTGGGTTATGTTTTGAAAGACAATTGATATAACCAACAGGTTTTTGCAGTTATGTATGTATACATATTAATGTGATGTACTGTTCCTTTTTGGTTTTGAGATTTTGAGTAGAATTTATTGATTGGACTGTTCTCTTGAAGCATCCTTTGGGGTATGCTGGAAGATCATTAACTTCCTCTGGCAAGCCCTAGGTATTGCTAAGAAGCATGGCATAAGTGCTGATCTGTTGTTCCCTGCCCTCTTTGAAGTTGCAGAACTAAAAGTCTTGAGCTTGGAAATGTGGCAAAGCAACACGATCTGACATGATATTGTCATAATTTATGAAACACTTGAGGCTTGGCTGACCTAACTTTACACAATGGTCATAAATTCCAATGTTATTACAAAGAAATAGTGGAGACCAGAAGTTATCGCCACATCAAAACCCAGAAAAGACCCCATATGTGCAGCTAACTCCTGTAAATCCCATGCAAAATCCTAGAATGCCTCGTCCTTCGGCACACATCCACAATTGTAGAAGAAGACATCAGCATTGATCAAGCTGGTTTCTGCAAGGGCCCCAGCATAAGAGGACAGGCACTATCCCTTACCACTTGCAATGAAAACAGCTTTAAGAAAAGTTGAAGACATGCTATGTACCTCAACCTTAACGCTGCTTATGATACCATTTAACACACTGGCTTCCTCATGAAGCTGTTATGGGCCTTCTCCCCCCCCCCTCCCCCCTCCCCCCTCCCCACTGGGCAACTTAAAGCACTGATGAACAATTGAAGGCCATAATGTGGAGGTGCCAGTGTTGGAATGGGGTAAACACAGTAAGCTGTCTCACAACACCAAGTTAAAGTCTAACAGGTTTATTTGGTAGCAAAAGCCACTAACTCTGTGCTCACTGCTCCTTCATCAGGCAAGTGGGATGCCTGTTCACAAACAGGGCATATAAAGACACAAATTCAATTTACAAAATAATGGTTGGAATGCGAGTCTTTACAGGTAATCAAGTCTTAAAGGTACAGATAGTGAGTGGAGAGAGGGTTAAACACAGGTTAAAGAGATGTGTATTGTCTCCAGCCAGGACAGCTAGTGAGGTTTTGCAAGCCCAGGTAAGTTGTGAGGGTTATAGATAGTATGACATGAACCCAAGATCCCGGCTGAGGCTGTCCTTGTGTGAGGATCTTGGCCATCAGTCTGCGCTCCATAATTCTGCGTTGTCGTGAAGGTCGCCTTGGAGAACGCTTACCCAAAGATCAGAGGCTGAATGTCTGTGACTGCTGAAGTGTTCCCAACAAGAAGAAAATACTCTTGTCTGGTGATTGTCGAGCGGTGTTGATTCATCTGCTGTCGTAGCATTTGCATGATCTCCCCAATGTTTCCTGCAGTGTATCAGGTAGACAACATTGGCCAAGTTGCAAGAGTATGTACCATGTACCTGGTGGTTGGAGTTCTCATATGAGATGATGGCATCCATGTCAATGATCCAGTATGTCTTGCAGAAGTTGCTGTGGCAGAGTTGTGTGGTGGTGTTTTCCTGAAGGCTGGTAGTTTGTTGCGGACAATGGTCTGTTTGAAGTTGTGTGGTTGTTTTGAAGGCAAGAAGTAGGGTCGTGGGGATGGCCTTGACGAGATGTTCGTCTTCGTCAATGACATGTTGAGGGCTCCAGAGAAGATGCTGTAGCTTCTCCATTCCGGGGAAGTACTGGACAACGATGGATACTCTGTCCACTGTGTCCCATGTTTGTCTTCTGAGGAGGTCGGTGCAGTTCTTGCTGTGGTGCATTGGAAGTGTTGATTGATGAATTGAGTACCGTTTCCTGTTTTCATGCGGGCATCTTTCAACGTCTGCAAGTGTCTGTTGTGATCTTCCCCATCTCTGAGCAGATCCTGTGTATATGGAAGACTCGCCTGTAGGGATAAAAACTCCCAGCTTTTGCGACAACACTATGGACTTCCTACAGAAACACAGCACAAATGAAGCAGTTAAACCAGGAGCACTCCTTGTCACAATGGATATTGCAGCATTCTACACCAGGATCCTCCAAGATGATGGCATTGCTGCAACTGCCTCCATACTCAATGCTGACAATTGCCAGTCTCCAGATGCAATTTTACAACCTATCTGCTTCATCTTGAACCACAATGTCTTCACCTTCAACAACCAGTTCTTCATTTAGACACACGGGACAGCCATAGGGACCAAATTCGCATGTCAATATGCCGGCATCTTCCTGCATAGGTTTGAACATGACCTCTTCTCCGCACAGGACCTTCAAGTAATGCTATACACTAGATACATTGATATTTTCTTCCTTTAGATTCATGGTGAACAATCACTGAAACAACTATATGATAGCATTAAGTTCCATCCACCATCAGACTCACTTGGACTATTCTTTGGAATCAGTTGCATTCTTGGACACATGCATCTCCATCAAGGGCAGTCACCTCAGCACTTCAATGCATCTCAAGCCCACGGATAACCTCATGATGCTCCACTTTTCTAGCTTCCATCCTAAACATGTAAAAGAAGCCATTTCCTACGGACAAGCCCTCCATATGAGGAGGATCGCAACAGACATCTCCAGACGCTGAAAGATACCCTCATTAAAAAAAACAGGGTATTAATCTGTAACACCCACGACTTGCGTGGGCTTGCAAAGTCTCACTAACTGTCCTGACTGGAGATAATACACATCCTTTTAATCTATGTTTAACCACCTCTCCATTCACATTGTCTGTACCTTTTATAAGACTTGATTACCTACAAAGACTCACATTCCAACCATTACTTTGTAAATTAAGTTTGTGTCTTTGTATGCTCTGTTTGTGAACTGAACTCCCACTCAGCCAATAAAAGAACAGCGCTGTGAAAGCTTGTTGTGGCTTGTGCTACCAAATAACCTGGTGGACTTTAACCTGGTGTTATGAGATTTCTTTCCGTGAACAATTGAAGGTTCAGGTTCAACATTGACAGACAAAAAGTGATTGGAAAAAACAAACCAATGGACTCTCCTAAAACTCTGGTTTCAAACTTATACACATGATCTTCCAAAAATTCCTACATGCTGACAACATCTGATTTGCAATTCAAACCATGACTTTGACACCTTGAACTGGAACCTAAACAAGGATTTGTCAAAACTTGAACAATACTACAATAAATGGCAACTGGAGCCAAGCTCTGCAAAAAACAGCATCCAGTTCATTCCATCTTCACAATGCAAAAGCTAATAAAGAATTCAACATTCACGTGGATGGCTACAAGTTAAAACACCTCCCAACTTGAGCATATGTCTATGACTCCATAGATGTTCCCAGAAGGTCAGATCATAAAACGAACTGCAGTCAAGGTCAAGTCCAGAAACCACTTGATTACCAAACTAGCTGGCTCAACATGGGATGCTGCTATCATCACTCTCTCTGAACCTCAGTACTCACTCTCGTGCTCAGCAGCAGAATATTGCGTCCTTTTTTTTTTTTTGAAGGTCATCACACGCACTCTCTCTCTCACTCGCACAATTTCTTGTCCTGGCAAGCATCACTCTACATATCCACTGACTTGCAAGTAGAGCTCCCATCAAGAAGGTCAATCTAAAAAAAACTCCCACACATGACTTCAACACAAGTTCTATCCAGACAGAAGAATGGGAATCATTGTGGAGTTTGCATATTCTCCCCGTATCTGTGTGGGTTTCTTCCAGGTGCACCAGTTTCCTTCTACAGTCCAAAGATGTGTGACTCTGATTAGTCATGATAAATTGCCTCTTGATGTCTGGGGTATTAGTTAAGGTGAATTCATGGGGCTGTGAGGATAGGACCTGGATGGGATTGTGGTCGGTGCAGACTTGATGGGCTGAATAACCTTCTGCACTGTCAGATTTTATGGTTGCACGCAACAAAAAAGTACCTGGTCTTGGACCCAATCCAATAGTTGCCTGATTTCAATCTTCCAAGGAAAGAGGTACATTTTAGAGTTTCAGGACTGACCACAGCTTCTGCTTAATCAGTCCCCACAGATGGGGCATTAGCACTAACCCCCTATGTGCTTGTCGGGAAAAGCAAAATATGCATCACATCATAGAGCCTCCAATCCGCTCAGTGGAGGAATAACAGCACCCAATACAACAGGACTGGAAGAAACTGCTTGGTTAAGGGACTTCAAGATTTATTTATTTAGTGAATACAATTAAGAACTTCATATATTGTCTTACGTGCCATTAGAATGATCCTTGACTTATGGCTACTTTTGAAGTGTAGGCACTACTTCAATATGGGGAACATAACAGCAAAAAAGTTCAAAAGGATGGGATTGAAAGTGAGATATTTATTTGAAATGGCTAAAGAGTTTAGTGCTCTCTTTCTAGAAAATATAAGGATGTAGAGAGATGTTTTCTACTAGTCTGTTCATAAATGATATATCTCAGACTTGCTGCGTAAGATGTGACCTGAGAATTAATTTTTTTGAGAAGATGTGGATCTGGATCCTGGATATCTTTCAAAGGTGCCAATAACACAGAGATGGAGCAAAAAAACTTCTTTTCTGTGGGTTGTTAAATTTAGAACATTGTGATTGTCTCAGTTTCTGTAGTAGAATTTGTCACACATCTGCACACGTTTTGACGGTTTTCAGAGCAGGCTGTCGGATGCAGATCGACCTGAAACAACCACAATGAGATAGAAAATCAAAATAAAAAACTTTTTTCAACTTTTGTAGTTAGACCATCCGCCAGACGGAAAAGTCTCTAGGAAGAATTGTGTAATGGTATTACACAACATGGGCGGCACGGTAGCACAGTGGTTAGCACTGCTGCTTCACAGCTCCAGGGACCTGGGTTCGATTGCTGCCTTGGGTCACTGTCTGTGTGGAGTTTGCACATTCTGTGTGTTTGTGTGGGTTTCTTCTGGATGCTACAGTTTCCTCCCACACTCCAAAGATTGCGGGTTGGGTTGATTGGCCATGCTAAAATTGCCCCTTAGTGTCCTGAGATGTGTAGATTAGAGGAATTAGTGAGTAAATATGAGGGATTATAGGGCTAGGGTCTGGGTGGGATTGTGGTCGGTGCCGACTCGAACTGTTCTGTAGGATTTCAATGATTCTATGAATATTGAGTTACATCATGGCAGAGATATGCTTGTTTGATAAGAATATTTGCCAAAATGCATGTAGAAAAGATGTTTGCGCAAATATGTTATAAATAGAAGATAGTTATGAATAACTCCCATGGTGAGCTCATGAGGAAACTTATTTACTAAAATATTAGTAATACATTTTAACAAAAAGTAGATGAGCCAAGTAGCTGCATTTAAGGAAAAGTTAGATAGTAAGAAGGAGAAAGAAATAGAAGGATAGTTAGATAAAGTAGAAGGTCATGAGAGTTAGTTAGAGTCAGCTTAGATTAGTTGAGCTGAATAATCTTTTTTGTCTCTATGTTTGAAGTAATGTGTTTACACCTACAACACTGATAACGATTCTGCATTCTATACTCAGACTAATTGCCAAATGGAACAATCCAACGCCAAAACGCTTTAGCAAACACTGAATAACATTACAAGATATACAAGGATATTTTCTTCTGAGATTAGTTCGGGATTTTTTTAAAGTGTCTGTTAATGATGAAAATCACGTGAGGGTACTTGTAACTAAGCAAGATTTATGATGCAAAATGTAATTCTAGTGTCTGATATATCACATCCTTTAACTCCCTTTTATGTTTTTAAATTTCAGAGAAGTTGTAACTGGTGACATCAATGATTCCATGGACTTTGTGCTGCTGAACTTTGCAGAAATGAACAAACTCTGGGTACGAATGCAGCACCAAGGCCACAGCAGAGACCGTGAAAAACGTGAACGTGAACGTCAAGAATTGCGAATCCTCGTTGGTACAAACCTAGTACGACTTAGTCAGTTAGAAGGGGTGAATGTAGAAAGGTACAAACAGGTAAGAATTCTGCTTCATGTCTCAAGTAATCTTAAACAATTTTTCCAAAGAAATACTCATGATATAATTTGAATATTCTTTGGCTTGCAAAACCGACACCAGAGCACAAACAGTTTGTAGGAGAAAAATGTTGCTTTGGCCCTCAAAAGAGGGACACCAATCATAGGAGATATCTGTGAAAAGGCCGCACTAAAATAGGTTGTGTGTGGTTAGGAATGAAAGAAAAGTAGTTTTGTTTTTGAAGGAAAACTGCATTCTCCTTTTTTTTTAGCTAATTCCTCCCTCCCATCAAGAGACAAAGGTCCACTCCATAGTCTCGGATTAGTGGTACTAGCATGTTAAATGACTACCTTGACACACATTTTCTTCTTTCTCATCTTCCACCTCTGTTTTAATGTATTTCAAGCTGCAGTAAAGTGAAGAATTTTAATTATAGCTGATGTATATGTTTGAAATTGGGGCTGTCTGAGGAAATGTGGTGAGAGGAAGTTGCTCATTAAAGCAGTGGTTATTTTAATAAGATTTAAAATTATATAGCATATTACAATCTTGTTACCTCAAATGCCTTGATGACTTGCATAAGAAAATATGGTAGCTATTTTGCATTGTGAAATTCCACAAAAAACTCGTACGTTTTTTTTTGGTGGTGATGATTGAGGGGGGGAATATTATCTAGAGCATTAGAACAATTCCCAGACCTATTAGAATAGGCACACTCTTGTTTAACATCTCACCCACCTCTCACAATGCAAAACTTTCTTTGGCATGTCAGCAGTTAGCCTCAAGCAGCCTTTATCCAGAGAATGTTTCTGACTCTTATTTTCAATTTTGTTGCCCCTAGATTGTATTAACAGGAATATTGGAGCAGGTTGTAAACTGCAGAGATGGCTTGGCTCAAGAATATCTCATGGAATGTATTATTCAGGTAAAGTTCTATTTACTTTGGTCCCAGATACTTGTTTTGCAAATAATGAGTTGATTTTGGGTATAAGGAAGTTTTATTCCTGACGAAACCAGTAGGGAGCAAAGTTTTCATTGTAATATGCTCTCAAGTATAAAACGGACTGATAATGTGCTAATTAAATGAAAGTACTGTGTCTTGTACTGCACCTGAACAAGTATATAAGGAAATAGGCTCTTGAGAATAAATTAAAGCAATGAAAACTGACAGTAAGAATGGCCTAAGAGAGAGCTGATCCGAATGGAAATTCAGGAGCGAGTTAAATACTTTTGTTTTAAGATTGTTGAGGATAAAAGGGACCAACCGAAATCGGCACTTATTTATGAAATATTAATTAGTTTTAGCTGACCAAGCTGTGAGAAAGACAAGTAAAACTTGGGTATTTTGATGCTGTATTTAAGGAAATAATTAACCACTTTTGGTAATAAAAGGGAATTTATCCATATCTGATGAATTGAGAGGCATGGCAACTCCCAAAAAATGGCACAAAGCATAAATTAATTGAATGTGAAGTTTATTTATTAGTCACAAGTGGGCTTACATTCACACAGCAATGAAGTTACTGCATGGGACAATGACAGACACTGATGCTGTATGGTAGTAGGTTGGATCTAAGAGAATTCAGAAGAGAATTGAATTGCTATCTGAAAATAATGTGCAAGGTTATGGGAATAAGGCAGGGGAGGTAGAATAGTCTTTCAGTGCAGGCTTGATGGGCTGAATGGCTTCTTTCTGCATTGTAAAGGTTCTGTGATAGTGCACTTTGGACATTTGAAAATAGTAACATGGCAGGGAGGGTTTTGGTGAAAATAGCATCGTCAGAGAATGAAAAAATAAGAGATGTGTAAAGGTCAAGAACAAGGGTAATTAATGGCCAGGAAAGATGTATGTAAGTTAAATAGCAGAAGTATAAAAAGTACTCTAAAATAAAAGGTAAGGGGAGAACTATTAAAGGTCTAATTGAACAGCCTGTTCAGAAATGTACACGCAAACAAAATAGAACTGGAGGCAATAATTCGTAAGGGGGAATTAGATGTAATAGGAATTGCTGAAAGGTGACTGCAGTTACAGGACCAGCAGCTAAATTTTGTAATATATAATCAGAATAGGGAAGGTAGCTATACAAATTAGAGAACATTGGCAATAGAAAAAGGACGTAACTAGCAAAATGTTAGAACCAGAATCCATAAATGATAAGGGATCAGTCACACTAACCAGCTGCCTAATCGTGGAAAGATGTTGGAGGAAAAAGTACAATGTAAGCAAAAAATGTGAAATGAATAAAGAACATTGATTAATATTCTGAGAATTTTAACAATTCCCAAAAAAAGGCAAGAGATATAGAAAATGTGGTTATACAATATGTGCAGTATTCCTTTCTTAACCAATATCATGTGTGCTCACTGCACTACATTGGCGCCCAGTCAAACAGCAAAGTCCTATTCCCTTATCACCTGTCTTTACTATCTTACATTGATGCCCAGTTTAAAAAAAAGTCTTAATATTCAAATCCCTTTGTTTTCCAATAGGGGGTGGAGGTACCAAGATACAGATTACAAGAAGTGCAACAGGTTAAAACTATTGGTAGCTTCATTTTTGGAGGGATAGAGATGAATGTTAAATATATATAGAATCTTGGTTAGACTACATTTGGGAGTAATAAAATCTGTTCTGGAGTCCATATTATAAAATGATAATAATACATAACAGATTTGATAGAATGATATCCGAACTGAAAGATTATACCTATTATGAAAGCTTAAACTACTGGGAACTAGAAAAGAAAAAAACACTGAAGAGTGGTCTGATAAAGATCTTTAAGATTATGAATGGGTTAAATATGGTAAACACAGTAAGAAGTCTCTCAACACCAGGTTAAAGTCCAGCAGATTTATTTGGTAGCAGAAAGCCACAAGCTTTCGGAGCATTCGCTGTTCTTTTGTTAAGTAAATGGGATTGCAGTTCACAAACAGGACATATAAAGACACAAACTCAGTTTACAAAATAATGGTTGGAATGCGAGTTTTTGCAGGTAATCAAGTTTTAATTGTACAGACAATGTGAGTGAAGAGAGGATTAAGCACAGGTTAAAGAGATGTGTATTCTCTGTAGCCAGGACAGTTAGTGAGATTTTGCAAGGCCAGGCAAGTCGTGGGGGTTACAGATAGTGTGACATGAACCCAAGGTGCAGTTTTTAGCTGTGGCGCTTGGAAACTTCGGTTGATGAAGTTTCTCTGAAGTAGACTGATGACCTCTTATGAGGGCATCTTTCAGTGACTGAGGGTGTCTATTGCGATCCTCCTCATCTGAGCAGATCCTGTGTAAGCAGAGGGCTTGTCCATAGGGGATGGCTTCTTTAACGTGTTTAGAGTGGAAGCTGAAGAAGTGGAGCATTGTGAGGTTATCCACAGGCTTACAATACAGTGAAGTGCTGAGGTGACCATCTTTGGAGATGCAACTGATTCTGGAGAGTTGTCCATGATGAGTCTATTGGTGAGATGGAATATATCGTCATATAGTTGCTTCAGTGATTGTTCACCATAAGTCCAAAGGAAGAAAATATCATTGCTGTATCTAGTGTACAGTACAGACTTCCTCAGAAGACAAACACAGGACACGGCGACAGAGTACCCTTCATTGTCCAGTACTTCCTTGGAGTGAAAAAGCTTCAATGTCTCCCTGAAGCCTTCAACATGTCATTCATGAAGACGAACATCTCGCCAAGGCCATCCCCTACCCCCACTTGCCTTCAAGCAACTGCGCAATTTCAAACAGACCAGCAAACTACACAGTCTTCAGGAGCACAGTGACCACATCATCACACAATCCTGCCACAACAACCTCTGCAAGACGTGCCAGATCATCGACAAGGATGCCATCATCGCACATGAGGACACCATCCACCAGCTACTCAGCCAACATTGTCTACCTGATTTGCTGCAGGAAAGGATGTCCTGAGGCATGGTGCATTAGGGAAACACGCAGATGCTAAGACAACGGATGAATGAACACCGCTCGACAATCACCAGGCAAGAGTGTTCTCTTTCTATTGGGGAACACTTCAGCGGTCATGGGTATTTGGCCTCTGATCTTTGGGTAAGTGTTCTCCAAGGTGGCCTTCACAATGCAGAACCGCTGAGCGTAGACTGATAACCAAGTTCCGCACGCATGAGGATGGCCTCAACTGGGATATTGGGTTCGTGTCATGTTATCTGTAACCCCCATGACTTGCCTAGCCTTGCAAAATCTCTAACAGTCCTGGCTGGAGACAATACACATTTCTTGAACCTGTGTTTAACCCCCTCTCCACTCTCGTTCTGTGCTGTTAAGATTTGATTACCTATAAAACTCGCATTCCAACCATTATTTTGTAAATTGAGTTTGTGTCTTTATAGGCCTTGTTTGTGAACTGAAATCCCACTCATCTGACGAAGGAGCAGTGAGCGCTCCAAAAGCTAGTGGCTTTTGCTACAAATAAATCTGTTGGACTTTAACTTGGTGTTGTGAGACTGCTTACTGTGTTTACCCCAGTCCAACTCCAGCATCTCCACATCATTAAATATGATAGACATTGAGAAGGTGTTTCTGATTTTTATGGCAGAGTAGAACAAGGGGCTATAAATTTATATAAAAAAAAATCTGATTGCTAATTAATGAGATTGAGTGATTGGGATATACAACTGGTTGATGTTACAGTATAGATACATTTAAAAGGAAAATAGATAACTAGATGAGAGGAAACGAATATAACTCTTTTGTTGATTCAATTAAATGGAGAGTGGGAGGAGGTTTGAGTGGAGTATAAAGACTGTTTTGGACTTTTTGGAACAAAGCTACTGTAATTGCAGTACAAATTGAAGACAGAAGAATAATCCAAATGGGAAAGGGAAGAGTGCGAGAGTAAGAAAGGAATTTGAGGTCTGAACACAAGTTTACTGGGATGTGGAAGTTCTTCACAAAAGAATAGTTTTAAGAAACAAGCCATGTGGGGGGGCAAGTCACAATTCATTCATTATGCTTAACTTGTGGGAAGCCCCAGTTTAGGATACACGTATTATTTTCACTTGGATGACTGATCAGCAACTGTTAGTACATACGTTCCTCAACTTGCATTGCACCTGCTAACATAGGTGCAGTATCTATGATTGCTGACATTACTGGAGTGCTCCCAGTTATCTGTCAGTACTGCGTGTCTGAATATGATCGTTTCACTGCCTACGGCTCAGAGAGCAGACTTTTTAGCCAGCACCCTACTCTTACCGTCACCTCTCGCTCACCACGTCTCCTGAGCTGCAGTTTGTTTCTCTTCCATTTGCATATAGTCTCTGCTCAAGACCTGTTTTCTCCTCTATTTGCAAGTGCTCCCCGAGAGCTCCCAGCACTTGCTGTTATTTCTGGACTTTACCGTTTGCACTATTTTCCAGCATGGTGAATGCAGGAAATGGCCTCTCTACCTTTTTGTTCTGGCAGAATTTGATGATGGCAGCTGGTTTTGACATCACAGGCACTGCAACTAAATGTATGAGCCTTCTGTAATTGATGTAATTGGTAAACTCAGACTTTAGAAACAGTGATCTGTATATTCGTGCTGGTTCAGACTAAGTGATCGAGTTTGATTTTTGCTGTACTATGCAAAGCTAGGAACAGGGAATATAAATTGAAAGCTCATTGCACAGAGGGTTGTGGGGATCAGATCATTGAACGTCTTTAAAACAGAGGTTATTGATCAATAAGGGGATCACGTATTATGGGAATGAGAATCATATCAGCCATGATTAGTAGAGCAGACTCAATGGGCTAATTCTGCTCCAGTATTTTATTAAGTTAAGTAAAATTAAGTGGGCTAAAAAAATTCAGATACAAAGCTTGACTTATTAGGTTTTGACCAATTGTCGTAATCCAGTTCAGAAGGCCATGGTTGCAAAATCATTTGAGATTCTTCCCAAGCTACTAATAATTATAGGGAATGCTTGGAAATGGGATTAATGATGAGAACTGCATTAGAGCACACTGGCAGAAGTTGGTGACTCTTGGTTGGTTTTTTATTCTCAATGTGGGACTGACGTCTGTAGTTTTCCCTATCAGTGCAGCCCTAACTCTTGAATTTAAAAAATGAATTAAGCTATGCTCCATTTATTAGAAAAGTTAGAAAGTGATCAAAACTTTGTTTAGAAAGCTGATAACTCAGTCAATATGATGGATGTCTGTTTTCAAGCAACA
The DNA here is from genome assembly GCA_024679065.1 of Sphyrna mokarran. Taxonomy (NCBI): domain Eukaryota; kingdom Metazoa; phylum Chordata; class Chondrichthyes; order Carcharhiniformes; family Carcharhinidae; genus Sphyrna; species Sphyrna mokarran. The sequence goes on along the minus strand of JAGIQG010000004.1, from coordinate 32,875,361 downwards.
TTAGCTACATTTCCATTTTGTCCATAAATCCTGTTGCGTGATACTTCGTTAATTATATGGTTTTCACACCTTTTTATTTCGGAGATTCCTGGCTAATACTGGCATATAGACTAACAGAAATTTAATAAGATAAATTCACCAAGATTTCTTCAGACTTTTAAGTTCTGAACTTAACATTAAACACCAGCAGTTACACGAAGAGTGCAGCATCCTTGATCGTATGAAACGTGTATGCTGACTTTCAGCTGAAAGAGTGGTGCATGTCTGGAATCCAAGATATTGATCTTACTATAAGCATTGGGGCTGTGAATTATTTTTCATGAGAGCTAAACTGAAGACTGTATCTTGAAGAACATGGAAATAGTACAGCTTCCATGTCCTCTTGAATAACAATCGCAATGATTTCTCATACTGTAAATGATTTCTATACTGTAAATGCACTGCATCTTTTGCAATTAAACTACCATCTTGTACTGGATCTCTGAGCATCCATGCATTTTGTGTCAAATATGTAACAACCTTTGTGAAATTTTCAAAGTAATGAGGTTATCTATTTACAGGTATTCCCTGATGAGTTTCATCTGCAGACGCTGAATCCATTCCTTCGTTCTTGTGCAGAGCTCCACCAAAGCGTTAATGTGAAAAACATTATCATTGCATTGATTGATCGGTAAGATGGCTTATAGGAATTGGATCCCAATGATTTCTTTGTCGTTATGAATTGAATCCCAGTAGGTTTCCTTGTAACTTCACTAAGTAAACAATGAGATTTTACTTGGTTTGAATTGCTTTTAGTGATCTTTTTTGCCATTTTTAGGTTGGCTTTGTTTGCGCATCGTGAAGATGGTCCCGGAATCCCTGCTGATATAAAACTGTTTGACATCTTTTCCCAACAAGTAGCAACAGTTATACAGGTAAAACTGCTTTTATTGTCACAGACCTCTTTCTTGATCCATAGCGTTTTATTTATGAATACCAGTAATTCGTTTGTCTCGGATGCTTTCACAATTTTACCATTTCCTAAACTTAATTGTTTGCTATTTCACTAACGAAATTGCACAAGGTCTGTTTGAAATTAAACCCGTGGGAATGTTTCCCTAGTCAATAAATTGGCATTCCACTAAAATGTGGAATTTACTAGAACTGGAAAGGTATTTATAACTTGTGTTTTTACTCGAGGGTGAGCTGATAATTTGCTAAAGTCTAGTTATGTCTTCAGCTGCAACCGAACAATAATATGTACTTATGGATTGCAAAGGTATAGGCAAGAAGTTAAACTTGAAGGCATCTAACAATGTGTACTGTTAGACTTCCCCTGCATTCTTCAACTCAAATATATTTTGATTCCAAATTTGTTGAAAATACAAGCTGATAATAGTGCGGTAAATGAAACAAGGCATCTGGGATCCATGTGAACAGGACAGCCAACAGAATCTCTACTAAATCCAATGAAATGTAAGGATTAGGGAATAAACAGAGGAAAGACTCAGAAGACAAATGAATAAAATGGGTAAATTCAATATCAAATCAGATACAGGAAGAGGAGCTTAAAGACTGGATTAAGGAGAGGTGGGCAAGAAACAAGGAAAAAAAAGAATTTTTTAGAATTTGATATTTTTAAAACTCCCTAGAGGTGCTGATTGATAGTTAATACTTGGCATTTCATTAAACAAGGGATTTGCACTTGTAATGTCAGGATAACTTTCTGAGTTTAATGAACAATTAATTAAATACAAGAAATTCCTGAAAAGAGAGGTTAACGTTGTAATAGTGTTTTTTGAGAATCTAATGGCATGGTGCCACAATTCAGACAGCAACTTTTGGGATTTCATGTTTTAAACTGCTGGTCTGCAAGATTTTCTTATAAATAAGTGATATTGCGTTATTACTTTAATTACAGATGCTAGACCATTAATTATTCTGAGTCCATGCCATTACTTCTGCATGAAAGGACTGGTTTATGGGATGTATAATTTCTCTATCGATGGCAGAGAAAGCAGCAGTTGTAATTAATTTGAATTTTCAGAAGGCATTTATAGAATGTACAACTTATTCACTCACTTAATAGTAGCCATGATGTGGAGATGCTGGCATTGGACTGCAGTGGGCACAGTAAGAAGTCTCAACACCAACTTTTAGTCCAACTTTATTTGGAATCATGGCTTTCCGAACATTTGATGAGGGAGCAGTGCTTCAAAAACTATGGTTCCAAATAAACTTGTCGGACTTCAATGTGGTGTTGAGACTTCTTACTTATTAAATAAGTTTCTTGAAAATCTCGTGGATTGAAAGGTTGAAAATGGTATACCTCAGAAGTCCATCTTTGTCCTGTTCTGGATGGTTTTGTCAAGGATACAGGAAACCTGGCCTCTCAATTTATAGGTGGAACAAGCAAGAAGTTTAGCAGTTAAGATGATCTGTTTTTAAAAAAAACAATTGGACAAAGGATCATGAAGTGGGTACATGGGCGATGCAGTTTGATATGAAACATGGGTGTAATATATTTTATGAAAGGAAATCAAGTGAATAATGAAAGACTGTTATTTTTAGTTGAGAGTCAGTGGCTAGAGATCTTCAGTTGAACATCACAGATTGAAGGGAAGTTTCTGTATGAGTTGTTGTTGCCTTAATTTAAAACTTCTCACCCTTCAAAGTTCTATCACCGCACTGTACTGGTGTAATTTCTTCAGTTCTCCAATTCTGGCCTTTGAATAATCCCCACTTCTGTTAGTCACAGGTGACAACCATGCTTTCAGTAACCAAGACCCTAAATGCAAGAGCTCTCTCCTTCTCTCTTTTGGTTTAAAATGCTCTTTAAAATGTACTTTTCTCCTAGCTTTTAGGCATCTACCCTAATAGCTTTCAAGTTATTGTTGGCACTTCACGTGGTAAATAATGGATAGCTATTATATCTTCCTTGAACAAATCTGAAGAATGTTGGAAGCACTTGATATAAGATTGTAAAGAAACAGGTGTAATGAGAGTTTCTCAGACAGACAGCTGGTGTGGACTCACTGGACCTGATTTCCTGATTCTGAAATGATTTCTGTTGTTCAGTTGTACCAAGTGTCCATCAGGAAAGCATTCTACCTCAGTTGTACAGAGGTAGAATGCTTTCCTGATTGACACTTGGTGTTAATGCCATCTATTACCAACCCTTGCAATATAGAATTGACAAATATCAAGCAAAATTCTCTTTGTATCTGAATAACCTCAGAAAAGCATTGAATGTACTGAGAGCCTTGTCTTGACACAAGTCCTTATGAAGTCTTTTTATTTTGCCATGATAGACATGTCATTATTCTTCAACTGTCAGATTCAGGCATACTTTATTGGAATGTTGTACCAGGTGCTTGGAAGTGACTTTAAGAATAGTGGTGTTGCATTATTTCTGAATGTGTAATCCCACACTTTTTTAAATTAATTGCCTTGTTTCTCTTTCTGCACCTAGTAGTGCACAGGGCTGACCTTCATTTGTTCCTATAGCAAGTTTTATCTGGAACAAGTTACTAGATTGTTAGCACAGTGTTATAGATTGAGGGGCGTTATTCTACACCAAGCATGGCTGACCAGGAGGGTCTCCAGGTCTTACCACTTGCCCTTGGCATATTGGAAGGATGTTGTAGGACAATACTCAACATGTTGGCCACATTAGGAATGCACCTTCTTTGGCTGTGAAATCCTGGGATGACACACAAACCTGGAGCTTCTGGCTCAGACAGGGTCTCTACCCACAATGCCACAAGACCTCTTCACCAATTACCTTGTGCAGTTGTATTAAAAGTAGCAAGGGAAATTTGACAATTTGATCAGAAGCTTGTCATTTTGCATGATAGCAGTAACCTATTAGTTGTCATTTTAAAGTTTCTTCCATTTAATGTGCTCTACAGTTGCTGTGCCATTTACTAAAAATGCTGATTAAAATGTGTTTTCAAAAGGATAAATATTTTTATTTTGGTTATATTTGCAGTCAAGACAAGATATGCCATCTGAAGATGTAGTATCTTTACAAGTATCTCTTATCAACTTGGCCATGAAGTGTTACCCTGAACGGGTGGACTATGTTGATAAAGTTCTTGAAACAACTGTGGAGATCTTTAACAAACTCAATCTCGAACAGTATGTACTTTCATTTTTAAGTATCCTTTTAACATAGGAATTTTAAGATTGCTGTGTCACATTTTTGTATCTTAAACTATACTTCTGTTCAGTTAAACAAATATGTTGACTTTCGATAGCCAAGAAAAAGAACTTGTTATCAAATTCTTGTTTTCTTTTCTTGCCACATTTAGTATTGCTACTAGCAGTGCAGTTTCCAAAGAATTAACACGACTTCTAAAGATTCCTATTGACACCTACAACAACATCCTGACTGTATTGAAGTTGAAACACTTCCATCCTTTATTTGAATACTTTGATTATGAGTCACGCAAAAATATGAGCTGTTACATACTAAGCAACGCGCTCGAGTACAACACAGAAATAATTGGACAAGAGCAGGTAATATTTAATGCATGTCTTAAGCAGAGCCACATAACTTATTTTAACTGTATGATGGGCCAAAATGATGGCAAAAGCAGGTACTGCAAAAACAAACTGATTTAAAAATGCATCTTGATTGTTATAAGTGGATTTTAGGATATATTTAAGAAATTGACTGGAAATTAGTGTTGTTAAATGAGAGATACGTTGAGAACCCGTGAACAAGGTCTTAAAGTACAGCTTTTACAAAACTGATAACTTTTTACAATGCAAGTTGAATTTGTTGGAATATCAGTAATTTGAAAGAAAAATATGTATCATATTAATTTTAAGAATCCCTAATATCAGTGTTATTTTTGAAAATTGGTTGTCTAAAAAAAACATATTCTGCGGGAGGATTTGTCTCTCCAAATTGATTCAAAAGCAAGAATTTTGACCCTCTTGAGGTTCATAAGATGGGAGGACAAGACTAGAGAATGTCAGTAAAGGGCTGATGAATTTAAATTATGTTAATTACCCTGTGTCTGTTGATCACTTCCTTTTTGTAGCACTGAAATAGACACATGAGAATGCTTTGTAAAGTTAACATGAAATTATTTAAGTTGGCATTGTTTTTCTTCTGAAATTTGTAGCATTTGAACATTTTTTTCCTTGATTCTAAATGTTGAATGTAATATTGAATGGAAGATTCCATTTACAAAGTTACAGTATTCATTACTATTTGCTATTTAGAAAGTTATCAGCCAGTTGTGTTTAACAAAACTGGATATAAATTTTTAAATTTCCTGTTATCTGTAACTATTTGAACAGTACAATAAAGTTAATTACCTAGCCTGGGCTTTGGTCTCGTGGATCCAGAACTGGCTTGCCTGCCAGAAGCAGAGAGTGGTTGTGGATGGGTCTTATTCTGCATGGAGGTGGGTCACCATTGGAGTGCCCCAGAGATCTGTTCTAGGACCCTGGCTGTTTGTCATTTTCATAAATGACCTAGATGAGGAAATGGAGGGATGAGTTAGTAAGTTCGCTGATGACACGAAGGTTGGTGGTCTTGTGGATAGGCTAGAAGAATATCAGAAGTTGCAGCGTGACATAGATAAGATGCAAGACTGGACAGAGAAGTGACAGATGGACTTCAATGCGGATAAATGTGTTGTGGTCCATTTTGGCAGGTCCAGTCGATGAAGGAGCCCAATACCAAGGGTAGGACTTTTAGCAGTGTTGAGGAGCAGAAGGACCTTAGGGTCCGGGTCCGTAGGACTCTTAAATTGGCCTCGCAGGTGGAGGATATGGTCAAAAAGGCATATGGTGTGCTAGCCTTCATTATTCAAGGGATTGAGTTTAGGAGTCAGGAGGTAATGCTGCAACTTTATAGGACCCATGTCAGACCCCACTTGGAGTACTGTGCGCAGTTCTGGTCGCCTCAGTGCAGGAAGAATGTGGAAGCTATAGAGCATGCAGAGGAGATTTACAAGGGTGTTGCCTGGATTGGGAGGCATGCCTTAGGTTGAGGGAGCTAGGTCTCTTCTCCCTGGAGAGACGAAGGTTGAGAGTCGACCTGATAAAGGTTTATAAAATGTTGAGAGGGATAGATAGGGTGGATTCTAGGAGGCTATTTCCCAGGTCTGAAATGGTTGCTACGAGAGGATACAGGTTTAAGGTGCTGGGGAGCAAGTACAGAGGAGATGTCAGGGGTAAGTTCTTCCCTCAGAGGTGAGTGAGGGACTCGGCTGCCGTCGGTGGTGGTAGTAGAGGCGAACTCGCTGGGGTCTGTTAAAAGGATGAGTACATGGGATTTAATGGGATTGGAAGTTATAGTTCTGTGGCCTGGTAGGTATGGATGTGATCGGCGCAACTTGCGGACCAAAGGGCCCATTTGTGCTGTAGTGTTCTATGTTCTAACCAACTATATATCAACCTGAAAATAATTTTATTATGGCAAATGTGAAATTTGTTTCGGTAATAAGTAGCATGCAGTGCTGTTCATCTAGCAAAATGCTGTTGCATATGTTTTCAAAATAAAATTTGATTGCATGGTCCAGGAAATATACCTTCATCAGTTGCAGTTATGATTTGGTCCCTATGTGATGACTTTTTTTTCACCTCTAAGAATTATGGCCGTAATGAATAGTGTCATGTTGACTTTTCATATTAATCAGTGAAGCTCTCACAGCCTTGAACTGAAATCTCTAAATTCAGGAACCACACCAGAGACTTGATTGCAAAAAACACTCACTCCATTGCAGTGTTCAAGGTGCCATCTTTTAGATAAAATACTAATCCTAGGATTCATCTCAAATGGGCATAAATTATCTCACGATGTTGCAAAGAAGGGCAGGAGAGTTCCTACCAGTGTGCTGTCCAATATTTATCCTACATTAAGAATCTCAAAACGGCAGATCAAATTGCTGTTTGAGGGAGCTTGTCTGCAAATTGAATGCTACATTTCTGTCAGTACAGAGGGTGATGGAAAAGGATGTTTCTATGATTGGAAGTCTGTTTCTAATGGAGCCCTGCAGGGCTCTGTGCTGAGGTTGTTGCCATTTGTGGTGTATGTTAATGATTTGGACTTGCATGTAATGGAATGAACAAGAAGTTCACAGATGGCATGAAAATTTATTGGGTGGCAAATATTGAGGATGATAGCTGTAGACTGTAGAAAGATATCAATGCACTAGTCAGTTGGGTAGAGCAGTGGCAAATGGAATTTAACCTGGGAAAATTGAGGGAAAACACTTGGAGTGCTAACAAAGCAAAGGATTATGCTATGAATGGTAGAATTGTACTGAAGATCAGAGAGACCTTGGAGTCCGTATCTACAGATTCCTGAAGGTGATAGGGCAGGTAGATGAGGTGGGTAAGAAAACACATGGGATACTTGCCTTTATTAGCTGAGGCATAGAATTCACAAGCAGGGGGGTACGCTGAAACTGTACACAACACTGGTTATACTACAACTGAAGTACTTCATGCAATTCTGGTCACCACATTATAGGATTGATGTGATTGCACTGGAGAGGGTGCAGATGAAATTTACCAGGATATTCCCTGTGCTGGAGTGTCTTGGCAAAGAGAAGAGATTGGATAGGCTGGAACTGTTTTCCTTAGAGCCGCATAAACTCAGAGGGAACCTGAAAGAAGTGAATAAGATCAAAGAGCATAGATAGCGTAGGTGGACACTTTTTCCAGTGGTAGGTGGGTCAATAACAAGGGGGCATAGATTTCAGTTAAGAGGTAGGAGGGTTGTTGGGTGAAAAAAGCTTTTCTTCAGAAGGTAGTGGAAGTCTGGAACTCATTGCCTGAAAGGTGGTTGAGCCAGCAACTCTGGTAACATTTAAGTATTTAGACATTTGCTTGTACTGCCAGGCTATGGGCCAAGCACTGGAAAATGGGATTAGTGTAGTCAAATTTTTGTTGACTGGCATAGGTGTGATGGGCTGAATAGTCTCCTTCTATGCTGTATATGTCTATGAATCTAACTGTTTCTCAGTTGATGTCTGCTTTCAATATTTCCAGCTTTTTTGTTTATTTCTGGATAGTGATTGTGTTGCATATTAAGTTGTTGTTGTGTGAAGTCTTAGAATCACCTAAGCTGTTAAATAGATGTCTGCTTCTTTCTACAGGTGGATGCTATACTGAACTTGGTGTCAACATTAATTCAGGATCAGCCAGATCAACCAGCAGAGGATCCTGACCCAGAAGATTTTGCTGAGGAGCAAAGTCTTGTTGGTAGATTTATCCATTTATTTCAATCTGAAGATCCTGACCAACAGTATTTGGTATGTTAATGTGCTAAATTTAGGTGTTGTATGTTTCTTTTCCTTTAACAGATGAATGGAGTTGTTTACATTATGCCTAGTAATTTTGATTAGTGATTTTACGTGAGATTTTTATGTTGAGCATTTTCCTTTCTTAAAAGTGAAACCACACTTGGGTTTTCTGGCCACAAAATTTTCTTTTGCTGCTGTCTGAATTATCTTGAATTCCAGCTAACTAATTTTAATGCTAGTGTTTGATGGAGAAACTTTGAGCCATGCATATGTGATGACATCTCTTAGCTCAAAGCAGTGCAGGCTAATGCAGTTGAACTGCTGAAGATTATCTATTAAAAGTAATGAACTATAAATGCCAATCAATAATGCAGCTTGTGTTTCACATTTAAAATGTATGGGCCGAGCGATTTGATTCAAGTTGGTGCATCCCCAGAATGTCTGCATAGTTTTCCTTTTCTCCTATCACACCCCCATAATTTATTTAAATAATTCTAGGATTTTCACCTAGTAAGTATATTTCATGCACTGATCATTCTAGAAAAATATCCCAACTTTACTCTTGAATAAGAGTTTTATTAACTTGAACCAATGTTTCCTTGATCTTTTTATAGTTTGGTTCGAAAGATCTATCTTTTAGGCCTCAAGATTCACTGCCCTGGGTTAGCCAGGCAGTTTAACTTTAGCTCAACATTCTAATTGTTTAATCACAGATTTATATTATGGAAGAATTGTCTAGGAGTATTATAATGTAGAATATGAAATCCTAAACTGAGTTAATATTTATATGCACAAAGATAATGATGCCTAACTTCAGTGTTTGTTCAAAAATATTGCATGTGTCGCTCACTGGCTAAATAACATAGAAAAGCAAAATTTCACTTCACTGGGAATGTCTCACAGTTGTGAAGACTTGTATACCTAAAATTGACACTTGCAGGAATGGAAAATCTTTTTCCAAAGGTAAAACAATTTTAATAAAGCAATTTCCTCCCATTTTTTAAGACTCATTGAACCAAAGCCTTTCTACTTCCTAACAAATGAGGATTTTTTTTGAGCATTCAATAATGTCTGAAATATTAATGTGCAAGAGACATCGGAGCCATTTCTCCCCGATCCCTAGTTTACTGGCCAGTGTTCAGTGCTTGATTGAAAAAGTTGAATTGGGAAATTGCACAGTGGAAGATCATGACTGCAGCCTACTCCTGGATGCTTGTGCTGCGTAAATGTGGTTTTGATGTACTATGTTTGCTGAGCTCATGAGAGAAATAGGAAATAATTACGCTCAGACATGAGTTAGTGTGTTGCTGTGGTTAGCCGTGTCAGTGCATATGATAATTTTGTCCTCTGATAGTGGGATAATTTTTTTTAATCTTTAATGCCTGAGCATCAAGCAGCCCTAGGGTGGAGCCCAGAGAAAAAAAGTACTTGAAGGGGTGGCTGGGAAAATTGCATACCTGTTGCCAAGGAAACCCTCCACATTCCCTATTAGTTTAAATGGAAGGAACATTAGATGGGTTTTCTTAGAGCAGGCTTGCCCAACCTTCTCATTCTGTGGGGCCATATTTGTGTATTTTTCTCATTGAAGCGGTTGATCAAATTTTGGAAAAATAAGATTAGGCACTACAATCAACTGAATTTTAAAAGTTGAGGTTTTAAGGAAAGAAACAATCGCTTGCCTTCATCCACCCAGTTGTTCACTTGTTTGCATACATTGGATAAGCCTATGATAGAGTTTTTTATAGTCCTCCCTTTCAGGTTTCACTCAGCCTAACACTTGGACAATGACTAACATAAAATCCAGTAAAACTTTAAGCCTATCCATATATGTTTTGAGAAATGTTTCATTGAGCTTTGATATAAAGTAAATGCAGTACACTAGACTAACTGAAGTTATACACAGTGCATCTAAAGGAACAAGTCGTTGTTATTTGACTTACCTAATTGTTTTTCAAATATAGCCGTACTGTAAGTAGATTATTCCAAATATAAAATAGAGACACTTCCATCAAATTTCAAGCCCAAACAATCTACGCAGGCAGATCCTGGGTAATTAGATTGCACCCTATAGTTATTCATATATCAGTGACATTTTTGAATGCACGTTGCAAATAGTTGATTTCCTAAACATATAGGTTTTTGGTGGATCAACTGATTTGTCTTAAACTGCAATTTATTTTCATAAATATTGCTAATTAGAATTTTATGAATTGGATCAGTCATTACATTACATTTCATTGTGACTCATTTAGTTTTTGCATGTTTCAGTCATTCCACTGTATCAAAGCTCATACTGAGCAAGTAACACTTTCTTATTAATCATAACGGGTTCTCGACAAAAGTTTAATACAAGGCGTAAAAAAGTGGCATAAGTGATGTGACATATGCTCATTGAAAAATATCGAAATTGTAAAAATCAATAGTAGCAAATCTGAAAATGTACACATTAAAACTACAAATTCATATGTTTCTCTTTAGCTTTGTTTATAGAATTTTATTGGAAAATAATCATATACTGTTTAATTTCACTGCATGAAGGTGAAACTCACATTTTAAATGTTAAAACATTTATATGTCAGATGTAACTTAAGTAATGTTACAGCAAAAGCTATTTGCAAATATTTATTAGTAGACACTAGGTAGAAGTTGATTTGAATATAACAAGTGAAATTGTTTTGCTCCCCATTATGCCAGTGGTGCATTTGTGCCTGAATTTGTTCAAAAAAGGAATTAAAGGACGCAATAATCAGGATCAGAACAAAGTGAACACAAGTTATGATATGATGCTGCTCTGGCCTGAATGCATTTAAAATCAATATTTGGAGGTTCAACACGAGCACAAACTCCAAATATAGAGAGCTGATTTGACTTGAGGATTATTTTGTTTTGCCATTTGATGGAACAGAGCCATTGCCTTCCTCTTGAGTTTGACAAAGAAATCAGGAGTTTTTGGTGTTCAATAAAAATAGGAAATGCTGGGAATGTATTCCATGTTAACAATCTCACGTCAGGGTATTTAATCTGAGCATGAGTTTTGACGAAAGGTCATTATCTAACGTGTTTGTTCTTTTCTCTCAAATGTTACCTCCTCTATTTAGTATTTTCTGAATTTTTGTCAAATTTCCAGCATCTCCAGTACTTTGGGTTTGTTCCTTGATTTTAGTTGATCAAGCAGTTTTAATTTTGATTTACTGCTTGGATTTTAATAAGGTGTACATAATGTATGGGGTTGAAAATCTGAATCATAGTTCCCTTTGCATGATCTGTTATAACATGAAACTTGCAAATTATTCCTACCAGATATACAAATCTTTTGTCTTACGTACACTTTCCAATGATTTTGTCAGAACTACATAACTAAATAAAGCATCTAATGAGGGCAATGCAGTTACTGAATTTAAGCAATATCATAGTTATAGTTGCAACAAATGTACTGAACGTACAGCACCATTCTGCAATTGTCCGAGTAACTGGAATGGAATCTCGCCACTGATCTGAATGCAGAGTTAAAGTAATTTAACTTGGTGGAGAAAGTTTCTGAGGAAGAGCATAGAAGTCCCTGCAGATTATGGCTTATCATACATAATTATAAGTCATTTGCCATAATTTCATGGAATTTCTGCACCCTAATGAGGAAATAGCTGCTTTATAAATGTTTCAAACTTGTAGGAAATTCTGATTCTGTGTCCTTTAATTTCCTGATTAAAGGAAAAATGAAGGCAAAGTGAGTTTCAAAGTAAATGCAAGCAGAAAAGAAAGTTTCTATCATCAAATGGGCTGATTTAGAATTTAAGAGATATTATGTTAATATAATTCTGCAAATAGGAATACTTTTGAGTAGATCAGTAATAAATCTGAAATGTTGGGACATGTTTAAACAAAATTTTAAAATTGAACAGTGGCCTTCACTCATCATTGGAGTGCCTATTGCAGAAACGTCATGAAATTTGCACTTGTTCGCAAACTTGAATGCAAACATATAGTATCAGATCAAATGGTAATATATGAAGGCTGTATTTGTTCCAAAGGAAATGACGTTTCTTACTGATTTTTCTGTTTAACACCATTCTTCTTTGCACAGATTTTAAATACAGCCAGGAAACATTTTGGTGCTGGTGGAAATCAAAGAATTCGTTTCACTTTACCACCACTGGTCTTTTCTGCTTACCAGTTGGCTTTCTGCTACAAAGAGAATTCAAAAGTGGTAAGATGGAAGTTTTAATAGATGTAAAGCTTTTAATGGGCAAAGATGGCATTTGTCCCACTGTTAAATTGTCAGATCTCAAATAGAGAATAAGCTCTTCATGCATAGCTAGACCAGGATCTGTGCCACCTTGATATTTTTGAGCGGCTTATTACACTAACATGGTCAGGAAATCTTCATATTTGAATGATTTGGACTTGGTTACAGGGAACATTCATTTCAAAATTTGAAGGGCATAAAACTAAGATGTGACAAACAAGAAAAGGACTGCAAAACTAATTAGGAAGACACATGGCAGGTGAAATGTAATTGTGAGGTGGTATGCCTTAGCAGAAAAAAAGCAAGGAAATAATGTATGTGCTTAAAAGCAACTGAAAAATGTTGATAAATCGAGTGAAAGTAAATGCAGTTAGGTAGTGCCATACAAAAGTCAACAAGATATTATGAATTTAGGTTTTGAATAGTAAAGTTAAAAATTTTATTGTAAAAAATTGATTTTAAAATAGTGAACTGGATACTTTTCAATTGGTATTTCAATCTGTTTTACTTTACAGCCTGCAATTAGCTTTATCTTTTCTGAGTAGTCTTCATTCAGTTACGTTATCAGTGGTTCATTGCTTATTAATAAACCTTTCCTTATTGTTAAGAATGCATTGTTTTACCTTTGCACTACTGATCAGCAAGTAATCCTTAACAATAGATCAACGTGTAATATAAGTTTTCCCTAATCAGTTAAAAGTTGAGGAACAAACGGAAAGCTGCTGTCTTGCAAGAATTTGCCCCACAGCATAATTTTTCCCCATGCATAAGTAGATGAATGTAAGTGGTTTCTAACTGAAATAAATTAATTCAATTTGTAGGTTAATGTGGAAATTAATTTTACATTTTGTGTTGGTATGAGTGAGAGCCATTGATATCATGTCAGGTTGCAGTTGCTTGGTGTATCTGGATGGCATTCTTTTTTAAGCTTTGGCATTTCCAGTTTAATTTGCACGATGGCATGTTCTGAACCTAGCTGACTAAGTTCATTAGACAATGATCTGGTGTGACTTGCACTTGTAGTTTGACCAATTCATAGTCCACACATTGCTTTGGCACCAGTTATTCTATGCGAGTTAATGTAATAGGAAATATGTTGTTGACCTCAATTTGAAACTTGATCTGAAGCAATTACAGTGGTAAAGCCACCATTTTAAATTGGTATATTTAAACTTGTAACACAATCCCAGTGTGCCTTATTATGTAGAACATTTTTCCTTGTCTTCCTGGTAACTGTCTCTGTCTTAACCAGACTATTGGCTTCCGCTCATATATCCTTATGATCACAAAGATAATATAATTTAACCATTATTGTGTTATTTTTATCTCTTTCAAGTTCCTTTGCTCCAGAAATCCTCATCAGTCCTTTACATTCACAGGCCGAATTACTTAATGCTTTCCTGGCCTTGATTGAATATTCTTAAGTTGTTCAAAATTCAGCTGCATGTATTCTGGTTACTTATCATGTATTTCAGTATTTGTTCTGCATTGGCTAAGCATCCCTCAATATATTGCATTTAGAATCCTTATCTTTCGATCTCAAAGAACTCATCCATCCCTCAGAATGAACTCAGCTACTCTATCTAAATGATGTATCCTATCTTCCACCCAAAACTCTCATTCTTTCAATGCTTGCCCTGTTGCGTATGCTTCTGACCTAATATATGGCAGTAATGTCAGCTGTGAAATTCCATGGCTTTACTTCCTCCTAACAATTTATTTGTATTCTCAAAGCTTCCTGTAAGATTTCAGTCTTCCCTTCTAACCTATGTTTCTGTCTTGTATATCTATGAAGGTAATTTAATTTTAACAGTGATTAATGCTTTTGAAGGATATAGATCAGATGCTAATCAAGTGGGTTATTATGTACATAGAAACGTTAAAAATTCGTAACATAGAGGACCGTAACATTTAAATGTTAGCTTTTTGAGAAAACTTGAGTGAAAAGATTACGTATGGACCACAGCATGCATATTTTGTTTCAATATTATCATCAATTGCCATTTCCTTTTTATGTCTTTAAGCCTAATAAAATAAAGATTAGATCTATTCATTGTAGGAATATCAGTTTGTAGCCTGTCTTGTCTAGCAATGCTCAGAGATTGAAACTGAATATTTGTGACTTTGGTTCTTTTGAACCAGGTACTTGAGCAAAAAGAGCAGATTAGTAAACCAGTGATGACAGAATTATCGCCACATGGCAGTTCATTTCATAGTGTTTTCATGTGCTGCGAGCTGCATAAAGGCACAAAGTAATTTTAAGAATTGGCTGCTAAATTCTTCATAATTGGAGCCTTTATTTAGTTATCTAATTTTACAGGATGAAAAATGGGAAAAGAAGTGCCAGAAGATATTTTCCTTTGCCCACCAGACGATCAGTGCCCTGATTAAAGCAGAGCTTGCAGAGTTACCACTGCGCCTATTTCTGCAGGGAGCACTTGCAGCTGGGGATATTGGATTTGAGAATCATGAAACTGTGGCTTATGAGTTTATGTCACAGGTAAGGATAAACACCAATTCTTGTTTGTGACAGGAATTTTACAAGTATGGGAGTGTGTGAGGGGATGGGTGGTGGGGGGCTGGCGGGTCGGGGGTTGAGGGGGGAGTGCGGAGGTGTTTGACAGTTTTGAAAGCAAGATAACTGGCTAACACTTGGCAGGTCTTTCCTTCCTGTAGATCTCTTAAGGGCTTCTAATAAAGTAAGACTTTGCATTTGCACATTATCGACAGCACGTAAGATTTTGCGACAATCATTGCAGTTTAATTTTGTGCTGAAGCCAGCATTCTGAATATGCCATACAAAGTCTTGTATGGATTACATTTAACAAAAATACTGTTTTCTAGGCATTCTCTTTATATGAAGATGAAATCAGTGATTCAAAGGCACAGCTGGCTGCAATCACTTTGATAATTGGAACATTTGAGCGCATGAAATGTTTCAGTGAAGAGAACCATGAGCCTTTGAGGACACAGTGTGCATTGGCTGCTTCAAAGTTACTTAAAAAGCCAGATCAGTGCCGTGCCGTTAGCATCTGTGCTCATTTATTTTGGTCTGGGCGGAACACAGATAAGAATGGAGAGGAGGTAAGAAAATAAACATCAATTACTCTTCCATAGCATTGAGTATTTCAATGTAGTTTAATCATGGTATTCATATTTTAGAGTTTGCTGTAGAATTGTAAATTTGGAGAGCATTATTTAAATTCTGTCTCAACTTGTATGTGGTTGCATTGATCTTCATTTAATTTTTACAAAATGTAATCACTGAACAAGGAAACAATTTTCCATTCAATTACATAGTCTAGGATGTTCAAATATTTTTGCTCAAAGTATCTCCACATAACAAACAAAAATTTCAGGTTGTATTCATATTCAAGGAGAATAATTGATGGAAGTACTATACCTCACTTTTCCAAATACTTTAGGTGGTATAACACCATTTTATATATTGAAATATAAAACTGGAGCTCTGTGTTACACTTTTCAGGGAAGCTTGCACTTTGGGCCTGATTGTCATTCATCTTGTGTCTAGCTGCCTGTAGATAATCTTTTTTGCCCTTTTTATTGGCAGTGTGCTTGCTTGCTAATGTGGTAATTGTGACATGTCTATAGTCTTAACAAGTGATACTTTATAAAACATATATCTTGGAGATAAATGAGAAAACATGCTTCTTGCTGTGGAATATTCCTTCTAAAGTAGTTGTGTATATTGGATAACTGAAGGATGCACAAGCTACTGATACTGTATACTAATGAATTCCTTTGATTTTTTTTTGGTTATGTTTAATTTGAACGTGTTTAATTTCTATTCTTCTTTCAAAGATTCATGATGGCAAGAGAGTAATGGAATGCCTTAAGAAGGCTTTGAAGATAGCCAATCAGTGCATGGATCCATCACTACAAGTACAGCTCTTCACTGAAATCCTTAATCGATACATCTACTTTTATGAGAAAGAAAATGAGGCGGTAAGCTTAAACTAGTGATTGTTACATTGTAATTTACATTGCACTTGCCTCATTAATAGAAGTAATTTTGCTGGTATGTATAATATTTTTAAAATGAGTAACTGCATTTCCTTTTGTAATGGGTCAAGCAGACAAGGTGAGTTCTGTTTAAAAGTCTGTGCTCAACTGGTATCATCCATTGTGAGAGAGAACATTTTGGAACACATTAAGTAGCTGGCAACTTCACATATCCATCAGTATCTGGAAAAAGAAATAACATGCTAATGTTTAAATAGAAATCATTACAATTGAAGCAGGAGGAGGCAGGCCTCTCTAACTGTAATGGAGAAGCTAGGAAAGCTCACTGGTCAACTGCATACTTGCAAAGAAGCAGTGAATGGCTTTAATAACTTAGGCACTGCATTTCTGAATTGGTACAGGAAGAATTATAGGCAAGAGTCATGAACTGTATAAAGGGTTGGGTATAAATCCAAAGTAGTAATTCAGGAACAGCGTTTTCATGTTTTTGGCAATCCTGTGGAACCTTGGCTGTGATTCTGCCAAAAGTGCTGAATTGGCAGGAAAGCTTTCTAAATCCCGACTGTTTTGATAGCTCTGCATCTCACCTGAATCTCTGTAATCTGTGCACTGCAGAGACGCCAGACTTAACTCATTAAAAACCCGGCAGGGGATTTGAGAGAGGGTGTGCCATTTGCATCAGAGTTTGACAGTTCTGGTTTGAACCCCTGCAGTGCTGTCCCTCCATCCCGTCCCTCCATCCCATCCCTCCACCGGCTCAATTGCGGCACACACACACACACACTTCCCAGGCCTATCCTAATGCATAGCCCTCTCCCTACCCCCAGGCAGTGACAATCTGACACCACCTCCACCTGGCAGACCACGCCCTCCTCGCCCAGCCTTCACCAATTGCCTCCCTCCCTCCATCCCCAACTGATCCTGATGCAGAGTGGCAGCAGTGACCTGCCCTGCCCCTGATGCCCAGTGGACAGTGCCGAGGTACCACCTGGGCATGGCCACTTTAACCCCTGGCACTGTGTAAGGGATACAGGCTGGCACTACCAGAATGGCCATATCCAGGGGATCAACCTTTCGCTCGCCCCCCCCACCCCAGTGGAGTCTTTTGCTAATTCCCCAAACATGGGGAGCTAGTCTGAACCCTGCTGGAATGAAGTACATCTAGCAGGGTAGGTTTGATCGGGACCTTAAAGTTCCCTGTAATGACCTGCTAAATATATTTAAAATACTTTTTAAAAATATTCAAATTACTTACCTACCTTCCCGCCAGTTTCCAACATGATCTGACCGACAATTGTTCACCAGCTGTGGGAAATGCACATGCATTCCTGGTACAAAGCCGGTGATATGCATCTCTCACCCACCAGAAAAAGTTGCAGGTCAAAATGGGAGAATTGCGGCCCACATTTCCCAAATATATCAACTCTTTTTTCTTAACAGATGATAGCATACTTGTTGCATTAGTATGGGTGGCACAGCAATTAATACTGCCGGCTCACAGCGACAGGATCCCGGGTTCGTTCTTGGCTTGGGTCACTATCTTGTGGAGTCTGCACGTTCTCAGTGTCTGCATGGGTTTCTCTTGAGTGCTCTAGTTTCCTCCCATAGTCTGAACAACATCCTGGTTAGGTGCATTGGCCATGCTAAATTCTTCTTTGGTGTACCCAAACAGTGCTGGAGTGTGATGACTAGGGGTTTTTCACAGTAACTTAATTGCAGTGTTAATGTAAGCCTACTTGTGATAGCAATAAATAAATTTTTAAGACCTGAAAATATTAGTTGTAATTATCTCAATTTCCATAGAAAATAGTAATTTCATGCATGAATGATAGATGCCTAAGAGGTAATATGAGAGGTTACATTCCTCTAATTCTTGTGCTAATTCTCCCCATCTCTAAGCCATTTAAGATTGGACAGCAAGTTGAAAATATGTCGTGTTTTTAACTTTAGAAAATAATTTTATTTATAAATAAGTTTATTGAAAATGGACACCAATAAAGGAAGAGGTTATGAGGTGATTAAAGACTTGGGCACAGTGACTTTGAAAAGACTTTGCAGAGTCATTGCCAAGAAGTGGGATTTGAACTTGACCAATCTGTTTTCTGACCACTGATCACCAAAACCGTTCCAAAGTCAAATATGACATTCTGTCTATACCCTCTTCCTCATCCCTTCCTTGACCTTTTTGCAACCTTTGAGGATGGTTATCCTTCACTGTTCTCCTCCATTGTCCGACTTAGTGAGACTGTCCTTGTTTTGACCTATACAATCATAGCTAAAGCATCTCGAACAATGGTTCCTATTCTCAAGCATGTAGTATTCTGGGATATTTCTGGAATCCCAGAATCAAATTCTGTCTCTTTGCTCCTTTCTCATTTACCTGTTGCCCTTAGTGAGACTGTCCATGCGTAATGCCCTTTAAGTATGGCTGATGTTTTTCAATAGAATGTTCTGTTTAGTCTTTTCTGTAACATCATATAGATTTTTAACAAATGGTATTTTAAACTGATTAATGTAGATACTGTAAAGAATTTCTCTTATTTTTCAGGTGACTATTCAAGTCTTAAATCAGCTTATTCAGAAAATAAGAGAGGATCTCCCAAACTTAGAATCCAGTGAAGAAACTGAGCAAATTAACAAACACTTTCACAACACACTGGAGCATCTGCGTCTGCGGAGAGAATCACCTGAAGCTGATGGACCTATTTATGAAGGTCTTGTCTTGTAACCTAGCACCACACAGATTATAAAGATTCCAGAAAACAATTTAAAATCACTATCACACCTCCTTCTCTGTAGTAGATGGTTACAGAATGTGCCTTTTAGACATGCCAGGACAATAGGATTGCCGTTGAATTGTACCATATATTCTATCTAATGACCAATATTTCTTTCAAGGAAGACATTCCTTTGAATTTAGCCAGTGAAACTAAAAATCTTTCAGGATCTGATTATGGGAGATTTTGTTTATCTTCTGCAGCATGACTTGTATTTACCTTATTCATGTGCATTTCAATTTGAGCAAGAATGAATCAAGGCAACTATGTTGATTTGTTTTTTAAAACTAAATTGTCTGTGTTGCAGTTTAATTGTAAAATCTCTACAGCTGAATGCCTAAAAATGCTTAACAGTTCACTGTTTCAGTTAAATTTTCAACTGAATTGAAAGTTAGTTTCAATTTAGTTTCAACTGGTTCAAGTTTTTCGTAGGAGCTACTTTATTTCAAAGACAGCGGTTTATTTAAACTACGTATTTGCACATGTGGAAGTCTTTTTGCCCAATATAGAAGTTATGAAATATCCTGCTAGATAGAACAGTAATTGTTTGAAGGAAGTGAATAAGCAGATTAGATTGTGTGGGTGTGGTTAACGAGTCCAGTTACCCCTCAAAATTACACTATAACAATTGTAATGTAAATGACAGTACAATTCAAATATATCAGTTCTACTAATTGTAAGCAAGAAATTACATGGGCACAGTTAATGTGCAAGGAAAAACAGTATCGGAATTTATATTTAATGTGTAATGTAAGTAACTTTTCTATATAGGCTATTCATTACACTCCTCAGTCCTTCAAAATAACCGATCTCTTTGGAATCCAGAGATTTATAACTGCACCACACTATGCTAGAATGGAAGAAGTGCTGACACTCTGTGGTTGTGATCTTTCATTTGCTGTAACATTTCTCCTATTTTACACAATATATTGTAATATGTGGAACAAATTAGCCAATTGAGATTAGTGTACTTGAACTTGGGATAAAATTCTCAAACTCATCATTTGTAAAACCAGTTGAAGTTTGTCTCTGAGATAACGAAGAGTGATCTAGTATTTTACTTCTCTATTGGATACACGTATGATATCTGAAGAAGGCTTCAGTGAATATTTCATCTTTTTGTCCAGAAAACAAAAGTAATTTTTAAAATATTGAAATTGCAGGAAGCTGAACTTGACTAAATTTCAAGAATGGCTCATTGTATGTCACTTTTTTCTTTATCTCAGTCTTTACAATATTTTGTGCATAACAAAAAATGTGCAGAATCCCAAAACTCAGCAGGTATTTCCAGTGAATAGCTTGGCTATATAGACCAGGAACATTCATGGTTTGTAGAGTCACTTTCCTCATTGGAATAGTGGTCAAATTCTATTGTTAACCATGGCTAACTCAACTAGGGAAAAGAAAATAGGGCATTGTGTCTTTCTTTAAGTAGCTATCCATATTCTTTGGATATTGAGTGCAACAATCAGGTTTGACTAATGCTTCTGTGGTCACATAGCCTGCTAAACATTTTCTTATTTGCTCACATATAATCAGTGGACACTTGGTTGAGTTATTGGAAGACCACTGGACTCACTAAATTGATGAACCTCAACTCCTAAGGAGTAATGGCTTAAGAATTGGAGAAAAGTTGGGAACGGCAAACCCAAAAGTGTACTATTGTGCGAAAAATAGAAGTCATAATGTTGTATTAAATTACAACATGTCAATTTGACTATTACATGCAATTGAATGAAACTAATTTCCATTTCTGTTTCTTGAACATCTTCTAAAAAGAAAATACAACATTCAAACTATACAAGAGTTATATCAATCTTGTCCTCCTTCAATCTCAATTGCAAAAGTGTTATATGTACGTACCAGAAGTTCAGTTTTCTTTGTGATTGACCCGTTTATCAGTGTTGTCTTCCAAGTTATGAATTGTACCAGCACAAGTGAGATTCTCTTTGTGGTGACTTATAACAGGCATTTTTTTTGTTTACTGTTATTTCTTGTAAATCTGTATGTATATATCACCTGACAGTTCATAACCAGCATCTTGTTTCTACCTGCCCTAATTTTTAGTTTGCCACCTGAGAGATTTTGCTTCATAGTAGTTATTTTGACAGTATATCAAGTTGCATATCACTAAAATATGCAATCTTGTAGTTTGAGATTAGAAAATATGACCTTTACCCAATTGAATGTTAATTTGTACTACTCTTAAAATGATTTAACTAGTTTGCACATTTTAGATCAGCGACACACATTGTTCTGTATCTTTTTCACCTGATGATACTTCTTTCAAAGTCATTCAAATTGCTCAGTGAGAATCATTTGCGAAGATTGGAAGCTAGGTTCTTAATACAAAGCAAATTTATAAGTTTGACCTGAGAACAACTTCTGTTTAATATTTTCCAATTGTCTATGGCAAATGGCACACTTTCAGTATCTGCCTCGTACTCTACAGCAGTTAAGCAGGTGAGCTAGGTTGAGAGACTTCACATATTAAGAGTAGGGAAGTTTTAATTAGCAGGATGATGAAAATTAGCCAACATGAATTACAGTGCTTTCAGTGAGTTAATGCCCTAATTTGTGTTTTTCTTCCTAAATTTATTAGTAATTTTCCTTAATCTATGATGAAAGCTATTGCATTGTCTATTTTAGATATTGGTATTGCTTCTTCCCTTGAATGCTTACTCTTTATTATCCTGTAGGTGTAGTAGTAATGTTGAATTCTATAGTAGCTGTAAAGACTTTATTCTAAAAGTAGGCACATCACGTACTTAATGTAAAATCTTGAGCTGCTAAGTTGATAAAAGGGTGGTGTTTGCTGTATTCAGAGGTTTATGATGTATTTGTATACATGTATCCTTGCAACCGAGCATGTATTCATTTCCCAATTTGAGAAATGAATTATACTTTTTGAAATCACTGTAACATACTTGTAAGCTTTATAATTCCTTTGTAAATTAACTGGAGTATTATGGTCAATGTATTCAACAAAAAGCCTATTAAAATGCTTGACCAAGTTTTGGCAGTGTTCATTGTTTTAAAAAGCATAATTATTAGTGAAATCTTGCTGATTGGAATATTTCCAAAAAAGCTACTCTTGCTGGCATAGGACAAGGTTGAGTAAACTAGTGTTAAATTAGGATGCAAGAAGGGTGCATAAAGCTAGGATCTAGTCAACAATTTTTGGAGTTGAGAAAGATCATGATTAAAAATGGTGTGCTTGCTGAGTATTTTTGTATTGTACTGTCTCTGGATTATTCAATAATACTTGGCAGGATGGTATCTGCAGGAAGTAGTGACAATTAATATTATAGCAATATCATATTATATATACTATATAGCTTATCAGAATACTGTTGTCAGCCCAATAAGAAAATCTGTAATAAATTTAAAGCTAAAATGGTGAGGCCAAAAATGAAAATATGAATGGAAAATGCACAAGAGAAAGGTAGCTGAAAGAACAGGTGGTGGAGTGTATGATGGAAGGAACTTGAGTTAATGAATGGTTATAATCAGTGTTCTGTGTCCCTTCTGTATTTTGTCTACACTTAGTGTTTTGTATGCAAGTGCCTATTTGAGAAGCAAATGTAATTTAACAATCAACTAACATTTGGACAACCACTAAAATTTCTGTCCAATGGATTGGAGCCATTCCAAAATAAAATATTTGTGTCCAAGTGCAAACGTAGGCACGCTCTTCCGTATTCCAAAAACAAGTAATAAGAGTCATTTTGATCAAGTGTCTCGTAACCAATGAGTAGAAGAATCAACAAGGTGTGTTTAACTTGTTGCTTCTGTTACTCTTGCCACAGTTGATGAGTTGATGTAACCTTCCATCTGCCTGAAGGGTACCTTGTCTAACTATACCTTTCCGCATTTTGCCTTGTCTGTGCTGCCACCTTAGTGATGTGGCTGTTATAGCCAAATCTCAAGTGATTTCACTTCTTAATAACTCTGTTCAGCCCTTTGCATCTTGCATTTAAAATCCTGCTACAACTCATTACTATGTAAGTTTTCTCAATAAGCTGTCTTCACACCATTCCTCTGTCTGTATTGAAAAGCTTCTCATATGGAGTATAATACTTGAGTCATGTTTTCTTTTCTCTCCCCCCGCATCAAACTTGATTTACTGCCTTCCTACTCCCTTATCTCATCCTCTATGTAAACCTGTAACACAGAACCATTCATTCTTATCTATCTAATCGTAGCCAGAGAATTGGCATCAAGGCTTCTTCGCTCATTCATGCACAGTTCCCTCTAGTATCCTGCAACATTCATCCTTTGACCTCTGCCTGCTTCTCCTCTAGAGGCTGCCTCCATTGTGACGTTTTCTGAAAACAATGTCAGTTTTCCATACGTGACACCAGATCTACTTCACCAGCATCTCTAAAAGTTTCCATTGTCTCTAAGTTGTTGACTAATTAATGTCCAATACTTGATGAACAGAAATTTCCTTTGGTTAAATATTTGGAAGACTGAAACTATTGTCTTGTCACTGATGCATTCTGCTCCCTACCGCTGATTCCATCCTCCACCCTAGAAACTGAGGCTGAACCAAATTGTTTGAGACCTGTCATATTTCACTCCAAGATGAACTTTCAACCACATTCACAGTGCCACTAAGATTGTCTATTTCCACCAGTACAACATTGCTTATCTCTGCCTCAGCAGTTCTGTTGCTGAAACTCTTACCCACATCTTTTCTATATTTGACTATTCCAATAGTCCTGCCTTCAAATTCTATTCTCTGTAGGTCTTCCAAACTCTGAAGTATCCTAATTTGTATCAAATGTCATTTGCTCATCACAGCAAAAATAGAAAATGCTGAAGAAACTTAGGTCTGACAGCATCATTGGAGAGAGAATAGAGTCAGTACTGAGTCTGAATGATTCTTTATCAAGGCTCCCTATAACCCCTCCTTATTTCTCATCTTTTCCAGCCCTACAATCTTCTGTGATGGCACTCCTGTACTTTTGGTCTGTTGTGTGTTCCCATGTTAATTACTGCACCAATGGTGCCAAATAGATCCTAAACTATGAAATTCCTTCTAAATCTCACCTCTACTGCCTGGGTTTCTTGCTTTTGAGATTTTCCTTAAAATCTATCTTTGTCCAAGGTTTTGGTGATCTGTCGAAATGTCTCCTTTGGTAGATTGGTGTCATTTTTGTTTTACACTACCTCTGAAGCACCTTGGGATGTTTTATTTTAAAGATGATTCATAAATACAGCTCTTGAGGTTGTGGATGATACTTTATAAATCTAGGTCCTTTTTATGGTGAACAATCTTACAGAAGCTTGATTTTTTTCATGAATTATACTGTTAGTGCGGTACAGTATGATGTTTAAATGTTTGTTTGCTTCAACTGAATAAAATGTCAGTTATTGTAAATACCACTGTGAAACCTATCTATAAATTCTTTGCAGCTTCTGTAACACATGAATATAATTAAAAATGATATTTTACTGAGGAGCGGGGTGATGCTGTACTTTTCCCAGCAGGTTGTCAGTTTGTTCTGTCGGCATCAACAAGCTATAGACCTCACTACAGTCTTTGTCCAGACGTGGTAAAGTAAACTGAATTCCAGTGGTGAGGTGAGAGTGATAATTGTGACATCAAGGCACCATCTGACTGATGATGGCTTCAAGAACCTAGTGAAAGTGAAATTTGTGGGAAACTTGGGAAGCCTCTCTTCTAACTAGAGTCATACCTGGCAAGAAGAAAGATTGTGCTGCTTTGAAGCAATTCATTTCAGTTTTGGGATGTTGCTACTGCAGTTTCTCAGGGCATGTCCTAGCCCGAAATATCTTCAACTGTTTGATCAATAACCTTACCTTCATCGTAAGATCAGAAATGGAGAAGTGTATTATTGTTGTGTTATGAAGCAGTCCATGCCATGATGCAAAAAGACCTGGACAGTATTTGGGTTTTGGACTGTAGGCAGGTGCACCTGAATACCACCATGAACAAGTTTCTCTGTCATGCCCACTCTGACTTTAAACTTTGTTCTCCCTATTTCCCAGGGCCAAATCTCTGCAATTGTCTCTTAACAGCACAATGGTTATATCTAAACACATGAATTGTAATGGATTAAAAAGGTAGCTCACTACCGTCTTGAGGTCTTTTGAGATGGGCAATTAATTCTGGCCTTGTCAGCAATGCACACATCTTATGAATGAATAAAGAGAAACAAACTTGTGAAACACATTGGTCCAGCAAGGCATGACATGCCATTGGTTCTCAACATCAATGTAAACAAAATTTTTATGCCACTCATTTCTTTAAGGTTGGCTGGGAACATCTTTATTTCTCCTTGGCTGCAGTTCACAACTACATTTCACTGAATGAATAATGCATCACCTTCCCTAGCAGTTAACTTCATGAATTGAAGTTGTGAATTTTGCTTTAAAGTTAAATTTTATTGTCACAAGTAGACTAACATTAACACTGCAATGAAGTCACTGTGAAAATACTGACTTTCTGCAAATGTCGTGCATGACTTATTGCACATACAATATGTTTAAATGGGTCAGGATACAATGCTGTCAGTCTACAGTTAATATGGATTAATGATTACAGAATCATTATACACCGCTGCAAGATATCCATGCAGCGATCACAAATGATTTTACATTCAAATGTGTTGTCTTTTCTATTTGTTATTATCTCGTGAGAACTATTGAGGATGGCTGCTGGGGGCAGGAGACACAAGATTGAATTGTGCAACCCAATATGTCCAAGCAGCAATGTTTCTTTTCAAAGTAAGAACACAACTAAAGAATTATTCAGGCAGAGATTTGGATGTTAGGACTACTTTCTAGTAGGTGGGGGATCCTATTTCCTGTACTGTGCTCCAGATTGAGTTAGGCAGTGTTTTGGTCTGTTTATTGCAAGATACATTCTTATACATGCAAGTAAGTTGAGGACCAGCTCCTCGCTGTGACCTCAATATAAGGATGTCTGCATTTCTATTATGTTCTCCTCTACTCCCTTCATCTTCAATAGAAGAACATTCAAACTATTTAGACAACTTATGATATTTCTATGTTGTACACTGTGAAACTATAAATGGCACTGCAGATCAAAGTGTCAAATTTGCATTATTTAATACCAAATAATAAAAGCCTTCCATTTATTTCCCACTCAGATTATGAATCCCCAGGGCATTACTTTAAACAAGATTCAGGAGCAGAGTAACCTGGTGGTTCATATGCACCACATAATAAGTAAAGCCTATGGGATCTTGGGCTTGATAAATAGAAATATTGAATACATAAGCAGTGACATCATAAAGCTCTGAGTATGCTACACCTGAAGTATTGGTTATCCTACTTTAGGATGTGTGGCTTCTTGAGGGAGTGCGCAAGAGATTTGCCGGAGTGGTTCTGAGGGCGAGATGTTTTAGTTACAAGTATAGTTTGGAAAAGTTGGGATTGTTCTCCTTGAATTGATGATAATTGAGGGGAGATTTGATACGAATAGGCAAAGAAATGTAGTTGCTATTACCTGACAGATTTACAGCTTTGGACAAGACATTGTAAAAGGAATGTAAGGAAGAACTTTTTTTTGTGCAAAGAATGATAATGACTTGGATGGATGCTTGGAAATAAACTTAGTGGAGTGGGAGGAATAGCATTCCTCCCTGTGGAGGAATAGCATTGACCTGAATGCTCTACAGAAAGCTGGCATAGACAGGATGAGTTGAATGCTCTCTTCCTGTGCCATACTGATTATGACTCCTAAATTTACTACTATTACAAGATGCTCCCCTGGAGGCTGCAATAGAGTTGGTGGAAGGTTGCTGTTCTTGTAATGGCTGAAGACCTCTTGGTGCACAAACCTGTGAGAGGTCTAGGTGCTGGTTGTTGCATTTTGGGTAATCTTTCCCAGTTGACTTGGTTATGGAGGAATGAATATACAGACCTGTTGACCTTCTGAGAGCAGTCAATATGTATGTTTCTGTTATGACCCCCACCAGTCTCTAGGCACTGAGGTTCATCACTTACAATAATTATTTGGGATAGCAGATTCCAGATGTCAACTAATCTCTTCAAAATATCACAATATTATAAATATCCCCATTGTGGAGCTCAGAGTCAGCATAGCTACTGTTCCAGCTTTAAATAATAAATATTGCAGCTGAGGGAACCAGTCTAGAGTCCTTGGAGTTGATGCCAGTGTACTGGGTAGACTCCAGAGTGGTGAAAAATGACATAGTAACTGGATGCAAACTCTATATTCTCAGCCATTCACATTTTAAATTCTGTTGTGTGTGGGGCTAGCAGTTTTATCTTCCATGTCTGGATTATAGAATTCCCATCAGTCACAGCAGGACTGAGAGAAAGTTTCACTCTCTAGCTAGATTTATATATTGCAGATTTCCTTTTGTAACCAAGAGCTGAATATTTCATCACTTGCAGATCCGTCAAGTTCACTATTAAACTCGCATGGAGTGCCAGTGTCTTAGTGCCTGGGTGATGAGGAGTGCCTGGTGTTGCAGTACCAAGAGATTGTTCACCTCTGCGATCTGGTCTTCTGTAGATGTCTCCTGAAGTTGAAAAAGCTAAGGAGAAGTTTCATCTGACTAAATAACAGTCTAGAGAATGCAGATTGATGCAAACAATATACAGGCACCCTGCTGCTGTGTACTACCAGCCTCTGAGCCTGAATTCACTAAGAATATGTGTGGGAAAGTTGTTGCAGGCTGAGTGAAATGTGTGTGGCATCCTGGCATAGGAACATAGCACACTAATACATAACATGCAAAACTTTTATTGCATTTTATTTCAAATAACTGGCTGTTTAGATTGGAATCCCTACAGTGCAGAAGGAAGCCTTTTGACCCATATAGTGTGCACCAAACCTCTTTTTAAAAAAAAGTCTTACCCAATCCTACTCCCCTATCCTACCCCATAACTCCATGCATTTACAGTGGCTAATCCACCCAGTCTATGCATCTTTAGACCCCAAGAACAATTTAATTTGACCAATCACCTAACAGGTGCATCTCTAGACTGGGGAGGAAATCAGAAGAAATCCATGCAGATATGGAGGATGTGCAAACTCCACACGGTCAAGGCTAGAATTGAAGCTGGGTTCCTAGCTTTGTGAGGCAGCAGTGCTACTACTGTGCCACCTATTGTACACGGTTTATTATTTTGCAATGGAACTGTGATATGTCTTGTACATGGCATTATTGTAATATGAAGAGACAATTTGATAATCTTTCAGTCTTGGCTGAAATACCTCCATAACATCAAGCCTGATAGGAGGTAATGTATCATATCATAGTGTAACCCTCTGCAATATCATTGTTCATCATTTTAATTAGCTATTTTAAATAATTTGTTTGAATACTAGCATCTATTAAATGGCATTGCCTTGTTTCTTTTCTCAGCCTGTCTTGACAGTGTCATTTTTTTGGTTGAACAGTTTTTAAGTTTAGGAAAGAAGTTTAGCCAGAGATGATAAAATATAGATAGAATTGAATGCTTGAACTTTATCCTTTCAATGAATATATACCTGATTATAAAATTCATTCAATTCTATGTATCAGACAATCAAATCACCAAATAACCTATCAGTGGAAATCCATGTGGAAGTTGACATTAGCACAGCCTGTGAATTAGAATGTGAATAGTGATGAATATACATTAGATCGGCAAAATGAGTATTAGCATTTAAGATTCTGAAAGTGAAGCAGCATCAATACTAGCTTAATTAAGTGGCTTCATTTTATTCATGAGTTTTGATTCATAAGGAATTAGAGGTGGATAAATGTTCAGTAGTTTTGATTAATTTTGAAGAAGACATATAGAACATTTCGTCCAAATTGGAGAAGTCGGGTTAGATCTTTGAAAGGATAGATTGTATATCGCTTATAAAGGGAACTGTATTACTTAATGGCCTTTTTATTCTGTTTTTATTCTGCAGATATTTTAATTTCAACAGCATTTTTGAAAACATGGACCTATGTCTAGGTCTCAAATGAATGGGTCAAATATTGCATTTGGATAGTGAGTCCCCAACAGTTGCTGAACAAAATCTTACTGCTGTGGACTCTGATTGGAAAGAGAAATAAATGCAAGTCTTTTCTATCACACTTTTCAAAATCTCAATATTCCAGCATTTGTTGTCCACACCTAATAGCATTCAAAACTGCTGGTGAACTAGATTTTGATCAATTGGATAATGTTTCCCCCTGTGTAGTGTATCATCCAAAACACAACACCTCCAACAATGAAAGCTATAAATTTCTAACAGAATTAGACAGGATAGATGCAGGAAGGATGTTCCTGATGTTGAGTTGTCCAAAACCAGGAGTCATAGGCTAAAGATATGGAGTAAATCTTTTGGTTCTGAGATGAGGAGAAATTTCTTCATCAAAGAGTGGTAAGCCACAGAAAGCAATTGAGGCCTAATCACCCTAAACTACACATCTTGGAACACTAAGGTGCAATGTAACATGATCAATCAGCCTAAAATGAACATCTTTGGACTGTGGGAGGAAACTGGTGCACCCGGAAGAAACCTACGCAGACACGGGGAAAGCATGCAAACTCTATTCAGTTACCCAAGACTGGAATTGAACCCTGGTACTCTGAGGCTAAAGTGCTAACCAATGTGACGTCATGCTGCCCCAAAAATGTTGCCTGGGAATCCAATTTTACACAGTTAAGTTGTTCATCAGGAAATTGAATCTCTGTCTCGTGCGTGAAAGACAGGGATATTAATGACTATACGAATGGGAACCTTGGAACTAGGCTTCTACGAACACACCCGAGAGTCAGTTTTTAAACATGTGGAAATGATTGATTCTGATAAGGCTACTTAGCATTGAGGGCCATCACCACCTAGCCTAATCCTGCCCTTAGCTAATGTTTGCATGTGTGAATCTTTGAGCACAGGATCACTGACACTGTCCATAAACAGAGACAAGATTTTTAGGCCTGTGGTGGGGACAAGCGCAAAGGTGGGTGAGCATGAAAATTCATGCAGCAAGATAGTATGCCATTTAGCTGTCACTGTCCCACCCAGGGCATTTTCTCAGAGGTGGAGGGAACATGATTACCTGCCCACAAGTAACAGCAGATAGCCAATTAAGAGTATTTAAAGACTATTTATGGTCTAGTGCCAAAGACTAGCTGTAATTTTCAACTCAGCCTCCATGCCAACCAAGTCATCGGGAACTAGGCAGCTGCCTGGAAGTGACCTGCTGGCATCATTTCAGTGTGCTAGTGATCCAGAAAAGCTTTGCCTGTCTGACCACAGTTCTGACCATGGAGTTCCCCTCTATGCAATGGTAGTCTGTTGAAGACCGTTTTTATTTTGGAGTGAGGGCAACTGTCTTATCTGAACTACAAGTTCCTGCTTCTTCTGAGCCCTCCAACTTCGAGTCTCCTTAGTTGGGTGTTTCAGGGAAAATCACAGCCAGTAACTGTTCCCCACAGAATGTGAGTTTTGACTCCCATTTGACCCTGACTTCAGGGACCTGACCCACTATCTAAAATTCTGCTCCGGAAGTATAACTGATAACTAAGGTATTTGGTCTTGGACGTGAGAGAATTTTTGTTTTAATATATAACATGCCAATCACATATTGACCATATTAAGTAGAACATTTTGATTTACTTTAGATATGATTAGTATTGGCTTTCCTGGAGCCTATTGTTACTTTTTGTTTTGAGTCCTTTCGCAGCAGCAGCAGTAGCAGTGAGCAAAGAAATATTGCAGCTTGCAAGATCTGCCTTTACATATAGGAGGTAAGGAAGGGGTAGGAATATGGAAGTAACGTGCACCACTCAATTTTGCCTGACTCCCTCCGCTATGCTGTTTGATCTTGGCGAGAACACTGGAGGTAAATAAAAGTCCATAACCAAGAAACATACTGACATGTCCCAAGAGTGATGTCATGAAGCAACGTTTTCTGCCCTTCAGTCTGCAATAGAGTTTGTGGCATAATGAAGATCTCTATTACATGGATCATAAACATAGGAAGGGCATCTCTCATGAGTGTCCCCATGTTTTATTTTAGAGCTCCTGAATGAAAGGCAGTGATATTAATGGCTATACTAATGGGAACTTTGGAATTAGGCTTCTACAAATACACCCAAGTTATCTGCCGCTGCTTGGGTGGTTAATCGTATTCCCTCCACCTTTGAGAAAATGCTGTTGATGGGACAGTGCCAGCTAAAAGGTATACTACCTGGCAACATGAATTTTTCTATCAGTTGCTACAAAGTCTAGAGAAATGCAGGTCAAATCTAAAATGGGAATTTCAAAACAACCTTCTTGGAATATTTTTCAGTTCAGGGCAGCAGAAACTTAGGGGAGTCATACTCCCAAGGCACCCTAGAAGATGTACTTGGAACTCCCAGGCTGTTCCTGCACAGAAATTGCTGGGAAGTTTAATCTTCCGATGCACAAATACAACTTGAAATTATCTGATTTAAATTAATGATTTTGAATATTTCTAACTCACTTAGCAGAATGGTCACTCAGAAAACATTGGAACAATTAAAACACTTTTAACACTAGGATAACCAAATATTATGTTCGCTGACCTGCTGAAAATTTCCAGCATTTTCTGTTTTTGTTCCAGATTTCTAGGATCTACATATTCTTGTTTCTCAGATTCCAAGGTCACTCTTACCTTTTTAAAATGAGGTAACATCTGAGACTAAATTGTGAAATAAAGGATGCTAAATGACACGTGCATAAATTAAATTGCCCCTCATTAATAACTAAAGCAGAATTTCTAATCTAAAATTCAAGGTGGCAAATCTTTTGTAGTGTGTGTGTTATGTCCATGTGAATTGTGCACAGCTGAGTCATATTGGATCAGTGAACAGATGAATAGCCCAACCTGCTTGACCCAAATATTTATTGAGTATTTAATATTTATTGAAATCTGCCCATTGGTAACTTTTATATTTTTGTAACATGGATTTAAGAGATGTACCATTTAGGTGTCACTGTAGTCTGTGTGTAAAGTAAGAATTATTAAATATTTTCCAACAAGTTGAGTTCTTAAACATCTTTTCCCTTATAACATGTTTAATTGAAAGCAATATTATCCTCAATAATCTGTTTACACGTCAATCAGTGATTTGGATCAGCTTTTGTAATATTTATATTGCTTTAAAACTCAGTTAATCCTGACATGATGTCAGACGATGAAAGACAGAGGCCCATTAACTGTTTCCAATGTTGTATTTTAATTAATTACCAATTTACCAACAAATGTATTGTCCTACTCATAGATTCGGAGAGCTATAGAGATTTCCAGCATAGAAATAGGGCCTTTGGCCCAACTTTTTCATGCCACTCCCTTTTTAAAAGATCTAAGTTAGTCCCAACTGCCTGCACTTGGCCTGTGTTGCTCTATACCCATATTACCCTTGTAACTATCTAAGTGCTTTTTAAAAGACAGAATTGTCCCCACCTCTACTGCTACCTCTGTCAGCTTGTTCCAAACACTCAGCAGCCTCGATTTGAAAAAATTGCCCTCTGGACCCTTTTGTATCTCTCCCCTCTCACCTTAAGTCTATGCCCTCTAATTTTAGACTCCCCTAACTTTAGAAAAAAATATTGACTATCTACCTTATCTATGCCCCTCATGACTTTATGGACCTCTGTAAGATCACCCCTTAGCCTTTTATGCTCCAGAGAAAAAAGTTCCAGTCTATCCAGTCTCTCTTTATAATTCAAACCATCAAGTCCTGGTAGATCCTATTAAACCTTTTTTGCATTCTTTCTAGTTTAATAATCGGGTGACCAGAACTGTACACAGTATTCCAAGTGTGGCCTTACCAATGTCTTGTACAACTTCAATAAGATGTCCCAACTCCTGTATTCAACGTTCTAACCAACGAAACCAAGCATGCCGAATGTCTTCTTCATCATTCTGTCCAACTGTTATTCTGCTTTCAAGGAGCTATGAACATGTACCTTTAGATCTCTTTGCTCTGTAACTCTCCCCAACGCCCTAGTATTAATTGAGTAAGTCCTGCCCCGGTTCAATCTACCAAAATGTATCACCTCGCATTTATCTAAATTAAACTCCATTTGCCATTCATCAACCCACTTGCTCAATTGATCAAGATCCCATTGCAGTCTTAGATAACCTTCAAAACATCCTGTCCAATGGATGGGAGGCTGGTTTGCATAATAATCTGGGTTACATTCACAACCCTTTGTTTCTTGTGGTCTCAGTCAGAGGAGGAAACATACCAAGCCATGATACATCCAAAAAGGATGCTTTCTATGGTGCATCTGTAAATGTTGGTGAACATCATAGTGGACATGCCGAATTTCTTTAATCTCCTGAGAAAGTAGAGATGTTAGTTGACTTTCTTAACCATAGCATCAGCATATGACTTTATATATTTAATCAAATACCTATTATTTTAGGTTCAGTCAATTTCCTGATGGACTGATTTGGTTAATGTCAAATTAGAGAATATTTAGTAATCACAGAAGAGGTTAATCAAGAACTGTCATCATACATTTATTCAGGAAAGGGCATATCTGCTTAATGTGGTTGAATATTTTGAGGAGGGTACTGTGCCCAATGTGATCTGTATAGATTTTAGCATGGCTCTTGACATGGTTGGATCCCGAATTTGCATAGTAGCACGAAACCAAAGAAAATAGTTGAAGGATGTTTTTGTGACTGGAAGGCTGTTTTCAATAGGGTTCTGCATGATTCAGTTATTAGATCTCTTGCTTTTAATGGTATATATTAATGTTTTAGACTTGTAGGGGCATGATTAAGCAGCATGCAGATAATACAAAAATTAATTGATTGATAATAAGGACAAAAGCAATAGATTGCAGGAAAATATCAGGAAACTGTTCTGGTGGGTAGAAACATGGCAAATGGAATTCAATCCAGATAAGTCTGAGATAATGCATTATGAGTCTGAGGTTAAGTTTAACTTTATTTATTTGTGTCACAAGTTTACATGAAATTACTGTGAAAATCCTCTAGTCACCATATTCCGGCAATCGTTCCAATACACTGAGGGAGAATTTAGCATGGCCAGTGCACTTAACCAGGACATCTTTCAGGTTGTGGGAAAAAAACGGAGTATCCAGAGGAAACCCATGCAAACAATATGCAGATGCTTCATGGACAATGACTCAAACTGGGAATTGAACATGGGTCTCTGGCACTATGAGACAGCAACACTAGGAATAGGCAATAGATAGTAGGATACTGAGAAGTGTAGTGACCTTGAAGTCCATGTACACAAATTCCTGAAAATAGTCAGAAAGGTGCATAAGATGGGTGAGAAAGGCATACAGGATACAGAATATAAATAAGGAGATTCTGCTGGAACTGTATAAAATACTGGCTTGGCCAGTTACAGAAGTGTACAACTTTGGTTGTCAAATTGCAGGAAAGATGTGATTGTACTGGAGGAGTACAGAAGAAATTTGAGTACGTTGCCCTATCTGGCAAACGTTTAGCTATAAGGAAAGATTTGCTACGTGGGGATTGTTTTCTATGGAACAGAGGACTCTGAAGGAAGATTTTAATTGAGGTGTATAAAATTATGAGGGTCTTATAAAGATTGGAAAGTATGGACCTATCGTTCCTTTAAATAAATCAAAGACCAGAGATTTAAAGTAATTGGTAGGAGAATTAGTGGGAAGATAAAGAGAAGTTTTTTCACCAGAGAGTGCTATCATCAGTATTTCACTGCTTGAAAGAATGGTCGAGGCAGAAACCCTCATTTAAAAAGTAGTTTGGTATGCACCTTAAATACTGCAACTTGAAAGGCACCAACTAAGAGTTGATAGGTGAGATTAGGCTGGAAGCTCTTTTTCAGTCAGCACAGACACAATGGGTTGAATGGCCTTTTTCTGTGCTATAAATGTGATGATACACTGTTTTGCCAATATAAAAATAATTATATGTCTGGATTGATTCCTCCAAAAATCTCAGAAACACCATCTACAACTTCAAGGTATTATTTGATTTGTTGCTACAATCAAGGATTCATCAAGATATATTGACCTAATTGTCTGAGTATTTATTTTGACACTTTTCAGTTTGAAGACACAGCTAGTGTGTGATCTGGAAATGGAAATAATCCCATGATATAAAATATAAATGATGTGGAGATGTCAGCACTGCATTAGGGTGGGTACAGTAAAAAGTCTCAACACTCGGTTAAAGTCCAACAATTTAATTTGGTATCATGAACGTTTGGAGTGCTGCTCCTATTTACTATTTACTATTTACCATTTACACAGATGATCTGGAGGAAGGGGCTGAGTGCAGGGTTTTGAAATTTGCTGATGACATGAAGATGAGTGGAAAAGCAAATTGTGTGGAGGATCTGGATAGGCTGACTGAGTGGGCGAGGACCTGGCAGATGGAGTATAATGTTGGCAAATGTGAGGTTATCCACTTTGGTAGGAATAATGGTAGGAAGGATTACTATTTAAATGGTGAAAAGCATTTTTCATGCGAAGGTGTAGAGAGACCAGGAGGTCCTTGTGCAAGAATTGCAAAAACACAATATGCAGGTGCAGCAGTTGATTAAGAAGGCAAATGTAATGTTGGCCTTTATAGCTAGGGGGATGGAATATAAAAGTAGGGAGGTACTTTTGCAGCTGTATAGGGGACTGGTGAGGCCGCAGGTGAAGTACTGTTTGCAGTTTTGGTCGCCGCATTCGAGGAAGGGTGTATTGGCCTTGGAGGAGGTGCAGAAAAGGTTCACGAGGCTGATACCGGAGATGAGGGCGTTGGATTATGAGGAGAGACTGAATAGGCTTGGTTTGGGACTGTTATCCTACTGAGACACTAACAACACATGCATTTGGCTTAATATCTAATTCTCAAATTAGTCTATGCTCAGACCAAATATTTCTCCATCCCTTTGTGTTTGTTCTTGTATATGGAGATTTATGTGTATGTACATTATTGCTCAAACTATCCTTTACAATATGTACACAATTCATGACATCTTCCTACATATTGTTGATTTACAGTGGGCTTTCTTTCCTAGAAATTGTCCGGTTGTGCATGAAATTGCAAAAGAACATAGAACACCACAGTGCAGAAAGAGGCCCTTTAGCCCATCGAATCTGCACCGACCACAATCCCATCCAGGCCGTACCCTTATATCCCTACATATTATATCTACTAATCCTTCTAACCTACACATGCCTGGATACATAGTCAAGGGGCGATTTCTTAGCATGGCCAATCAATCTACCCACATATCTTTGGATTGTGGGAGGAAACCCATGCTGATATAAGGAGAATGTACAAACTCCACACAGACAGTGACCTGAGCAGGGAATCAAACCCAGGACCCTGGACCTGTGAAGTAGCAGTGCTAACCACTGTGCTACTGGGCCACTCAATACTGACTGTCTATGAAATTATATGATTGTGGTTCTTCATTTTCAAAACAACAATTAAAGAGTAGAAAAGGAACTCCACAATAGTTACAGAAAATATAGAATGAAGATTATTTGAAGTTTTGTTCGTGGCTAATGGATGATACTGTGGCAGAGTTGCATTTATTTCTTAACAAAGTTGTTCTGATAATATGATGGTTGATCTTTTCTGTGAACTCTTGCTGTGTTCCCACAATTCTGTTACATTGGGGATTTGAGGATATTAACTCAGTGATGATGGCAAATGGTAATATAACAAATCAGGATGGCACGTGACTCAGAAGTCAACTTAGTAGTGACGGCATTCTAACTGATTCCGCTTGATCGAGGCCGGCAGTACGATTGTTTCTTGACTGATTCCTCCTGACTGAGGAGACGCTGTGATTCGTCCTCACTGAAGGGGGCGCTGTGATTTCTCTTTGCTGAAGGGGTGTGTGGCGCGTGATTCCTCCTTACCCGGGGGAGGCGCTGTGATTCTTCCTGGCTTAGCGGGGAGCAGGGGGGGGGAAGGCGCGGTGATTCCTCCCGACCAAACGGAGCGCTGTGATTCCTTCTGACTGAAGAGGGGCACCGTGATCCCTCCTGACCGGGTGGGGCGCTGGGTTACCAGCGCCTGTCTAACCAATCAGGGGGAGCAGGCGGGTGAATTTGAATTGGGAGGCCGTGTGTAACGGCCAGGAGTGGGGAACCGGAGAGGCGGCAGCGGGGAACTCAGCCGGACACACGGGGATGGCTGAGGAGGCGGCGGGGAACTCAGCCGGACACACGGGGATGGCTGAGGCGGCGGCGGCGGGGAACTCAGCCGGACACACGGGGATGGCTGAGGCGGCGGCGGGGTGGGGGGGTGGTGGGGGGGGGGGTGGGGGGGTGGTGGGGGGGGGGGGGTGGGGGGGTGGTGGGGGGGTGGCGGGGAACTCAGCCGGACACACGGGGATGGCTGAGGAGGCGGCGGCGGGGAACTCAGCCGGACACACGGGGATGGCTGAGGAGGCGGCGGCAGCGCTGGTGCTGGGCGTGGACAGGATGGAGCCGGAGCGCCCTGCGATGCCAACACTAGGTGAGTAAGCGAGAGAGGAGCCCCGCTCCGGCAGCGCCTGATAACCGGCGGTGCTCCACTCTGCGGGCAGCTTCTCCCGGGATATAATCCCACCCAAAGTTTAACTCTAACATAAGTATTAAACTTACAAGGAAAACTCCACTACTAACTGATTGCGATTTGATTTTATTATTGTTACACAGTGAAAAGTATTTCTTGAAGATAGTACATCCCGCAGCTTTGTGTTCAGGCTGTTGCTGACATCGACAGCTCTGCATTCACTCCCCTTTGGGAGCGGCTACATTTGGCAAGGCAAATCAAATCAAATCAACTCACTGAAATAAACTGAGATGCAAAGCAAGAAAGACTGCCCCCAAAAAGGGAACTGCCCAAAACGGAATAAAAAAGGAAAGTTTAAATCATTTAAGTTGCATTGAGGCTGTGTTGTGTCAGGCTGGGCTGGTCAGCTAGGTCCCCTTACTTGACTGTCAATAAACCAGTTAGATGTTTAGAAAACTCGAGCAGAGTTTGGGTAAGTTCGCCGACAAATAGTCTGGAGGGATGTCTGAAGTTGTAGCCAGACATAAGATAGGATGCAAGACTGGCGGAGAAGTGGCAGATGGACTTCAACACGGATAAATGTGTGGTGGTCCATTTTGGCGGACTAATGGGATGAAGGAGTATAATATCAACGGTAGGAGTCTTGGCAGTGTTGAGCAGAAGGATCTTGGGGTCTGGGTCCATAGGACTCTTAAATCTGCCCCACAAGTGGAGAATGTGGTCAAGAAGGCATATGATGTACTGGCTGTCATAGAGGGATTGAGTTTAGGAGTTGGGAGGTAATGCTGCAACTTTATAAGACCCTTGTCAGACCTCACTTGGAGTACTGTGTGTAGTTCTGGTCGCCTCACTATAGGAAGGATGTGGAAGCTATTGAGGGTGCAGAGGAGATTTTCAAGGATGTTGCCTGGATTGGGGGCATGCCTTATGAAGATAGGTTGAGAGAGCTAGGTCTCTTCTCCATGGAGAGACGAAGGGTGAGAGATGACCTGATTGAGGTTTATAAGATGTTGAGAGGAATAGATAGAGTGGATTCTCGGAGGGTATTTCCCAGGGTTGAAATGATCGCTATGAGAGGACACAGGTTTAAGATGCTGGGTAGCAAGTACAGAAGAGATGTTAGAGGTAAGTTTTTCACTGAGGGTGGTGAGTGAATGGAATCGGCTGCTGTCACTGGTGGTAGAGACAAACGCGCTGGGGTCTTTTAAGAGACTTCTGGATGAATACGTGGGATTTAATGGGATTGGGAGTTACAGATAGTTCTATGGCCTGGTAGGTATAGATATGATTGGCACAACTTGTGGGCCGAAGGGCCTGTTTGTGCTATAGTGTTCTATGTTCAGATTTCATGTTAATTTTATGGTGCCAGTCAGGCACTGCCTGGATGGTGCCAGATTTATTGAATTCCATTTCATAACATGTCCTGGTAGGAAGAAGCTGAACTTTTCACCTGTTACGAAGTTTTTAAAGTTTACCTATTAGTCACAAGTAGGCTTGCAATGAAGTTACTATGAAAATCCCTTGGTCACCATACTCCAGCACCTGTTTGGGTACACCAAGGAAGAATTTAGCACGGCCAATTAACGTAACCCACACATTTTTGGACTGTGGGAGGAAACTGGGGCACCTGGAGGAAACGCACACAGACGTGGAGAATTCCCACAGACGGTGACCCAAGCAGGAAATCAAACCCAACCAGCTGTGCCACCTATGGTTGGAACAGTACTTTCTGCAATAATAATTATATGATTACCAATACATGTAGAAATATAATATTAAGCTTCATGTATTTTGATTTATTAAGGTTTCTTCAAATCCATTCTTCTGTTCTCAGAAAAACTCTGTCTTAACTGAATCTCTTAACAATTTCCACAGTGGACAGTGGTGGAATTGACAACCCCAGTGGATCTGTTGGCCATGTATCTGCCTGTAAGTGTCTAATGATGTTGTCCCTCATGATTTATAAGGTGTGATATTCTGCTAGCTAATCTTGTAAAATTCAATATCAGTTATTCTTCGAGAGGAATTGTTATTCCCTATCTGATTCTTTGAAAGATTATTACAGGCTTTTATAGAATAGATAATCAAAGAATTTTTCTCAGGGGTCAAAAGGTCAATTATTTGGGAGCATAGGTTGAGAGTGCGAGAGGAAAGTTTAAAAGGGGGCTAATTTTTTCACAGAGCGTGGTGAATGCCTGGATTGTGCTGCTGAGGAGGTGTGGAAGCAGATTCTATAACTATGTTCAAGAGGAATTTGGATAGATACATGAATAGAGGGATATGGACCACGTAGAAGCAAGGAAGTATATTAGACAGCCATCTCTCTGATGCACAGAGTTGGTGGGCCTGTTCCTGCGCTGTATTGTTTTTTTGTTCTGTGGATAAATGCAATTAGTGCAGTAATGCTCTATCTAAAACCAATGTTAGTAAGGAGCCAGTGCATTAATTTCTAGTTGTTTAGAAGCTGTGCTTGATGTCAATCTTGTTTTTAATTTTAAATCTAGATCTCAGTCAAGATCAAGTGGAAAGTAGAGGCAGTTGTGACAGTCCCAATAAAAACAACCCTTCGCACCATGGAACAGCCAAGTTTCCAGAAGTTATCGAGTCAACCCAACTTACCTATTATGAGAGATACAGGGCCTACCAGGACTACATCATAGGTTTGTCATTTGTATTAGTGCTTCTAAATAAACTTTTAAGTAAGTAGTATAGACAGAAAATACTACTGTAACATCCAGATCCTTAAAATCAAAAGAATGACAATACAGATAAAAGAACCTTTGACAATGGCAGCTAAAAGAGGACAGCAATACAAGTGAAACTAAAGATGGAAGGATATTTTTCCTTAATATAGAGAAACACAAGCCAGAAATTTCTGGGCTCAGAGGCAGTGTTGTGCTGCAAAGGATTTTGTAAAATCAGGCAGAAGACCCTATATCTTTGCTTCTGCATTTTCCTAATGGTGGTCAACGTGGTAGGTGGGTTTTGTATATCCTGCGATGGAATTGCTATTTGAGAGCAATTTTACAGTGGTTTTTGGGTTTTACTAATGGTGCACAGAAACTACAGGACTTCAAAACCTTACCTGGTGAAAGGAGGTGGCAGGCAAGCAAATAGGAACTCCGTGCTGGCTTTATGTGGCATCCATTGAGAGAGCTAACATGGCAGAGAGACCAGAGCAATGAGGACAGCAGTGTACAAAGCTGTACAAGAAGGGGGTATGTTCTAGCACTGTAGGCACATGACATTGGCGTAATGGCACATGAACAGATATAGGGGAAAGGGGAGGTCATCTATCTAAAAAGCCTATTAAGAGAATGATGCAAGTGTATTGGAGACAGTTCAAAGGAGATTTGCTAGATTGTATCTGTAATTGAGTTGGTCGTTTCCTGTGGAAGGGTTGAACAGACTGGGCACGTTTCCACTGGAGTTTAGAAGAATTGAAGGAGACTTAACTGAAATGTAGAAAGCCCTGAATTGTTTGACAAGGTGGATGTGACCAGAACTGGGGGTGGGGAGGCACTATTTTAAAATTAGACGTCACCCTTTTAGGATATCGATGAGGAGAAATCTCTTCTCTGAGGGTTGTGCAGTTTTGAAACTCTCTGCCTCTAGAATAGGGATCATTCAATATTTTTAAAGCTGAGGTAAACCAATCTTTGTTAGGTAGGGAATTGGAGATTATCGAGGGTAGATGGGAATGGGGAATTGGAAACACAAACAGATCAGTTGTGATCTTATTGAATGGTGGAGCAGATCTGAAGTTGAATGGTCCACTCCTCCTATCTGTATGTTCGTATCTCTCCAGAGAGGCTTTCGCTGTGTTCTAACTGTAGAGCAAGCTCAGCTTCATGAGAGCTCACATCCTTCTGGTGGTGCTGAATGTGGTCAGTGGTGTTGAATCTCCAGCAGTGATCCTTTGGACGTAGTGTGAGTTTTTATAGGTATATCATATAGGGCGGCATGGTAGCACAGTGGTTAGCACTGCTGCTTCACAGCTCCAGTGTCCTGGGTTTAATTCCCAGCTCAGGTCACTGTTTGTGTGGAGCTTGCATGTTCTTCTTGTGTCTGCGTAGGTTTCCTCCCACAGTCCAAAGATGTGTGGGTTAGGTTGATTGGCCACGCTAAGAAATTTCCCCTTACTGTTGAGGGATGTGTAGGTTAGAGGGATTAAAGGATATAGTATATGGGGGTAGAACTTGGGTGGGATTGTGTTTGGTGCAGACCTGATGAGCTGAAAGGTCCCTTTCTGCACTGTATGGTTCTATGATCTGTCATTGCATTGAGGTGATCACCAATGCCCTTTTCAAGAAGGCCAGCAAATATAAATATTTCTGCACAAACTCAAATAATCAGTTTGGGTTTTGCGTCATTGTGAGATATCACCTGTGTAGGTATGATTGACTGCAAGCGTAGGGTCCTTAAGGCTCCTACAGACAATGTGTCCTAATGGAATACAGCTGCCTGGGCTACATAAGATTCTAATATAAAATTGATGTTTTGGAGTTTTACAGGGTTATCTTGGAGACCAAGAAAGTACTTTTAAATTTTAAGTTTGTGGTTATTGAATTCAAAAACTTAAGCCAGAGATACTGTGACAGAGCAAATTATATAATATCCTTGGGAAGCATTCATGTAACAACATCTCTTCAATGCATTTGTATTAAGCTAATGATGAAGATTATGTAAAATTCTTGAGTAGAATATTTTAGTCATCGAAGATTCACTGTCTATGATTTTAATGAACAGGTGATGCTAAACCATCGGAAGTGAAAGATTTCATTGCAGAATATTTGGAGAAGGTCCTAGAACCATACGGCTGGCAAGCACTCTGGTCCAGTGATATGTTTGAGGTGCTTGTTGAGGTAAATTTTTATTCTAAATAAATGATGATGCTAATACTGCATTTTGATACTTTTGCTTGCAGTGCTGCCCAAACACAACACATTATAGTATGTGTGTTCGCCAAGATCTAATGGGCTTCAATCCCTCGGTTATACCATGAGGTGAGATGCTTTGAGTGCGCCATGTGAGTTTTACTCCTCTCTCAAATTACACTAATCAAATCTATGTTCAGCAATTATCAATTTTAAATTTCAGCTCTTGATACTTCTGCATGTCCCTTGTCATTCAATCAACCTTACAGCACTGAAGAAACTTGTCCAATTTTGATTGACTAAAATTACAACCTTTTTCACTGGAGCACCATTTTCTCTCCTGCAACTCCCATGGGCTGGGTGTTCTACCACCAATGGATTGGGAATGTGTGCAGGAGTGACTTGAAAATTGCTTTCCTGGAAGTTGGCATTGGATCAGCAGAGGAACATGCTTGGTGAGGATAAGGCCAGAGAAGCACAAAGTGATTGCAAGGGAAGAAGGCACTATCCAAAAGAGAGAGGATGAGCCATCCAAGTGACAGCTCACTATAAATGACAGAATGGCCAAGCCATATGAGACTGCATGTTTCCAGGAAGATGGTTTCGGACATCTGCCCTCCGGTCCATAACAACCTCAGTCAATGCCTTTGGAGGTATTGGAAAGCCTTGGCGTCGCCTGTGGATCTTTGCCCTTGTCAGCACTGGCCTCTTCTATGACTTGTCTTCAGTGAACAGCATGCCCAGCCATGGTTGCCATTTGTGTTTTCAAAGGGCCTTTGGTTTCTATGTCCTGCCTTCAGTTCATTTCCAGCACTGCTGAATTGATGCCAAACTCAC
The DNA here is from genome assembly GCA_024679065.1 of Sphyrna mokarran. Lineage (NCBI taxonomy): Eukaryota > Metazoa > Chordata > Chondrichthyes > Carcharhiniformes > Carcharhinidae > Sphyrna > Sphyrna mokarran. The sequence goes on along the minus strand of JAGIQG010000004.1, from coordinate 32,831,885 downwards.
CCTGAAACCAGTTATGTATTTAACGTTTGAAAATAGTGTTGCTGCACTTGTGCTAACACAGAACAGGGTCAGAAACTTGAAATTATCTGGCTGTCAGGTTTCTAACATTGGATTGAAAATTCAGCCTCTTGGTCCTGTCTTTATAAGAATGTTGGAACTTGTATGAGAACACAGACGTTTCTTCAGCTTTGGAGAATCTCTTTGACCTTCTGTGTTCTCTTTTATTCAATTGCCAGAGCCAAACCTCTTAAATATGAAAGCGTTTTAGGGATTTGATTTAGTCTCTATTTTTACCCTGATCGTCATTGGTTACTGCTTCCGTTCTCATGTTTTATCAGTTATCTACCTAATCTCTTTCATAGCCACACCTTTTTTAACAACTGCTCTTGGATCTTTGTGTGGATTCCATCTTGGTTTCTATCTTAAATTCCACCCTCTGGACAGAATTTTACCATAGTTTGTCAGTGTCAGGCTCTGACTGAAAACCCCAGTAGGGCATTGATTCACAACAGTGATTGAAATTTGTGATGCTTCATGCCTGAGAGGAAGAAAACATTTTGATGCATGATATGAAGTGTGGGATGAATCAGAATTGAGAATCAGGAGAGCTTTAAGATAGAAAAAGAGAAAGAGAGAAAGAGTTGGTGCTGAAGGAAGATCAACAGTGCGCATGTTGGTACAGAGGATTGACTATGGATGTCAGGAAGTGACTAAAACAATGATTCAAGAAGCGCTGGAAAATATCTGTAATCATGATGAATCAGAAAAGTGAAGGGAAGGATCAGGTCCACATCTACCAGTGGACTCACTGATGAAGAAGCAGTATTCCGAAAGGTCATGCTAACAAATAAACCTGTTGGACTTTAACCTAGTGTGATGAGACTACTTATTTGCATATCCCAGTCCAACACTGGCAACTCCACATCTTTGGGTAGTGCTTTGGCATTTAATCTGTGCCAGGGCCAGTGCTAGTCCCTCAGAAAGGGGATCTGCTTTGTATTTAGTGTGATGAGAGGAGGAAGGGTTTGATGGCTACGAGAGAGACGAGTGCTATAATACTGCTCAAAAGGCTTTTGTAAAGCGTAAGTATGTTCCAAAAACAAACGTTAATCAATGACTCGTATCATTGAAGACACTCCCTAACAAAATTCAGTGTGGGTTCAAAGCTCCTTTTATCCCCTGTGGAAGCTGTGGCCTGGTGATTACTGCACACACTACAAAAATGAAGGTCCTCATTTTAAATCATACTGATTGAAAAATTTGGAAATAATACACTGAGCTGCTTCTGTCTTTTTTTAAAAAAATCTGCTTACAATTTCAGGTGACTGATGTGGAGACTTCAAACTACAGGGCAGTGGTAAAGTTAACAGAGCCGTTCCTTTATGAGTCTGAAACCTATCCTCTTGACGCAGAAGCAATGGAAAATTTCCTTGAGGCAAAAAAGCACCTGGTGCCCTTGCAAGAACTATATGTGGTGTCTGATGAGTCAGGAGAGTTTGACCAAACAGCCCTCGCTATTGAACATCTCCGGTAAGAGATTGAGTGAAAGACTTGTGTTTGACTTTTTAAAAAAAACTATTTTTTTTAGGAGTTTACCTTTTATTGTTAATGCAAAACTATTAGGAGTAAGAGTTATAAAAAGACTCTTAATTTGTTGACCAGTAAAACAAATGGTTTTTAACTTGTTTGATGAGCATTTGTTCAGTTATAAAGTAAGGTTCTTTACTTGTGGGCAATAACAGTTACAAATAAGCAGCAGCATGAAAATTTGAGGTGCCAGGAGACACAAGATTGGAACTGAAGAACTGGATAGATGAGGCATTTCAGTGTGAGACTTAGCTGGCAAGGGGTAGAGAATATGGCAGATGATAGTGAGATGCCTGGGGTACGGTGGATGGCACTCGTGATATTCTGGAGGTTGTTGTACAGATATAGAATGATGCATAATATTTGCTTTTCCAAGTTTCCTGGGCTGGAAGTGAAAATTTTGGCAGCTCAAGAATGGAACATATTTTGTCCATTTTGTATGTGGCTTTATTTTCAGTGTGGGGAAAAAAAATAAGATGATGTGAAATAAAATGAATTTTGGGAATAGAATGCTGAAATAGAGATTTTAAATTAAACTTTTTTCTTTTAAACATAAGAACAGGACTGGGTTGTTAAATCCCTTAAGCCTATTCTGTCATTCGTTATTGACCAGATCATTGTTAATCTCTGACCCAACTCCATGTACCAACCTTTGCTTTGTATTCTTAATGTTTCTGGTTAACAGAAATTCATCAAATTGAATTAAAATTAACAATTGACCTAGCATAAACTGCAATTTGTGCGTAGAAGTGTTTTTTACCTTCACTACTGAAAGACTGGGTTTGATATTTCGGAGATATACATAAGTCTTTGGGCAGTATTTCACGTGCCTTCATCAGATCTGTTTTGGGGGAAGGAAGCAAAATAGGGCAGGGCCCACTGCTCCACCTTCCCACTCACCACAGTTCAATTTGCAGCCCACTCACCATACTCAAATAACTAACTAAGGATCATTTAGGGCTTGTTATCAAGCCAATTTACCCTGATATTATGTGACTGGTCCATGCCGTAAAATACTTGGTACGAGCCAGAGGGGGCAGCTTCATTTTTTTCTTTAAAAAGTTCTTCAAAGAGTGGGAAGGAAAGGGGAATTATTATTTGGGGGCTGCCCCTATTGCGGGAAGGTGCCCTGAGATTGAAATTCCACTTCCTTATCCATCCAAAGGCTTGAACTCAACCCCTCAACTAGCTCCCTCCTTTCTCCCTGACCTGTTCAAACTCCCTGTTAAAGAATTTCTCTGGTAATCAGAGGGACTTCTTACTTGCAGGCCTGGTGGCAACTACTGAGTGCTTTTGGCCCCTCCAGGACTGGTGGAGCTGGTAGCTCCAGAGAGTGGGTCTTTTACCAGTGAAGGATAGATGTCCCACTTGGTCCTCATTTAACCTACCCAGTGTTTTCTTTGGCTGTGGGACAAGTTGCACAGAGACTTTGTTTCTGTGGGGAGAGAACCCTCCACCCCATCCCGTATTCCCTATTATTCAGCCCTAGATTCTGCAATCTGCTAAAATAGTTTTTCTTCATCTAGCCCATCAAGAAAATTTGATATCTTTAATCAAATGATGTCTCAATCTTAATTCCAGGGAATACAACTCTTCCAGCAGAGATTCGTATGTAAAAGGTGCAAAATAAGAATGCAAGCGTAAGACTGATTTTGATCCCTCATGATTTTCTATTTATTAGAACTAATAGATGAGGAATTGAGGGCATGCATTTATTCTCAAATCATATTACATGCATCTAGACTGGGAAACAGTTTGTTGCATTTGTCATTTGTTAAAGTTTAACAATCCTAACGAGAAATGATCCCTATGGTGTAGTTTTATCCTTTCCAAGTAGTATTAAATCAAAAACATATTTTGGCATGCAGTAGCAATGATATTAGCATGCAGGTATGCAACCAATTGAACTAAAGTATTTCATAGCTTCCTTCGGCATTGTAGATTCTATTTGCTCCATTGAGTCTGTACTAACTCTCCAATACAGCATCTTATTCAGGTCCTAACCCCATAACCCCACATATTTACTTTGCTAATTCCCTAGCCTATATATCTTGGAACACTAAAGGGCAATTTATCATGGCCAGCCCACTTAACCTGCACATCACTAGACTATGGAAGGAAACCAGAGAACCCAAAGGAACTCCAAACAGACGTAGACAGAATATGCAAACTCCACATAGTCACCGCTTATCTTTCACTTTTTATTTTAAAATTTCAGTTCAGTAAATTATTGGATTAAACTAGAACCTTGATGAAATCTTTTTGTGTAATTTATAATGGAGAAATTTGACAAGCCACAAATATAAAATTAGGTTTTTGAGGCATTGACATGTTTACCAATTTTTATGAAACTGTTGTGCTATTTAAAAATATTTGCATTTCATTCAAGCCTTTTCAAAGGTTTTAACAGCATTATAATGGAAGTTCACAATTCAATTGGTTGTGTTTGAGTAGGGGAAGTAAGGTGGGGATGTAGCTCAGCAGGGGCAGTAGGATGGAGATGTTGCTCAGCATGGGGAGTGGGATGAGTGGGGGGGATGTACCTCAGCAGTGCACTCTGGAGAAATGTAGAATCAGTGAGAGCAGCTTGTGGATATCCTTATTACTAAGCATATGTGCCAACTCTAATTATTGCCAGTCTCAGTGAGATGAGGAAGCAAATCTTGACAGTTTTGTTGTGTTAAGACTGCAAAATCCAGCCCCCTGAAGCTACTATTCTGGCTATGGCATGGAATGTATATGCTGTCATTGGCCTTTTAAAGTATTAACTTAAAAGTGTGGGGGATTTTTGAGTCTGCTATTTATTTTGTGAAAATACATTTAGTCTAAGAAGATGATGCTTCCTACGGTGCAGAAAGACGACATCCAGCCCAATACCGATTCTCTGAAACAGCATCCCTCTCGGGTCCTCGCCTCTGTCCGTTCTATTCCTGTAACCCTGTGACTTATCATGGCCAATCCACCTCACCTGAACACTTTTAGACTGTGGGAGGAAACCGAAGCAGCTGGAGGAAACTACATAGACATGGGAGAAGTTCAAATTCAACATAGAAAGTCACCTCAGACCAGAATCGAACCCAGGTCCTGGCACTGTGAGGCACCAGTGCTAACCACTGTGCAGCCCAGTCGTGTGACAAATTTTCATCAATATTTTAAAGCCTACGTTTATTTAGATAAATTTATTGCTTTTATTTCATAATGCAATTTTAGTTTTTGGCAATGCTAGAAATCATCAGCATGCCCAAAGTGTCTTTGGTGGAATTTGTTTAAAACAGCCATCCCAAAACTGAAGAAAATTTACTCACAAAACTATTTCCTAACTTTGTTTTCCTAATCATGAGTTGGTATGTATAATGAATGAGCTGCCTTTGGTTAATTAGATGTTTTCAGCACCACGCAAATGAGTTCATTTATGTATTTTAACATTTATTGCAATTGGTTACATTTAGTATAATTTGCTTGACATTTTATGTTTTATAGGTTTTTCTTCCTACACATCTGGAAAACCTGGGATGAAGACGATGAAGATGAATTTGATTATTTTATCAAATATTGCGAACCGAGATTGAAACTGTTAGTATGTTTTGTCAAGGTTTGACATGGCTAAATGTTACAACTGCCAATATATTGAGAAGTCATTATTTCTAGAATTAATGTAATTTTTGATTATTCAGGTAATGAATTTAGAAGTGTTTTCTAGAAAGGCAGAGACCTTTTTCTAAGTTCTACCACTGATTTAATAGAAATCATAAACTTACTGGGTTTAAATATGTAATCTCTGATGCATGATAACTTCCCTGTTGTGCTGTCAACAGATCGAAAATTAATTAATTGATGACAGTAGATAGGCAATAGCAAACATTCAAAGAGTGTACAGGGGAACAGCAACAATTTGTTCATTCCTGTCAGGAAACGGGAAGTCGGCCAAACCAGGGCTTGCAAGAGAAATTAAAGATGGTATTAGATTCAAGAAAGGTGCATACAAATTGGTCAGAAAAAGCAGCAAAAATGAGGATTGGAGCAGTTTAGAAACCTAACTGACCTTTTGCACTAGTCGCAGAAAGTAAGCATGCAGGTGCAGTAGGTGGTGAAGAAAGCAAATGGTATGTTGAGGATTTCAGTGCAGGAGCAGAGAGAACTTGCTGCAATTATACAGGGCCTTGGTGAGATCATAACTGGAATATTGCCTCCTTATCTGAGGACTTTAATGCGAATGATGGCATGCAATGAAGTTTTCCAGGATGTTCTTGGATTGGCGAGATTGACCTTTGAGAGATTGAGTTGGTTAGGATTATATTTACTGGAGTTTAGGAGAATGAGGGACTAGTCTCCAAGAAACCTATAAAATTCTAACAAGACTAGACAGGGTAGATACAGTAAAGATGTCCCTGATGGTGGGGGGAATCCACAATGAGGGGTCACAGAATGAGGATATGGTGTAGATTATTTAGGACTAAGATGAGGAGAAATTCCTTCATGAAGTGGTGAACCTGTGGAATTCTCTACCACAGAAAGCAGTTGAAACAGAAGTGTTGTATATTTTCAAGAAGGTGTTAGGTATAGCTCTTGGGCAAAAGGGATCAAAGTATATGTGGGGAATGTAGGAACACGTTACTTGAATTGGAAGATCAGCCATGATTGTAATGAATGGCATTGTAGGTTTGAAGGCTGAATGACCTACTCCTGCTTCCATTTTCTGTTATGAGAAACTCTTTCCAACCTTAAAAACACTATCTATAGTGTACAACTATAACCGTGTACTGAAATGGTGTTAAAAATGCAACCAATGTAAACATTCTGTACAAGCTCCATAAATTTTAAGCTGTTACACTAAAAAATTATAGGCAACATTTAAAATAAAAACAGAAAATGCTTCTAATACTCAAATTGATTTAAAATGTTAACTTGATTTCTCTTTCCATATATGCTGCTGACCTGACTCTTTTCAGCTTTTTTATTTTGGCTTTCTAGAATTTGAAATGTAATTTGCTACTGTATTTTTTTAATGCTGATAGCCCTTGTTTCTAATCATTGCCTGCCTTAATCTTTAATTTTAACCAATTTTAGTACTTTTAACAGTCCAGTGAATTTTGATTGTATGATCTTCATAATACACTGATAATGTAATCATGAGTGAATTATAAAGATTTTTAGCTCAAATCTCAATCCACCCAAGGCCAAGTATAATGCTTTATTTTGCTGTGCCCCTTATTTAGTTTCACTGCAAATATTGAGCCTTCTCACTAAAAACGTTCTTGCTGATTCCTGACACCAGATGGTGCTCTATGCAAACTGAAATTTTAATCTGCTTGAGGAGTACAATCTTTAAAACCATGTGATTAACATGGATTTTAGTGTTAATTGAACTAGAGAATTTATCAATGATTGAATTGCAATAACGTTATTGAAAGTATAGGATTTTCTCAATCATTTTCATCCTTTGTAAGCCTTGCTCCTTGATGGAGTGCTTGTGTTCTTTTTCATGCTTTGTCTAAATGTCTTTATTCATATAAGCTTTGATATTTTGGCAGATCACTTCAAGTGAGGGCATCATGTGCAGGTTTGGCACTGTCATTGGCTTCTATTGAACAGCAGATTTTGGCTAACAGGTGCAAGAACAATGACTAGTCCCTTCCGCTGCAGTTCAGAGGCTAATAATAATGCTCCCTAACTGCCCTGACAGAAGTGAATTAACTCTGGAAGGACTGAAGATTGGGTTTATTTTTATTTCTGGTTCTGCTCGTTATTGGATTACTTTTTTTTTAAGCAGTAACAGTGAGAGTTGACATCTGAATTTTGTTTTTTATCAACAAACGTTAGAACCCTTATCAAAATACAACTGAGTTGAAAATAAACTTTTGCCATCTTCACTTGGAATCATTGAAAGCGCATTAATTTCACCAGAATTAAGAGTGAATGTTTTTGTGTCCTGAAATATTTTCATTATGTCCAGTTCAATTATAATTCTAATGAACAGATTGGGAATATGAATTTAACAGTAGCTAATGGGTTGAATAAAGGAGGGTGAAATCTGAGTTTATTAAAGATGCATTTCTGCTGGAGAAGACATCCACTTTTTTGCTTTTAAATTCAGGTACTATGATATTCTTGAAGATCGTGTTCCTGCTAATCTTGTTGCTGAATATAATCGTATGTTGTCCAAGTGTGAGGAAACTTACAAAGAATTTGTAAAATTGAGAGAGAATATTTCTACTAATGATTCTGAATCAGAATTGAATAACATTTCCATGGTGGAAGGATTTCAACTTTGTGAACAATTGGAGAAGCTTAAATATAAACTTCAAATAATGGAGACCCCATTTTATAGGTAATCAATACTTTGTTTCACTTCATTGATGTTTACCTTGTGTCTTACTTGTTAAATATAAAATTAATGGAAATTGACTTTTCTTCTAATTATGTATTTACTATCTTAAGAAAATCATTAACTGTGATTAAAAAGGAGCAATGAGTTAGATTTTGCAGCCAACAGTGAAGTAGCAGGCTTTGCTCGTGACTTCAATGAAAGCTGCCTGCAAAGGTCCAGCAAACTCCACCTCTGCTTTCCTGGTGGAGGTTTAAATTTGATATCACATCAAGGGGAGTTCCAGGCTTGCAGTAAGCAGAAATATTGTTGTTCTTTTGCAGTTATTGATGTATTCTCAGACAGTAAATCTCGAAAGTAAAAGCGCTTCAATCTTCCCTTAATTTAAATTTGTACATAAAATAAATAATTGAATTTAAAAGCTAAAATATCATTATAAGTTTTAAAAGAAACTAATACATTGCATGGAATTTTTAATCTCACTGATGAAATTTGACATTTCACCACTGTGAAATGAACTTTATAGGGCAGTAAAGTTAGTATGCAGTTTAAAAATCCAATTAGACCTCATTCAACAAGTTGTAACTTTTTCAAGAGTTTTTTAAAAATTGAGCATAACGGTTTGAAAGTGGAAATTTTGTTGTTGATTTATGAAGAATCACTGATGGCATACCGTCTACTTTCCTAGATCAGTGCTGTTAAAATAATGCTGAGGCTACAAAACAGCCAACTTTAGTGACAACTCTGCCCACCAGCTTAAAAATCAACTCCAACACTGACATCCTGTGATAGGTGTGCATCATCTACATAATGTACTGAAACAGCTCTCCAAAGTGCCTTTCATAGCCATTCCAAAACTATGATCTCTACCACCCAGAAGAAGGGCAGCAAGTGCATTGGACCACTCCCACCTGCCAATTTCCCTCCAAGTCTCATATTCTGACTTGGAAATATTTGTTGTTCCTTCACTGTCAATGATTGAAACTCCTGTAACTTCCTCTAATGCCACTATGTACCTACACCACATGGACAGCAGCCATTTGAGAAAGCAGATCACCATCATTTTCCATCTAATTACCCTTGACAAATAGTCTGTGTGGTAAAGGTTCACCATAGTGCTATTAGGTACAGACTTTTGATCCAGTGACAAAGGAATGGTGATATACTACAAAATCAAGATGGTGAATGGCTTTGAGATGATAGTGATCCCAGGTGCTTGCTGCAGTACTCTTTTAGATAATAGATATTTCAGGTTAGGGAACTATTGAGGAAGCCTTGTTGAGTTTGTTGCAGTGGATTTTATAGATGGTGCATGCAATCATGTTGTGCCAGGAGTGACGAGAGTAATGTTCTGAGGTTGTTTAAGTGGGGTATTTTTGTCCTGGATGGTGTTGAGTTTTTGTGTTTTGTTTGAGCTTCACTCATCCAGACAAGAGACAACTATTCCATCACATTTGCACCTTGTAGAAGGTGGAGAAACTGGGGAGCCAGGAGGTGAATCACTTGTCTCAGAACACCTGGTCTCTGAACCTCTTACAATCACAGTATCTGTGACTGGTCAGATTAAGTTTCTGGTGTCCACCATCAACATCTGGGATTCAGCACTTAATTTAAATTTTCAGTAAAATTATTTCCCTTAAATAAGCTAACTTCAAAATTACTGCTCAGCAGCCTCACTGCTCACGAAAACATAATTCTACTTTAGTGAAGTGTTTATGTTTTACTTTCTAATTCTCAATCATTTAAGTTGAGTGGTGACCCCCAGATGTTGATGGTGGAGTTTCAGTGATAGTTATTGTGAGGAAGGGATGGTTAGATTCTCTTTTTGTTCGAGATGATCATTCCAAAGCACTTGAAAGGCGCAAATATTACTTGCCACTTATCGATCCAAGGTCTTGTTGCATGTACAGACAAGCTGCTTCATTATCTGAAGAACTATGAATTGAACTGACCACTGTAATTATCAGTGAACTTCTAACCTCAGGATGGAGGGAAGATCATTGAACAAGCTGAAAATGGTTAGACTTGGGATGTTGTCCCGAGGACCTACAGCACTCAGAATCATAGAATCTGTACAGTACTGAAACAGGCCATTCGGACCATCGATTCTGCACCAACCACAATCCAACCCAGGCCCTACCCTCATATCTATGTGATTGTGAATATTCAGAGACTGTGACGATTAATAATAGAGAGAAACTTGGGTAAGGATATATAAAGGTGTAACTCTGATCCTAACGAGAACAGCAATAACTTTGAGAAAATTTATTTTTAGGTACGTGCTGTGTCAGGATAGCTATGGATTGCCAACAAAGCAGGCTAAAGGAACTCGTCCCTCAGGTGAAAACGTTATTCATGTAGTTTCGAATTCCATAACTATTACTCTGCTGCAGTCTCTGCTGAGGGAGAAGCTTAACCCAGACCAAGTGACTCAGGAATGTGTGCTGGAGGTACTGATTTTCATTGACCATCAATGAATGAAATATTAGTTGAGTAAAATCATTACTTTCAGTTATTAACACAATACAAAATACAATCCTGAGGGATTGCAGAGTGAATAAATTTGTGACCTTTCTATAAACATTTTGGTACCACAAGAAAAATAAGCTTTAGTATTTATTAACAATGAATTACATTTTAAGAGCAGTGACTTATTGCTAGCATTGAAAAATTGCAATGTCGCTTACAGCAATGAGATAAGTGACCTGTTATTCATTCTGGTGATGGTGAGACAGTAACTGGCCTGAGCAAGGGAGTTCGTCTCCCATTCTTCCAATAAATCCCTGAGATCTTTCATGTGCAACTGAATCACTGGAACAAGCTGTTTGGATCCTGGTTTAACATGACCCAAAGAATAATTTCTCTGGCACTAGTGCTGCCAGCTACATAATGAGTTCCATGTATGTGAGCTAAACCTGTAACCTTCTGATCCAAGCTTTGTGATGTAAAATTTGTGAATGTTTCACCGTAATCCAGTTAGACTAAGAGTTAGGAAAATTATGTTGTGTCAAGTAGCATGGATTTAGGAAAACTGCTGTGCCGACCAGCATGTTTTCAAATTTGAGACACTCTGGCAATTATTTTACAAAAACATCCTAAATGGCTGTTTGCATGCAATACTAGGCAAGTTCCCCATGTTGGCTTTTCTGATTATTAAATAGTTTTGAAATTTAGGGGACATGCATATTATAGAGTTAGTATTACAGTGTTAAAAAGGGTTCCCCCGTTTTGCTGAGCCAAAAAATGACCTCTTTATGAAATTGTTTTGAATGTATGTGAATGAAATGTATTTATTGCAAGAATAAGTAAATATTTTATTGTACCATCTTTTGTTTTAGTTTCACAGTGATCCACTTGTAGCAATAAATGCTTGCTTTGAAGGAGATGTTGTTGTTATCTGTCCTGGTCATTATTATGTGAATGGCTACTTCAGCATTGCTGATTCTATTCAAGTGGAAGGTAGGGGCTTGTAAGAATAATATGTACGTATTGCAACTTTACACTGGTTTTCTCATCTGTAAATCTGAAAAAGGGTAATACGTCAATACCGTTTATCAACTCTTATGAAAGTTTTATATGTATATTATATAAACTTTGACCATTGTAATGTATTTTAGTTTGAATCTCGTGGTTTAGGTACCTTTCTTTGGTTGCTTTCTTTGCTTGTCTAATACTCAGCTATTAATTAAATAATCAATTGTAGACTGATGATTAGAAGGTTTGCATTCACAATAGTACTTACCAAATCTTTTGGCAACCTTTTAAAAGTGAAAATGAAAGACTTGTTTTGCTGGTTTCATTCAACAACCACAACCAATTCTGAATAATACTGACAGGATGGGAGTTAGAGTTTGAGGGAGTATGTACTGTTAGTAAAAGCTAGAAGAAATATAGAAATGGACAGGGCAATCAAAGTACTTGGATCTGAATGGTAGCCGACACACATGTAATTGTACAACCTGTCCGACAGTGATTATTTTATTCATTATAGTCAAGCTTCAAGGAAAAGATGAAGCATAAATCTTTTTGGTTGAATTTTGGGAATGGGAGCATAGAACAAAACTTTGGGAAGAGAAAATGTGACTTCCTGTCTTAATTTCAGATGTTATGTTATGGTGTTTGAATTAATAACTAAGAATGATGCAAACGGACAACCGAAGAGTGGAAATTAGAAACAAGATTCAAATGGAGAACTAAGTTTAGATGTATTTAATATTTTTCTCACGTGCAACTATACTTATCCAACTTGAGGATAATTTGATATTTAATAAAAGATATTTGTATATCAATAATAAACATAAATCTGGAGAAGTTATGTGAAACTTGTATAGATCATTGGATTACACCTTGGGAGTATTGTGATTCGCTCTGATCTTCAAATAATTGAAACAAATGTAGAGGCACTGGAGAGGTGCAAAGATTAACCAGAGTTGAATGTGGTACTCACAGGAAAGGCTAGTCAGTCTTGTGTTCTTTTGTCTCAAAATAAAAACAAATAGAGGCCTCTTAAGAATATGAAAAGATTGATAGGGTACATCATAGAACCCAAACTTGCAGAAGGAAGCCATTCGGTCCATCAAGTCTGCACTGATTACAATCCCACCCAGACCCGATCTCATATCCCTACATTTTTTACACACTAATCCCTCTAACCTATGCCTCTCAGGGCACCAAGAGGCAATTTTAGCATAGCCAATCAACCTAACCCGCACATCTTTGGACTGTAGAATCTACATCTTTAGATGTAGAAATATTTTCTCTGTTGGGGAAGACCAGAACAAGGCAACAAAATGGTGACTGGGAAGAGAGTTTGTGATGGGATTAAAGACAAATGTTTAATTGGAAGCAATTTCTGTTTGTATGGTACTGGATGTCTGATAAGCTGTCTGACAATTAGAGACAGAGAATGGATTGAGAAAGATGGTGGTAGGGGAGAGTTGGTTGTCATCAGCACGTATTTTTGGATGAGGTCACTGAGGGGCAGTACATAAGTGAGAAATATGAATGGATCGAGAATAGTTCTTTGGGGGAGGAAGTGAGAAGAGAAATCATTGGAGGTAATTCTATGGTTATGGTTGAAAATGAATGGAACCAGGTGAATGCAGTCCAACCTAGCTGCCTGATAGTGGAGAAGTGTTAGAGGAAGATAATGTGGTCAATTACTGCAGACAATTTGAGAAGAATGAGGAAAGATAGTTTGCCTTTCTCAAAATCATAGACTGTAACTTATCACTGAACTGTTTCAGTATTCTGGCACAAATGGAGGTATTCACAGATTAACTTGCAGAGAGGTTGGCATAGAGTTTGGAGAGGAACAGGATATTGTACTTTGATGGTCTACAAGACTGAGGAATCTCTTTGTTTCATGAGAGGGGTGATGTGAGAACGATTAATATCAGGTAGCATGGGAACCAGAAAAGAAGCTTGGATGGTTATCGAAATGGGGGTGAGAGGGGCAGATAGGAAATGAATTCTATTGCATTTTCAGGGCCAGGACAGGGGAAAGGGGGACCATGGAAGAGTTTTGACCCAATGGAATAGGGTAGGGGAGTGAATTGGTGCAGGCAAGTGGTCTTTGTGACAAAGAAGTCCATGAATTTTAGCTTTTGGCATAGGATTTGGAACAGAGAAAAGATAGTTTGGAATATAGAAAAAAGCCAGTGGGTATCTTTTGAGGAATAGAAATGATTTGAAGAGATCTTGTGCTTCCAACAATGCTTTGCCACAATAGTTGCTACATAGTTTTGTGCAATGCATTTTAGGAACTGTTAGTACTCAACAAATCTGTTGCAATTTGTTTTCCACAAAATCATGAAAATATTTTCTTTCTGTGTCTAGGTTATGGGCCTCCTGATGATGTTGTGCTGGAAAAGGAAGGTAAAGGAGATGCCTTCGTTGCTTGCACAGCCAGTTGTGTAAAAATATCCAACCTGAAATTTATTCAGCATGATGCTACAGAGGGTATTCTATGTAAGTCGCATATAGATGTCTATTATATGAGAAAGGGTTGAGAAATCTGTAAGAAAGTGACTAATGTTTCTCATTCCTAACTTTATAAATTCAAAAAAATTAATAAAAAACCCTTCCATTCTGTAATTCTGCTCAGTTATGCTTTCCTTACTAGTAGTACTTCTGCTTTAGATGCCTTTACACACTCATCTCAGTGATTAAATATACATTAACAGTCATGTATATAGTTTTGGGGTTGACAGTTATTGGGGGTCTCCATTGTGGATCATTCCTATCCCTATACTCATTTGTAATTCATTTTTGGAAGAAAATGTAACTGGTCTGATTAGTCAGTTTGCGGACAACACAAAGATTGTTGGAGTTGCAAATAACAATGAACGTTGTCAGAGAATACAGCAAGAAATAGGCTGGAAAATTTTAATCCAGATAAATGCAAAGTGGTGCATTTTGGTAGATCTAATGCAGTGGGGAGCTATACAATAAATTGCAGAACCATCAGTAGTATAGACACAGATCTGGGTGTCCAAATCCACAGATCTTTAAAAGTGACAACACAGGTGGAAAAAGTGGTGAAGAAGGCATATGGCGTCCTTGCCTTTATTAGACGGGACATAGAGTATAAAAGTTGGCATATGATGTTGCAGTTATATAGAATGTTGTTTAGGCCACATTTTGAATACTGCGTCCAGTTCTGGTTGCCACACTACCAGAAGGACATGGAAGTTTTGGAGAGAGTGCAGAAAACATTTAGCCTGGTATGGAAGGTCTTAGCTATTGAGTAAACTTAGAGTTGTTCTCCCTGGAAAGATGGAGGTTGAGGGGCCACCTAATAGAGTTTATAAAATTACGAAGGGCATAGGTCGGGTGAACAGTTGGAAGCTTTTTCCCAGGTTGGAAATGACAAACACAAGGCATCACAAGTTCAAGCTGGCGGGGGGGGGCGGGGGGGTAAGATTCAATACAGATATGTGGATGGTGTATTTTACACAGAGGGTGGTGGAGGGCCAGGAATGTACTACCAAGCAAGGTGGTTGAGACAGACGTGCTAGGGTCATTTAAGACTTGTCTAGATAGCCACATGAACAAACTGAGAACTGAGGGATGCAAACAGATGGTCTAGTCAGGAACACATGATTTGTGTAGGCTTGGAGGGCCGAAGAGCCTGTTCCTGTGCTGTTTTGTTCTTTGTTAATGTCAGAGCTGCGGTAATAACAAAGAATGCAATTCATCATAATTGAACAAATAGTTTTCCATCTGAAGTGGCTCATCTCAATTTTTGGAATTAATATGTCAATTACTTAATGCTATATGTGCAGCATTACTTGTGCCATCCTTCTGCTGAATTATTGTAGACTAATGATAACTCATTAATCTTGGTTTCACCTTTTTGGAATAATAACTTTTCAACATAATTTGGTTGGAAATAGGTTTAATGTGCTTATTGATTATTTTTATTCTAATTGCACAATATTATGGATGCTAGAAATTAAAAACAAAATGCCAGAAACACTGGCAGCATTTGGGGAGAGAGAAAACCAA
Organism: Sphyrna mokarran; assembly: GCA_024679065.1. Classification (NCBI taxonomy): domain Eukaryota; kingdom Metazoa; phylum Chordata; class Chondrichthyes; order Carcharhiniformes; family Carcharhinidae; genus Sphyrna; species Sphyrna mokarran. The sequence continues at coordinate 32,816,464 of JAGIQG010000004.1, read as the reverse complement.
AGTTAACATTTCAAATTAATAATCGATTGTCAGCTTTAACATTAACTTCTGCTTTGCAGGTTATGGTATTGAGTGCTCGAGCTTTCTGTCTTGCTCTGCCTAGTTGTTGTGTTTCCTTCACTGAAACCTTTTCATGGCTGTGAATATCTTCTAAAATGTCATGTTTCATCAACTATATGATGAGCATCCTATATTCATGCACTCCTATTGTGGAGAAAAAGCTAAAATTTGGAATTATAGTGAATAACCAATATCTTATATTGGGTTAGTCTTTGAGGAGAATGAGATGTTATTTTGAAAAGTAGGACCTCTCAATTTATTTTCAATTAACAGGAATGATTGTGGGTAAAATACATGTTTGTTGTCTAGAGTTGTACATTAGAAAGTTTTTAACTCAAAAAGTTGTAAGAGATTTGTTTGCTAATGTTTTAGAATTTTTAACAATTTCAGGAGTAAAATTCAATGGGAATTAATGTTGTAACTGCAACAAATACAAACTCTCGGTGCACTATTTGATTCTTTAGCTGCAAACAGGCCATGTAAAGTTATTTGGATTTTAGTTGCCATTCAAATTTGAGAGCCCATGTTGGTAATTGAATGAAAGAGGACAGAGGAGAAATGGTGAAATCTGGAGGGTGAATGAGAAAAGTGACAATCAAAGAGGAATAACGAGAAATAGTGCAAATGAAATTGAGAATGGAAGTAGATTCTTAACAATGAAATGTTTGTGTCAGTTTTGGTTTAATGGTTCTCTTCAATAAGAACAAAGAAATGGGAGTAGGAGTGGACTGTATGGCCGCCCAAAACAAATATTCAGTATAACGATAAATCATGATCTGCCTCAACTCTACTTTTCTGTGTGATTCCCACTCCCCTTCTTAATCAAAAATTTACTTATCTCAACTTTGAGTATATTGAGTGGAGATTCCGTAATCTTCTGGAGTAGACAGTTCTAAAGATTCATGACTCAGTGAAGAGATTTCTCCTTATCTCCGTCCAAAATGATTGATGCCTTATCTTGAGGTTATTGCCCTTTGTTCTAGATTTTTAGACCTTGTCGGTCAGTGTTTAACTGTTGAATCCCTTCAGAATTTTGTATGTTTCAATGAGAGCATTTCTCATTCTTAACGCCAAAGAGCATCAACACAATTTGCACAACCTCTTATAGGACAACTCGCTCATCTTAGGAACCAATCTAGTGAATGCCACTTTATTGCTTCCACGGCAAATATATTCTTTCTTATATATGGAGACCAAACTGCACACAGTATTCTAGGTTTTTTCTCATTGTTAATTGCACATCAATTATGTTTAATTATATTCAGGTGATGACCTGATTGAGCCAGTGTCAATGTGCTGATCTCAAATGCCTCCAGGATACCTTGTGGCATGGTTTATTTTGAAAAAAGGTATTAGTTATACAAAGCTTATGAGGGCCGTACAACTCCTAGAGTGTCTGCCCTTTCCTATTTACCTTTTCTAGAGCATGATGTTAAAGTCAGGACAGCCATGTCTCATGGTCCACATCTACCCAAAGGGTGGTTCGGGAGTGGAATGCCCTGCCTGCAGCAGTTGTAGATGCGCCAAGTTTGGTGGCGTTTAAGAGGTTAGTTGATAAGAATATGGAAGAGAAGGGAATGGTTTAGTTTGGAGAGTATTGCTTTTTATATTGGTCGGCGCAACATCGAAGGCCGAAGGGCCTGTTCTGTGCTGTAATGTTCTATGTTCTACTCTTGTGTTAAAATTCCCCAGTAAGTAAAAATGTTCTGACTTGGAGGTTTTGCTGATAACTGTGTCAACTTACTCTCAGAACTGGGGTTTTGCCTTTGGTGGAGCACAGCTTTGGGACCTAGATGCTCATGAGGTTAACTGGCTCTGTTTGATTCAAGGCAAACGGAGAGAACATATTGAGCTATGTGTGAGGGGGGAGGGTTCTATCATTGAGAGTGGCAAATACCCTTATAGTGAAATCTACCCTTCATCACTTGTTTCCTTTGAACTCTTTTGCCAGTCAACGTGTAATATTTTTGTTTCAGTGAGATCTGCTGTCAGCAAGTTTGTTTTTTGTTGCAATTGAAGATTAGTAATGGATTTCATTCACTTGTTGAGCAGAGACTCTAAACTCTAAACACTCATTGAAATAGGCTGTGGTCAGCACTTTACTGGTCTGGGCATCCCAACTTGAGGTGGCCACGGCTGACTAGTAGAACACAGTGGTCCCTCCCACTGTCAGAAACAGCCTATGGAATATGCCAATTGTGTTGGGCTGATCAGTTTCTTAACTGCTGCCTTTCATTTATTTTTAATACTCTGTTGCAAAATGGAGTGGCGTCTTCAGTCGCAAACCTGGGTAAAATTTACGGTCACCAAGGTGTGCCCAAACATCAGGACTTACCCTCCTGTCCTCCTCATGCGTCTAAATGAATTTAAAGCACTATGTTTGACATCGCTTTTAATGTAGGAATTGCCAGAAGTTTACATATTTGGACATCAATCTGTCTTTCCATTCCATTCCAGATTTTTAGCGTCTGATTCTCCCAAGGTGTCCACGAGGCTGTGGAGCTATTTCCCCTGCTTGGGCGATTGGTTCATGAGTGTCGAGATATGTTCACACACTGGTGGATGCCTGAGAGACATATTTCTTCCAAGTTCCTCTGAACTTTTAGACTGGGGCCGCACGGAATCCAGTTTCCATGTTACACTATGGGAAAGCATGGATGAGGCCTTGCTAATCGAGAGGCTGTGTACTGGGAGGAAAAAACTTGTACAATTGGTTCTCTTTTCCAGATTGTTGCTCGCCAGCAGTATGGTCTGAAAATTGAGAAGCAAATGTGCACACAAAAATCAGAAGGGTGCTAACTTTCTTCACCCATGCACTAGGTATGACCTGTTGGGAGACTACCCATGACCTGTTGGGAGACAAATTAGACAATATTAAGTGCGCTATGATGAAAAAATATGATTAATTTGAGATTATACATGACGAGGGATTTAATCTGGGAAATACATGTGAATTACGTTTTGAATTTAAAAATTAGTAATTCCATATAATGGATTTTGTGCATTTTAAGTTCTGCAGTTGAATTGTTAAAAATGTTTTTACTATCAGAATTTTCTTGCACAGATCACAGGCTGTTTTGGAAACTATTCACAATATTTTAGAAAAATGATCGTTTGTGTGCCTTTCACTTTCAGAACTTTTAGATGAACTGTTTATGTCTCATTGTTCCTAATGCCATTTTGTTTTAATTTTGAGATCTGCTTTCTTTGGCAGAAAGGATGATTGGTTACTCATTGTATATTGTATAATGTCTCTTGATAATTAGCAATTGAAATCAATTTGTTAAAATACATTCCAATCAAATTAATTTACTATTGCATAGATTGCTGAGTTTCCAATGCTTCAAATATCAGATTTCACTTTCTGGTGGCGTACTGCATTGCTGGATGTATGTTTTGTCCAAGATATTTTAGGAATTAAGATCTCCACTAAGGAAGTCAGATCCATTCACAGTTGAGAGTTAATTTAAACATTACTTCATGATCAAGTTCCCACTTATACCTGATAGCTGAGTGGATTATCAGACTTTAAAAAAAATCATTCATGGGGTGTGGGCATCATTGGCTCAGCCAGCATTCATTGTCCATCTCTAATTGTCCTTGAGAAAGTGGTAGTGAGCTGCTGCCTTGATCTGTGGCAGTCTGAGTATGAGTAAACACATAATGGTATCAGGGAGGCAGTTCCAGGATTTTGGCCTTGTAACAGTGAAGATGATATATTTCCAATTTAGGATGGTGAATGACTTGGAGGGAATCTTTCGGGTGGTGGTTTTCCCATGTTTATGCTGCTCTTGTCTTTCTAAATGATAGTGGTTGAGAGTTTGGAATGTGCTGCTTAAGATGCCTTATTGAGTTCCTAAAGTGTATCTTGTAGATGGTATACATTGCTACCACTATTCATCAGTGGTGGATGGAGTGCCAGTTAATTGGGCTGCTTTGGTTCGATGGTGTCAAGCTTCTTGAGTGTTGCTGGAGCTTCACTCATCTAAGCAAATGGACAGTATTCCATTGCATTCCTGGTTTGTGCCTTGTAGATGGTGGACAGGCTTTGGGGAGTCAGGAAGTGGCTTATTTGCCACAGTGTTTGGTACTCAGACATGCTGTGGTAACGATATAGCTAACATGTTGATAGTTGGGGATTCAGTGATGATAATGCCTTTTAATATCAAGGATAATGGTTAGATTCTATCTTGTTGAAATGATTGTTGTTTGGCACGTATGGTGGAACTGTTGCTTGCCACTTGTCAGCCCATGCTTAGATATTGTCTTGGTTTTGTTGCATTTGGACATGGACTGCTTCAGTATCTGAGGAATCAAGAATGGTGCTGAACATTGAGCAAATATCCCCACTTCTGACCTTATGATGGAAGGAAGATAATGCAGCTAAAGTGGTTGGGGCTGGGACACTACAGTGACGAACTCCTGCAGTAATATCCTGGAACTGAAATGATTGAACTCCAGTCACAGTCACAATCACTTTTCTTTGTGTCAGCTATTCCTGTGCCAGCTGCCAGACATTCCTAGTTAGCAAATACAGTCAAAGTAGAAGCTACTTTTCATTTGCTTTATAGATTCTGATTGCAGCAGTTCATACTGCTGATGTGCAATTCAATTTTTACTTTCTTTAACCTGGCAATTGTATATTGGCATTCTTTATTATTGTTTTAAATTGCTGAATGTTTTTTTTGATATTACCACTTTTTTAAAGAAAAGTTATCACAGTTTGAGTTTAATATGATTAATGGGTGTTAGTAAAGAAGGCTCCACACTACATGCAATTCAGAATTAAATCTCAATGTTTTGTATAGAAACAAGTCAGAGTGTGCTTGCCATTAAATAGCTGTATACTCGGAGCATTAACAATTTCCTTTCTAATTATTATTTACCCAAATGTAGAGCAACAATCACTTGCAAAATTTTTAATTCTGCTATCAAACTTAGACATAGATCAGTGTGCTGTATGACTGAAGGTGATAATGAACCTTAAGCAACTTTGTATTTTTCTGCTGAAAAATTATTCTTGGAGACCTCATTTTCAGGGCAATTGTGGCACTGGAGAACCAAAGCTCTTATCAAGCATCAGTACATGAACAACCTGTACTGTTCTCTTGCTTTTTATAGATGATATACTGACTCATGTCTGAAATTAATTTCACTCAGTATTTATATAATTATTCCAATAAATTGCTGCACCAATTATCTGTGAGTAAAAAATAAACTGACTAGTGAATTAGGAGACAATGCAACCAATAACAGTATCATTGTTTTATCCCTAAATCCTCCCCATTTCATTCTAAATGATAGATCTGAGATATTGATCTGTATATATGATATACGCAGGTTTATGGTAATTTATTGCGCTGTGTTCTGAACTATTGACTTCAAGCTTAGATGCATTATGGTGATTTTTAGAATGTAAAATATGGCGAAAGCAAATATTTATAATATAGATTTTTTTGGGGGGTTGATTACCAATTTCATCTGAACAGCTCAAGTTAACAAGTGACAACATGTTAACTGAGCAGGAATAATTTGGATGATTGTGGCAAAACATTCTAGACTGTGCGACTAAAATGAACTAAACGTTTTCAAGAACCAGCATAGGCCATTGAACCAGCGATCCACTTTTGATGCTAAAAGATACATTGGCTGATAACTTATGGGCGCCAGGGTGTTATATCCAGAGGCAGATGTGCTCCACTCTGGAAGTTCCCCTTGTAAAGATTGCACAGCAATTGCCCTGCAATCCAAAACTCTGATTTGACTGGCAATATTCAGGTAGTTCTGATTGCCTTACAGGTATCTTACACAGAAAATTAAGAATTAAAATCACTTCCAACTCCTGGATAACTATAGTACTCACCCAACCCTCCACAGGAACATCTGACTATCCTGCAATTCTTCCCCCCTCCTCCCGACCCCATAGGACAGCCACCACTGATCACTCCCCTGATCTCTTGACCTCTGCCCTCCAATTGTACCCTCTTTCTCTCTCTTGTACCTTTCAAATCTATCTATTTTACAGAAGCTGGCATCGTAGCAAAGGGATGTGCCTTCTTTTCTTCTGACTCATCTGCCCTCAATTCAAAGCCTCAGGATTCATTGCTTTGCACCTCACTCACCTGGCCCAAGCCCAAACATCTATATTTCAGGCCAAATAACCAGGAATGAACTGTGATTGCCATTTCATGGAAGTTATACCACAGGGATTCTGCAGGATAACTTCTGAACCACCAGCTAAGTTAAAGTCTAACATTTAAATTGGGTATCAGGTGAATGTTACAGGCAAAACTAATAAGCATTTGTGCGGTTAGGGTGAAGATTTTTGCTACAACGTGGAAAAAAGGATTTGGTAATTGAATATTGAAGAACATTTATTTTTTAGTGGAATTTTTGCTATGTGCTAAACATCTCAATTTTTGTGCTGACAACTGATGTAGTTTAATAAAATTCTAATTTGCTTGATGAGCAAACTGCACTTAAAACGCTGACTATTTTCTATAATCAGTAAAATATGGAAAATCTGTTAATTTAGACAAATGAATAAAATGGAAAAAAGTCTAACCTTCTGTGTTTGAACTCTTTAGGTGTTCGTAAGGGCCAGGCTATTACTGAGAATTGTGTATTCCAGTGTGACACTACTGGAGTCGTATTGAGAACTTCAGCAAAACTGCATATGAAAAATTGTGATCTGTATGGAGCAAAGGTATAATCTAGTGATAAATTTACACACACAGTATTAGTCTATAAATATACTTGAACTTAATTATTTTTCAGTTATTCAAATTGATAATCCTTTGTGTAATGGCATGCTAGAATGTTCAGTTTCAGCATGCTGAAAGCGCGCAGCTCTGCTCTGAACTTAATCGGAATTTGATCTAACTGGTTCATTTGTATATTTGTTTCCAGAACAAGTTTCTATACACATCTTGTTTTCAATTCACGTAATTGATTAGGAAAGACACTCTTCTATGTATTTCACAAATTGACTGCTTTATAATTACTTATGTTGATTCACAGAATCCCTACAGTGCAGAAGAAGGCCATTCAGCCCATTGAGTCTGCACCAAAAACAATCCCAATCAGGCCTATCTCCATAACCTTACCTATTTTCTTTACTACCCCCCTAAGGGGCAACTTAGCATCGTCAATCAACCTAACTTGTGCAGCTTTGGAGGGTGGGAGGAAATGGGAGCACCCAGAATAAACCTTCACAGACACAGGAAAAATGTGCAAGCTCCACGCAGACAGTCACCCAAGACTGGAATTGAACCCATGTCCCTAGGTGCTCTAAGATACTGTGTTGCCCTTCTCTGACAACAAACTAGGTATGATGCAGAGGGGTGTGATTGACTCGCTGTGGCTGATAGGATGTGTTTAGAGAGTTTATAGAGAGATACTCGTTGATTTTCTTTCCTTTTTTATGTCATCAGAGAATATAGTTGGAAAGTTCCCAGGGGCTGCTATCAGCAGAGCTGGTAAATTATGAGAAATAATGTTGCCAGGTCTTTTGATATTAGAAATACGTGAGGATGCCTAAATCTGATGTTGTTTTGTGGCTACTTATCAAAAATTTGATATCAAAACATTTTACAAAAGCAGGTCAAGAAGCAGCTTGAATTTACTTTTTGAAAACTCAGTTATAAAATTTAATTCAGTTTTTTGATTAGTATTTTTGAGCTAGGGGAAACAAAATATGATTGATACAGAATATGAATCCAGGATTGATTATATTAGGCTGTGAGGTCAGAGTGGATGAATGATTGAAGTTTTATTTTGTTATCTTTCAAGTTATTTTCTTAAAAATGTTATCTATTAAAAGTACCGTTGGACATTGATTGTTAACACTGGTTGTTTGCCAGAATCTCACCTTGTGTGAAGCAATGAACTGGCACTGTTTTTTATTTATTTTACATTTTTTATTATACTTGGGGTGTGGGACTAAATATATTTGTCTTCATTTCTATGCCTAGAGTTTTACAATCCCATATAAAAGAACTGAAACTTCTGTGAACACAGTTTTCTCCACTATACTTTATTCTATTGTTTCCAAACAACATATTTTATTTTGTATCAGATTCAACCAATGGTTTCCACAGAATCATGCTTAGTAAGAAATTTAGCACAACGTTATCTGTTTTGGGGTTTATTCTGTCCGAATAACTGAGCAATGACTTTTTGCAGATTAGCTTGAATGCATTTATGTTAAAGTGACTTGTCACATATTTCTTCTGCAGCTGCCTCTAGAAACTAGTTTTTGTACACTTGACTTGATTACTCTGTAAAGTGAACAGCAAAATGTTTATTCAAGACATGACTTGTTTTGAGTACGAATAGCAATTGAAATAGTTTTCCTGAAGGTATTTAAAACTAACATTGTATAATTAATTTAACTGCGTAGTTTAAAGATTAGAGCACACCAGGAAACATTCCTCAACTGGAGACTAGTACCCCTTTAAACACTGTCTTATTTTCTTCAGCAATAATTAAACTTTGAAGAAAACAGTTTAATAATTGCAGTTCATTTTCACTTAGTGAAGGAGTTGAATATTTGTTCATAATTAAAGTAATGTTAGCAATTTTTGAGTCTTTTGAGGCAATGCAAAGTTACACTTTTGAGCTAAGCTCATTAATTTTTTTTAACAACGTTGTGCTGCTGTATTTCTCAAGTATGTTGAGCCTGCCACATTTGGACTTGGTATATAACTGCACATAAGTCACCCACTCTTAATCATGCTTCCTCCTGGGGGAGGCAAATAAATGAATTCAGGAGAACTGAAGGAATTCTTCTGACAAAACTAGCTAGCAGCTTACCTTCAGTTTGAAATTTGTTATGTGCACATATTTTGGTAGTTTGATCCAGGCAAAACATTTTTTAAAAAATTCTAAGTGCTGAAACCTACTGCATTTCCTATGAAAGATGTTGGATCAGTTCCAATGTTGGACTCAGCTTGATATTTGCAAACTGCACAACATTCCTAAGATGTAGTTTCCAACTACATAATTAATTAATGTCTATTTAGTTTTCACACTAATGGGGTAATGGTTGACTTAAAAACTAATTTTCAAGAAATCACAAGAATGTGTTTGACGTGATGAAACTAAATAACCCAGCATTTGTGAGAGATAGCACACCACAAATCCCAAAGAAGGGTTTAATTTTAAATTGCAGGTACGTTGACTTAGTTCGTATTTCCAGATGTACTATAACGAAATTATGGTCTTGGAGAAAACATATTGCATTGTCTGGCTGCAAAACAGTCATCCAGTGAACAGTGAATTATATTTTTACCTTGCAGATCTTTAACAATCTGATATGTAACCTTTCACACAATTAGAAAAATTCCTCCTTCTGCCACCGTCACCATCTTCTAAACCATCTGGTACAGTGTTTAAATTGAGGAATTAAAATAAGAACTATCATGAAAAGCAAAATAAGACAAAGTATTATGGCAATATTTCCCTCCCATCCCCTCAAATCAACTGAACAAAGAATCTGGATAATGTAAATGAAAATAGGAAAAAAAGAACCCTTAGCTGAGGAATTTTGATTGAAGCTCATGTATTTAAGCATGTGACTGAAAGTAAAAATAATGATTTGAAGTACTAACTTGTTAGTCAGAGATTTGGAAAGTAAGTGTACGAACTGAAAATTTATTGCCGCAAATGAGAGAAACGTTATTGTTTTGGAAATGTGTTTCTTAAGGGAGGATTGGGGGAGTGGGAAGCACGTTGATAAAAGAACAAAGAAAATTATAGCATAGGAACAAGTTCTTCAGTCCCCTAAGCCTGTACCGACATGCTGCCTTATTGAACTAAAGCCCCCTACCCTTTCAGGGACCATATTCCTCTATTCCGATTCTATTCACGTATTTGTCAAGACGTCTCTTAAAAGCCACTATTGCATCTGGTTCAACTACCTCCCCCGACCAGCGGATCCCAGGCACTCACCACCTTCTGTGTTAAAAAATAATTTGCCTTGTACATCTCCTTTAAACCTTGCTCCTTGCACCTTAAACCTATGCCCCCGAGGAATTGACTCTTCCACTCTGGGGGAAAAAGCTTCTGACTATCCACTCTGTCTGTGCCCCTCAAAATCTTATAGACTTCTATCAACTCGCCCCTCAACCTCCATTGTTTCAGTGAGAACAAACCAAGTTTTTCCAACCTCTCCTCGTAGCTAATGTCCTCCATGCCAGGCAAAATCCTGGTAAGATTTTTCTGTGTCCTCTTCAAAGGTCATTTCCTTCAAAGGCCTTTTCTATGTGTCCTCTTCAAAGCCTCCACATCCTTCTGGTAGTGTGGTGACCAGAATTGAACACATATACCTTAGTTATAACTTAGGCTGCACTTAACTAAGTTATAGTTAACTAAGGTTTATAAAGCTGCAACATGACTTGCTAACTTTTAAACTGTGCCCTGGCTGATGAAGGCAAGCATGCCATATGTCGTCTTGACTATTTTTACCACCTGTGTTGCCACTTTAAGTGAACTGTGTACCTGTACACCGACATCTCTTTGCTTATCAATACTCGTAAGGTTTCTGCCATTTACTCTATATTTCCAGTCTGTATTAGACCTTCCAAAGTGCATTACAAATGCATTATCTCCGTAAAAGATTCAACAGAAAAATCATTAAAATATGGTTCTCAACAGGGTGCAGGACTTGAAATTTATCCTAGCAGTACCTGCGAGCTTTTTGGCAATGATATACATCACTGCAAAGAAGGAATACGCATCAAGGTAAGCTCAAAATATTTTGAACAACGATAGCAACTTGCATTGATGTAGTGCCTTTATTATAAAGAAATAAGTTCTTTTGAAATGGATGAGGAAACAAATGCCAACCAGCAAAGGTAATCAAAAGCTTGATTAAAAAGCTAGGTCAAAGTAGATGAGTAGAGATGGCACAAGAATGTAGAGAAGAAGGTCCCTGTTTAAGGAAGTCTCGAGACTCGGCATGTAAATGTGGTTTTAGTGACATTAATTTTCATGGCCTCAGTGACTGCTGTGTAATATTGTTGAGCACCATATTCTCCAAAGGTTGAAGACATGCAGCCATCCCTTTCCCACTGCTAATTTGTTGTTGCTACTACCTCCTGTTATCTGTCACCATATCTTGCAACAGAGGATGAAGTTTATTAAGGTATTGTACAGCATTTGTGTCTTGTGCCTTTTATGGCTGAATAGTTAGGAGTATATGGAAGTTGTGATGTGTGGGTATGAGGCTTGTAACAGTGATAAGCATGTGAGGGTAAGGTGGAGCATATGATTGTTCAACATGACTCATGATTGTGATAAGGGAAAGATGGAGAAGTGGCACATTGAAGAGTGAGAGGTTGGTAAGAGATGTCATTTCACCATGAATTCTTTGATCTAGACTGCTTATGTGAGGCTTTGAATGTTTATCTAGCACTGTATCCAGCACCTCATGATCAGATCCTGGCACTGATTTCTCGTTATCTGATTTCATTGCCATTGCATTATATGCCTGGAGGGTCTTCTGATTCCTCTGAAAAGATGAACCACTTTCTTTCCCCTTCTGGCAATAACGTCTCTAGTTCTGTGGTTGAGTTCTTGGGAGTCCACTTTGTCCTGTTATGTTTCTTTCTGATCAGAGTTTCTCAGGGCCTGTGCAGCCTGAATGGGTCTGCACTTCTCAGAGGTGGCTTTAAGAAGTGCAGTCAGATTTAATTGAGACAAGCCTTCCATGAAGTTGGAACCCCTGTTGAGCATGCCACACCTCAACAGATTTATAATTGGCCTGCATGCCACTATCATGGAGATGAGCAAACATGCAATGTGAAGATTTGCTTGTTGTCTGCATCACTTTCATTGGACATGGGGAAATCATATTGCAGACCCAGTGCCTGCTGGCAGGCCTTCTAGAATTCAATTTTAATCATGTGGAAGAGGGAGAGAAACAGGTAATAAGATGCATGCATATGCATGCTGTGCTTGATAATAGATGTGTGTGAAAGTGTCCTGTAAGTGTGCCATGAATGACCAGAATGTCATTTTGTACTTTTGTTGTAGAATTTCATGGAGGAGCTCTATGAAGTGCCAAAAATAACAATGATGAACAATCTGATTCATAATCATGAAGACTATGGTATTACAATGGCCAAGTTTGCAATACCCTTTCCAAAAAAGAAAACTCCTTCTGCAATTGTAACACAACCTATTAGTAAGTGTCAAAGAATTATTGTAAATTGTTACTTATATGATCTGAAACAGGAAGAAGTGAATAAAAATATTTGCTCATAGAGTTAGATGGGAAGCGAGGAGACTGAGAAACACTGATATAGACCTTATATTGAATGACCTGTTTCTGATCTGTTAATGCTAATAAATTATAATTTTACAATGAATTATCCTTGAATATACTGAATAGGCTTGCAATACAATATTTATATGCTTTTGTTAAATTTATTTAATTCCACAGGAAATGTGGAGATGATAGAAAACTTCCCTTCATCATATGGTCAGGAAAGAGGTTGTTACTACCAGTGTTGAGTTCCATTCTCACTCTGATTATGAAACAAAGTGCTTCTTATAGCAGTACTTGGATAGCATCCAAATCATGGACTGATAAATGACAGTAACATTCAAGCCACACAAATTTCAAGATTACACTTCAACAATGTTCCTAACTGTTGGATGGTTGTCGTCTTGAATGAGCAAGTCCAGCCATTTCAACATGACTTTCAATGGAACCACAATTTCCATGTGGGTCAGCATTTATCAATGTCAAATTCATCAAACTATATTGTTACTGACCGAAAGGAAGTTAATTTAAACGGCAGTAATTTCTCCTCTCACTACAGAAAGGCGTTTTGATTTCTCTTCCTCTATATAATTGAAAGCATATTTCCTAATCCCTTGGTTTTGGTTGTGATCCAATATAAATAACCCCTCAGAAAACTCGAGCGTGAATTTGTTTGCCCACACTCAATACACTGAGGATTTTGCAATATTATCTTCTTTGCATTCATGGAGTAAAAGAGGGGAAAGGGATTAGGAAGATTTACTGTGCAGAGACTGCAAAGATGTTAAATATAGTTTCATGTGGGTTCCAGATCTAGAATCACAGTCCAATGAAGTATTCCTTTATGGACAGCTGAAAACTGAGGCTGGATTCACTTTTCTAGAGATGTTGACTTTAGATGATGAGACAGCCTTATAGAAATGAATCCGCCTTGTAGGTGATGGCACAAAATTTTCAGTGTGGATGAGAATCATGTGTCCAAAGTGGTTCAGATCTTATCTGTGAAACTGCTTGTCAAATGGTAAAATAGCAGCCCAAAGTTTTGCAGTTCAGTAAGGCAATATTACTGGTGCCACAAGCCAGAGGTCTATCTCACACTATTCCTATGTCTCTACGTTGTCTTTGACAAAAAACATGTTTCCCTTGTCTCAGCCCCCAAGATTGTTAAATGACTCGAGTATTAAGAATTGAAAACAAAGTTGTGGTGTCCTTTGTCTTAGCAAATGAGCAATCTTCTGTTGGCCAGCCCTGGTAAGGAGTGCAGATGGCCTTTGTATGGCTCTTTGAATTTAGCTTGTGTAGCTCACAGGGAGTCATTTGTGGTTCTTCAGCAAATTTCTGTCATCATGCAAGATAGCTTTTGTTCGATCACAGACTGATTGATAGATTCAGTCAGGGTAGGTTTTTGTCCAGTTTAAAGCACAATATACAGTGGGAGGTCTTACAAGAGTAACATCATAGCAACAAAAGCAAACCAGAGACTGATTTTGCTTTCTGACCGGCGTAAGAATTTTTTTTTGTTAACAGTTTGCAGAGTTTTGATCTCTGGAACAAACATTGCAAAGCAAAGAATTTTGGAATAAGTTCCTTTTGCCTGGATGTGATTTACCAGTTTACAAGTACCTGATGGTACTGAATAATTCTAGGTTATACACAAATACACATAAGTCTGCTGTTTTACTTTAACTACAAGCAAAATCCTCATTTTAAGAACATCAGCAAGTGATCAGTTCAGCAGTAACTCGAGCAGCTTTTTGAATGACAATCTCCCTAGTTGTCCTCCTGACTGTGTAGCGAATAGTCTGTCACGACATCTTAAATTTTCATTCCAGAAATCAACCTAGATATAATCACAATAGGAGCCTCTCCCTTCAAAAGTTCTTAACACACATTGTTCATAGTACATTGAGTTTGTTATCTTAAACCCTGAAGTAAAAACTCACCCACAAATTCAGTGCCCCTCAGTGAGTAATGGTCAAGACTGGCTTTCCAGATCCTCTCAACTATCTTATCAGGCATTGGCAACTCTTTTACCAGTTACAATAGTAACAATTCACTCCTGTCCAAGATTTTCCTTAGTGAAAAACAGCTTGCAGCATTCAATATCATTGTTTATTTTGGAAAGGTCTTTGATCATGTTGATAACATTTGGTCAACTTTTGAATTTGGTTAAATTGTATTCTTATAGCCCTCAGTCTGTCCATCATCTACACTACTTGAGTAAACACTGATTAATCATCACCCACTTGAGAGATGTCTCAGAACCAATTAAGCTGTTATCATTAAGGGCAGAAAGGTTTACTGCCCTTACTGTGTCTCTACTATAAGGATCGACAAGCAATCCTTCCATCCCAGTGCAATATGGCTGCAGTATGTACTGTCTACGGCACTGCGACAACTCGAGATTACTTCAGTAGCATCTTTTCCCAAGACTTCTACCACTCAGGCAGTCAAGATTATAAAGAGGAGGCCATTCAAAGAACAATACATGTTAATCTACATTGTTATTCTTTGCAATCTATCTTACTCCTATATTTTTGCAGTTCTTCCATATTTCTGTGATTTTTTTTCTCCTTCAAGTATTTGTCTAATAATTTGAAGGCTACTATTGAATCAGTAGGTACTTCCTCATAAGGCAGTGTTCCAAATTCTAACTGTTGGGTAAAAATTTTTAGTCATGTTAACTCTGGTACTTTTGTGAGTCACTGTAAATATGTTATTTTATTATCAACTCTTCAGCCACTAGGAGCAATTTTTATTTATTTAAAATCAGGAAAAATGAAGAGTAAAAAGGTTGATCAAATCTCCTTTTAATCATCTCTGCTCCAAGGAAAATAATTCACCTTCTTGAATCTAACCATTTAACTGTAAACTCTACAATCTTGTTTTATACCCTTTTCCAATTCTTATGTTTTGTGAAGTTTGGTGTCCAAGCAGAATACTTCATCTGGAGCCAAACTTGTGTCTTCATATAGGTTTAGTATAATGTCCAAATTATTTTTTATTGTTCGTTTGTTTTATTCCTTCAGTTTATACAGACCATCTCATCAGATTTAACCTATCCTGCTATCTTAATTTATGCACAAACATACCCAGGCCTTTGCACGTCCATAAGCAACTTTTCTGTATTAAATTTCATCTATCGTGTGTCTGGCTATTTCATCAACCAGTCTCTATCTTCAAGTCTACTATCACCATTCTCTTTTGTTGTAAACTTAGAACTTTCCAGCCATTTGAACATTTTGAAATTGTGCCTCTGTTTCACTCATGTTCCAATCCTGAATGTACATCATAAACAAAGATTTTAGTGCTGACCTCAAAGCTTCATTGTAGAACCCCCTCCAGTCTGTAAAACAGCCATTTGCCATCACTTTTCTGACTCTGAACATAGGCTCATAACCAAAGTTAAAGCCTAATATATGGTACAATATTAAATACTTGTTGAAAGTCCATGTGCACATCAAGTGTATTTTTCCATGTTACCTCATTTTAAAAAAACTCAAATTCAGTGAATATTGATTTATTTTGCATCTTTGCTAGCTTTCTTTTATTGGTCTATCTTTGTACAAGAGGCTATTAATTTTATTCTTGATTATTGTTTCTAAACCTTTCCCATTGCCATCACAAATTCAGTCTGGTGCAAGGCTTCACAATCATGTTTTGTCAAACTTGGAAGATCAGTTTCTCTCTCTCAACTCCTTTTTCTTGATTTGGATGGCCTTTGAGAGTTGTAGTATCCAGTTCTTAATTTCTAACTCAACAATGGATAAAAACAAATTACTGCGAATGCTGGAATCTGAAACTAAACAAAACTCTTTTGGTTTCTAACTCATCATCTGGTTCTTTCAAATGTATGACTGATTGTCATCTTTAAATAGAAATATGATTCCTCTGGTTTATATATATAAAATGCGTTGTGAAATATGTACTAAGTAAGATCTTTTGATTGTCATCTTTTTGCCAGTAGTAATTAATGTCTAACGTTTATTAGTTTTATTACTGAGACCTTAATCCAAACAAAACCTCATTGCCCTGCAATATTTGAGTTCAAAACTTGCTTTGGTTGTGAATTAGTGAGCATTTTCCCCTTTTCCCAACACCAGGTTGATTTTTGCAGAAATTGAACATTTCTGGAAAACTGTTTAGTTATCTGGAAAAATAAGTTGAGGTATAATTTGAACACCCCTACTAAGTATTAGGCAACGCGATAAAAAAGGTTAAATTGATAGCATGTTGCAATGGCACTCTATATGAAACCAGAAAATTGCACAATAAATGAAAATTTGAATAATTAATTTTAATATTTCTATCCTTTAGGTGGTGCAGAGCAAAATCAGAATCCACAGAGCAATTTCAATGAAAACAATTTGGAGTTAAATTCTGATTGTTGTGAAACACAAAATGCACCAGATTTATTAATTGAGTGCAGTCCTAACAAATGTGAACAAGCTGTAGTATTGAATCCTTTTGATGCTGCTGAATGTGATGAAGCTGTAACAAATGAATTAATTTCGACTTCTGCAAAAAAAAGGAAACAGTCCAGAAGTAGAACAAATGAGATGGCTGATCTAGTGACTGATGATGTAATGGCACAAGAAATGTCTCTATCCATTGTGAGTAATCATTTTAAAAAAAATGGAAAAGGAAATTTTGGAATTGTGTATTCTTAACTTTAAGTCATGTATATAAACTCAAGTATGAAATATTTGTACATAATTTATGAAGCAGCTGTATAACATATTTTTCATCAACTTATAATTAAGTAGTATGTGTAAAATAGCAAAACCACAATGCCCAGCAAGTGATTGGTGCTGATCCATGTTCTGAAAGTGTTCTAAGTAGCAAGTCTGTTTAATCAAGCTTGTCATCATTCCAAGTCAAAATCTATTTATTCAAATATAATCATAGCTGATTCATTGACAATGAATTGTGTAGTGTTTAAGGTGATTTAAGGTGATTACTTTCCATAAACTGCAGAAAGAGACTTGCTTTGCCCTTCAATTAACTTCTGAAATATAATATAAAATCTAAAAGGGATATGCTTGATGTTCATAATTTTTCACATGCTTTATTGGAAGTGTTGATCCTTGGATGTGCAGATATTTGGGGGAAAAAGAAGCAGGGATCTCTTGGTAGCTGTGTCCCTCTTTTAATGCCCTTTCCTCAGCACCGCCCAAATACCCTGACATGCTCAATACACCAGTACTATTTGACCCGTTTAGCTGACAAAATCTCTTCATGGAATTTCATTAATTTTTGACTTTATTTTCATAATTTATGTTCATCTTCTGGAATTCTTTTCTCACCTCTAGTTTCACTCCGGTTCTGTTCTAATTTGATAGAAAATGAATAGTTCGTTTCATCAATGCAACTCATTTGTTGCTCAGTCTTTTCCTGTCCAAAGATGTGTAGGTTAGGTTGATTGGCCATGCTAAAATTGCCCCTTAATGTCCTGAGATGCGTAGATTAGAGGGATTAGCGGGTAAAATATGTGGGGATATGGGGGTAAGACCTGGGTGGGATTGTGGTCGGTGCAAACTTGATGGACCAAAGGGCCTCCTCCTGCACTGTAGGGTTCTATGATTCTATGACTTCACCTGCAGATGTAAAGAGCGTGTACTTTGAATAATTTTCCTTTTGCTTTATAACAATGTGAACTTCACTACTTGTTTATGAATAAAGAAGTGTGCTTGATAATTTTATCAGATGTAATCATGTAACTTTGCAATAATATTGAATGAGCACCGATTTCATTATTTAAATTGTATTTTAGTGCAGGGTAAAGTTGGGGGCAGTAAGCATGAGAGAAAATATTTGTTACATTTGCAAATGTGACTTATTTAATTTGCACTGTCAAAGAACTTGAATTTTACTTCTGTTTTTGCTTTCTTCAGTTCATGCCACTGCCGTTGTAATTAATGTCTAATGTTTATTGATTTCATTACTGAAACCAATAATTGTGTTCCAACCACAACCTAATTACACTGCAAACATTTTTAATTAAATATCCAAGTGCCTTACATTGCAAGCAGTAATTTTTATTATTTTGTGATAAATGTTATTTTTCCCTTGAATGCGAGTTTAACACAGGTATTTGAAACTTCAGGCTCTAATTTCAGGATGGACGACTATTTGATACAAATACTAAGTTTGATTATAAGAGCTAAAGATCCCAAGTACATTGTTTTGAATAAACATAACACGAGAAGACTTCATGTTATAAAACTTGTGGCCAGTATGCTACTCTGATCTATTATTTATGATTTATTATCTATGATTATTTATTATCTATGATTTATTAACATATAAGTTGAGAACTGTGGTGAAAACTACTTTTTCCCCTCAATGTTTTCATGTTGAGGGGAAGGTGGGGTGGAGGGGGGGGAACCAAAGTAACCAAAAGTAACTGGCATGTTCATACTAATGCTTATATGATAAATTCTGCAAACTATGTGCTGAAAATTAAGTTTGGTTACAACTTGTTCAATGTCCACCAGCAAGAGTGGCTTGGCACCAGTACTACTGATCTAAAAGAATAAAACTTCTAGACTGGATCTGCAGCAATTGAAGGAACGAACAAGAGGAAAATACTTGACCTTATCCTTACCAATCTGCCTGTTGCAGATGCATCAGTTTGTGACAACATTGGTAAGAGTGACCACCTTGTGGAGATGAAGTCCCAGTTTCACATTGAAATAAACTCTATTGTGTTGTGTGGTACTATTGCTGTGGTAGATGGGATATATATTTTATATTATAGATCTAGCAACTCAAAACTAGGCATCTATGAGGGTTGTGGGCCATCCACAGCAGCAAAACTATATTCTAGCACAAGCTGCAATCAACTATTACCATCAAGCCTGGAGATCAACCCTGGTTAAATTGAGAGTGCAGGAAGGCATGCTAAGAGCAGCATCAGGCAAATGTAAAAATGAGGTGTCAACCTGGGAAGCTACTAAACAGGACTACTTGCATGCCAAACAACAAGTGATAGAGCTAACCGATGGATAAGATCTAAACTCTGCAGTCTTTGATATTCAATAGTTTACCAACACTGAATCCTCCACTGTCAAGTCCTTGGAGTTACCATTGACCAGAAACTCAACTGGACTAACCACATAAACAATGGTCAGTCAAAGGCTAGGAATACTGCGGTGAGTAAATCATCTCCTGAATCCTCAAAGCTATCCATCATCTACAAGGCACAAATCAGAGTATGGTAGACTACTCCCAACTTGCCTGAATGGGTGCAGCTCCAACAGCACTCAAACTTGATACCATCCAGGACAATGTGGCCCACTTGATTGGCACCATTATCTACAAGCATCCATGCCTACCACGATGCTTAGTAGCAGCAGTGTGTACTACTGACAAGATGACTGCACAATTCACCAAAGATCTTTTGACAGCACCTTCCAATCTCATGACCACTTCTATCTAGAAGGACAAGGACAGCAGATACATGGAAATGCCACCACCTACAAGTTCCCCTACAAGCTACGCATCATCCTCACTTGGAAATATATTGTTGTTCCTTTGCAATTGCAAGATCAAATTCCCTCCCTAATGGCATTGTAGGTCAATCCACAGTACATAGATTGCAGCGATTCAAGAAGGCAGATCCACTACCCACTCAAGGTCAACTAGTGATGGACAATAAATATTGGCCAGCCAGCGATACCCATGTCCCACGAATGAGTCAGAGGTTTACAGAATGGAAATAGGCCTTTCAGCCCAACTTGTTCATGCTGTCCCTTTAAACCTGAAGCTAGTCCCAATTGCCTGATTTGGCCCATATCCCTCTATACCTATCTTACCAAGTAACTATCTAAATGCTCTTTAAAAGACAACATTGTACTTGCCTCTACTGTTATCTCTGGCAGTTTGTTCCAGACACTCACCAGCTTCTGTGTGAAAAAATTGTCTCTCTGGACACTTTTGTATCTCTCCTCTCTCACTCCCCTAGTTTTGGGAAAAGATATTGACTATACCCTGTGAATGAATTAAAAAAACTATCTAGCCATAGCCCAAGTTTATGTGACCATCAGATACTTTAACTAAAAGAGTTGGCAACATTAGAAAAAAACTTGTATATTATTGTAAAACTATAATGTGCAAAACTTGCATATTTTTGCAAGATTTTATAAAAGGGTTATATTTTAAAGTTGCTTTCACTTAAAGTAAAAGAGAATGTCCTAGAATTGGGGAATATTGAAATCTGCCTGGAGATAAGCCTGTATGCTTTGGAGGCAGAGGCCCAAACTCTCAGAAACTGCAGTGTTAGTTTTCACACCTTAACACTAAAAAGGCCACTTGGTCTTACTGGACATAGACTCGTGGACTCCAACATGGAGATATTCTGTGAGGAAGTTTGAACACTTCCAAGCAAAGGGAAAGTCTTGTTTTTTCTGTTAACTACCAAACAAAATGCTGGTGAAAATTAATTGTTTGGAGAGATGGGGGTGGGGGTTAGTGATTTAAAGAACCAAGGAGCTGCCAGAGGGTGTCTTGCTGGAAGTTAGGCGATCAAATGAAAAAATTAAAGGGAACGTTGGAAGATTTACTTCAAAGTTTTTAGTTCACAAGTAGACTTACATTAACACTTGAAATGAAATTTCTGAAAATCCCCTAGTCATCAGACTCTGGCACCTGTTCAGCATAACCAATGCACCTAGCCAGCATATCTTAACACAATTATTTAGCAAATATTGTCCAATTGTGGAATTGTATCTATTGTTGGACATTCTTGAGTTTTGCAAGCATAGCTTGATTGGGTTCGGTCTGTACCTTGTCCTTTGTGAATAGCATAAGGGATGCACTGTTTAATATATCTTTAGAATGTATGGCCTAAATACCTAGCATATTAGTACTGAAATTCATATGTCACATTACTCATTTATTTGAAAGGCAGAATATCTTTTTTTGCTTGATAGCAGCATCCTGTTAATGATGAATACCAGTCATGTTGCTACTGCATGGTAGCAGCAAAAAATAGCTAGCTTCACCTGTTGCTGAAACGTCTAAGATATCTTGCCCTGGTAATAGGTTGGCACTTTTCAGGGCTGAAATGACAGACTTCAAACCATGAGTTTCCTTGATATACAGTGCAAAATAATTTGATCAGAGTAACATTTATCCCACAAGCTGCCTTTAATGCACTCAATTTCAGCATCAAGCTTACATGATGAACAAATGACTTGGGTCCAATTTATAAAGTTGCCAATAAGACCAATATTTTAGGATGTGTGAATCCCAATGCCTATATTGACCAGTGAAGGTAGACTTGCAATAGTCTGTGGTTGTGAGCCCTTTGGCAGACTTCCGAACTCTCAAAAATCGTCAGTTGGGCTCGCAATGTGGCACATTGTATAAACTGGAAGCTACATACATTAATACACAGGACGCCGTTCTTTGCAGAGAAAACAAACATGTACACACACACTACTTGTTTTGGCTAAACAAGATAATAGACATTCGCTTGTTCATGGATCAAGGCATTGCCAAGTGGAATCAGTTAAGCTGGCTAATTTAAGTTTTGAGTAATAGTTGGCAGTTTACTGTCAGTCACCATAACTGGTGCAGCGTCTATGGTAATGCCTCTTCAATCAAGAATCTTTGCCAATCAATCTGCACTCATTCTCATATAGTATAAATTTGTTGTTTTTACTTGAACTGATATTCTTGTGAATTGGCCTGATGAGTGTATCATAAGTTTTGACAAAATGTCTTTATTTCAACAAGTTCTGTACTACCAAATGGCTACCAATTTATCTGTCTAGTTGTATTTTATGCAATTTGGCCATTGACATGATGGGAAGGATGTTAAGGTAAATGAGAATATAGTACAGATGTTGCCTAATGTGACCTGATTGGAGGCATTGGCAATGGAGCACAACAGTAATGGGGAGCAGTGCAGACCATGTCAGAGGTAGTAGTGACAATGGAGTATAAAAGAGAGCAGGGAACAATACAGACCTGATGGATGGAACTATCAATGGTGACAGATCAGAAAAAAAGAGGTCGAGAGTAGTTTGGAACAGCACAGACCTGTTCGAGTTAACCATCAGCAGTGGCAAATATGAGCATGGGGAACAGCAAGACCTGATCAGTTACACCAATAATAGTGATGTACCTTTCACAGTGGATTTACAAAATGACTGATGTTATAAGACAGCAGATTGATTGGTGAATATTAACATTTTCTTCCTAAACTAGGGCAGTGGTTTTAACTAGCACCAGAAAATTAATGAGTACTGTATTAAATGTATACCCTTACTAGCTAAACTAACATAACTATAAATAATCATCTAATAAACCACAAAAGCAGAGAACCAACAGTAGAATAGCAGTGACTAAATCTGAATTGAGTAGGAGGAGGAAATAAAATCATACAATCAGGCCACAAATCTAGGAGTCACATTGGGGGACTTCACTGGCAAGCTTTTACTTTATAGTTGATTAATTTAGATTAAAATAAGGTTTGAGCAATTAATTACTATAAAAGTTAATGTCAATTTGATAGTATCAAATAATTACAATCAGTGTTCAACTAATTAACTGAACCTCTATATAGTTTTAAATAGCAAGAGATAGTAATACTAAAATGGTTCTGATTTTGTTCAATAAATTATGGTCCAAGTTATGTAGCTAAGAATTAAGTGGAACATTTATGTTAACTCCTCATTAGTAAAAGGGGAACTGCTGATTAGTGAGTCTTTGGTTTAATCTTAAATTTATATTGTTAAGTTAGTTAATAGTCTCGTAATTAGTGGCATATCAATCTCATGGAATGCACACTCTATTCCATGTGAGAACTCCAGAAAGCTTCTTGTAACCTGGATAACTGCATGCCTAGATTCTGGAATTTGAAGCTTGAATGGCAGCTGTCATCACTGTGGCACATACACAAGATAGAGTTTTGAAGATTATATATTTCTGGAGGTGGTTGCTCCAAAATTTAAAGGTTTGGAGGCAGAGAGGAATGGTAGATTACCAGGTAACAAAGGAAATCCAAACATATACTACAAGAGTCCTGGAGCACATCTAGCTCCCATTAAGTACTTAGTTCTGAATACAAGTGAAAGTGGTGGTTCACAGCAACACAGCTGACCCACCTGTACAGTGGAGCAGGAGGGAGATTTGGAAAGGAAATGATGAAAGATTATATAAACAGGTAAAAAGACAAGTATTTCTGAGGCCATATATGTAAATCCAGCATGGTATTTTGCCTCTTATGTGCCAAGGTCAAAATTGTCACTGCAGAATGGCTTTAGAACAATTTGCTGAGCCCCTTCCTTGAAATCGCACTTCCCCCAACTTCAGTAGTTGTGGTCCATGTTGGTACCCATGACATAGGAAGAGAAATTTATTAAATAGCAATCTCTAGAATGCAACAAAAACAGAAAATGCTGGTCTGACAGCATCTATGGAGAGAGAATAGAGCCAGTGTTTCGAATCTAGATGACCTTTTGTCAAAATGCTCCCATTATCATGCATTAGTGAATACAGAAATGGGAAAATAGAGCAGATGAATCTGTAATGGTGGAGATGGTATGGGGAGAGCCCTAGACCCTAGGATGTTAGAAGTGTGATTTGCATGTGACTGAAGGTACAATTTCAAAATTTACAGATGACACAAAGTGTGGAAGTATTACGACTTTGAGAAAGATACTGATAAACTTCAAATTGGGCATAGGTTAGTGAAATTGGTGGACAGGTAGCAGATGAGTTTTTACACTATTACCAAAATTACAAAGCCAATGTTCTGCGTGGACCGGCAGATCTGAATCCAAAAATTGCTTGCTCCAAAAATTAAATTCCAATTGAATCCAATTGACAGTCTCGATAAGAGGGACAAACAAGATCCATGCTGACAAGATAAGACATTGTGCCATATCTTGGGCTTGATCCAACACTTGACCTTAGCCAAAATGCCTACATTTTGATAGAACGAATGAGGAAATGCAATATAAAATAAAATATATAACTCTAGGGGAAATGCTGGGGAAGAAGGGCCCAGCAGTATGCACAAATGTTTGAAGTTGGCATAACAAGTTGAGAAAGCATCTACTCAGACACTGAGAATCCTGGGCTTTATAAAATAGAGTAAGAATACAAACACAAGAAAGTTAGGGTGAACCCTTTATTAAAGGCTGGTTTGGCCTTAATTGGTCACATGGAAAAGATGGGGTGGGTTGATATCCAATTGTCCAGGTTTCCTAGTTGGGCATACTAGATGTAAGAATTAGATGTAAAGATGTATTTTGCTCATGCCTGTGTATGACTGCCAGACTCCGTGACATTCGGTGTTGATCAGAGTTCAAAAGTTGAAAGATTAATATTTATTGTCAATCTCCTTGCAGTAGGTTGGCCAGTCACATTTTGACCTAGATTAAAGTTGGAGGTGGCTGAATTAGAGGCATATTATATCGGGAATCTAAATTTTAAAGCTTTAATAGTTCTCCACCAAAATATCCCCCCAATCCTCTCCGTATCTCTCTAAAATTATCCCAGTACTTTAAAAAAAAGATTATCAGAACAAAACAGATTTAAGTAGGAGTATCTTAAAACCAAAATTGCTATCAATCAGACACAGAACACTCAGATAATGGCGGGCAATGTAACCACAACATAATTCTAATCATTTTCATTGAATTGAATGGCTTTGTCTTTCTTTGATGAATCAAACATCAGATCTGGGGATTTTTTAATCAAGAACAATGTGTGTTTGGTAAACCTGGCATTTCACTTCAGATATAACACGACAAGAACAACAATACGCAGTGTTGCACGAGAAACAAACGTCTTGGCTTTTATAACCCCTGCATCTCAAATGTTCAGGCCACGTTTTATTTTGTGGAAATAAGGAAATCTCTTCAGATCCTTCAGAATGCAATCTGTTCTCACTATGTGACCAGAAGGCCCAGGTCAGGGATATTCTTTTCACCATCTCTGAGCAATTACACTGGTTCATCAATTTCATTTTCACCTCACCTCCCCTCTGCCCTTCCTTTTGACACAACAATTGAAATCAATAATGTGAGAAATTGCAGGCGTGTATCCCAGCTCTCTGCGGACAGCTCAGTGAGAGTCCAGTATTGCCAGCCTGCCCATTTTGATTGGTTAGGAAGATGCATAGTTGCTTGTTGCTTTCCATCAGGATGCAGATGCCTGGTTTGCCTTCCTGCCGCATTCACAGCTTGTTGTTTTGGTAGTTTGCTGCAGAAACCATACACATGAAAGTTAAACTAACTGCAGGTACTGTTTGGGCAATAATTTGTTATCGAAAAGAATGTGCCTTTCTTTGTAAAAATAAAATTCGAATAGCTGTGATTTTTAAAAATGTTAGTCTTTTCAACTTTGACTGCTGATGCAAGGAGATTCATGCTGGGCAAACTTGTTATTCTTTTCTTAATGGAATGATACTGGGATCCATGCAAGGATCTTATTTTAATAATCCTAAATGGCAGTTAGTTGTGGCTGTATCATCTTAAACATTTTGTAATTGAGATTTGAAGAAGTTTTCAGTTTGTAGGTTTTGTTTTATGTGTTTGAGAAAAATCCAAGGGCTTGAAATTAGAAACTACAAATTTTACCATTTTCTAGATGCAAATTGCATTAGCAAAGTCTTATTAGCAACAGGACTCCAAATATACCTCCTTGAAATTGAATAAGTTAACACACAATTGCTTCCAGCTGAGAAGAAGGGACGATCAGAGGCTTGGTCAGTAGAGGAGAGGTTGCAAGTCTAGTGGGGCTGTCGGAGGTAGGATCAGTGACCACATGGAGAAGGTTGGGTTGGTGGATGTCCAATCCAGTTGAGGTAACTAACGTTTGAATAGTCTTGTAGGAACTTAAAATATGTTGAATTCAAATTTAAATTTTCCATTCTTATGAGCAGCATTTGAAATGGAAATATATTACTTAAGTATGACAAATAGAACAAGCAGAATAATTGTTTTAATTTCATATGTGACCTTTTGGAATTCTAGAAATGGCAACAGTGAAGGCAGGTATATAGTTTCAAGTATATGGTTGATGTTATACAGGGTGGGAAGATCCCAGAATAGAAACCCAACTCAAAAGACTATAACTTTTACTTTTTGTTATACTGATGATTAGCTTTCACAAAAAGGAAAAAAATATTTATTAAACATGAAAAATTGGATTGTTATACAATACTCTTTTACTCCCTCCTTATCTTTACAAATACAAACAGATTTTAAGATTAACATGGATTACAATTTACATTTCAAGCCACAATGGTCGCATTTACACGAAGTCCCTTTTAAGCACACAGACTAGCTATGGTCAAATATACACACTCTGCTCTGAATCCAAGTTAGTGTCTGTGGATTTCTCCTCAGAATTTCCCAGATGATTGTCACATGAGAGTTTTCAAATTCCACTCCCAAAAACACATTTCAAAATCTCTCATAATAATGCTTTCCCTTAGCAGTTTCCATTCTGAAATCCAGTCCAGGTTTTGCAAATGACACATTTAAACAAAGCATCCACTCCATTTGAACAGTGAAATTAGTCTAGGATTTTATGCCACTCTTAAGATTTCTTTATTTTGACTACTGTATAATTTCTTTAATCCTTGATTCCAGATTCTTATTACAATGGCATTAAAGAATTGAATTACCTCTGAAGTCTGCTGTTTCACTTTAAATCTGGTTACTGCAATTTTTTTGTTAACTCAAGAACTCTTCGTTCATTCTTCTTTGAATTCTTTTGAAAAATAGCTTGGTCTCTGTTTTCTTAACTTTAATTGTTTTAAGAAATTCTTTCTGTCCCAAGTCACAGATTATTTGGATAGTAATTGGTTCTTTAGGAAGCTTACCTCTGTGCTTTCCAATCTTTCTTCTGGCAGAGCTGAGAAATGTTCACTCCCTGTTGTTCTGTCTCCAATTGCAATTTATCCAGCTAAAACTAAAACTTTAAAACATTATTACCTTTATAAGGGCCTCCAATCACTAAACAATGTTCACATAGCTTTGCTGGCCTATTTATTCTTCACGCTAAAGCCCTCTCTGAAAACCCTGTTGTCAGCTTGGATTGGGAATGTCTCAACTTGTTGAGATCTGAATTGGATTTGATTTGATAAGTTGGAATAAAAACAAAAATAAAAAGCACAATAGAAACAGTTGGAACTCAACCAAGCCTGACACTTTTGTCCAGCATGAATCTAATGATAGGTTTTATTCCAAGCACAGAACTAATTATAGTTATATATAATACATATATTATAAGCATTTAAAACTATATGTTTTTCTAATATTTACCAATATAAATCCCTTAAAACTACCTTTTTTTCCTAAACAAAAACAGAAAATGCTGGAAAATCACAGCAGGCTTGACAACATCTGTGGAGAGGGAATAGAGCCAATGTTTTGGGTTTAGCATTCTAACAATTCTGGTACTATTCTGGTATGAAATTCTTCTAAGTAGAAGGCATGGCGACTAAAATTAATCTTTTATTGATAGTTAAATTCATGATCATTTCTCCCAAAAGAATCCATCATTCATGAGTTACTTAAATCAAACTACTCACATTATTTTACAAATTGTAAAATATATGCAATAATCTTGTATTATCAGTCTCATAAATGCACAATTAATTTTTTTTGCAGAATATAAAATCAATATATTTTCCATCACTAATTTTTCTTTGCTACAATTTCTTAACGTTCAAAATATATATTTCAGAAAAATACATATTTCAAAATAACATGAATAGTTTTCTCTAGTCTTTTAAAATATTTTTAAAATAGTTTTTACTTGAAAGAACCATAAAACCATAGAAAATTATAGCTCAGAAACAGGCCTTTTGGCCCTTGTCTGTGCCAAACCATTTTTTGCCTAGTCTCACTGACCTGAACTTGGACCATATTCCTCCACGTCCCTCTCATCCATGAACCTGTCCAAGTTTTAAATGTTAAAAGTGACTCCACTTTATCCAGCAGCTCATTCCATACTCCCACCACTCTCTGCATGAAGAAGCATCCCCTAATATTCCCTTTAAACTTTTCTCCTTTCACCCTTAACCCATGCTCTCTTGTTTTTTTTGCTCCCCTAGCCTCAGTGGAAAAAGCCTGCTTGCATTCACTACAACCTTTTTCCAAATCTGAGTGTGGATTTTAATTTTTGTCCAGAAATTGTGATACTGTGAACTGAAGTTGGATTCTGCATGTGTAGGTTATATTTTCCCAGTCACCTGTATTATTAATATGAACTTTTTCTTCAGATGTTAATAGTTTCTGCTCAGTTCACTTCTCAAAGTATCTACATAAAAGTTCTACGACAAATTTCAAAGGCTTTATTAAAGGTAGTTTATTTAGATTATTTTAGCTGCACGAATGCGTATGCTTGGAGTATGAGGAAAGTATACAGATTACTTGCCTGCTGTATTTGTCATTTTGCCTGCTAAACATCAGGAACTGTGGATGGGATTTTCCAATTTTTTTGCTATGTGTAGTCTTGGGCAGGAAAAGCAGAGGTAACCTGCTTTCTGACTTGCCAGGTTTTCCTGTTGTATTCTTCAACACAGATAATGACTACCTTGCTGGTAGTCATTGGCCACCAGCCGCAGCTCCTGCCAGATTAGGGTGTTTCTTGAAATCTGAAGAAATAAAAATAAAAGCACATGCTGGAATACTGCCACCGCCCTGATTCACAGATAACATGATGGAATCCATCCTTCCCATCATGCACAGATTCCTGCCTCAAGGGAACATTCCCTCCACTGAAACCCCCTCCTCGCAGCACAGAAATCTCCCCCAGGGATTCCCCCCCACCTCCCATCCCACCTAGGACATGACATTGTCCTCAGTGAACTGACTCCCAGGGATCCTCCCCGTCCCAAACTTCCCCACTGGAAGACCCCTGCTTGCGCTTCTTCGTTATCACTAGGATGCACTGCCGGGAGGAATTGCCAAGACAAGGCTCAACATGACCCTTTCCTCCTGGGGAGTATGCTGAACTGTGCTCCCTAATAGTGTTCTGTTCACCAGATTCCCATTTGTACATCACTCCAGCAAGGAGGGAATTCTCTGCATGGGAACATGATACAGTAGATAGGCCCATTAAGTGAATGCTAAAGTATGTTAATTGAGACTCCTGATCTTCAAGGCAGAATCCCATTATGTCACTAACAGGGAGTGGGAACAATCTCAATGGGAAATCTTGCCAGTTTTGAGATTTCCATTGCATTGTCCACCACCTGTGGCCCGCCCGCCCACTGGAAATGGGGGTGGAAAAGCCCTTGTGATTATTTGCATGCTAATATTGTTTCAATTTTCAAAAGAAAGCAACAGTTGAATTTTGAAGCAAATTAATTTGATTAAATTAGAAATTGTAAGTATCCTCATGGTTTCAGAATATATGAACAAGGAGCAGAAGTAGGCTATTCAGCCTATTTGAAAAAATAGGCTGCCTTAAATCGGCACTCCACCTACCCCTGATAATATTTCACCCCATTGCTTAGCTAGAATCTATCCAAATCTGCCTTAAAAATATTTGAAGATTCTGCTTCCACAATGTTTTCAGGAGGACAGTGCCAAAGACTTACAACTCTCTGAATGAAAATATTCTGCCTCATCTTTGTATTAAACAATGATCCCAATTCTAGATTCTCCCACAAGAGGAAACACACTCTCCATATCCACCCTGCAAAGACTCCTCAGGAAAATGGTTTCAATCAAGTTGCTTCTTATTCTTCTAAACTCCATGAATGCAAACCTAGCCTTTCTAATCTTTCCTCATAAGACAATCTACCCAGTCCAGGTATTTGTCTGGTAAACCCTCTCTATGAACTGCTTCTAATATATTCACATCTTTCCCTAAAGAACATAACCAACACCTTACACAAAACTTCAAAGATGGCTTCACGAGTGCCCTGTCCAATTGAAAAATAACCTCCCACTTTTGTATTCAATTTCTGTCACAATAAATGATAATATTCTATTAGCTTTTCTCATTACTTTCTGTACTTGCGTACTAATCTTTGTGATTCATGCACTAGGATACCGAGACCCCTCTGCATTCAGAGCTCTGCAATCTCTCGCAGATAGAAATAAAATGCATTTTTTCCATTCTTTCTGCCAAAATTGACAATTTCACATTTTCCCATGTTTTACTCTATTTGTCAGATTCTATATTTTTGTAGCCTTCTTATATCCTCTTAACAGCTTACTTTCCTAACTACTTTTGTGTCATCAGTAAATTTGGCAACATCCTGTGTATGCATTTACGTTTTATCTTACTTGGTCTACTTTACAAGTCAGTGCATTGTGGGATCATCTGACATCTATCTGTAAGACAGGTTTTAATTTCCAAACACCTGTGTGTGACAGACATTCATTCATTTATCCACCAGAAATTTCAGCCAGTGTTTGTAATGGGTTTCATTATGACTTCAGAAGCTGGAACTCATATTAGGATGTCTGATATTATGATTCTGACTGCTTACAAGAGACAAATGGACAGAGTAACTTTCCTTAATTGAATTTTAAAATCCAATGGCTTCTTTAAGAGAAAGGGGTAGGAAAAGAGGTAGGAAGGACAAATGTGGAGGAAGAAAACAATTTCAGAGTGAGGGAGCCTCTGGCTTTTTAACTCTTGGTTGGAACAAGTGGCAATGGAAAAGACGTGAATGGAAGTTTAAGGATAAGGTAAGTGACATCAGAATGAAAGGGAAGGGTTTAGCCCTTTCACCTCAATGCATTAGCATTGCTGTAATTTTATGAAGCACTGGTTTCCTTTTCTCTTTTGATTTGAGCTTCATATTATTAAAAAAGATAATTTTTAAAATTCATTCATGGTACATGGGCATCACTGGCGGGCTAGCATTTATTGCCCATCCTTAGTACCCGGGGACAGTTGAGAGTCAACCATATTGCTATGACTGTAGAGTCACATGTAGGGTAGGTTAGATCAGATAAGAATGGCAGATTTCCTTTCCTAAAGGACATTAGTGAATCAAATGGGTTTTTTGAGAATTGACAATGGTTTCAAGGTCATCAGTAGATTCTTAATTCCTGATTGTGTTGTGGCAGGTTTCAAATCCGGGTCCCCAGAACATTAGCTGAATTTCTGGATTAATAATTTAGTGATAATACCATTCAGCCACCACTTTCCTGATGATCCAGTCTTCCAGTCCTGCTGTCGATGGTTTATCTGTTGTTTGCACTCACTGCCACTTGGGAAACTGAGATGGCTATTCACAATGGCTGGAAAATTTCATGATGTAGAGATGCTGGTGTTGGACTGGGGTAAACTCAGTAAGAGGTCTGACAACACCAATTTTAAATCCAACCGATTTATTTGATAGTAAACTTGCTAGCTTTTGGCCTTTGTAACCTTCGTCAGGTGAATGAGGTGTTCTGGTCTGCCTACAAAGGCAGAAAGCTAGCAAGTTTACTATCAAATAAATCGGTCGGATTTAAAATTGGTGCTGTCTGACCTCTTACTGGAAAATTTCAGCCAGCGTTTGTAATGACTTCAAAAGCTCGAACTCACATTAAGATGTCTGATATTACGACTGTGACTGCTTGCAATACCAAACTTATTGGGTGGTTGGCAAAGGAACACAAAATAATTAGTGATATAACATAGCAAGAGAATACTGAGTGCAAAAGCTTATTCCACAAATAGAAAAGTTAAAGTTTATTTATTAATTACAAGTAAGACTTACATTAACACTGGAATGAAGTTATTGTGAAATTCTCTAGACAAAACCACCATGAGGTTAGACTGGAAGTTCTGCAGCTGTGGACATAGAGAATTAGGAGAATAATGACAAAAATGGCGACATTGCTAAATTAAAGCATAACTTTAATATGCTATGTAAACTAAGTCCTGGCAATTTACAGAATCCTGACATTTTCCTGTACCATAGGGTTGAGTACATACTGAACATTGGTTTAATGTACATTGCTCAAAGAAGTTTGTGAGCTCATTTATTAGTATTACAATTAGCTTATGTTAACTCTGCAATGAAGTTACTGTGAAAATCCCCTAGTTGCCACACTCCAATGCCCATTCATGTACACGGTGGGAAAATTTTAGCATAGTCAATGCACCTAACTAGTACAGACTGTGGAAGGAAGTTGAAGCACCCTGAAGAAACCCATACAGGCATGAGGAGAATGTGCAGTCTCCAAACAGTCAACCAAGCTAGGAATCAAACCCGGATCCATGATGCTATGAGGCAACACTGCTGATCACTGCGCCACCATGCTGTCATAAGAAGGCAGCAAACCAGTGCCATTAATTTTCATGAGGCCACTCACTGCCAGTTTCTCAATGATTTTATAACACTCTATCCCACCCTTTGTGGAATACTTCTGGCCTCAGGCAAAAGCCATCAGAGTTCCACCTCTCCATCCTCCTCAACCCATTAGCCCCTGCTGCTGGATGCAGATGCCTTGCAAGCATTATGCAGAGGAGGTCCAATCTTGGGTGCCCTGCTTATGCCAATGGTGGATGCCACAACTTCTGGCCCGGTGTGCATCCAACCCTGTAATCAACTGCTTGGACACTTAGAAATTGCAACGTGTGGCACTAAGACAGGAGAAATCTCTTTTTAGACAAATCTTTCAAAATTGCCAAGAATCGGGTCCATTTCATGTTTTGGCACATCAGGACTTGTTTATGATTTCAGCAACTCTTTCATTCAAATTTTCTTTCAACAAATTCCCTGATACTGTTAGAAAATGGAACATGCAGACTTATATTAGTGACTGTCAATATCTGTCATAAAGTGAGATAGTCTGACACTATTCAGTTTTAAGTATGGTGAATTGTGTACATGCAGCGAGAAAGTAAAAGCATTTATTGACATTCAGTGCATTAGTAGTGTTTACCTAGTATTTTTCTGTAATGGTGAGCCCTTTTTTTGCTTGAAAACAGTCTACAATTGGATTATCAGAAGCACATTTTCCTATTCAGAAATAAACTGTGATTGACAATAAATGTATTGGGTGAAAATGTTTATTACCCATGTGTGCAGGCTTCCATTTATAGTCATCCATTCTTTTGCATTATTTTGAGACTACTTGCAATCCCTTACAAATGTTAGCTCTTTGGGGAGAGGAAAAGATTTTTAGTATATAGGAATCAATTCAGTTTGCCACTGCACAATGCAATTTTTAACAAGTCAACCCAAATAAAAGTAATCTTTTCATCCATTTGCAGAGTTTGCTAAAGACCAGGCTGATGTATATTGGGGCATATTCCTTTAAGAGAATGGTTCAGGTGACCCAGGACTCAAGCCCACCTTGGTGGGTTTTGCCTGGGCAGCCTTGTGCTGACTGTGCTAGGAGATAGATGCATAATAAACTGTTCTGTTAGTTTATTGTTAGTGACTTTGTGATCTTTATTAGTCTTCAATGGCAGACCTCAAACGTGAAACTGATGGTTGGAAATGTTTCTCTAAGTAGAAAAATATGGTTCCTGCTATTCAACTTGCTTGATTCATCTGCAAACCTCCTGCTTCGACTCTATGAACAGTGCACTTTTAGGAGCATCTTCTATCGTTCTGGTTCTTCTTTATTTCAGTGTAAAACTATCTGTGTTATAGGAAAATATTCAAACTGTATGGGCCAGCAAGCATTGTGCTAGGTCAATATTTGGCATGTTTATAGTCTTCTAAGAATGTTAACAAAATATATGTTTTGCTTGGCCAGTCTATTTCAGAAAGTCAACTGGAAATCTGCAGAGAAGCAGATCAGTATTTTAAATCAGCTAGCTTGTGCAAAAATAACAGCAGAAAATGTGAGAAACACCTCAGCATGTCAAGCAGTTTATGTAGTGAAGATGAAGTCCCACTGCTGAGACCAATAGTGGAGAAGATCCCATATTGCCTATGGTAGGACTTGAGGCTGCATTTTGTTGCTGGTGGTCAATTAAGTGGCCACTGCTGAGGCTGCAGTTTCTGCCCCTAAACCCCAAAAACTGCCACCCAATTAGAGGGCTGTTAATTCAGCAGCCTTACGGTATTGTCGCTAACTGCAGCCACAATGGGACTACATCTGCAGGATTAGGAGAACGGACTGATGGCTGGCACACTTGAAGATGGAGAAGTGGGGTTTGTGGAGTAGGGGCAGGAGTATTCACTGATGGCTGGTGGCCTATCTTGCTGGGGGCCCCTACATGATCCACGAAACACCCAGATATAGGAGTCTCCTCACTGACCCCTTTTGGAGGCTGCAGCATCTCATTGGATGGTCTCCCAACAGTACAGTGGGCCACCTTGCTGATGGCAAAATGGCCACAGAGTTAGGACTTAGACTTATCTTCTTCACCCTTTGGGAAATATAAGGTGCTACATCCTTGCACAACCTTTCCTTATATTTAGTCAGTTTGTTTTTAAGTTTATTCAATAGTGTCACAACATCAACACAGCAATGAAGTTATTGTTAAAATCTCCTAGTCATCACACTCCGGCACCTGTTTGGATACACTAAGGGAGAATTTAGCATGGTCAATCACCTAACGAGCATGTCTTTCAGACTGTGGAAGGAAACCAGAGCACCTGGAAGAAATTCACACAGTCGTGGGGAGAATGTGCAGACTGACCCAAGCCAGGAATCAAATGCGGTCCTTGGTGCTGTGGGCAGCAGTGCTAATCACTGTGCTACTGTGTTTGTGTTTCACCCCATGAGAGCCTCATCTTACTCTGTGTGGCCATTATAGTTCTACGCCATGTTGTCTTTGGCCCACTGGCTTCCTATTCCTTGGTGGTGTCCATCTAAGGTCACTTTGGCTATTCTGCCCATTAGCATTCTGAATATGTGGCCAAGACAATAGAATCGATGGACTCACTTATAATGCTGCAACAGCCAGGCTTTCGTAGAAAGTTTGAGTTGGAAATCTTGTTTGGCCAGGAGATGTAATAAATTTTTCTTACACGTCCATTGTAGAAAAACTCTACTTTGCACATTTGGACTCACCAGCACTCTGATTCATACAGCAGAACAGATTTGACATTGCTGTTATGTAGCTGAATCTTTGTCTTCATGCTGTATTACTTAGACTTCAAAACAAATTGTGAGCCCTGCAGAGACTTGCCTTAATGACCTCTGGGCCCCATTATCTTTGCTG
The DNA here is from genome assembly GCA_024679065.1 of Sphyrna mokarran. Lineage (NCBI taxonomy): Eukaryota > Metazoa > Chordata > Chondrichthyes > Carcharhiniformes > Carcharhinidae > Sphyrna > Sphyrna mokarran. The sequence goes on along the minus strand of JAGIQG010000004.1, from coordinate 32,781,030 downwards.
GTGAGACATCCTAGGTAAGTAAAATCTTCTGCTGTCTCCAGAGGAACTCCATTCCCAGTTATAGTCTTGGCATTAATAGTCATTACCTGGGCCTTGAAGATACTTTTTTATAAGCCAGTCTGACTCGCAAAGCTGATTAGTCTTCTCCTGTAGATGGGCATATCTGGATGACAGGACAGCTGGGTAATCAGCAAAATCCCGATCTTCTAGGTGGGAGGAAATGGTTCACCTCACCTTGCCTCTACGTCTGTTCAATGTGGCGTTTCTCATGATCCAGTCATTTATGCTAAGAAAAAGAATTACATTTCACAGCTGTGGCAAACTCCTGACTTTATGGGAAACCATTCAGATAGTGAGTTATTCACAATGACACTTGATTGAATTTGCTGATCAGGATAACTATCCTTTGTGGAATTCCATAAGATTTAGCATCATCCAAAGCTGTCTCTTATGTACACAGTCGAATGCCTTCTTGAAGTTAATGAAGTTTACGTGCACCTTATGGGCTGCTACATTCCAACCACTCTTTGATAATGTTAGGAAGTGTAAAGATTTGGTCGATACTTCCTCTTTCTGCCCTATATTCTCCTTGTTCTTGCCTCAGTCTAATATCAATAGCTTTCTCAATCCTATCTTGTAAAAAATCTGGCTGGGGATAGAGAATAGTGCTTTCTTTTGCCAATTGTCACAGTTGCCTCATCATACTTCTTTATGCATTTTGACACTGAGGCTTTTAGCTCAGTCATCTGGGATGGTGTCCTTGGTCCACGTCACCTTGAAAAGGTCGATTTGAGCATTCTACTGGTAGTGCTGATGTCAGTTTTTAGCATCTCTGCATTGGATAGAATCAATGCCAGAATCTTTCCACTCTTCATGGCTTTAATGGTCATGGTGGTTCAGTGTTAACCTCAAAGATGTCATCAGCTGGTGGAGAACTGGCTGGTCCATCAGGCTCTTGTCTACTCAAAACTTCTTGAAAGTATTGAACCCATCTGATTGCCTGTGAAATTTTTGATTTAATTTATTATTTTCACATGTATTAACAAAGAGTTATAAGTATTGTTTCTTGTGTGCTATACAGCCAGAGCATACTGTTCATAGAGAAGGAAGGGAAAGAATGCAGAATGTAGTGTTACAGTCATAGCTAGGGTGTAGAGAAAGATCAACTTAATGTAGGGTAGGTCCATTCAAAAGTCTGATGGCAGTAGATAAGAACCTGTTATTGTGTCGGTTGTTACATGACCTCAGACTTTTGTATCTTTTTCCCCGACGCAAGAAGGGGAAGAAAGTATGTCCGGGGTGTATGGGGTTCTTAGTTATGATGGCTGCTTTTTCGAGGCAGTGGGAAGTGTAGACAGAGTCAATGGATGGGAGGCTGGTTTACGTGATGGATTGGGCTACATTCATGACCTTTTGTAGTTTCTTGATGTTTTGAGTAGAGCAAGAGCCACACCAAGCTTTGATACAGCCAGAAAGAATGCTTTCTTTGGTGCATCTGTAAAAGTTGGTGAGAGTTGTAGCTAACATGCCAAATTTCCTTACTTTTCTGAGAAAGTTGAGGCCTTGGTGTTGGCATTGGGGAACCAGGACCGGTTGTTGGTGATTTTGGACACCTAAAAACTTGAAGCTCCCGACTCTTTTTACTTTGTCCCCATTGATGTAGTCAGGATCAGGTTCTCCTTTATGCTTCCTGAAATGGATGACAATCTCCTTCATTTTGTTGACATTGTGGGAAAGATTATTGTTGTTGCATCAGTTCAGCAGGTTCTCTATCTCATTCCCATACCATGTCTCATCATTGTTTGAGATCCAACCCACATTCTGATATAATAACATTATTTTCTTCATCTTTCACAGGAACAAAGTGGTTGGTATTTCTACTGTATTGCTGTTTGGTGATCTTGTACATTGTGTTCGTCTCCCTCTAGACAGAGCCTACTCAGCTTCACCAACTTTCTCCTCTAGAAAGGCCCTTTTATTTCTGCGTACATTCTTTCTTTCTTCCTGAACTTTGGTGTTATACACCCTGTGGGTCTGCTCTTAGAATCTGGGTGACTTGGTAACCAGTAGCTTCTCTTTCAGCTTTTCTCTCATTAATTTTCCTCCATGCGTCTGTCATTATCCACTCCTTGTTCTTCCTTTTTCTGAATCTGATGACCTTCTCAGCAACTTTGTGCATTTTCTTGATGTTATCCTTTTTCTTTGCCACATCTTGATCTTCTCCATCAGTTGACATTGCTATTCCTCAAAATGATTCCTTAATTCTAAGACAAAACTCTCTTGATGTGGTGAGATTTTAGCTTAGCGATGTCAAAATATTTCCTGCCCTCGGTCTGTAGTACCATCTTTCAGAGTTTTAGTTTGAAGCAACTAGATAGTGATTTCTGCCAGTATCAACACTATGCTATATATGAACATCTTGGAGAGATCTTCCCCACTTATGAAGCTGTTCATGATGATGTGATCAAACTGGTTGACTGTTTGAACATCTGGTGATCTCTGGGTAAGTTTGTATATTCTTATGGGGGAAGATGGTTCCTCCAATGACTAAGTTATTAGTTGAACAGAAATCAATGAGGCGTTCGCCATATCACTTACAACACCATATCCATGTTTTTCCACAGCACGTGCATGGTTGCTGTTATCTAACCCAACTTTCACGTGCATATTGCCCGTGTTCAAGAGCATGTAATGTCATTCATGTTGAGGGATCTTGGACACTGTTTACTGTAGTATCTCACATCAGTTGTCTTTGTCCTCATCTTCAACCTCATCAGTTACTGAATAGCACTATATGATAGTGAGTTTACAGTACAAATTAACATCTGACATTAAGTACCATAGAGAATGAGAAGAGGCTATTAATTGGATACTTAGGTACAGCTCATCTGTTGACTTTTCACCACTGCACCATTTTACCAGCCACCCCAGCTCTCAGCCCATTGCCAAGTAGCTGGTAAAATCTAGGCCTCTCTTTCACCACAGTTGCTGCCTGACTGTTGAGCAACATAGGTGTTTTCTGTTTCAATTCTAGATTTCCAGCAGCATGTATGTTGCTTTTGGGCCTGCAGAATGAGTTACATCACCACACAAAAAAGTTAAGGTTAAAAAAATACAAAAACGTATCATAGCAAATGATGACTAGCCTGACAACTGCCTGAGAATACAAATGATTTCGTAGTCAGCTCTTTGGAGTGGAAAATAAGAAAGACATTTTCAAACTGGTTTCCAAGTTATTCTTTAAGTTTGAATGACTTTGGGAAACAAACTTATTCGGTTAGAACACGTCCTGACATTTCAAAAAAAAAATTGCATGTCAGTGTTCCAGGGTTTCCTGTCACTAAAGGCCAATTCTATTGGTTGGCTGAGCTCTGATTATTCTCATCTGGCTATTAATATTGTGTTATGAGGAGGGCAAGGAAGGAAAAGGCAATCTGGGTAATCTGACCTTACTTAGTAAGCACATCTACTTTATGCAGAAGTGCCGGCGCAAGGAATAAGGGCATCAATGGTATAGGACGTTCTGCCTTTGTACCGAAAGAGTCCCTGCTCAATATCAGCAAAAATTGAAAGCAAAGAAACCCCAAAGTGCAGAAGGAGGCCATTCTGACCATCAAATCTGTACTAACTTACTTAGGTTTACCCCATTAGCCCATGTATTTATCCCACTAATCCCCTTAAACTATTTATCTCAGGATATAAGAGGTAATTTAAGATGGCCAATCCACCTAACTTGCACATTTGTGAAACTGTAGAAGGAAACTGGAGCACCCGGAGGAAACCAGAGCACCAGAAGGAAACCCACACAGACACAGGGAAAACGTGTAAACTCCACAGAGACAGTCACCCAAGGTTGGAATTGATTTCAGGTCCCTATGACTGTGAGGCAGTAATGCTAACCACTGTGTCACAGCACCAACTGATAATAAACAGAAATTAGATGGGAGTTAGGGGGAAAATTGGTAATGAAGGTGATTTCATGTAGAACTCCCACTCAGCTGAAGAAAGAGCGACACCTTGAAAGCTTGTGCTGCCAGATAAACCTGTTGGACTTTAACCCTGTGTTGGGACACTTCTTATTATGATTGACAGTAACATAGGATTTAAGAGCAGGAATAGGTGACTTAGACTTGAGAGTCTGCTCTACCATTCAAAAAGATCATGACTGATTCGATTATGGTCTCAATTCCACTTCATGCCTGCCCCCCACTCTCATAACTCTCGACTCCCTTGTCCATTAAAAATATCTAACTTGGTCTTGAATAAATTCAATGACCCATCCTCCACTGCTCTTTGGGGAAGAGAATGTCACAGCCTAATGGCCCTCTAAAAGGAAACAATTCTGCTCATCTCAGTTTTGAAAGGAAACCTTATTTCTAAACCTTATATTCCCTAATTCTAGTCTCTCCCACAGTGGAAGCATTCTCCTGATATTCATCCCATCAAGTCCCCTCAGGATCTTAGATGTTTCAATCAGACCATCTCTAACTCTTCTGAACTCCAACAAGTGTAGGCCTAACTTGTTCAATCTTTTTTTACAAGGTAAGCCCTTCATCTCAGCAGTGAACCGTATCTGCTCTGCTCCTAACACAATTGTATCTTTTTCTCAAATAAGGAGACCAAAGCTTTACAGTTTTTGAGATGTGATTCACCAAAGTTCTGTACAGCTGCAGCAAAACTTTCCTACTTTTATATTCCCTTTCCTCTGCAATAAACACCATCATATCATTTTCCTTCCTAATCACCTGCTGGACTAACTTTTTGAGATTCACATACCACAACACCCAGATTCCTTGGTCTCACTGAATTCTGTAGTCTCTCTCCATTTAATTCGCATGCTGCCCTTCTGTTCTTTCTTCCAAAAAGAACAAATACGTATTTTCCCACTATATGCTCCACAGGAAATTTTGTGTTTGCTATTTAAGCTGCCTAAGTGTCTTTAAAGATACTCTGCCTTGTCTTGACAACTTAATTTCCAATCTTAAAGGTGGATGTCATCACATCATAACTTAAGTCACCTTCTGTGGGGAAAAGGATACAAAAGTCTGAGGTTATGTACTGACCGACTCCAGACCAGCTTCTTTCTTGCTGCCATCAGACTCTTGAATGGACCGACCTTATAGTAAGTTAATTTTATTCTACACTCTAGTTATGACTGAAATACTACATTCTTCACACTCCCCTTCCCTTCGCTATGAATGGTATGCTTTGTCTGTAGAGCATGCAAGAAACAATATTTTTCATTGTAAACCAATACATGTGACAATAATAAATCAAATCAAATTAAATCAAATTTGCAGAATATATTGAATGTTCTTAAAATATGACCATGACTTGTTTCAGAAACTATTATATGTTGCTGTCTCTATAAAAAATGGCCTAGGCAAATCCGAGGACATTTAATTATTACGTTATTTTTGGAATATCCTAAAACAGTACAATATTATTTGGCATTTCACCAAGACAGTGCTCTACTCAAATCATATTGACAAATGTTCCAAAAACTGAATAAATAAGGACACTTCTCCATATTTGTTAGCTGCCAAATGATTACATTTCTGAACAAAATATTAGTAGTTTGCAAGCAGATCAGGTTAGTTTAATTTTCAATGAATAAATCAAAACTGTTATTACGTACAAAACTACTTTGATTTGCAATCTAATTTAACAACTTTTTCAGATAATTGCAGTTCATCCTTTATGGCCTTTGATTCAGGAACAATTTGTGAAAGAGTGTTTCATTTTCTAACCATCCTCCATGTAAATAATTTGATTCTCATATTCCCAAGTGTGTGTTTTGCTGACACAAGTGCAGTGGAGTGGCTATCCCATCTAACCGTGCCCCAAGATCCAAACCCCATTCCAAATTGTCTAACATACAAAGTTATTTTTATGGCTAGAGTATGAACATTCCCTATGTTTAAAGTAGGGATGTCTCAACATTACTGTGCCACATTCTGTTAATGGAGTGGAGTAGGGCAGAGGTTAAAATATTTATTAATCTTTATTCAATCTTCAGTTGGATCTACCGGGTCTCTAGTCTTTTGCTAAAGTCTTAGAGCTGCCAATGGGCTTCAAACCAGTTATAAGCTCCATCCAAAATCAAAATACTGCTAATGCTGAAGATCTGAAATAAAAACAGAAAACACTGGAAAAGCTCTGCAGATGTGCACAATACCTACAGTGACAGTAACAGCGTTAATGATTAACTCTGTGATCCTGGAATGATCTTATGAGAAAAGGTTGAGTAGATTGGGTCTATACTCATTGGAATTTAGAAGAATGAGAGATGATCTTATTGAAACATAGGATTCTGTGGGGGCTTGATAAGGTAAGTGCTGAACAGATGTTAAAGGCCATTACTTCAAAAGTTAGTGATGAGGAAGAATTTCATTTTCACTTAAATGTCGCTTTTGCTACATTCTTTCTTGTTTCAGTATAAGCTGAATTTCTAATTTCTTGGCTTTTAACTTAGTATTTTACTTCAAATTATAGGCCTTCTTAACAATATTTTAATTTTTAAGTGTCATTTTTAATTGTTGCTTTAGGGGTTGACATTTTATAATGTAACAATCCAATTAAATAAATAACTTACATGACTAAATCACCAGAAAACTTGTGAGTGCAAATCTGTAAATCTTCATTGACTATCTACTGTTTAAACCCTATCGTCAACCCTTTAAAACTGCTCCTCATCAAGAACACCAGAAAAAAGAATTTGACCAACAATGCTAGAGTTATTGGAATATTTGTTCTGTTTGGGTTTAGAAACCCGCCCACATTGGGCAGAATCTTCATGCCCCCATCCCTTAGTATCATGCTTTCTTATGGTAGAGATGGCTTGCCATTAGGATCTTCCAGCCCTGTCGATGCCTACAGCATTGTTGTGTGGCTTGCTAATCCACCACCAGGGAACCCAGTGTGAGGAACCAGAATATCCCACCGGTGGGAAGGACTGGAAATTTCAGCCCATTGTCATTCCCTGGTGTAACCCACCTGATTTAGGATGGATCAAACAGGTGGAGCTGCATTTAAGCGTGAAGCAAGAATTTTGGCTAAAACCTTGTAAATAATATGAAGTGAAAGAGATCGAATATGTGGCACAAGTTATAGTGCCTTTAGTTATGAGACTACCTCAGTCAATGTGATTGAACTTTGTTATTACATAGAATTAAATAAAACATACCACTCAGAAACCCACCCTTAGGTCCAACTCGGCTGTAGTGTTGTAGGTACTGTAAAAACATTTCCTCCCATTCTATCTGCCTCATCTCACCTCTACCTTCCAAATGATGGGCAGAGATTTACAGCTTCATCTGCTCCCAGGTATCATCCAGTCCTACCGAAAGCCAATAAATCTCTGGCCGGCCTGCCACATCCCTCACGACAGGTCCCAACACACAGAGGTTGGAAAATCATGGCCAGTATTACTATTCCTTTCTCTCACTCATACTCATCTATTCCTCTTTATTCCAGCTATTTTCTGTTGGAAGTTCCACATTCGAATGATTCTCTGGGAAATAAAAAAAATCCTTATTTCCCTGTTTATTGTGACTCTTGTACTTATGAGTTTTGAATTCTCTCAGAAGTGGAAAGGTTGTCTCCATGTGGGTGATTCTCCCAGCCTGCTGTGCCGCTTTAGTAGCGCACCGGGCTCAGAGACTCAAATATAGGCCATTTAGTAGGCTTCCCATTGGACACCACAGCTTCCGCGAGTCTCCGGTAGCCAGATTTCTGGTGCCACCAGCTCCGTGCCAGAAATTGGAATGGAATTGTATAATTTATTCCAATCCTAATTTAAATATATTTTACATATCATTAGAGAGCCCGGAATTGAAGTCTCCAGGTCTGCTAGGATCTTTCCACTAACCCCCCCCCACCCTTCCCCGGCCACATATGCTGCACTTCAGCAAGGTTTACAACAGTTCCCCATTAACAGGGGGCACTTCAGGCTCCCCAGAGTGTGCATTGTCATTTTGACAGTGCCAGCGTCATCCCCTGAAACAAAGTGCTAATGCTCAGGGGCAATGCCAAGTTATGGGCTGAATGGGGCAGGGCCTCTGCGGGAAGATCGGTGGGAGTGGGGGGGGGGGGGGGGGGGGTTGGGAGGGGTCCTTTTGCCACTCTGCACTTGGGCTGAGTAATAGAGGGGGGGTGGCCAGCAATCGGGGCTGATGATTGGGGGGGGGCAGGGGGCAGGTTGGGGTTTGGGGCTGCCTGGAGTGAGGGGGGGGGGAAGAGAAAGGGAGATCGAGGTATGGGGGGGGTGCAGTTGAAGTTGATAGGTAGGATATGTTCGGCCAATGATAGTCATGGTGGGGGGGTTCACAGGGCTGGCAGCAATCAAGCTGGCCAGCAATTGAGAAGCCGGCAGTGTGGGCTACTGCACATGTGCTGAGTTGGGCAGTGACAGATTGGCACATGCATAGTGGCCCGCTTGATGCTATGCTGCCAGCACCTCCAGCAAGAATAGGCCCAGCCCCCCCGATTTTCAATGTGATTTATGCCAGGACACTCTGCAGTGCTCAGAATGTGGGAAATTCATTTTGAAAAACCAATGGGATTTACTTTAGCTTTTATGCAAATTCAATACTTCAAATTTTTTTTAGGAGAATCGGCTCTACATCTGCCAGAGCTGTGATCATGTTCTGATACAAGTTGAACATAATTTAAGTATTTTACCAGGGGGATTTTTTTTCTTATTTGACTCTGGGGGTCTCACAGTCATACAAGTAGAATCAAGTCAGTGTGAGTCAGCTGCATAAAAGTAAGACACTTAGTCAACTTATAGGAAGAACTGACACCACTGAACTCAAGAACTGAATTTGTAACAATGATTCCATCCATAGGATTTTATCTTTATAGATTGTTAAACAATTTATCACATTATATTGTTCACAGAATTGTTACAACACAGAAGAAGGCCATTTCCTCTGCGTGCCAATTGAATAATTGACCTAGTGCTTTACCTCTACCTTCTTCCCCTAACCCTGTTTATGCCTTCTTTTCAAATAACAATCTAATTCCCTTTTGAATGCTTCTATTGAACTTGCCTCCACCACACTCTCAGACAGTATATTCCAGACATTAGCCACTCGTTGCATGAAAACCTTTTCATGTAGTTTTTGTTTCTTATGCCAATCACTTTAAGTTTTGCCTTCGCATTCTTAGTCCTTCCTTGAATGCGGACAGTTTTTCCCTATTTACTCTCATGATTTTGGACCCTTCATTCAGATTTCTCTCCTCCAAGGAAAACTGCTCTAACTTCTCCAAATGATCTATGAAAGTGGAGTTCCTCATTCCTGGAACCATTCTCATGAACTTTTCTCATCAATGTTTTCACATCTTTCTTAAGGTATGGCATTCAGAACTAGATGCAGTACTTTAGCTGAGGCTGAACTAGTGTCTTGTACAAGTTCAACTCTCTGTTCCAATTAACAAATAGGATACTATCTGCTTTATTAACTGCTCTCAATCTGTCCCACCATCTTCAATGACTTATGCACATATTCACCCATGTCCTTCTGCTCCTGCATCCCTTTTAGAATTGTATATTGTAATTTATATTGGCATTTCATTTCTTACTAAACTGCATCACTTCAGCTTCTTGTGGCTTTGTGAAATTCAGTTGCATTTTTAATCTTCAAATATATGTGTAACATTTAACAAAGAACAAAGAATAGTACAGCACAGGAACAAGCCTTCCAGCCCACCAAGTCTGTACCAAGACAGATGTCTCTCTAATCTAATATTTTCTTGCCTCTACTTGATCCATATCTCTCTATTCCCTGCCTACATATCTATTTATCCAGATGCTTCTTGAACGTTGCTATAGAATCTGCTTCAACCATCTCTCTTGGCAGCGCTTTCCAGGCATTCACCACCCACCAAGTGTGAAAAACTTACTCCTTACATCTCTTTTAGACATTCCCCCTCTCACTTTCAATATGTGCCCCCAAGTAATTGAGCTTTCGACACCCCTGGGGAAAAGACTCTGACTATCCACTCTTTCCAAGTCTGTCATAATTTTGTAAACCTCCATAGGTTCTTCCCTCATCCTCCAATGCTCCAATGAAAACAATCCAAGTTTGTAGAACCTTTCTTCATTGTCCATATCCTCCAAACTAGGCAACATCCTGGTAAATCTTTTTTGCACTCTTTCCAATCCTTCCAGTATGTGTGGCGACCAGATTATACACAATACTCCAAATGCAGCTTAACCAAAGTCTTATACAGCTGTAATTTCCAATTATTTTCCAATTCCTATATTCAATGCCCTGACAGGTGAAGGCCTTCATTTTTACAGGGACATACTTCTCTTCTATTGTTAACAACCAACTTTTAAAAGACTCTCACATATTGAATGTGAATTTACCTTCAAACAGCTGCCCTCCAGTCTACATTCCCTAGCTCCTGCCTAATACTGTTGTAGTTAGTCTTCCCCTAGTTTGGTACTGTCACTCTCGGACCACTTCTATCCTTGTCTACAAATATCTTCAAACTTATCGAATTGTGATCACTGTTCCCAAAATGGTTCCCCCACTGAGAAATCAATCACCTTCCCAGGCTCGTTTCCCAAAACCAGATCTAAGATAGCTCCTTCCCGAGTTGAACTATCTACAGATTGCCTCAAGAAGCACTCTTGAATACACTGAACAAATTCTGCTTCGTCCAAGGCCGTGGCACTAAAGGAATCCCAGTCTATGTCGGGGAAGTTAAAATCGCCCATCATAACCCTGCTGTTTTTACATCTTCCCATAATCTGCTGAAATATCAGTTCCTCCATTTCACGCTGCTGTTGGGAGGTCTGTAATATAACTCCAGCAACGTGATTGCACTACTCCTGTTCCTGAGTTGTACCCAAATGGCCTCACTGCATGATCCCACAAGGTGTCCTCCCTTTGTATAGCTGTGATGCTCTCCCTAATCAGTAAAGCAACACCCTCACCTCTTTTGGTATCATTTCTATCTCACTTGAAGCATCTAAACCCTGGAATGCTAAGCTGTCAACCCTGCCCTTCTTTCATCCATGTCTCTGTAATTACCACAACATCATAATTCCATGTCCATAATCCAAGGTTTAAGTTAATTCGCTTTACCTATCATGCACCTTGCATTAAAACGAACACACCTCAGGCCATCTGTCCTGTCACGTTTTGTAGAGCTCCCTATGTTTTATTTCTCTTAGCCTTACTGGACCCATTCACTGAGTTCTCCACAATCACTGTACTCTCTCACCTGCTGCTATGGATCCCACTCCCCTGCCTCATAAATTTAAATCCTCCCAAACTGCATGATCAAATATCCCTGCTAAGATATTAGTGCCCTTCCAGTTAAGATGCAGTGATAACTTGTTAAAATTCCTAGTTTCCTCTTGCATCCTCTAGTGAAAACACCAGAGAAAGATTTAGCCATTCAACAGCAGAGTTTGGAGCATTAATCAAATCAAGTCCCAGTGCAACAAAAGAAGATAACTGGGTCTTGGATACTAAATAGAAGTGTACCAATGAATAATGACTGTATGCTGTTGAATAAAATGTATTATGAATATACTCTGTCCCAGCTGGGCAGCCTTTTCCAAATAGAACTGTAATATCTCCAGCCTCCCTCCTTGAGAGCTACAGACTAGATCTCTAAGAATATTGCCATATTTGCCTTTTGAGCCCAAGGAATCCAAACGTTTGCCTTTTTTACAAGATAAGTTTAAGCCAAGTATCCTCAGCCTTTCCAAGACAATTGTTATCTTCATTTTGATGCTTCAGGGTAGCTGGAGACCCAGATCCAGACAAAAACTTTAAAAGAATGGGCAGCACTGTGGCTCAGTGGTTGGCTCTGCTATCTCACAGTGCTAACCACTGCATCAGGTACCCAGGTTCAATTCTGGCCTTGGATCACTGTCTGTGTGGAGTTCGCACATTCTCCCCATGTCTGTGTGGGTTTCCTCCAGATGCTCCTGTTTCCTCCCACAGTCCAGAGATATGCACATTAGGTTGGTTTGCCATATTAAATTGACCTTTAGAGTCAGTAGGATTAGTAGTAAGGAGTTACAGCAAAAGGGCCTGGATGGGCCTGTTGCACAGGCTCAGTGGGCTGAATGGCCTCCTTCTGCACTGTAGGAATTCTACGACTTCAATAACACAGGACAAAGAAAACTTGTGTCTTAGATTGGGTATAAAAGGTGGAAGATCTTGGTTTCCTCCCTCTGCAGCCTTCTCAGTGGGTGCAAGGAAGGAAGGCAGGAGAACAGAGGATGCTAAACAGCTCTCAAAGGGACGAGGAGGAGAAGAGAAGGACCTTCAGGCTGTATCCATCCTGGGACTTCAAGGAGGAGTTTCCTTTTTTCACCCTCAGTTAAGAACAATGGGTCTGACTGCACTGGTGCATCTTTGCAGACTCTGTATGTAAACCCACTGATGCATCTCAACTTGTGCCTCATGATGAAGCTGGTGGGTGTTCATTTCAGCATGTCATGTAGGTGAATGCCTGATGTTATCCTGGCTGTGTTCACAGTGCTTTGATTCTGCAGCATGCTGCAGTATTAGCATATGAACTATCGCAAGAAACAAAAGAGCTAAGTAGCTAAGAAAGCCCACCAATGCCTATCCTTTCTCAGAAGACTAAGGAAATTTGGCATGTCTGCTACACCTCTCACCAACTTCCACAGATGCACTATAGAAAGCATTCTTTTTGAATTATCACAGTTTGGTATGGCCCTTGCTCTATCCAAGACTGCAAGGAACTACAAAGGGTCATGAATGAAGTCAGTCCATCAATCAAACCAGACTCTCATCCATTGACCCTGTCTACATTTCCCACTGCCTTGAAAAAGCAGCCAGCATAATCAAGGACCCTAAGCACCCCAGACATATTCTCTTCCATCTTCTTCCGTAGGAAAAAAGATACAAAAATCTGAAGTCATGAACCAGCCAACTCAAAAACAGCTTCTTTCCTGTTGTCATCAGACTTTTGAATGGATCTACCTTGCATTAAGTTGATCTTTCTTTGCACCCTAACTATGACTGTAATACTACATTTTGCACCTTTTTTCCTTTTCTTTATACAGTGTGCTTAGTCTGCATAGCATGCAAGAAGCAATATTTTTCATATTATTGTCCCATATTAATATATAAATCAAATCAAAGAGTAGTTACTGGATAACAAAGGCTGTCTGCTACCCACCCGGCTTAAGGCTATGGCACATAATCAATGCACATAATGGAAGTAAACTATTGGGACACTTAAACAATGTTTCTCATGCCTGGATTGCTCTAGAGGATTCCTGCAGCACCCCCCACAGACTGCAGGTGACAATTTTGCATGATTTGCTGCATCTTGCACAATCTTGTCATCATGAGAGTGCAATCCCAGTTGGCAGGTATACAGTGAGGAACTGGAAAAGGAAGAATATAAAGAAATTAAACAGAAGAAGCAGAAGGAAGGGAGGCGGGATTAAGCAGGAGGGGTAAGAGAGAAAGAGAAAAAAAGGAGGCGGATGAAGACAGGAGGCAACCAGCACAGGACTGTCCACAATGGGCACTTCCAGCTGTGCTACGTGTGAAAACAACTTTGATTCCTGACTCACCAGCTATCCCTCTCCTGGCCTTCCCTCTGATACTGTCCATGGTATCTTCCTCTTGGTGATGATGCTGAAATCAAAACCACCATAAAACAAATATTCCGAATCACAAATCAAATCATCCAATATTCTATATTCATCAACTATTCACCCTGCTACATTTCTTTGGTGTCTGTCTTCCTTGTACCTTTGCCAGGCTAGTGTTCCTATGAAGTGTTACTCCAGAGGTTGCAATACAGCAGGTAGAAGACTAATTTTTGGTGGAGAGGACTGCAGGTTGCCTTGCAGGAAGTCTTTTTCTCTGGTCTAATCTTAGAAGATGTGACTTTGAACTGCATCATCTTGGCACAGGTAGCACTGGCTACCTCTTAGGCAACAGGCTGAAAAGTATGAAGCTACGATTGCATTGAGGAGAGAGAAAACCAAAGTACGTTCTTAAGACTATCTACAATTTATACATCAGAAAGGTGGTAAAATGAAGAGGTAGTAGGGTATGAGAAGGATGATTAGATATGAGCATACCATCATCTTTGAGTCTTTCAGCCTTGTGACTGGTCATACCAATGATTGCAAACACTGTATTTTCCAGTGGTGTGAGGATATATGGCCACGCCTGACCTCCACTGATTAAATCTTTTTGTCTGCAGTTATGCACCATTATGTTCAGTTAGAGAGATCAAATGTGTCCGTGAGTGTGCAATGTGTTCAGGTGCATTGGTGTCACGATAGTTGGCTGTGTGGGCAAGCTGTGAAATGTGGGTGTGAGGCTTGCAGTTGTGCTAAATGTTGAGGGTGAGATGAATCTATGATTGGGAGATGTGAGTTGTGATTGATGGAGATAGTTGGTAAGTGAGTAATGGAAGTGTGCTGTTTGGGTAAGATTGCACTTGGAGATGCATCTACTGATCTTGACCACTCGTGTGATGTAATTGAACTTCATTCAGTACTGCATCCAGGTTCTGACAATGCCTGTCTGGAGAGCCTCCTGATCACCAGAGATAGAAGATCTCTCTCTTTTTGTACATCTCCTAAATTCGAGATGGCATGATGGCATAATGATGGCACTGCTGCCTCATAATGCCAGCGACCCAGTTTTGATTCCTGACTTGGATTGCTATCTGTGCGGAGTTTGCACATTCTCCCTATATCTGCATGGGTTTCCTCGGGGTGCTCTGCTTTTTTCCCATAGTCTGAAAGAGATGCTAGTTAGATGCATTGACCAGAACTAGCGGCAAAGTGTGGCAATTAGGGGAAGTTCACAGTAACTTCATTGCAGTGTTAATGAGAGCCTCACTTGTGTCTAATGAAGTGCTGTGTTGGTGAACCTTGGAGCCTGCTCTCTTCTCTGCTGCACATGGTCTATCTTCTTGCAGGTATTTTTTCTAAATACCCCCTTCAGCTTCTGCTCTAGTCAAAAAAAATGTGCATTCTCTTCAAGCCTACAAGTTGGTTTTAGTTTCTCACTGGTGCCATTCTCTCTGTACCCTGCATGGAGGCATCTAGCCTCTTGGCTTAGGCTGCAAGCTGCAATTATATAAATGAGCTGGCAATTTCTTCTTGTATCATCCATTGGAATCTTGGTACCCCTTTCTGGGCTTTCTCAAATTTTGTAACCTTATTGGTTAATGTTGTGCATTAATTTCTTCCCACGTGTCTTCTAAGCTCAAAATATTTTTACACTAAAGCAATATTTCCAGATAAAGTTCTACCTTACCATCAAACTTTTATTCCTCATAAAAATGCCACATGGATCATTAAAAAAATGATTCTAGATTTATCCATAAATTACAAACTGGTCTAAATAATTGACTCACAGATGTCTCGACTCAGTCAGAAGCGCTGCTGCAGGGCTAGAGGAGAATCTAAGATGTGGTATTTGTCTGTCTTGCCTGAAGCAGCTCTGATGTTGAATGATAGCAACAAAGTGTTTTTCAGCTTTTGAGAGATACTTAAAAGCCTCCAGAGTTTAACCTTGACTTTGTTTACTTCATGAACCCAGGATAATGAAATCTTGTGAGAGAATTCACAAGATAAAGTTTATTTGTCACAAGTAAGGCTTACACTGCAATGAAGTTACTGTGAAATTCCCCTGGTCACCACATTGCAGCGCTTATTCGGGTCAATGCACCTAACCAGCACATCTTTCAGACTGTGGGAGGAAACCAGAGCACCTGGAGAAAGCCCATACTGACAAGGGGAGAACATGCAAACTTCACACAGACTGTGAGCCAAGCTGGGAATTGAGCCCTGGCACTATGAGGCAGTAGTGCCACTGTGCCACCCTTTTACAGCAGTTAATATTTTTAAGACTTGTTTTTCATATAATAGTACATGAAAAATAATTAAGCAGAGCAAGGTTTTTTTTTGCATCTTGATTTAGAGCAGGCGATATCATTATGCTGTGTATTGGTGTTGATGCATCAGGGAGGGCTGGGAGCAGGCAGATGAACATTGTATCTCATTTGCGTCTCTGCAAAATATTGCAAACATTGTTTTAACTAAATGGCAAATGCCTTATGCAAATCTTATGTTTTTGACATAAATCCATTAGAGCAAAGTTGCAGTGACACAAAGTGAAGCAGCAGTGTTGCAAACACTTGGAAAGTTGTGGGTTACTTCAGGTATTGTTAAAGGGCATGGTGACTCTTGTATGTTACAAGTGTAGCCAGGACAAGCTCCCCCTCAGGCTGCAGCAGTGTAATCCCTAGTGAGGTAAAGTTCACATCAAAACAGCCTTGACTTGGCATCCAGTGCCTCAGCCTGCTGGGAGGGGTATGGTTTCTCTAGGGCTGAGATGCAGTGTTCATTTGATGTAAAGGGAGTTCAGAGCGGCAGTCATGCACAACCTTGAAGTGTTAAGAAGTTATCATTGGATACAAGTTTGGGATGTTCCATTTTTTTCAGCAAACTGGTTTTTTAAAAATTTCAATCAGCACAAAGTACTTTTCTTCACGTCATAGAAACCTGACCTCCATAGCAAATGGGAGTTTATTGTACTATTGGCACACACAATCACTGCACATCATTCACTGATGCCTCAGTGAAATTTCTAGATTTTAATAGCAGCAAACCTTGCACTTTGACAGAGAAATCCACAACTCACGCAGTATAAATCAATAGCTTAAAACTTGAGATTTTTCAGCTCAATTTCACAGTTTTACCTTGTGCTGTCTTCAAATTTTGTGCCCACAGCCCAGAAGCAATGCAGTGTGCTTGAAAAAAAGGAAAAAAAAATTGGATTTGCAATTTGCTTGCATAGATGGTCACTCACGTGAGCTTCTTCAGAACCACTGGACAATAGAAAAGCTGTGGCCTTCAGAATTAGGCCATTCAACCTATTATGTCTGTGCTGGTTGAAAAGAAATCTAGCTGCCCATTTATACCCATTTTCCATACCTGGTCTGAACTTTAGAGGGAGATCCAGGTACCTTGAGAATTTTTGCCTCAGTCACTAATCTGGGCAGCAAATTCTAGACACCCACCAACTGCCTTCTGGGTGAAATGACTTTTCCTAATATCCACTCTAATCCTTCCACCAATCATCTTAGATCTGCACCCCCAGACAATTGACCTCTCTGTTGGGGGACACAAGTCTTCCCTGAACTCTCTATCTGGGCCCTTCATAATTTTGTAAACCTCAATTAATTCACTCTTCAGCCTCTTATGTTCGAAGAAAAATAACTTCAACCTACCTAAAGTCTCAATTTTCCAGCCCGGGCAACATTCTTGTAAATCTCTTCTGTACTCTCTGCAGGACAATTATGTCCTTCCTGAGGTGACCAGAACTATAGGCAAAATCTCCAGTTATGGTCTAACCAACATTTAATACAGTTCCTGCATTACATCCCTGCCTTTGTATTCTTTACCTCGTGCAACAAAGGAAAACATTCCATTTGTCTCCTTTACTACCTTGTCCACTTGTCTGGCCACCTTCAAGTATATGTGGACATGCTCTCCAAGTTCTCTCACTTCTTCAACTCCTGTCAATATCTTCCTATTAATTGAGTTTTATTGCCTTGCTCTCCCCAAATACATTACTGTATACTCCTCTGGATTGAATTCCATTTGCCAGTTTCCAAACCATTGATATCATTCTGGAGACAAGTTATCCTCTTCGCTATCAATTATTGTGTTTACAATAGAAATTTAACTTTGTTCTATAGAAAATTCCTGAGTATTGCATATACAGCATAGTTATTACTCTGAACGTGGAACAACAAAGAAAACAGCAAATTTGCACTCTGTTATATCCTATTTGTACAAATGCCCACTGCAAGCTGCCTGGCACTTCTTGCACCGCAAGCATCCAGGTCCTCAGAGATAAATTGCTGGCAGCGAACAGATTGGCAATATGCTCCCACTGCATATATCTGAAGGGCCAACAAGTCCTCTGTGTATAGGGAATTTCTTCCCCCTACTCCAGCTTCTGTTCTAAGGCCTGGAACATTGCACTGAAGAATACTGGTGCATGTTTCTAGCTTATGGCATTACCCATCTATCCATCCATACATACGGTGCAAAAGGAGGCCATTTGGCCCATCGAGCTACACTGATAACAATCCCACCCAGGCCTCATCCTTGTAACCACACATATTTATCCTGCTGATCCTCCTGACGCTAGGGGGCAATTTTGCATGCAATTTTGATAGTCATTTTTTTCCTCAGCACAAAAGGATAGGGAAAAGTACTTATATGTTTCTTGCCGATTATGGTAGGGTCCAACAATGTTCAAGCGTAAGAACACTTCCTGTTTGACTGCATACATGTGGCCATGTTCATTGGTTCATCATCATTTTGCAGGCTTAGTCCTGCTCAGGCACTTGTCATCAACCATTTCTAATACCTGCTACAACCAGAATGTACCTCCCTTTAGGAGGTGGAAGGTAATTTTAAGGAGATAACTTCAAGTGCTATTAGCCTCTCACAAACCTGAGCTGCTGCTGAAGCACACTTTCACTCAATGGCATATTTAGCTTTGGCTGTGCCCTACATTCATCGGCATCATAAAGCTTCAATGTAAGAACACTAGTTTCACCTAATCAAATAAATCTGGAAGAGCTAGTATCAGAAATGTTAGGCACCTAATTATTGGATTTCTAAAAGAATCTGCATTATTCATGTATTTGAGGGAAGACAGTCTTCTGTCCAAAGGCATTCCAGTCTATATGTAACTCCAGAAAGAAGTCCAATGATCTTAAAAGAATGGTCAAGGTGATTGTATGCATCTTCAAATATTGCACTCGTTCATGTGTACCACAAACCTCACAAGCATCTCAATTCAGCACCCAGCTTCATTTACCTACCAAGAGTACCTGGCAACCCACAACTTACACCTCACAATCATACTTTCACTCCCCTTCACCAACTTAGCAAACCTTAAACTGACATTTCAGCTTGAATAAAGTACTAGCTATTCAACCATGGCATTAGATTACACCACAGGCATTGACTTACTTTTCTCTTTCTTGCAAGGTTAGGTGACAAGCAGCTGCAGACAGTAGTACCTAACCAGTGTTGGACAGACATGGGTGTATATCTAGAGGAGATTGTGGCATCATAGGAGCGACAGTGGAAGAGGCTGTGTTAAGCAGGAGGCCAGAAAGCATTGAAAATTTTGGTATTATGCTTCATAATCTCCATCTAGCAACTCACCTCCCCTCATCTCACAATCATCCCACAACATGTCCATGGTTTTGTTCTCTCCCTCCTCTCACTGCAACAATACTCTTGTGTGTTTCTCACATGGCTAGGCAGTGGTGCAGGGCAAGAAGACAAAGCTGTACGTAGGTCTGGATGAAGAGGACTCAGATGAAGGGGTAACATACAGAAAGAGACTGATGGAATGCGGATGGAAAAGGTTTGTGTTTTAGCAGGCCTGCCAGTTGGCCCATTGCTATTGCCAAGAAGCATGCAGGAAATGTACCAATCTCACCCGGGGCTTTTTACAGAGATTGGAGCCCATCCTCCCAGCCTAGAAATGGTGCCCAACTACCAAAAGCAACTTGTGAATCCAACCATATGATGTTTGAGATCTCAGCTTCCATCACAGACCAAGAAGAATACCTGAGTGCTACAATGAAAATTCAGACTGAAATCATGGGAAGTCTGCTCATTGTCCTGAAGGTTCAGCTTATTGCCTGAAAGTTCAGACTTCTGCCATCTCATTGCTGCAGATATTAATTTTCAAAAGGACTTATAGATTTGCACAACACTTCTGCCCATTCTCTCTGACATGATGCAGACCGAGTGGGGTAGAAACCATTGCACCCATGTCTGGGAGCAGATGAACTGAGCAAGTCATAGATTTGTACAAGCACAAGGAGGCCATTCAGTCCATCGAATCTGCACCAACTACATACCCAGCCAGGCCCTGTTCCCATAACCCCATTTATTTCCCTTAGCTAGTCACCCTGGCACTAAGGGGCAATTTAGCATTGCCAATCCACTTAACCTGTGCATCTTTGGACTGTGGGAGGAAACTGGAGAACTGTAGGAAACCTATGCAGACATGGGGAGAATGTGCAAACTCCTTACAGATAGCAACCCAAGCTGGGAATGGAACCTTGGCCTCTGGCTCTGTAAGGCAGCAGTACTAACCACTGATCTTGCACCACCAGAAGTCTAAATCTAATGGAGTTTGATGAAATCAGAGAGAATGCCAAATGAACTTCAATCTGTTTTTCAGGTTTCCTGTCCATTACTTCGTTCTGTTTCTGATCCGAAGCTGTTAGCTTGCATGCGTTATATGACTCACCTTGTCAATCAAAGGATCAGCTGCCTCTTCTGAATCAAACCCAACTCCTAATGGGCTCTGACAAATGACAGAAAGGATGAACAAACAAATGACAGATCAAAGGAACATATTTCTTAAAGGGACACAATCCTTTTGTGTTATGTTTTATCTCACTGGATCTCAGCAAATCCTAATTGTACACAAAGACCAAACTAGTTTTAAGCACCAAAGAAGCCAGACATAAGGAAAGCCCCTTCTCTTCTTCATCTGGTGATTTAACTTACATTTGAACCATTGCGACAAATAGATGAAGCAACGAGTGTCAGTCTCATCTGAAAGTATGTAAGACAATTCTGCCTGTGTTGCAATATGATGCCTGTTCAAATTATGTGCTCAAGACATGGAACTGTGTTTGAACCCACAGCTGTTTGGTGCAGAGGCAGGGGTGCTACCACTCAGGCAGACGACTATTATGTTAATCAGCAGTTGATGTATTATTCAACATATGGTGCAACATTTTGAATGTTCAATGATTTGTAAAATGCATCTGTTGAACTCTGAATGGAAAGGGAATGGTACATTTAAAATCATATTCAGTACTCATCATTGCATTCAACAAGTGACCCCAGTCATGAACATAGTGCAATGTTGATTTTACATGAGAACATAAGAAATAAGAGCAGGTGTAGGCCATTCAGCTCTTCGAGCGTGCTTTGCCATTCAGTACAAACATTGCTTATCTGATCATGGCTGTAACTCCATTCTGATCAAAATTCCACTTATTAAAAAGTACCAACATCCTAAGAGTTACCGATTACCAGAAACTGAACTGGACCAGCCATATAAATAGTGTGTCCACAAAAAAGGTTAGAAGGGCAAAATCATCTGGCTCTTTACACTGGTGGGATCTTTTGGTCCCACTGACAGCACACCCTAACCAATAGCATTGGGTAGAATCAATGGGAAATTGCATTGATAGACTGCTCCTGGCCAACAGTGTGCTGCCCCCCACCCCCCGAGAATCACGCCACAGGGAGGCCAGAAAATCTTGCCTGATATTTCAGTTTCTACCTTAATTCCATGTACATGTTCCAATCTTTTACCTTGCATTAAGTTGATCTTTCTCTACACCTTAGCTATGACTGTAACACTAATTCTGCAGTCTTTCATTTCCTTCTCTATGTATGGTATGCTTTGTCTGTATAACATGCAAAAAACAATACTTTTCACCATATACTCATACATATGACAATAATAAATCAAATCAAATCAAAATCTTGTTCCCTGTGAAACCATATTCAAAAGTAAAGCATAATCAATGTTTCCAACTACCTAGTTTGTTGTCCTATGGAAATTCTTCACGGTGATTTCTTGCCTGTTAACATGGCTGTTGCTGGTTGCCTGGAAATGCCCTTGAATTAGTGACATTTTTTGCGATCTTGCGGAGTCCATAGGCCATGTCTATGTTGAATGTTGTAAATTGCACCCCCTTCTCAATTATCTTAAAAACCTCTTGTTGATATTTTGTTTGCACTTCAGCCCCTTGCTCCTGATTCCAGTGCGGAGGAGGGTTACAGAAAGTAGAGTACTTGCTTGCGATCCTTGGGTCTGGCCAAACAGGATATTAACAGGCCCAGACAGCGGGAGACCGAGGGGGTTGTCAGACCTAACTGTCTGCCCTCTAAAGCAGTTACATTCACAACCGAGTATTCCTGGAAAGGAAGCATGCGATGTCCAAGGGTACCTTTGAGGCCTTCTGTGTTCATTGGGCACCTCAGGTACTGGAGTGTATTATTGACCCCTTTAGCCACATTTTGCTTTAATGTTTGAGTTTCCTTTCTATTTTACTTTTTGTTTTGGGTGGTTCCTGCCTTTTTGGGAGCCGTCCCTTTTAATTTGTCCCTCAGTTTATTTGATTTAGTTTATTTAAATTTGCCAAAAATTCAGACTTGATGATAGATTCAAATTCATATCAGGAACAATGAAATCCATGCAAGGGTGGCATGGTGGTTAGCATTGCTGTCTCACAGCACCAGGGACCTGAGTTCGATTCCTAGCTTGCGTCACTATCTGTGTGGAGTTTGCACATTCTCCCCGTGTCTGCATGGGTTTTGTCTGGGTGCTCCAGTTTCCTCCCACAGTCTGAAGATGTGCAAGTTAGGTGGATTAGCCATGCTAAATTGGCCTTTTGTAACAGGGGGACTAGTTAGGGTAAGTGCATGGGGTTATGTGGAAAAGGCCTGCATGAGATTGTGGTCAGTGCAGATTCAATGGACTGAATGGTCTTCTTCTGCGCTATAGAATTCTATTTTATTCTATGATACTGCACAGAATATTAGATGTTTGTGGACAGTCTTTTGTCTTGCTCAGGGCTATGTATCAATACTTCACTAGCCTCTGCAAAATCCTGGTATTGAAAATAAGACCACATATCATGTTTCAACCAGACAATCAGTGTATATTTGGTTATGTGTTGCTAAGGAGGGAGACTCTCCATTGTAAGAAGCTGAAAATTAACAATCAACATCCCAAGAGTTACCGATTACCAGAGACTGAACTGGACCAGCTATATAAATACTGCGCCTGCAAAGAAGTTAGATGCTGGGAATTCTGTGGAGAGCAACTCACCTCATGCCTCCCCAAAGTCTGTCCATCATCAACAAGTCTCCAGTTGCCTAGGTGATTATAGCTTCAACAGCACTCAAGAAGCTTGACACCCGGACAATGTTGATTAACATCCATTTAGTATGGTACCCATTCACTCCCTCCACCACTACAGTGGCAGCACTGTATACCATTTACAAGATTCACTACAGCAACTCATCAAGGCTCCTTTGGCAGCACCTTCCAAACATACAACCTCTCAAAACTAGAAGGACAAAGACAGTGGATCCATGGGAACACCACCACCTGCATGTTCCCCTCCAAGTCACTTAGCATCCTGATTTGGAAATATTATCACTGTTCCTTCACTGTTGCTGGGTCAAAATCCTGGAACTCCCTTTCGAATGGTACTGTAGGTTTTGCTACAGTAGAGGGACTGCAGTGGTTCAAGGAGGCAGTGCACCACCATCTTCTCAAGGGCAATTAGGGATGGGCAATAAATGCTGGCCAAGTTAATGATGTTTACATCACATGAACAAGTAAACAAAAACTCAATAGTTGCTCAAATATTCACATGCCCTGTGGTGTAGGATGTAATGGTAATGTCTTGCAGCAGCATTCCACCCATCCTTAAAGTCTATGACATATACTGTGATTGTTAAAAATAATCTCAGAAAATATATTAAATTCCTTAGTCTGCTATTTCTTCTCTTTTACTTGAATGATACATCATTTATCTGTGAAAAAAGACACATGCTGAAGCTTTTCATTTTGCACCATTAGGATATTTGCAAGAACACCAGACATAAAGGGAACAACAAGTTACTTTTAAGTAAAAGCAAAATGCTACAGTGCTGCCAATGTGAAATAAAAAACAGAAAATGCTTGGAAAACTCAACAAATCTGGCAGCATCTATGGAGAGAGAAACAGAATTAATGTTTTGAGTCCATATGATTTCTCTTGTGCTTTGAAGAAGAATCCATACAAACACAGAATCCCATCAGTATAGAAGGAAGCTATTCAGCCATCAAGTTGCACCGATTCTGAAAGAACAGGTGGAGTAGTGGAACATAGAACATTACAGCACAGTACAGGCCCTTCAGCCCTTGATGTTGTGCCGACCAGTGGAACCAATCTAATGATCCTCTGACCTAAACTTTTCCAACATTATCCACATGTCTATCCAATGACCATTTGAATGCCCTTAAAATTGGTGAGTGAACTACTGCTGCAGGCAGGGCATTCCATGCCCTTACCACCCTCTGAGTAAAGAACCTACTTAGGTAGGTAGTAGTAGGGGAGTCCCAAAGCCTTCTGTCACAGGAGATGGTGCTGGCAATGTGTAGCACCCCGAACAACACTTGCATCTGCAAAGGAAAGCACGGGACAAGAGCTCAGATCTATGACGGGAGAACTCCAAAGAATGGCTCAGTCCTTGAGGATCATGGTTGAAGTTGTCAACTGTATGATTCGGACAACATTGGGCCTCCAGGATTGGCAGCACCAGATGACGTTGGAACTTCTGGGTCTCACTCCAGCTGTCCTTCTGTCCCATGGAGAGGCCACGAACAACTGGAGGGACGAGGATCCATTGGAGCATAGCCCAGGACCTTCCACCCAGTTAGTCTGAATCCCCACTTCCTGAGACTGGTGCAACTCAGGTACAGTGGGCAAAGCATGGTGATGATGTGATAATACCAGTGCCAGCCAAAAGTAGGCCTGGGTCTCAAGATCTCTGCCTCCAGAGGATGCCTGCCAAGGGCACCTTGGGTATCAAGTCATGAAAGGCAGCAGGCTGCCATCACCTCTGATACGCATCCTGGGATCACATCTAGGCATAGCAGAAGGGTATGTAAGTCTAAGCAATTGAAGGGGTACAGGGTGGACATGGATGAAGTTAGGTATAAATAATTGGGGACATTGTCACTGGTTAGATCTGGGCATGTCACTGAATTAAATATTGTTTTTCACCATTTTAACACCTCATATTCTTTAACCCACTTCCCAAAGGCACTTCTTCCTACTGGGCCTCCATACCCAGCAGACAGTTAGGCCTTCTTGGTGTGAATGTTTCATTCGCAGTGATAGAACTCAGGTATGATTCAGTAACCCGAGACCCTTGCCCCTAATCCCCTTTTCAAGCAAAGGACAAAGGAATGTAGAGACATGAGACATCAGACATGAGCCAGGAAATGAGCATGCTGACAGGAGTCAGACATGAACAGTATCTCTGAGGAGCATCACATTCCTCACTAAGTGTCATCATCACCCTCCTGCAGTGAATGGGTAATAGGCACTCAAAGATTTTCCAGCTCAGCATCCTAATGATCGAGATTTCAGCCACCTTCATCCCCTGATCACAGAGGGGTTACAAAGTCTTGGTGGTGATTGGGTGGGATGGGGAGCGGGCGGAGGCTGTACATCCTCCTATCGGACAACAAGCCAGACCTCTTCTATGAAGCAGGAATCGACATGGGCATCCCCAGCCTTCTTGCCCATGTACATTCTTGCCTGCTTGGCCTTCATCCTTCATATTCAATTGTTGAGATTGCTCATCGGGAAGAGTCCAGGAAGATTGCGATTGGGAATCTTGCCGAAGCAAATCCCATTTTTCTGCCTCTCATGAAATTTTAACAGCCATGACGGGATTCGCACCTGCAGCTAATGCAGCCGCTAAATCCCACCGCTAAAACCAATGAAAGTTGGCTTGCAGTAGATGGTAGTAGAAATTCTGGCAGATTTCTCAATTAACACATCAAGGACTGGGAGCTTATTTAACTGCTCCATTCAAGGATATATCTGGGCTCAAGAGCTAACTGTTACATTCTCCATGGTAATACTCTACCAATCAGAATTCACTTGTCATGCAATCAGCATTCTTTTCTCACGAAGTAGAAATTGTTGTCCTTTTTAAATTTGGTATTCTTGCGAATGTCCTGATGAGTTCAAGACATAAAGCTTTGATGTGTGTCTTTTCTTCACTGATAGTCAAATTCAATGCTACCAAACAATCAATTTGACGCTTGATTTCTAAATTCTGAAATTTGCAATGCAAGCAATGAGATAAATGCTGCTCTTTAAAACTGTGGACAGTGGTTTTTCTACATGTTTTGCACTAATACAAATCTAACCTTGACCACTGTAAGCATGGAAACAGAATTTAGGAATGTTTCAAAAAAAAAGGGATTGATTTGGAAACCATTTAATACATACATCTCCTGAACAATTGATTTTAAACTCCCTCAGTGACTTGCGCATACTGCAGAGAATTTTATTGAACACTAGCTCATTGCTCACAGCTGGATCTCTGTTCTAGTCAATAATCTATTATTACAGTATAGTGATACTTTAATCTTGAAAGAGATTGCTTGAAATGCTAGACATTCTTTGATTTAAAACTGTTCTTTTCATGAATTGTTAATGAACATAAATCAATGATTAAGGCTAAAGGTACATTACAATTAGCATTTAAATTCTTTTCTTTTAAAAGAAGCCAACATTTAGTATGAAATACCATCTGAGAAATGTTCTCTCTTCGAATGAGGAAGATTAATGGTGAATGAAGTTCATTTAATTTTCCGTTGCATGTGGAATAAATAACCTTACAAGATAATTAGATTTGTTGGGTCCTTAAAACATAAGCTCATGTTTTCCATTGGTTGAACCATGTAGTTTAAAAGCAATTGACAGGTTTTAGCTGGTTTCAAGTTTAAGTTAGGGTTCTTGGTGGTCTGCAGAGGCTTTATCACTGCAATTCACTTGAAATGGTGACACAGTGATTAGTAATGCTGCCTCACAACGTTAGGTACCTAGGTTCGACTTCAGGCTTGGGTCATTGTGCAGAATATGCATGTTCTCCTTGGGTACATGTGGGTTTCTTCTGCAGTCCAAAAGACTTGCTAGTTAGGTGGATTGGTCATGCTAAATTCTCTCTGTGTACCCAAATGTGGTGACCAGGGGATTTTCACAGTAACGTCACTGCAGGGTTAATGTAAACCTAAGTGACATTAATAAATAAGTTTTAAAACTTTAAAATGGGCCAAATGCATATACAGGAGCTGTGTTCTGTCAAGTGTAACTGAATTTTCTGCTGTATTTAGCTATGGTTTAAGAAATATCGCTAGCCCTGTTCACAAAATAAATCACAGCCTCCAGATTTAAATAACACACATGGTAAGCTTTCGCTGATTGTGTTCATTTGCAATCACTCAAAAAGCTCTTTAAATTGACCTATTTGCTTCTTTAGTCACAAAGTGTTACCATTAAGCATATTTTAAAAGGTTTTAAATATTAAAAATTAATTTTCAAATAACTGAAGAATGTGCACAAATAAAATTAGTAAATCTTTCAATATAGTTTACTCTATATTGAAAGATTACTCACAGGTGCGTTTTTTTTTTGTTAATGGTAAACCCACCATTCAGCTGTTTTAATAAAACTGCAACAAGTTTCCACTTTTAAATACACTAATTTTTTTTACATATATTTTATCTAAATTAATACTTTTTAATGCAAGGGAAGCAAAGCAGTCAAGTTCCATTTCTCTGCAAGATTGCATGGGCTTGTGGATGACTATGTTTGTGAATCTTCCGCATCATTCTATCATGGATCTGGGCATCATGGAAAGTCCAGCATTTGTTGCCCACCTCAGTTGCCCTTGAGAAGGTGGAGCTGAGTTGTCTTCTGGAACCGCTGCAAATGATATGGTGTCATTATCCCCCCAGTGCTGTTAGGAAGGAAGTTCCTGGGTTTCAATCCAGTAACAGTGAAAACATGGTGATATAATTATAAATGAATTTGAGTGGAAACTTGAACCACAACTTCATTTTTGAACACAAACACACTTTCAAGCTCAATTTTTGCACCAATTGCCAATTGTGCAGACATCTGCTACTTGTGCTCAGTCTTCTAAAGTTTGTTTCTCAGCATTTTGAAGGTGCCGATTTGGATGGGTCCAGAAAATATCTCAGAGGTTGAAGTCATAAATTTCATGCAAATTTGACTTTTGCAAGTGCAATTTTCCACATTGAACAAAAACATAAATGTGAAGGGAGATCCTTATGTTAACACAGAAGAAGCAACTATATGTATTCTTTATTTTAATTTTTAACTAGGTGACATGGTGGCACATTGGCTAGCACAGCTGCCTCACAGTGCCAGGGTCCCAGGTTCAATCCCGGTCTCGGGTCACTGTGCAGAGTTTGTACCTTCTCCCTGTGTTTGTGCGGGTTTCCTCTGGGTGCTCCACAATCCAAAAATGTGTGAGTTATGTTGATTGACTATGCTGAATTGACCCTTGTGTCAGGGGAATTAGCAGGATAAATGTGTGGGGTTATGGGAATAGGACCTGGAAGAAGAATTGTGGTTGGCACAGACTTAATGGGCCAAATGGCCTCCTTCTGTACTATGGGGATTCTGTGATTCTCATTATAATCAGTTAAGCAATTTTTGCTATTTGTAGTAAATTGTATGACTTTGATAAGAACAAAGGCAGCCAGGATGTTGGAGCATGTACCAGTGGAAGAGTATTAAAGTAAAATGCTTTAATACTCTATCGGTAACCTATCGGTATTGTGCAGTGATTTATAAAATTACATCTATAAACTAGTGCATGCATGTAGCACCCACCCATTGAGAACTAGAATTCAAATAATTCTGAAACACAAAAACAACTCTCAACTAAACAAAACCCAAAGGGAAGGCTGACCTGTGTTCCAGGATTTTAGGATACCCTCCTTTTATAGCTAACATTGCACCATTATGTGGTTCAGAAAATGGATAAAATCAATTTTTACTTTGCTTTACACGTTGTCACTTATTCAATTTCTAAGTAGCTTGAAAAAAAGTCAGACTCATCTTTCGGTTTTTGGGTGCTCCACTTTATTTGCTGTTTGACAGTAAAAGCCCATCATTCCTTGGGAATTCTTTGATGGATGTGAGGTTATAAGTCCCCCGAGCAGCTTTCTTCTATCACTAACACAATTCTAGCATGAAAAATGAATAGACCTTGTTTCAAAATGATAGAGGCACTAACAAATTTCCACCTGTAAATCATTTCAACAAAAAAATGTCAGTGTGAGTATAAAATGGGATTTGTTGCTCTGTAGCCATGACAACTTTTTCAGCAAATTTATTGATAGCGGGACTTTCACTCAAAGATAACAGCAGCACTCAACTGTATTGTTGCCAGTGAATCTGGTTTATGTAGCCAATTTCTTTGAAAAAAATATCTCAAGTTAATTCAGTGAAATGTTCAAATCTACTCAACAATCTTTGAGTTTGATCTGAAGTCTGTGAAGAGAGATTTGAAAAATGCCCTGAGAGCCAGTTAACCAGATACTTCTGGAACAATATAAAATACCTGCTATATATTGGAAAATATAAGTCAGTCTACAGGTTGCAAACATTTTATTTGTTTTTTATTTGAGGATTTACTGTTATTTATTTACTTGCTCGCTTATTGTTCCAAAAATGTCATTGCAATTCAAGTCTAAAAATAACAAGCTTGTGTCATTCCTTGAAAACATGGAGAGTCCCAGGGATCCATGTTCAATTCCCGGCTTGGGTTACTGTCTGTGTGAAGCTTGAATGTTCTCCCCATGTCTGCGTGGGTTTCCTTCGGATGCTCCGGTTTCATCCCACAGTCCAAAGATGAGCAGGTTGGGTGCGTTGGCCATGCTAAATTCTTCCTAGGTGTCAAGGGGATTAGCAAGGGTAATTGCATGGGGTTATGGGGATAGGGTCTGGTGGGACTGTGGTCAGTGCACATCAATGGACCAAATGGCCTCCTCCTCACTGTAGGATTCTATGGTCTATGAAAGCTGCCAAAGCATAATTAGAATCATTAGCTACTGCAGATTTAAAGAAGAGTTTGTAATATATTATGTAGATGTTTTAAAAAGATATCACTTCAAGCGTGAAAGAAATGAGTCTTGATTACAAAACCATTTTGAGGCACAGAGATGCAAAATTATGCCAAAGATAAAGATGGCTAAAAAGGAAACTAACCATAATTAACAGTCTTCTTAGTGCCAATGGCACAATATCCTTCATTGCCTCTTGCAGTGTTTGATACCTTACTTTCCTCAATATCTCTGTTCTGTAACTTCCCTCTTTGGCGCCAGCAGATTTTCTTCCTACTAGTTGCAACATAGCTGAAACTCCTTATCAACTTGTGTCTTTGCAGCTGCCTTTAGTTTTAATTATTTCTTACTCTTTGCCTGCTTCCTATTCTTTGTCCTTTGGCAACGTTAAATGTGAGGGAAATTCCATTTGCATGCTGATTCTATTTTATTACTTACAATCATCCAGGGCACACCAAACATGCTTACTGCTTGCCTAATCTTGACATGGAAGCCATCCTGTGCGGCTTATGTCAAAATTCCCATGCATCTCAGTCCACAAACCCATCTTTTGCCAGGGGTTTAAAGTGTTGTACCATGTGGCCAGGTTACACAAACTTGCCTTGTATTTCTTTATGTTTAGAATATTGAGTAGTGAACTAATTTAGGTGTTTAAAATGATAAAACAATTCGACAAAATTGACACAGATGAGATATTGCCTCTGGTGGGGTAATTCAAAACGGCAATACGTTGCAAGATCTGAGTATTTTGTTTGCAGTCTATTGCCTTCTGTACTGGGGATGTGTAAGTAAAGATAGTTCAAAAATGGCTGCCTGCTGTGGGTTCCAATATATTAACCTTAGTACAAAATAAAACAGAAAGATGGTGATGAGCACAGTACAGAGGTATTTTTTATTGTTCACTTGATAAATTAGGGAGATATTTTCCTGAGCTAAACAGAAGGTCCATTGATTTCAATCAGATCCAGGTCATAGCTAAGCGTCAGAGTGAGAAATTTAGATGCTGCCATCACCATGGTACATATTTACTATTCAAATGCTACTGTTTCCGGTCAAAATCCTTTGTCTTTAAGAATGTTGGTCATATCCAGATGGTATGAAGAGGTAAAGGAAGCAATATTGCTCCAGTTGTGGTAATGCTCCAGGTCGCAGTCGTACACCAGACTGAGATTATGGTTGATAGTTTAATAAAACTAATTTAGGAATTTAGAAATCTTCAAATGTTCAAGTAATAGATATGGAAACAGAAGTTGATGTTATTAAACACAGCGGCACAGTAGTTAGTACTGCTGTCTCACAGCGCCAGCGATCTGGATTTGACCCCCAGCCTTGGATCACTGTCTGTGCAGAGTCTGAATATTCTGCCCTCGTCTGTGCGTCTTTCCTCCCCGTGCTCTGGTTTCTTCCCACAGTCCTGTAATGTGCAGATTAGGTGAATTGGCCATGCTAAATTGCCCCTTAGTGTCAGGTGAATTAGCAGGGTTAATACATGGGGTTATGGGATTGGGTTTGGGTGGGATTGTTGTTGGTACAGGCTTGATGGCTGAATGGTCTCCTTTTGCATTGTAGGAATTTTAAGGAAAATCAAGAATTGTACTCAGTTGGGAAGAAGAAAAATAGCACATGGAGGTCTGAGTAAAAGGGTTGAAGTTGTATTTCCAGCCCTCACGGTAGAAATGAAAGTCAGAGATTCACAACTTTATCTCATCATTGATGTACAGCTGCAGCCATGTATATTATGGCAGGACAATAAGTCCTCAAGTTACATTCCCCATATTCCCTTACACAAAACTGGTGGGAAACTGCTTAGTTTTGCCAAAGACAATATGCCAATGATAAGTTGAGTTAGTATTTTGATGGAATATGATGGATATCCTATTATTTGCTGTTGCTGGTATTAGAAAAAAAGTCTTGTTGAGGGGAAGGAATCTGTGCCGAGTTACCTACAGCAGGGATCAGTAACGGTATGCCTGTCATTGAGGAAATTCTAAGAGAGCACAAAGTGGTCTTTGAAGATCAGATGATAAAGTTAACCATCAGTATGATATTAAGTATCGTCAGTCAGCAAGTGGATCATGCAAATGTGGATGTCCTTCAGTGATTTCTCTTAAAGACTGATTAATTTCTAGCCACTGAGTTATTTGTTAATTATTTTATGTACACAAATGAAAGGTCAGCTTATGAAAGAGAAATTAATGAAGAAACTCACAAATATGTTGCTCTCAATGCAGTGCACAAATATGCCATGGATGGCTGGCCTGAAGAGTGTGATCATGCAAAAGTGAAGTATCTTTACATGTTGAAATAGACTGATTGTAGATCAAGACTAACTCCTATAGAGTTTTTATTCTGCTGAGATTTAGAGAAAGATTATTAGAAGAAGTTGATTAACAGCACACAGGGATACTCTGTATGAAAGTGGTAGCAAGTAGCTAGTTTTGGTATTAAAAGTTAGGTAGAGACGTTAAAGTTGGTAGAAAGTTGTGAAGTGTGTCTCAGAACGAAAAATGATCTAACCAAATTTTTTTCACTCCATGGTCAAACACAAGAAAACCACGTGAATAGATGCATGTCAACCTCTTTGATATCGAAGGGAAAAAAATACCTTGTTTTGGTTGATAGCTGTGGCAAATGAATAAATGTTGGGTCTATGCCTAATACCACAAGTGCCAAAACTATTGAGGTTTCTGGAAGTTGGTTTTATTATGGTAATTTATATAATTTATGGGTTGTCAGAGATATGCTGTCAGATAATGGGCCACAATTTACTTCAGAAGAGTTTGAAATATTTGTGAGTAAGAATGAAGTCAATCATATTCTAATATTACCCAGCATCAATTGGTGCTGCAGAAAGAAGTGTATAGATTGTGAAGAGTCTTTAAAGATGCTTTTACAGATTTTTACAAATGCACTATAGAAAGCATTCTTTCTGGTTGTATCACAGCTTGGCATAACTTCTACTCTGCTCAAGACCACAAGGAACTACAAAAGGTTGTGAATGTAGCCCAGTCCATCATGCAAACCAGCCTCCCATCCATTGATTCTGTCTACAC
The DNA here is from genome assembly GCA_024679065.1 of Sphyrna mokarran. Classification (NCBI taxonomy): domain Eukaryota; kingdom Metazoa; phylum Chordata; class Chondrichthyes; order Carcharhiniformes; family Carcharhinidae; genus Sphyrna; species Sphyrna mokarran. The sequence goes on along the minus strand of JAGIQG010000004.1, from coordinate 32,748,200 downwards.
TTCCTGCTGTCTTGGCAAAGCAGGCAGCATAAGTAAGGACCCCACTTATCCTGGACATTCTCGGTTCAACCTTCTTCCGTTGGGAAAAAGATACAAAAGTCTGACGTCACACACCAAACAAGAACAGCTTCTTCTCTGTTGCCGTCAGATTTTTGAATGGACTTATCTTGCATTAAGTTGATCTTTCTCTACGCGCTAGCATGACTGCAACACTACATTCTGCACGCTTTTGTTTCCTTTTCTATGATCATTTTACTTTGTCAGTATAGCCTGCAAGAAATAATACTTTTTACTGTATGTGACAATAATAAATTAAATCAAATCTTCTGCTTGATATCAAGTTAGGCAGTAATTTCCATGTTGCTCTTCAACACAGGCTGGACAGTTTTCTCTTCTCTCTCAGAATGACCCCACAGTTTACACCAAATTCCTTACCTTACACATTACTGTTTAAACACATTCCTAAGACCAAGTGTAGTTTGCTTAAGCCTGGTGTCAATAGCTAAATAAGAGAAACAAGATGAAGTGAAAATGAATCACAGTAGATGAGGTACAAAGGGTGGAATTTACTGGTCGCTGTCCCCCCAGACCAGAAAATTCCATCCGAGGTCAATGGATCTTTGCATGGTCCTGTCCTGCCCTCTATGATTCCAGTGGGAGAATTCCGCATGAAGATTCAGTGCTGGTCAGAAAGTCAAAGTGAAAAGTCATTGAGATGATAATGAGAGAGATGTGATTGGAGTTGTTGTAAAGAGGTCAGACGTATTCATGTATCTAGTGAAGATAGAGAGATTCCATCAGTGTGATATAGATCATTTACTTGAAAGAGGAAACATGAGAAACCTTCTCTGATACAAATTCAAAAAGAAACTGAATGTTTTCTGGTATTACAGATTCTACTGGTAAACTGTGTCAGAGGGCCCTATTTTACCATTTTCACTCTAAGTGCTGGGCAGACTTGAAATTGGGAATGTTTCAGATCCAACTTTTAGACCCGTTCTCAAGCGTCCCCATACACAATCCATCTGCAAAAATGTCATCAAGTCCGAATCATGCTGTGCAAGCTTGTGGACGGAGCTTAACACAGCAGCCCAAAATCCTGCAGCTCCGATCAGTGCCTCCAACTTCGCACGTGCAGAAAAAAGTGATAGAATGCTGCTCTGCTACTGGGCTGGATAATGCCTCCCCTTGGCCCCCACAGACATTGTCCCCACCCCAGAATATTACTGAGCCCCTTACTCCCCCAATCCCTCACCACCCAGACTGATTACAGACCTCCTTTTCCCTTCTCCTCCATCAATCTCAGCAGAGTGGCAGCGGATTCCCCTCTTCCCTTCACCAATGTCAAGTAGTGGAACCTCCCTTTCCTTCCACTGATCATAGGCAGAGTGGCAGCAGACAATCCCATCTCCTTCCACTGATCTCAGGCAGAGAGCCAGTGAATCCCCCCTCCCCTCCCAACGATCTCAGGCAGAGTGGCAGCACAGCCACCTTTCTCTTTCCCTAACAATGTCGGGCAGAGAGCGTCAGATGGTAGGCACCTATCTCCTCACTAATTGGAGCGCCCAAATCAGACTTCTATTGAGCTTAACTGTTTCACGCTGATTCTGGATGGGCAAACGCAGTGATAAAGGAGGAAGTGCAATAAAGTTGGACGTGCAGCCCATTGAGCCAATTTACTTGCATGAAAATACATTTAAATGGCCGTCACAAATGTTTCAGGCATAGTCCTGCTCATGGCCATTTCTGGGCTTTGGTAAAAGGGAGAACGGTGTAGAGGCAAGTGTCGATCGTGCTATTCGCTTCATGCCTGACTTTACCAAGTTTTCACAGCCAAAAACAGGCGCAACGTGATGGTAAAATCGGGCCCAGAATCTTTGATGAAGGCAAATTTATCAATATCATAATATCAATCATTAAATGGAATTGATAGTCAAAGTCAAAGTTCAGATTTGACACAGGCAGAGATGTTGAGATAGCAAAGTTAAGCTATTGGAAATGGAAGGAGCTACTCAGGCAGGAAGCAAAAGAAGCAAGCTAGGTTAATTGAATATAAGTGGGTCATCATTTCTTGTCAAATGATGACATTTTTATTGTAGAAAAACATTTTTATCTACGACTTATTCTACCATTATTGGTCAGATATGTTTTGATTCTGATTACCATAAAAACAAATATGTACCCAACCTGTTAAATTTTCATGCACTGATGACGTTGGTGGAGTTATTTTGTATTCTAGGATCTTACACTCATGTATCATTTTACATTGAAACATCTAAGTTTTAACTTTAGATGAGGAAGGGAGTGTAGTGCATTGCAAATTCTGAGCATTTTGTTATATTCACCTCCCTGCTGTCCTCTTTGACCAGGTGGTGTAAACAAAATTAATTCACTAATGGCTGTTTGTAATAGGTCCGCAAGTTCATCTTACTCAGCACAATGCACAACAAAGGATCAAGGGTGCAAAATCTTAAAATAAGAGATCAACCATTCAGAAGCAATACTGAGACTTTTTCACACACAGGGAAACAGTTTCTTCCTCAAAATGCTGGCAGGCAGGCAGGGGAAATGTGAAATTGACAGATTTTAGCTGGGTGAGGTGTCAGTGAGAATGGAGCAAAGGTGGGCCAATGGAACAGATGTGCAGAGCAGATATGGGGAGGGATTTTCCTCTAACCTGTAGTGTGTTTTGTGGCAGTGGAGGTGGCCTACCATTGGTTAGGGGTGGGGGAATCCTACAATCCTGCTGCCCAGGATTGGGTTTCCCATTGTTCTCATCATCCGCTGATGGGGAACTGGTCGGGTGGGAAGGGTGTCACCACCAATGGGAACAGTATATCCCGCCATCAGGGGTGTTCAGATAATCCTGTCCATGATCTAATTGAAGCTTGTTGTACCACTGATACTTTGAAATGGGAAAAAAAGAGTCAACTGCTAAAGTAGGCTGAGTGATTTGACAGCTTCAGGGCTTTGGCTCAATAATAGCAACTAGAAGTTTCCATAGCTGATAGTCAACCTGATGGCCATTAAAAAAAAATGAATTTACTGTTTGTGGATAATTTGAGAGGAAAGGGTGGAAGCAGCAAGGTTCAGTCACTGAGGGGATGATTTAAGCTTCTATTGGACAAAAACATAGCGAGATTGCACTCTGGGTCGATTTACAATGCCGCTGCGTGTTTCAGGTGTGACGGTTCAAAACCCCATGAGGAATCTTTGTCAGCACATGCAACATAAAGATGGTGGGAACATGGGAATCTGTGTTTCCTGACTGCAAAGCAAAGGAAAATTAATACTTCACAGTTAAATAAACACGGGAAAAAACTGAGCCCTTAACTTAAATAAGCCACATTAAACATTCAATCATTTGATTCAAATTATTTCCAGAGGATCATCAACTTCCATTGGAGGCAATGGAACATAGAAGGCGGAGAGTCTTGTGGACATAATCTCTTATCCATTTTGAAGCTGTCGCCATAATGCAGAGGCGATTGTCTCGGAAACTGTAAATAGCATGGTAGACTTAGATGAGGAAAGATGGGAGGAAGTTGAAATGTAGCATAAACACCAGCATGGACTGTTTGGGCCAAACAATCTGTTTTTATGCGGCACATCTTATGATAATAAGTCAGTATTTTAAAATAAAGTATTTTTGATTACAAAGCTGTGGTTATTGCACTGTTACTTAAAACAAGTTAGTTGCAGTACCATAATTCTACCAATAAATGATGCTAGTGCACTTTGAAAGTCAGTTAGCTGGGGGCTGTGTTAAACACAATAAATTTGATTTGCTTTTATCTATATAAATGTAAAATTGTTATTGATGTTATTTATCTTATAGAATTATGTTGCATTTAATACGGCCCATTTAAATCTTCACTCAATATCACTTTATCTGTGATATGATAATTATTAAATAATTGGCTATCGCTGATGTTAAACTATTGAGAACTAAATGTTGCTATAAATCTTTCTCACCCTACTAATGAATAACATAAAGAAGGGAGTGGAATACATTTCTCCTGGACGTTAGTTCGATTGTATAACAAAGAACGTGTTTTTATTTCTGGATCTAGAACAAAGATATTTTTGATCTGCTTGACCCTCTTATGAAATAAAAGTCTCCCAATTAAATATTGTTCATTGATATCACTATCATGCTCCACTCTCCTTCTCCATCTATTATATTAAAATAAATTTGGTAATGCTGAAGACACTATGAGGATGCATTTCTTCTCCACCTTTTAGTCAAGGGCTATGACATTACTCTGCTCGAATTGGGTAGAAAATTGTGTGCTGCATGAAACTTAAATTACTGAATGCAGCGTTAAAGAACAATTCATAGCGCGGAAAACTGGAAAGTGCCCAATCGAAAGACGAGGTACTGTTTCTCAAGCCTCTGTTGAGCTTTCGATTAAGCACTTGACAGCTTTCTGGACTCGACATTGAGTTCAACAATTTCAGATCATAACGACTGCTCCCAGTTTTTATCAGACAGCTGCTGCTGCAGTGATTCTCTGTTACCACCGACAGGCAATGTACCAGGAAGGTGTGGGATTCACTGTAAGGAATCCATTGCTCTTGGTCAGAGAACTCTCCACAAATTGTTCAGAGCCATGTTCTTTCCACCTGCTCCTCAGCTTAAATAGAGCCAGTTTACCTCATGAGTATTAATGCTCCGACACTATGCTCCACTATAGAGGTAAAAGACCAGTTTAATGAGCAGCTTGAAGCTGTCATCAGCAGAATCCATTAGTCAGAACATCTCTACCTACTGGAGTATTTCAACGCAAAAGTGATGGCAGACCATGAGTCAAGCATTCCCTCCCCCCCCACTCTCCTTCAACTGATCCTTACCTTGGACATTTTGGACTGGGAAAGGCAACTGAGAACAGAGACTACTTAAACTTTGCTGCTACCATGAGCTTTGTAAAACTAATACCTTCCTTCTGGACACTCTGCCACAACATTTTGCAACATTTAAGAGGCATTTGAATTGGTACATGAATATGGAGGGAATAAAGGGATACGGACTGCATATGGGCAGAAGATTTGTTTTTAGTTTTCTAGGCCACCATGATCGACACGGCTTGGAGGGCTAAAAGGCCTGTTCTTGTGCTGTATTTTTCTTTGTGCTTTGTACAATGTATCCTGAAGACATTCAAGACCAGCAGAAGACAGTGAACAAAATGGGTTAGTAATCCAAAAGCCCAAAATAATGGTCTGCGAACCTACGTTCAAATCCCACCATGACAACCAGTGGAATGTAGGTTTGATGATTTAATAAATGTGCAAATGAAAACTAGTCTCAGTGATGAGTTGGAAAATTTGATCCAATTCACTTCAGATGGGAAATTTGTCATCTTTATCTGGTTTGATTCCAGACCCACAGTAAAGTGATTGACTCTTAACTGTCCTCTAAAATGGACTAGTAAGCTCTTTAGTTGGATCTTGCAAAAATGCCCATTTCCCATGAAACAAGAAATAAAAGGGCATTGGTGATCATGTGATCATCACTAGACATGGCCCTTTAAATGACAATGTCAACACATGCAACTGCCATAGCACTGACTGTGATACATCTCACTTCCTGGCATTAACCACGGTTAGGATGCAACTTGAAGCACTTTCATTCAAAGCAGAAATGATACCACTATTTAAACTCGCAGTTCTGCTACTCAACTAAGCAAGTGTTGTCCGGCATTCTAGAGAAGGTAAATGGAACAGATTTTGAGACATCACCTACAATATTGCACTCTCAACATATGGGAAGCAAGAGCAGAATTATGCTGACTGGTTTGAGGCTAACATCACTGTGATGGCATCTGTTATTGAAAACAAACAGTCTGCTCTTACTAATTACAGGTTAAGTCCAACAGACTGCGAAGTGGTCCACCAAGGAATCCTTATCACAACTCTGCCCGAATATCCTTTGCTGCGGAATACTCGGGGCTTCAATGATGGGATCAGAAGGACAATAGCAAAGAAAATGGCACTATTGAAAATTAAGACCAGGGTGGTCATTACTTACTGCAATAAACAGCTGTAAAGATGGATGAAACATGAGCCTGGATTATACTGTAAGGAGAACATTGTCACCAAGGAAGCTTGAGATACTAGACAGTCTGGGTGGGATTTTCTGGCTATGCTTGCCCAAAGATGCAAATCCCATCTGAGGTCAACAGACCTTTGTATGGTCCGGATCCTGCCCAGTACAATTCTGCATCCTGCGTGCCAGAGCTGAGCAAGACATTGAACTGACAGTGAAGAAGCTTACCAAAGCTATTGACCTGCTTGGGCAAAGTACAACATCACTAGCTATCAGGACCAAAACAGCTCGGAAAATAGCACCACTGCAGCATCTGCACAAACCTCTTTGTCTCTGCTGGGAGGAGGGAATGGGGGGGATGAGCCCAGAAATGTATGATGCAAAGAAAGATTGTGACCTTGTGCAAGGGTGCCTGCAGCAGTTGCAAATTGCTAATTTTTTAAAGACAAGCTGAAAATTAGAAAACTACCTCCTGAGATAATATTTTGCCTCTGCTCTCACCATTGACAATCACATCACTCTCCAAGGCATCTCTTCCCTCTACTATTTCACAAATTCCACCCTCCAAAGTCACCTTGAAACATTTACCAGGATGGCTATCAATCTGTCTCTTATATCCTTTCCTTTTTTTTACCTAAGGTCATCATTTTTCCTGTCAGAATACTAATCTCTCTAACACACCTTTCATTTGCTAAGGTATAATTCTAAACCAATAATTTAGCATATGGCTTTTTTTTAAAGATCATCTATCGTAATTGCTCACCTAAAACATGTATTTAAATTACATAAAGTGTAGACATTTCTATCAAAGGGCAACATACATAAAATTACCATTAAATCACTGAATATTCAAATAGTGCAGTACAGGAGGAGGTCCTTCAGCCTACCGAGCCTGATCTGACATTTTCAAAAAGCAGGCCAGCTACTCCTACTTTCCTGTTCTTTCCCCATATCTCTGAATTTTTTCTCTCCTTCAGCTACTTTTCCAATTCACTTTTGAAGATTAATATCAAATCTGTGTTCATCAACATTTCAGGTGCCACCGTGGCACAATGGTTAGCACTATCCCTCATAGCTGTAGGGACCTGGGTTCAATTTCTGGCTTGGGTCACTGTGGGTATCTGCGTGGGTTTCTTCTGGATGCTGTGGTTTCTTCCCACAATCCAAAAGTGTACAGCTTAATTGAATTGGCCACACTGGATTTCCCCTCAGTGTATGCGAGCAGGCACTGGAGTGTTGCGACAAGGGGATTTTCACAGTTACTTCGTTGCAGTGTGAATGTAAGCCCATCTGTGACTAATAAATAAATAAATACTTACTTCATGAAGAAGACCTTTTCCTCATGTCACCTCTGGTTATTTTGCCAATCCCTTTAAATCTGTGCTTCAGTACTTGAATGCGTTTTTCTTTATTTACTTTACCTAACGTCTTAATGATTTTAAAAGCTGTGCTCTTGCGCAAGATTTCCCACCTTTTCTAAAGTGTGGATCCCAGATTGAGCATGATGCTCCAAACGAATGCACAACTTCCTGGTTTTTGTACCCTTTGGGTGGAATCCTGTGGAGACAACATGGTTTCTTAGACACTGGCTGAAGAGCTGGCCAGAGCCCTATATCAGCACTTTTGGATGACCCGCTGTACTTTGTATCACTTGACGAAAAAATCTAGAATGATTTGATTTGATTTATTATTGTCACACATTGGCGTACAGTAAAATGTATAGTTTCTTGCGTGCTATACAGGTAAAGCATGCTATTCATCGCGTACATAGGGGAAGAAAGAAAGAGAGGGTGTAGAATATAGATCGGAATTCTCCGGCCGTTCATGCCAGCAGGATTCTCCGATCCCTCTGGCAGCATATCCCTGCCCATAGGTTTCCCATCGGCATGGGATGGTGCCAACAGGAATTCCAATTGATGGCAGCCAGTGAATTCTGCTGTTAGCAAATAACGCGCCATCTCCCACTGCCAGAAAAAACATGGCTGGGAAGCCAAGAGAATCTAGCCCATAGAGTTATCGTCATCGCTAGGGTGTAGAGAAAGATCAACTTAATGCAAAGTAGATCCATTCAGAAGCCTGATAGCAGCAGGGAAGAAGCTGATCTTGAGTCAGTCAGTATGTGACCTCAAAGTTTTGTATCCTTTTCCTGTCGGAAGAAGATGGAAGAATGAATGTCCGGGGTGCATGGGGCCTTTAATTATGCTGATTGCTTTGCTGAGGAGTAGGAAGAATGGAAAACTTGAAACGAGCAAAAGCTTTTTTTTAATCACAACTTGAATTATTCTGTTTTGAAAGAAATGAAAGCAATGAATGCATTCTTTCACATATTCAAAAGTGAGACAAATTCTGAGGTTGTTTTTGGCTGCTCTCCACATACAGTAATCTCACTTTATTTGTATCTTGTTTTCAGTTTGGCAGTCATATACCCACAAAAAAAACCCTTGGCGACAGCCAGACTAACAAAGAATAAAATCCACACTCACAAGCCCGTTCTTTTGAGACCTTAGTAACAGAAACTCATATCATGATGGAGAGCGATTTACTCAGAGCAGAAGGATATGGGGTTGTGCTTATAATTCCCTCATGATTATCTGGGGAATAAGGAGCAGGTTCTCTTCCACAAAGAAAGGGAAAAAAATTGAACAAATAGTTATCTTGCAAATCTCATAACATTTTGATTACAAAGCAATGTTGGCTGAATCCTTGTGAACTGACTCTGTGCTTACTCTCTCAAGCAAGGTAAAGCACACAGCAGAGCAAAACATAAAGAGAAAGGGGAAAAGTTCATCCTCTGCTTTGTGGGGTCAGGGAAGGAGATGAAATTCACTTAAACGGAAATAGAAAAATTGTCTACGTGAAAGCACAATGCATACTTTCATGCAGGTGCACACGTGCAATCATAACACATGCAAGTGCTAGCCTTTTCTTCCACAAAGCATTATTCATAGCCATCCAAACTGTACACTGGCTATAAGGAACTGTCAGCATGATTTATGGAGTAAACAAATCTGCCACAAAATTACTAGAATTCTTTTAGTTGCTGCATGGAAATGGTTAAAAAAAGTGGCATCAATAAAGTGGTAACATACATAGTGCAGACACCTATCCCTTTAAAAAAGTCAATATGGTAAGACCTCTGAGGTGAAAATGTCCTACAAAGTGAAATTAGCCTTTCGTGAATCATAACCCATTTTATACTACTGCAAATGTTACATTGAAAGCTATTCATTGATGATTGGTGATGGGATGGTCATGTCGTACGAGCGTAGACCCAATGTTATCCTCAAAATTCTTTTATTCGTTGGCTGAATAAGAAGTTCAAAAGAACAAAGATTAAATTAAATTATTTAAATGAACCAAGGAATCAAATGATAATGAAGTCTATCATGCACACAAAAGCCAGTTGAGAAGAATTAAATTAATATTAGAAAATGGGGAAAAACTATAGATGGCAATCAGAATTCAAAAGAGTTTTCATCTACTCAGTAGGTGAATAGTTGAAGACAAAATTGAAGAAAAATTGGGGTAGAATTAACGTGCGGAATTCTACTGCCCCACTCGCCATGGAATCAGAGCGGATGAGGAGTGGACAATGGAAATGTCCATTGACCTTGAACTGGATTTTCATGTCTCGTTCAAGTAAGGCTGTAAAATCCTGCCCGTCAAGTTTTTTAAGAAATTGATTTATGACTTACAACAATGTGCACAACAGAAGCTGGAAAAAACTGACATAAAACAGAAAACTGGTTCAAAAAGTACAGTTAACAAGTACAGTTAACAAGTACAGAGATCAGCAGTTATGAAATGAAACACAAAACATTATGTATATGTGATTTGCAGGATGGGATCACTTGGATTGAGGAATGAAATAACTAACAATTTCACGAATACTTCAAAGAGCCCAGTAATTGAGTTACTGACATTGGAGACTGGTTTACATATGTCTAATTTTCAGTAGGTAAAATATAAAACTGGAATTTATAAGTCAGCAATACATCATCAATGTACAAAAATGTTAAATGTTTATGTAATTTTTAAAAAAATCTGACTTACTCACTGATAACATCCAAACTATCTATTATCTGGAATCAGTCCCAGGTGCTTAACCTGAAGTAGAGTTTAATTTGGAGGTTTATAGATTAATTGCACCAATGTGGGTGGCACAATGATTAGCACTGCTGTCTCACAGTGTCAGGGACCCAGGTTCGATTCCCAGCTTGGGTCGCTGTCTGTATGGAGTTTGCATGTTCTCCCCATGTCTCTGTGGGTTTCCTCTAGTGCTCCAATTTCCTCTCACAGTCTGTAAGGCATGTTGGTTAGGTGCATTGACCCTGACAGATACCGGACTGTGGTGACTAGGGGAATTTCCCAGTAACTTCAGTGTAGTGTTAATGCAAACCTTACTTGTGACTAATAAATAAACATTAATTCTGCTAAAATCTGCAATTTCAAAAAAACACACAATCAGCAACTTTAAAAAAAAATGTATTTATTAGAGTCACAAGTCGGCTTACATTAACACCACAATGAAATTACTGTGAAATTCCCCGAGTCACCACCAGCCCACACTTGTCAGAGTCAATGCACCAAACTAGCATACCCTCCAGGATGTGAGAAGAAACTGGAGCATTGGAGGAAACCCATACAGACACACGGAGAATGTGCAAACTCCAAGAACGGAATCAAACCCAGGCCTCTACACTGTAAGGTAGCAGTGCTAACCACTGTGCCGCCGTGCCACACACATTGGTGCATTTAATCTATAAAACGCTAAATTAAACTCTACTTCAGGTTGAGCAATGGGACTAATTGTAGATGATACTCAGTTTGGATGCTTACCAGCGAGTAAATCAAAATTTTAAAAAAATTACGTATCCATTTAACATTTTTGTACATTGATGATGTATTGCAGATTTATAATTCTCAGCTTTATATTTTACTTATTGAAAATTAGACATATGTAAACCAGACTCCAATGTCAGTAACTCAATTACTGAGATTTTCGAAGTATTAATGAAATTGTTAGCTATTTCATTCCTCAATTTTAAGTGATCCCATCCTGCAAATCACATATACATAATGCTTTGTGTTTCATTTCAAAACTGCTGATCTCTGTACTTGTTAACTGTACTGTTAACTGAACTTTTTGAACTGTTACTGTTTTATTTCTATTTATTCCAGCTTCTGTTGTGCATATTGTTATAAGTAACTAATCAATATCTTGAAAAACCTGATGGGCAGGATTTTACAACCTCACTTGAACGAGACATGAAAATCCAGCTCAAGGTCAATGGACATTTCCATTGTCCACTCCTTGCCCAGCTTCATTCTGTGGTGAGCAGGGCAATAGAATTCCGCACGTTAATTCTATCCTAATTATTCTTCAATTTTGTCTTCAACTATTCACCTACTGAGTGGATGAAAACTTCTTTTGAACTCTGATTGCCATCTATAGTTTTCCCCCATTTTCTAATGTTAATTTAATTCTTCTAACTGGCATTTGTATGCATGATAGACTTCATTGTCATTTGATTCCTTGGTTCATTTAAATAATTTAATTTAATCTTTGTTCTTTTGAACTTCTTATTTAGCCATTGAATAAAGGAATTTTGAGGATAACATTGGGTCTACGCTCATACGACATGACCACCCCATCACCAATCATCAATGAATAGCTTTCAATGTAAAATTTGCAGTAGTATAAAATGGGTTATGATTCACGAAAGGCTAATTTCACTTTGTAGAACATTTTCACCTCAGAGATTTTACCATATTGACTTTTTTAAAGGGATAGGTGTCTGCAATATGTATGTTACTACTTTATTGATGTCACTTGTTTTAACCATTTCTAGTTGCAGCAACTAAAAGAATTCAAATAATTTTGTGGCAGTCCTGTTTGCTCCATAAATCATGCTGACAGCTCCTTTAACCGATGTACAGTTTAGATGGCTATGAATAACGCTCTGTGGAAAAAAAGACCAGCATCTGTATGTGTTATGAATGGCTGTTACATCTGCACGGATGTATGCATTGTTAATGTAACCTTACCTATGGCTAATAAATAAACTTTAAAACTTTAATTCTGCAAAGACCTGCAATTTCAGAAAAAAAAGCATCTATTTTTTAAAATTAATTTATTAGTGTCACAAGTAGGCTCACATTAACATCGCAATGAAATTACTGTGAAAATCCCCTAGTCGCCACACTCCGGTACCTGTTCGGGTACACTGAGGGAGAATTTAGCATGGCCAATGCACCTAACCAGCGGCTCTTTTGGACTGCGGAAGGAAACTGGAGCACCCAGAAGAAACCCATGCAGAGACAGGGAGAACATGCAGACTCTGTACAAATAGCGAGCCAAGCCAGTAATCCAACCCAGTTCCCTAATGCTGTGAGGCAGCAGTGCTAACCACAGTACTGCTATGCCAACTATACAACATCATCAAGAATTTATGTAACTTGTCTGATCTGATGCTACACCACAGCGGTGGGCAGGTCAAGAGGGAGAAGCAAAATTTATATTCAAAATAAATAAGATTTTTCACAGATTGTGCACTGAAAGATGTGGAGTACAAATTTGGTGCATGTCATATTTGCCATGCATGCAACTTATTTTTCAATGGGGCAATATCAGCAGTGACCGAAACAGACCATCTTCCATGAAGTGCATTTGGACTTGCATTTGTTGTCATTTGTAGTCTACATGATTCACAAGTAATTAGATCAGGCATTACAAAGAATTCTTTGAAAAAGATTGCTAAATTTAGAAGACTGAGATGTAATCTAATTGAAACCTAAAATTCTAAGTGGCTTTGACAGGTTATATGCTGAGTGGATATTTCTCCAGACTGGAGAACATAGAACATGGGAGTGATATTGCACAATAATGGATCGGTCACTTGGGACTGATTTCTTCATTCAAAGAATTCTGAATTGTCTTCCACAAGAGTGCTGTAGATACTAGTTTCAGATATGCCAGACAGAGGCCAATTTACTTTTGGGACTTAGGAGATAGAGGGATGGAGGAGTTTGGAGTGCTGGAAAAAAATAGGAAGAATGTGAAAATGGAAGGACATATATCTCAGAGTCTGGAAGTGATTACAGAGGCAGTGGAGGTGAAATCCATGGAGGAATTTCTAAGCCAACCTTAGGAGATTAATATTAGCACATTCACCTGTGCCCAGATGTGAATGTCACCTCATTTCTCTCCCTCATCGTCACCTTCGCTGAGTGTGTTCCATTCATTTGACAAACATGTGGCATTAATTCATTCAGAGGTCCAGTCTTTCCTTCATGGAACATAGAATGCCAGAGAGAGAAGAACCTAGATTTCACAGGTTGTATGTGGACAGGAGGAGGTGATGAAAATCAGCAAAGTTTCGGCATGCCTTGTTGTTGGGAGATAGGGACACTAAATATCATACCATTCAACACTCAGTCATGTCAACGGTGAGTGAAATATGATTACATTCATAATGATGACTTCCATCACTGATGATTTTAATTCCCCAACTGCACCTAAACCAATGTTCGCTTCTGATTAAATTTGTGTCCTTTAGTTCCACTGTCAAACAAACTGCAGTCTGCTTTGAAGTATTTTTATATGTTTAATTTCTAAATAAATAGTGTTGATGCCTCATTCAAGCTCTAACTGTTTGTGCCCATTGATTGAATCTTTTAGTTTTACCTGGATGCTTTGCAAGGAATGTATTCACATTAGAATCATAGAATCCTATAATGCAGAAGGAGGCCATTAGGCTCACTGAGAATGCACTAACCATAACTTCACCTAGACCCTATCCCCACAACCCCATGTATTTACCTTAATGCTAAACGGTAACTTAGCATGGCCAATCCACCAAACCTGCACATCTTTGGACTGTGAGAGGAAACCAGAGCATCCAGAGGAAACCCACGCAGACAGAGGGAGAATGTGCAAACTCCACACAGACAGTGACCCAGTCAGGGAATTGAATCTAAGTCCCTTACACTGTGAGGCAGCAGTGCTAACTACAGTGCCGCTCTACATTGTATTGAATATGCTTTTCCTGCCTGTTGTATGGGAGGGCTTAAGAGGACAATGCGTTCAGCTTTAGGCTGTAGTCTCTCCTTTGGTTCTTTGTTCCTATTCTAATTATTTTATGGACTTGTGTCAGCTATCTATTAACCTGTCTGCTAATAAATAAAATCAATTTGGACTTGCTTGCATTATTTTTAATTATGTGTACTATCTCCTGGTATTTTGCTATCTGAAAATGTGAAGATTTTGCCGTTGGTGGTCTCATAGAACCTATCCCCACTGCAGCATTTGTTTATATTCTTGTTTTAGTTTGAAAAGTGCCCAGTTATGCTTTACCTCTGTTTGCTGCTTTAATATTTAAATATACCACTCCTCTTGTCCCGTGACTCCTCACTTTTGTTGTGTGGGGAAAGTCATGCATCAAATTAAATCTGCTTAATATAATATTTAGATATTTATATGTGACAAGCACTGTTCTACATAGGGTTAGATTTGCCACCCAAAGAAAGATTAATGCCAACCTAGAAAAAAGATAGTTGGGTTGGTAGGACTGTGAATTCCCATCCTGTACTAATAGGCTTTTTGCATGTCTGCCAAATAATTTGTCCTGCCTGCAATGGTGCCCTCCCAATATCCCAACTGGAAAGTGGGACTGGGCTAGATAACTCTTCTGTGCTTGGCAGAGACATGATGGGCTGAAAGATCTTTTTTCTCTTCGATTCTGTAACAATTCTATGATTCCACTCCACGGATGAGCAATAGTTTCTGTGAACTTCTATTCATAAAAGCTGCTAAACACCTCATCAGATAGAATGAAAGTAAAATTAAATTGCATCCTCAAAATAAAATTATATATTTCAAACATAATAGCAGGGTGTGAAAGCTGGATCAGGGAACTATGTGATTAAGATGCATTATTGCAGTTTCCAGTATTATGCTTCAGTGAGATTTGCTTATATTTAATTTTCTAAAATTACTATACTTTGGCAGCAAGCTGAAGCAGAAAGTCTGGATTCATTTGTGGAACAATTAGATGCAATAACGGGGTAAATGTAGGATTTTCCTGGTTGTACAAATTAAGACAGGCTGAATGCCTTCCTATTTTCAAAATTATCTTTTGACCCTACAACCTTCGAAGCTTTGAATATAAAAACTTACTGCCTTCTTTCTTGAATAAATCTAGCAGCCAACTGAGGTTGCAAAGGTACCTTAAACAACTACTGTTGTCTGTGGGAGAGCAAATAACTCTGACTCCATCAACTGAGAACTACTCCCCCGTGAATTTGACTTACATTTTTGCCTCAGGAAAATAGAAGAATAAAGAAAATAGCTTAAAAAATAAAACAAAAAAATAACTGTTCATGCTTACTGCACTATATAGAACAGTCTGCAATCACAAGCATGAATGGAAAGCCTGCATTTTCATTGGTAAGCAGCAATGGAATATTACTTTTCATAAATATTACCATTTTTCACACATCAGTGCTATCTTAACTGTGCCTCATTCGATATAACAAATGCTGAAATGTTTGGGAACCGTCTTGAAAATAGTGACTAATTAATTGCTATTGCAAAGTGGTTGTTGTGGAACGTTTCTCTGAAGAAATCTAATGGAGTAAAACTCTATTTTTCTTTATTATTTTGATCATTTTTTTGACAAACTACAAGAATCGACTAATGTGACAAAATTATTTAGTATCCTGCATGATACAAGACAAAGAACAAAGAACAATACAGCACAGGAAACAGGCCCTTTGGCCCTTCAAGCCTGTGCCGCTCATTGGTCCAACTAGACCATTCGTTTGTATCCCTCCATTCCCAGTCTGTTCACGTGGATATCCAGATAAGTCTTAAATGATTCCTGCATGTCCACCTCCACCACCCTGCTTGGCAGTGCACTCCAGACCCTCACCACCCTCTGTGTAAAATACGTCCCTCTGATATCTGAGTTAAACTTTTCCCCCCCTCACCTTGAACTTGTGACCTCTCGTGTTCGTCACCTCCGACCTGGGAAAAAGCTTCCCACTGCTTACCCTATCTATGCCCTTCATAATTTTATACACCTCAATTAGATCTCCCCTCATTGTCCGACTTTCCAGGGAGAACAGCCCCGGTTTACCCAATTTCTCCTCATAGCTAAGACCTTCCATACCAGGCAACATCCTGGTAAAACTTTTCCGTGCTCTCTCC
The DNA here is from genome assembly GCA_024679065.1 of Sphyrna mokarran. Taxonomy (NCBI): domain Eukaryota; kingdom Metazoa; phylum Chordata; class Chondrichthyes; order Carcharhiniformes; family Carcharhinidae; genus Sphyrna; species Sphyrna mokarran. The sequence continues at coordinate 32,731,944 of JAGIQG010000004.1, read as the reverse complement.
AAAGCCTCCACGTCCTTCTGGTAGTGTGGCGACCAGAACTGGACGCAGTACTCCAAATGTGGCCTAACCAACATTCTATATAGCTGTAACATCAGATGCCAATTTTTGCACTCTATGCCCCATCTTATTAGCATGCCATAAGCCTTCTTCACCACCCTCTCCACCTGTGCTGCCATTTTTAAGGATCTGTGGACTTGCACACCTAGGTCCCTCTGCGTGTCTATACTCCTGATGGTTCTGCCATTTATTGTATAGCTCCCCCCTACATTAGTTCTACCAAAATGCATTACTTCGCATTTATCTGGATTAAATGCCATCTGCCATTTCTCTGTCCAATTTTCCAGCCTATTTATATCCTGCTGTATTCTCTGACAATGTTCATTGCTATTTGCAAGTCCAGCCATCTTTGTGTTGTCCGCAAACTTACTGATCACACCAGTTACATCTTCTTCCAAATCATTTATGTATATCACAAATAGCAGAGGTCCCAGTACACAGCCCTGAGGAACACCACTAGTCACAGACCTCCAGCCAGAAAAAGACCCTTTCACTTCTACCCTCTGTCTTTTGTGGCCACCCATCTAGCCACCTCTCCTTTTATCCCATGAGATTTAACCTTTTGCACCAACCTGCCATGAAGAACTTTGTCAAACGCTTTACTAAAATCTATATAGATGACATCCATAGTCCTTCCCTCGTCAACCATTTTCATTCTTAGAGTTGGAGGTAAAAGGCTTGACAGTGCTGTGCTAATGTGGGTAGAGGTGGAAGTCGATGGCATCTGTATTATCGTAAAGACGTAGGAAGACATTTAATAACTTGGAATGATTGCATGTTTATTCACTTTCCTAACCCTCGATCTTAAAATTCTGAATGGAGTTCTGTGCTTTATCATGCTATGATTGACCCCATTAAAAAAGCAGGATAAATAACAGATTCAGAATAAGATTGAAATTGAAGAATAAAATTTCACATAAATGGTCTGATGTTCTACGGAACAAAATGGTCTTTGTGTTGCTGAGAAATATAATTTGTGAAATGTCAATAGACAATAGAACATCAGGAATGTTCAGTCAACAATATGTTGAATCTGGTTGATCCAAAAAGAATACGTTTTATTTAGATCTCTCTATAATCACAAACGTCATTATGATGAAACAGCTTCACTGTAAAATCATAGAACCCCTATGGTGCCAAAAGAGGCCATTCTGCCAATAGAATCTACTCTGAGTCTCTAACAGAGCATCCTACCCAGGCCCTCCCCTCTGCCCTAAGCCTGACATCTTGCATAGCATGGCCAAACCACCAAATGTGCACATTTTTGGACCATGGAAGGAAACTGGAGCACCCTGAAGAAACACACGCAGACCGGTAAGAATGTGCAAACTCCACACAGACAGTCACCCAAGTTCGCAATTGAACTTGGTCCCTGGCGCTGTGAGGCAGCAGTGCTAACCACCGTGTCACCATGCCAATGACTATTCCAGGTACCTTTGGGACAACTCGTTCGAATACTGTCAACTGTTATGGTTTGTGGGGTTTCCATTCCAGTGAAATCTTATAAAGGGTTATATTGTGAATGGTGAATTTATGCATGCACAGAAGTGGTTCTTTTGCATGTGGGAAAGGTGAGATTTTAACATGACAGTCTAAATTGTGCTTTCGTGAAGTTTTGGGGCTGTGATCTCCAATTTCATGCACATATTTGCAAGTAAACAAATTTCCGAAAGTGGGCGTCACTAATGATGTGAGTTGGCTATATTTCTGGGCAGGACCAAAGTGATGAGCACTATTGGCCAGCACATTACAAAGACTTAGGGCGAAATTAACAGGAATCTAAGGTCTTAAGCAGGATGTGAATGGCTAAATCAGTTTAAAGAGGCCAATTAACACAGGAAGAACCAGAGATCCCCTTCAAAAAGAATTCCAAAAGGTAAATTTTTTTTTGGGCAGCACAGTAGCAAAGTGGTTAGCACTGCTGCTTCACAGTTCCAGGAACCTAGGTTTGATTACCAGCTTGAGTCACTGTCTGGGTGGAGTTGGCACATTCTCCTCATGTCTGTGTGGGTTTCCTCTGGATGCTCTGGTTTCCTCCCATGGTCCAATGATGTATGGGTAAAGTTGATTGGCCATGCCAAAAATTGTCCTTTGTGTCCTGAGATGCGTAGATTAGAGTGATCAGTGGGTAAATATGTAAGAATATGGGGTAGGTCCTGGATGGGAATATGGTCAGTGCAGACTCGATGGGCTGAATGACCTCTTTCTGTAGTGTAGGGTTTCTATGATTCTATGAGACACTACGGGGCAAAATCCGTGAAATGAATGGGTGTTGTTCTTGGAGTTGGAGGCAAAAGGCTTGACAAAGCTGCTCTAATGTGGTTAAGGTGGAAGTCAATGGCACCTGCATTATCGCAAGGGTGTAGGAAGAAATTTAATAACTTGGAATGATTGCATGTTTATTCACTTTCCTATCTATCAATCTTAAAAATCTGAATGGAGTTCTGTGCTTTATTATGCTATGATCGACCCCATTGAAAAAGCAGAATAAATAACAGATTCAGAACAGGATTGAAATTCTAAGGATAAAATTTCATATAAATGGTCTGACGTTCCATGGAACAAAATGGTCTTTGTGTTGCTGAGAAATGTAATTTGTGAAATGACAATAGCTACAGTTGAATCATGCAGATTGTCATGCTGAACTAACAAGCTGAAACTTTGCTGGACTATCTTAAGGTATCAAGCAGAAATTTCACATAAGATCGTGGTTAGTCAATCTATTTATGGATTGTATAAACTAAGTAAAGTCCTTGAAGTCAAAATGGAGATGATTGATGGAAGGAATAGACTGTTCCGGTTTCTTCCAGTTCCATCCATAGCAAATACTCTGACAAATTCAATGGACTTTTGGCTGCCTCTCCAGATGTTCTGTCCCACCAGGGGCGATTCCTGCCATGAGCAGACTGGAAAGAACTGGCCATAGGATGAGGAATAGATTTTAACTTCTCGAGTTCCAGCATTCAATGAGATTAGGACTGCTTGTGAGCTAACTCCATAAACATGCTTTTGCCCCATATTCCGTAATACTTTAGATTGACAAAAATCTATCAGCCTCAGACTTAAAATCAACATTTGGCCCAGCTTCAGTTGTTGTTTGCGGAGAAGAGTTCTAAACTTCTATCACCCTTTGCATGTAACAATGTTTTCACCTTCGCTTCTGATAGGCTTGTCTCTGTTAGATCATGTTCCCTAACCCCAGATTCTCCTTACAGTGTAAGTAGTTTTTTTGATGTGCACAATCAATTTTCCTAAGTACCTTAAAAATTGAGATCAAACCACGCCTTAAACCTTCTAAAATTAAGGAATGCAACCCTCGATCCTGTAACTTGAGTTAACTTGTGAAGTCCAGGTATCATTCCATTAATCTGTGCTGCATTCCCTCCAAGACCAATATATTCTTCCTAAAGTGTGTTCCTCATAACCGCTCACATAACTCCAGGGTATGGTCTCTATCAGGGCTCCGTACGGATGTAATATAACTTTTAATTTTATCTCTTTGAATTCTAGTTCCCTGGATATAAAGTTCAGCATTCCATCAATCTTTTTGATTATTTTATGCACTTGTCCTTGATATTTGGCCTGTTGACATTAGGAGATGGTGATTACACTAATTCTGCTTCAAGACCAGACCCATCTCATCTATACCAGAAACCTTTGCAAATGACAGGTTTTACACTTTGACACAAAAGAGGGGCAGCTGCTTTTATAAAGACACAGCGACATAGCAACATAGAAACATAAAGGATTTACTATTGTGAGGAACATGGTGAAGAGCAGATGAAAGAGTTCATGTTAACACCTAAGCAGATTGTTTACAAAAGTTGGCTTTCTGTTTAGAGGAAAGGGAACAAAACTGGGACATTTCGATGATTAAATTAATTAATATAAAAGTTGGTGTATTAGTTGCTTGTTGTGATGAAAATGATTTTAGTTTGTTACAGTAAAAGCCTTAAAGCATGAAATCTTGTCCTGTAATTTCTACTGTCAGTCACTGGAAAATGCAAGTTTTTTGATTTCCACCCATGTGTCTGGTGTGAATGTGAGTAAATGTTAAATGTGACTCTCACCAACTTTTACAGATGCACCATGGAAAGCACTTTTTCTGGTTGTATCACAGTTTGGAAGGCTCCTGCTCTGCCCAAGACGGCAAAGAATTACAGAAGGTTGTGAATGTAGCCCAATCCATCTGGCAAACTAGCCTCCCATCCATTGACTCCATCTACACTTCTCACTGCCTCAGCAAAGCATCCAGCATAATTAAGGGCCCCATGCACCCCAGACGCTCTTTTTTCCACCTTCTTCAGTCGAGAAAAAGATACAAAAGTCTGAGTTCACCAATCAACTGACTCAGGAACAGCTTTTTCTCTGTGCTGTCAGACTTTTGAATGAACTTACCTCGTATTAAGTTGATCTTTCTCTACACCCTGGCTATGACTGTAACACTACGTTCTGACTCTCCTGTTTCCTTCTCTATGAATGGTATGCTTTTCAGTATAGCGTTCAAGAAACAATACTTTTCTTAGAGTCATAGACATTTACCTCATGGAAACAGGCCCTTTGGCCCAACTTGCCCATACTGCCTTTTTTTTAAACGAATAAGCTAATCCCAATTGCCCGCATTTGGTCCATATCCCTCTACACCCATCTTATCCATGTAACTGTGTAAATACTTTTTAAAAGACAAAATTGTACATGCCTCTACTACTACCTCTGGCAGCTTGTTCCAGAAACTAACTACCCTCTGTGTAAAAAAACTGCCCCTCTGGATACTTTTGTATCTCTCCCCTCTCATCTTAAACCTATGCCCTCTTTTAGACTTCCTTACCTTTGGGAAAAGATATTGACTATATATCTGATTTATGCCCCTCATTATTTTATAAACCTCCTACGCTCCAGAGAAAAAAATCTCAGTCTATCCAGCTTCTCCTTATGAGTCAAACTATCAAGTCCTGGTAGCATCCTAGTAAATCTTTCCTGCACTCTTTCTAGTTTAATAATACCCTTTCTATAATAGGGTGAGCAGAACTGTACACGGTATTCCAACTGTAGTCTTATCAATGTCTTGTACAACTTCAATGTTCGGACTGATGAAACCAAGCATGCTGAATGCCTTCTTCACCACTCTGTCACCTGTGACTCCACTTTCAAGGAACTATGAACATATATCCCCAGATTACTTTGTTCTGCATCTCTCCCCAATGCCCTACCATTAACTGAGTAAGTCCTGCCCTTGTTCAATTTACCAAAATGCATTACCTCGCATTTATCTAAATTAAACTTCATCTGCCATTTGTCAGCTCATTGGCCCAATTGATCAAAATCCCGTTGCAATCGGAGATAACTTTCTTCATTGTCCACTATGCCACAAATCTTGGTGTCATCTGCAAACTTACTGATTAAATTCTCATCCAAATCATTAATATTAATGACACAAACAGTGGACACCGCACTGATCCCTGAGACACACTACTGGCCAGAGGCCTCCAATTTGAAAAACAACCTTCCACAACCATTAGATTCTGTCAAGAAGCCAATGTTGTATCCAATTAGATACCTCACCCTGGATCCCAAGAGATTTAACCTTATGCAATAAGCTACCATTGTTATTTCAATGTTAAGGATGTTTACGCACCTATAATTTGTCTTTAGGTTTTTTCACATTGAATTGATATATAAAGTGTAACAACTGGATAAGCTGAAGGAACTCAAATCAGCTAAGGAGTGACATAATTCTTTTGTTTTTGCTACAGTGCCTCTATAACTCCTGAATATAGAGAATGTTGCAAGATTATATTTGGGGCATCTGCCACTTTGGGTGGCATGATACCACTGTGGTTAGCATTGCTCCATCACAGCTCCAGGGACAAGGGTTCAATTCTGGCCTTGGATGACAGGGTTCAATTCCTGCCTTGGGTGACTGTGTGGGGTTTGCATATTCTCCATGTGCCTGCATGGAGTTTCTCCTAGTGCCCCCGTTTCCTCCCATAGTTTAAAGGTGTGCAGGTTAGGTGGATTGGCTATACTAAATTGCCCTTAGTGTCCCAAGATTAGATCGATTAACTATGGTAAATGTGTGCGATTACAAGGATAGGGCGAGGAAGAGGGCCTGAGTAAGATACTCTATCAGACAGTCGATAGGCTGAATGACCTCCTGATTTTAAAGCTCTGAGATGAAAACCATCTCGTTCTGATACTATTTTAGTTTTTAGTATCATTATGTTCTTCACTTCTGTTATTTTGCTGACACTAATTTTGGTGAGTCCCTGTCCATGATTCATTATTAGTTTTCTTCTGATTTCTGACATGCTGACTTCTTTCTCTACTCTTAGTAATTATTCATCACATCTGCCATTTCCTTCTTTTCATTAGTAGTTTCACTATTATTAGTGTTCATGAGGTCCAAATTGCTTCTGATCACCCTGTTTTCTCTAATATCATTTTAAAAGATCTTTGTAATTTGATTTTGAACACAAGTTTGCACGTTTCTTTCCATACTCCCTTTTTGTGGCTCATATTTCTGTTTTTCTCTGTCACCCTTCATTGATCCTTGTACTACTCCAAGTTGTCAGGATTTATGCTATCTTGCTGCATTTTTGTATGTTTTTGTTTTTTCTTGACTCTTTAAGTCATCCCTTGTATTTTTTAGCAAATCCGTCTCTTGCCCCTTGGGCATTTAAACCTTGATTTAAAGTATATTTTGTTAACGTTCTTTATCAGTCAACATTTAAATGTCAAGTTAACTTTATTGATCAGTTCTATGACGTGAGACTATTTCAATCATTTGAATTATGGATTAAGATGCTGCTTAATGAAATATAATGAGCCTAGTGATGGATGGTAATATAAATGACGAAGTATTACAAATTTCCATTCATTACAGCTAAATCAGCCTTGTGAGATTATGATACGTAAATAAAATGGTAAACTGCACTTCTACTTCCATAAATTGTGACATTTTTAGAGCCAGTCAGTCAGATATTGCAAGATTTTTGGTTCAGTCTGACAAGTGTGGCATGGTTATTTATCAGATGGAACATGTTTTTTCATTGGGAAATGGGGGCAGCACTGTAGAACAGTGGTTAGCACAGCTACTTCAGAGAGCCAGGGACCCAAGTTTGATTCCTGGCTTGGATCACTGTCTTTGTGGATTTTCCATGTTCTCCCCATATCTGTGTGGCTTTCTTCCATAGTCCAAAGATGTGTGGGTCAGATGCATTGGATATGCTAAATTCTCCCGCAGTGTATTTGAACAGGTGCCGGACTGTGGCGACTAGGGGATTTTCACAGTAACTTAATCACAGTGTGAATGTAAGCCTACTTATGACTAATAAATAAACTTTACTGGTGACATTATTAAATCAGGCAATTAGATGGCATGTAACCAGCTGTCATCAATTCTTTGTTCCATTTCTGATTTGCAGAACAAAAGTGAACAATTTTCCAGTCACGTCGGAAAATCTGTTAGGACAACCTTAAGCTATCCCAGGTAAATATTCTTCAAAAATCCCACTAGTGTTGGTAAGTAGATATTTATCTATGTTGCTACATCGACATGGTGTTTCCTACAGATTTGTTCTGGGACCTCAACTTTTCACCATATTTATTAGTGATGTGAATGAAGGCATTGAGAATTGTATAATTCTGAGTTAGACATACTTTTGGGTTTTGTGGAGATGCAGGAATGGATAGTGGTGGCAGGGTGGGGAGAGTTCAGGATAGACAGACAGAAAAATGGAATCACTATCAAATCAGCCATGATCTCATTGAAATGTACCTTGGTTTTGAGGGGCCAGATGATTGGCTGGGTTTCCTGCACTTGAAGATCTGGCAGCTAAAGGGAGGTGAGAACTGCTGAACGGAAGAGGGAGTAAGTGATTTTCCAGCACTGCTTGTTGAACAAAAAGAGCAGGACTGATTCACTCCCAGCTCATGAAGGAAACTTCACTGAGATTCAGTTCCCTCCTGACGTTTTCTCCTCCATCATCCCCATCCTTCCATGGGCCCCCGATCTCTCCCTCTTTCCTCTCCACTCCCCAGCTGTAACCTGGTGCCACAGGTCTACACTACCAGCAAGTGGCCAAATTCTCAATCTAGCAGTGACTAGTATGGAGTCAAATAATGGTAATTTAGTTCTGTCATTAAATTTGGCAGAAACTGTCCCTAATGGCTTTCCAAAGGCAAGACTGCTCCTCCTGCCTCTGTATTAGCATTCAGACCAATTTACCTAAAGGTATCTCAGGATAATTATTTTTAAATAAAGGGTGGCACAGTGACTCAATGGTTAACAGTGCTGCCTCATAGCATCAAGGACCTGGGTTCAATTTTGGCCTTGGGTAATTGTCTGTGTGGAGTTTGTTCATTTAATTTGATTGATTTTTGTCACATATATTGGGATACAGTGAAAAGTATTGTATCTTGCTTGCTTTGCAGACAAAGCATACAGTTCATAGAGTACATAGTGGAGAAGGAAAGGACATAGTGCAGAATATAGATAGTGTGTAGAGAAAGATCAACTTAATATAAGATAGGTCCATTCAGAAGTCTGGTGGCAGCAGGAAAGAAGCTGTCCTTGAATCAGTTACTATGTGATCTTAGACTTTTGTATCTTTTTTCCCATGGAAGAAGGTAGAAGAGTGTATGCCTGGAGTGCGTGGGGGCCTTTGATAACGCTGGCTGCTTTTCTGAATCAATGGATAAGAGGCTGGTTTGCACGATAGACTGGGCTACATTCACAATCCTTTGCAGTTTCTTGTGCTCTTGGTCAGAGCAGGAGCCATACCAAGCATCGGTACATCTAGAAAGGATGCTTTCTATAATGCATTTGCAAAAACTGGGGAAAGTCGCAGTGGATGTTCTGTGGATTCTATGACTCTATGAAATGTTTGAAACTGAAAGAACTTTCTCAAAGTGGGCAGGATGGAAGTAACAACGAAAGGAATAACAGTGCGTCGTCCAGGTGCAATTAATGGGTGAATGAATGCAGCAATTAAATCATTCAGTGCTGCGGTCTATCCCATCTGGAGTGATTATTAATTTCCTAATTTCCATTCTTTGTGTTTCATTGAGTGCTTTCTAATTACATCTAGGATTATCAGCTATTAATTTGCATATTACGTTCCTTCAGTAGGTTATCTTTATTTCCAGTCTATCATAACTCAGCCCCTTTTTCACATACTGCTGAGTATAAGTAATGTCCAACCGATGCTGAATTCATTCCATTATCAACTTTAACATTTTTTGATCATCCAGCAAAATTATTAATTGCAATTTTATATCTGCCTTTTGGAAAGCAGAATTATTAATGCTGTAAAATGGTTACACATGCAAATCTGACACCTAGTTATATTATGTATATGCATAACTTACTTTTGCTGCATCTGTCGGAGTTAAGTACTAAATCCAATTATAGAACACACTATGCAGATATATATGTTTTCAATCTGTTTAAAAAGCCTTCATTTTTTTTAATTGTGAACTCTTGTGAGTCAGTTTTTCTCCCCCAGAAACAAATGGGTTAGGGTAGAATAGGAGGTTAATATGATAAAAATCTGAAACAGGTAACGACCTGCAACAAACCCACCCAGTTTTAATTTATATGCAACTATATAATGTCAGGTGACAATCCGCTCTCAGAAGGCAGGTCTGTTCTTGAAGGAGCATTTAAAGCCTCAGATGTGACAATATTTTTAAAAATTAGAGTCAACAGAGATTCTTGAGCTTTGGGAAAGCCAAGCAAGGAAAAAGAACAAAGAACAAGCCCTGTAGCCCTCCAAGCCTGCACCGTCCATGCTGCCCGACAGAACTAAAACTCCTACCCTTCTGTTCCCTATTCTCAGAATCCCTATTCCCATCCTAATCATGTATTTGTCAAAATGCCCCTTAACAGTCATTATCATAGCTGCTTCCACTATCTCCCCTGGCAGTGATTTCTAGGCACCCATCATTCTCTGTGTAAAAACTTGCCTCATGCATCTCCTTTAAACCTTGCCCCTTGCACCTTAAACCTATGCCTCTTAGTAATTGACTCTTCTACCCTGGGAAAAAAGCCTCTGATTATCCACTCTGTCCATGCCCCTCATAATCTTGTAGACTTCTATCAGGTTGCCCTTCAACCTCCATCATTCCAGTGAGAATCAAGTTTCTCCAATCTCTCCTCATAGCTAATGTCCTCCATGCCAGACAACATCCTGGTAAATCTTTTCTGCATCCTCTCACATCCTTCTGGTAGAGTGGCAATCAGAATTGAACACTACGTACCAAGTGTGGTCTAACTAAAGTTCTATAAAGCTGCAACATGATTTGCCAATTTTTAAACTTTAAGTTTGCAATAAAAAGAGGCAAAAAGGCTGAATTTATTGAGTAAGATACATTATAGCACTGCTTGTGGGTCAGGAGGAACAGATACATTTCCTCAGCAGGAATTTAATCTGTAAACTTATCCCAATATTACCTCTATATATTTTTTAAAAAATTCATTCGTGGGATTTGAGTGTTACTGGCTGGCCATTACTTGTTGCCTGAGAGTCAATTACATTGCCGTGACTCTGGAATCACATGTAGGCCAGACCAGATAAGATGACAGATTTCCTTCCCTAAAGGACATTAATGAATCAGATGCGTTTTCCCAACAATGGTTTCATGGTCATCAGTAGATTCGTAATTCCATATATTTTTTATTGAAGTCAAATTCCACCATCTTCTGTAGCAGGATTCAAACCCGGGTCACCAGAACATTAAGTGACTTTCTGGATTAATAGTCTAGCCATAATACAAAGAGGCCATCACCTTCCCATTGTCTAGACCCTGAGTGAAGTCTCTCCTCTCCCACCCAATACTTCCATGGCCCCTGATCTCTCCCTCCTTCCTCTCCACTCTCTGGCTGTGACCTGGTAAACACAGTAAGAAGTCTCACAACACCAGGCTAAAGTCCAACCAGTTTATTTGATAGTAATCCCACAAGCTTTTGGAAACAATGTTCCTTCGTCAGGTATGTGGAAGATTCATTGTGACCTGGTATCACAGCTCTGACAAATGTAGCAAAAGCAATGGTATATACATGTATATAGTATTGATAAATCAGATATCACTTTGCAAGTATAACAGTTCTGTAGTATTAACAATTCTGTTTTCCACAAAGCAGATATCAAATTACAGTAATTGTTGACTATGACTAACCTCTGAAAACTCTATCCCATTGCCAAACCACCCTCCAATGATTCTTGACTCAACTGTGATTACCAATCCCAGTATGATCACTCCCCATCTTTGAGCTCTGTCCAAATCTCCCCTCCAATTCCTTCTTGTATCACAGCTTGGTGTGGCTCCTGCTCTATCCAAGACCACAAGAAACTGCAAAGGGTCATGAACACAGCTCAGGCCATCACACAAAACCCCCACCCATTAACACCATCTACACATCCCCTATCTTGCCGCTTGAACCCCCTTGCACTTCTTCCTCTGCATCCCTCTCCCCGCAATCCTTACACTGTGAAATCCTCCTTTGTGATCTGGGTCATTCTGGAGTGCTGGGAATCTGTTGCTTGTCCTTTTTGGCAGCAACTGTGGCCTTCTCAGTGTTGCTGTTGAACAGCAGAGCTGCTGGCCTCTCATTAGCTAGCAAATCTTGGTAGGCGAGAAGTCCATCCCTGAGGTCTTAGTTCCAGGGTAAGATTCACCGCTGGTCTCAACACTGCCTGATTGGCTTGCAATTCAGTAGACCATTCCGAAAAGAGACAATCACAGCCCTCTTGCCAGCTCTCTAATGATGGGTGAGATCCCCAGTGTCTCAACAAGATTCCATCCAACATTTCCATTCTGATGAAAGGTTCTAAATTTAATTCTGTTTCTCTCTCCACAGATGCTTCCAAACTTGTTAAATGTATCCAATATTTTTTGTTTTTATTATGGACTAACCTGGTTCTGGGCTGTTGCTTTTCCTGGAGTGTTCCCTGACTGAGAGACGGTTGAACCAATTGATTTGGCGGTAGGATGGCACAGTGGTTCGTACTGCTGCTTCACAGTACCGGGGACCCAGGTTCGAATCAGGCCTCGGATCACTGTCTGTGTGGAGTTTGTACATTGTCTCCATGTCGGCGTGGGCTTCCTCCAGGTGTTCTAGTTTTCCTCCCTCAGCCCAAAGATGTACAGGTTAGGTTGATTGGCCATGCTAAATTGCCCCTTAGTGTGAGGGGGGGCTGGAAGGTTAAATATATAGAGTTATAGGGATAGGACCTGGGTGGGATTGTTGTTGGTGCAGGCTCAATTGGCGAAATGGCCTTCTTTTGCACTATAGATTCTATGATTCTATGTTCAGGCCAGAATCCACTTCTGTAGAAAATAAAATGGCATCTCTTGAGAATTAATTGTCATACAGTCACTCAATGGGACAGAATTTGAATGTTATTGAGAAGAAAATCATGTTGCCAAAGCTTTCTTTCTTGCATGTTTCAGGACAAATGTATGAATGCCAAATTTCAAATGAGTGCATGGTATTCTTGTGTTTATCTAAATGAGTGCACGATGGAAATCTTCAACAAAATGTCCCTTGCTCTGCAATATTCAAATTTTCCATATTCTGCTCTAGATTCTCATAGGTCACGAAAACTGGTGCGGACACACACACACACACACACACACACACACACACACACACACACAACTTCACTTCAATCTTTAATCAGATAAGCAAATAATGGGAAACACGGTGAATTTTCCTATCCTGCCTGCCACAGGAATCATAGCTGGTAGGGGAGGGCAGGGGGTTCCTGTTTGGGGGGCCGGAAAATCCCACTCACAAACTGAGTGCAATCTATTTGGTGGGTCATATCTCCAGTCAATTTAGTAGAAGTGTGCAGAACACGGGAGAGGGAGGAAAAGTGAAGAGGAAAATCCTCATTCACAGATATTTCTATTGTTGGATTATTTCCCAACATTCTGACTTCTACATCTTTCAACCTACATAAACCATAGTTTAGTTAACGTTTGAATCCAAGCAGCTGACATAACTGTGTCCTGTCACCAGCGCTTCCCTGAGTGTTTAGTACAGCATTAGTGATTGTTGCATTTCACAACATCATTATTCCATTTTTATCTGGGCCATTTAAATCTGACTTTCTCGATTATTTTTTGCTCATAACGAAGAAGGAATCTTCAGTGGAACAAAGACAGAGACATGGGTTTTAAAATTAAAGTATCTCTCCAAACTCTAAAGTTGTTACCTTCTTGGCTGATGTGAAGATTGATACTCGGTGAAATGGTGCATACCAATGAGGAGACTTATCAAAGCTCACAGAAAGCCTGGCAGTAGCTACATCAGGTTGCAATATTCCCTGGTCTTTTTACTTAATGGTATGGATCTGAGTCTATAATTAACCGGAGGAGAACAGAGTTTATCAAAGGTGCCATATGGACCGAAATTCAACTTAAGACAGTGCGATAGGGTAAAACTTGAGGAAACTTCACAGTGACTTAATTTCAGCATTGAAATTATAACTTCTTGCTCAAGTAAAATAACCTATTGCTTTTTATCTCATGTTAATAAATGAAGATAAGTTGGAAAATATGCCTGATTGGAACTGCTGATTGCTATACTCACCTTACTGTGACACAATGCATCTTATTAATTCATGAGAGGTTTTGTGTCACTGTGTTTGTTTTTTCCTCCTTTGGATATAAGAATGATAAATTGCAGAAGATATGTATAGTTAGTTTAATTCAATGAGGCTGTATTATTTCTTACACCCCTGGGTTAGGTGATCATGTAAGTCGCCATAGGGTGGTGTGAATTAGTAAGATGTTTGAATCATTTCTGGGAATTACTGACACCACTAAAATTAAGATGTTCCTACTAGGGACAGCGCAGTGGTATAGTGATTAGCACTGCTGCTTCAAAGTGCCAGGGACCTGGGTTCGATTCCTGACTTGAATCACTGCATGTGTGGAGTTTGCACTTTCTCCCCGTGTCTGCATGGGTTTCCTACGGGTGCTCTGGGATCTTCCCACAGTCCAAAAGATGTGCTGTTTAGATGCATTGGCTGTGCCATGTCTTTTCTGGTGCCCAGATCAATGCCAGTTGATTCATCCGGTTTCATTTCTTTGTTGAAACTTTTTAGCAATTGATACAACTGAGTGGCTAGCTGCGCCATTTCAGAAGGCATGAGAGTCAACCACATTGCTGAGGTTCTGCAGTCACATGTAGGCCAGACCAGCTAAAAATGGCACATTTCCTTCCCTGAAAGACATTAATGAGCCAGATGGATTTTTCTGACAACCTACAATAGTTTCATGGTCATCAGTAGATTCCTAATTCCAGATATTTTTTATTGAATTAAAATTGATTTGAACCCAGGTTCCTAGAACATTACATGCATTAATAATCAAGTGATAATTGCCTCTCCACTAAAGATTGTTTAAAGTACAATTAAACCACACAAATGTTCAGGAAAACCCTCTTAGTACATCAGCAGACAATCAGGTATATAGATATAATTTATTTATTTATTTATTTATGCAGTGCTTGTCAAGAGTTCTGTTAACAAGACTGTTTGCTTGGAGGGAACAGATTTCACTATGCCGACGTAATCACATTAAAGCATTTATACTTTAAATAAATTACAGGTTCTATTGTTCTTTATAACTGCTTTGGGTAGCATCAAGTGATATAATTGTAACTATTTATGGTTGTGATAATGAGTTCCATGGGATATTCTGGTTACACTTTGACTTTAAAAATTGCACATTTGAAAATAATGCAAAATTGCCAACAATTTGAAGTGATTAAGGAAAAGGTTAACATGGAGACATGTGGAAAATGGGTTTTTCAAGCAGAACAAATCTTCTGTGAAACATTATTTGAGTGATATTAGCTCTTAATGTGAAATTGAGATTTTTGTGATTAATTTTGGGAAGAAATCCCATCTGTTTGCTTCTACTATTTGGTAAGATTCGTTGAAAAGCATCATCTGCTATCTTCTATCAATTCTTTCAGTGCTGGGTATGAGAGATATTAAATTCTTTTTGAACTTGTACTTAATACCTTTACTGCATTTGAAAAGTACTTACAGATAAATCTTGCAAGCTAACGCTTGTTGGAATGTAGGATGTGATTCCAAATCACTGTCAGCTTGTGCCTTAAGTAGTTGATTTGCACACAACCCACATTTTAATTACGTTAGTTACAGTGCATGGCATGTTACTGAAACATATCTTTGTTACCGTACTTAAAGGTATAGATCTTCATACGCTTTGAAACAAATTACACCTTCTCAAATTAATTTGACAAGTTTTCGAGCAAAAGACACTCAACCATCCTAGTAACTTAGCAACTGCAAACCAAATTCGCAGACATGACAAACCTGATCAAAAAAGTAAATCTGATGAGGACAGAGGATCAGATCCTCACACTGTATACATTTATTTTTCTGTCACTATTAACTGTGAAGAAAAAGACATTTGAAAAGAGGCAAATTTCAATAAAGTAAATTTTGAAACTGTTGAATAAATATGTTGATTAAAGGTTAAATTTAGCTAGCTATCAATCTCATGGCTGCCTGGATAAATTTTGGAGTCCGGGCAATGATGTGAGAAATCAAAGGGATGGGCCACATGTGCTGAAAGAGGTTTCGACAATGCCAGATGACAGGGAGGGTTTGACTTTGAAGCAAGGTGTGGGTCAAAAGCTGGCGGTGGGATGTGGAAGATGGATCAATGGATTTTTGGGAAATGGGAGAGAGGCTTTTCTTTCATTATTCCATGGGCCAGAATTTGCTGAAGTGGTGGTGTCCCAGAACCCTGACAGTCCATGTTGTGATATTATACTTAAAATGCTGTAGGAAGGGACTTACAGGGATTTTACTCAGAAAAAGTGAAGATGTGGTGATATAATTCTGAATCAGATTTTGTTTGGTCTGGAGGGGAACTTGCAAGTGGTAGTGTTTCCAAGCCTCTGTTGTCCTTATCTTCTAGGTGATAAAGGAGTTCAAAGTGGCAGTCAAGTGGATAAAGTTGTTAAGAAGGCATATGGAGCCTTAGCTTTTATTGGTAGGGGGATTGAATTTAGGAGCCACAGCATCATGTTGCAACTGTACAATAACTCTAGTGCGGCCGCACTTGGAGTATTGTGTGCAGTTCTGGTCGCCACATTATAAGAAAGATGTGGAGGCATTGGAGAGGGTACAGAGGAGGTTTACCAGGATGTTGCCTGGTATGGAGGGCAGGTCCTATGAAGAGAGGTTGAAGGATTTGAGGTTGTTTTCGTTAGAAAGGAGGCGGCTAAGAGGGGATCTTATTGAAACATATAAGATGATTAGAGGTTTAGATAGGGTGGACAGTGATAGCCTTTTTCCTAGGATGGAGAAAGCTAGCACGAGGGGACACAGCTTTAAATTAAGGGGTATGAGTTATAGGACGGATATCAGAGGTAGGTTCTTTACTCAAAGAGTGATTAGGGAGTGGAATGCCCTGCCTGCAGCTGTTGTAGATGCGCCAAGTTTGGTGGCGTTTAAGAGGTTAATTGATAAGTATATGGAAGAGAAGGGAATGGTTTAGTTTGGAGGGGCATTGCTTTTTATTTTGGTCGGCACAACATCGAAGGCCGAAGGGCCTGTTCTGTGCTGTAATGTTCTATGTTCTATGTTCTATGTAAAGGTGTTATTGAAGGATCCCTGGTAAGTTGCTGCAGTACATAGAATCATAAAATCTTACATGGCAGAAGGAGGCCATTTGGCCCATTGAGTCCGCACCGACTACATTCCCACCCAGGCCCTATCCCCATAATCCCATGCATTTACCTAGCTAGCCCCCCTGACACTAAGGGGCAATTTAGCATAGCCAATCCACCTAACCTGCACATCTTTGGATTATGGGAGGAAACCAGAGCAACTGCAGGAAACCCATGCAGACATGGTGAGAATGTGCAAACTCCTCACAGACAGTGACCTAAGCAGGAAATTGAACCCGAGATGCTGGCATCAGAAATCGAACCTGGGTCGCTTCCACCAGTGCTAACGACAGAGCCACCATGCTGCCCACACCCTGTAGATAGCCATTGTGCACCAATGGTGGAGGGAATGAATGTTGGCGTGGTGGATGGGGTGCCATTTAAATGGGCTGCTTTGTCCTTTATGGTATCGAGCTTCTTGAATATTATTGGAGCTGAGCTCATCCAAGCTGTGAAAACATTCCATCATAGTCATCACTAATGCCTTTCAATTGGTGGTCAGGTTCTGCGGAGTCTTTCTGCAGAGATCCGAGTCTGTGAATTCCTCTTGTAGCCGCAATATTTATATGTCCGGTCCTGTTTCTGGTCACTGGTAGCCCCCCAGCATGTTAATGAAAGAAGATTCAGCAATGATAATATTGGTGAACATCAAGGGGAGATAGTTGGATTCTTTCTTGTTGAATATGGTCATTATGTGACATTTACATGGCATAAGTGTTACTTACCACTTATCACCCCAAGCCTGAATGTTTTAAAGGTCTTACTGTATGCAGGCATGATAGTAGGATCCAGTACATTAAGGGTAGACATGGGACAGTACCACCCATCAATGATGTAAGAAAACACATGACCATATCAGCAGTCAGAGTTAGGTAGCATAGGAAGGACATGCCATGGAGCCCTTCCTGTACTTGTGCTCTTTGCAGTAAATATGTGCATGATTTAGTCATATTGATAAAGATGTCTTAGTTGCTTCCACCAGACTGCTTAATGGAACCTAAACAGCACACACCATGGATAACAATCTAATGCACCAGCAGGCACATACTACTTTGTTATCTGAAGAGTTGGAAATGGAACATTGTGCAATGATCAGTGAACAATCTGATATTTTGATGAAGGAAGGCCATTGAAGCAATAGTGGAAGATGGCTATATTTAGCACATTACGCTGAAAAACTTCTGCAACCATCTTCTTTTTTCCCTCCAACCAGTGGGAGCTCCCCCCTCTCCCCCCGCAACCCCCCCTTCAGTTTTGTCAAGTCTGTTTGATGCCACACTTGGTCAAATAGTTGCCTTGATGTCAAGAGGAGTCACTCTCACCTAATCTCTGAGATTCAGCTCTTCTGTCTATGTTTGGACCAAGGCTCTAATGAAGTTTGGAATCGAGTGCGCTGGTGGAACCCAAACTAAGCATTACCAAGCAGGTTATTGCTGAGTAAATGCTGTTTGATAGCACTGTCAGTGACACTTTCCTTCACTTTACTGATAAGTGAGAGGAGACTGATTAGCTGTTAATTGGTCAGGCTGAATTTGTCCTGCTTTTTGTAGATAGGACATACCTGCACATTTTTTCACATTGCTGGGTAGGTGCCACTGATGTAGCTGTATGAAGTAGATTGGCTGGGAATACAGTTCCTTCTAGAGTGCAAGTCTTCAGTACTACAGCCAGGATGTTATCAGGGTCTGGCACATGGTCTTTGCTTTATCAGTGTCCTCAGCCAGTTCTTGATATACCATGGTGAATTTAATTGGCAAGAATAGCAACTATGATGCTAGGGACTGCTGGAGGACGGTTTATAGAATATCCATTTGACACCTCTGATTGAAGGTGGCTAAATCATTAATCATTAATGATTAATTTTTAATTTTGCACAAGCCCCCTTGTGTTAGTAAGGAGAACTTTGCAGGGTTTACAGGGCTGGGGGCGCTACTGTCACTGCTGGCTCCTAAGTCAGTGCTAAGTGGTCCATCTGGTCTTGTTCCTTTTAGGCTTTTCAGCAGCAGTTTAATCCAATTGAGTGGTTTGCTAGGGTATTTCTGAGTCAACCGCATTGCTATGAGTCTACATGCCGACCAGGTGAGGACAACAGATTTCCTTCCGTAAAGGACATTTGTGTACCAAACTAGATTTAATCAATCAATGAGAATTTCATGGCACCATTATTGAGACGAGCTTTTAATTCCAGATTTTTTTAAAATCAAAAATTGAATTTATCCCTGATAGTTAGGTCTAATTTAGCAAGCTTCTAGTTCCTTTGGATGTCTTCTAGAACTTGAGTTACTCCTCATAATTTAGCAAAATGTCCTGTTAAATTCATTTCTGAAGTGCTGTTGGAAATAAGTATTCCATTCATGCAGATATAAAAGATTCCCCTGAATGTATGAGGATCATTGAGGGTTCTTGAAACTAATATATTTCAGTATAAAACTGTGCATAAATTACTCCCTCTTGTATTACCCACTAGCAGATATCAATGGATATTAATTTATTTAAAGAAACCGTGATAAAAAACATATATTAATAAGTAAAAATAATTGTAGAGTACCTAAGTTGTTTGTTGTTTAATCTTATTACAACACTTATTTTTGTAAATGTAAAATAATATGTAAAGTGCAAATATATTGTTGAAATATATATACTGAACATGTAAGGTTTCTTCTTCCCTTGCATCTAGAATATTATTGCCAACAATTTTTTTAAATATTTCTCCTTTTGTCATTTTATCTTGGCAAATAGTTATGAGCCATTTCCCTCCTGAATCCTCAGTATTCCTTGAGGCAATGTCTGAAGGCAAAATTTGATAGACTTCTTGATTTGATTTGATTTCATTTATTATTATCATATGTATTAGTATACAGTGGAAAATATTGTTTCTTGCATGCTACACAGACAAAGAGAAGGAAAGGAGAAGTGCAGAATGTAGTGTTACCGTCATAGCTGGGGTGTAGAGGAAGATCAACTTAGTGAGAGGTAGATCCATTCAAAAGTCTGAGGGCAGTAGGGAAGAAGCTGCTCTTGAGTTGGTTGGTACATGACCTTAGACTTTTGTATTTTTCCCAACAGGAGAAGGTGGAAGAGAGAATGTCTGGGTTGCATGGGTTCCTTGATTACGCTGGCTGCTCTTCCAAGGCAGCGGGAAGTGCAGACAGAATCAATGGATGGGAGGCTGGTTTGTGTGATGGACTGGGCTGCATTCATGGCCCTTTGTAGTTTTTTGTGGTTTTGGACTGAGCAGGAGCCATGTCAAGTTGTGATACAACGAAAAAGAATGCTTTCTGTGGTGCATCTCTGAAAGTTGGTGAGAGTTGTAATGAACATCCCAAATTTCCTTAATTTTTGGTGCAAGTAGATGTGTTGGTGAGCTTTCTCAAAATAGTGTTAGCATGAGGGGACCTGGACAATTTATTAGATTTCTGTGTACAATTATGGGGATTTCTGTCATTGTGAGCAAAATACTCGAGGATCTGGATGCAAGTTAATGATTTCATATGAATTGTCAATTTGAATGCACCCTCAAATGTCATATGCTTACAACTGAGCCACAAGATTTGATGCCTACACACCTACTAACAATCACCATCAAGTTACATTCGTTCTTCAAATCCATATCTTGACCTCATGCTTATTTGCTCAATACTGCTGTAATCCTTACATTCACATCTCACAGCTTTGTGATGCTGCCAGTGAGTGTGGTGCAATGTGTTTGGATGATGTCTTTGGCATTGCTGACCAGCTGACCTATGTACAAACTGAGACTTGGACATCAGACTTCCAGCAGTCTGAGGGTGAAGTGAAGCTGTGAATGCTAAGTTTGTGTCCTGATTGATTGAGATTGTTTGGTAGCTGTGTGTTGGAGGTGTGGTGAATTTATCAATGTGTGAAGCTAGTGGGGCAGTTGATAGGATATGGCATTGGACGGTACATTCATTGACCTCATGGTTCATGTTTTGTTAACTCTGCATCCTTGTTTGTGGAGTTAGACCCCCAGCATTGATTGCCATGGCTATCTACTCCCACTACTTTATGTAATGTTTGTCTGGGATGGGGGTGTTGTGGATAAAAAATATTGCTCCTGCTCTGCACCACCCCCTGCTGCCACCTTGGTGCCTCTTCTTTGCCATAATTGAGCATTCTCCATGTCAAAATCAGTCTCAAAACTTTAGACAACTTTCAAAACCCCTCCAGCCAGAATGTGCACCCACTTTCATCAATGCAGGCTAACCTTGAGGGGTGCTGATCTCTTACAATTTTTTTACCTCCTACTTAAGTGTGCAGTAACACAATAGTGTCCTCATTGTTGGCTATTGCAGCAGTTACTTTGGCAGGCAGTATAAAGTTTGCATTCTGCCTACATCAGAAGGAGTGGAAGAGGGGTAATCCTGCATTCCGATTACTAAGCCTGTTTTCAGCCACTTCCAGTTTTGCCCCCTTTAGATCCTGGACAAGAATCTTACGTGAATTTGCCGATTAAGTCAGATTGCTTCCCTTTTGTATATGGAAGAGGAAAACAGAACTACATTATGCACAAATTCTCATGCAGAGTTCTCCAAAAAAAACATGTAGCGTATATTTATTCGCAGCTATTTATGGCAAAGTCACCTTCTATACCACGGTTTAACAGTTGGCGCACCTGATGATTTATGAAATTGGACACATTTGCAACAAAATACATTGCTTCAGATTGGTCAGAATTTATACAGTTTTCTATTTTGGTGTAGTTTGCTTTTGAAAATGATACAAACATTTGAGAGTTTGGCAATCTCAATGTATGCAAATTGAGCTCTTCACGTTCATCTACATGAAAAACATATTTATTAAGAATCATGTCCTAGTTCTTTCAGAAGGCATGGTATATGTATAATATTCTTCTGGGAATTGAGAAAACGAAACAAAGAACCCAGAACACTGATTTCCTAATGTCTGATCTATACTTCAACAATTTGTGTACAAGGCAATTACTACGAAGCAGTTTGGTTTTCAATATGATCCCTTGAGATGTTAAAAGATTAATTTCAAATTAAAAATTATAAAGAACTTCATAAGTTAGATCCTTGCTGAATTAGATGAGCAATGAAAATAACATAAGAAGAAAAACAAAAAGAAATGAAACATGACAGACTTGGACATTAGACACCTTATCGACTTTGCAAAGTCCTCGTTACATTTTTTAAATTCATTTGTAGGACATGGATGTCACTGGCTGGCCAACATTTATTGCCCATTGCTTGTTACCCTTAAGAAGGTAGTGGTGAGTTTTATTCTCAGATCGCTGCAGTCCATGTGCTGTAGGTTGACCCACAATGCCATTAGGGAGGGAATTCTAGGATTTTGATCCTGTTGCTGCAAAGGAACGGTGATATATTTCCAAGGCAGGATGGTGAATATCTTGGAGGGAAACTTGCAGGTAGTGGTGTAACCCTGTAATCTGTTGCCCTTGTCCTTCTACATAGAAGTGGTCATGGGTTTGGAAAGTGACGTCTAAGCATCTTTGGTGAATTGCTACAGTGCATCTTGTAAATAGTACACATTGCTGCTACTGAGTGTCAGTGGTGGCGAGAGTGGATGTTTATGGATGGGGTGCCAATCAAGCATGATGCTTTGTCTTGGATGGTGTAAAGCTCCTTGAGTGTTTTGGAGTTGCACCCATCCAGGCAAGTGGGAGTATTCCATCACACTCTTGACTTATGCTTTGCAGATAGTGGACAGGCTTTGTGGAGTCAAGAGGTGAGTTATTTGCTGCAGTATTCATTGCCTCTGACCTGCTCTAGTAGCCACTGTGGTTATGTGGCGAGTCCAGTTGAAGTTCTGGTCAATGGTAACCCCAAGGTAGTTAGAGTGTCTCTTGTTGGTGATGGTCAATGCCTGGCATTTGTGTGGCATGAATTTTACTTGCCACTTGTCATGCCAAGCTGACTAACATCTGAAAATTGGGAGAGCTGTATCATAGCCTAGTCAAACAATCATATTCATACATAGTCTGACATAGTCATAACCTTGCAGATAATGATCCAAACAGCACCATCACTATTCCCACTAGTCCCACTGCAGGACACACCAGCAGTGATGGTAGCACAATGATATATATTTGGGAGGCAGTTGCCTTGGGAGACCTCAGCATTGACTCTGCACTTCATGAAGTCTTATGAAACCAAGTTAAATATGGGCCAGCGAACCTCTTGCTGATTACCATGTATCATCTCCTCTCAGCTGGTGAATTACTATTCCTCTATATTGAACATTGTCAGCTTTTGAGGGAGAGAAAGGAAAATCCCTGTTCCAGAATGGAGTGCTGCTATGATATAAAGGCCTGCCGGGGAGCATGGAAATTAAAGTGACTAAGCCACTTCAAAGGTTTCACAAATTACTGGCAGGAATGAAGAAAGTGAACAGAGAGCTGCTAGAAATCACCATGCCAGGGGTCATCTTCAGGTCTGCCAGGCTAGACAGGGCAGATCAGCCACAGGATCCCCATCCCAGGGGACATTGCTGAGATTGATGCCCCCAGCCTGAGACGACCCAACCCCCAAGACCACTTTCCATCCATCCCTCTGCAGCCTGGCAATGGCAGAGGGACAAATGGTCAATAGATCTACTCCCTTTACTCCCTCCTTGGAGTCTAAGGCACCATGCCAGGATATCAGTACGAGGGTACAAAAGGGTAGTGCACTTTTGGTGCTGCCAAGGTGTGGGGCCTAAAGGGGAGCTGACTGGGGTTCTGACGGGGTAGGGGGCTATGGGAGTCTGAGGAGGAGGGGGACTGAGTCAGATCTGAAAAAGGAGGTGGCTGAGTAGGTGGGACTTGTGGGGGGAGCCAGGTCACCCTAATGCCTGTATGGTGTGGGAGTGGGGGGGTGTGGGCCCATTATTTGAGTGGTAGGAAGAGGATGCCAATCTTTGCTGAGAGTTTGGTGCTCTAACCTGGTCAGCGGGTGGCACCATTTCCATTTTGGGGAGGAGGAACTGTCCGCAATCACAGAGATTGGGGCCCCTTTCCACAGAGTGCCCTTGATTTCTGAAAAACCAGGTTAGATAACGTGCTTGGCAGGATGCATAAATTTGCAATCATCAGCTGAGTGAATCCCACGTGACAAACACTGCCAGAATCAGTACAAAACCCTCCCGTTTTCCCACCAGTGGGAACATTTAGTCTTCCAATTCCACCCATCATACATAGTGGCCCATTGTAATTTCTGCACCTTTTGCTGAATGATGATTCTCCTTTGCAGTGTTTGTTTCAGACTGTCCTTGTCCCTGACTGGCCATTTGAACATTAAGTTGTGTTATCTCAAGTTAGTGTTGATCATATGATCACATAATCAATTCTTCTATCCACACTAATGATACCGTGTTGGAAGTTATTGTTACAAAATGGACTATGAACAGTGGCTATTCACATCTACTTGTGATAAATTGGTTTCTTTGTACCTTTGCTAAGGTTCTGAGTTTGCAGACAATGAGTTTGTGGACCATTGTATTTTATGTACATATTCAGGTAATTCCACATGTGATTTCACATTTTGAATGTCTTTTCAAGGGATAGTCCTCTACGTGGACAATTACATTTTCACAACATCCCAGAGGCAGTTCCCATCTGTGCAGAAATCACTCAGAGTCATCTGGCCTCCTGGACTCCATCTTGAGTCCAGGTATCGTGTCCATATTTGTGCTGCTTTATCGAAAAAAGAAAAATGCTCAATGTTTAAGGGCCTGACACCGCTAAAAATTGAAGAATAAGAATCGGAATAAACCTATATGCTTTAGTTTGTGTTTCAAATACACCTCTGATTTGTATCTTGTCAAAACAAAATTCATAATTTTTAATACTTTAATATTTTCTTGTACTGACAATGATTCAGTTCACTAACTGCAAAGAACTAGTAAAGAAAACAAAGACTGTTCTGATTCAGGTCAGCAATGTGCTCCAAATTGGACATAGAAGTTACAGAGGATGTTTTTCCATGTCAATGCAATGTTTGTAAGAACAGTTACAATTATGTCAACAATTTCTGTAAGGTAAATATCAATTTATAGCATTAATGTTGACAATTTTTATACTTCGGAAAAGAGAACCTGTTGCCTAGGAAGGTGGCCTGCCTGCTGTAAGCTGCAGTAGTTTTGGTTTTATACTTTTGTTCATGTTGAGATTTGACTGTGAAGGAGAGGCAGGTGATAGCTTGAACTTGTGTGACTTTAGAAGATATGCCTTTCTGTTCATACTTAATTCTTTTACTTTTGGGCATAGATTTTGGGGCTGGTGAATAATGTGCATCCAACAGTTTGTTTTTTCTTGCGACTCACTGGGACCAGGTCTGTGTTATCAGTCAAGAACATGTATTTGTTTGACCCTCTCAGTGGATGAGTAATTGTCACTGGCGGGAGATCCATTTGTTTTTTTTAGTGCTGGTATAAGATATGATGTACCAAGCTCATCACTCGAGACATTATATATTCATACGTCTACAGGTCTCTACACACAGAGTGAGCAGAGGAGGATTATTCTATTGTGCTGGGATCTGTCTTGAGTAATTAATGTGGCAGTGTGAAAGAAAAATTGTTTTGCATTGGGAGGCTTTTTTCTGTGAGTGCACATTTTATTGGATATATATTGTGTATACATAAATTGCACTATTTAGTCAGGAGTAAGTTAAACATTGTGAGCAAAATCTCAACTCTTTCTATAACTCTATATATACAGGCTACAGGACAGATGCTAAAAAATGTTTAAATTTATTTATTAGTGTCAGAAGTAGACTTACATTACCAGTATACTGTGAAAATACCCTAGTTGCCACTCTTGGAAGCCTATTCGGGTTGAAAACTTGGGTCTGTATCATTGAAGTTTAGAAGAATGAGGAAGATCTTATTGAAACTTACAGGTACTGTGAGGCCTGGATAGAATGGACATAGAGAGGATGTTTCTACTAGTGGCAAAAGCTGGTACCAGAGGCCACAATCTCAGGCTAAAGGGACGATCTTTAAAACAGAGATGAGAAGGAATTTCTTCAGCCAGAGAGTGGTGAATCTGTGAAACTCTTTGTCACAAAAAGCTGTGGAGGCCAGATCATTGAGTGTCTTTAAGACAGAGATAGATAGCTTTTTGATTAATAAGGGGGTCAGAGGTTATGGGAATAAGGCAGGAGAATGGGGATGAGAAAAATATCAGCCACGATTGACCAAGTGGACTAATTCTATTCCTATGTCTTATGGTCTTATGGGTAAACTAAGGGAGAGTTTGGCATGGCCAATGCACCTAACCAGCACGTCTTTTGAACTGTGAGAGGAAACTGGAGCATCCAGAGAAAAGCCACGCAGATACAGGGAGAATGTACAGACACTGCACAGACAGTAACCCAAGCATAGATTCGAACCAGGGTCCCTAGAGCTGACAGGCAGCAGTGCTAAGAATGTTTCATGGCCAATGCAGACATGATGGGCCAAAGGGCCTCTTTCAGTGATGTAAAACTCAATGACCAAGATATTGGATAGAATTTTCCTATAATTTGTCAGAGTGCCTTCAGTCAGAGGGTGGTAGTGGGAAATACTGCATGGTGATGGTCAGTGGGGAGTGCTCAGAGTCCTTTGGTGGGGTGGGAAGTCAGGGGAGGGGTGGGGGTGGAGGGAGTCCCTTAGGGTTTTCAGTCTGTGTCTGGGATGAATTAAACTGCAAAATCTGGATCAATAATTAAAAAAATGAAATCAAAGAATAATACAATAAGACCCCATGAAGATTTTTGTTCCAGACATCAAGCAATAGTTGGTGAAAAGTAAACAAATAAAAAGAAAAATAACACACTCCAATGCTTCCAGGATATATATCAGCAGATTCTTTCCTCTTGTGAAATGAAGCGCATTTATAATCTGATTACTTGGCGTTCATAAACCGTGACTTTTCTTAGTAACTAGTTTAAAGTTTATGAAGTTTTTTTTAAGTTTACTTATTAGTGTCACAAATAAAACTCACATTCACGCTGCAATGAAAAACCCCTAGTTGCCACACTCTGGCACCTGTTCGGGTACATTTAGGGAGAATTTAGCATGGCTAATGCACCCGTCCAGCATGTCTTTGGGTCTGTGGGAGGAAACTGGTGCACTGAGAAGAAACCCACGCAGATACAGGAAGAACATGCAAACTCCACACAGAGAGTGACCAAGTTGGGAATTGAACCCAGGTTCCTGGCACTGTGAGGCAGCAGTGCTGACTACTGTGCCATCGTGCTGTCCTTGTTGCCACCCTTAATGTTTAACAAAACATTAAATTCAATACATAACAAGTTTTACCATCTTTTATGGTGAAGATATCCTCAGATTATTGTTTTTAACACATGCCTTTAACAGAAAGTTTACATCTTCATACAAAACATTTTAGATGGAATTTTCCTGTCCCACCCATCACAGAAATCATAGTGGGTGGCGGGCAGACCATGCAAATGTCATTGACTTTGGGCAAGATTTTCCGATTTTGGAGCGAATGTGGCTGGAAAATCCCACTCTTTGGGTATTGCTGATGCTTTTTAGGAGCAGTTTGGTTACTACATTACTCTGATCTTTTCCAGTATCCCTATTATATCTTTCCCCTTGTTCAATGATTGTACTCCTTTTTGAGGACTCCTGTTGAATCTATATCCACCATCCTACAGACAATGCATTGCAAATCTTATCCAATCATTGTGTAAACATGTTTCTCTCGTATCACTACTGATTCTTTCACCCATTGCCTGAAATCTGTGTTGTCTGGTTATTGATCCTTCAGCTTTGGAAGCAATTTCTCTTCATTTTCTCGATCAAAATCATTCACGATTTAAATCACCTGTCTCAAATCCTCTCATAGCCTTTTCTGCTCTAATGAGAACAATTTCGGTGTTCTCCAGTCAGTCCACATAACTGTGATCTCTCATCCCCGGAACAATTCTAATGAAGTTCTGCACCTTTTCCAAAACTTGCAAATCCTTCTTAACGTCTGGTGTCTTATATTTTACTGACCAGAATGAACTGACCTGCCGGTACCAAAAGTGAGTCCCAAGGCCGAGCAGGTGAATGATGGGACACCGACGATGGCCAATTAAGAGGTTGCTGCCAGCACTGCCAATTAGAGGATTGGTATCTAGTGGCATTGGCACCTCTTTTAATAGATGGTGGGTTGCCCTTGAAGGGCTGGTAAGGGTTTATTTTAATGTGCTAGGGTCAGGCACGGCATGCCCCAGTGACTGGAATGATATTGTGTGTGTTTGTGTGTGTGTGTGTGTGTGTGTGTGGGGGGGGGGGGGGGGGTGGTGGTGGAGGTGCGGGGGTGATATGGGTGGGGGGAGAGAAGAGCTCCATGAGCCATAAACACCTAGAAAGGAAAGGCTTCCTTAAACCAGGAACTATAGTTTGCCTGGTAGTCTCTCCAAATGATGGGGACCTGTTCTGTTATTGGTAAAATGTCAGCGGGGCATGAAATAGGCATTAACTGGCCACTTAATTGGCTGCCGACTTCTGGTTGGCAATCTGTTGTCATTTCTGTCTTTGAGAATGTCCTATGGTAAAGTTTATTTATTAGTGTCATAAGCTGGCTTACATTAATACTGTAATGAAGTTACTGTGAAAATCCCCTCGTTGTCACACTCCGGCGCCTGAGGGGGAATTTAGCATGGCCAGTGCACATTACTGATTGTGGGAGGAAACCAGAGCACCTGGAGGAAACTCACCAGACACAGTGAGAACATGCAAATTCCGTACAGACTGTGACCCAAGCTGGGAATTGAACCTGGGTCCTTGGCACTGTGAGGCAGCAGTGCTAACCACTATGCCACCAGTGGTGAGAAGATCTTGATTTCTGCCACATGCCTTCCATGTCATTTTCCAAGCCCCCCCCCACTCCAGATCGCTGAGGAGCTCAGTGATGGAACTGAATTCTCTGCCCCCCTGTGCTCCACTGGTGTATTTCTAAATAGCAAGAGGTGGCCTGCCAGTGGTGGGATCTTCTGGTCCTGCTGCTGTCAATGGGATTTCCCATTGAACCATTCCCCTGCCTCCTGGAAAACCTGTGGCAGGATGTGGTATTGGCAGGACTGGAAGATCCTGCTGATGGGAAAGGCGGGAAAATCCAGCCTACAGTCTCTGTTGTATCTACTGTTCCAAGTGTGATTTATAATTCATACTCACTGTGATTTGCCTGAAGATATCTAATAATGTGCAGTTGATTTCATTTTTTTTGTTAAAGTAAAAGGTAGAGCAAGTGAAAACTTCCAAAGTAATTCCTTCATTTTGGTGTCATTCAGTAATATGGTTATTTTGGTTTATGAAGCCACATGAGGTTTGTAACATGATCCTTTAGCCAATTTTGTATCCTTATTGCAATTCCCTCTTCATTTAATTTAGTTAACACATCTAATATGTTGTAATTTGTCAAATATCTTTTAAAAGTTTGCATACCTAATATTAAGTGCAGGACACCAATATTTCATTGAACCCTTCTTTTTGTGAATATTAGATTATTTAATCAGCCTTCATATTGCCAAATGGTGAATTCACTTAAATTTTAATCACATTTCATTCTAGTCCTTCTTTCAGTTTGGACATATTAGCTGATTAGAAATTTGATGCATTTGCACATTTCTTTGTAGACTCTGGCTGGAATTCTTTAACTTTGCCTGCGGTTGAGATTCTCTAGGCCCGTTGCAATGAATGGAGTTTTGGCCGAATACCAGATTCTCCGTTCTCATAGGCAGCAATAGTAACAAGACTGGAGAATTCTGGCCTATAGTGTATCAAATTTATTTCTACATTCTTGGACAGAAAAACAGTTCACTTTAATATCAAGAGTACATATGGAACATTGTCTAGATAGCTCAAAACAGTGAGAAAAAAGTTTTGGTGTGGTACGTAAGATCTTATTTTTGTGTCTTTGCTCCAGATGATTACAGGACACCAACCTCTAGTGTTAATGCTAATCATAACAAGAAATAAAGATAAGCTGCAGATACTGACTTGCAGAGTTTGCTTCTCCAAATCTTTAGAACCTGTTTTAATGTGATCTGGCTGTGGGCATTAAATTAAAATGATTCAAAGTATTTTCAGTAGTGAGCAACATTGATTTGTATGTTAGACACAACAACCAACATTCTGATTTATAATCTTCTGGAATCAGACACAAGCATAGACATTGTGAGGAGAGGTGTTTTAAAGATGATTCTAGACTGCGTTGGTGCTAAAGATCACTTCTGGTTGCATCTGGATGGAACAGTTGAGATTATGGCCTGAGATATGTAGCTAAAATCAATATTCCATATCAAATACAAGCATGTGTCCTTAAAATACTGCCGGGTAAATTTTTTTGACACTCGAGTCTACTAAGATTAATGTGAGTGACAGAAGAAAGATAATAAGCTGCTGCGATCCCATGAAACATGCATCTTTTAAAAGACAAGTAACTGTTAAAACTGTAGAATTTTGCCATTCAGAATATGCTTTCTGCATGACAGGCCAAACAAATGAGGACAAACTGCCTTCAACTGTGTTAGTCTAAGATGCAGTCTACATGCATGAATGCTTAAGTGTTGAAACCAATTTTAATGAAAACAAAGCCTGTTTGGGGGAAATCAAGATGTAGAGATGCCGGCGTTGGACTGGGGTAAACTCAGTAAAGTTTTGCAACACCAATTTTAAATCCAACCAATTTATTTGATAGTAAATCCGCGAGCTTTCGACACTATGTTGTGCCTTCGTCACTGCATTTGCCTGACGGAGGCACAACATAGTGTCGAAAGCTCGCGGATTTACTATCAAATAAATTGGTTGGATTTAAAATTGGTGTTGCAAAACTTTACTGGGGGAATCAAGTCAGTGCATAGTCTTCCAAGCCTTGCTGGTTTTCACAAAGTTTTGTGTTTTTTTCACAACTTTGTGATGTTAAATATTCACCGAAAAGCTATCACTTCACATGCCCCAGAATCGGTTCCCAGGACAGGAATTCCTGTTGGCCTCACTCGAGATGTTACCATCTTGTCTGAGCGAGGCTGTAAAATCCCACCTATTACGTTTTTAATGATGGTTGGCAAATTGTTGCATATATCATTGATTGAGATGAGTAGTCGGATGGACATGAAGGTAGTAGAAGAATAGTTGATTCCTGACATCCAGACTGAATAACGAGTGTTCAAATTGATCAACACATGCTTCCTTTACTATGATGCAAAAATCATTTTTTTTTTGTTAAATGATGCTTTAGAGACCAAGTCATTATTTCCACCACCTCCTCTCCAACTATATTTACATTACCACTTATGTTTTGCAAGGATTCCAGGAATCTCATATCTTTTGTAATATGGACTGGCTTGTTCACTGTTTGTAGATAACAGAAAATAAAAGCTAATACTTTGAGCTTAAGTGTCAAAGCCTCAAATAAATCCACAGACTGTTTTTAAATTAATGGATGGGTGGGTGGCGGAATGTGAATACCTTGTACTTATTAGTTGGAGAACAATAAATTTCACATAGAATTTCCAGTATGCAAAAAGGCCATTGATTTTTATTTATTTATTAGTCATAAGTAGGCTTATATTTACATGCAATGAAGTTACTGTTACTCTCCCAGTCGCCACACTCCGCCACCAGTTGGCTCAGTACATCCGGGCTGGTGTTTATGCTCCTTACAAGTGTTGTCCTAACCTACTTCATCAAACTTATCAGCATATCCCTCTATTCCTCTCTTCTCTATGTACTTATCTAGCTTTCCCTTAGATGCCCAGATATCCTTCATTTTAATAACTCATTGTGGTAGCAAGTTCCACATTTTAACTGCTCTCTCGATAAAGATTTTCTTCTGAATTCCTTACTGGATTTATTAATGACTATCTTGTATATGTGAACTTGAAATTCAGACTCCCCCAGAAGTGAATCATTTTCTCTACATTAACCCTATCAAACCCCTTCATAATTTGAATGGTCTTTTAATAAGTCACCCATCACCTTCTCCTTTGCAGTGAAAAGAACCCAAACTGTTCAGTTTTTCCAATAAGTTAGAACCTTTCATTTCTGGTATCACTTTTGTCAATCTTTTTATGCACCTTCATCAATGCCTCAGTATTATTTTTATAATAAGAAGATCAGGGAGGGCAATTCTTCCAGCCTGCTGCACTGTGCATTGGCAGACTCAAGCGGAGGCCATTTTGTGGGCTCCCCACTGGGCACGACAGCCTCCGTGCACCTCCAGCAGCCAGATTTCTGGTACCGTCAGCTCTGTGCCAGCAATTGATTAGAGCTGAATAAATTATTCAAATCCACTCGCCTCCCCACCCCCCTACCAGGCGTGTTTCATTCCAGCGTTTTTAACAGCTCCCCATTGACAGGGAGCTGGCGGCTGGACACTGTCGGAGTGAAGGTGGCCATTGAGACCCCCCAGGATGTCAGAGGAACAGAAGGTGCCCCCTGAGCATTGTCAGCTTGGCAATGCCAACCTGGTCCACTGTCTCTGCCCAGGGGGCATCAAGGCATTGTCCACTGGGTATTGGACAGTGCATGGGGCAGTGCCTAATAGGGGTGGGGCATCTAGGGAGCAATCAGTGGGAGGGGTGTTCCGTAGCCACTCTGTAATCAGCAGTGACAGAGGGAATGAAGTCAGCAATTGGGACTGAGTATTGCGGTGGAGGGGGTCAGGACTGCTGGGGGCGTGGGGGGAGATCTGGACTGCGGGGTAGACGAAGATCAAGGTAAAGATTGGGACTGCAGGGGGTAAAGATCAAGGGTTGAAGCTGGCCTGGACATGATTGGGGGCCAGCAAGTAGGTGGTTGAAGAAGGGTCTCAGGCTAGTGTCGCGGGGGTGTGAGGCTGGCCAGCAATCGGGAGGCACACAGTGTGGGGCTACTGTGCGTGTGCTAATCTCGGCATTGGCTATACTGCTGGCCTCTCCAGTGGGAATAGACTGCCTCGCCCACTGAATTTTTGTGAGATTCATGCTGAGGTACTCTGCAGTGCACAGAGTGTGGCAGATTCATTTTGAAACGCCTGCTGAAAAAGATCAGCGGCATTTACTCCAGTTTTTATGTGAATTCAATACTTAGAATTTTTTGGAAGAATCCTTCCCATCCCCCTTTCCCAGAACTTTACACTGTACTCCAAGTATGATTTAATGAAGGCTTGATTCAGGTTTAACATAACCTCCCAGGCCTCAATTTTTCAGATGACAGGATGTGCTTTCCAACCAAATGAAGATTCATTGGGGAGCACATCCCCACGGACTCCGAGTGCCCCACAGACAACTTACGTTTGTTATCGGGAAGTGGGCATCTGACTTGAGATAGGGGGCATCTAAGGGAGGTGTGCACCCACTTCATGTGAAGATGTAAATTTGTCTTTTTTGGCTGTTCCCCATGGAAGTTCAATCTTACCAGCAGCCTAAATTAATGAGCCAATTTAGGGCCTTAATTGGGACTAGGACAGGCTTCCTGTCCAAGGTCTTGACTGCCCCAATGTAATAGAACATAGAACGTAGATAGAACATAGAACATTACAGCGCAGTACAGGCCCTTTCGACCTCGATGTTGACCGACCTGTAAAACCAATCGAAAGCCCATCTAACCTACGCTATTCCAATATCATCCATATGTTTATTCAGTGACCATTTAAATGCCCTTAATGTTGGCAAGTCCACTACTGTTGCAGGCATGCCGTTACTGCTCTCTAAGTAAAGAACCTACCTCTGACATCTGTCCTATATCTATCAATTTATCAATATCTATCAATTTAAATCTATGTCCCATTGTGCTCACCATCTCCATCTCATCCGAGGAAAAAGACTCTCACTGTCCACCCTATCTAATCTAATCTAATATCACTTTATCGTTGGAATACACGGGCACCCAGAAGCAATCTTGTCCATTCAATTCCTTTAATCCTCCTGTGGGGGAGTGTAAAATTCTGGCCTCTGCTTTCCCCTTGTATTTGTCTAACAGAAGTGTCAAAGTGATTTTGTTTGTATTTTAAGGACTTGTTAACTCCAAACTTAAAGAAGCGTTTTCAAATAGAATTTTAATATCTATTTGGTTGAATTTAATAGGCAGTGGCAGTGACGCCAACCACGGGTTAAAAGCTAAGGAAACTCCCACTGCGGCTACTTTCATAGATCCTGACAGAATTCAATGGCAATCTGGCAATTAACCGTCTATCAGTGGGGCTGCCCTATCTTTCAGGGCAGAGATTCCAGTTCAAGAGCGACAATGGAAAATCTTGGCACTGCCTGTGGATGCCTGCCCCTGGTAGTGGTGGCCCAATCTGTAGGTTCCTGTAACATGTCTTTGGTGAATGGCAAGTTGAGTCATTGCTACCACTGGCCTTTTCAAAGGACCCTCCGGACCCATGCCTCATCTCCAGGCTGCTCCATGGGGCATCAGAGCCTGTGGTTTTGAAATTCACGTCACTCACTGATGCTGCCATAGATTCATAGAATCCTACAGTGCAGAAAGAGGCCATTTGGCCCACCGAATCTGCATTGAACACAATCTCGCCCAGGCTCTTTCCCCATAACCCACTGGATTTACCCTGGCCAGTCCCCCTGATGCTAAGAGGATATTTAGCATGGCCAGTCCACCTGACCCAGTCATCTTTGGACTGTGGGAGGAAACCCACGCAGACAAGGGGAGAACATATAGACTCCGCACAGATAGTGATCCAAGCCAGGAATGAACCGGGGTCCCTGGCACTGTGAAGCAACAGTGCTAACCACTGTGCCACCATGCCGTCCTATCAATGACACAGAATCGGGGTGTGGAAGTTACCTGGGCTATAGATTCCCAGACCTGAATTGAAAATCTGGGCTAGAAAGTCTATTCTCTTCTGGTGAGCTAGGATTGGACTGTTTGTAGCATTTGAATGTAAAGTTACATACATGGTCGGCTATTTACTTGTGGAGTCAAAGTAATAATGTATGGAGCAACATAGATATTCTGCAGGGACTGAGCTATTAAAAGAACCAGTAATTTTATCAAACAGGTTGGAAAAAAAGGCAATTTAGAATATTTCTAGTGAGTATGATATTAAAACTATTGCCTAGTCATTGAATGTGAAGACAATCAAAAGGCAGATCATTGCTGGAATTTTACTATCCGCCCGCCACAGAATTGGAGCGAGCAAAGGGCGGACAATGAAAATGTCTGTTGACTTCAGATGGGATTTTATGGCCTCGCTTGACCTGAGACCAGAAAATCCTGCCCCCTGGATCAGTGTTAAGAGATTGCCATGCTAAACAAATGTAGGATACGTTGAGAATTTTGAGTTTTATGCTACTTGTTTCAACTTGTTGCCAATATCCAGCCACATGTATCACATGCCATATCGATAATAACAAAAGAAATTGAGCCACGTCTCCAATTTAAACCTCAATAAGATCATAAATATAGATAGAAAAACTTGTAATATTAAATGGACAGCAGAATTCATTCAAAGTATTAATTATTTCCACATTTTAAAGTATTTATAAGTATTTAATTTAGATTTAACAGTTGGGATTTCCAGATGTAAGGCCAGTAATGAGTTGGGAAGTCAAAGGATGAATGGTACGATGCTGGGACCAGTTGATTACATAGCCAGGGGGTTTCCTGCAGATTGGGGTGGACAGGAAGTCATGTATCTTGCCGTCATATCTGGGTATTGTATTTAAAAGATGCCTGAACAGCTACCTGTTCATGGAGCATTGGATTTCAGAGCTGGATGTAGCAGGCAGGAGTCAACAAGCATCAGCTCCAGGATTCAGTAATACCTTTCTGGGCACTACTTCACTATTCCTGGGACCTCCTCCATCCCAATTCAAGGGCCAGCCTGGGCTGTATCTCTGCCCCCTGAATCATGCCTGTACATGGAAGCAGTGATCATTGCCAGGGTCTTGTGCACCATGAGCAAAAGGCCTCCCAATCAGGCTACTCCCATGACCTCCACTGCCTAATCAATAGAAACACTTGTCAAGCCCCTTGACACTTGTCAAGTCAACATAATACGGTTCCCTTTCAGTTGTCCAGTTGGCTGTCACTCCACTATCCCCCACAACCACCCTTCCAATCAGCATTCCTGGAGCTGGACAATGAGGGTATGGGCATCAGCTTCAGCCTACCGTCTCCGTAAGTCTCGATAAGCACACGCCTCATTGGTCTGATCATGTTTTGGACCGGTGTGAACTCCCATTGGTGGGGCAGATGATTGGATGGTGGTGGGGGTGGGGGTGCTGCAACGTGGTCTGGGGACACAATTGCAGTCTGATGGCAGTCAGACAGCTTCCTGACCTGTGGGAAAGGCTGTAAGGAAACTGATTTCAAAGTCCAAAGTTTATTTATTAATCACAAGTCGGCTTATATTCACATTGCAATGAAGTTACATTCACATTGCAATGAAAATTTCCTAGTCGCCACATTCCTGCATATGTTTGGGTACACTGAGGGAGAATTCAGCATGACCAATTTACCTAACCTGCACATTTCTGGTCTGTGGGAGGAAACTGCAGCACCCGAAGGAAACCCATGCAGTTATGAGGAGATCATGCAGGCTGCCACAGACATGACCCGAGCCGGGAATTGAACCCGGGTCCCTGGCACTGTGAGACAGCAGTGCCAACCACTGTTCTACTAACATGGTATTCTCCTCCCCTGTCCATCATGACAGCTGCCTTTGGCAGAGTGGAACACATTCCTCAAGCTGAGCTCACCATCTTGAATCAGCTGTATATCATTTCTTGCCCACAAATACCTATTCGACAGAGAATCCCTCACCAGCGACTGGAATGTAACACCGCCATTTTATAATTTCCCAGCCTTTGAAAGTGGACTGGAGACACACTCTTACTGTCGGTTTTACTTATATCACACACATGTTTGTTATAAAGTGGAGTGTACGTTATTCTCCTTTCTTTAATCCATAAAATTAAAAAAAAAATCCCTTTGACCTTTTCTTTATGCAGCAGACTCTAAGTGGCAATATAATCATCATACTAATCCAATTTATCCAAATCTTCAAACCCGTCAGCTCAGTAATTGGTTAAAAGATTCCCACGTACTAAGTCTCGATTCTCTTCCAGGTAAGACCAACTTTCCATAAAAATACAATCTGACTTCCTTTGAGGTGTGCACAGACAAAAAAAGCAACAGTTGATTGCAGCTCGCTTAGTTATTTTGGATCAGGCTGACAGGCTTTAATATTAATAGTTGATTTTTGATAGCTGATTTTTGATGATGCAAAATTTGTTCTCAGATGTAATATTTCCGCTCAATCCAACACTGAACAATTTATATTATACTATGTTGATTGTAGAAACTTCATGTTTCTGAAGTTCCCTGCAGGCAGTGACTGAAATGTTAATAGGTGCATGAAACAGCCTGGAGTGATTTGTAACTAGCTTGTGCCACTTCTAGTGAGGAGTGCTTTATGAAATAAGGATATCTGACACATTGAGGGGAGGTGGTAGCATAATGACATTATCATTGGACTAATAATCCAAGATCTGGGGTAATGCTCTGGGGACCCAGGTTCGAATCCCATCATGGCAGATAGCAAAATTTGAATTCAGTAAAAATCTGGAATTAAAAGTCTCGTGATGACATAGAACATAGAACATTACAGCGCAGAACAGGCCCTTCGGCCTTCGATGTTGCGCCGACCAATTAGGAACAAGCAGTGACCCTCTAACTTAGACCATTCCCTTTTCATTCATAAACTTATCTACTAACCTCTTAAACGCCACCAAACTTGGCGCATCTACAACTGACGCAGGCAGGGCATTCCATACCCTTACTACCCTCTGGGTAAAGAACCTACCTCTGACATCTGTCCTAAAACCACCACCCCTTAATTTAAAGCTATGTCCCCTCGTGCTAGCTTTCTCCATCCTAGGAAAAAGGCTATCACTGTCCACCCTATCTAAACCTCTAATCATCTTATATGTTTCAATAAGGTCTCCTCTTAGCCGCCTTCTTTCTAACGAAAACAACCTCAAATCCCTCAGCCTCTCTTCATAAGACCTGCCCTCCATACCAGGCAACATCCTGGTAAACCTCCTCTGTACCCTCTCCAATGCCTCCACATCTTTCTTATAATGCGGGGACCAGAACTGCACACAATACTCCAAGTGCGGCCGCACTAGAGTTTTGTACAGTTGCAACATGACGTTGCGGCTCCGAAATTCAATCCCCCTACCAATAAAAGCTAAGACTCCGTATGCCTTCTTAACAACCTTATCGACTTGATTGCCAACTTTCAGGGATCTATGCACACATACACCAAGATCCCTCTGTTCATCAACACTATTAAGAGTCCTACCATTAGCCCTATACTCTACACATTTGTTATTCCTGCCAAAGTGAATTACCTCACACTTTTCCGCATTAAACTCCATTTGCCACCTCTCGGCCCAGCTCTGCAACTTGTCCAAGTCTCTCTGCAAACTATAACACCCCTCTTCACTATCTACCACTCCTCCGACTTTGGTGTCATCCGCAAATTTACTAATCCATCCTTCAATACCCTCATCCAGATCATTTATAAAAATTACAAACAGCAGGGGCCCCAAAACAGACCCCTGAGGTACACCACTTGTCACCGAACTCCACGATGAATATCTCCCATCAACCACCACCCTCTGTCTTCTATCTGCTAGCCAATTCCTAATCCAATTAGCTAAATCACCCTCTATCCCATAC
Source organism: Sphyrna mokarran (assembly GCA_024679065.1). Classification (NCBI taxonomy): domain Eukaryota; kingdom Metazoa; phylum Chordata; class Chondrichthyes; order Carcharhiniformes; family Carcharhinidae; genus Sphyrna; species Sphyrna mokarran. Next base: position 32,693,507 of record JAGIQG010000004.1, on the reverse strand, counting down.
ATCTGCATTTTCTGCAGAAGCCTTCCATGGGCCACCTTATCGAACGCCTTACTAAAGTCCATATATACCACATCAACTGCCTTACCCCCATCCACCTCTTTGGTCACTTTTTCAAAAAACTCAATAAGGTTAGTAAGGCACGACCTACCCTTCACAAAACCATGCTGACTATCCCCAATCAATTCATTTCTCTCTAAATAACTATAAATCCTATCCCTAATAATTCTCTCCAATACTTTGCCCACAACAGAAGTAAGACTCACTGGCCTATAATTCCCTGGAAAGTCTCTCTTCCCCTTCTTGAACAATGGGACCACATTCGCTATCCTCCAGTCTTCCGGCACTATACCCGTAACCAACGACGACCTGAAGATCAGAGCCAGAGGCTCTGCAATCGCCTCTCTTGCCTCCCAGAGAATCCTAGGGTAAATCCCGTCCGGCCCAGGGGACTTATGTAACTTCAAACCCTCAAGAATATCTAGCACATCCTCCTTATACGAGCACATGTAAACAGTCCGTGCTCGTTTGTGTGCTGTTGGAGACCAGAACACCTCATTCGCTTGACGAAGGCCATAGAGTCAAAAGCTCGCGAGTTTACTATCAAATAAATCGGTTGGATTTAAACTTAGTGTTGCCAGACTTCTTACAAACTGACATACCCAGGTTTTGATCTTATCCCACATATTCTCATTCATCACTGAACCATACCATTTAATTAGTTGCCCACATTTTGAAAATACCATCAACCCTGAGCCTCAAATATTGACTCCATTCATGTTTCATTCACCTTCCAATACCCACTCAGACACCCAAGGTACACACTGTTTATTCACACAGTTCCTTGTAAAAACAAAATGATCCCAATCTCATGGTCAACTCATTTTCTGATGCTTCATTTTCTACTAATATTATACACAAAATAAAATGGTTAAAAAAAGCAGCAGATAAACAAAGCGTTATCAATGCAGTCATCAATACATTGAAGATGTCCATGCCAATCAATAGCCTACTGAGGTGTCATTAGTTGCCAGTGCCCACTCTTCCAATGTAGCATTTAGCTGCAAAACCATTCTAGCTATTGATTCTGCTTTATTTTCTGTATTGGAACATAGAAATTATTAGTGGAAAAATATCGTTGTTCATTTAGTTCACTGCCCAGTATCCTTATAATTGCAATGATAATGGAATTGACGATAGCCATCGATCTCTAATAGTTAAGATTAAATTAGACAGACACAAACTGAGGAAACACTCAGGTATGGAGAGCTGTGGAAACCATACGTCCATAGTCACCTGTTCTTTCCATAATCTCATTCCCGAGATGGCCATCTAGGTATGGCAGATTACATCCAATGAGTGGTACGGCGCACATCAAGGTCAAAAGGAGTGCCCAACAACAGCATCAAAGTCTTGCAGACAAAGGACTGCTTATGAGCAACTCTGCAACTGGGCAACACAGATGAAGAGCATCCAGATCCAGAAATTCAAGATTATGGAGATGGCACAAGTCTTGGATAACTGAGTCACAGTGAAAAGCCAAATGTTAAAAATGCAGTGTATCTGCAACCGTGACAGTGACATTGAAGTGTCTTTGCAAGCGTGCTTGCCAGCTCGTGTGTAATTGCAGAGATCTATACTTAAAGCTGTACTAAGCAGAAGCAACATCAACTAATAGGAGAGGAGGAAAAATGATGATGATGATGATAAGGGGTGAACTTTGTTCCCAGTTCTGGTATTAGCAGTGGTTGAGATGAAATGCATGACTTGTCCTCTGAATCTAGCAATGAGCTTTTTCTTCCAGAGTCATTTCTAGTGCTTCAGGACATTTCCTCCAATTCTGTTGTTATGTGTCCTGGCAGCCTATCAATGTTAGGCAAGTGGTATTCTGGCCAAATTTTGAGGCCATGATGTTTGCAGTGGGAGGAGTGGAGGAAGGAGGAAAAAAAGAATCAAAATGGCAAAAAGAAATTAGGTGGAGAATGTTGAAACTCATTACTCAGGATTTACAGGAAGCTGATAGCATCCTTTCACTCCATCTACCTGGGCTCAAGCGATTGCTAAATCTGAGGTGAAAGATCACCATTCTATCCAATTTTGTTTTAGATACCTGCCAGGCCTTTTATTTTAATTTTGTTAAATGCGTGTGCCTCCCTTTTGCCACAATACCGTCATGAAACCAGTTTTACCAACAGGACACTCACCAATGAATCCATATCCTTTATGCTTCCCCGTTGTGGGGTCTTGGGCCAAGGTGCAGGATTTAATCTTTCCAAAGGCCTCGAACACACTTTTAATGTCATCATCTGACAGATCCGGGTGGACGGACGCGACATAAATTCTGTTAAACGCCCTGGCTTCCTCTGCAAGCTGGTCTATGATTGGTTGAGCTTGTCCCATGCTACTCGGTCTGCCAACCTTGATGTTTCTGCCCATGTAACTGTTGTTGATTGTCGTAAAAATCCATCTGGTTCACTAATGTTCTTTAGGGAAGGAAATCTGCCATCCTTACCTGGTCTGGCCAACATGTGACTTCAGAGCCACAGCAATATGGTAGACTCTTAAATGCCCTTAAGGATGGACAATAAATGCTGACCCAACCAGTGATGCCCACATCCCATGGACAAATAAATAAAAGCATTACTCTCTGTCAGATTCAGGTTTGGAAATTGTACCCCGCACCGACCCTCCCTAACTGGGAGCCCCCTCCCTCCCTTGATGCCACTGTTCATTCTCCCAGTCCTGCTGGTTAGACTGCTAAAGTCTTAAAGTCTTCAAAGATCCAGGAAATTGTCAAGAATGCCTGGTCATAAACAGTTATGCTCTAAAGTGTTCATGTACTTTCAAGATAAAAGATAGTGGTTCTCAAGGATAACAAATCAGAATTTCTACCTAAATATAAGGCTCTTCTGGTTCATGTTGTCATGGAGATGTGCTCTGAGAGGTTTCTAAGATATCCTTGAAACTCATAGATGCATGTAGTTTATTTGTATCACAACAAGGCTTACGTTGAACTGCGATAAAGTTACTGTGAAAATCCCCTGGTTGTTGCACTCTGGTGCAACTGAAGAAGAGTACACTCGGGTACACTGAAGAAGAATTTAGCATGGCCAATGCACCTAACCAGCACATGGTGGGAGCTTGTGCTTGGATTCAAAAGACCAAATTTGTGGGGATTTGAAATAAGGCTGGAAGTTTCACCTACCTTGTGCTAGAAGGAGAATCTCCAGGAAAATCCTGAAAAAAAAATTTCTGGGGATAAAAATTACTAGGCTGGGAAAGAAGACAAATGGAAGCTACCTTTTAGGAGTTAAGAAACACTCTGCACTGGTATACAGGTAAATTGAGTGACTATTTAAGGGACTATATAAAGTATACTTGTGAACTGGATTTTTCAGTTGTGTTAAAAGGAAAATTCTGTTCCATAGTTTTAATAAAAGTTGCCCACAGCAACTGTGCTTTGAGTCTGTTCCAGTAGAAGTTTTAATACATGAAATCTTGTCGTGTTGTCTTTTTAGCCGTCAACCTTAAAATTTCTTTCTTTAACATGATTGGTCTGTACTGGGAGTATACCAATGCTAATGAAGTGTTGTCACTGTTATTGATTTGACTTATTATTGTCACTGTATTAGTATACAGTGAAAAAATTTGTTTCTTGAAATTTATGCATGAAGACACCCAGATCCTGCTGCATTGAAGCATTACAAAGTTTCTCTCCATTTAGATAATAATTTGCCTTTGCATTTTTCCTACAAAAATAGGTAACCTCGCACTCTTTCATCTTAAACTCATCTGCCATCAATAAGATTCCATCTCATTCTCCTAACCTCCATCAAATACAGACTCAGAGTCCTCCAACCCTCCTTATATGTCAAGCTTTTCATGCCAAGGATCATTCTCATGAACCTCTTAATGATGATATGTCCTCCCTGTTATGGATTCTTATACTATTTGTTTATATTGTTCTCGTGCAACACCCAAGTTCCAAAAACATAAACCTCTTTCAAGCTCGATGGAACAACTCCAGAACAATAGGGCTGATTTTAATTCTACATGAAGTGGGTTTTGATGGAATTAAAATTTGACCACCCCCACCCCCAGCCCCCTGCTGCTGCGTAAGCTATCTGGCAGCAAGAATTATTTGTTGGTCATGGCTGCCTCGCCTATAAGAAAGTTTTGTACTGTGCATTTCAGTTAGGAATTGATTGGAAGCAAAGGAATTTACCAGTAGCAAATCTCCAAGGACCAATTGTCAACAATCACTAGTATATCCAGGGGAAAATGTAGGACTAGGATGGAAACTTCTTTGCTTATCAGTGGGTCTGACATCTACCAACACACTGTCAGGCAAGTGACAGGCAGCTAAGTTAACTGGGAATGCTGCAGTGGTGTTTAAAATAAGTCTGTTTTAAATCTTTACCAATGTAGAAGCAGCTGTTTGGGCTGTCTGCAAATAATTGAAGATGTGGTTCTAGTTGATAGTGATGCTTTAGCTGGTGACACATCATGTTGATAATTTTTCTACACAAAATTAGATTCCCATTCAATTATCTGATGCCGGGGAAATTTCTGAATGGAACTGTGATGATGACATTAAAGCCCTCACCAGGTAACCGAATCTTGTTCAAATGGCCTTGGAATCAACTCCTTCAGCCTTGAAGCCATTGTTAGCGTCAAAACTACTTGTATAAGCACTGGTCCATATGATGAAGATTCTATGGGCCCCTAAAGCCTATAGATCAATGGAATGGCAGTTGTATGTGTTTAAAAAATAAACCTGTGTCAAAGGAGCAGAAAAACAGACATCTGGACACTAAACATCACATATTCTAATTTAAACAAAATTTGCACATCAAAGCACTTCTTCTCAGTAGGAGAATATGAGGCAACATATTAGCTTTCTCTTGCTTGATACTCCAGAAAAGAATTAGTCAAGTTCATTACTTGAATAAAAAAGTTGCCATCTTCATACTAAACTGAAGCTTTACTGCATTTACAAAACTGGTTTACCTAATTAATACTTCTCAGCTGCAATATAAGAATCCATTGTAAAAGAAATATTTTTGATTTACTGAGTTTACGTTTGTGTAGTGGGAAGTTAGATCCTAACCATGCTCCTTTGGGACAACTTTTATGCGCAGCCTTGTGTAATGATAATCGGGTCTTTTGAACCAAACCATGTGTAGTTGTGAACAAGGACACCAACACAGCAGAAAAGTCATACTCTTGGATTATAAATGGAAAATGAAATGCACATTACTGATCAAATGGCAACAGATGCTGGTTGCAGAAAGGGATCTTGATGTTGAATTCCAAGCTATTTCCCTATGGTGGATTCTTGTATTTATGTTGTTCTCATGCAGCAGCCAAGGTCCAAAAATGCAAACCTTTTTAAAGCTTGGTGGAACAATTCCAGAACAATAGGGCCTGATTTTAACTCTGCATGAAGGGATGGGTTTTGAGAGAGTGAAAATTTGACTCCCCCTGCTGCTGTGACAGCAAGAACAATTTATTGGCTGTGGCTGCCTCATCATAAGGAAGCATTGTACCATGCTTGTGCGCAGTCATGATTATGTTAATAAGCTGTTTCAAAGTATTTTGATAAATTAAATTGAAGATTTTGCACTACTTATTCAGGAATATACAAGAATAAATATTAGTTTGCCAGCCATATTAATTAAATTCTCTACCTCTCTTTTAATTTTGAATGCTTATTAGGGTGGAATGGTGGCACAACGATTATCATTTCTATCTCATAGTTCTAGGGACCCAGGTTCGATTCCCATCTTGGGTCACTGTCCATGTAGCATCTGCACATTCTCCAGATGTCTGTGTGGGCTTCCTCTGGGTACTCCAGTTTACTTGCATTATCTGAAAGACATGTTGGTTAGGTGAATTGGCCATGTTAAATTCTCCTGCAGTGTACCCAAACAGATGCCGGAGTGTGGCGACTAGGAGATTTTCACAGTAATTTCATTGCAGCACTAATGCAAGCCTACTTGTGACACTAAAAAAAATTCTAAAAAACTTAAACTTTAGAATAAAAATCATGGCAAATTTCAACATTGGAAATTACACTTAATATTGAAAGATGCTTAATACTTAGTTTTATTTCATACTTGTTTGTAATCAGTTTTCCAGTTTTAATGAATTTCCTCCGGATATTTCAAAATAAAATTTGGCTAGTTTCATATTATAAACAGAAGCATTTTAAATTGTACTGTCAATGTGAGTGAGAAAAACCACATTAACATAATAATGAAAAACTAGTAATTGGAAGCATAGTTGGTGTCAAAGGAAAGTGTAAGTTAAGGGGATTTTATATAAATAGACAGAATTTGTTCTAAAATGTTAGCAGCTGCAATATGTCACAAATTTTCTAACACAATTATACCACATAATGTACTACTTCAAAATATAACCTCCAACCGTTATTTGAATCCAGCAAAACCAGAAGAAAACTATTGCTTCATGAACTCATTTCTTAAAGTAGATGGTAGCTATATAGAAAACACATGCTCATTTGACAACAAACAAACCTAATTATGGAACCATATTTAGGCTGGATTTACTGTCCTGCTGATACTCCTGCTGTCCCCGGTGGGAAACCTGACGACCCGTTAAAAGGATGTCGGGCCTAAAATGGGATTCTTGCAGAGCCCTGATGATGCTCCTAGCCCGCCCTGCTGGCTTGATCATGTTCCTGCCCGATAGATATTCACAAATCCTAAACTGTATTAATTGTCAGGTTGAACGCCTGATTCGACACTCTCCAGCTTTAAAAAGATCCTCCAATCTCTGTAAATCCAGGCTAGCTGACATATTTCTCTCTATTAATATATTTAAATAGATGAATCTGCCTGACAGGTGCTGCTAATGCCAGCAGGAAACACTCCAGTGATTCATAAATCAAGAATACTTAATTTTTTCTCATGAAGATTTTTGAAAAAATCTAAAGAATAATTCATAGAATCCTTACAGTGCAGAAGGCTGCCATTCAGCCCATCGAGTCTGCACCAACCACAATCCTACCCAGGCCCTATTCCCGTAAACCCACACAGTTATCCTGCCAATCCCCCTCACACTAGTGTTAGTTTAGCATGGCCAATCAACCTAACCCTCACATCTTTGGAGTGTGGGAGAAAACTGGAGCACCTGGAGGAAATCCATGCAGACACAGGGAGAATGTGCAAACTCCACACAGACAATGATCTAAGGTTAGAATTGAATCTGTGTCCCTGGCGTTATGAGGCAACAGTGCTAAGCACTGTACCTTCAACACTCTCATAAAACTGTTAGATTTACAGCAAAATGATCCATTTTTGTTCTGTTCAACCTTCGGTTCACTTTTGAAAAGGTCAAGGATGCTATCCTTTGCCAACATCTGTGTTCCACTGTGCACTCAAAAGGAGTCCCTTTGCATTAATACACTACCAATTAATCATAGCCACAAAGGCCTAGAGTTTTCTCCTTGGGGTTGAAAATGAGACCCCCAAACCACACTTGTGCCTAGTTTGCTGATGCTGGAATATTAAATTATGCCCAAGTATCCTCTCAATTTCATTAGAAATTGCCTGAACTTAACATGACATTAATTAGCGCAAGCAATCGGACCCAAGGAAACAGTAAACCTATTTCTTCCTTGAGACTTACAATTTAAGTTTCAACTCATTTAACTATCATGCATGCGTATCAGGCACAGCATGTGCAAAATCCTGGAATCAGGGAAGCTTTTCAGTCTTTAATTTGACTTACACTCGGCCATAAAAATGCATTAAATGAAATAGAACGTACAGGGCAGGTTTCAGTGAGGATAATTTTATTCTTTTTAAATGCTTGAAAAATTATAATTAAAAGACAAGGAAAATGGCTTTGTTTTCTGCTATGACTGAAAATCCAGTTTCAACATTAGGAAACTCCCGAACCAAGTAAAATTAGAGGTTATTCGTTTTTGACTATCAGGATTGCGTCTGTTTGGAGAAATGTTTTTTGCTATTTGTGTGCTGTGCATGTTGTGTACTGTAGGCTTGCCACAGTCATGTGACCTCTGTCATGTGACTTCTAATGTCATTCCTTTGTGGATAAAGATTCTGGCAGAAGCTCCGTTTTACTTGTCACATGAAACAATACCCAATATCATGGGCAGGTATTCATGGAGACCAGTTTTACTTGTGTGGAGAATTTTAGTAAAATCAATGGGTGAAATTTTCCCATCCTGCTCACTGCTGGAATCATAGCAGGTGGGGACAGACCATGCAAAGGTCCATTGACCTCGAGTGGGAATTTCCGGCTTTGGGGTGAGCATGGCCGAAAATGCCGCCCTATGTGTCAGCAGGATGTAGAGAGGCCAACTGGAGAAGCTCCTCCATCCCCTTTTGGTCATTGTGGGCTCTTCAACTAAAGTGTCAATTTTGATTTGTGACCAAAGCTACTAGGAACAACAAATCTTCTTTCTTCTGATAAATTCACAGCCATTACAATCTGAGGAAACTTCATGCCTACCTTTCATAGAATCATAGAATGATATAGCACATAAGGAGGCTATTTGTCCATCATGCTTCTGTATCACACTCCACTGTGTATTCCCTACAGCCATGATATGTCATTGACAAAGCAGTTGGTTGGTCTGAGGAACTTCTGCACCAATATCCTAGTCAAGATGATTGGCTTCCTACAACAATCTTCCTTTGTCCAGTTCAGATTTTTTTTATTCATCAGTGTCACAAGCAGGCTTACATTAACACTGCAATGAAGTTACTGTGAAAAACCCCTAGTTGCCACATCCGGTGCCTGGTTGGTTACACTGAGGGAGAATTTAGCATGGGTCAATCCACCTAACCAGCATATTTTTCGGACTGTTGGAGGAAACCGGTGCACCCGGAGGAAATCCATGAAGACACGGGGAGAATGTGCAGACTCTGCACAGACAGTTACTCAAGCCAGGAATCAAATCTGGGTTACTAGTGCTGTGAGACAGCAATGCTAACCACTGTGCCACCATGTCACCCCAGCCTTCAGCCATTATTGAGTAGCCCCTGTTTCCGACTGACATTAATTTTACTTCCCTGCATTGTGAAATAATTTGAGATTTTTCCTAAAATAGTGGATTTTAATAACTTTACATGTAATCATAAAGCTGTGATTGCCATCACCATTGTTTTTTATTGAGGCATAGATAATATACACATTGTAATCACAGCTGTCCAGTGCTGAATCTGGATCCAATGTACGAGAAAACATTTTTTAATTGAAATGTACTGCTTTCCCATTCCATAGTCTCCATTAACCACCACTCTCCATGAGGTAGGAAGAGAATTTAGCCACTGCCAGTTGCAATCAGCTCCAGGCAGTTAGGAGTTTGACAGCATAATTCATGGAACTTAACAGCACACTTTATTTTCTAAACAGCTGCTTCAGTATCAATACATCTTAACTTGCATTTTTCAACATTAAATGTCATTTTGTGATCCATATTAAAGTTCAGGATCCCTCCTAGCTGTTCACAAAAAGAATTTAATTTTCTTAAGTAGTGGATGAGACACTTACATTAAAAAATATATTTGTCGCTATAATCATAGAATCCTACAGCCCATCATGTTTGCATTGCCCATGATCCCACCCAGCTCCTATCCCCATAACTCCATGCATTTACTCTAGCTAGTCTCCCAGACAATAAGGGGCAATGAGCATGGCCAATCCATCTAAACCACACATAACTTTGGACTGTGAGAGGAAACCAAAACACCTGGAGGAAACCTACGCAGACACGTAGAGAACATAAAAACTCCACACAGACAGAGACCAAAGCTGGGAATTGAACCTGGGTCCCTGGTGCTGTGAGACAGAAGTGCTAACCACTGTGCCAGTGTGCTGCCCCATTGTCAGCTGTATCTGCAAAGCTAGGTATGTCCAAGATTTTATTTTATTCAAACGCTTGAAACAATTGCACTGTTCCATGACAGGTCTTCAAACCTGGTGTAATTAAGAAAACAACTGGCACCGGACAGCCAAGTATTTCCGAGACATGAACTCCTCGCTTTCTTTGTATTTCCTTTAGTTCTTCCTGCATGTGATTCTATTATTTTCCCAAACCCAGACCTTTCTCCTTTGCAGCAGTCTGGCTCTACTTGAGTTCTGATTGATGCTGGCTGACTTGTTTTACATTGTATATCTCATTCAGCAAAAATTATTTGCCTCTTGTAGAATTGTTCCCCTTTGCTGCTAACTGTGATCTCACCTCCTGCATGAATAACTCTCCTTGGTTCAGTTGGCGCGTGAATTCTTTCTCCTTCTGACTTGACTGTTGCATGAATTCCAATTCTTTGTGAATTATCTAGTGTTTCACTTCCTTGCCTCTCTTTCAGAAAAGACTGTCTCTTTAGCACTGAGTTGATAAGACTTTATCCTGAGTTTGCACTGAGCTCAGTTTCCATTGTCTTAATTCTACCTGGGAGGCAGGCTTTCAAATGTGATGCTGTTTATAGCCATTACTCAGCCACTGCTTCAGCCTAAACTAAGTCACTGACTCATCTCTCATTTGTCTAATGGACTGGATAAACTCTGAGCTCTGCCAAAGTAGAGCCAAGTGTCTCCATGCTGCTTGCAGTCCTTTCTATCAGGCCTGCTGCATCAGCTGTTTCCCTGTGCATGCCCATAGCCTGTATTCATAGGCCACCCCTCAAAAGTCCTCATCTGAGTACTCTAAAGCAATTTTATCCTTCAGGAAGGTATGACCCAGATTCTCCAGTCCTGCTGCCGTGAATGGAGATTTGGCTGAGCACCAAATTCTCCAATCTTGTTGGCATGCAGGGCGTGTGAGACCGGAGAATTCCGACTGGTACTTATGTTATAATTTCTCCCCGTGTTAGCTGGAGATCACTTAAGGCAGTGATTCAATGGCTGAGATTTTATGGGACCTGAAAGCAAGGGATTGGAAATGATGGGGAAGGGGGAAAAATCAGAAAGGAGGCTGGGTGAGGGGTTGAACTCTGCCAGCCTCCCTGTGGACTTGGCTGTGTCCCTCTTGCTAAATTCTGCTTAATTCTGTCCAATGTGTTTGGGTGATCTGCCTGTCATAATTGATTAGTTAGCTAATAGTGTGTGCAAGTAGTGAGATGTGTTAGTGTATTTGTTAGTATGTTAAATATAGTAATTTAACCATATGATTTTGCTAATATGTATGTCATTTGCAGGAAGTGACGCAATATCACAGAAAGTGATGTAATATCATGATTCAGTAGTCTACTAGCTTGTATAAGCTGTAGCAACAAAACCATGTGCATTAAAGCTCTGCGTTCACTCTTTTTGTCTGCCCTTTAGCCTCATTTGTATTCATCTAGAAAGGGATAATACAACAGTGATAAGTGTACACGGGTGCTGTTAGTCTATTAACATTTGGTCTGAATCATGCTTAATAGCAAATAGTTCATAGGTGAATGGAGCTGAGTGTGAGACTAGTGGTTTATTTGTAGCAATAGCATTTGAAAATACATTTGCTGATCTTGTATCAGTTAAGTCTCTAAACAGCTTTCAGCATTTTATCCAGGTTTCCAGGGTTAGACCATTGTTGCAATGACTATCTGCATCAGGAAAAAAGATACAAAAGTCTGAGATCACGTACTAACCAACTCAAGATCAACTTCTTCCTTGATGCCATCAGACTTTTGAATGGTCCTACCTTGCATTAAGTTGATCGTTCTCTACAGCTAAGCTATGACTGTAATACTACATTCTGCTTTCCTTTCCTTCCCTATGAATGGTATGCTTTGTCTGTATAGCGTGCAAGAAACAATACTTTTCACTGTATATTAATACATGTGACAATAATAAATCAAATAGGTTGCTGGAAGGCCACCTTCCTGTTAGCTTCTTCATTAAGGTCTTCACCAGGCAGTTAGGGGAAATAGGTAAGCATAGATTGAGGATTGGAAGCAGAGTGGGGATAAATGGGGCATTTTCAAGTTGGCAGGTTGTAACTAGCCAAGTGCTGCAAGGATTAGTTCTGGATCTCAGCTATTTATACTCTATAATGACTCGACCAAAAAGACCGAGAGTAATGTATCTAAATTTGCTGATGATGCAAACCAGGGTGGGAATGTAAGTCATGAGGAGGATACAAAGAGGTGTAGGTCTGGATTTTTAATTGTTTCTGGGGGTATGAGTGGGTGAGTGTTAGAAAAATTGCTCCTGGATGGTGTTTAAGAATCCTGACCCCTCCAGGACACATTGCTATTTTCAAAGCAAGGGAGGAGGGCAGAAGGAACAAGGAAAATACCCACCTCTAGTCAGAGATCTATTTATATCCCTCCAATTTGTACAGTCTGGCTTCAAATGAATAGAATCCTGCAAATCATCAATCCTCAACATGTTATACCATAGGTGTCAGGTTCAATGCAGGAAATATTAAGTCAATTAAAAATAAAAAAAGAGAAATTTTTGTGTGAAAATGGTGCAATGCCTTGAAATTAGCTGCTTGGTTACTGTTTTGTGTAGTGAGGTTGCTAAGCCACCAACATTCTGCCTCTTCCACTCTGCAAGTAAGTGGAAGACCTCATCATAGCTGTCGTCTGTCTTTGTCGATTATGCTCTGTGGACAGCTCCCTACTTTAGTGTCAAACTTACCATGAGCCCAATTTGGGCATTGACATCTGAAGATTGATTTGTATTCCCAGCGCACGTTTGGTGCAGGGTCAGAACCTGAAATTATCCAGACGCCAGGTTTCTGACCCTGAATTGTAAATCCAACTCATATACAGGTTAATTGAATGGACGATAGGAAGACTGATATTATGTACTGTACAGAAATGTGAGATTATTCACTTCAGTTTTAAGAAAAAAAAACAGAATATTTTTTAAAAGGTATGAAACTTCTAAATGTTGATATTCAAAGAGACTTGTTTGTCATCATACAAGGAAAGTAAAATAGTGTGAAGGTTCAGCAAGCAATCAGAAAGGCAAGTTAAATGTTGGCCTTCATTGCAAGGAAATTGGACTACAAGATTAAAGAAGTCTTGTTAAAATTGTGTAGGGCTTTGCTGCAACCTATCTGCAACCTATGCAGATTTGATCTCCATTTCCAAAGAAAAATATACTTGCATTGGAGGTGGTACAGTGAAGATTCACTAGATTGGCTCCTAAGATGAGAGATTTGTTCTATTTTGAGAAATTGAGTCAAATGGACCTATACTTTTTGGAGGTTCAGAAGAATGAGAGCTGATTTTGAAACATGCAATGTTCTAAAGAGGCTTGACTAGGTAAACAATGAAAAAATATTACCTCTCACTAGGGAATCTAGAGCATGAAGGCAAAGTCTCAGAATAAGGAATCGATCATTTAAGATGGAGATAAGGAGAAATTTCTTCACTCAGAGGGTTGTGAATCTTTGGATTTCTCTAAGCAGAGGGTTGTGATTGCTCTATGATTGAATATATTCAGGGTTGGAATAGATACTTTTTGTCTCTCAGGAAATCAAGGCACCTGGCAGGAAGCAGAAAAGCAGAGCTGAGGCAGAAGATCAGCCATGATTGTTTTGAATTGCAGTGCAGATGTGAAGCACTATCTTATTTACTGCTCCCATTTCCTATGTTCTCATGGACAAATTGTTGCAGGTTAATTAAAACAAAAGGCAAATAAAATGCTAGGATTAATTTCTGGAGGGTTGAACTGAAAGGAAGTCAGATCAAATGTGCATAGAAACTTAGTTCAACTATATTGGTGCACCCATGAACAGTTCTGATCACCAAATTCTGAAATATAGAAACATTGGATAAGGCACCATGGGCGGACCAGTGGGACAGCAGTTAAAATCACTGCCTCATAGTGCCAAGATCCCGGGTTCGATTTCTGGCTTGGGTAACTGTGTGGAGTCTGCACGTTATCCCTGTGTCTGCGTCATTTTCCTCTGCGTGCTCTGATTTCCTCCCATAGGCCAAAGACAGGCTGGTTAGGTGCATTGGCTAAATTCTACCTACTGTACCTGAGCAGGTGCCAGAGTGTGGCGACTAGGGGATTTTCACAGTAACTTCAATGCAGTGTTAATTAAAGCCTACTTGTGACACTAATAAAATAAAGTTTAAAAAAATTACTAAAACAATACAAGAATGAGTTGTCATATTCAGAAAAGAGAAGACTGAGAGGAAACCAGTTAGAGGCCTTCAAGTAAGGGTAGAACTATGGGGTCACTAATAAATCCAAATTGGGATGCAGAAGAAATGTCTTTAACCAGAGAGTAATTGCAATGTGTAGTCCCCATTTTGTGAGACAAATTTCAAAAATGAATTGAAGAACCAGTTAGATTAACACATGAAGCAGAAAGAAATGGAAAGATAGAGTTAAATGAAAAAGGATAAGTGAATACACATGTGTAGCATAAACACCAGCATGAATCTGTTAGGTAGCATGGTCTATCTCCGTGTGTAAATGTGACCTGATAAGCTGATAGATCCAACAGCAAAAACTCCAAACTATTAATTAAATATTGTAGTGCAGGTTGCATATGTGAAATATTAAACCCAATTTATGCTTTTGTAGATGCTGCAAGTTCTTTTGTGATGTACAAAAAAGGCACCAGCTGGTAAATCTTAGAAGAACATTAATTATTTCCTATCTTTAGAAAGTAGATATTTTCTGTCTAATGAAAATATGAACAATTAGTTTGCCTGTGAAGAGTGGTAGGCTTTATGCCAGAGAGCTAGCTATTACCACCCTTGGGACGGGATACAATTCTGATATTGTGATATTTCTGGAACTGTACAATCATCCCACAAGTGGATGCAAGTTGATTATTACAATAATTTCAGATGATGAAACTGGCCCATGACTAGGTCTATCTTACAGATAACACGATTGTACAAACATGAAACATGTATTGAACTGTATTGTTAAAATTATTTCAGTTAGTGGTCAACTTAGGTGGGGACTCAAACCCATACTAAAATAAGTCTGGAATGAACTTCTTGCTGTCAAAATGGTGATGTGCCATTCTCACTGAGCAGTATTATAATTTTCTTTCAATGACTCATGTGTATACTGAGAGGAATTTTCCAGCCCTGTTGCAGGAGTGGTGGATCCAATGTGACAAGTCATTCAAAATTCCATTGACTTCAATGAGACTGGAAAACCCTGCTGGCATAAAATCCCATCCATTGGAGGTCAGCTTGTTATTTGGTCAAGGCAGTAGTTGTCATTATGCTTGTCAAGCTATCTTTCAGGTTTGCTTTTCAAATAATGTATTCTCAATTTAACTTGGTCTCATTTTATCATTCCTATTTATAACTTGATCACTGAGCATTACTTTTATGAATTTCCTTAATAATTTTCTTTATTATCTTTATTTTAGTGAGTCGATTTGTTCTAGTGCAATCCTGTGTGATGACACAATGTCATAATATTCAAGGCTATGGGCCAAATACTAGTAAATGGGATTAGGTGGAAGATCAGGTGTTTATCACATGTCGGTATAGACTTGAAAGGCTGAAAGATCTCTTCTGCACTGTATGATTCTATGTGCCAGTTTTAAAACTATTTCTGATATTTATTGTAAGCAATAAAATATTGGTGCCTAAACAATGATTCCAATAGACTAAACAATTAGTTACATTTTTAAAATGATTTCTTGAAATGTAAAACTAACATGAGTTTGAAAACAGTCTATTCTTTTATAAATGTGTAGGATTGTTGCCTTTTTGGCATTCAAAATGATATTATTGAAATCAATGCAGGAATGAGAAAGAAGTGTATTGAAGTTACTTCCATTATCTCCATCATAAGGAGTATAATATCAAGGGTAGGAGTCTTGGCAGCATTAATGAGCAGAAGGATCTTGGGGTCCGGGTTCATAGGACTCTTAAATCTGCCCCGCAAATGGAGGATGTGGTCAAGAGGGCATATGGTGTACTGGCCTTCATTAATAGAGGAATTGAGTTTAGGAGTCAGGAGGTAATGCTGCAACTTTAGAAGACTCTTGTCAGACCCCACTTGGAGTACTGTGTGCAGTTCTGGTCGCCTCACTATAGGAAGGATGTGGAAGCTATTGAGAGGGTGCAGAGGAGATTCACAAGGATGTTGCCTTATGAAGATAGGTTGAGAGAGCTAGGTCTCCTCCCTGGAGAGACGAAGGTTGAAAGGCGACCTGATAGGGGTTTATAAGATATTGAGAGGAATAGATAGAGTGGATTCTCGGAGGCTATTTCCCAGGGCTGAAATGGTCGCTATGAGAGGACACAGGTTTAAGGTGCTGGGGGGCAAATTAGAGATAAGTTTTTCACTCAGAGGGTGGTGAGTGAATGGAATCGGCTGCCGTCAGTGTGGTAGAGGCAAACTCGCTGGGGTCTTTTAAGAGACTTCTGAATGAGTACATGGGATTTAATGGGATTGGGAGTTATAGATAGTTCTATGGCCTGGTAGGTACTGATATGATCGGCACAACTTGTGGGCCGAAGGGCCTGTTTGTGCTGTAGTGTTCTATGTTCTATGTTCTATCGCTAGGGCAAATGAATCACTGGGAGGAATATTCCTGTTCCGGATGCCATGGGAATCATAGTGGCCCATACAAAGGACCGTGGACCTTGAGTGGGATTTTCCGATTTTGGGACAAGCGCCGCGGAAAACCCCACTCATGGTCCAACAAATTGGTTATTTATTTTATAATAATCTACAAGAAACAAAGAAAAGATTAGCAGGGAGAATTAGAATGTTCTCTGTTTTTCCATTTTGTGTGGGAATCTGTAATGATAAAAGCTGTATTTCAATTGGAACATATTCTTTTTGCTCCAAAGCAACATAAGGATCTTTCAGGAGCTTTTTTAGTTATATAATAAAGGAAACAAACATCTTTTAGTGACAAAAGCACAGTGCAATATGTAAAATGAACTATGAGATTTTCAAAGGCTACTGACATTGATAATTTGTCAATTTTAAAAAAGATTTTTTTATTATTTATTGGTGGGACATAGCATTGCTGGCTGGCCAGCACTTATTGTCCATTCCTTGGAGGGCATTTGAGAGTCAACCACATTGCTGTGAGTCTGGTGTCACATGTAAACCAGGCTGGGTGAGCATGGCAAATTTCCTTCCCTAAAGGATATTAGTGAACCAGATGGGTTTTTCTGACAATTGACAATGGTTTCATGGTCATCAGCATGATTCTTAATTCCGAATATATTTTATTGAATTCAAATTCCACCATCTGCCATGTGGGATTTGAACACAGGTCCCCAGAACATTAGCTGAGTTTCTGGATGAATAGTTTAGTGACAATACTACTAGCCCATCACTTCCCCAATTCATTGCAAGACCATTTATATTCATGTTAAATTAGTGCCTATTTTAACAAAAGGTAACTGGTAGTCAACTCTAAAGCCATTTGATGACTCACAGCAACAGGAATATTGCCATGAATTTATTTATGTTATCTCTGAAATATTCATTTCTTTCCTCTCAAATTATAGAAAATTTAAATTACAATGTATTTTTGCAGATTTTTTTTACCTATTAATATTAAAATTGTTATGAATTGACTCTGCGACCTGAGGCAGTTGTAAAACTCAGCACTGATCTTTTGTACCAGAAATGCAGAATTGAGATTGATTTTCCTTTTGAGCCCTAGTGATTAACGTACAACTCAGAACAGTAACTATAAAACTAATTTTCATGATAAAAGTTGTAAAACAATTAATTTTTATCAGCTCTGTTGATTGGCCTTAACAAAGAACATAAGGCAGCACTCATGCATGCCGCATGTCAGCAATTGCTGGTCCCTACCCACTGCACATAATGTACTTCCATTCTGTTCAAAGACACTCAGTTCACGCATCGTGCAAAATGTCATTTAGGAGCTGCCAGCCATTCATCTTTTCAAATAATTTTACACCCGTGGGACCAAACACCTGGGATCTGAAAAACATTATTCTTTAATTCCTTTCAAATGTAATAATCAGCTGAATTCAGCAAAATTGGATGGCGCTATCTATTCTTTGAATGGCTTGATCTGTGTTGTGCATTTTCGCACAGATAGAGATGTATGCTTTAATTAGATAGGCTGTTATTAGAAGAATCAATACTATAATTATGTTGCAAATATCATGTCAAATTAAAACAGAGAATTTTTATAACTGCTTATGAATTAGCAAGGACTGAAGGAACCACAGCTGTGGTCTTCTTACTTCTTTCAGCCTTACATAATTTGTAACAAGCAACAGATCTACTGCATTTATATTGTAATTATCGCTACGTCTCACCTTTTAAATAAAGGATGCTGCATTATGTAGGTATGAACC
Source organism: Sphyrna mokarran (assembly GCA_024679065.1). Taxonomy (NCBI): domain Eukaryota; kingdom Metazoa; phylum Chordata; class Chondrichthyes; order Carcharhiniformes; family Carcharhinidae; genus Sphyrna; species Sphyrna mokarran. The sequence continues at coordinate 32,675,235 of JAGIQG010000004.1, read as the reverse complement.
TTATTATTACTATAATTCCTAATATTAGATACTTGTAGTAAACAAGACTGTTACTAAACTTTACTTATTTTAAATTTCTACTCGAAATTTAGATTGCTCTAAAAACATTAATCGATGGTATCATCCTACTTATTAGCTGCATCAACGAGCTGGTTTAGTTGAATCTGACAACTTTGATGTCAGGTGCTCTCATTAGCTCCATGAGACAGAAACAAGACATTGATTGGAGGGATCAATCCATCCACAGATACCTTTCAGTACCATTTATTAAAACAAAATTAATGCTTACTTTACAATCCTAAGTTTTATTACAGAGCTTTAAATTTGCTTGCAGGTCTAGAGATTCTCCTCTGATCTCTTAAGAAAGACATTGATCTGGCAGTGATCCAGAGAATCCAACATGAGGACCAAGACATTGGTGCATCCACGACCGCGAGCCCAGAGATTTCATTGAGTTACCAACCTTCGATCTGTCCACACCGGAACATGGTGTGGATATCCTCCAATCTCTGAAGTCGAACAACAGCCCGACAGCTACCCGGAACACCTGGCTATGCAAACCCACCTATCGACTCAGGAATCACTTATAATCCTTCACTTATACACCGATCAAAGTGAAGGTCACTGGACACACCAATACCCTTAACATTGCATGCCACTGTCACCATCTCCCAGGCCCCAAAAGAAGCAGTGACACCAGGAAGTGTGCAGGCTTACAGTTGAGAATGAAATGTCCAATCACTGGAAAACAAACTAGATGAACTTAAAGCTAGGCTGGCTTTTCAAAGGCAACTGAGTGACTCTGTACACTCTGTTTCATGGAGACATGACTCACTCCTGCTTCATCAGATTGTGTCCTACAACCAGAAGACTTTTCAATCCACCAAATGGACCATCTCGCAAGGCTACGAGACATGGTCTGCTCTCGGTGTCTCGACATAGCAACACTGGTGAATTTTGGCTCTCCAGACTTAGAATATTTGATGCTAAAATGCCGCCCCTGCTATCTTTTGCGGGAGTTGGTCTCTGTTATCCTGACAGCAACTTACATCCCACCCCATGCAGATGTGAAGACTGCGTTGGACGAAACATTCACCACCACAAATAGCCTTGAGACAAAACATCCCATGGCCTTGTTCATTGTGGCTGGTGCTTCAATCAGGCCAAGCACAAGAGCACCCTACCAAGATACCACCAACATGTCCCCTGTTCCACCAGAAGTCCAACATTCTAGACCACTGCTACATAAATATCAAACATGCCTACTGCTGCATCACTTGCCCACACTTTGGTAAATTAGACCACAAGACTGTGCTCCTGTTCCTGGCTTACAAGCAAAAAACTGAAATGGGAGAATCTGTTAAAGAAAGTTGTGCAATGTTGGGAAGGAAAAAAAACTGCCTATTTTATCTCCAGTCATGTTTTTTTTATATAAAGGTCAGACAAAGCAATGTCAGATGTCAAATTCAGTACCCAGTGATTTGACTCAACCTAATATTTTAAGGTCACTTTGGATTCCAATTTAATTAATGACATATTCTGAGTGTCAGCCTACTGCCTTATGGGCAGTTCCTGCATTTTAATGCGTGTTGTCGCTATGATGATTTCAGAAAACCAAAAGCAGTGCCATTTGGTGATTTATCTGCCAGTAAGCGAGATTGAGGTGTTCCTCACAAACACTTCGAAGACCAGCTGGAAAGAGAACTCCTTCTAGCTGGCATTGACTGACAGCTGAGAGAACAGGAGGCTGCCGAAACAGACGGCTGGAGCACAACAACCAGGGATGCAACCTACACATTCCAAACAAACACAGAGCAGGCCGCTGAAGAAAGGCGCAGTGAAATGGAAGGATTCTGCTGATACCAACATCAAACTAGGAGTACCTGCGATGCTGCACACCCTCTTCTGCCACCAATGATCATGCAAATTAACTCAGAGGCTAGCACTTTTGTTGATTTTTCACCTGCAAAGAAGGTAGCATCTTCGCTGCATGGTATTTACAGCACAGAACCATGAACTTTTGACCCAACAGGTGTGACATGGAAGAGTTCTCTTTTTCTTTCAACAATATCAAATGCTTCTTCATTAGTTCCTTTCTCCATCCAGTTTCCCCATGGGTTCCTTCTTAAACCTTGCGTTTTGAAGCAGTTAATTTTCTTTTCTTTCCCTTTCCCAAAGTAGAGCTCCATGCTTCACATTAATAATTTATTACCGACAGACAAAACACGGACCCTCATTTTCAGTCTTAAGCTGACATTTCTTACAATGTTGCTAATTTTGTAAAAACATTTTTTTGGCTCATCCAATCCTTTATCAGATTTCACTGTAGCTTTTGACATTGGATGCTACTGTGCTTCCTAGCTAGTGGAATTGATTGACGTATTGCTTCCGCTTAATGTGGTATGGCAAACTGGAATGCTCTTTTTCTTTGTGATACATACCACAGTGTATGTTTTCTTGCAGTTGAATGTAAGCCACATCTACCATTTTTCTTTATGACTGTACTGATTAATGTTTGCAAACCTTTGTGGTATTGTCAACATAGCAGATTGTCGATGAATCTCCCTCTTTCTTTTCTGTCAGCCCATCCCTTCCATTCTTCTAAGAGATCATTCGCTGCATAGGGAAAAACAGTTATGTGAAAGAATGCTGCAAAATTATTAATCATGTAATAGTTTAGCATAAGACTACAAAATTAGTATTGAATAAACAGATTAAAAAAGTTAAAGTAAAATGTATTTTGGAATATTTTAGCATTTTGTATGTAATAATGTGTATATATGTAATAATACTGAAAAAGATAATTTATAATAGTGGGCGTAGGAAATATACTTCCTCAATTCTGCTGATATTGAGAGGAATTAAATTTTGATTTTGTTTCCTCAAGAATCTTTGCCTGAGATCTCCTCCAGTTGATTGATTGTAGTTATGCGTTCAAGATGAGTACAAAACCAACCATTGCTATTGATTAGCTTTTCTTTGGGCTAACATTTATTCTGATGCAGCAGAATCTGATTGAATGTCACTTTATCACAGAATAAAGATGAAATGTGAACTGTTTGTGTACAAATCACATAAGCTACTGCACTGACACTTGTGTGTAGTAGATTTTACAGCCTGTAGCACCACTGGTTTGTTTACATGCTCTGCGTATTTCATCTTGTCAAAAATATTGACATTATAAACTTTGTATGCTGTTGTGTATGATTAAGCCTTTGAAAATCAATGTGGATTTCTTAATATCCATTGCATATTTAACGGTTGCTCAGCTTCGTAACAAGGGTGAAGTAAACTGAAATAGAAAGGCTGTGTGTATAATGTTTCCAGCTACCAAGGCCTGGCTGGTGAACTCAGTCATTATTTTAATTTCATATGAATGCAGGAGACTGAAATAATTATTCTCCATCTTTCTAAGCAAAACAGGAAGTTAGTAACAAAACATATCATAGGAAACACACTGTTGGGAGCAGGGGTATTTCACAATGAATTATACATGTATGGGACAAGCAGAGGAATAAAAATCTAAAGTAAGGCAATGAAAAATATATGTACAATTTAACTGGAATTGACTTTATTTTTCCTAGTCATCAATTTGGTTTAATATGAATATGAACCTTTCATCTACAGATTCTCCAATAACAAAAATGGAACTGCTTGGCAGAGAGAAAAATTAGTTCTGCCTCTGCTGAGTATTTTCGAAATCATCCACTAAAAGGCCACCATTAAGTACTGCCTTTTGTAGACTGGGATCACCAAGTACACTGCGGGGTGACACAGTAGCGCAATGGTTAGCACTGCTACCTCACAGTATCAGGGACCTGGATTCAATTCTGTCTTTGGGTGACTGCATGCGGTTTGCATGTCTCTGTGGGTTTCCTCCAGGTGCTCCGATTTCCTCCCATAGCCCAAAGATGTGTGGGTCAGCTTGATTGGCCAAACTAAAATTGTCAGCTCAAGGGGGATTAGCAGGTAAATATGTAGGGTAACAGAGATGGGTCCTGGGTGGGATTATGGTCAGTGCAGGGCCCCTGGGCCCAATTCTACAATGTAGGGATTCTATGATTGTTCTAGAAAATTTGCCTCTGTTTCCATAAATAGTCTTAATATAGCCCAAGCAAAGTGTGAATGTAGTAAATGTGTGATAGGTACTTATCTCCTAGCATGACTGTCTGACTACCTTTGCTTCGGCCTGTAGTAGTGAGCCTTTTTCAGAGGTGAGGTTTTGGGGGTCATGTGACCTGATTGACTAACTGGGCTGATCATGAGCTTTCCCAGTCAGTCTGAGTCTGGAGTCAAGGCTACCAGTATCAAATTTCTTGCAATCTGTATGTAGCTTATTCATAACAATAAATTGTCTAACAAGGGGCATATACGCGATGGGTCATGAGAGGGCTGCTCTTGGATTTTTTTCGAGAATATCCTAGTGCATGCTAGTATCCTAGTGTCGTTAATGTACGCTTGACCTGGACCATTTGACGGGCAACACGACAGCTCAGTGACTATCGCTGTGCTGTGCAGATACATGGATTTGGGCCTGTGTCTGTGGGAGTTTGCGCATTCTCCCCATGCTTGCGTGGGTTTTCTCTGGGTGCTCCAGTTTCCTCCCACGTCCCAAAGGTGTGCTCTTAGGCTAATTGGGAAAACAAATTCTCCCTAAATTGTCTCAAATTTGGTTTTTAATCCATAGATCTATAAACATAGACAGGGATCACGGGTAGAGGTGGGAACATCGGGGTTGCAGCGGGGGCTCGTTGGGCCGAAGGGCCTGTTTCCCGTGCTGTTTTGTTCTTTGTTCTTTAGTTACTAAGTTTAGTTGCCAATCCCTCGAGATATTACAATTCCCTGAACCCTTTCATAGTTTTAGGATAAATTGTCAGTAGAATCTAGTATTTCTTATGGTCATACATTGGGTCAAAAGTATATAAAGGAATTCATATCTTGGCAGCCAGCAGCTCCATGAACAACCAATTCAGGTAAAGCACAGGGAAATGCAGAGTGAAATTTGCTGCACTCTTCCATGGCAATGTGTCTCAATCCACAATGTCCATGTGAGACCAATATAAACTTTTCCGTTTAGTACCTATCTTCCTCATAGTCTTGGACCATTTCAACTTTATTCAGAAATAACATAAGGATTGAATCCAGCAGGGTATTTGGATACTAATCAAACTGTAGGAACCACTGACAATTTTCCTTTTCCTTGCTAGAGGTGCAGAAACCAAGTGCAGCATCTATCATTACTAAGTCAGTTCAGAGTGAGTATTGAACTTGGGATCAATGTAATCCCAATGAATCACAGAGGGAGTTCTACAAACAAAACAAACTTTGTGATCGATAGTCGACCATCTATACTATATCCTCAGTAATCGACTTTTTCTGAATAGCAAAGACATTTTGCTATGTTCAATATTTATCTGTTCACTTAGAATCATATATTCCAGATAGTGCAGAAGGAGGCCACTTGGCGCATTAACCCTGCAATGATAACAATCCCATCCAGGCCCTCTCCCCATAACATTTACCCCGCTAGTCTCCCCAACAATAAGGGCATTTTAGCATGGCCAATCAACCTAACCCGCACATCTTTGTGCTGTGGGAGGAAGCCAGAGTACTCAGAGGAAACTCATGCAGACAGGGGAACAATGTGCAAACTCCATACAGACAGTTACCCAAGCTGGAATTGAACCTGGGTCCCTGGTGCTTTGAGGCAGCAATGCTAACCACTGTGCCACGGTCGAGAAAAAAATTTACATGGGGCTGGAATTTATAGCATTTATTGGTCATGCAATACAGTTGCATTTACCCACAAACTTTCTATGGAGTTTTGCACTGGAACTCCACTGGGCAGAGTGGTGGCAGAAAGGGTAGCTGTGCTGCTTCACAGCTCTGGAGACCTGAGTTCAATTCTGACTTTGGGTGACTTTCTATGTGGAGTTTGCATGTTCTTCCCATGTTTGTGTAGTTTCCTCCAGGTTCTCCAGATTCCTCCTACTGTCCAAAGATATGCAAATTAGATTAATTGGCTATGCTCAATTGCCCTTCTGTGTCAGGGAGATTAGCAGGGTAAATATATGAGGTTATGGTGATAAGGCCTGAGTGGGATTGTTAGCGGTGCATACTTGATGGCCAAATGGCCTCTTTCTATACAGTAGGGAATGTAAAACTTATTCTATCTACAAAGCAGTGTCCCATAAAGAAGGAGTCCGGGAATTGCGTGAACAGGGAAAGCAACTGTGCATCTCCTTAACTAATTCATTTAAAATCACTGAGAAATGCAGAATCTGGACTAGGAAGCATCAAGTAAAAATATTTGATTCAATTAATAATTATAAAGAGAGGGAAAGAAAGATGAGACAAAAAGAGAAAGAGGAAGAAAAGATACTGAAAAATTAAAAAATAATTTTCATTTTTCTTTTACTATCAATTAATGTTAAGATGTGTAGGATAAGTTGATTGGCCATGCTAAACTGCCCCTTAGTGTCAGGGATATTAACAGGGTAAATATGTGTGGATATAGGGATAGGCCTGGGTTGTCAACGCAGGCTCAGTGGGCCAAATGGCCTCCTTCTGTACTTCAGGGATTCTATGATAATTAAAATCTGCAGAAATGAAGCCCCACATTTGTAAAAGTTAAATTTGCAGTACCAGAAAGGTTGTTTGCCAGTATTTAAGATTTATCACGTCATTAAATAAAACATATAGCCTGAGGTAATTTTTTTTATATTTTCATTTTTACAGTACAATAAACAAATTGGGCTGGATTTTGTTGTAAACGTTATCATATTATTAAAAATTCATTTTCACTGAAATAGTTAAACATATTTTCTTGTTGAGTTTAGCTGGGTAGACACAGAAATATCACACCATTCTGTATATTTCAGTGACAATGCCTGGATTTTCATCTGCAATTTGGGTGCACAAAGTTGTGAGAATTCTTGGCTCCACTAACCTAATTTCCAAAAATGACTAACCAGATGTTGGATTGTCAGTCTGGGGACATGGACAAGATTAGAGATCATGATAGGCCACCCTGGAAGAACTGCAGAGGCTGCCAAGTGTGGAAATGGGTATAAAATGCATGTGTGCAGAATTACTCCTTCCCCTCACCACAAAAATGTGAATTGCCATACTTGGGTGAGACTTGCATCATTTTCGCCATGATGGAAAGCCTCTTCATTACAACAAAAACCTGGCTTTAAGTCACTTAGCAGGATATTGGTACAGTGCTGTTTCTGGAGAAACAATGCAACTCAGATAGTGACATCCTGAAACATAGATGGGTTATTCCTGGGTCATGCATGTACCTCTTAGAGACAAATTCGATAAAGGGCAAGACGGAGATTCTTCTAGGGGACACAAAACTACCAGAATATTAGCTTAAGGAAGTTAAAAAAATACATAAATTAATTAAAGTGACAATTCATATAGATTTTACACTAATTTAAAGATATAACTTGTAATTAAATTTGTTGAATATTATTCTATTAAATTATTTTGGTAATTTTCCCACTTATTTTAAATTGACTAATTCTCCATTAAGAGGATCAATTAAGTCATTAAATTGTTTTGCTACTATTCAAATAAGCTTACTTTAAAAGATAATTTGATATAGTAGGGAAATTCCAGAATTCTATAACAAAGAAAAATGATTTGTATTGGACAAACCTAACAATTTAATGGATGACTAAGTAAAACAAATCAATGCTGCATTAGGTTTACAAAACCAAAAGAAAAGATCTAGGCCAAACAAATATAATAGTACCAGGAACCCGGGTTCAATTCCTGGCTTGGGTCACTGTCTGTGAAGAGTTTGCATGTTCTTCTCGTGTCTGCATGGATTTCCTTTAGGTGCTCCGGTTTCCTCCTACAGTCCAAAGATGTGAAGGTTAGGTGCATTGGCCATGCTAAATTCTCCCTCACTGTACCCAAACAGGTGCTGGTGTGTGGCGACTAGGGGATTTTCACAGTAACTTCATTGCAGTGTTAATGTAAGCCTACATGTAATCCTGGAAGACAGGATTACAAGATGATATCTAATCTTGGAAACATAGAAACATAGAAAATTGAAGCAGGAGGAAGCCATTTGGCTCTTCAAGCCTGCTCATTTTGATCATGGCTACTCAACAAATTCAATATCCTGATATCGCGTTTTCCCCATATCCCCTGTTCCCTTTAGCCCCAAGAGCTATATCTATGGAAACATTTTCTTGTCCTATTCCTGTGAGGAAACTCTCCATCTCTGCATGTTTTGTTAACAGATCAGCCGAGATAAAGAACCACGTGGCCATATTTTGTTTGTGTAATCTGCTTAGGAACTATGATAAATTATGGGATATATTTCCCAGAATAAGCTCATATGCACTGTCATAAGCAGAAGCAGGTGCAGAACAAACAAAGGAATAGAATCTATAGATGAAATGTGCTTTCTTGCAAGTTATACTGTTTCACTTGTGAGAATCCATGACTCAAAATAATTTAGCAGAAAATGTCTTTGCGAACAAGCCGCTAGACTTTGCTGATTAACATGCTTTGTTCAATTCTTTTTAAAGGATTTAATTATTTTCTGCTAACAAACTCCTTCATACTTTTGTGTAATATTCCATTTTATGTACCTCAACATAGTCATTAGTCCGATCTCTTTAAACCATTTAAAGGCAGTTTGGGATTATCTGTTGCATAAAAACGTTAAGCAATATATTACTGATGAAAATAATACTCCTGGAGTGTGAGCTCCTCATTGGAGGTGGCACTATAGAGGCTATGCCCTGCTTTCTGGGTGCTCACAGTGTCACCAGCAGCTTGTAGCGTGGCCTGTGTGGCGAGGACCCACTCGAAACAGTTCCTGTGTGGGCATTCCAGCATTTCCAGGAACATGTGAGGCAACACCATCCTGAGGTCATACTGCTTAACCAGCTGCGATGACATGATGCCTAGTTCAAGACTTTGTGCGTCAGTCAGTCTGTGAACAATAAGTACAATGATGCAAGTTGAGCTTTTTAAAAGGTCACTCGACATGTTGTGGGTGAAGTTACCTTTAAGTAATCCGAGTTGGTGGAAGGTCTGTGCTGGGTGGTTGGGAATTTGCTGGATAAATTCAGGGAGGGGAGAAGAATGTTTGACCCATTTAGAAGAGTGGATATTGTCAATAGAACCAGAGTTAGGGTGAGAAACTCTTGAGGGGAGGGAAGAAAATAAAGGTTCCTTTTTAAAGGGATAACAAATTTTCTACTTTCTAATAATTGAGATGACAGTCACCAAAAAGGTGGACATGGAGTTCTGTCACTTCTGTCACAGGGAATTGAAACATACGTCGAGGCAAAAGTCTTTCGGAAAGCTTTGTCAGCACAGGCTTGGTGGGCTGAAGGGCCTGTTCTTGTGCTGTACTGTTTTTTGTTCTATCAGTTGGAACCGCAACTATGAACTTGTTCTATCTACAATAAGCTGAGGGTGGCTCTGTCAGGGGTCATGATGGTCTGTTTTGTTCTCATTGTTTAAGCCCTCATGTTATTCCAGCCGGGAGTGGAAAACATTACAAGCACATCACAGTATGCGGTACATCAAAGCATCCAGGATGTCACAGAAGTGAGTTACACCAAATGATGGAACTTCACCTTCTTCTCACTAAAAAAGCAAGAGCAGGATGGAAGGACACATGACTTCACCAGAATAGTAGGATTCCTGATTGTGCAGTGTGCCATTTACTGCACCCTCATGGCTCTGAAGACTCCCCCATGTCAACAGGGAGAATTATAGCAACTACAAGGGATGCCATTCAATTAATGTGCTTTTGGTAGGCAAACAGATGAATGTTTGTGATTCTGACAGCACTCACAATGCCTTTATCCTGTGTTAGTCTGACTTTCTCACTGTCAGGAGTGGATCACTGTGGTGGGGCCGGGAATGCACTGGCAAATCAGATGGTTGAGGCAGTTACGTTGGTCACATTTAAGACTTAACTTGACATATGAACAAATGAAGAAAAGTGGGATATAAGCAGCGGTTTAGATAGGTAAATATGATAGAAACAGACTTAGAGGGCTGAATGGCCTGTTCCTGTGCTGGACTGTTCTTTGTTCTTTTCTTTGGGCCTTCCAGATGAACCAGAGGTTGACATCTCAAGGACAAAGACCACTCCCTTCTGCACGTGGCCCATGATCCCCTTTCACTATCCCACCACACAAACAGAGCAAGGCTATAATCAAAGTCAGGTAGCCCCTGGCAATATTATAGAGCAGGGTGCCTGCAAAGCCTTGAATCCGTGAGAACGGGGTAGGGATCCCTGGCAAACCTATGAGAGTGGGGGGAGGGTGAAGTCTTCAGAATGGGGTGAGTCAGAGGCATGTAACTCACCCTGCTTCCTATGCTGCCACCTGCTGAATTCACCTCCTGGACAGCCAGAGGCCTACTCCATACATGCACCGATAAAATGCCTGTCAGAACAGCAGGAAATCCAAGAAAGAACACTTCCCAAAGAGGCCTGATCCGGAATGCAGAACAAATTCTGCCAAATTACAAGACAATCCTGGAAAATCCAGGACAGTTGGCCACTTTGCCTTAGGGTATGCACCCAATGTGGTCCCCAAGCTTATGATTGTCCACTGCATCCTTCAGAACCTGCCATGAGGAGGGCAAAGTTATTACCTCAGGAAAATCAAAGCCGTGAATGCTGGAAATCTGAAATAAAAACTGAAAATGCTGGATAGACTCAGCAGATCAGGCAGCATCTGTGAAGAGAGAAAATCAGTGAATGTTTTGAATCCATATACAAATGAGAAGCAAGACTTGAAGGGTACTATGCATTCCCAGTGGGAATGCAGATCGGGAGATTTTGCTTCTAATCAAACAACCTAACCATCTCAAAATGGACACACCAGTCCCCATCATCATATCTGTTTTAGACTTCCTGTTACAAAATCCTCTTGTCAACATGCAGCAACAAAAAGTATCAACAAAAATCTTCAGAAAGCCCTCTGCCATATTGGAGCCAACCTCCTTCATATTCCTGAACAGTGATAAAGGATTGTCTGGTAGGTCTGTCCAATGCACCAAGCATCTTGGTGTGGATTCATATCTCTCTTCTCCCTAACAGCCATCAGATCAATGTCCTCAACTGAATCACCTGTAGCAGAATCCAATAAGCTGGCACTGACCGGGTGGCACGGTAGCACAGTGGTTAGAATTGCTGCCTCACAGCATCAGGGACCCCGACTCAATTCCCACCTGAGGTCACTGTCTGTGTGGAGTTTGCATGCTCTCCCTATGTCTGTGTGGGTTTCCTCTGGGTGCTCTGATTTCCTCTCACAGTCTGAAAGACGTGCTGATTAGGTGCATTGACCTTGCTAAATTCTCCCTCCGCCTATCCGACAAGTGCCGGAGTGTGGTGACAAGAGGATTTTCACAGATTGCAGCATTAATGTAAACCAACTTGTGACTAATAAATAAACTTTTACTTTATTTTAATTCACCCTTTCCCCTTGTCCTGGATGTACTCTATTGATGCCCCCTGGGAGCTCCCCACATGGCGATCCTGACTGTTTACTCTTTAGGCAGTGCTGGTTGCTACATATGTCAGGTGACATGTTGGAGTTGTTCTTGCTCTTCATCCTGGCTATGATGAGGCTGCTCATGCAACAAATCTTGGGTTTCTGAAAGGATACAGGGAAAAGGGAAATGGAGGGAAGGTGGAGCAGGAATGAAAGCATGAGGTCCAAGTTCACCACATCTGTGGCTTACACTTCATGCCACATCTCAAGTTGAAGGTGAGCAAGCTGAGAAAGGCCATGAGACAGTCACTTCACCATCTTGACGGACATGATGGCAGCAAATATCATGGGCTTTGTTGCTATTCTCCTGATTATGTAGTGCACCCCCTCGCTGAGAGAGTTCAGGGGATGTAGTAGTGTTGACCCTCTGCCAATCCTTTATGACTGGTGTTACAGGCAACTTGTTTCTGCAAGGGAGAGGTCAGAATGTTAATGATTGTGTGACACTGCGTTTGGCTGATGTATCTGCCATAACTTTGATGGTAGCATAATGGTTAGCACTGCTGCTTCACAGTTTCAGGGACATGGGTTCGATTCCTGCCTTGGATCACTGTCTGTGTGGAGTCTGCACATTCTCCTTGTGTCTGTGTGGGTTTCCTCCCACAGTCCAAAGTTAGGCTATTGGTCATGCTAAAATTACCCCTTAGTGTCCTGAGATGTGTAGGTTAGAGGGATTAGCAGGTAAATATGTAGAGATATGGGAGTAGGGCGTGGGATTGTGGTCGGATGGCCTTTTCCTGCACTGTTTCTATGATTCTACAAATCTAACTGAGTGGTCTGAGGTGAGTACAGGGTGGTGAAAGATTTGTTAATGTGGAAAGGGAGTGTCAGTGAGGTGAAGTCTGTGAAAATCAGGTGAGTGATGGTGGTGTGGGACATTGAGCAGTTAGTGCTGTGCTCGTTATGAGATACGAAATTGCATTCAATCATCTTGCTACTCCTATATGGTCACTACATGTTTTTGTTGGCAGTGTTGTCACATCCTCAGAACCAAACACTGTCGTTGATCTCCTCAATGCCGTGTGTGCTGCCACTCCCTCCCTACAATATTCCTTGAGGGCTCCTTGCCCTGCCTGTAGAAACATGGCCTCTCTCGGTATCCACCTGGGTGATAGATACCTCCAAGGCCATGTCAGTGTATCTTACTTCTTGCAAAATCATTTCTCTGAGTGTTAGTGCTGTACTAAGCAGAGTTATTGTGAAATGGCCTTGCTGTGCTCAGCGATGACGGGGTGATGCATAGAATCACATGGATCAGTGGAAAACTGCAAATTTCTTACAGAGAAGTCTGATATTTCTACAGGAGCTGTTTTAATAAATATGCAAAATTCTAACTTGGATGTGACCTTGTCAATGTTGGCAACTTTTTTTCTCTGTCTTCCGCATTATATGAAAACTATTAAAATATAACACCTTTATCACATCTTTATGCAGAAAATGTGAAATGTTCAGCAAAGGTTCACCTGTGATAGCCAGGAAGTGTCAGGTTGATAGTTTGCCAAGTACTATATTATCCTCAATTCAAAAATAGATGAGAAATGCATCCTTTATTTTTTATTAAGAGCTGCTTAAAAAATGGCGAGAATGCATGGATTTTAGGCTTACTAGGAGAGAAGGATTGACATCAGTGTTAGTTCAGTTGTGGAGTCTTGCAAATTGACTCCAGAGAACATTAGAAAAGCCTAACCAACTTTAGATTGTGTAGCTATCATAGAATCATAGCACAGAAAAAGGCCATTTGGCCCATTGAGTTTGCACTGACCTCCAATAGAGTATCTTACCCAGGCCCTATACCTGAACCCCACATATTTACACTGCTAATCTCCTTAATTTACACATTTTGGGACAGTAAGGGACAATTTAGCATGGCTAATCCATCTAATCTGCACATCTTTGGAGCATGGGAGGAAACTGGAGCACCCGGAGGAAACCCACAAAAACACGGGGAGAATGTGCAAACTCCACAATGGCAGTCACCCGAGGCCAGAATTGAATCTTGGTCCCTGGCGCTGTGAGGCAGCAGTGTGCTACCATGCCAATGTTTGTGCAAGTTTTTAATGAGGGAGAATTGCCACCAAAGACACACTGGACATTCGTTTGAAGGTTTACAAAGGAGGGAGAATTTTGTGTTCCTCTTGGGGGTTTGGTGGGAGAATATAAAAAGCATATGAGAAGTGCACGAAGGCAAGATGGGAAAATTGCAAACAAGCAACCATAAGAATGTGAAAAGCAGCATCTATTAAAATATAACACTAGTCACATCTTTCTGCAGAGGCATGCTATTTCAGTCAAGTATAAGGCAAATAGAAGTGAAATAGTAGTGAAAATGCCGATTCCATTACGGATGCAAAGATGGAAAAATGAATGTACTCTGCATTGAGAGATTTACATAGACCACATCTGACAGTCCCCATTGAGCTTATTTTTTAAAAGCAAAGTGGCCACATAACAGGAAGAAGCAACTGACAAATACTACAATATGAAACAAATATGAGTTCACCATAATTAAAAACTGGGGGGAAAATTTGGAAGCCATTGAATTGGAAAGATTCACAGACCCAATGGTCTGAACCTTATAAATCATTCACTCAGTGAGTTTTTCTTCTACTTTACCATAACAGAAGCGAGGTAGGAAAGCACTCATATCATCATGTGTTCTAGTGTGTTGTTGGCTTTTGGCGGTGGTTTGTATAGCAAACTTGGTTTGTGTGTGTAATTGTAACGTGCATGTCTGAAGGATCATCTTGCATCTGGAAGATCTGGAATGATGGTTTAATCTGGAAGATGGTTTACATCTGGAATTGGTTTAGCAAATCAAAATCAATGAGAAATCATAATGTGTGTGTATATGAGAATGTGGTGTGTACATGCATGTGTGAGACAGAGAAAATGTGGAGATGTGTATATGTGTGTGTGAATGTGCTATATGTGAGAGAATGTGATATGTTTGGGTGTGTGTGTATGAGAGAATATGGAGCATCTGTGTGTGTGTGTGTTTATGTGTGTATGAGAGAGAGAATGTGGAGCATCTGTGTGTGAGAGAATGTGGTGTGTATGTGCATGTGTGTGAGAGAGAATGTGGAGTGTGTGTGTGCGTGTGTAAGAGAATGTGGACTGTGTGTGTGTGTGAGAATGTGAAATGTGTGTGTGTGTGTGTGAGAGTATGTGGAGCATGTGTGTGTTATGTGTATGTGGAGCATATGTGTGTATGAATGTGATGTGATGTGTGTGTGTATGTGTGTGTGAGAGAGAGAATGTGAAGTGTGTGTGTGTGAATGTGATGTCTGTGTGTGTGTGAGAGAGAGAGAATGTGGGGAGTTTGTGTGTGTGAGAGAATGTGGTATGTGTGTGTGTGTATGTATGAGAGTGTGTGTGTGTGTGTGTGTGTGTGTGTGGTGTGTGTGTGTGTGGGTGTTGTGTGTGTGTGTGTGTGTGTGTTTGTGTGTGTGGTGTGGTGTGTGTGTGAATGTGAAGGATGTATGTTGAATGTAATGTGTGTGAGAATGTGATGTGTGTAAGAGAAAGAATGTGGTGTGTGTGTGTGAATGTGGAGTGTGCATATGTGTTTGAGGTTGTAAGAATGTTTTGCTGGGTGCAGTAGCTTATGACATTGCGCATCTGTGCTTTTGTTTTTACTGGACTGTATTGGTTGCTATAGCAGTTGTTAGGAAATAAGTGTTGAAAATGCTCTATTGAGCACCAGAAATATCAGTGCATGTGCTATGGAGGTAATGTCAAATGTATGGGACAACTTTGCTGAGCTTGTGATGGTAGAGTTTTCATTTTTTGCAAATGATTTTGCAAGTATTCTTTTTAGTGTGAAACAGTAGACAACTTAAAGGTGAGGAATTAATATTCCTGGATAGGTAAATACTGTTATGTTTTATTATTATGATCAGAAATTTAACAGTGCCTCAGCCCCAGTAATAAATGTGGATACTATTATGTAGCTGGTCATTTATACATTCCCTGGTGACAGCTATGGCTGTAAAACATGTTTTCCCTGGAACAGAGGTATTTTAGCTCAGTTTGGCAATGTTAACATCACATTACTAATAAACCCTCTAATGGAAGATTGTGCAAAAATAATATCAGCAACTAGCTACAACACGTCTTTTTTTATTTTGTTGCAATGCAGTCAATGTTGGTTTGTGATTTATGAAATCAAATTTGCTATATTACTTGTGTGGAGGTACATTTATAGCGTTGTGGAGTGTAATTGCTATTAAATTTCTGCTTTAGTTTATGGTAAATAACATACATTGAAACAAATTTGGTTATACATTAGGAAAAATATAGTCTATTTATATAAAAAAAGGGGCAGCAGTTGCGTTTAGCCCCACGTTTCTTTGTGGGAATTGTGTCCGGAACATATCTTTAAAATTTGTAAGAAATTTCTAATCCAAGATCAATCGAACTCATGACTTCAAATATCCCAAATTTCAAACATTAAAATAACTTTGTTCTCACGTGTGACTTTGTATCCAGATTAAAATCCCTGCATGTTTATCCAAATGCCTGGAATCATTTTCTTACATATTAGTTCATGGGACATGGGACAAGGATATTGTTGTCTTGGCCAGCATTTATTGCCCATCCCTAATTGCCCTTGAGGGGCCAGTTCTGTGGACTGTGGAAGTCACATGTAGGCCAGACCAGGAAAAGACAGCAGATTTCTTTTCCCAAAGGTCATTAGCGAACCAGATGGGTTTTTGTAACAATTGACAATGGTTTCGCGGTCATCAGTGGGTCCTTAATTCCAGATATTTCAAATTTTACCATCGGCACTGGCAGGATTTGAACCCATCTTCCCAGAGCCCAGCTTTCTGTATTACTTGTTCTGTGACAATATCACTATGCTAGCGCTCCCTCTGCCTAATGACTATGACATATCCCTTTGTTAAACTTTTAAACTTAAAATACTGAAACTACCATGAGATCACAATCTTGGGAAGTGCAGCACTATAGTCTGAAGCATACAAATATCTTCCGCACAAAAATCTGTTAATTCCACTCTCTAGCAGAGAAAAATGGCACATGCTTTGAAAAAAAGACATTATTTGTGTCTTTCCTTTAAAATTCTCAAAAGTCTGTAATTAAAAACTCAAAACAAGGTTAACTACCAAGAGAAACCTTATTTGGCCCAAAACAAAAAAAGTGTAAACTTCCACAAAAAACCCAAAAATCAATCATGCGGTTCTTCATGAATTACAAATTTCAGGCAGTCAAGATTCAAGTCTGAGGGCCCTGGAAGAGACAGAACATTGTCACCTCACAATCCCTTAATCAAAATATCTAAACACAGAATTTTCCTTTCTCTTTCATGGTGGCCTGGTTTTAGCACCGCTGTCTCACAGCGTCCATTACTTGGATTCATTTCCGGTCTCGGGTGACTGTGTGGCGTTTGCATGTTCTCCCCGTGTCTGCACGGGTTTCCTATGGGTGCTCCAGTTTCCTCCCATATCCAACGAAGTGCGGGTTAGGTTGATTGGCCATGCTAAATTGCCCCTTTGTGTAAGGTAAATATGTAAGGTTACGGGGATAGTGCCTGGCTGAGACTGATATTGGTGCAGCCTCAATGGGCCAAATGACCTCCTTCTGCACTGTAGGGATTCTATGATTTCATTATGGCAAAGTAACAAAATAGAGTTTATATCAGTTTAACCATAATACATCTGGATGCACATATTTTGTAACCATGAAAAACAAGAAAAGAGGCAAAGACAGTCCACAGAAGACGAATAATCCTTTTGTTAAGTGACAGACTGCTCTGCCATTCACTATGATCATAACAAATCTGATTGTAGGCTTAACTCCACTTTCCTGCTTGCCTTACCCACCCCCACCGACCCTTCACTCTACTTCTCCCTGTCCAAAACCCTTCACTCTACTTGTTGGCTGGATTATTAAGATAAAATTCAAAAGAAATTTAGCAAAGTTAAGGCAATAATTTCATACCAATATGAGTTTCTAATCGATGGATTAGGCGTCTGTACTAACAAATAGCTTGGAGTTCTGTTCTTGTTTAACTGAAGAGATCCATGGTGAAAATGCACTGGATGTTCTTCAGCATATTCCTGAACATGTAATGGAAAGCTGAGAGCGAGACTAATAATGGATATGCAAAAAAGCAAGAATGGAATGGAGCAGTAAATTGTCTAATAATAAGTGAAGATTAGTAATCAATGACAGTAGATGTGATCGGACAGCTTTGACTATGATTTACTCTAGGGATTGTTCCTGAGGTCTGTACAGTCACAATGTTTATTAATGATCTTCATGAAAGTATTAACGTTAGAGTATCTAAGAAGACAGTTATATTGGCAATCTTGTATCAGTGGAAAATGGTTTTGGAGACACATTGATTGTACAGTGGAAAGATCAGCAACTGAATTATTATAGTTCTGGTATGCAAAGTTTCTATAATTTTTTTGAACACCCTGAAGATATGGTGTGTTTTAAAATTGATTCCAGGAAGTTGTGTTGAAAAGAAAAGTCGTTGGACACAAATTTGGCTCAAAAAGAGTGATTGTGGAGCGGGATTACTGCATTGCACCATTGCTTACAGTGCAGACAGATGTTAACACCAGAACTCTACCACCTCACTCACCATGGAATCAGCGCTGGCAAAGGTCTGACAATGGAAATCTCATTGACCTCGGGCAGGAATTTCCAGTCTCGCCCGAGTAAAACCGTAAAATCCCACAAATGTCATTCTATCTACTAATTGAAATGACTGCGGCGAGCACCAAATGTCTTGTTGAGTAACCGCACGTCCCAGCATGTTGAGAGTCCTGCACCGACTTGATACACAGATATAATTTGCACAGAAATTTGAATCCATCCTTTTCAGTGCGGAAGTGAGGGGAATGCAGCGTCTGACCACTGTTGTCTCAGCTTCCATTGCAGCACATATAGAGGTCACCTAATGACTGGCTGCTGCAGTGGAACCTCAGACTATAGTCATGAAAGGTTAGCTTCCTGCTATACATGCTCAGATTGATCTCATGCAAGCCAAGCTTGCTGCCATTCTGCCTGTGAATGCGAGTATTCCAAGGGGCTTGCTGGGTGTCACAGTTGTTCAGCCATCAGCTCTCCAACAGCTTGGAGCAATGCCAGAAATTCTGTACAATGCAAATCGACTGTTCTCTGTCAGGAAGACAACATTCACCCTCCCTCTGCTGTGACTCTGCAGTGTCTTTCCTGTTGCTAGTCAGCCAGCCCAGACCTCTGCCACGGTGGCAAGGCAGTGCAGTCCACATCTTCTAAGCTAGACTTGCTCGAGTGTGTCCCTGCAGAATCATCTACTGAGAATCAGCTGGCCAAGCTGCAGCTAAGAGGGTGGCATTTTGTTGGAATGCTAGGATAGACAAAAGCAATGGAAGGCAGGCACTGAGGGGATGTGCAATGGTCTTAAAAAGTCATAGAAATCCTAGACTACAGAAATACGCCATTTGACCCATCGAGTCTGCACCATCTACAATCCCACCCAGGCCCTATTCCCATATCCATACATTTTTACCCACTAATCCACTAACCTATGCATCTGTGGTCAATTTAGCATGGCCAAGAAACCTAACCTGCACATTTTTGGATTGTGGGAGGAAACCGGAGCACCCGGAGAAAATCTACACAGCCAAGAGGAGAATGTGCAAACTCCACACAGACAGTGACCAAAGCCGGGAATTGAACCCAGGTCCCTGGAGCTGTGAAGCAGCAGTGTGAACAATTGTGCTACTGTGGTGATCCGTTGATGTTTGCAGCAATATGGTATTTATTTATTTTTATTTGCAAATTGGTTTGGAATGTTTATTTGGTGGACATGGTGATGTTCACTAATAACGGAAAGATAAACTGTGGGATTGTTGGTGATCTGGGAAATAGAAGTTATGTTTACTGGTGTCGCAGTCAGAATGAGTTGATCATGGACTGGTCAGAAAGGAATTATGTTAATGCCTCCTTCATTCCTCCTTCCTGCTCTCAGCTTTTTCCCATGCATGTACGCTAGTTGAGAGAATACTGCTAGATGGTGTCCCACACCTGTGTTGTGGCCTCAACTATTCACCTGTCAACAACTAAGATGATGAGATAGAAAGTCAAATATTCAAATTTGTCAATAACGTAAAGATAGGCATTATAGGTTGCATTCTGGAATCTTGAACCATGTTGTCCAAGTATAGAACTTATTAAGCAGCTCTCCTTTGGTTCATCTTGGTAGTTCAAATGCTGATGGCACAGAAGACTGAAGTAGAATGAAGTAGAATTGTGATTGCTGACACAATACAATGCATTGATCTGCCTAATATGCTGTGTTTGATCACACACGAGATGCATATTGAGGAATGGAAACCCCGTTCAGTAGTGGTATGTATCAGAGTTGATACGAGAAGCCCGGAAAATGATGCCTGTTAATGGTACTCTGTGTTGGGAAATGCCTGAAATATTTGCAAAGCTACATGCTCCCTTGTCTGCTCCTGTCTATGAAAGAATGAAAAGTATTCAGAATTCTTTGGATACACAGCCCAACGGTAGATAGCAAACTGAAAGATATTACAAATATTGCTTACTCCAACATGAAGTTCACCTTCCCAGCCATTGGCAGTGCCATCCTTACCCTGCTTTAATAGTGTAGTTTTGACTGGAGCAGATTTCAGTGCAGATCTCCTTAGAAAATGGAAACTTCTGACACGCCTTCACTGAAGTTAAGTAGGAGAATTATCCCCTGAAATCACTGAGTGGATGTGTTTCCTGATGAAAATCCTGAGTATATGGCCGGAGTGTTGCGGCCATTCAAACCGGCAGGATTTTCCCATCCCGCTGCACTGAACGGAGGTTTGGCTGGGTGTCAAATTCTCTGACTTTGCTGCAGCAGAATGTGGTGTGAACAGCTGGTAAGATCGCACGCGTTGTGTCTCCTGGTGAGAACCCTCTCCTACTCCTCCTTCTTTCTCTCTTCCAGCAGCTTGTCCCTCTCCGGCTCATTCTTCCAGTCACTTTGTGTTCCAAGGAGATTCAAATCCTGGAGCCTGTGTCTGACAAAAAGTTGTTTGTGCAAAATCTTTGATGTCAGGACCAAGGCCGTAAGCACCTGGCTTATCATTCCTGCAAACCTCAGCAACTTTAAAATGTCCAGAAGCCACTGAAACCTTCTCCATTCACATGACAGCTAGTAGAAACTAATCAGCAATTAACTTGCAAAGCAATGGGCCAAGTGTTGGCAAGTGGGATTTGGTGAGAAGGTCAGGGTCTTTCATGCATCAGCGCAGGTTCAGTGAGCTGAAGATCTTCTTCTGTACTGTAGAATTCATGATCTCCTTAAAAAGCATTGGTTGCCAAGGATGGAGGAGTCATAATGGCCTAGTGGTATCATTGCTAGACTATGAATCTAGAAACTCAGCTAATATTCTGGGGGACCTGGGTTCAAACCCTGCGACAACAGATGGTGGAATTTGAATTCGATTAAAAAAACTGGAATCAAAAATCTACTGATAACCGCGAAAACTGTTGTCAATTAGTTCGCTAATGTCCTTTAGAGAAGGAAATCTGCCATCCTTACCAGGTCTGCCATTCCAGAGCCACAGCAGTGTGGTTGACACTCAACTGTCTTTGGGCAATTAGGGATGGGCAATAAATGCTGGCCAGCCAGCAGCGCCCATATCCAATGAATGAATAAAAATAACAGATGAACCAGTGTTCAGCAGGGCCAGGTTAAAAGAGGCTGTTGGCTGGAGTACTGTGTTCCAAAGCAACAGAACTGGCATTAAGTCAGGTTTACACATTGATTGACATCACAATCTGTGTACTTCTGATGGACATTCCCTGAACAGGGCACTAATCCTGAGCAAAGTGTCACAGACACTATTTTAGTAACAGCATTGTACTCATAGCGCTAAAAAAAACAGATCATAAGAAATAGGAGCAGGTTGGACCATTTGGCCTCTTGAACTTGCTCTGCCATCCAATAGAAACAGGTGTTAATGAGCAGAATTGTTCAACCTTTGACATTATCTATCCCTTCCATGAGAGAACAACTTCATTGCATAAATTCAAGAGAACCATATCAGAAATTCCTTCATGTTTCCTTCATCTGCAAATGGACTGCAAAACTTATCAATGCTTTTTGCACATTTTGCAGGCAATATATTTGATACCAGTTAATAAAGCTCACCATTAAATGTATATACTGATATCTAACTAAATTTGTTTAAAATACATGATAACTTGTTGAAGGAGGATGAATCCATTCTTCTTAACAATGATAAATGACCAGAAAGTACCAATCATTACAGTTAACATTAGTAATTCATCAACATTCGCAGATATTTAAAGAAAATGAGACAATCTAATGTTAAAAGGCAAAGTAAAGACAAGAAGGCATAATCTGAAATGTGTTTTTCTTCTACAAAACTGTCACACTTATAAGTATCCTTTTGACCTATTCAGATTGGGCTTTAATTCAAATAAACATATTCACAGCACAAAAGCCAAATAATCATTTACATAATTTTGCATGTGATTCTGGGTGTTAATGAGACCATGGCATGTAATGTGCTCAAGGACGCTCTGATGCAAAGTGCATTCGGCTGGAAAATCACAGGCTGGATTGGATGCAAAACATGCTCCAGGCCTCTTTGCCCAGGTTACTAATCCCAGCGTCAGTTCTGCATCAGCACAATTACATGGTCCCGTGCAATATCTACCCTCCTCTTTCTAGTGAATAATTAGACAATTAGTTTAGCTCAAATGCTACACTTTAGCGTTGTGCTGATTTCAAAGCATATCAATCTCTGATGTGAAATAATATGCTAAAAGCTCATGATTTCAAATAAACCTGTTGGATTTTAACCTGGTGTTGTGAGATATGCCCACCCTAGTTCAAAGCTGGCATCTCCACACCAAAAGTTAAAGTTAAGTTTATTTACTAGTCTCAAGTAAGGCTTACATTAACATTGCAATGAAGTTATTGTGAAATTCCCCAGTCGCCACACTCAGGTGCCTGTTTGGGTCAATGCACCTAACCAGCATGTCTTTCAGGCTGTGGCTGGAAACCGAAGGACCTGGAGAAAACCCATGCACACACAGGGGAGAATGTGCAAACTGCACAGACAGTGACCCAAGCCGGGAATTGAATGAGGGTCCCGTGTGCTGTGTGGGAACACTGCTAACCATAGCGCCACTGTGCCGCCCTATGTCCAGAATATGATAAAAGATGATTGTTAGTTCTCTAGTCTATTATTCCTCTGTTCGTATACTTTCATGCTGCTTTTCATAAAATAATTGTTTCTACTGATGAAAAATATTTTATTGCTGGCATGAACTGTGGCATGCATTGCACATTATATTTAATATTGGAACTCTAGAGTAAAATACTAACAAATAAGCAGTTGTTCACTGGAATATGCTTTGTTAAATTATATAGAAAAGTACCTCCACATCCGCAGCTAGCAAGGTTATAGCCAGCCACTCACTACATGTCTGCAATGATTGGCTCCCTCTGCCATTGACCCATTGTTTCCACCAGAACTGTAGAGAGGTGAAATTAGTCTATACAGCATTACGAGATAATGAATGAACAGCCAATTTTTCATTGTGTTCAATCTTCTTTCTCTGAAGTTCACAGAATGATAGATTCATTTCCTAGTCTCACTGTCCAGTTCTTATTTGATCCGAAATTAAAAATCCAGTTAATATTTTCCATGATACTGGAAAATACAGGCCGGTGCAGTTAAGATGTTGCTACCGAATCGCTATGAGCCTATTTTTCATTGGTTTGTTTATCAGTTTCACCTCTTATTCCAGACATTCCTCTGACATAGTTTCTATCTTTGCTCCTTCATCTCCATGACTTTTTTGGTGCCATCCAAGTTCAGCCATTTGACACAATATTTAATTGGACCACACAACACTCTAAGACCATCTTGGATAGTGAAGTTAATTTTCAACACCTAAAGACCCTCCTCTGCCCCTTCCACAAGTTTCTCTAAAATGAAATATGAGGAACCCTGAGTCAGTAGACAATCTATGTTCAATTGCCTTTACAGCTTCTCTTTCCCTTCTTCACCAAACTATATTTATCCAAGGTCCCCCTGGCGGAGCCTTGAACCTGTGTTTTATTTCCCTAATATTGTTCCTATCTCTCTTCAACTCTCTCTGAACTCTCTTATTCATGCCGCACTTGCTGCTCTGTTGACACCATTCCAACTTGTAAAAAATTCTTTCATGTGATGTGAGCATTGCAGGCAAGACTGGCCTTTGTTACTGCTTCCTAATTGCCCTTGAGAAGGTTAAATTACCACCATCCCATTTCTCTTTGTTGCACTTGCTAAGTGCAGGCTTTTTAGTAAATGGTATAATCACTTTGGGCACTATTCTGTTCTCCTTCAAAACTGTGGTCATCAGTCATTGTACTCCCCCCTTTTATAAAAGAAAACTCACCCTCAAGCATACAGTCCTTCTAAACTAATGTCCCATGTCTGACTTCCATCTTCAATGTCCTTGAATACGTTAGCTCTTCACAAATCTGCGCCTGTGTTTCTGCTTAATGCATGTCTGAATCTTCAGGCATGTTTCCACCCTTGCCACAGCACTAAAATGGCCCTAAGCAAAGTTGTAAATGACATTCTGTATGACTGTCATCATGGTACGTTATCTCTCCTTGTCTTCCATGACACCTCTGCAATGTTTGAAATAATTGACGGCACCATCCTCCTTCAGTGCTTTTTCTCTGCTATTGCCCTCATTTGGTTATTCTCTCGATTATCTTATTTCCAGTAATGAGTACTCCGACATCTGTAGTGGCCACCCAACTGTAATGGGGAAGACCCGTGCCAAAAGGTAAAGGTTAATACTGTGGCGTACACTTTCTTTCAAATCATGCATTTGTTTTTAAGCTTCGGTTATGGAAGGTGCAGGTCTGCTTATGGATATTACCTTGTTGTTGTGGACAGCTGGGAGAGACCTTGAACTATAATGTGAATAATAAATGCTATTTAATGTTGGAAAATGTGAGTTAAAATGGATGGATTCTTAAATAGCTGTTACAAAATGGAAGGTATGTTATTAACTGCATTATTAAACTCCCAACTGCCTGTGGGGCTGATTGCTCCTAGCAATGGTTTTCCTTCTTAGTCTATGGACATTGGTGTTAGTGGGGACTACAGAATTGGGAAACAGCATATTTTTGTTTAAAAAGCTTGTTTTCATACCATGCCTAAATGTAGAACTACATGTGATTAATACAGGTATATTTTCTACGCTGTGAAGAACAATGGTGACAGCAATTACAGCTTTATGTTTACACGAGAAGCGATTGAAATTCATCTTTGGACTGAAAATCTTCACACTGACAGTGATATTCTATATACCGCATGTCACACTCTTCCCAATCTTTAACTAAAGGCGAAACTTTTGGTTAAATGAAATATTAAGTGACATGAGTATTTTGCAACACGTTTTCAAATCACTTAGGAAATTTAGAAAATAAATTCAATATGTCTTTTTCACTTATGGGCAATATGATTTTGTATGTGGGGCAGTTTGTTTTCAGTGCTGAGTGACTGGTTCACTATGGAAAATTTTTAACTTGCTCAGATTTAAATCAAGGAACTGCACATTGGAGAGTTTTTATAGTTAACTAATCAGCCATCTGTTATTTATAAAAACTCACAGTGGCACAGTGATTAGCACTGCTGTCTCACATTGCCAGAGATTTGGGTTCAATTCCGGCCTTGGGTCACTATCTATGTGGAGTTTGCACATTCTTCCCGTGTCTGTGTGGGTTTTCTTTGGGTACTCTGGTTTCCTCTCACACTGCAATGATGTGTGGATTAGGTTGATTGACCATACTAAATTGCCCCTTGTTGTCAGGGGATTAGCAGGATTAATATACAAGCTTACAGAAATAGGGCCTAGATGGGATTGTGACAAATACAGACTCAATGGCTGAATGGCCTCTTTCCGCACTATAGGGATTTTATGAATACCCATGTTATGTCTAAGTGGCAAGTTGGATATCTAAATTTTTAGTTGATATTCTCAGGGTCAAAAATGATGGAACATTTTTGATTTGGTTTGTCTTCCTTTTTTTTGTATTGTATATTGTCAGAAATTCTTCTTAATCTGAAGGATTGATGTGATATCAACCTCTTGCCTGAGACAGGAGGCTCTGGTTCAACCCCCAATCCACTCCAGGACCTTAGCACACAACTGATGCCTCATTACAGTGTTCAGCGAATGTTGCACTACTAGAAATGTATGTTGAAGGCCACACAGTTGAGACCCTATCTGCATGTTGAGGTGAAGTCTCAAGATCATTATTTATTGAAGAATAGGGGAATTCTGATTTACCACTTGACACTTACCAATGGACCATGAGCACTGAAAGAAATGAATTGGTCTATTTTCTCGTTGTATTTTATGGGACTATGCAGTGTGCAAAATGACTACTGTATTACCTACATCACAACAATTTCACACTTCAAAACTAGTTCATTTGCTGTAAGGCACTTTGGATGCCTGAAAACTTGATCCAGAATTTTCTAAAAATCTGCAATTTATGTCACAGATTGCACAAATCATGTTCTAATGGGCTTACTCCAGAGATTCCTGGAAAATGAAAGTTGATCCAGCACAGCCAACATAATGCTAACTGAGGAACCTGCAGAACCAGCATAACCAATGTATTACTCTGTCTATGTTAATAATTAATTGAACAGATCGATATTGATATGACCCAATATTAAATAGGTGAATATCCATTTACCGAATTAGACAGAGGAAGATATCCTGATTATCTGAAACACTTCTATTGTGAAAACATAGTTCAATATATTTTACAAATATAGTACAATTTTCCACTCTTAATCTCCTCGATTCTCTCCCTGATCTGAAGCAATTCCTCCACTGGGGCAAAACTCAACTCTGTTTTGCCCCTGTCTGTTGCTTAAACCCTCATCCATGCCTTTAACTCCAGATTCGATTATTCCGACACTTTCCTGGCCAATCTTCCATTTTCCATCCACTGCGAACTTAAGCTTATCCAGTACTCTTCTGTTCCTATCCTGGCACATAATAAACCCTGTTTACACATAAACCTTGTGATTGCTGATTTACTTTGCCTCCTAGTCCACTACTGTCTCAATTTTAAAATATTTATAGTCCTGGCTCTTTCTATTTCTGCATCACCTTCCAGCCCCAATAACATTTAAGAGCTCTCTCTTCTCCCTATTCTGACCTCTGATGCATCTTTCATTTCCTTTGCTAACCATCAATGGCTGTACCATCAGCTACCTGGGCCCTAAGCTCTAGAATTCTCTCTCAAATTTTCTGCCTCTCCATGGCTCTCTTAGCCTTTAAGATTTTTTTGGTCCACTAACTTAATGTCTCTTTTGACACGCTACCAGTGTTCTGTGATTATACTTCCATGAAGTACTTGAGTTTTTTACTATGTTAAATGTGCAATAGAAATGCAAATATCTGTTATTGATGCAATGTACATTAAGCCAAAGTAGACATATATCGAGCCATTACAGCAGTTCTGAAAGCTGAATGCTCTTGACCATTGGTTCATGATTTAAGGAAGCTGAATTTATTGTGATTGGAACAAAGATTTATAGAATCAATAATTTCAATGTAGGCAACTTTTTTTATTTGTGAAATGTGAGCATTATTGGCAAGGCCAGCATTTATTGTTTATCCCTAATTGCTCTTGAGAAAATCATAGAATCATAGCATCCCTACAAAGCAGAAGGAGGCCATTGGGCCCATCAAGTCTGCGCCAGAAACAATTCTACCCAGGCCCTAACCCCATTAGCCCATTACCCTGCTAATCCCCTGACACCCAGAGGAAATTTAACATGACCAATCCACCTGACACACACATCTTTGGACTGTGACTGTGATTAAGCATGTGGACATTTCTGTCACACTGGGCCTGTAGATATCATGAAAAAGCCAGATCATGGGAAACAGCCTCATCTGCAGTGAATGTATCTCTCTGTGGCAGGATTGGTAGGAGTGATTACTGCACATTGCGTGTCCTTGCATGGTGCTTCTTTTGGCTAGTGTTCAATATGGAGGAAAATCAACTCATCAGCTGAGGGAGGACAGGGCGGCAGATGATGAGCAATAGGAGATTGCCATGTCCATGTTTGACTTGACACCACAACACTTATGGAGTTTGGAGACTCCATGTTTAGTGCTCCCAGGGTCACTCCCCACATTTGTGTCAATGTGCTACCCTTATGTCTTGATGATGGAACAGGGAAGGAATAGTGATGGAGGAGTCTGGGACTTTGACTCAAAGGCGTGATTTAGTGAATATGACTATGTCAGGTTGTCTGTGAGACAGCTTTCCCAATTTCCCAGATGTTATAGAGATCATTCTGCAGGGTCAACTGGGCAGTCGTGCATTGTTATTTTGATGCTTAGATTGATGTCAGTACAACGGGATAGGTTTAAAAGAGTTTTAATTGTCAACCACATTGCTATGGATTTGGAGTTAAATGTAAACCACCCAGATAAAAACAGAGGGTTTGCACTTTTTACAAGAATTGCGTAGTTTTATAATCATCACTACTAAGAATTTGTTCCAGATTTATTGGTTAAATGTGGGACGAAAGTGATCAAAGGATACAAGGGGAAAGCAGGAACAGGTTGAGTTGGATGGTTAACCATAATCATAATGAATGAGTGAACTGGCTCAAAGAGCTGATTGATCTATTCCTGCTCTTATTTTCTACATTTCTCCCAGCGCCCCAAACTGCCACAGTCAGATTTGAACTCATGTCCCTAGAGCATGAGGCAGACCTCTGGGCTGCTGGATTAGTTGATGCCCCATATGCAAATCAGGGTAGAAGGACTTGGTTATAAACTCACAGACCCACAAAGCCATCTATTTCTGTTTGGATGTTCCAATTTAGGGAATAGGCTGCCAAAACATGCAGTGAGCACTGACTTAGATAATGCATTTGAAAGGGATTTTGATCAATTTTAGATTCAGCAGAGACTGGAGAATCATGGGACTCGTGCTGGATGGATATTAAACTTGTTCACATTGTGTCCTGGAACTCTAATCAGACTGATGGTTCAAGTAGGATGGGCTGAATGGCATTTTCAATTACTCTTGCAACCTTGTACTAATATTTGTATCAGAACTAATCCTACAGCTGCGTGTCTGCAGTATGTTACAATCCTGCTTAAGATCAGTACATCTACTGAGTTGCAAGCTCACAAATGATCCACTTATCTAAATAAACTGGCATCCAGTTTGATGTGTAACTTCACGGAGAAGGTCAGCACAGGGCAGCGTGGAAAATGGAAAGCAAAAGTAAAATATCATCGGTTTCATTGCAGCTGAATTTTGAAGTCAGGTTGATCTCATTTCACGAGCTGCTCAGCAAGTTCTTCACTTCGATAAATTTACATATCTACAAATATCCCTCACCTCTGCCTGCCATTCTTTTTTACCCCTTGGCTGAACTTGAATATAAGCTTCTTAAGCTGCCGTTGCTTTGTTTCCTTCATCTCTCTGACTATGAACTGCAGAGAGCCAGAAATGTTAGATTGCTGCACAGCCATAGTAATTCATGTTATACTGTAACAGCGAGGCAGTGGTGTAGTGGTATTTCACTAGATTAATATTCTAGAGATCCAGGATAATGCTCTGGGGACTCAGGTTCGAATCCCAACACAGCTGATGGTAAAAGTTGAATTAGAAAGATATCTGGAATTAAGAATCTACTGATCACCATGAAGCCATTGCTGATTGTCATAAAAAGCCATCTGGTTCACAAATGTTCTTTAGGGAAGGCAATCTGTTTTTATCCGGTCTGGCCTACATATGACTCCTGAGCCACAGCAATTGTGGTTAACTCTTAACTTAACTGCCCTCAGGGGTAGAAATAAATGCTAGTCCAGCTAGCAACTCACACATTCTATCAATGAATGAAGAAAAAACAGTCTGTGTATAGCTGCGTCACAAAATCGGCAATGAATGGCCAATTAAGCTGTTTCTTGATGATATTTGTTGAGGGGATAATGTTGGCCCCAGACCTGGAATCTCCCAGTTTTTTGTACAGTACCGTATGATCCACAACATTTGGTGGCACACTAGCACAGTGGTTAGCACTGTTGCCTCACAGTGCTGGGGACCCAGATTTAATTCCAACCTTGGGTCACTGCCTGTGTGGGGTTTGCACATTCCCCCTGTGTCTGTGTGGGTTTCCTCTGGGTGCTCTGGTTTCCTCCCACAGCCCAAAGATGTGCGGATTAGATGGACTGGCCATGCTAATTTGTCCCTTAGTGTCCCATGTATTGTTTAGGGGAATTAGTGGACTAAATATGTGGGGTAATGGGGTTGGGGTTTGGGTAAGATGCCCTGTCAGTGAGTCGGTGCAGAATCGATGGGCCAAATGGCCTCCTTTTGCACTGCAGGGATTCAATGATTGGAGCAGGTGAGCTGGGATTCGTTTTCACAGGGATCTGAAGAACTATGTCTATGACCATGCAGCACCCTTAAATTGTGTCATCTTATTATATTCTCCAGTCTTATCTCAGGGCTTGTACCCTCACTTTGACTGAAGTGAGAATGCCAGCGACTGAACTGAAGTGTGTACTTAAATAAAAGGAAGATTTGTAGAACAACATATGCTATGCTGCCAGCTATTTACTGTTCAGAACCTAAGCAACTCCTAAGTCTAAAATAATACTTCTAAGTCTGTATGATTAAGTTCTTGTATAGCTTATAATCATTTTGGACATTGCTAAATCCTATGTTTGCATAGATCCTTAGACTGTTTAAAGGGAGAAGTGATGTTCTCATCTTTGGTAAATAAGATATCCCAAGCAGGCGATGAGCACCAAGCTACTCATTCGAAAATATTGACCCAGAGAGTCAGTAGATGGGGCTAGAGGATTCCAGAAGTATCCTAATTTTTTTGGACAAAGGGTTCATATTTATTAGCTCAAAAATATGTTAGTTAGAAAATATACAAAATTACAGAGAAGCTAAGTAAAAGAAATGTACAAGAGAAGTCAGAGCTCCAGACTTCATCAGATTGAGAAGAGAGAAAGAAGGAACAGCTGAAATAAAAATAGCTCTGAGCTTTTTTTAATCCGAAACAAACTCTTGCCATCAAATGCAATGTTGCAAACCCATATTTAATAATATGAATATATAACTGGTTCCAGATATGCTTGGTATAATAACTTATTTTTGTGAATTGGTAAAGGAACAATTTATTCTATTTTTCCTCAGAGCCCTCAGCTTTGAGTCGGAAACTTTGGATTCAAATCCCACTCTGAGGCTCGAGTGGAAAAATCTAGGCTGATACTTTGGTGCAGTATTTAAGGGTGCGCTGCACTGATGAGGTGTTTTTTGTATGCAATATTAAACCAAGGCCTCTTCTGTGTGTTTAGCTGGATGCAAAGGATCCCACAGCATTGGATTACTCCACACTGGATCCCACAGCACAGGATTTCACAACACTTGATACCACAGCACTGGATCCCACAACATTGGATCCCTCACACTGCATCTACAGCACTGGATCCCATGGCATTGGATTCCATAGCATTGGATCCCATAGCATAGTATTCCTTGCACTAGATCCCACAGCATTACACCCCACAGCACTGGATCCTACAGCACTGGATCCCACAGCGCTGGATCTCATGGCATTGGATTCCATAACAGTATTCCACGGCACTGCACCCCACAGCACAGGACCCCACAACACTGATCCCACAGCACTGTTTTGAAGAAAAGCAACAGAATTATCCCTGTGACATGATCAATATTTATCCCTCAATTGGCATCATTAAAACAGATTATCTGGTTAAGGCCACACTGCTGTGCATTAATTAACACACTGCATTTCTTCCTACATTACATCAATAGTTTCACTTCAAAAGGCACCTCATTGGCTGGAAGGTGCTTTGGGAGGTTGTAAGCGGTGCTGTATAAGTCTTTTTTTCTTCGTCACTTAGCTTGCCAGCTTGTGGAGAAAACAATACAGCTCAAGCGCTTTCTCCTTTTGACCTGCATTAGATATAAAGAATTGCTTTACACTCGAGTCTCTGCTGGAGGTAACGATTACATTTTATACATTTTAAAATTGCATCTGTACAGCTGAAACACTTAACTGCAAACCAATAAAATGCTGCCCATCATTCAGAGCCTGACAACAAAATGAAATGATCAGGAGACTGGGAAATAGGAACAGCAGTAATAGTAATTGTGAAATTTAAAGGAATGTGTAGTACTAAGCTACAAAGCCAAATCCTGTACAAATTACATCTGCATTCAATATGCTGTTGTGAGAAACTGGAGAGATTCAGTTTGCTATGTAAGTTCCATTACACTGAATTTGAGGAAAGGACTATACTCCATATTTTAGCAGTTAGCACTGCTGCACCAGGGACCTGGGCTCGATTCCTAGCTTACTCAGTGCCTATGTGGAGTTTGAATGTTCTCTCTGTGTCTGTATGGGTTTCCTCTGGGTGCCCCAGTTTCCTCCCACAATCTGAAAGATGTTCTGGTGAGGTGCATTGGCCATGCTAAATTCTCCCTCAGTGTACACGAACAGGCATCAGAGTTGTGGCTCGGGGATTTTCACAGTAAATTCATTGCAGGGTTAGCCTACTGTGACTAATAAACACTCCTGCCTGGTGATTGTTGAGCTGTGTTCATTCATCTGTTGCCATAGCATCTGCATAATCTCCCCAATATATGCCTTCCTTGCAGCATATCAGGTAGATAATGTTGACCAAGTCGCAAGATTATTAACTATGTACCTGGTGGATGGTTTTCTTGTGTGAGATGATGCCATCCATGTTGATGATCCGGCATGTCTTGCAGGGGTTGCTGTGGCAGGGTTGTGTGGCGTCATGGTCATTGTTCTCCTGAAGGCTGGGTAGTTTGCTGTGGGCAATTGTCTATTTGAAGTTCTGCAGTTGTTTGAAGACAAGAAGTGGGGGTGTGCAGACGGCTTTGGCGAGATGTTCATCTTCATTGATGACATGTTGAAAAATGTTCTCTTCCTGTCAGGGAACATGTCAGCAGTCATGGGCATTCAGCTTCAGATCTTCAGGTAAGCGTTCTCCAAGGTGGCCTTCATGACACACAACAACTCAGAATCACTGAGCAGAAACTGATTGCCAAGTTCTGCTTACATGAGGACAGCCTCAATCAGGATCTTGGGTTCATGTCACACTATCTGTAACCCACATGACTTGCCTGGGCTTGGCTTGCAAAATCTCACTGACTGTCCTGGCTGGAGACAATACACATCTCTTTAACTTGTGCTCAAACCTCTCTCCACTCACATTGTCTGTATCTTTAAAATTTGATTACTTGTAAAGACTTGCATTCCAACCATTATCTTGTAAATTGAACTTGTGTTTATATCTGCCCCATTTGTGAATGCAACTCCTCACTCACCTGAAGGAGTGACACTCCGAAAGCTTGTGCTCTCAAATAAACCTGTTGGACTTTAACCTGTGTTGTGAGAATTCTTACTGTGCTTATCTCTACAATGCCAGCATCTCTACATCACGACTTCACAGCACCAGGGACCCGGGTTCACTTCTGGCATCGGGTGACTGTCTATGAGGAGTCTGCACATTCTTCAAGTGTCTGTGTGGGTTTCCTCTGGGTATTCCGGTTTCCTCCCACACTCCAAAGATATATAGGTTAGGTGGATTGGCCGTGTTAAATTGCCCTTTACTGTCAGGGGGATTAACTGGGTAAATATGTAGGGTTATGGGGATCGAGCTGGATGAGATTGTTGCCATGTGGTCTTGATGGGCTGAATAATCTCCTTTTGCACAGTAGTGATTCAATGATTCTAGGAAATGTAGAGAGAAGCACATTGAGAGTAACAAATGCAGTAAACAAGACTGAAAGAAAAAAATACAGTGCTCTGGGTGGAATGATCGTTTGGGACCTTGGACATTAAGGACAGAGAAAGTAAGAGGGCAGATGTATGGAAAAATACTATAAGGAGGTGATGGAGTGTTGAGGGATGACTGAAGAATGGACGAGGTTATCATGGAGGAAACAATGCCTTCAAAATATTGTTTGGGAAGGGGAGGGAAAGGTATGTTTGGCGGTGGCATCACGCTGGACGTGGTAGAAGTGACAGAAATGATCCATTGAATATGAAGGCTGGTTGGAGTGGAAGGTGAATGAAGATAAGGGAAATCTAACATATTTATGGGAGGGTTAGGAGTGAGAGCAGAATTGTGGGAAATATGGCAGACATGGTTGACATTCTTAACAACCATAATGGGACAGATAACTGGTTGAGGAATGAAAAGGCACCATTGTGGAAGGTTGCAATGGAGAATATGGGAGAATGCAATGATGTCCTTGCAAGATGTAGGGTGTGAAGAATTGTATTTGAGGCATGTGTGAAAGTCAGTGGGCTTATGGTGAATGTAAATTGGTTGCCTATGAAAGTCAAGGAAGGGAAGGGAAGTGTCAGAGATGGACCACGTGAAACTGTGAGAAGTGTGGAACTTAGAAGCAAAGTTGATAAAATTTTCCAATTCAGGGTGAGAGCAGGGCATGACAGCAATATAGTCATCAGTGTGCCAGAAAAAAAAGTGAGGCTAGAGCCTGGAAGAAGAAATTTTGACACAGCTCCCATAGCAACAACTTTTAGCTGAAGGAAATGAGTGAAGTTGAAATTCAGAAGAGGTGGCATTCAAAAGATTGGATGATTTATCTAGAGTCTCCTTTCTCAGGATCATCAGAGACTGGGAGTTGAGATGAATGGAATTGGGGATCAATGAAGAAGAATATACTGACTCACCAGAGGAGGAAAATATTGAGTAGGAGCAATCAGAGCAACCCAGAGATTGGACTGGGACAGAGACACACTGATCTTGGTGGCAGAAGAACCCAAAATGCCCTAATCCGTTGACTACTTATGTGCATGCAGGCACTGCAATGGAAGATTCTAAACTGCTGGTTTATAATAGTGAACTCTCCAGATCTAACTCTCATAGGGGTTAACACTTGTGAAACATCAAGTCTTCTATGAGAATCCCAGAAAACAGCTGGGACTGCTACTCCTCTCCACTGCTCGAGCCCAATGTCAAGGTATTAGCCCCCAATATCGGTGACTATGTCAGGCACTAGGATCTCAGCTGCCAAATTTTCCCTGCATCTTTATGAAAGAAAAATTCTTGAAGATGCTGTCTCTCTGTAACCAATTCCAATCATTATAACTCTGCTTCAAACATGGCTGATTGGAGAATGTGCATGAATTTCTGCTTGATTAATCCTCCTTTACATATTGTTAAATGGCTGCTGCTTTACTCAAGAGCTTCCTGCTGTGCATCTGCCTCATTTGATTGGACGAGTTGCTGACAAACATTGGGCCCATGCAACTCTGGTAAAATCTCAATTCCTGATTCAACTCTCAACTTCCACTTTAACTAAAACATTAAAAACATGAGAATTAGGAGCAGGAGTGGAAGGTGTATGACCTGTCAAGCCTGCTCCACTATTCAATATTATCATAGCTGATCTTATGTCTCAACTCCACTCCTCCACCTGATCTGCATACCTCCTTCTGATACAGAATTCCAAAGTCACACAATCCTTTGAGGGAAGCATTTCCCCTCATCTCTGTCCTATAAGGGCAACACCTAACTTTAAAATAGTGCCGTGTAGTTTGGGAGCCGACAAGTGGAAGCATAATTTTCCATGTCCATCTTGAAAAGACCATTCAGGATTTCATAAACTCTAATCAAGTCATCACTCACTCTTTGAAACAGTTTGGTTATCTGGAGAGATAGGAGCTTGGTGGAATCTTGGGGCAATGCCAGCCCCTTGAAGCTACTAAAGAGCTGAAAGTTTGCCAGTAAGTGGAGGCTAGATCAAAGAAAATCAGGAAACCATTGAACCGCTACAGTGCAGAAACAGGCCCTTCAAGTCTGCATCAACCACAATCTCACCCAGGCACTACCCCATATCCCTACATACTATTACCCGTTAATCCCTCTAACCTAAGCATCTTTGGAGCCCAAGGAGCAATTTTAGCATGGCCAATCAACCTAACCTGCACATCTTTGGACTGTGGGAGGAAACCAAAGCAAACCCACATAGACATGAACAGAATGTGCAAACTCCACACAGACAGTGACCTGAGGCGGGAATTGAACCCAGGTCCTTGGAGCTGTGAAGCAGCGGTGCTGACTACTGTGCTATTGTGCTGTCCCGGGAATTGGCACCACAGGAAATGGGATTAATACTCGGGCAGATGTGCAATTTTTAGTGTGCAATTATTGAGAGAATTCACTTCACGGCAAATTTTGAAGTTATTTTTCACGCTCTGTGATGTATTTCTCATTGGCGTAGGTAGCTCCCTATTGACTACTGTGGGATTTTTTTGACTTTGCCAGTGTCAATGGCATTTTGTGTGGTTTGCCCATGCTGCATTTGGGGAATGTTCCCAACCCCCTGGGACTGAAACATCCCACTGGTGAGAAGGGCTGGAAAATCCCACCCTAGATCTTTGAAGGGGAAAAGTTTGGAAGACTTGTGAGGAAGACAAAGTTTGACTAAGATTGATTAACTGGCTCTGTGTTCATTGACATCTGGGTGGGCTGCTGAGAAAATTGTGGGACTTAATAAATTTGCTATTTAATGAGTAGAGTGAGTATTTGAGCACAGTTTGCCTGTTCATTCAAATTTATCTCATGTTATTCTTTAATGTTAGAGATTAGACGTGAATTAATTTATCTTTCTGACCTTGAGTAGTAAAGTTTATTTTCATATGTTCCGAACCTGTGGAGTCTTGTAGTTTTATTCACGGAAGCAAATGCATTGAGTATCAAACTTTGTTTATTTTAAATCAAACATAATTGATCCCTAACTGGATTTTATCAAGAACTTGGAGATCTGATCTAGGATCATAACATGTTTCAAAAAAATCTCTTAACTGAAAATATTTTTAAAATAGCAAAAAAGGCTTTCCTGTCAGTCACCCGAAGGTTAACTTTAGGGGTTGTTTTTAGTTTCCGAGGGGACCTGGATTCTCCGACAATGTACCACATTGGAAGCTCTCGCTGCTTGTTCCTGTAATAGTGTGGCAACATTCTGGTGACGTCAAGACACTTTAGGCTAGGAATAAAAAGTATTTATTAATAAAAAGTAATCTGGTACAGGGATTTGAATCCCTAAGCTGCATTCGAACAACCCCTTTCATGTTACCACACAGCTTCCTGATGTATTCTAACCGAGAGAGGACTTCATCTTCTGAGGTGATCACTCGCTCCTGATTTCCATTGCTCCCCTAAGCTAGGTGATCCTCTTCTGCTGTGCTGTCTTAAAGAGACAGATGCCACAATCACTACAACCTCAATGGTAGAGCGTAGAGCAAAACAAAAGCCTTATTGCAGCCTTACAACTGAAGTAAGTATGGAATCTTTTGCATGGTGAATGTCGCTGCCTTCCCACTGACAGGAAAATCCTGGTTATTTTATTGTTTAGCTGCATTTGTTAAAACTGGTTGAGAGAGGCCTCCTTTGGTCAGAGTGATTTACATGCATTACTGCTCTTGCAGCTTTGCACATTGATTTCAATGGGCTGGTATGCGGCTCTGGTACCAATATAAAGATTTTATTATGTGCAGATAATTATTTTCAGAAATGCTATTATCCCTCCACAATGCAGATGTATTTCAACATTGAATTATGACTTAACCACTTGAAATCATGCATTGTATTTTATACTGGTATGACTGCCTAATCTGAAGCAGTCTCACAATGATCATTTAAGACAATTATCGTCAGCTTATTCCTATTCATTACCAATGATCAAAGTACCAAACTAAAAGGAGAAAAATGTATTCATTATAAGTAGTTTGCAGATATAGCAGAATGGTTATTAAAGATTGGAGTCAATAGCCATATCAGGAAGTCTGATTATTGCTGAATTTTTAGGATATGTTATCTTCCTTCACAAATGCCAGAATTCAATTAAGTCAAAAATAGATTAACTTGACAGCAGCTGTTTTCATGAATATTCTTTACTTTTCCTGATTTCGTCACTGATTGAAAGAAAAGTTCCATTTTGAAATGATTATCTTTTCTATTAATAGCTGATGCTCGGCATTCAATGGGAACAGATTTAACACAGTTCTATGACTAGCAGCGAAATCGAATAGGTACTTCGAAGTGTTCTAAATTGGGCCATTTTGGATAGTACTCTACATTCCATTATCACTTGATGTTTGACTTTTTTGGTCTCTGACCTACTTTATGTTGCTCTGGTGTCACATTTATTTACATGTGAAAGAAATTCACTGGCCTCATTTCCCTCTCCTGCATCATTTTTGTGAAAATGTAGATGAGTATATTAGGATATCAGGTTAGTCGAAAGTGCAATGGAATATTTGTCTCTGTTCAACATTCATCCGAGGATTATGTCCATGATGGAAAGAATAATGGACAGACAAGTAAATGCGAAAGTACACAATTTTCCTTGTTGAGACTTTCTTAAACTATTAACAATAAACTGGTGCAGCAGTCAGAATCACAGAATCCCTATGGTGTAGAAAAAGGCCATTCAGCCCATTGAGTCTTCACAATCCCATTGCAGACCCTATCTACATGGCCCCACTCATTTACCCTGCTAATTCCTCTAACCTACACATCCCGGACAAGGGACAATTTAGCATGTCCAACCAGCCCAATGCACGTCTTTGCTCTGTGGGAAGAAACCTGAGCATCCAAAGGAAACCACGCAGACACGGGGAGAATGTGCAAACTATGGACAGTGATTGCCAACCTGGGTCCCTGACACTGTGAGGCAGCAGTCCTAACCATTGTGTCCCTCTAGAAGCTACCCAATCAAATAAAAACACAAAAAAAAGAAAGATACTTGTCCCTTTTCATGACCTCATACTGTCATAACCAATAATGTAATAGTGAAGTGTAGTTGTTGTGCTGTACAGAAATGCAGCAGCCAAATTGTTCATAGTGTTATGTTACATATCTCAGAGATATACAGAGATGACACCTGTTTCAATGTATACACAGGAGAATTGTTTTACAATGCTTTTAAAACGTCTGCAGTCACAAGCTTACTGTTGGCTTTTATTTCTTTTTCTCAATAACTGCACCTAGGCTTGATGAATGGCAGAAGAGTCAATAGACACACACACTCAAACAGCAAGTAATTGAATGCTGCAGTAAGGTTGTAAAAACAGTATTGGGTTAAATGATCTGATAATCAATTTTGTTTAGTGATTTTGGTTGAGGAATAACTGTTGGCCCCAAGTTCTGGGGAAGCTTCTTCATTCTTTAACAAATAATGACGTGGGATTTTTTTACATTGATCTGAGGAATCAGACAGAGATTTGGGCCAGGTTTCTCTGGCTGTTGACTTCTGGTCCAGCTGGAGGGCTGTGCCCTCTGCCACAGCTTTCCTGCTGGTGTGGAGTGGTTTCAATGGGAAATTTCAATGACGATGGCAGGACCAGAGGATTACACCGTCAGCGAATGGCGGACGGCCTTCCTCTGCTGAGAAAAACACTGGGGAGAGGCCACAGAACTCACCTTTTGTTTAAGTTCTCATCGAATAGAGGGAATCTTTAATAGTGCAGCACTGCATCAGTACTGCACTGAAATCTCAGCTTAGATTTTGTGTTCAAGGTCAGAATTTTCCATCAGGACATCTCCCTGAGCCCACCCTCCCTCACCTCCCATCCTTTCCGGGATCCACTGCGCTGCCTGACCTCTGGAATCCTCCATCAGCTGTGTTGCCTGAACTCTGGGATCCTCCATCCACTGCGCTGTCTCACCTGTGGTTTTGCCAACTTGCCTGGGGTCTTGCTCACTCAGTGTTCAGTTTTTCCCCGTTCTGTTTTCAGTATTTTCCCAACTCTGTCTCAGTGTTTTCCCCGCTCTGTTCTCAGTGTTTACCCGACTCTGTTCTCAGTGTTTACCTAGCTCTGTCTCAGTGTTTTTCCCTGCTCTGTTCTCAGTGTTTTCCTTGCTCTGTTCTCAACGTTTTCTCCACTGTTTCTCAGTGTTTTTCCCTGCTCAGTGTTTTCCCTGCTCTGTTCTCAGTGTTTTCCTTGCACTGTTCTCAACGTTTTCTCCGCTCTTTCTCAGTGTTTTTCCCTGCTCAGTGTTTTCCCTGCTTTGTTCTCAGTGTTTTTCCCTGCTCTGTTCTCAATGTTTTCCTTGCTCTGTTCTCAGTGTTTTCCTTGCTCTGTTCTGTGTTTTTCCTTGCTTTGTTCTCAGTGTTTTTCCCTGCTCTGTCTCAGTGTTTTCCTTGCTCTGTTCTGATATTTTCCCTGCTCTGTTCTCAGTGTTTTCCTTGCTCTGTTCTCAACGTTTTCTCCGCTCTTTCTCAGTGTTTTTCCCTGCTCAGTGTTTTCCCTGCTTTGTTCTCAGTGTTTTTCCCTGCTCTGTTCTCAATGTTTTCCTTGCTCTGTTCTCAGTGTTTTCCTTGCTCTGTTCTGTGTTTTTCCTTGCTTTGTTCTCAGTGTTTTTCCCTGCTCTGTCTCAGTGTTTTCCTTGCTCTGTTCTGATATTTTCCCAGCTCTGTTCTCAGTGTTTTTCCCTGCTCTGTTCTTAGTGTTTTCCATGCTCTGTTCTCAGTGTTTTTCTTGCTCTGTTCTGATATTTCCCCAGCTCTGTTCTCAGTGTTTTTCCCTGCTCTGTTCTGATATTTTCCCAGCTCTGTTCTCAGTGTTTTCTTGCTCTGTTCTGATATTTTCCCAGCTCTGTTCTCAGTGTTTTTCCCTGCTTTGTTCTCAGTGTTTTCCCCCGCTCTGTTCTCAGTATTTTTCTTGCTCTGTTCTCAGTGTTTTTCCCTGCTTTGTTCTCAGTGTTTTTCCATGCTTTGTTCTCAGTGTTTTCCTTGCTCTGTTCTGATATTTTCCCAGCTCTGTTCTCAGTGTTTTTCCCTGCTCTGTTCTCAGTGTTTTTCCCTGCTCTGTTCTCTTTGTTTTTCCGTCCTCTGTTCTCTGTGTTCTTCCCCATCTGCTACTAAGGTGTAAGTCCACTTGAATCGTTTGAATGTTTTTCCTTGATTGGACCTTCCCTCCCCCCTTTGCTTCTCATCCATTCATAGTCAGGTTTTACTCTGCATTTGCTCAAACTATTATTACTTTTTTCAAATATGTCAGGACAGCTGAGTGTTGCAGGATTGGGTCCCCTGTTATTCAGGGCCCTATATTTGGCTTGCTGAGGTTCATTGTAAATTTACCCCTGGCCACAAGACACAACAGTCATTAAGCTGCCTTACTTGACTGACAGCAAACAAATTGTCCAGAGTACCAATGTCAACAAAACCTACTTTCTTCAATCTCACTTTCCACCTTGCAAGACAGAGACCGATTAATAAGCCATTTGCCCTGCCCCTTTTGTGGACAGGTTGATTCGCTCATTGCATTGCATCTTTTTCCTTGACTACTTTTAACTGGATTCACTGACAATCTGTTTTTTATCTCCCACCTCCAGAGTCATGTTCATATCTCACAGTTCCTTGTTTGAAACCCAATGTGTTTCTTTTTTTTTCATTTTTGTTCATTTGTAAAACTCCATGTCAAAAGACAAGGCAGAAAAAGACAGCTAGGCCATTGAAAGGATAACCCTCTACTCCATTACCTTCTCATAGAACCTCATAAATATACCCTCAATTCCCAATTCCCTGTGAGAGGTAAAGACTCTGGAAAGAATCAAATTATCTTGAACAGATAAATACTCCAGTAAATACACCAGAGTGTATCACATGGAGGCTATCAAACAATGATTGACATTCAGCATCTAGTAGCTTTTGGGAAGATGACCCGAAGCTTGGATGTGAAGTGGATTTTAAAGAGTATCTCAAAGGAAGAATGAGGAAGGAGCGTGGAGAGTTTTAGGGAGATAGTTCCAGAGCTTTGGGCTACTGCACCTGAAAATATGGTCATCAATGCTTCAATGACCGAAACAACTAGAGAATTTTTTTTAATGCTTCCGTCCTCCTGGCTAAGAGACCTTTACTGAATCAGTTTGAAATAGAATCTACAGTGCAAAAGGAGGACATTCAGCCCACCAAGTCTGCACTGACTACAATCCCACCCGGACCCTATTCCCGTAATCCCTCGTATTTATCCTGCTAATCCCCCTGGCACTAAGGTTAATTTAGCACAGCCAATCAACTTAACCCATACATCTTTGGATTGTGAAGTTTCACTGACTGGTTTGTCAGTGGCCTGTTCTTCTGTTCCTTTTAAAGAAACAGAGAGTGAAATTCTCTGACTGCTGAACCATGTGTTTCCTGCTGGTGGAAGGTGGTGCATTGTTTGCTAGCTGTGGGATTCTCTGATCCCTCCACTGTCAATGGGAATTCCCATTGATGTCACTCCACGCTGGTAGGAAACCCAGGATGGGGGTGCACTGCTGACGGGACTGGAGAAATTCACTGGTGTAAACGGCTGGAGAATTCCAGCCAAAATG
Source organism: Sphyrna mokarran (assembly GCA_024679065.1). Lineage (NCBI taxonomy): Eukaryota > Metazoa > Chordata > Chondrichthyes > Carcharhiniformes > Carcharhinidae > Sphyrna > Sphyrna mokarran. The sequence goes on along the minus strand of JAGIQG010000004.1, from coordinate 32,633,227 downwards.
TGTTCATCCATTTGTCTTAAAGAGTAATTTGATCCCAAAGTCATCCCTTCGAAGAAATTAGAACTGGAACATTTCGAAAGGTGACAGAGCAGGTGAAATATTCAACACAAAGCACATTTATTCATTTTAGATTGCCAGTGTCTGTTTGAGTTTGGTATTATAGGGACCTAATGACCTGACAGTTCTGATATCTGAGAAGCTGATCTGGGCAGCAGATAATCTAGATGTTGTTATAGTTTTGAACTAGATGTTGTTATAGTTCTTCAGTTTTGAAGTGTTTGAGAAGAGGGAAGGAATATGAATGAGTGGGGGAAAATGTTTGGTGCTTACATTCAGAGTTGGAACTTTTCAAATACTTCTTGTGAAATTAGCTGGGAAAATTGCAGGCAATTGGAAGCATCTGGACACTTTATAATTTAAAAAAATGTAAAAGGAAGATGTGCAATAAATGATCTGTAATGTGTCTATTGCCTTCTTAACTCAACACTGAGTTCACCCATTTCAGAGATTAACCACTGCCCCGAATTTGTTCCCTTTTCCTGTCCTGGTTTTGGATTTTATTTTGTTTTCGGCTGACAATTATTCATGATTCTGGCAGTCACATCTCCTCAAGACTCATTTATTATTTCTTCATCTATCCCATTTTCTGTCACTTCTGCCTTGCAGCATTTGTTATTTAATCTCTCCTACTTTTGAAACAAAGACTACCTTCCCCTTTGTTTCATTCCAGCCTCTCCATTTTCACTGCCTCTATATTTGCTTAAAACCTATCACATCTTGAACATTTTCCAATTCTGATCATAATGCACTGGTTTGAAATGTAGGGCAGGATTTTTCCTTGGGCTCTGGAACTGCAGTGTCAAGACCAGCGCACACGGGCTGAAAATTAAAACATTCTTTGAGGAATAGAAATAATAACTGTTTTGGAGAGTGGGTAGGCTGCAGTCCTATTGGAAAAATGAGGAAAGCCCTCTGTGGCATCACTGGGGCCAAAGCGTGGTGGTTCCTTTTTGTGACCCTATGCATGGAGTACGGTGTCCATCTCTCGTGCCCCAGTGGCCTCTTATCGTACCACAGGAGGCTGCTTTCACAGAGCTGGTGGCCTGCCAACACAATGGTGACAACTCTGCAGCTGGCAAAATACCAGCGAGCCCAACAAGTTGGGGCCTTAATTGTTTAATTTGGCTGCCAACTCTGTCATGTGGCTGGGCCGTCTGATTTGCTTCCCTGTCAGCACCCAGGAAGGTTCTTTTTTTGGTGGATGCGGGTGCCAACCCAAGCTTGATCCTTGCTATTTTCTCACTAACAAGCCCCCTGTCTCCTCTCGCCTGCCACGTCCAGATACAATAACCCAGAGCTGTGACAATTAAAATTTAGCCTCCCATCCTCTACTGTCAGACCTGCTTCCAGCATTTCCTGTTTTTATTTTTATATTTGAAATAAGCATTGATTTTCTTCAAAAAGATTTGACTGGGAAATGATGGCCTGTGTTATTGAGAGAAGCATGTGTTATTGTTTACTGGATTTGTCCTGATGGATGATAATGGTGAGTTAATTGCAACGGATACTATCCAGCGACTTTTTGTCCGTAAGTTTCTTCTGTGCACACACCTGACTAATTGACAGCATAATAACTGCTTTTCATGATAAAAGAGCTTCAGAATGTATTACACAGCTTAATAATCTGAAAGCCTTTATGGTGGAAATCAACAACTATAGATTTTCTGATGTGATCCCAAAACCTGGATAAAAGACGATCACTCTTTCTACCTGAATATTATATATTGTGAATATTATGCCACTGAACCTCCATTTTCTTTCAGTATATGAAAGAACAGCATCTGCCACCATTACTCTAGTCATATCAGAAATAACCACTTATCCTCTTTATCTCTAATTTCGAAAAAACATTCACAGAGCTGTTTTCATTTATCACCTGGTGGAGCTCTGTTACTATCATTTAGCAAGATGCTTCTTCTTTTTACCAAGTTAATTTTCCTTCAGTAAGTTGATCTTCCATCAGCTGAAAGCGTACCTGATTTCATTACAAATGTCCATATACCCTCTACCTGTGACCCTATCACCACCAGTTCCACAGGCCAAGGAGGGTGCAGCCTCCCTACAGCCAGACACCCAAAGTCGGTCAGGATCCCCCAAGTCTTGGCCCTCCAGAGGATGCTTGCCAAAGTCATCACAGACAAGAGGCGTAACGGTCAGTAGGCTTCCTCCACTTGCGTTGTGGATGTCAGGCTTGTACCAAGACGCGGTGACAGGGTTAAGAAGATCAGGTAATACAAGAGCACAATGGTAGCATGGGTGTTCGCCATGTGTAAACACTTTCCATCTATGGTGGGAACCACAGTGGCGCAGTGGTTAGCACTGCTGCCTCACAGCGCCAGTGACTCATGTTTGATTCCCGTTTTGAGTCACTGTCTGTACAATCAGCATTTCTCCCTGTGTCTGTGTGCGTTTCCTCTGGGTGCTCTGGTTTCCTTCCACACTCCAAAAGACATGCTGGTTAGGTCATTGGCCATGCTAAGTTCTCTCTCAGTGTACCCAAACAGGGACCAAAATGTGGTGACTAGGGGATTTTCAAAGTAACTTCAATACAGTGTTAATGTAAGCCTACTTGTGACTAATAAATAAACTTAAAACTTCAATAAATCTAAACAAATGTAAAAACTCTATGTAAATATAATGGACCCCATCCACTTCCTCTTGTGGCTCCCTCCTCTATATGCTGCATTGTTTTGTGGTATGTCAGGGGTCATGCCTTGTTCCCTCCACCTACTTAGTGCTGATCTTGCAACACATAACTCTGGTCTGTGCTATGTGAAGCTATTCATCACTGTGTGTGTCCCCTGTCAGTTCTTCTCCAACACCAGTGATGTGTCACCCTCGATATAAAAATGATTGGGACAGACCACTGCCCCAAAAAAATTCCCTAATGTATTTTACATATAGAAGTGAAAATATACATATAATCGAATGAATATCAGGAAAACTGCATGAGTCCAGTGTATTTATGAGTAGTGCAGTAGCACTGGTGTACATTGCATCTGTATATTTGTAGTTTGATCATTGCTGAGATGTGTTACTAGTGATTTCATAACCTCTTGGTATTTTACAATTTGTAGAATCATAGGATGCCTACAGTGCAGAAGAAAGCCATTTAGCCCATCAATCCGACACCAACAGTAAACCCACCCAGGCCCTATCCCTGTAACCCCACATATTTGCCCTGCTAATTCCCCTAATTACACTAAGGGGCAATTTAACATGCTAATCCATCTAATCTGCAAATGATTCCATATATTCAAAACTTTCCTCTGCAAAAACTAGACAACTTGCTCTTCAAGGAAAATTTGACCACTAAAGTTAGAATTGCAGTAAAGTTCTCTTTGGGTTAGAAATGTAATAGTTCTGAGATTTGATGCGAACATCTTGCTGTGTGTGGATACATTGCACCAGCAAACTGCTACCAATTTAAAGCTTCAAAATGTCAACAAGTTAATAAAAACATCAATCAGACCCTGGGCGAAGAACTTGCACAAATATTTTTAAACTTCAATTCAATTCAGATGAGATCATAGCCCAGCAGGTAGTTGCTTCACTGTCTGAGCTCAGAGCAGGGAAAGACATCATTTCATGGAGCAAGAAATGAGGGGTGATAAATAAAACAGCAACCAATCTCAATAAGTATGAGAAAAAGTATGACAAAGAATTGTGGAAAATAAATTATGGACAGTGGTAGCAAAAACAAGCAGAAGCCATCAATTAAAACCTCAGTTGTAAAAGTTAAATGAAAGGTGAAAGGAACTGAACAGGAAAATTAAATTCAGAAAATGACAAATCCTGCAATTTCCACAAAAATGATTACCTGTTCAAATGTTTAAATCTCTAGAGCACTAAATTGCAGAGGTTTCCCATAAATTGCTTTCTGCCCAGAAGGAGATAATGTCAGTCAGGATGCATGGTTGCTGATCATGTGATTTCACTTGTCAAGTTCAGCAATGTTCTTTGACAATGGTTATTAGAAGAGTGTGCGCAGAAAGACTAGTGTTTTTAAGCTTCAATTGAATTTTGCTATCATATCTTCAATAGAAGAAACTGGCAATTGATTGCAGTCTTGTTAAAGTCAACCTGGTTTCCACAACTGAATATGTTAAAATCAGTTGAACTGTACTGAAATGTATTTGCACCATTCTTGTCCACAAATTCCCAGTTATTGATTTTGATGGGGACTTTACTTGAGGTATACTTGATTCTGTGAAACTGTATGGTATCATAGATTTTCTTTTGTCTATCTATGTGGCCTGAACAGAAAAGTTTTAAACTCTCTGCTAGTGAGTTTTACACTCACTGCAGGCATCTCAAAATACAATTATCTCCTAATGTTCAGCAATTCAAACAACATCTAAAAAGTTTACAGACCAAGTTTGATGATATCATATCACACGGTATTAATCTTATTTTATTTCCAATTGTCCTCCACTGTGATGAAGTATCATCCAGGCTCAACACATTGGGCAGGATTTTATGATTCTGAGGCTTGTAAAATCCCACCCAAGGCCAACAGAATATTCTGTTTTGCGAGTCTTGCCTGCCCCAAATCTGACATGGGCAAGGTGGTAAAATTCAGGCTGTTGGCTCTATTCTGTCTCCACGGATGCTGTCAGACCTACTGAGATGTTTCAGCATTTTCTGTTTTTGTTTTAAACCCCACAGTAATTTGCTTTTATCTTAAATGTTCAACTCATTGCCTCTTATCTTTCAGGAATGCTTACCCTGAAGAAAGAACTTCTCTTCAGTCTGACAGGATTTCTGTTTGTCTCTCCCAACCTATTCCACCTTCATTGCTTTCCATTTCCCTTCTGCTGTTGTACAAGGTATTTTTCTTAATGTGCTGCTATCAGAATCCTTCTGAGCCATGATCACCACCATTTACACCCTATTTATCTTTTTGTCCATGACATCTTTGTCAATCTGTCTCTTGCTTCCAACTTTTGCTGGTCCTCTATCCAGCCCCTCAGCACTATCCCTTCCCTCATCACAACAAATAAATCTCATCCTATTTCCAATTGTCTTCAGCTCTGACAAAGGGTCATCCTGACTCGAAACATTGGCTCTATTCTCTCTCTACAGATGCTTTTGGATGTGCTGAGATTTTCCAGCATTTTCTGGAATGTTTTGAATTCTGGCATCTGCAGTATTTTGCCTTTATCTCATCATATCTATACTTTTTAAATAACACGGCGAAATTGGAAACTTGATTATCTGCCAGAGGCTGAGGGGACTCAGTAGCCAATAGGACTTAGGTTTCGTGTTGCATAAACACAATATAAAATCTAATTAGGCATTTTTAATTGATTTAGTCACATTCTTCATTCTTGATCATCTTGAGTTATCTGGATCATAGAATCCTTACAGTGCAGAAAGAGGCCATTCAGCCTATTGAATCTGCATCAACTACAATCCCATTCAGGCCCTATGCCCATAACCACATATAATCCCCTGACACTAGGGTTAATTTAGCAGACCAATCAACCTAGCCCACACATCTTTGGACATTAGAGGAAACCGCAGCACTGGAGGAAACCCACACAGACATGGGAAGAATGTGCAAATTCCTACACACAATGACCCGAGGCTGGAATCGAACCTGGGTCCCTGGCACTCCGAGCAGTGTGCCACTGTACCAGTCAAGGATGTCCAGGACATTGTAGGATTTTCTATAAGTGAGATCTTAAATATTTAACTTGGAGGTTAAAAGACCGGCAAGATTTGGACTATTGTTTTCTTCAAGAAGAAAATTGAAGCAAAGAAAAAGAGTTAACACAAATTCAGCAAGATGTTGCCAAGGAGAAACAATTAGTGAGGAATTAGAAGTTGGGCCTTTTTCTCACCAGAGCTGAGAAGATTAAGAGTGATATTGCTCTCAAGATTTTGAAGGGTTCTTGTGACGGAATTAGTGATGATCTTTGTAACTGGCTTACGAAATGGTGTTGAGAATATTAAAACTTATTCACAGTAAAATCAAACAGGGGGTTACAAAAGACAAAAATCTCAGCAGGTCTGGCAGTCTGTAAGGAGAGACAGCTGACATTTCAAATCCGGATGACCCTTTGTCAAAGCTCTGGACTCGAAGTGTCAGCTTTTTTCTTGCCTTACAGATACTGCCAGACCTGTTGAGATTTTCCAGCATTTTCTCTTTTGGTTTTAAATTCCAGCATCTGCAGTAATTTGCTTTTATCCAGGGTTACAAAAGATGTTTACACAGAAGTCTAGCATTCTCAACTATTCTTGAAGCAGAGATGATAAGTTCTTTAAAAAAGAAATGAAATAATTGCATGAAAAGATGAAATATAAAATAATTTGAGAGTTGAGTAGAGCAGTTATATTAGAATAGATGATGTGAGGAGAGAATGCATTAATTCAGGCTTGATGGGCTGAATGGTAGGTTTCTATGAAAGATATGAAAATGATGAACAGAAGAAGACAGTTGGTCCATTGAATGTATCCATGCTTACATAACTTGTCTGCATGTATCCTGATTCTCCCTAATCTATCTCATTCAAATAGGTGATCCACAGGGAACAGTTTAGTCTTCTCAGTACTTTATACATCACTACTTATATCTCACTAATGTCTACGTTTTTCTAGAGTAAAACAGCCCAGATATTTAAGTTTATCATTGTGACTTAATGATTTTTCCTGAGACTTTTCCAGAGTCCCTACCACCTACCATGTGAAGGGACTAAAACTGGACCTAATTTTCTAGATGAGCCTTATGCAACAATTCTATGATGCTTTCCAGTTATGTTGATTGCCTGGGCAAATTTCCCATTGAACAGACTTTAATTTGGAGCTCAACATGATATATATAAATACATATGCCATCTGCCAGACAAATACTTGTTCCCCATCAGATTTATTCTCACATACAGGTCTGCCATTTTTGTCTCATAGAAGCATAAAATAACAGGAGCAGGATGAGGCCATTTGGCCCTTCGAGCTTGCTCTACCATTCATAATGATCATGACTAATCGTCAGCTCAAAAGCCTGTTCCTGCCTTTCCCTCATATCCTTTGACTCCCCTCGCACCAACAGCTATATCTAACTGCTTCTTGAGAACATACAATATTTTGGCCTTAACCACTTACTGTCGTGGCAAATTCCACATGATACCATAGAATCCCTACAGTGCACAAGAAGGCCATTTGGCCCATTGAATCTGCACTGACTTGGAAATCTGTAAACTTTCTGGAACTTTCTCCAATGCCATCGTCCAGATCACTATTATTTATTGTGAAGAACAATAGCCCAAATACATTTCCATATTGGATTCCATGAGTAACCAGAATCCATGCATTACCTTCTTCCAGTGTCTCTCATTTTTGTTTGATTCCATCTTATCTATCGAATTTTAGCCAGATATTCACCTGCAATGGCTCCTCTTCCCCTAATTCTATCTCCTGCATTGACATCTCCCAAGGAACAACATGTGACCCCTTGGTGACATCATCTGAAAACACAGTGTCAATATGCACAGGTATATTGATGACACCCACCCTACTTCATCATCACTTCACTTGATCTCGCCATTGCTTCTACATTGTTCCACTGCTCATCTGATATCCAGTGCTGGATGAGTAGAGGTTTTCTTAAATATTGGAAAGACCAAAGCCAATGATTTTAGTTCCCATGGCAGCCTTCATTCTCTAACCACTGAATTCCATTCCTCCCTGTCAATTGTCTGAGCCTGAACCAGATCCTTGTGGTGTGATGTTTGATCAGAAAATAAGCAAGTGGCCATATATCTGCACTATAACCAGGATTGTCTATTTTCATCTAGGTAACATCATCTGACTCCACCTGTGTCAACGTATCTAATGTTGAAACCCTCATTAAATATGGAGATCTGTTACTTTATTGGCATTAGTATTGTAATCTTTGCTGATGCCAAAAATATCTCATTTTTGAAACAGAAAACTGGAGCTATCACATGCAGAAATTGTTGAATAGGCAGGCCAAGGGCTTCACTGTGTGACTCTGGCTAGCCTCCATTTTTCATTCTTTTCTCAGGTAGGGTTGAGGAGGAAAAGAAGTAGAAGCCATTCTGTCTTGGTGATTTTCCTTCTTCTTTGTAGGGATGGGGCTATCAATGGCTCGGCCATTATTTATTGCTCATCCTTAATTGCCCTTGAGAAAATGGTGCAGTGGGTTCCCTTCTTGAACTGCTGCAGTTCATGTGGCGTAGGTACACTCAAAGTGATGTTAGTTCTGGCAGTTCCAGATTTAGATTTTGACCTAGTGACAAAATGATGATATATTTCTAAGTCAGGACGTAGCGAGGCTTGGTGTGGAACCGGCAGGTGGTGGTGTTCTCATGCATCTGCTGTCCTCATCCTTCTAGGGGTAGAGACCGCAGATTTGGAAGATGCTTTTAAGAAGGCGTACCACCTATAAGATACTCTGTTGCTGCAGAGTATCTTATAGGTGGTACACACTGCTGCCACAATGCGACAGCAGTGGTGAGATTGAATATTTCTGGTGGATGGTGTGCCAATCAAGCGGGATGCCTTTCCCTGGATGGTTTTGAGCTTTTTGACTGTTGGATAATTGAGGATCCAGGAGTAAGGATAACATTCTTTTTTGATAATTATGTTTTCAATGGAAATGCGTCATTTACTTTGAAATTTTTATTCAAACCAACAGAACAGGAAAATGTTAAATGGCTTGTCATACAATATGGTATCAAAATGGTTGCAGTCAGTACTCCAGCAAAGGCTTAAATAGATATTGGCATTTTCTAATTTAGCCACAGAATTGCAATCCATAGAAGTAATATTCTCGCTAACACTTCAAATCCTATTAATTGATCAAAGATATCATGAGTCCTTAGATGGTGCTTGGTAATAACTGTCGACTCTTAAAATAAACTGACTTGAGACAAGTCCTATAAAACTCAACGTGTCCCCAATGATAGGACAGAATGACTCGAGGTAAAAAAACACTCTTGAAACCAATGGAATATAATCAGCCTAAAGCTTTCCCAAAAAACCTGAACAGAAATTAGAAACTTGTTACTCTTTGTCTTTCATTACTTTGACTAAAGAAGTTGCATTCTTATTTGGTGGGCAGGGGAATATGTTTTTCATTTTGTTGCAGTTAATCTATTCTCTGTGCTAATTACTGAATATGATTTGCCACATCACAGGTTTGTGTGAAGCCTGTTGCGAAACCCCTAAATGAGAAAAATAGAACTATCTCTTATTTATACAGGTTGGAAAATACTGTTCATTTACGTTGAACTTGATTTTGACCTTAACATCTCATTGGCTGATGTTGCACAATGTCCCATTACTATTCATTTATGGGGGGAGGAGGGACGGTGGGGATCCATCATGTGGAGCAAATGAGTCTTTGGCTTTTGTGAAGTTGTAACTGGTATCTACTCTGAGGGAAAAATAGACATTTCAGAACTGACTAAAAATATTTATTCTTTTTAAGTCCTGGATAAAAAGAATAAAGATATTATAACTCGTGCTGTAACAGCGTAGGGCAAGTGGGAAAAGGTGAATCCTCAGTTATCATGCAAGCTGGTGCCACCCACCTATTATCCAGTTGACCTTCACGCTCATTCACACTCACATAACGTATGCAGATAGTGCATTTTGCCTGCGTTGGGAAGGTCTGCAGCTGTAAGTGGAAATCACCCAGTGAAATCTGATGAAGCTCCCACTGGGTTTTGTGAATAGTCTGCTATCCACCCTTCAAGGGCCCTCCACAGTCCACAGAGGAGATTCCTGGCCCCAGTGGCTGCTCTCACAGCAAAGTGCCACCATTGCTCAGGGATTCCTGTTCCAACACTTAATTTCCAGACTTGCGTGCCTTGTCCCACTGTCTTCCAAGCCAACTTGCATGTCTTTGAGGGTTCCCCCTGAAGAACTGCCCTCTGCCTGAATCTGCAGTCTTTACACTGGCCACTGCTAATGGTGGTGCTGCTGAACTACTAGTCATTTGATTGGGCCAGTAGTTCTTGGAGGTGGGATGCCATCCTTGATTGGACAGTGGCTTTATTGGCAGCCGTTTAATTGGTGCTGCAGGCAATATGCTACACTTTGTCTCAAGGCTGGGAGGAGTGAGGTCATTTCCTGTTTTCAGCCTTGGTGGTGAGTCTTCACCTCATCGATATAATTAAACCCTGTGTCTTAGAACCAGCATTCTGCCATGTACTATGTTTCTGCCATTGTAGTCCTGGAGAAGGAACATACCAGGATTGGCTCAGGTAAGGTCTGGTCTCAAAGCATCATTTGCAAACATCAACATGTCTGTATGTCATCAGAAGATGTAATTAGTGAGTCTGAGCAAGCTGAATGAACGAGTTACTATTTTTATAAATGATCTGGATGAGGGTATTGAGGGATGGATCAGTAAATTTGCAGATGACACTAAAGTCGGTGGAGTGGTAGATAGTGAAGAGGGGTGTTATAGTTTACAGAGTGACTTGGACAAGTTGCAGAGCTGGGCCGAGAGGTGGCAAATGGAGTTTAATGTGGAAAAGTGTGAGGTAATGCACTTTGGCAGGAACAATAAATGTGTAGAGTATAGGGCTAATGGTAGGGCTCTTAATAGTGTTGAGGAACAGAAGGATCTTGGTGTATGTGTCAATAGATCCCTGAAAGTAGGCAGTCAAGTGGATAAAGTTGTTAAGAAGGCATATGGAGTCTTAGCTTTTATTGGTAGGGGGATTGAATTTAGGAGCCGCAGCATCATGTTGCAACTGTACAAAACTCTAGTGCGGCCGCACTTGGAGTATTGTGTGCAGTTCTGGTCCCCACATTATAAGAAAGATGTGGAGGCATTGGAGAGGGTACAGAGGAGGTTTACCAGGATGTTGCCTGGTATGGAGGGCAGGTCCTATGAAGAGAGGTTGAAGGATTTGAGGTTGTTTTCGTTAGAAAGGAGGCGGCTAAGAGGGGATCTTATTGAAGCATATAAGATGATTAGAGGTTTAGATAGGGTGGACAGTGATAGCCTTTTTCCTAGGATGGAGAAAGCTAGCACGAGGGGACACAGCTTTAAATTAAGGGGTATGAGTTATAGGACGGATATCAGAGGTAGGTTCTTTACTCAAAGAGTGATTAGGGAGTGGAATGCCCTGCCTGCAGCTGTTGTAGATGCGCCAAGTTTGGTGGCGTTTAAGAGGTTAATTGATAAGTATATGGAAGAGAAGGGAATGGTTTAGTTTGGAGGGGCATTGCTTTTTATTTTGGTCGGCACAACATCAAAGGCCGAAGGGCCTGTTCTGTGCTGTAATGTTCTATGTTCTAATGTTCTATGTTCTATGGATGTCACGGTAGCACAGTGGTTAGCACTGGTGCCTCACAGCACCAGCGACCGAGGCTCGATTCCCAGTTTGGGTGATTATCTGTGTAGAATTTGCATGTTCTCCACGTGTCAGGTGTGGGTTTCCTCCAGCCAGTCTGGTTTCTACTATCTGAAAGACATGCTGGTTAGGCCATGCTAAATTCTTCCTTGGTAAACCTGGACAGGAATGTGGCGACTAGGGAATTTTCATTGCAGTGTAAGCCTACTTATCATAGAAACCCTGCAGTGCAGGAGGATGCCATCTGGCCCATCGAATCTGCACTGACAACAATCCCACCTTATCCCTGTAAACTCCACTTATCCTGCTAACCCTTCTGACCTACATATCCTAAGACGCTAAGGGACAATTTAGCAAGGCCAAGGAATCTAGCCTGTACGTCTTTGGACTGTGGGAAGAAACTGGAGCACCCAGAGGAATCCCATGCAGACACAGGGAGGACGTGCAAACTCTGCACAGATAGTCACCCAAGCTGGGAATCGAACCTGGTCGCTGGTGCTATGAGGCAGCAGTGCTAACCACTGTGCTACTGTGACACCCAGTGTAACTCACTCATTCTGCTTGCTCAGACTCACTAATTACATCTTCTGATGCCATTCAATTATGCTGATGTTTGCAAATGATCCAGAAACAAGTCCCAAGTTGGGAATCGAACCCAGGTCCCCAGAGCTGTGAAACAATAATGCTAGCCACCATGCTGCCCTTTACAATACTAATAATAAAATAAATAAAGCAAACTGGATAAAGTGCAGATAACCAGGAAACTTTCCTAACATCAGTGACTCCACTACTCTGTGGCTGACATTGAGCAGTGACTTGCTATTCAGTGGGAAAGCTGATGAGAATGCTGTCCAAAACACAAATACAATGCAAAGTATCACAGAGACCAGAAATCTGAAATCTAAACAGAGGACAAAGGAAATGCTCAGCAGGCCAAACAGTTTCTGAGGACAGAATCTGAGTTAATTTCAGGACAAAAATGATCTTGTATAGAGAACGCTGACCAAGGTGAAATGTACATCAGTCTGCAGGTTCAGCCAATGTGGGGATGGTGTATGCAGCCAGAAGATGCAGGTGATATCTATTCTGGACCAGAAGGAGAATGGGGTATAAAGTTGCCATGACTTTGCTGGCCAAAGACAGCTCTGTCCTGATACAGGAGGTTGACTGCAGACTGGCAGACATCTTTTGAGCTGATGTCACAGAGCTGCAGTGGATTCTGTGCTGACCTGGAGTGGTAATGTTCTTTGTGTCTAATCAGTTTGACAGATACACCATGTGACTAGTGATGTAAAGGCAAGTTCATTCAATCCAGCAGTGGATTCTGTTCATGCCTCTTTCATCATAGGCATTGTGATGGCACAGTGGTTAACATTGCTGCCTCACAGCTCCAAGGACCAGGTTTGATTCTGATCTGGAGTTATTGCCGGTGAGGAGTTTGCATATTCTCCCTGTATCTGCGTAGGTTTCCTCTGGGTGCTCTGGTTTCCTCCCACACTATAAAGATGTGTGGATTAGATTGATTGACCATGATAAATTGTCCCTTAGTGTAGCAGGTTAAATAATGGGGTTACAGGGATAGGACCTGGGTGGGATTGTGGTTGACCTGATGGGCCAAATGGTTTCCCTCTGCACTATAGGGATTCTATGATTCTGTGATTTATTATACCTCACATGTAATTCCAACATGAAATTGTTCTGCCAATTGGCCTTGGATTCTTCAGTGCAGATTGCTCTCTGGGATGAATATATATATTGTGTAAGCTTTTTGTATTTGTACCTTTTATCCTTGCCTTGCAAAAACTTCAATTAAAATGGTTTTGCAGGCAATTTTGCAGATGATAGTTGGCTAGTTTGTTTCCAACGGCATCCAGAAAGTATTGTGCTGCAAGATGAAAGGTGCAAAATAAATTAAGCTAAATAGGGCAAGAAAATATTGGAAAAAAAAACCTCAGGAAAAATAGAAAAGAAGCAAACTGTGGAAAACCATTGAAAAATTAATTGTACATCTGTACCCTCAGGAACTCCTTTCCATGTGGAGTTTACCCTTTTCAACCACTGTAGATGGGAGGGTAGAGTGCATAATGTAATTGGATCGTGAATGGTCGGAATTGTACATGCTCCAATTTGCATGTATTTAGACTGTTATTAGAAAATTGAAATGACAGAATAGTGTCTAGAAACAATCCCATTGGAAAGAAAATACATCCACAGCCAAATATAATTAGCAATTTATGCACTGCACCATAAATATGCTAAGAAAATTGAAATACCCCATATCAAATGAAGTACATTTTTTGAATAGATTATAGAATCTAATCATCAGTCAAATTGATTCACTCCAAGTGGTGTCAAAGAAATGGTTGTATGCACTAGATATAGGAAAGGCTATGGACTTCTATAAGATCCTGGCTGCAGCACTGAAGACTTGTGCTCCAGAACTAACCATATCTTGTGCCAGGCTGTTCCAATGCAGTTGGCACCCATCTTTTAAAGTGGAAAATTTCCCATCTTTATCCTGTTTGCAAAATGCAGCTAATGGCCATCCTATCAACCTCCTCAAAATCATCAGCAAGGTAATGGGTGTCATTGACAGTGCCACCAAACAACAGTTCACCAATTACCTGGTGATTTGGGTTCCATCAAGACCACTCAATTTCAGACCTCATTACAATCGCCATCCACGCAGAAGCTGAGGTAAGAGTGCACCCTCTTGACATTAAGGTGACATTTGATGAAATGTGGCATCAAGGATTCTAATAGGGAATTCAGTGGGAATCAGGGGGGAATCTCTCTATTGGCTGGAGTCACAACAAGAATAAAGGAAGGTTATTGTTAGGGGCTAATCATCTCACGCTTGAAATGATTGGTTGTGCGTTCTGCACAAAACCATGAGAAAGGTTGGGTGCCTTCCTCCTTCATGCTCCTTGACAGTGATTACACATTTGCTGTCAGTCCTGCCAATTCACCAAGCATTCCTGCAGCCTTTTATTTTACGCCATCCCATCATCACCCCCATCAGAGTCCTCTGCAGCAGAATATGTGCAAACAGGTATGCGTGTTACCATTTTCTGCAACCAGGTTGTGCCTGGTATCTGACCATACACAGAACTATTATAGAAGTCTGCAAGTATGGCTATTCTCAGTAGCTGAGTTGATGACTGCGAATGAGCAATGGTGTCTTTCTAACAATTAATCTTGTCTTCCTCTTGCACATCTTTTTTTTTGGCCAGGTGGTTGTGCTTAGATATCAGAAAGATCTATGCTTTGAAGAGCAGGGTGGGGGGAATCAGGAGGTCAGCTGTTTGTAAACCAGAGGAAATTCTTGTGGGATGAGGAGAAGCAGGATATGAGAAAGAGATCAAGATGAGCATACTTTAATTTTAAATACTTTCAGCCCTGCCACTGACCAAGGCTCAGTCCTGTTCTGATGACGATAACCAATGTTTCTTCCCTCGGGGTGAAGACACTTGGCCCTGGCTGATTGGTGTTGGGTTAAGCACTGCTGCCTATGGTTGTGTGTCACCTCAGTTGTCCTGCAAGAGAGAGGAAGTGTGCCAATAGGTTTGGTGCAATCTCTGTGAGATATGTCTGTCACCGTTGCATAGCTGGCAGTGTACAAGATGTGGCTGTGTGATTTGTGTGATGGTGAAGTGAAGCTTTGTGTGAAGTACAAGTTGTTGGTTTTGGTCCCAGTATAAAACAGGCTTTCAGCAGTGATGTGTCTTTTGCTCCGTTTAAATGTACTGAAGTAAGAGAATAGCTGTTCAATCATTGGAACAAATCCATCAGCAAAATGCCTGAAATATATTATAATAACGACCACTTGCATTTGTATAGCATCCTCTAATGTAGGGAAAGGAGCTAAGGAAGTTCACAACAGTACTCAGACAGCAACATGAAAACAAACCAAGAAAGAAGATAATAGAATACGTGACTAAAAGCTTGGCTGAACCTTTTTAGATTTTAAGGAGGTCAGAAATACTTCTAGAAATTCCAAAGATATTATAATAAGTGGACAAATTCTTATACATATTTACAATGGAACCTCTCTAATGAGGCTCTTTGTGTGGTATGATTATAACAGTGAAGAGTTTGCAATAAGCTTCAATGCCCATAGAGATATGTAGCACAGAAAAAGGCCCTTTTGCCCATTGGGTCTGCACCAGTCAAAGACAGATCACCTAACTATTGTAACCCCATTTTCCAGCACATGGACAGTGGCATTGCAAATGCTGGGAAAATCACCTAGGCTTCTTGCTCCTTATTGAAAGGTAGAGATTCTTAGTGGAAGTGAGTGTTTGTGAATGTCAAACAAAGCTAGTCTGACTTGATTATGACAGCCCAGTGAGATAGGTCAAGTCTTTATAGCTATGCTGAGTTATAAAGTATCTGCAGCTGGACAGATTATTGAAAAAACAGAAAGTACTGGAAAAATGCAGCAGATCAGGCAGGATCTGTGGAGACAGAAGCAAGATTAACATTTCAGGTCGTCAGCTTTCCAGAAGATTAAAGTTTAAAACCTCATTTATTAACACACTGTCCCTATATCTACTCCAAAAAGTCATTTTGCTGCCTATTGTAAGCTTGACAACATCTCATGTGCGGGATGGGGTGTTTGAGCATAATAACTCATGAAGGCAAAAGTCCCATCACCAAGTCACTTACACCATACATCTGTACACAGCCAGCTCTCCAGTTGAATGGAGGCTGGGAGTCTGACACACCTGCTTTAAATAGGGAACATGAGGCTCCCTGATTTCACATCAGTTCAGACACATCAGGTGGTTTATATGCTAGCAAGCCAACCTCATCAGCTAAAGTCATCACAGTGAGAAACATGAAATTAGGAAGGCTTGGTAAATGGGGAGTGAGAAATTGGTGGTTGAAGTGTCGAAGAGAGGAGGGAATTTGACCTCCAGTTTCCTGCAAGTTTTACATCTGAATCTTAGTTGAAGAGAAACTAACCATTGAGATGTGTTATTCTGCTATCAATTCTGTTTAACTTCAAGGTCAGGTTTTAGCTCATTTTCAGTTCCAAATGATTTCTAAAATGCAATATGAACATTTAATAATTGCTCATTTCAATTTCACATTGCTTTATGTCCAAATCTATAAAATGTCACCCTGACCCGTATTGCTGCACAGTTCAGGAGCCTCAGAAAATTGTATACTTTTAATTGGTTAAAAAGTATTATGATTATCGCATCTTTCTTTCTTTCTATTTCTCCTGCTTTTTAATAAACCTTTTAGTTAACACGAGGCTGCATCGACTGATCTAACAGTATGAGGAAGCTGAATGAATATGTTCATTTGCAGTGACATAATCATAGAAACACTCGAGGTTAATGACTTTGGCCTTGATTGTTCTGTTGGGAGTGACTAGTCATTGTTACTTTTTGTCATTTTTCAACTGCCACAATTCACATGTCCTCTGTCTCTAAAGCTGGTGATCTTTAACAGGGTGAGGAGAGAGGCAACTAGTGGTGCTACAGGGTGAGTTAGGTTGGTGGAACTACGATGCTGACCTGTACAGCTTTCACTTGTCTGAGGTTTACACACCAGGCTTATCCGTACAAGTCTTTGTTTTTGGTATGCTTTTCCGACTGGAACACAGTTGAAATCTTGGCATGACACATCTTCGGCACTAGAGGTAAATAATGGGATCAGCAATCATTTCAGCCTCTCCTTATTAAAACAAAAACATTTCTTTCAATAGATAAATATTTTAAAATATTAATAAATATATTCAAATTAATTACATGGGTCTGAATTTTTTGGTGTGTCTTGTTTCCCACTGTCTGAAGTATTGCTGGGAAATACATCCCCGCCATCTCCGAGCGCTCCACAGACAATTTAACTATCGAGTGAGCATGAAGTGGCTGCAGGTGGGACCATTGCCCCTCACTTGGGATGAGGTCCCACCTTAGAGAGCTTCCAGCCAATCAGGCATGAGCTGCAGTGAATTGAAGAGGAATTACATGAGGATGTCTGAGACAAAGGCTGGAACCTTACCACCATTCACACTGGTGGGATTATCCCATCCTGTCGCAGTGAACGGAGAATTGACTGGCCACCAAGTTCTCTAACTTCTCTCAGATGGGAGTGTGGCAATAACAGCAGGTAAGCTCACATCCATACTCCAGCCACTGGAGGCCAGGGTAAGGTCAAGGGACCCCAGGATCAGGATCAGGGAAATGGGTGGAAAGGCACGTCTGGGACAGTTGGGGTCTCAGGAGTGAGACCAATAGGAGGTCCACTGCACCTTAAGGGGGGCCCCAACTCCAGAAGGGGGTTTCTGATGAAGGGCCTTCCCTCCACCTATCTGTTGCATCTGAAATCTAAGCCCATTGATTTTTGGGTGTCCCCCATGCAGAGGCAATGCTCCCACTAACCTAAAGATTCCCAAAGGGAATCCCAGGTGGTGAGAATCCAAAGGGAATCCCAGGTGGTGGGAATCCAACGGGAATCCCGTTCCTTCAATTTCATGCTTTCTTCACCTAAAAACCCACCAAAATTGAAATTGTGGTTCTACGGAAGCTGAGAATATTGAGACTATGATGATAAACTTTGTTTGATTCTCTTAGTGGACAGATATGTCTTTTTTATCATTAATGTGTTGCATGGAGTGCTTGTGTGGATGATTTAAATAAAAGCAGTTTTTGAAATTTTTGAAACACAGCAGCACCTTCATAGCCATGTTAGAATCATTCGATGAACATACAAATAGACCTAGTCTAGCTGGTTCAAGTCTGCACAAAACTGAAGAAATGTTGTGCTCAAATCAATCAATATTAAATACTGTACTCATTTTCTGGACAGATCTTGAAGACACCAACCATGAGAACTTGGAAATTACAGAGAGTCTTTAACAGAATCAAGTGTCCGAGAGCATTTTACACAAGCATAATTTGATGAAAAATTACATAGAACCAAAGAAAAAAATATTGGGGTCAGCCACCAAAAGGTTGGTCAAATGTTGGTTTTAAGCAGCATCTTAAAGGGGAAGAGAGAATGGGAGAAAGTAAAAGATTTGGGAAAGGAATTCCATGACTTTAGGCTGAGGTGGCTAAAGACATGACCACCAATGGTGAGGAAAAAGAAATGTGGAATTTAAAACAAATCAGAATTGAAGGAATACAAAGTTCTTGAGAGTCAGAGGACCAAAGGAGATCACAGAGAAAGGGTGGGGTGAGGCAATGGAGGACTTCAAACACAACAAAAAGAATTCTAATCTTAAGTAATTGGTGGACTGAGGGCCGATATAGGTTGGTGAGCCATAAGGATTCTTGGACTTGACAAAAAATGTTTTCAGAGGGACAGATCAATTTGTGACAGTTTGGAAGAAGTATAAAAAGCAGACAATTGCCCAATTGTTCCAGACTGTTTTGAACTTGGAGGTTGAGCATGCTACATAGCTTAAACGTTCGTAGTTTATTCTTCTCTTTGTCCTATCATGATGTCTTTAAGTGGTGTTCCTCTACTCCACTCTGAGCTTGGCTGTGTTTTTGTAACCTGTTTTGGACATAACAGTTTCTTTGAGGGCAATCCGTTTCGACCTGATGATTGATTCTGAAGACACACAATAGTAAGTCCAAGTTGGATGAGTTCTGTCCACGTGACTACCACTCACATACCATAGTTTTATAATCATATACACTTTCCTTATATGATCCCTTTGACTCAAGAACAATTTCTTCCCTCTGCCATTAGACTTTTGAATGGACCTTCCTTGCATTAAGCTGTTTTTTCTCTATACCTTAGCAATGACTGTAACACATCCTGCACTCTCTCCTTCGCTATGTATGGTATGCTTTGTCTATATAGTGTGCAAGAAACAATACTTTTCACTGTATACTAATATGTGTGACAATAATAAATCAAATCAAATCATATATTAAATTAAGCTTGCATCCTTTGTCAGCAGTCCCAAGCATTCAAAGTTTATATTTCTGGCAAAGTCGACGTAGCTTCTTGATTGAGATTGAGATCAGGAGTTAAAAGGGGTTTCCAATCAAACTGTAGCGATTCTAGTCCAAATCAGTGCTTGTCCCTGAATTCTTTAAATAGACAAACTGTTTAAAATGCATCAAACTAATCACCCTGAGGTCCCTTGATGGTCTCAGTAGTTACAAAATGGAATGTTAACATCATTAAACACTGACTATAATTGAAAGTAATTCCTTTAAATGTTAACGCAATTAGTACAATTGAATACCGAGTATAATTCCCTCACAGAACACATGAATGATGGATGAACAAGACATGGTGTGAGTGAGGATACAGATAGCAGAATTTTAGATGAGTTCAAGTTTCTAGAGGGTGGAAGATGGTAGGTTGATCTACAGAGCATGACCTAATTGCAATTTACATCTCATTGATTTCAGGACCATTGGAAAGAGTTTTGGACATATTTGAAAATGATGTTGTGCTCCATGTATTGATTGAAATGTTAACACTATTCATTATTGTATTGATTTCTATTTTCAAACTTACACTGACAATACAGCGCAACCTTCAGGATCAGAAGAGGCCCCATAAAAATCAGAAATCTAGTAAAATCCAGAAGATTAGAGTATGAATTCAGTCTGAACGCCAGAAAAACAAAAAATAATGATATTTATAAAGGAATGCAATATAAGAAACGTGAGAGTGAAGATTGACGTGAATGGTGTCACACTGGAACAAGTAGATAAGTTTGCTTATTTAGGACAAAAGATAACAGAAGATGCAATGCTGAAATTAGAAGAATGACAGGGATAGCCAGAAGGAATTTTGTAAAGATGAAGGCTATGTTAACCAAATGAAAATCCAAGCTTGTTACAAGGAAAAATTTCAGAAGCTGCTTCACTCTATCCAGCTTCCTTGTGCCTCAGAAACCATGACAGTAAGATCAGTGGATAAGGCCTTTGAAATGTAAAAGCTAAAAATTCCATATACAAACCATAAGACAAATAAAGAAGTTCTTGAAACTGTGAGAGCAAACAAAACTCTGGAAATGTCAATATTTCAACCATTTGATCAGAGTTGAAAAACTACTGCGGTCTCTTCCAGGGGGCAGAGTGGAGGGCAGCAGGAAGAGGGGTCAATTGAGGTCTATTTGGATGATAGATGTCACAGATTGTTTGCAGATGAGCCACAGTAAATGTGTAAGAATAACGCAAGACAGATGAGCATGACAAACCATGACAGCTGATCTCCTGGTAGGAGTAGCTACAAGCAGCATCAGCAGCAGCAGCAATATATACGGAGAAGCTTCGAACCACTGTAATTGAGTGTCTTTGCTCTCTGAGCATCGTTTGTTTTAAGGCACATGGTCTAATGGGCCTTCTCCTTCAACAGTACAGTAATCAAAGTGTTTGACATATCAGGAAAAGTGGCGCTTCTATTCTTGTTTAAGAGAAAATTTCAGCTCTTTAGTTTTTATAGAATGATTTCATTAGATACTTCCCGCAGTAAATATGAAAAAGCTCGCGGCAAAGACTGTGATCGAGAGATTGTGAAATTCATAGTTCTTTCTGTGATACAGTACAATGTTCAGACAATCCACTCCCGGCATATTAAACTATTGTTGAGATAAGATAGACTGCTGAGCGGGTCATGATCCTTGTTCAGCCCACTATTTAAATTAACATGACTTATGCTGGATTGTAATAGTTACGTGACAGCTAATGAGAAGCAACATACTGGATAATTGTTTCGTTAGTTACAACACACCATTAGGGACTCTTTAACACTTTCTGGGATAGCGTGAAGTAACTTTCGGAAACAGGGTGTATGAAGTAAGGCATAATAATTCTTGCTGCCATGTGTGGAAGCATTAATTGTCTTGAAGATTTCTGTTGCTTTGCATTTTTAGCCAAATTGTGAATGTTTCTAAAAGAACAGTAATCGATAAAATATTCCTAATATTGCCACACAGAAACTTAAGTAATTCATCGAAATCACAGAAACCCTACAATGTAGAAGGAGGCCATTTGGCCCATCGAGTCTGCACCAACAATCCCACTCCCCACAACTAGCCCCACAACGCCAAACATTTAGCCCCCTAATCCACCTAACCTAAACATTCTGGAATACTAAGGGGCAACTTAGCAAA
This sequence comes from Sphyrna mokarran, assembly GCA_024679065.1. Lineage (NCBI taxonomy): Eukaryota > Metazoa > Chordata > Chondrichthyes > Carcharhiniformes > Carcharhinidae > Sphyrna > Sphyrna mokarran. The sequence goes on along the minus strand of JAGIQG010000004.1, from coordinate 32,611,735 downwards.
GCCAATCAACCTAACCTGCACAGTGCTTAGCACTGCTACTTTACAACACCAGGACCCAATCAACATAGTGCCGCCTACAGTGGAAAAACTGGCAATAAAATGCACCGGTGCTATAATTTATTTGATTATCTGTGTTTGTTTTAAGAATAAATTATCCAGAGCACTGCCATGGTCAATTGATGAATGTAATTCTTTTTACACTCAGGATGATGACCTAGTTTGAGGAGAGACTGAAGAAAATTCCTCCAGAGCTTGCAACTCTATGAATACAACAAAATGGGAATGTTGTTGTAACAGTTTGCAACCAGGAAGGTTGACATAACCAAAGATACAAAGTAAGATGTGTGTTCAGGAGGTCTGTGCCCTACAAAGGATTTTTAATAATGCATAGACACACATTCAGTCAGATAACAAATGAATACTCATTTCATGGCATTGCTACTTCAAATGAAAATGTAATTGTGGCATCGCAGTTCATTTTAATTGTTTATCTTATCCATGTTCTGGAAAGATTAAGGATTTACATTTCATGCACGCACAGACACAAATCAAAGCTGTACTTGTCTTGCCTCTGTAAGAATAAGCATACATCATTTGTCATCATTGCTGTACTTACCACCTTCAAATTCTGCAGAGGCCCTGAGGGCTTGAAGCCAGGAGGTAGCAAGAGGGATGAGCACTTAGGGAACCAAGGGTAGCGCTACAATCTGATATAAAAATTTAATGAGCTCTTCTTCTGACACCATAATTTGTCTTTGTAACTTACTCTGCTGAACAGGTCCAGCGGCCATATGTAGATTAGCTTGCCTGTTGAGCTATACTGCCAGTAGGCTGCTACTGGGAATATTGTCATACAATGATACATCCCAAGAATGTGAGGCAAGAATAGCTGCGAGTGAAATACTTGATGAGAAGTTTTAAGGGAGAATGGTGCATTCATTTTTAAATGTCTCTTTGTGATCGGTTAAAAAGTGCATTAAATGCGGAGGTTAAAAAAAAACCCACTGTAGGTGGTTTTCTTTTTATTAGCTGCGAGAAACCAACAGCATGCAATTAGACCTGACCCTATCTATTAAAGATGGAGAAATATGTCACCTGTTTAATTCTTCCAAAACAGAAGTTATGGAATAGATGGCACTGCCCTTTCACCTCTAGTGGCCCAATTTCATTTTCAACTTGTTGAAAGTAGAAATGTCTAAGCATTGATAATCATCCTCATTGACTTCATACAACTCGCTCTTACTCGATGACACTACTATTTCTTTCAAATGCTAACTTTCTGTGTCACTTGTTAACAGCAAGATAGACGATTATGCTCTCTCTTTCTGCACTTTTTTTCTGTGATTTCGGAGTAATAAGTGGTGTGTTGGTGTGTGAATTACCCAGCATTCATATCCAAAGCAGAACGTCTACTGCTGCTGCCGCTTTGGAATTGTTGCTTTTGATGGCTGTTTTTCATTCGCCACATGCTCTCGCAAATTGACCAGAAGTGTCAGATACAGAAAATCTATGTGAGGGATATGTGAGTCTTTCCTTTTGTTAGAAGTCCTATTTTATATTCACGAGACATAGCCTCCCTCTGGTGACTAGTGAAAGGTCATCTAAGAAATGTATTTTGACAGCTTCAACCTCTTGTGTGCTGCTCTGCAGTTTGGACCTGCTCAGAATTTGACACTATTTGTACTGAGATTAAAGGTAGGATTTTGCATTTGGGATCAGAGCCCTGTCACCAATCCCATGCTTGAGGTAGGGTGTATTAGTCATAACCCACAATTTTGACTGGGACCAGCAGCTAATTAGCTGGAGAGTGGGTTTGGTGATCAATCAGCAGCAGTTGTCACACAAGCTTGGGATGTTTAAAATATAGGCCTGATTTATAACACGGTGGCAGCCATTATTATAGCAGCTATCCTGCAACTCAATAGAAGTCAGAATTCAGCGGAGGAGAAGCAGAGAGCTGGCATCCTGGGCAAGGCCATCCCATCGTTCACAGATACAGCCTGTAAGATAATGTAAGCGGCAGTGAGAGCGTAGTGAGGGGTATTGTTTCCGGATGGTGTCAGGAGAAGGCCACTCAGCTAAGCAAAGGAGGCCTGGCTGGAGGTGGCAGTAGTTTTCGAGTGCAGAATGGTCCTGCCCAGGAAGCTAGGCCTCTGCTTCTCTTCAGCTGCCTTCTGCCTCCCATTGGTTTGCAGAACTGCTGCCACAATAATGGCTGCCACCATGTCTATAAAATAAAGGAGAAACTGGGTGCCGGGCTGCAAGAGGTTTAATGACCTTCTTCCCTGCACAAGGTGGGTGCAACAGTCTCCAGGTCTCCAGTTCTGCACTCCCGGTTAAGCAGATTGAAATGCTGCTGAACATGGGAGAATTGTGTGCCCAGGGTAATTCCTGATTAAGGCTCCAAGTCCTAGTGTGGTTGGTACCTGGCAGTTCTGATACATCCAGCTTCCTATTTCAATGGGTCATTGTTGTTGGTAGGAGAGGCTAGCATTGCCTTACTATAAGAGGGTGCAAGCTGCAGGAGAGAGGGCTCACACAGGAGATGTACCCCATCTCACCGCCCTGATTGCAATGGAAGAGGTGGATATCAGAAGCATGGCACCACACAAAGAAGTAACAGAAGGGTGTGAATGCTTGAGGAGAGGGTGAAAAGAAGTTGAATTCTGTAGATGATAAAGGGAGTTGGATTACATTCTTTGAGGTCCAGCAGCAAATCCAAGACACAGCTACCTGGGATTGCTTCAGTCCTGCAGAGCCTGTATTATTCGAGGTAAGTTCTCACGATCCTCTTTTGTCTCCCACAGAGGAGGGGGAGCATTACTGCAGAATCAGCAGTGAGGACCAAAGATAAAATGGAATTGGCCTAGCCAGTAAATGCACCATCCAGCAGTGTGGATACATTCACATTGGTGGATCCTCATGCTTGACTAGAAAGGGTAATACCGGGTGAGGAACAAATCACTTGTATGCAGGAGGAAGTGACTGCAGCAGAGGCACCCTTAGAGGATGGAGGACAGACACGACCATAGTTAATAGAGAGCAGATGCAGGGCCATTGGGAGTTCCAAGCAAGGTGACTCGATTTTGACCAGCATGAGATTTGTGGTCGATGCGGAGTCATGGGCTGAGAATGGAAAACTCCATTTAGCTCATGTGCATCATCCAGGCTTAAGGCTTTGAATGTATGAACTCCTTCATTGCGAGAGTGACCAACCTCACGAAGAGCTAGCTGTGGTTGTACTGTGCAGAATGGTTCACTGACATGCACAGAGTACATGCTGCATTCTGTCACATTGATCAGTCAGACCACAAAGGGTGGGTTCCAGTTATGGCCTAATTGGTCTTTCCCTTCATGGCTGAGATTTGTTTTATTCATTCAAGGGACATGGGCTTTGCTGGTTAGGCCAGCAATTATTGCCCATCCCTAATTACAATTGTGAAAGTGGTCATTGATGGGAATGAAGGTGTTATCTGATATGATGCTGTCACTAGCTTCATCATCAGTCTTCTTGATCCCTTTGAGAGATCATCAGTGCTGCAGATCTTGATAGAATCTTGTCTTGTATTTAAACCTGCACTGCAGGTTCTTGAGATGCCCCTTTACCTCCACAACAAGGATCACTGCCATAGACGTCTCAAACGCAAGCACCAACATGGGAGCAGGCTGCCTTCACCTCACTGAGGCCACAAGGAAAGAGCCGTGCAGAAGTAACCAAGAGTGAGGGGCACTGTCAGTCAGAGCACTGATTGGGTCATTGGGGTTTATTTCACTTCAGATTATGCACAATGAATAATAAACAACACTGTAAATGTTAAGCCATGACCCCAGATGTGTGAGCTTCCATTCTTTAATGAAAATTCTGGAAAAGAGGGATGAAGTGGAGGAGAAAAGGCATGGTTCTGGAACACGGACACTGAAACCACTGGACAGGTGAGCACCATGATGGCAAGAATGGCACTGTTCAGGCTTGAGTGTTGAATGGTTATGTTTTTGCAAGCAGATCACAGAGAGTTCCAGAGCATGCAGACTTGTTGGCTGATTTTGCAGAGGTGAAACTTGCCTGAATCAGATGTGCTCTATTGTTCTCAGTAACCTGATCCGAGTTATGATTGACCTGGGCAATCTTCCTGCCCAGCCTTAGCACTGCTCTCCTCTGTATCTTTGTCCTCTTCTTCCAGATCTACCTTGTTCTCTGATGAGCTGTGTCAATCTAGTGTTTCCCCACCTTCAAGAGCCATAGTCTGGAGAGTGTGGTTGACCAGCACGGTGCACGAGAGCCCTGGAGTATACTGCAGAGCACCATCTTATTGGCTCAGGAAATCAAATGATATTTTCAGAAGGCTAACAATCTGCCCAGTGATGCTCGTCCTGAGCAGATGCCTTTGTTTGTTGTGTCCGTGTGGCTCCATCTCAAGGAATATTCCTTATATCTGAGAATGAAGAGGTATGGAATCCTGAGCTGCCAGAGATGAATGCACCATGGCAGCTGTACGTGCATAAAGCTGCTATTGAGATTGCAGACCAGCTGAATGTTTAGCTAATGGAAGCCGTTCCTAGTAATGGATCTCACTGGCCGGCCACTCAGTGCATTGATGGCCACATAAATACAATTGATGATACCCTGCATCTGTGGGAATTCTGCGATGGACCAGAACTTTACTGCCCACTGTCCCTGTGAGGCCTCATCTCTTTAAAATTACGTGTATTTGCCTGACTTTGCAAATAGGGCATCAGTGAACTGCGAGTTGCAATGGTACGGTGCCATTGAGAAATGTCTCCAAAACCTGCTGTCAACATTTGATACTAAGTCAGAAGTGAAGATGTTTGAGACCACAGTAGATTTCAGAGCTGCTCACAGGACATAGTTTGCAGTACCATGAAGAATGAAGCCTTCTTGGATGATGGCACAAATCACAGTGACCAATCTACCAGTGATAGGCACAACCTTCTCTGGCACTGATTCTCTACTTGCTTCATCAGTGACGCACTGGATGCTGACTGCACTCCATCAATTGCTTTTCTGCGGCCCAACCCCTACAAAATTCTAAATTGGTTCATAACGAACTGTCAACACGCTCATTAAAAGCTTAATTGGCCATTGATTTGAATTGGCCAATGGCCATGTCGCCCACCCTCCCTTCTCCTTAAAAGAGGCCAATCCTCTCTTCTAAGCGAACATGCCAAGAATCAGAACAGTGACAAGTGAGTTGGCACAGTAGCCTATGATATGAATCTACATGCCAACCTGGATCCATTCCACCTCCAAATCAGAATGTAAAACTGCCCTAGTTTTAAGAATTTGCAAACTGTACCCTGATGCAGTGAGAGGCAATTTGAAGTGATGGGAAAATTGTATCAATCTGAGAGTTAATATATTAACATATCAGGGCAGCACAGTGTCTATCACTACTGCCTCACAGCACCGGGAACCCGAGTTCAATTCCTGTCTTGGGTGACTGTCAATGTGGAGTTTGTACATTCAGTGTCTGCATGCGTTTTCCCAGCTGCTCCGGTTTCTTCCCACAGTCCAAAGATGGGCACAGTGAGAAGTCTCACAATACCAAGTTAAAGTCCAACAAGTGTATTGGGAATCGCGAGCTTTTGGAGCGCTGTTCCTTTCACAGATGGGTCAACTGAAGAAGGAGCAGTGCTCCAAAACTCGTGATTCCAAATAAACTTGGACTTCAACCTGGTTTGTGAGACTTCTTACTGTGCCCGCTCCAGTCCAATGCTGACATTTCCACATCATGGCTGTCATCCAAAGATGTGCAGCTTAGGTAGATTGATCATGCTAAATTGTCCCTTACTATATCTCAAAATGTGTAGCCATTGGGATTACCAGATAAATGTGTGAGATTGTAGTGATAGGGCAGGGGGTGGGCCTACGTAAGATGTTCTGATAGAGAGTCAGTGCAATCTCAATGGACTGAATGGACTTCATGTGCACAGTAGTGATTCTACAATTCACGAAGTTAATGAATAGAATCTTCTGAACATTCTTTTGAATTGTGTTATACCAACATCTATTTTATAATATCTTATTGTTTACATTTTGCCTTTTTGTTTCCTTGTTAACTTCACTATGAAATATAAATGGTTAGTATTGAAGCACATTATCTAGTGCACTGGATTGAAAACACTGTTATATTTAATATTATGAATAAGGTCTTGCAGCTGGGACCTTTTTATTGAGAAGCTTGCAGAGGAAAGCAACAGGAGACCACAACAGGTAATATGCCATTACCTGCATGATGATATTACAGGTTGGACACTGCCACAACATGGTTAAGAGAAAACTGCTGTTTTTTTTTATTACTTTCTCAGTGAAGCATTTTCTTCTGTGAAATAAGAAGTTACAAATTTAAGGGTCTAAAATTAACACACGTTGAAGTGATGTTTAATACTAAAAGCGACTTCATCACAAAGGCTGAAGTTATTGAGTCGTTGAGGTATCTTTTTTAGCTTAGAAGAGGAATTTATAGATAATTTATTAAAAAGTGACAAAGAAGGCAAACCATTTTTTTTAATAACAAAGCAAGAAGTTACTCAAGAGATGAAAGGTACAAATGCCCATCCTTATAACTGGATGCATTTAATGATCCTTCTGAACAGGAGGTTTTTCATTTATTGTTACTAAGTTGTACTTTGTGTCATAGGTGTTAAATGTTACTGTCCAAATAGTAAATCACAAGCTAAGAATAGCAGCAATACAACACTTTCTAATATTCAACATCTATACCAAACATGCCTGCAAAGGTTTTCTCAATCTCCTGCCCATCATTTAGTGGAATAGCATTTAAACTCCAAAGGGATAGCACACACACCTTTTCTTTGGCCAATCTTCCACTGAAATTCTGACATGGAATCAGAGAACGCCTGTAGAAATTTGATCCTGTAAAACTAAGGCACTCTTAAGTCAGAAATCGATTTTCAAATAAGCATTTTGCAAGCAGAAAGTGATGCTAATCATTGGCAAGACTGTTCTGGTTCACACGGAACTGAAGAGAGTAATAAAAACAACTTCAATTATCAATGAAAACAATGTATGAAATGTGATCACCATTTGAGAAATTCTAAGGAATTTACGTTTATAAGCTTCTTACAGTGGTTTTATTATTCATGGAAAGGACACTCATTTGCACAAGTGTACGTTAGCTCTGCTCGAAAATGTACCATTGCCCTTCAAATGAGTTCATTGGATGTGAAGTGCAGTGATTCTTGTACAGTATTTAAAGGAATTGTAGCAAGTAGGAGATTAATTGGAATTGCACTGTAAACAACTTATTTTAATGAATGAATTGGCTCGAGGCAAGTCACTTACTACATTCATTAATTAAAGCAGGAAGGCCCATAGGATAAAATATGACAATTTGGCCTAGCAGCCAGAAAATACAATTTCAATTCAATTTTCAATTCAGGGCACTTTATTGTCCTTACGGAAATTTGCTATGAGTACTTATGCAGAATCAACACGAAAGAATTGCATAGGAATATAACAACCCATGTCACTACAATGCAGCACCAACATCACAGACAGAGAGAATAGAAGAGGTAAAGATAGAAAGAGGCATCTTAGATCTTCATGTTCCCACCCCAGCACAGATACATTCCATCGCTGTGCCTAAACTGATATTATGACCATTTCTTCAGCAGCGTCCTCTGTACCAGGCATCAATGATATATTGAGAGGGATGAAGATGAATCAAAAATATGTAGTTTTAGAAAGCTATCTGATCCTGGGTGGTCACATTCTGTTTGCAGATACTTCGTCATCCTTAATATCCTGCTAGCTCTCCATTACCAAGAAGCATTAGGTGAAAGAGAATGCCTGTTTTGCTGGGTCACTCTGCTCCTTTACAGATGACTTCTGGCCCAAAAGCCCCTGTTGACCAGCAATGGGTACAACACAGCCACTCTTATCTCTTAGGTCACACTCTCTGAGGCCTGATGCTGGCTGAAGAACTGGTCCGTGGAAAGAGGTAATAGGCAGATGACTGATACATTCGACACCCCTGATTTACAGTCAGTGAAGTTGAGGCAAATTGTGCCACTCGAGCATGACTGACCACTATATTAGGGGTACCATTTCCCCATCCAGATAGAGCCTCCTTTCTAAGCACTGCCATCTTGTTGTTTGAGTCAATATTAATATTAAAAGCATGGTGGAACTTCTAGCCAGTTTGGAATCATCATCTAAAGCTTTTAAAGTTTATTTATTAGTGTCACAAGTAGGCTTACATTAATATTGCGGTGAAGTTACTGTGAAAATCCCCTAGTCGCCACACTCAGGCACCTGTTCGGGTACACTTAGGGAGAATTTAGCATGGCCAATGTACCTGACCAGCAGACTGTGGGAGGAAACTGGAATGCCTGAAGGAAACTTATGCAGGCACAGGGAGAATGTACAGATTCCTCACAGACACTGACCCAGACTGGGAATCAAACCCGAATCCCTGACACTGTCCAGATGCTGCCATCAATCAATGCTCATATCAACTCTGATTCATTTTAATACATGAACAATGATGGAAAGGTGAAAAAGCAGGTTAAAAGTTCAGGCTAACTTGGGGAAAAAAAAATCAGTGTCTGGGAAACTCCTCCTTGACTCCTTTAGGTAATTCAAACTAGTTTGCAGTTCACAGTGGCTCTGATAATACACTGAGTACCAGCATCCTGTATGAAGTGATCTCTGCCCAACCAGATACATGTCCAAATCTCAGTTCAGCAAATTCAGGAATCAACAAAATCGAAATAATTAGTGATTTAAAGATTGCAGCAACATATCAAACTATTTAGGGTATAATTTCTCTGGTTACATTTATTTTTACAAAAATTTATTAGACAATAACGGATTATGATTCTGTAACAATTATCACACAAAAAAAAAATCAAAGCACTCTACTGGACAAGGCATGAAGCTGAACGTGACAGCCCTATTTTTGTCTCTGATACCTTAAATTCCTAAACTCTCAAATTCCCCGCCACATCAAGTTCCAATACCACTGCGTCTCAGTGAATTTATTTCCAAATCTTTTTGTCCTCGGTTTAAAATTCCCCATATCTTTGCCTCAGATGACCTCACTTCTTTACTCCAGTCATGCTGCCTTGCTTGTCGAAAACTAATAATTATGTATTTCTTTGTTATTTATTCTTCCACGAGATGTGGGCATCATTATTTAGGCAACCATTTTTATTGCCAAAGAGAAGAATGGTGGTGACCTGCCTTCTTGAACCACTGTAGCCCATATATTCAACAGTTAGCACTGTATATTATAGTACATAAAAAGTCTCACAACACCAGGTTAACTTGGTGTTGTGAGACTTCTTACTGTGCTTACCCCAGTCCAATGCTGGCATCTCCACATCATTAAAATAGTAGGCAGAGGAGTGTTGTGAAAGCACATTTAATGATGTGACTTTTAATATTGGAATTATTGAATCATTGATTATAGAATTCCTACAATGTAGAGAGAGGCCATTTGTCCTATCAAATCTCCACCAACCACAATCCCACCTAGGCCCTAGCCCCATAACCCTAATTATTTTACCTACTAACCCCCTGACACTAAGGGGCAATTTAGCATGGCCAATCAACTTAATTTGCACAACTTTGGGTTGTGGGAGGAAACTGGAGCACATGCAGGAAACCCGCGCAGACAGAGGGAGAATGTGCAGACTCCATACAGACAGTGACCCACGGAATTGAAACAAGGTCTCTGGCTCTGTGAGGCAGCAATGCTGACCACTGTGCCATTGTGCCACCCATTATATTGCCATCAATAATTCCTAAGCAATTGTGCAGTATTGACTAGTCATGTTAGTTTACTCGGTTTGAAGAAAGGAGGTGACTGAAAGGATAAGTTCTCACAAATGGCAAGAATAACTTGGAGGTTGAAAACCTGATTGGCTTTTGTAATGGAATTTTGAATGAGATCCTTCTCATTGCTAACTGAATGACTTGGTTAACCCTTTGCTTTCAAGCATTTTAGAAGGTTGCATTAACTCAGTTGATGGTTTGTCATAGAGAGTGATGCCCAACAGTGTGGATTCAATTCCCATTCTGACTGAAGATATTCATGAAGGCTCTGTCTTCTCAACCTTGCCCTTACCTGAGTTGTGGTGACCCTCAGGTTAAATCTCCCTAAAGCAGCTCTCCCTCTCGAAGAGCAGAGCAGCCTATGATCCTCTGGAACTGTGGTGACATTTTAAAATTCACAACAAATAGTGCAGAGAGAAATGTTAATCCTGGACCATAGGCCTTGGAGTCTGGGGTTAGCAGTATGTTTGGGATATTTAGCTCTTTACCTGTTCCTCTAAAGAAATTTCTCTAAGTAGGTAAATTTGAGTAATTGTGATCTGAACTGTGCCTGCTATTTACAGCATAACCATAATTATTTTATTTTTGTATCTAAGCCAAAATGTGATGTCTGCTCCATGATGTCCTGTATATACATTTTTTAAAAAATTTATTTATTAGTGTCACAAATAGGTTTACATTAACGATGAAGTTACTGTGAAAATCCCCTAATCACCACACTGTACTGCCTTTTCAGGTACACTGAGGGAGAGGTTAGCATGGCCAATGCACCTAATCAGCACATCTTTCGGATTGTGGGAGGAAACCCACGCAGACCCAGGGAGAATGTTCAGACTCTGCACAGACAGTGGCACAAATCGGGAATCGAACCTGGATCCCTAGCTCGGTGAGGCAGCAGTGCTAACCACTGTGCCACCAAAATTCAGCAGCTAATGTGTTAATATTCTGATTGCTGACCTTTCCCTGCCTCATAACTCCATTAAAACCGCTTATGGTTTTGAACACCTTTATCAAGTCCGCTATTACCGTTCTCTAACCGCCAAAGAATGCTCCCAGCTTCTCCAGTCTCTCCACAAAACTACAATTCTTCATCCTTGCTATCAATCTGGTAAATTAAAAACAGAAAACGCTGGGAAATGCTCAACAGGTCAGCGGCATCTGTAGAGACAGAAACAGAGTTAAAGGGCAGAATTATATGAGCCTTCTTGAGGGAGGAACAAGGCTGGGGGGGAGTAGGGGTGGCTTGGGGGTACGGAAGGGAAGGTGGTGTGGTGGGGGGGGAAGGTATTAGCAGTTGAAAGTCAGTTAAATTGTAGGGAGCCATGGTGGATCAGCTTCCTTATCGTGTTCCATTGTCAGGGAAGGTGGAAACAGGATTGTGCTGCCCACAGATAACCAATTTAAATATGCCTAGGCCCTATTAAGGGTTATTTTACCAGGCCATTGGCATTTCACTGACAGCCAGCAAAATGGATGTAGCCTTCCAGTTGCAGCCCAAGAGCATTGTGGGTGTGGGGGGTGGGGGGGGGTGGAATGAGAGGCGGGGGGGAATGGGGACCATATTCGAAAATAATTGAGGAGACCAGAGGGAAGCCCATGGGAGACACTTGACACTTGGCAGTGTTCCTGCCTCAGAGCTGAAAGGCCTTGGGTTCAAGTCCTGTTACTTTTTGGCCTAGGAAAATTCCTCCATTGGTGCAGATGAGCCAGTGTGTATCAGGCCTGGTCCCCAGCAGCCCAGATAAATGGCAGTGCAGTTAAAGGGGGAGCAGCTCGAAGGTGATCAGGCTGTAAAACCACCTGCTTAATGCATAAAATCATGGTTGTCATGAAGAGTGATCAACCAACACTGAGGCAATTTTAGCCTAACTTGCAAACTGGAAGCAGCCAGGATCAGGTGGGCTGTGAATTTAGCATGCATTATTACTCAATAGATAGTGAGTAAAACCAACATTGTGTCCGATCTTGCCACTTTCCAATTTGATAGGTTGGTTAAAATAACATATCATGTTAAATAGGAAGGTAATTCTTTATTGCACCTAGCTTTCAACCAATAAACAAATCAAAGAATCCAAAGTTAAGCTAAAACTGAATATCCCAGATGCCTTGCACCACATCCCAGGTTATGTGTTGTTTTAGATGATGTATTTGTGGTATTCACAGATTACAGGTTTATGTTACACGAGTTTAGTGATTACACATAAAGTGGAGAAACAATTTACCGGCGTTGGAAGATTTAATGGATATGCTGCCCTTTGAATCTTGAACGGTTAAAGTATGGCTGTTTATTCCCACAGATCTGCTCTGTATTTAACGTGATTTTCAGTCTGTCAGCCTTCTTAAGGTATGACCAATAGGTCACTGAAGAGCTCTGGATTTTCAGAAGTTTCCTTGATGGCAACTTTAACTATAGCATTTCAACACCTGATTAATATATTTGTTCTTTTGCAGAAAAGGAAAGAATTATTTCCTTTCCACTGAATTCTTTCATTTCTAAGAAATTCAAGGTTTCTGAACTGTGGGCTTTTTTGCATTTTGCCTCAGTTTTTACAGTGTAGAATGCAAGTCGGAGTCCTTGAGAAAGGTCAAGTGTTTAATTTCCAGTTGTTAAGCTGTTTAATTTGCTTGATTACATCCAGACTTTCATTGGATGGTTTAACCTAATGCTAGGGGTAAATGAGCTTGTGAGAAAGCACTAAATCATGCATTATTGCTCAGGGACATAAACGATGAGAATTAACCAGCATCTATCTATCTCCTAAATAGCTTTAAAATTCGAGGTAGCCTAATCCCACTATTTGGTTTATTTTTCATTGCTCTGCTGGGAAGAAATCAAAAATATTGAAATTAAGCAAACAATAATGATGTAAAATTTCTTTGAATCATTTTTCTTGAAAATTTCCTTTATGATTGCATAAAAGCCATAATTATTTCCTTTTTACTAAAGGGACGTAAAATAACGAAAAAGTGCAGCCTTCAAATCTAAAATTTCTTGAATGTGCCTTTATTATTGGGAATGAGAAAATATAGACAATCATATTTCTGCTTTAATCATATGTCTACTTTTACAAATCATCTGATTGGCATAAACAATGAGAAGTTTGATAATCCCATTGCAAAGATTCTACCATATTTGAGTTATAGATAGACGGAGTGCCTTGTATCTGGTACACTCATGACTGAGGGTGTCCCTGATTTTGGATTGCCAGGTTTCGAGGCAGGCAATTTTTTGGGCAGTTTGGGTCAAGCTGGGGTCAGGTGGGGTCAAAAGTCATTTGGAACACAGGATAGAGCAGCGTGCAAAATGGATAACTAGTCTGGAGCCATACTGTGCCAATGTAGCTTCATGCCAAAATATCCAGATAAGTGTTTTTTTTAAATTACACAATTAAATTGATGCATGGAAGATTATAAAAGTGTCTGGTTTTCATGCAACTCTGATTTTTGAACAGCTAGATTTGAGACATTGCATTTATGGGGTGAGGTGAAAGAAGCATTTTTCAACATGTTTACCATGCCACTGTTAAAATTCTTTTTGGAGAAATAGCAGGTCATGTTTGAGGTGGCAAGATGACCACCTTCACTATGTTGGAAATATGGGACAGAAAAAATTTGAATTCTGTGTCAACTGCTGCCAAGTTGCATTAACTACAGGCCAAAGTTTAAGACAAGGATCTGACTACAAAGCTGCAGTACAGAACATGTATCAAGATGATGGAAAGCTATTGTTGAATTTACACCTGAATGTATATAGTGCAGTATGTGCATATACTAGAAATGTGTGACAGTGAAATACATGCAGCAAATGTTTTAAAGTTCAGTGACTGATATTGGCAATCTCAGCAATTATGCTCAGTATAAGACTGCATCGGATTCAGAGCTGAATGATCTAGTAAATTATTTATCATTAGGTTTTGTTAGTTAATTGAGCAATATTGTCCAGATTGCTGAAAATGTCCCTGTTGTTCTTCTAATAGTTCCATGGAACCATTATTTAATGTTTCACCCAATGTATAAATACAATAAACCTGATGTTTGCAGAAGTTTAGTCAATGTGACAGAATATATCAGAAAGTACTTTTGTGCAGGTAATATGTGCATTGAAGTGTGGCAAAAAGAAATTACAACACAAGGGAATGCCCATGAGCCAAATCACCAAAGGCTGGACATTAATGTGTTTATATGTGGGAGTGGTGTGGGGTAGGGGTGCCGGCAGTGCACAGGAAACCCAGAAGTCAGTACAGTGAGTCTGTGAATGGCATTTCAACTCAATCTCTGCATTTCCAAGTTTTCTGGTCAATTAGCATTGGCAGGCAGGATGATGACTTGCATAATATGTTTTCAACTCCAGCATTTAAAGGGATATTAAACATGCAATGTGGAGGAGTTTGGAGTAGGGAGTCAAGAGGAGAAGGGGAGAATGGAATTGGGAAGGTTCAGTTCAGTGATCCTTCCCTGGATATGTGACTAGTCTGGTGATGATCTAAAGGGACACATGACTACCTGATTCTTTACTCAAAGAGTGATTAGGGAGTGGAATGCCCTGCCTGCAGCTGTTGTAGATGCGCCAAGTTTGGTGGCGTTTAAGAGGTTAGTTGATAAGTATATGGATGAGAAGGGAATGGTTTAGTTAGGAGGGGCATTGCTTTTTATTTTGGTCGGCACAACATCGAAGGCCGAAGGGCCTGTTCTGTGCTGTATTGTTCTATGTTCTATGTTCTATGTTCTATGATGATGGGGGAGAAAAAGCCAGGGACACCAAGAGGGAGTGGTTGGAACTAGGAGGAGGTGGTCAGCAGCAGAATCTAGGTGCTTTCTGGATGCAATATGGTGGCCTGATAATTACCCAAATAAGCAATGAAAGGTGAGCTCAATGGTCATTCACATGCAGATTGATATACATATCAATTTATCTTTCAGTTACACTTATCTCTCTGTGTCTATGTAGTTCTTCACAAGCCCATTTTACCACCCACCACTGCCACTATTCCACTTTCTTTTTCTATGCCTCTCTTACAGTCAATCTCACTGTATGTATTCTATCCATTTGTTGAAAATATGCCATCATAGAATCCTTAAAGTGCAGAAAGAGGCCTTTTGATCCATTAAGTCTGCATTGACTCCTACAGGCCCAGGCCCTATTGTCATAACCCCACATATTTAGAACATAGAACATAGAACATCACAGCGCAGAGCAGGTCCTTTGGCCCTCGATGTTGCGCCGACCAATTAGGAACAAGCAGTGACCCTCTAACCTAGACCATTCCCTTTTCATCCATAAATTTATCTACTAACCTCTTAAACGCCACCAAACTTGGCACATCTACAACTGACACAGGCAGGGCATTCCATACCCTTACCACCCTCTGGGTAAAGAACCTACTTCTGACATCTGTCCTAAAACCACCACCCCTTAATTTAAAGCTATGTCCCCTCGTGCTTGCTTTCTCCATCCTAGGAAAAAGGCTATCACTGTCCACCCTATCTAAACCTCTAATCATCTTATATGTTTCAATAAGGTCTCCTCTTAGCCGCCTTCTTTCTAACGAAAACAACCTCAAATCCCTCAGCCTCTCCTCATAAGACCTGCCCTCCATACCAGGCAACATCCTGGTAAACCTCCTCTGTACCCTCTCCAATGCCTCCACATCTTTCTTATAATGCAGGGACCAGAACTGTACACAATACTCCAAGTGCGTCCACACTAGAGTTTTGTACAGTTGCAACATGACGTTGCGGCTCCGAAATTCAATCCACCTACCAATAAAAGCTAAGACTCCGTATGCCTTCTTAACAACCTTATTGACTTGATTGCCAACTTTCAGGGATCTATGCACATATGCACCAAGATCCCTCTGTTCTTCCACACTATTAAGAGTCCTACCATTAGCCCTATACTCTACACATTTGTTATTCCTGCCAAAGTGAATTACCTCACACTTTTCCGCATTAAACTCCATCTGCCACCTCTCGGCCCAGCTCTGCAACTTGTCCAAGTCTCTCTGCAAACTATAACACCCCTCTTCACTATCTACCACTCCACCGACTTTGGTGTCATACGCAAATTTACTAATCCATCCTTCAATACCCTCATCCAGATCATTTATAAAAATTACAAACAGCAGGGGCCCCAAAACAGATCCCTGAGGTACACCATTAGTAACCGAACTCCACGATGAATATCTCCCATCAACCACCACCTCCTGTCTTCTATCTGCTAGCCAATTCCTAATCCAATTAGCTAAATCACCCTCTATCCCATACATCTGCATTTTCTGCAGAAGCCTTCCCTGGGCCACCTTATCGAACGCCTTACTAAAGTCCATATATACCACATCAACTGCCTTACCCCCATCCACCTCTTTGGTCACTTTTTCAAAAAAATCAATAAGGTTAGTAAGGCACGACCTACCCTTCACAAAACCATGCTGACTATCCCCAATCAATTCATTTCTCTCTAAAT